>OX387359.1:1465000-2897500 GCA_947563465.1 Archips xylosteana
CAGGCGACTGGAACTCTCGAGCGGTCAAAACACAGAACTCTGAACGCGGAACTCGGAACTCCAGACCGCCCTCTGTCTGAGTGCGCTCTTAGCAGTAGGTAACACAATAGTTTACTGTTACATAAACGCATTTTGCTTATATCAGCGACAATCGAAATGTATACAACCTGTCTCTACTTTCTGGACAGAGATCGAAAACCTGAGTAGAGTTCCTTGTCAGGAATGTTCTACTTTTGTAAAATTATTAGATAAGATAAAAAACCGGTTGTCTGTAAAGTCGGTTTACGGACGATAGTTTTACGTGACAACGTCATAACAAAACATTCAAAAAACAAAAATGAATCCAGGCGGTCACCCATCCAAGTACTGACCGCGCCCGACGTTTGTTAACCTCGGTGATCGAACGAGAACCGGTGTTTTGTCAAATATCTTGAAAACGGTGCACCCTAGGGCAAAATCAATGAAATTTTCATCCCCCTTTTAAACTCCCGCACCCCCTCCCCCGCCCCCCCCATTTAATAATCCTGGCGCGCGCTGCTCTCTTGTATATCCTGGCCTTCGTTGCTCTGTACATTGCGTCATCCTTTTTGTGCGTGCAGCCGGCGGCGTTCATCGATTTACTAGAAGTTGTCACGTAATACAAAAAAAAAATTTAATACCCATAAACAATAAGTAGGAACATACTGTAAGAGACTGTGATTTAAGAGTCCTTCAGGTTCAAAATAAAAAAAAATAAAAAAAAAAAAATATTAGGGGACAATCTTACACAAATCGACCTAGTTCCCAAACTAAGCAAAGCTTGTACTATGGGTACTAGACGACGATAAACATACTTATATAGAACTGACCTTACTGTAGGTATTGCTAAAACTACGTCTACGTTACGGCCATATTGCAACGGCCAGCAGCCATGGCCTACTCGTGACTACGGCTAGACCGCGACCAATGTGGCCGAAACAGAAATTTTAGCAATATTTGTTAATTTTTGGTCGAAAGAAAAATCCATCCATATGGAGCAGATGCCCCAGTTCTGGCCACGGGCCGGTTTTAGCCATTTTGAACTTTAAGTTGAATTTACTAAGGTATAGACAACTTGACAAGTCTATGGTCTTAAAGTGGCCAGTAATGGGGCATCTGCCCTGTATAAAAAAGCATCTCAATTTCGGAACGTTCAAAGTAGGTACTAAAACACAATTTACGTCAATTCTTGTGGACCTCTACACTTTTAAATGTTATTTAACAGAAACAGGTAATTTGGGACCATAAACCGAATAAGAGGTAAAGAAGTTTTATTGACTTGTTTAGATTTTTCGCGTTTTAATGCTATCTTAACAAAAGCGGTAAAAAAACAAAGTGTGAGTCAGACTTGCGCACTGAGGAAGCCGTGTCATACAATTTAGCATCATTTAAGTTCAAAACCAAGGACCCAGGTATGTCTACAACTACGGCCAGCAATACCGGAGGATGGGCAGCAGCATCCTCGATATAAACATCGGTAACATACTGCCGCCAACCCTCCTGCCAAGCGTGGCGACTATGGCAAATAACCCTCATGAATAGGTCAAGCAGACCCCCCGCCAGCTTCCGCCCACGCCTCCGCCACAGAATAAGTAATATGTAACCAGTAATCCAACTTCATACTAGAGCGCCCGAATCGACGCACGCACACAGCCAAGCGTCTTACACGGCGTAAGCGTGGGAACTGCATTGTTTTGTCTAGCGAAGATTAGTTAGCGGCCGTGTAAGACGCTTGGCTGTGTGCGTGCGTCGATCGGGTGCTCTAGTATGAAGTTGGATTACTGGTTGGTTACATATTACTTATTCTGTGCCTCCGGGGCCCCGCTATTCCAAGCTATGTAGCGGCCTAGGTAACAGAGCGGGGCAGGGGGTGCGAGTGCGCAGAATCCCCGCAAGCGATCCGGCTACCACCGGCGGAAGTGCTGAGTACAGTAAAATTACATAAAGTTTACCACTGACAGATGGTTTGCCTTCATTTCATATTCAACTTTAACAACCTACAAATAAAGCCAATTTTAGAATACTGTTACCCACGTTTTCAGATTTTGTAATAGCTACTTTATTTGTATGGTGTTAAAGTTGGAAATGAAATGAAGGCAAGCCATCTGTCAGTGGTAAACTAAAAGTAAACGTATTGTACTAAGTACTGAGCACGAACGGCTTGTCAGCCATAGAATCTCTCAAATGTCATCCCAAACACGTTGCATTACTGTTAGTTTTTCTCGATTATTCCATAAAAATTGAATGAAAATTAAAAATGTTTTGAATACAAATTGTTCGCAGTGGAGACAATGGGTCCCTGGTCGGCTGACATGAAGGCCTTCATGGGGGCCTTGTCGTCCCGGCTGATAGAGACCTCAGGAGACCCCAGAGCCGGCGCTTACCTCTCCCAGCGAATTTCTCTGGCTGTACAGAGAGGTAATGCCGCCAGTGTGTTGGGGTCTATGCCGCAGGAGGGCCTTCTTGATGGTGTTTTCTTTTTATAGTTAGGTATATTTGTGTAGTTTTTATTTATTTTGTTTCCTATTTTTTTCTATTCCTAGATTGTTAATTTTTACTATCGTTAAATACATGTCTATTATTCTTTAAAAAAAAAATTGTTCTAATATAAAAGTTAATGTGTCTACTGCAATAATAATTCGTGATAAGACTTATATTTTCTTTAAAAACCGTTAGGTAATAATTTGTTCGTTTTTAAAGAAAATAAAAGTCTAATATATATATTAGAACAATTTGTATTCAAAACATTTTTAATTTTCATTAAATTTTTATGGAATAATCGAGAAAAACTAACAAAAATGCAACTTTGCCAGCTCAGCAGGTATAAACCCTCTTAAAAAAAAAACCAATAAATAAGAGGAGATACAAAATAAAACTGCTACAGTCTCTTAATCTTGAAGACGACGATTGCTAAAAAAAACTATAATATATAAGAATCTCGTGTCACAGTGTTTGTTATCGAACTCCTCCGAAACGGCTTGACCGATTTTTAAAAAACTTTTTTCTCTATACACGGTAGGCTCGAGAATAGGTCGTAGGCTATTTTTTATACCCCTATTCTTCGCGGACGGAGTCGCGGGCAACAGCTAGTAATATATAATAATAAATCTTTATTTAAAATAGGTTTTTACAATGTAAAACTTAAGTAATTCTAAACAAAGTAAAAGTGTAGAATGACACACATGCCTGAATTAGGAGGATCCTGTGTCTCAGGCGAAAAAGGACTTAACTGTATGAAATAAGTAAGTAAAATTTAATTAAATTAACACTTGCAGAAAAAAAACCGCTATGTAGTCTTACACTTGAAAGGTTTAGGTAGTTAACTAAATGTAAACAAACTTCAGTTTCCAAATTTGGCACATTCAAGGATTCAATAGTACATTACTGCAGCGGCCGCGAAATAGGGGATTGCCGGCCGAGTAGTTATAGATGGCAGAGTGTTAACGAGACCATCTAGAGATACGAGGCCGGCAATCCCTGTTCGTGGCCAAGGCTTGTATAGAGTTTTTCTCAAACATGCATCATCATCATCACCACCATCATCACCGCCATCATCATCACCATCACCAACAACATCATCAACATCCATCAAAATCCATCAACATCCATCAACATCCAACAACATCTGTCAACATCCATTAACATCCATCAACATCCATCAAATCTAAAATAAAATTATTTTGTTTCTAAACACTTAAATTGAATAAAATAATGGCTACCCGCCAATACAGATTGTCACTTTTCGAGTCATCTAGCATAGATGTAAACTGTGTTTAGTTTAGAATTTTATTCGAATGGCCATACGACCAGATTCTGCCAACATGTTAAAAAAATACTTACTAAAATTATTGCAAAACTATTTGATCATCATCATCATCATCATTTCAGCCGTAGGACGTCCACTGCTGGACATAGGCCTCCCTCATTGATGCCCAATCATTACGATTGGAAGCGATTTGCATCCACCCTGAACCTGCGGCCTTCACCAAATCGTCCGTCCATCTCGTTGGTGGACGTCCCACGCTGCGCTTGCCAGTCCGTGGTCTCCATTCCAGAACTTTTGGCCCCCAACGGCCATCTGTACCAAACTATTTGATATAAATTTAAAATATAAACCGTGGTCACCGACATAGCCAGACGGATAAGCTCGTTGAAATGGCAATGGGCATTGGGCAGGCCATAATAAAACGCAGAACAGATGGCCGTTAGGGCCCAAAAGTTGTCATTTTCCTTATCTTAGAGCATTTAACATATCGATATCGGAAATCTCAAATGGCGTAAAGGACAAAAATGCGAAAATGAGTCTTAAATGCCATTCGATAGGGAAAAAAAAGCTGTATACGATGGCATTTAAGACTCATTTTCGCATTTTTGTCCATTTGAGATTTCCGGTATCGATATATTGGAAAGTAACATTTGTTTTTATTACCTACGACGGTAAATTAAATTAATATAAATTAATGACATTATTATTAATTGGCTTGCTTGGCAATAAAGGCAAATCTAGGAATATTTTGTACATTATCCGTTGATGTAAATTTTCATTGTTTTTAATTGTTGTACTTTACATTAAGTGAACTAACTATCTGATGACGAATGTCTTTACTATTTTAATCAATGCACTTGATATTATGTAATTGACGATATACCTGAAGCATAAATATAATGAAGCTGTTATTACTGTTATTTCTATTATTTCGTCAAAATTATACATATTTGACGCATGTCAAGTGATCTCCTCTGCTCTCCGTGTTGCATGCCAACTGCTAGCAAAATGTGTCCGCCTTTAAAATATATGTATTAAGTACTAGCAGCTGCTCGCGACTCTGTCCGCGAAGAATAGGGGTATAAAAATAGCCTACGACCTATTAGACCTACCGAATACTTATGGAGAAAAAAAGTTTCATAAAAATCGGTCAAGCCGTTTCGGAGAAGTTCGATAACAAACAGCGTGACACGAGATTTTTATATGTTGTTGCCCGCGACTCGGTCTGCGAAGAATATAATAACTTAATAAGGGTATAAAAATAGCCTACGACCTATTCTCAGACCTACCAAATACAGATAAAAAAGATTAATAAAAATCGGTCAAGCCGTCTCGGAGGAGTTTGGTAACAAAGACCGTGACACGAGATTTTTATATATTAGAAGATTAGTTGCTGACCCGGCAACCGTTGTTTTGCCATATAAAACAAAGTAATTAAAAAAAAACTAAAAACCCGCCTGCGGTGTAAATAAAATAATAAATTTAAAAAATCAAAAACCCGCCTGCAGAAATACTGAAAAGGTGGAAACAAGATAAAATGTTCAATAGCAATAAAACGAATTTAAAACACGTCAATGGCAGTCTTTATTTTATTTACACAGCAGGCGGGTTTTTAGTTTTTTTTTAATTACTTTTTATTTCTTGCTTTTTAGTGTGTATTAGGAATCCGTTGCTATTTATTTAAAGTTCAAAACCAATTTTGAAAAATGTAGGTACTTAATTTTCGACATGGGTTTCATAGAGAAAATTATTGCTCAAAGAGATCTTAGTAAGTAAGTAGGTACGTCGTCGTTTTAATGCATTGATTGCCAATTTATTATTCTAAATTAATTTTTTGAAGACTTACAATTTGGCGCCAAAAATCCGCCATTTAAATTTTTCAAGAATTTCATGTATCCAGTGTTACTCGCGTTATCAAGACGAATCCAATGACGTATCATTTATCAAAATCGGTTCAACCGTTGTGTAGTTGTGATTATGAGAGGACATAGGAATGGACATACATACATATACATACGGGTCAAACACATAACCCTTCCTTCTTCGCAGTCGGGTAAAAAATAGCCTATGACCTTTCCTACGACACCTATTTCTCAGACCTACCGAGTATAGAGAAAAAAGTTTAATAAAAATCGGCCGAGCCGTCTCGGAGGAGTTCGATAACAAACACCGTGACACGAGATTTTTTTTTACGAGCAAAAACAAGCAAATAAATCACGTTTGTTGTATGGGAGCCCCCTAAAATATTTATTTTATTCTGTTTTTTAGTATTTGTTGTTATAGCGGCAACCGAAATACATCATCTGTGAAAATTTCAATTGTCTAGCTATCTCGGTTCATGAGATACAGCCTGGTGACAGACGGACGGACGGACGGACAGCGAAGTCTCAGTGTACCGTTTTTACCCTTTGGGTACGGAACCCCTTAAAAAGACAAAACAAACCTTAAGGAGACCGCTACTTATAGAAATTATGTTTTGATTTTGTATTGATTTTGATTAATGCCTACCTAGAAAGTTTCGGGAATACAAAAAATGGACCAGAGTAAAGAGTTAAATGTACATTTACTGTTTTTTAAAGTATTCTCCAAGCATATTTATACATTTTTTCATTCGCTTAGACCAATTATTGAAATAGTTATTCCACTCCAAAGATGTAGTCCCCGAAATGGCACTTATGAAGGTGTCCACTGCTGCTACGAGTGACAGAAATCGCAGAACGCGTAGCTTATTTTTAATTTTAGGGTATGTATAGAAATCATTAAGACTCTAAGTCATGGCTGTATGGTGGATGGGTCATTAATTCGGCGTTATGATAGTCCAAATACTCATTTGTTTGACGAGCAGTGAAGTCGCTAGCGTTGTCGTGATGAGAATGATGCATCGGTTGGAGTTTTCTATTTTGATTATATCAACGATTTCAGGCAGACTATTTGTGGTACATCAGTCTGCATTAACCGTTTTGCGATCCTCAAGTGCAATAGTCGCAACTTGCCCTGATTTCGAGACAAAAGTGGCGACCATCTTTTTCGCCGTGCTTCGGGAGCGATCAATCTTGGTCGGTCGCAGTTCGTTTTCGAACACCCAAACTCGTGATTGGTTTTTATTTTCAAGTTCGTAAGCATGTATCCACGTTTCATCACCCAACACGATTTTATATACTGCGTTGGAAGTTCCAGTGTTAAATCTTTCTAAATTTATTCGGCACCAATTGACCCAGGCCCCCTTTTGTTCATCAGAAAGTTGGTGTGGGACCCAACGGGAAAATAGCTTTCTCACGATCAGTTCTGTTTGCAAGGTAGTTTGGATTTGACTCATTGCAATCCCTAAACATGACTGAATTTCACGATATGTGGCATGACGATCTTTGTTGATCAGGTCCCGCACTGCATCGACATTTTCTTGAGTAACCCCAGATTTGGGCCGCCCTTCACAAAAATCATCACTGAGTTTCACACGATCGCGATAAAATTCGGAAAACCAGCGATACACAGTCGTCTTTCATGCAACTCCCTCCCCAAATGCATAAATCATCCGATCAAGGCATTATTTTTGAGATAAACCACTCTTAAAATCATAAAAATTCATAGCCCTTAAAATTTCTCGCGTTACTTCAATTTTGGCGGCAAACAACTCCGTTTTAAAAAACAATTACTAAAAAGTGTCTACTTTTTTTTTCGAACTGCCTGCTGTAATGTATTGACAAGACCTCTATGGTTATAAAAAAGGTTACATTTGAAACACTATTGTACCATTAAATAATCGATTCCCGAAACTTTCAGTGCAGCCTAGTACTTGAAACTTTTGCTAAGTATATATCTTAGTTGTTCTTACCATTTAAAGTATAAATTACTCCGCCAGTTTGCTGAAGAATACATAGCACAAACACTGCTAACAGTTTCATTGTTTATAATTTAGTTACAAAAATTCTATTTCTTTTTAAAAAAGTCTTCTTTTTATATTTGTCAAAGTATTTTGTCATTCCTTTTCAGAAAATATAACACATGATATTGTCTACCACTTGGCTTTTTATAAGCAAAAATGTTGATGTTAAAATTGATAAACTTTATTGTAATTCCTTCTACTGAGTAAGCAACTGTCCACAAGCTCGTGTTTTGCAAAAGTGCCGTCTGCGCATGATCAAAGGTACGAAACAAAATCGCAGTTTTGGCATAAAATGGTAATGATTTTATCTCGACGTCATCGTGAGGGTCAACGTTAAAATACCTGGTCATTTAAATGCAAACCATAATTCATTGTTTTGGTTAGATGCTAAGACCAATCCTCTAATATTACTAGTATTATAAGTGTGAAATAGTGACCTCGCGAAATGGCAAATACTTATATTTTTTACGTTTTTAATCCTCATGGCTACGATTTTCGGAATATTTCCTTTTCCTGTGCTATAAGAACTTCCTTCATGTCTATGGAAAGTACTCTATAGGTTTTTCCCTTGCCAAATGTTAGAAAATAAGGCGCAAACGGCCGTATCTTTGGATCCCTCCGGACGGTTTCGACATTTTCTTAAACTTGGCACTTTCCTAACTTGTCTCTTTTTAGGGTTTCGTATGTACTCAAAGGGTAAAAATGGGACCATATTACTGAGGCTCCGTTGTCCGTCCGTCTGTCACCAGGCTGTATCTCATGAACCGTTCTAAATTAATCTATTAATTAATATGCAGCATGTGTTCATGTGTGTGAGGTATGAAAGTATGTGTGTAAGTGTAGAAAATTTAGAGTTCGTGATGGAAATTCCACAACGACAAATGTTTTATAACACTTTATAACATCAGTGTGGGAACACTACTTATAACGCGTGTGAAGTCGAGGGTAAAGGTTTTTATTAAAAAAATAAGGTTTGTAGTTTCTTTTCACAGTCTTCGTCATAATCACAACGCAGTCTTCACAGTTTCAGCGTTGCTGGAAATCCCTGATCCATCCTCTTGAGGTGCAACCTTGACCGTTTCATCAGATTTGGTCCCTCTGCCGCCTTCGAGGCAGAGTTTGACGAACTGACCCATTGGGGACTCTACGAGTAGCCAACAAGGTGCTGATACCATGTATGTTACACCCACAAAGGCCCAGTAGTTGAGGGTCTGCGAACAAGTAGTGATTTACTCAATAACACTGTACTAGAAATGTTAGCTTAGTGGTTTGACCAATGGCCTCTTGAGTTTTTGGAGTCCACGTGCGAAATTACATTAAAAATTTACCATGAGCTTTACGGTGAAGGAAAACGTCTTGAGGAAACTTATACACACCTGGCAAGTTCAATGGTGTGTGTGAAGTTCCTAATCTGCACTGCCTGCGTGTGAACTACGGCCCAAGCCATCGATCTTTGAGAGGAGGCCTGTGCCCTGCAGTGGGACGAATATAGGTTGGGATTACGAACTGATGACTGTAACTAGAGCACTTTGAAAAATCAGAAAAGACTGGCTTGGGCCGGGAATGTCAAGAATATTCAGTCAAGGAAGTAGAGTCGTATCTGCTCAAACACCATCGTCTTCCCAGCCTACGAGTGTCCTACTGGAGGACGCAGGCCTCCTCTCAGTTTGAGAGGGATTGGGCCTTAAATTTAATTTCAATAGAATCTGTCAATCTCGCATAAAAAAGGTTAACTCCGCATCAAGGTAATTTTCTCTATGTTTTCAATATCAACGCTGTCAACTAATTGCGATTGACTGATTAAAATAGCATGAGATAATGTCAATTGGGGATGTCTATTTTTTTGCAATGTATAGTAAATCGAAAACCATTTCGAGATAAATGCTTTTTAACTCGTTTTCTGTAGTTATTTAATTTTAATATTATGTAATTAATTTATAATATAACAAATAAGCAATGACCTTCATTTGACATTGGTGTAAATTGCGTGACCGGTTCAAGTCGTACTTTATTCTGTGTGGTTAGAATTCTTCACAATTTACGCGTGGATTATACTACGGAGTTTGATTTGGACCCGCTGTCTGACATCTAGCACTTTGACAGTGCCAGTAAAGTGACACAGTGTATAGTGTACCACTACGCAAAAAATAATTAAAGGGGTTGCCTTATCGTACGCATTTAGATAGATTTAGAAATTTGGCATTGTGGGAGCCCTCAATTATAATCTGACGTCATCAACTAAAATAGTTTCAATAATTAATTTTGAAAAAAGTAGAGAACTAAATGACAAAATATTGAAATTAGTTTCTTATAATTGATAAACCGAAATAAAACAAAAATGATGATTGTCGACCGCATGAACAACAATTCTCCAGAAACTATACAAATTGCTAATTGTGATGTGGTGAAATCATACATCATCATCTGGGAGCCTTGATTACGAACAACGGTGGATGTATCGACGAAGTGAAGAGGCGTATGGCGATTTCTAGGTCTGCGATGGACAAGTTAAGGAAAATATGGAGGAATCGCAACATATATAGAGCCACAAAAATCCGGCTAGTTCGAGCACTGGTATTCCCCATATTCTTGTACGGCGCGGAAACGTGGACCCTGCGGGAAGTAGAGAAGAAGAAGATAGACGCCCTAGAGATGTGGTGCTGGAGGAGAATGCTCGGAGTATCGTGGACTGAATTCCGTACCAACGAGTCTATACTTCGAGAACTCGGCATCAAGCAGCGTTTATCATCTTTGGTTCAATCTCGTATCCTCACCTTTTTTGGTCACGTATGCCGCCGAGGGGAGGTGGCTATTGAGCGACTTGTGGTCCAGGGAAAGGTTGAGGGTACTAGGCCACGAGGAAGATCGCCTATGAGGTGGACTGACCAAATAAAAGCGGCAGTAAATGGCTCATCATCACTGCATGAATGCACGAGGAAGGCAGCCATCAGAGAGGAGTGGCGGCGTGTTGTTAAGCTTGCCACCAACACCTGAAGTGATGACCACGACCACTCTGTCAAGAGTGATACCGACAAGGAAGAATTGACTTTTCTATACATAAAAAATATAAAAACCATGGGTATTTTTTTTTAGACATCCCCAATTGCTTGTTGATAAACAAATACTTACATAAATAATTCAATAACTTACATAATCTAAGTGGTGTAGGCTAGTGAAATAACCACACATTATGAATGTGTGATTTTTAATGCATTTAAGTATTTATTTATTTAGTAATTATTAAGAGTCTGTTTGTCCCACTGCTCAGCAAAGGCCTTCCTCTTACGGTTCCTTGTATCCCGGTCTTGACCAGTCTCCCACCACCCCCCAGACTAATGGATACGAGTCTTTATCAACAAAGCAGTTAGGTAACGGTATGTAAATAATTAATATCACTAACCACGAATAATGATTTTTGGACAGCTACTTGGATTACTGTTTTCGTTACATTGCTGCTCGGTAATTTTTCAATGATTAATTAGGCTTTCAATTAACTTAAAATATGCCGTTAATTAATGACTACGCCACTAAACCCTAGGTCTAGTTTAATTCTTTGCTCGTATTGGATATCCAGTCTGTAGATCATTTTATGTATCTGTCAAGTCTCAATGTTAATGTCAAATTTAAAATTATGAAATCTCTTTTTAGTGGTGAAAAAGGCTAAGGAAACATAGGTATCTATTCTGTGGTAGTATTGGTAAATTCAGATATTTTTTTTAATTTCTTGTATTTATTTAAATATGGATAAATAAATTATAATAAATATTTTTTCCGTGTCCAGGAGGCAAAACTCTTTCGATTCCTGTAATTTTCAGGTGTCAAAAAATGAAAACTCGTCAATTGTCGATGTTATTAGATATTATGTCAAACACTAACCACAATGTCGTTCGTGCCAGAAAAATATCTAGGCAGTATGCAAAAAACCGGGTGCATGCAGTTCCTTCACGCGGAAGAAGTGAAACTTCGTAATGTGGAAATGAAAAAGGCACTTATTATACATCAATATGAACCTTATTGCAATAACTTAATGAACTAAATTTACTTATAGGTACATCTATGTGTTTAAATTACTCACTAGATGACGTTCTTATCATGCCTCATACATTTGCGGCTGCAAGCAACCAACTACAGCGCTAGCGAAACAAGTTCGTCGCTAGATGGCGTTGCTCCTCGTGCGCACGTTATTTTCAATAATTTTTCTTGATTTTTCGTAATTCTCAAAGATATTCAATACTTTTTTTTACTAAAAATACGTTTAAAATACTTCATTTTACGATCTACCGTTAAAATAGTTTTGATTTTTACAAGTTTTCATACTAAACCACGCAACTGTTCTGGATCGCACTGACGAAGTTTTTAACATGCGTATTTAACGCAACGTTTGTTGGAAGTCGCATTAGAAGTTTCACTTCAATAAAAATAAATAAATAAGACTGACTTACAATGTGGTAGGCGGATAAATGCCGCAGTGTTGTGTAGTCTATAAAGCTGGCACGTATCACACACACGTGGGTAAGGTACACGCAGTAGGAAATGCGGGACAGGGGGCTCCATCCTTCCCATCCCAATATAGACCGATAAACAGCTGCAATGAAAAGTTTTTCTTAAAAAAAAATTTTTAATACAACCATTTTTATGCTGATGAACTGAAACAATTACTTTGCTCACCCGCGACCTTACGATAGCTACGTTTCTGTAGAGCTTATCTTCAGAGTACCGCAACACGAAACCGTTCTGCTTGAGCTCGAAACGCGTCAGTGTAGTTTGGTGGTGGCGATAGCTGGGTTTGTGCGATTTGTGTGCTCATACAGTGTGGAGGTGGAGGAACAGCATGAACACGCATTTTTTACGTAAACGTAGCTATCGTAAAGTCTTGGTGAGCAAAGTTCTTGTTTCAGTTCATTAATAATGGACCTCCGCAAAGTAACGCCTGATTCAATAAATTACTTTTATGCTGACTGTAGTTTTTGCCGCTAGTTACCATCTAGGGTCAAAGTAGTCGTCAAGATGAATCAAGGGAGTCAAAGTCACATACCTGGACTTTGACTCCCTAATCCATAATTATTAACCCGTCACGCGTCCACCATACTAAAATTAGTAAAATTTATTTTTGTGCAGGATATGTCCTAGAGACTTCAGTAGTAGTCTCTAGGACATTTCCCGCAAAAAAAAGTTAGGGACTAACGTAGTCCCTGGGACGCGTGACGGGTGTCAAGGCTTCAATACAAGTAGAGGTACTTTAAAATGTAGAAGAATTCTATCACACCGGTTCAAAAAATTTAAATAAAAAAACTTCCGGCATCAGTGTTTCCAGACAACTATGACATCGGGGCTTTCAAGAAAAGGGTTTACACTTCCTTTAAAGGCCGGCAACAGATCAGTAACTCTCCTTCAGTTGTTGATATTTATGGGCGGTGGTGGTGATCATTTTCCATCAGATGACCCGCTTGCCCGTTCGCCTCCCTCTATCTCATAAATAAAAAAAAGCCTGTTGAGAAGAATCCAGCATGAAGTTCAACAAGGCATGAAGTTCAATAAGGTATTAGTGCTTCATAGTGCTCCAGTCTGTAACTATAGCTATTATAACGCTCATATGCAATTACGTTAGAAATTTCTCTGCTTCTCTTTTATCTGCCAAGAATCATGTATTTATCTCACTTTACAAAGGAGGACGTCATTTGTTCTGCTTGTGCAACCGTTGCTGTTTAATTCCCTACTTTACCGCTTATAGCTTGTGTCTGCGTATTTACTATAATACTGCTTTAAAACTATGCTTAATATTGTTAATGATATTGATGACATCTCTATTGCGAACTCGTATGTAAGTACACCAGAAAAATGTTCCGAACTGATTACATTCAAAGGGGAGAGTCTAAAAGTTATCAATGTTAATATTAGAAGTATTAAAAAAAACTTTGACGAATTTACTGCTGTTTTAAACAGTACTGGTATCGATTTTGATCTTGTTATTTTCACTGAATGTTGGTTGTCTCATTCTGTATTCGTCACTTCGTCTTGTTCGCTATCCGTCATTATCTTATTTGGTCAAATTCTGTAACTTATCTCTCTCTTTATAAGTCTTATTCGTTTTTCGTCACGGTCTTCCTTGGACTCATTCGTCGTTCTTCCCTTTCGTTTTTTGTCTCATTTACTTACGAACATTTATTTACCAGCACCGAACGTATCGAAACGAAATAATTTTGGCGAATTAATAAATGAGACAAAAAATGAAAGGGAAAAACGACGAATGAGTCCAAGGAAGACCGTGACAAAAAACGAATAAGACGTATTAAGAAATAGACAAGTTGCAGAATTTGACCAAAAAAGTTGGTGACGGATAACGAACAAGACGAAGACGAATACAGACTGAGACAAAATTGAACGAAAAACGAATGAGGCGAGATATTAGGTTATGATACTTTTTATTCCTGAAAATTGCACAGTTCCCGCGGGATAGCGATAAACGAATTCTTTGCAGACTGAGTCGCGGGCAGCAGTTAGTTCATAACAAGAGATAGAACGAGAGACGAACAGACAAGAGTCTCAGTAATAGGGTTCCGTTGGCATCCTTTGGGTATGAAACACTAATAACCCTCCTTCGTCTGTCGGATGAAGGTCAGCAACATTTTTTTAGGGTTCCGTACCCAAAGGGTAAAAACGGGACCCTGTTACTGAGACTTCGCTGTCCGTCCGTCCGTCTGTCTGCCTGTGCGTCTGTCACCAGGCTGTATCTCATGAACCGTGATAGCTAGACAGTTGAAATTTTTACAGATGATGTATTTCGGTTGCCGCTATAACAACAAATACTAAAAAACAGAGTAAAATAAATACTTAAGGGGGCTCTCATACAACAAATGTGATATTTTTGTTCAATTTTGCTCGATATTGATAACGGCAACAGGTAGACGCTTGAAATATTCACAGACTATTTAATTATATATTCAACTAGCTTTTGCCCGCGATTCCGTCCGCGTGGAATTAGTAATTTGGGCAGCTTGTTTTTTTTATCCAATTTGCTTTTTCATCAATTATGTCTCTCCTTAGTTCCTCGATATAAAAAAATACCCCCCCCCCCACCTCCACACCCCCCTCCGCACCCCCCTCTTTAACCACATATCTGCGTTCACATTCACCACCGTACTCCCAGCGTGATGATATATAGCCTATAGCCATATAGCCTTCCTCGATAAATGGCCTATCGAACACTGAAAGTATCGTATCTTTCTTATTTGTCAACCGATTCAAATGAAACAAACACTAAATATTAATCCAAGAAAATAGCAACATATCAGTGAAAACCGCATCCTTCTAGGTTAAGCCGTTTCTGAGATTAGCGCGCACAAACGCCCTAGTGACAGTTTTTCTCAAATATCTTCAATGTACAGACACCGACTTGTTACAGATTTATTATATGTATAGATATAGATTTAAAAGACCAGACTATTTTTATACCTTGACAAGCACGTGCGCGGCGCTCGGCGGAACCCTGTCGCAGGGAGCCTCTGCTGTCCTTAACAAGATTGTTTTTAAGAGGGTACCATGGCTGAGAGACTTTTGAGAAATAGGTATTTTAATGAAATGTCGCTGTCTCGCCCGAACCCCTCCGTGTCAGTACAGCGAGAGCGGGACAACTGCAGCTCAGACCGTTAATAGGCGCGTAAAATTGATCAAAACAGCATTTCGTAATCCCCTGTTTTCTTCTCGAAACTGGACCAATAAAATTATTTTTTTCAAATATAATTAGAGGATACATTTAGCTATGCCCCTATGTTTTCCTTTTTTTGTTTATATAAGGGATTCTTTTCTGATGAGTGTCTGAAAATGACGTTGAAATTGGGCAATTTTTTCAGTTTTTGAAAGCTCATATTTCTTATGTTAATTGAAATATGGAAAAAAACGAAACCTAGGGGCATAGCTGTGGTAGATACAGATTACACAGTAAAAAAAATTTGGCTCTAAAGCTATTATCCAGGGAGGAAACAGGGGATTACGTTTGTATGGAGAAATGGTGCGCATCGTATCCTCTTAATAAGTGCGGCAAATACTCACATTTACTCCTAAGGTACGCGGAGTTCCCAACATTGGAACAACAACAACATTGGAATTTGTTTTAATTGTTAGTTTTCATTTTATATTTCTTACACAGTTTTGCAGTGACACGTATCCCATACGATAAATAATTAACGGTTTTTTTTTAAAGTTATTGTAGCCAGTTGAAGAAATTAGTTCCAATAAGTAGTTTTCCGCAATATGGCGAAGTTTTTTATTTTCTTAGTCGGGCTCTGTCGGACTTTAACTCGAATGAATTTAATATTGTTTTACTTGCAAAAACATACATAGTAATACTTACTATGTAAGTAGATAAACTCACGTAGTTCTTTGACCAAATCGCAAGGCTAAATGTAAAAAAGGTGATCTTGCGTCACACGTAGGTAAGTATAAATTAGCATTGTTTCTTTTTGACCTCCCCAGAATGGTGCTCTCTGGGAGCATTAAATATTTTCCTTCGCCTTAAAATTCGTGGTTGTCAATTGAATTTTTCTTCCTATTAATCCTACTAATTTCATAAACTAGCTGTTATCCTATGTACCGGTAAACTGGGCTTACTTTAGGAAATTTTGGGGTTACTTTGATAGATTTAAAATGGTTATAAAAACGCAAATATTCATAGCTCGATTGAGCAAATGACGTAAATAGTTAGGTAATTTATCAAGGTAGTTATTTCACTGCCACAGATGGTCTAAAAAAATAAGGATACGGCGTTAAAACTGTTTTCCAAAGTAGCCCCTGTATTTGAAAGTAATCCCGTTTTACGGTGTATGATAATTTACGTTATAAAATATATGCGTGCCAAATTTCATCAGAATCAATCAAACCGTTTTAGCGTGGAAGAGTACGAGGGCAGGTCCAAAAGTTTCCGGCCTAGCAAAGAAAAGAAGTACATAAATATTTACAAAACTTCGTTTATTTTTCGATATAGTCTTCCTCTATTTCAATTCAATCTGAAAAGTGCATTCAAATCGCTATATCGAAAAATATAAGAAGTTTTGTGAATATATGTACTTCTTTTCTTTGTTAGGCCGGAAACTTTTGGACCTGCCCTCGTAGCTTCGCTACGCTACGCTCCCGCATAAGCCTTTGAACCTAACCTTTCCGCGTCACTTCCGCTCCGACCCGTCTTGCTCGCTCGCTTCGCTCGCTCACTATAATAAAAAGAGATTTGTAATAAAACGAGATTTACTTATCTGTGTTTTCTTATTCTTTGTCTTAAAGTACCTGCCATTTTATGCACAATAATAAATTAAAAGTTATCACTAATGCTAGTAGAATATAGTAGATTGTTCAACAAGGGACTAAAACAAGCCATAATGACACGAGATATTTAGCCACCCGAGCGATAGCGAGGGAGGCTATAATTCGAGTTGTCATTATGGTAGTTTAGTCCCGCGTTAAACACTCTACTTTTCACTTTGAATGCGAGGAAAAAAACGACGTACAAAATTACTTTTTACAACGTATGCGAGCAATGGACATCTGTTCAAAATTCAAATAGCAAAAAAAATACCGCTGTCTTTTCTTTTCTTTTATATTTTTTTGTAAAGTGACGCTTTAAATAATGCTTGCATAATTAGCCAACAGATTCTAACTTAAAGACTATGTTAAAACTAATTCGACTATGCATGTAAGAATGATAATTTTTCATTCATTAGAATCGGCAAATAATTAAACCTAATTGATCTAAGTTCACACACAAAATATATTGTTAACTGAAACACTTACCCGTGAATAAAGAAACGACTTTTTAAGTTTATTTTCTATATGCCAATTCTTTGTTAAATTATATCAAATTATACTTTCTATTTACTATTAAATGCAACTGACATCGCATTATTTTGAAGCCACGCCATACTAACATTCAAACGTAACTGCTCTATCTACCGTACACTCCAGGCCCTATACTACGAAGCGCGAAATTCGAACTTCGTTTCATGCCGTTCCGCTCACGCTAATGGTATTTATTACGAGAGTGAGAGGGACCGCACGATCCGAACTTCGAACTTCGAATTTCGTAGTAACCCCCCAGCACTGCTTTGCCGACAGTGCGGATTGCTATTTTATCGACAGAGCAGGGAACTGCTTTGCCGACAGCGTTTTAAAAAAAAACAAATTAAAAACACCTAAGCTAAAGGAAATCATTCTTTACGTGCAAAATAAAATTAATTCATCTTTAATATTTTATAATTAAATAGATTAATATTCGTAATTATTCAATGAGTTTCACGAAATTATTATTTTTTAAATATTTTTTATACAGTTGTCATTTTGAGGTTATTTCCACGCCCTAAAGGCTTCCACAGACCGAAACGCAGGGCGCTACAGTGCGTCCGCAGCGCGCTTCGGTCTGTGGAAAGCTTTAAAATTGTCTATACCCAGTTACTGAAAATGGCGATAATCCTCCATTCACAAACACCGTGATTGGTAGTCTAGGGGTTTCCATAGTCAATTAAAAAAATTTTACTTTAATCCCTTGAGATCAAAAAAGAGCTTTAGTCCCGATATGCAGAGACTAAAGTAACATTTTAAGAGCATGAGAAGTGAAAAGTATATTGTTATAATATGTACAATCAACTATGAAATAAGTGTTTTTATAATAATACATCGATGAAATAAACAGCGATATTTCAAAAAAAAAAAATCAAAAATTGTTTTATTGGTGACAGCCTTTTATAAGCTAGTTGTTCTGTCTCATGAATAGTTGATGAAATGTATTTTTAAGCAAATAATAATCCTTTTACTGTTGTTCTTACAATTGTTTTTATATATACTTAATGACTAGTCGTTGACATGAAATTACTCCAAGAGAAAATATTAGTATTAAGTATTCGATATATCGTTTTCGATTGAATGAAATTCGACAAATAGTTTGTCGAAATTTCAAGGGGCACCCGTGTACCTATACTCCATTTAATTTAGAATTATAAACCACAACAACATTATATTGCGGCTCGTGAACTGTAATCTCTTTACAATTTGTACTAGAGTAACAACTGACGACACGCAAATAAAGTGACATTAAAACAATTTTATTTTGCGGCTCCCAGACTATTGTACTGTACTATTTGCTAGGTAAGAAATAGTTGACGAGCCGCAATATAATGATGTTGTGGTTTTCAATTCTAAATTAAATGAAGTTTACAACATGGCGTCCCAGCCCTATATAGACGTGGCGAATACGTTGCGCATGCGCGGCGAATCTGTCGCGCGCCCGCGTCGGACACTCCACGAGTTCGCTCCACTTCTAATAAGTCCGCAAATCGTAAGTGTGATATCTTACAAACATCTACACATCCATCAATCCAAACACACTTTCACGACTATACACGATGATTTTTAATCGGTGATCAGGAGTTGAAAAATATTAATCCCCAGCCAAAAACGAATTTAAGAGACGAGGTCTCAAGCAATACAGTCTCAGTTTAATTAAAAATAAATACGTTATTGTTATAACATCCTCCATCCGCTGAAAGCATGTTCATCCTACATCTGTTGAAGTTAGGTAGTTTCGTCAAATGTCATCGCTTTGGCGGGGAATTTGACAGGTCTCACGTCAAAGTTTGTTTAAGAAACTGAATTGTCACAGAGGTTTTAGACTCATAGACTAAACTATGAGTAGGGTGACAATGATTTTAATCAAAAAATATTTTCCAAGTTACTCTAAACGTTTTGTTTCACGTAATTGCGTCTTAAACGTGACCGCCGCCGAATACTGATCTAGAATAACTGGTTCCTGATCACCAAAATTAAAAATCATCGTGTATATTAGTGGAATGTGAAAGTTTGTGAGCGTGTCTGTTTGTTAGGTACTCTTTCACGCTAAAACGACTGAACGGATTTGTATGTTACAACTTTGAATGAACCAACTTATGCAGATAGCTGGTGTAACTGACTGGAGCCTTAAGGCAGGCCTCATGCATGCCATGTACTTACGCGCGATATTTACCTACCACGGGGACGATCTCCTGCGATCGAAATTCCAGTAGGTTGTCACAAGCGCGCGCCGACGCACGTTCATTCGTGTTCCACGGAAAAAATATGCCGCCTGGACTTTTATAAGTGAATGGTGAAACAGGGGGCAAATTTTAATATGACTATGCTAGAATTAATAGCTAATATAACAATTTGGAAGTTCGTATCGTGCTGTCCCTCTTACTCTTCTATAAAAAGCTATAAGCGTGAGCGGGATGGCACGATGCGAAGTTCGAAAGTTAACCTTCGTATTTAGTATAACGCTAGGGTACTGTGTGTGAGCATGGCAATGTGTTCTGCGCATTACAATAAATATCCTTTTTTGTTAGGATTCCAGAGCTAAAATGGCAAAAACGGAACCCTTATAGTTTCGCCATGACCGTCTGTCTCTTTGTCCGTCCGTGGCTTAGCTTAAAGAATATTTAGTGCTAGAAAGTTTGCATGGATATAATATATAGCAATTATCCCGACAAAATGGTAAAACAACATGTAGAAAAAAAATTTTTAATCCAAACTGCCAGTGTCGGCACGCACACATTCTTAAGGAGACGGAGTAGTATAATCTGTGGCTACAATCGCGGTAAGTACCAAGATTTTGTACGGGATGCAGTATCTGTTACGAAGTAACTATTAAGTAATCTGTGCTTAAGGGCTTAGAATGGTCCTTAAGGGTCTGCTGAGTATATGCTAAATAAATCAAACACGTCTGCACTGTTTAATAGCTGTAATGAGACTGAAGACTAATTTTGACATTCAATAAAAAACAAGATTGGAAGAATTCTAAAACAAAAACATTCAAAATTTGTAAAAAAGTATAAAAAAATAAATTCATATAAAAAAGGTTGTGCCTGCGGCACTGCTGGTCTAGAAGGGTATGCCCCATTTGTCCTATAGAACTGTGAAATCGTGAACAAACAGAGTTCAAAATCGTACCAAATATGTACATGTAAGTATATCAGTTTGTTAGAAGAAACGGGACCTATCCGTTCGGAATAACACAAATACAAATACAATTATTCTTTGTTGAACACCAAAATAGTAGACATAGCCTAAGCAGTATTACATAGACTTTTTGTAAAACATTGTAGGTATCTCTTGTTAAATTGTACCTACCTACTACAAACTCTTAGATTAAGTATTTATACACTAGATAGTGTCAGTAGCAAACAATGCGATACAAGAAGTCCAAAAACCCATTTGACACCTTCATTTTACGATCGCGTTACGTTATTCCGGTTGAAGGGGAAAAATTAAATTACATATAAGCCAACAATTGGTTTATATTTTTCGGGACGTTTTTATGCCGCCTAAGCTCTATCTAGTGTATAAATAATGTTAGTGTAAATTATCTTATCTTATTTTGCAAAATGTCGGCATTTGAATTCGAATGACAAATCAAACAATTAACGCGAAGATGCAAGTAAAAGCTAGTAATAAATACTTAATTAAGAGGATACGATGCGCACCATTTCTCCATACAAACGTAATCCCCTGTTTCCTCCCTGGATAATAGCTTTAGAGCCAAATTTTTTTTACTGTGTAATCTGTATCTACCACAGCTATGCCCCTAGGTTTCGTTTTTTTCCATATTTCAATTAATATAAGAAATATGAGCTTTCAAAAACTGAAAAAATTGCCCAATTTCAACGTCATTTTCAGACACTCATCAGAAAAGAATCCCTTATATAAACAAAAAAAGGAAAACATAGGGGCATAGCTAAATGTATCCTCTAATTATATTTGAAAAAAATAATTTTATTGGTCCAGTTTCGAGAAGAAAACAGGGGATTACGAAATGCTGTTTTGATCAATTTTACGCGCCTATTAACAGTCTGAGCTGCAGTTGTCCCGCTCTCGCTGTACTGACACGGAGGGGTTCGGGCGAGACAGCGACATTTCATTAAAATACCTATTTCTCAAAAGTCTCTCAGCCATGGTACCCTCTTAAGGCAAATTTTAGTTCCTTTTCACATTCTTTGCCACAATCACAGTGAAGTTTTCACGACCACAGTTTCAGTGCTGCTGGAAGACTCCTGGTTCTTCCACTCAGGAGGTGCAGCCTTGACCGTTTCATCAGACTTGTGCCTGTTTCCTCCTTCGAGGCAGAGCTTGATGAACTGCGCTGCTGGGGACTCCACGAGTAGCCAGCATGGTACTGACAGCACGTACGTTACACCCACGATGCTGCAGTAGTTGAGGGTCTGCGAAAAAGTAGTGATTTAGGTACTCAATTATACTGTAACTAGAGCACATTGAAAAAAAAAACTGGTCAAGTGCGAGTAGGGTTCCGTACCTCCATGCAATGTTTAAAAAACAGTTAATTAAAGAATCGCCGAAATATAAGCACACACTAAAGTCGCAACCTTTAGGTAGATTTTCGAAAAACATCCAAACAGCATAGGGTCGCTGGTGGCCTGGTGCGTATGCGCGCGGCCATGGCTATGGCCGTTAATCGTTGCCTAGCAACTGTCAACTGTCAACAACTAGCACCGCAGTTAAAACTATTAAAAAAAACGTTTCTTTTATGAAAACCACTTAATTTTTAGTTTTATTTTATTTTTAGTATTTGTTGTTATAGCGGCCACGGTAATACATGATCTGTGAAAAATTCAAGTGTCTAGCTATTACGGCTCAAGAGATAGAGACAAACAGAGACAGACGGATGGACAGACACCATTTTTGCTGTTGTGTAGAATCATATTGAATTTGCGAAGATCGTATAAAAAATAATCTTTGAGTTGTTGATATTTATACCACCGCCCACCCGGTGATCATTTTCCTTCAGATGGCCTGGTTGCTCGTTTGCCTCCCTCTCACAAAAAAACTACATCATTTAGCTTTGATTTTGTATGTGCCCCCAATGTGCCCCGCTAAAGTCTGACTTACAATGTGGTAGAAGGAAACATGCTGCAGTGCTGTGAAGGTTATTAAGCTGGTTCGTATCACGCACACGTGGATAAGGTACGCGCAGTAGCAGATGCGGGACATGGGCGTCCATCCTTCCCATTCCAGGATACACCGCAGAACAGCTGAATAAAAGTTTGTTTATTTTAATACATGTGTAAATAGATTGGTTTTTTGGAGTCTTTTTGTATTTTTATTTTTCAATTCCACATTTTTTTACTTTTACTGTCATCCCGTGAAATCCATATATATCATACGTGAAATACATATGTGGAGTTGAAAAATAAAAATACAAAAATACTCCAAAAAACATTGATAGATACGATTGCTTAGTAGCGACATCTCTTGGTCCGGGTGAGCGGACAATTCCGAAGGAGTGTTGACGTCTCTTGTTGAGAGTATTAACATAGATGTCGCTAGTATCGCTGCAATAAGTGATTAAGCAAGCTGAGATGTATGATCCATAGGAAAAATTAGTGTCTAAGTCCCGACCAGGTGCCTGTTGCATAACAAAGCACAACCTATAATACAAGCGGAACTCCTTTTCTAGTTAATATAACTGAAGCGAGAGGTTCCGCTTGTAATATTAGTTGTACCTACTTTGTTATGCAACAGGCCCCTGTTGTGGTGTAGGGGGGTCAATCAACTTTTTCTTGTCAACGATTTTTTGCTACTTTCTATGAAAACCGATATAATTAAAAAACTGATTATTTTTCCTTATTTAAAGTATACTTTCTTAAACCCTAGATTGTTGTAGTCAATAATGGTATAATTGCCATATTTATTTTATTTTGTTTAGCTTCTATTTCGTGGGTGACCCAGGGGACAATGATGTCCCCGAAATTTGTATGAAAATAGTGGTATGTCTCCTGGGTGACCGGATGTTTTCATAGAAATACTTATTTTTTTTGGTTTTCACATACGCACTATGATAAACTGTTTATTTAATTACTACAAAATCATGGTTTCACTAACCAGAGATTACAGAGTTACTTGTAAAGGAGTAAATAGAAATTTATAAGAAAAAGTTGATTGACCCAGGGGTTTATCACGCAGCACGGAATGCTGAGGACCTGGGTGTGTTCGATTCCCGGAGCTGATCTTTTTTCTGGGTTTTCTGTGCATCCATGTTTCAGTTTGTATTTAGTAAAATATCACGTGTAAATTTTAATGAATACGGCCTTAGGGAATGTACCAAAAGTTTGGCTGTGCCAGCCATATTCGGGCACAAACATACACAAGTAACAAACGAGCTTAAAGGTTCGCCTTTGCCGGACACGACATGGAGGGCATCTTCAAATTGTTGATGATACACAATGTTTTTACTTTGCTCCGCCGCTCTACACGTTCATGATAATATCGATTCATATCTACAGACACCGAGCGTGTCAGTCACGTGGCGTGCCGTGGCAGACAAAATAATATTCTTCCATTCGCTATGTGCGCGATGACAGCGCCCCTAGCGGCCACAATTATTGTTGCGTTGAGATCTGTCAAACTATAGCAACTGGATTGTTTGCCATTCAGATGAATGGGTGGGATGTGTAGATAGATAGAATAGAAAACATTTATTCAAATAAAAAACAAATACAATTTAAATTTCACTAAATGCGCCAAACTGGAGTGACCAGTTTGTTGGCGCGCCACGCTCAAATCACATTATTACTTAACAAGGTCTATAAGGTTAGAGTTATTCTAATGCTAATGATATTAAAATTAGTAATTAGCGAAGACATGCATATTAACACTAAGACGAAGCAAGTTAAATTACCAACCACTTTTGCTACTTGATATACAGCTCTAATAGTGCATTTTTAAGCTTAATCTTAAATGCTGCTTTACTTATATTATCATACGGAAACTTTATGGTATTAAAAATTCGAGGAGTCAAATAGTCCAATGTTCTTTCCCCATAATAATTACAACTTTTTGGTTCAACATAATGCGGCCTCTTATCAGGTCTCAATGACCTAGAATTAAGGTGTCGAGGCACCTTGTGGTCGTTGGAATTGAACTGGTCAACGGCCACAAGATACCTAAACTTTTCTTGGACAGGGAGGACCCCGCACACCCCATATAGCTGATCGTAATTATCTTTATGTTTAAGTCTAACTCTTTTACTCACAAGCTGCTTTAAAAATCTTAATTGTAATGACTTAATCTTACTTATATAGGAAGGAAAAGTCCTCCCATAAACAATGAGACCGTACCCAATCAATGATTCCACTAACGCATGGTAAACTACAAACAATGTTTTTTTGTTGACTGTATTTTTAAGGTGGTAGAACTTTCCCAACAATATTCTAAGTTTATTACAAAGGTGGTTAATGTGACTTTTCCAACTAAAATTGACATCTACTATTATTCCGAGATATTCATATTCAGTAACCGATGGCACTTGTTGCCACAACAACAACGACTTGTTACAATTGTTGCCATGGATATAGGCCTATAGTTAGCCTTGTTTGATATGTCACCCGTCTTATTTTTGACAATGGGTACAACATTGGTTCATGACAAACACATCCCTCGCAGCGCATCCTCGCACAGCTCCGGTGGATACGCAGCCTTATTCATTATCGTTGACACAATATGTTCGAAAGGATCGAGATGTCATCTCATCATGGCATACAGCCCGCAATAATCAGCGTCGTAGAAGAAACAATTGATTCATTATGACATGGTTCTATAGTGGCCTAGGAATCAAATTCGTTGACTGTACCTAATTACTCACAGTCAAGCTTCATTAGTGTGCCGGCGATGACTCCGCAGACGCATGCGCCGAAACACATCTTGATTGCGCTGGAGTATACCACGCGTACGAACAGGGGAATCTGAAGTAGTTAAACAACAAATTTATAGCCAAAATAGACTTATTTGCAGCTTCGTACGTTTAAAGTAGGTATAAGGTCAAGCAGAAATCCCGGGATTTGTCAAAAAATACCCACATAAGCTAAACGTCCCTGTGCTCGACAGTGACCCAATATATGGGTGTCATCTACTGGGCGTTGAGGTGTCGACCATTGGTACGTTTACCTTATTTACTTATTTTATTTCCGTAACTATTCTAACTTACAGATTTTCTTAACTAATGCGATAGAATATTAAAAACTTCATCATAATTCAGTCGAATGGCGTCAACTCCTGAACATAAGCCTCAACTAAACGGCTCAGTCCTGCGCCATCCGCATCCAGCGCGTTCCCGCAACCTAAAACAGGTCGTTCATCTTGTTGGAGGCCTACAATGCCTACCTGGGTATGTATTACAATACCGAAGTACATACGAAAGACCGAATGTATTAAAACATCGAATGGGTCAAAAGACCGACACGATTTTTTTCCGAAACCGTTAACTTTTTACGATTGTTATAAAACTAACCTAACTTAACTTAACTTCTGTATGATGCCCTTTTAATAAATTCTGAAAAGTTTACGGTTTCCGAAGAAAATCGTGTCGGTCTTTTGACCCATTCGATGTTTTAATACATTCGGTCTTTCGTACTTCGGTATTATTGTAATACATACCCGGCCTACCTACCGCGTCTTCCGGTCTGTGGGCACCGGCCGTCAGTTCTACGAGCGATGTGCCCTGCCCACTGCCACTTGAGTCTGGCGATTCTTCGAGCTATGTCCGTGACTTTAGTTCTTGCGCGGATTGCATCATTTCTAATGCGATCCCGCAAAGAAACTCCGAGCATAGCCGTCTTCATCGCCTTCTGAGTGCTGTGTGTGTGTGCTTCTGAGTTTTCCGACCTCGAGCTTTCCAAAGGCTACCACAAGACGGAGCGTGCCTAGAGCGGTCTATAACACCGAATCATATATACCGTGACACACACCGGCACCGCGGCACAGCGTATATGATTCAGTGATATGCAGCGCGCTGGGCTCGCTCCGTCGCCGCCGCACGTACGCCCCGCGCTGCGGTCTGTGGAGGACTTTATGAGGCCCATCGTTAGCGGCCACGTCTAAGTGCCATAAGTCATCACTGGCAACACACACTGGTCAAAGACTGGTCAAAGAGTCTGATCTTTAAAATGTAATTTTAGTAGTGGTAGAGCCATGTCGTATCAGGAGCTGAAAACGCTGGCAGAGAACCGAAAAGAGTGGCGTTTACTCCACCGACAAGAGCTAAGCTCTTAAATTAATGATGATGAGAGCCATGTTGTAGCTTGCCACTGCATCACGAATGGGCCGGCTCGTCCGGGGCAGTACCACCGGCGTGAGGCAGCAGCTTAAATCTGCTGCGTTTCGTACGGTCAGTGAGAGCGCCGGGGGCCCAATGCCTCATCTCCTCCCTCTCCCCTATTCCCTCTCCTTTTTAAAGGCCGGTAACAGATCAGTGACGCTCTTTGAGTTGTTGATATTTATGGGCGGTGGTGATCTTTTTCCATCAGATGACCCGCTTGCTCGTTTCAACTAACAACAAGCAATTTCCAACTAACCTCAATGCCGTCGACGTAGAACATCATGCCGAGCATGATCAAGCCCAGCCCTACTGGAACCGTAGCCCAATAGCACAAGCGACGATTTTTCTGGAAAGAGATTTCGTTGTGCTCAGTTTTGTGAATCCTATCCTATCCTAACTAATATTATAAATGCGAACTCTGTCTGTAACGCTTAACTTGAGAGTAACGGTGGTGATGAAAAAGCAAATTGGATAAATAAATAAGCTGCCCAAATTACTAATTCCACGCGGACGGAGTCACGGGCAAATGCTAGTGTTTCATAATGGGAGTTTGTGTGTGTGTGGCGCGACTCACACTACAACGCCGAGACAAAGAAGCGCATCAACTACTGGAAATCATTAGGGTATAGCACTAGCTTGCTACCTTGTTTTTCGTATTCTCTTGACCATACGTGTCATACATGACCATCCCGAGTGCTAGACCCATGGCGTAGCAGACGAGGTTGGTGTGCCCCCGCTTGTACAGGTTGTTGAACGTTGGATCTTCCACGAAGAAATGACGAGCCATCCTGGAAAATTACATTAAAAACAGTTTTTAATTATTCATGGTTAACTTCTACGTCAACAGGGGCAGCTTTGCTCAGATGGTGTTTTGAGTGTTATAAAAGGCCTAATCAATCACTAAGTTTTCTACGTCAGCTGCGTGCTGTAATGTCTTCAGGGTTTCTCGATTAATGACACTATGTATTTGCTATGGGATGAGGATGTGATTAGCTTTAATGAGCTTCCGATGTTTCAATGCAGTTCCATGTACCAGGATCACCTTCGATCAACAATGCAACTTTGACTTTGATCACAGCACAGGTGGACTGAAGTGTATTGTCAACTTTTAAGGTTGATTCATATCTACAGACATCGAGCGTGTCAGACACGTGTTATGGCAGAGAAATAGTACATTACTGCAGCGGCCGCGAAATAGGGGATTGCCGGCCGAGTAGTTATAGATGGCCGAGTGTTAACGAGGCCATCTAGAGATACGAGGCCGGCAATCCCTGTTCGTGGCCAAGGCTTGTATAGAGTTTTTCTCAAACATGCATCACCATCACCACCATCATCATCATCACCATCATGATCATCATCAACATCATCATCAACATTATTCCGCGCTCGTCACTCATGCGACGAAGTTGTGTACCAGCGATTATATTAACTGCGCTAACATTGCTAAGTGAAAATACATTCTATGCACCTGTATTAAGTTATAGTTTCGCGTGCTGTGAATAACTTTTCGTTTTAAACAACTTTGTGTATTCATATTGTGATTGCTAATACAAAGTGAAATAAGTGCAAAGCATACGCTGACATAGAAAAATGCATAAGCTTCTATCACCTAACAAAAACAACCCCACGCACGGATCTAATCCTGAACTTTCAACACTGCATACGTCAGATGACATGGCGGTGGATCCACACAATATTACTTTAAGAAAAAGAAAGAAGCCGGAGGACGACGTTACACAAAAATTTGATGATTTTCGTAACGAAATGATGTCATTTTTGACATCATTTAGTACCGTACAAAATGAAAATTTAAATAAAATGCGTCAAGAGATTGCATCAGACATAAGGGAACAAATTAGTGCCATTAGCTCATTATCACAAAAGATGATGGCGGAACATAAGCAGTTGAAAGCCGAGGTTTTGGAGGTAAAGCAGAGGATTTCGTTATTTGAAGACACACATGCCGCAGTTTCCTCGCTTCCAAAGAGCTTAAGTGAGGCTCATGAAACTATTCAGATGTTGATAAAAGAAAATAATAATTCTAAACAGTTCGCTTTGATAAACAACTTAGAAATCTCGGGTATTCCGCAGGCCAAAGGAGAAAATTTGATGTCAATCTTACGGCACATATGTGTTAAGGTTGGTTTTATGCTGCAGGACGGTGATGTAGATATGATTAATCGAGTTCGCCGCTACCACAGCGACAGCGGTACACATAAAGATGTGCGTCCACCTGCTATTATTGTACGTTTTACCCAGCGAAAACGGAAGGATGAATTATTATCTGCTGTTCGAGCTAGACGTGGGATCTCTACTGCGGACCTGGAGCTCCCAGGGCCGGCCTCCAACGTGTATATCGGCGACCACCTGACTCCGAGCAATAAACTTCTCCTAAAAAGGGCCAGGCTGATAAAAAATGAACTGCAATACTCATATCTATGGATACGTGACTGCAAGATACAAATGCGCAAGAATGATAATAGTAGGGTGATGTACATCAATAGTTATGCAGATTTAGATAATTTAAAGTGACTTTTGTTTGCCTTATTATTCGGGTTTTCCTATTTACAAGGTATTTGTCGGTATAATGTTCTGAAATTGTTAGTCGAGAAATGCATGAACTTGTTTTTTGTTACTGCATATGGGCTTTTTGTTTACTATACTTATATGCCTACCTTACATGGACAAAATAAAAAATATTATGTGTATACATTATTTACGGTTAGCGATTCTATCGAAACACTATTACTTGCTATATCATTTATTGTTTTTTCTATTGATAATACTGGCATATTTCTTAACTTTTGGTGTCAAATTTATATACGTTTATGCACTCAGAAAAGGGATGGAGAATATTTGTTTATTGAAGCTATGCATTGCATTATGCGATTATTGTTATTTATTGCTTACTGTAATGAGTTTGTGGGGGCTTGTCATGCTTGTTATTATTTTGGGATAAATTTATTTGTTACGGTAAATAATGTCAATCAAAACCTTTAACGGTTATTATCAGAATGCTAGGGGTTTACGAACGAAGTCTCATGTCTTTTCGGCGCATGTAGCTCAATCCAACTACGATTTTATATGTATATCTGAAAGCTGGCTTACAGCTGATTTTTATGACCGCGAATATTTTGATATTAGGTACGATGTATATCGTTGCGACCGGTCCGTGGCGGATAGCGGTGCTGTGCGAGGCGGGGGAGTGGTCGTGGCCGTGCGGGCCGAGTACCGGCCAGTGCGCCGTGACTGGCCCGTGCCTTCCCCTACTGGCTGCGAGTGTGTGTGGGTATCCATTCCCTTGACAAATATATCGAGCAATAATAGTACTTTACAAGCTTCGGACATAGTTAAAAAAAGTCGTTATTTAAACATTGCCTGTGTTTACATACCACATGGACCGTATTATAAAGAATCTTTGACCTCTTTCTTTGACATTGTATGCCAATTGACTTTGGACCATGTTGATGACATATTTTTGATGGCAGGTGATTTTAACATATCTCAAGCTGACTGGGTACCAGCCACGCTGGGTGCAGTGGATCTGTTGTCCGGTAGTAACTATGCATCGCAACTTATGGCTGATTTTTTATGTTTTACTGACCTTCGACAATATAATTATATTTTTAATTCATGTAATCATTTGCTTGATTTAGTGTTTTGCAGTAGGTATTGTCAAGTGTCTGTATGCGATGTACCATTGGTCGCTGAAGACGCGTTATATCATAAATCACTGTTAATTGACTTAGAACTACATTATTCGCCTCAGTTAGCGCCTGCTTCCAAGTTTACTTATAACTTTCATTCGGCAAACTACGAGCACATTAATGAGGAGTTGTCAAATATGGACTGGCATGCATATTTTAATGGTCTTAATTGTGAAGCTGCAGTAGAGCAATTTTATAACTGTTTAAATAATATTATTAATGATCATGTTCCCCAGCGTAAATTGTACTCTTCAACTAAACTACCAGCTTGGTATAGCAAGTCTTTGAAAAAAATACTCAATGAAAAGCGTAAATTTCACAAGCTTTGGAAGTTATATGGCAACCCTTTGGATTATGATAGTTTTAGAATATTACGAAAACGTGCTGAAAAAGTTGAACAAGAATGCTATCGGAACTTCATATCTCTGTCAGAAAGAAATATTAAAAATAATCCTAAATTCTTTTGGACCTATGTTAAATCAATTTTTTCTAATAATGGGTTACCTCAGACTATGCAATATAAAGATATTGTCACATCAGATGGGGAACAAATTTGTAATTTATTTAATGACCATTTTCATTCTGTTTTTGAAATATACGATGTAAATTCGTCTAATATTAACAATTTACCTGTTTCAACTAATCCATTAATAGATATCAACTCAATTGAGATTAATGAAAACATTGTAAAAAAATACCTAAAGTCTATTAATATTAATAAAGGTGCTGGGCCTGATGGGATACATCCATTATTTATTAAAAATTGCTCTTCTTCCCTAGCAGAACCAATTGCTATATTGTTTAAAAAATCTATTAATGAAGGTTGTGTTCCAACAGTTTGGAAACAAGCATTGATTACTCCGGTTCCTAAAGGTACCATTAGTCGTAATATTGAGAAGTATCGGCCGGTATCCAAATTATGTCAGTTTGGTAAACTTCTTGAAAAAATTGTGACTGATCAATTAGCTAGTGTGGTACGGCATCACATTGTGCCCAATCAACACGGTTTTTATAAAGGTCGCTCAGTTGATACCAACTTATTGACTTTTACCAGCTTTGTACTGAAAGCTATGGATGATGGTTTCTCTGTGGACGCTGTGTATACCGATTTCGCGAAAGCTTTTGATAAAATTTGTCATCATACCTTATTGGTCAAGCTTTGGGAACTCGGTATACACGGGGATTTGTTTCGCTGGGTAAAATCGTATGTGGAAAATCGTACACAATCAGTAGTGGTCGCAGGGTTTACTTCTGTCAGTAAAAAAATTAGTTCTGGTGTCCCTCAGGGGTCCCATTTGGGCCCATTATTATTTACATTGTACATAAACGATATCGTAAAATCATTTTCCCACTCCAATTTACTTCTTTATGCAGATGATGCAAAAATCTACAGGGTTATTCGTTGTTATGCTGATTGTGAGTTATTACAAAGTGATCTTGTCAATTTTGAAATCTTTTGTAGAGAGAACAATCTATTTTTAAATGCAGATAAATGTAACATCATTACTTTTTCAAGAAAAAAGAAATTGCCTCTCTTCAGCTACAAGTTATGCAATAAGGATTTGATTAGAGTGAAAGAGATCCGTGATCTAGGTATCATTATGGACGATAAAATGTCATTTGTGCCACATCTTGACCACATTTTGAGCAAATCTTTTAAGCAATTAGGCATGATTTTGCGAGTTAGTAAACCCTTTAGAAACCCGTTGACGCTCAAAATACTATATAATAGTTATGTACGTAGTCGGCTTGAGTTTGCATGCTCCGTATGGAAACCTTATTATCATGTGCATATAAATAGGATCGAAAAACTTCAAAAAATTTTTTTAAAATACCTTGATTTTAAAAGTGGTAAGGAATATAAAGATTATGCAGAATCTCTAAATCGCCATAAATTACAATCCCTTGAGTGTCGGAGAGACTGTATTGACTCTGTTCTATTATACAAAATTGTGAACAATCTTCTCGATGCCCCTAGCCTACTTCAAGATATTCAGTTCAAAATACCACGTATGAGACAACGACAATGTCGTGACAAGCATCTATTTTCTGTTCCAATGAGTAATACATGCTATGCAAAGAATATGTTTGTGAAGCGCGTCTGTGCACTTTATAATAAAAATATTAAATTGATTGATATAGATATATTTAACTGTACATCAAACTCAATAAAAAGTGCATTTAGTAAGTAGAAATATTTTGTAACGGCAAATGTTAGTAACTAAATTCAACAGAAGTATTATGTGTATTATTAGGTACTCTATTAGGTTGTAACTTATTCCGCATTTCGTTGTGTATTAACTTAGATATTTTTTGGAAACTATAGGTCTACATATTACTAAGTTAACCTGTAATGAATATTTGTATATGACTGTTTGTTTCATAATAAATAAATAAATAAATAAATAAAACATCATCGTCATCACCATCACCATCATCATCATAATCATCATCACTATCATCATCATCATCATCATCATCATCATCTCATCATCACCACCATCATCATCATCATCAACATCATCATCACCATCTCATCATCACCATCATCATCATCATCATCTCATCATCACCATCATCATCATCATCATCTCATCATCACCATCATCATTATCACCATCATCATCGCCATCATCATCATCATCATCATCATCATCACCATCATCATCATCATCATCATCACCATCATCATCATCATCATCATCATCATCTTACATTACCTTAAATAAGCGTAGTGGCAGAATGTCTTAATGAACCAAAACGCAAATATTGCTTATAGTTTTTTTTTATTGGCTAAATGCTATGATGCCATAGACCTATAAACGTCATGGTATGAAACAATAGACGATCACTTTGCTGGCCTTGGCCAGCAAAGTTGTATGAAATTCCATTATTGACCTCTCGTCTAAGCGGTCCCCCACCACCGGCTGCACCTGCACCTGCAACGTGACCCTTCGTGGCGTATTATAAGGAACATAACTTCAATATTTCATAGCATGTTTGAGAAAATAATATTGTTCTATACAGTTTCTATTAACGCATTCATATCGTAACACGACCCGTACCCGGTCAGTATGCGTGGTTCATGTCTGTACGAGTCTGTGGCTATCTGCCGATCAGTGTGAATAGGGCGCTATAAAAGATGGCATCCAAAGCCACACAATGGGCCCAAAAGATCTCCGACCCACCCTTCCATCGCAGGGCAAAAGAAAGGAAGCCCGTAGTTATAGATAAATGCATATGACAGGAAATCCCACCAACCCAACCAATAGCTCTAAGTAAATGGACAGAAACGGGCGAGGGTCGGTCAAGGAATAAACCAACGGGTAAAAACATAAAAGACCGACCTAAGCACCCCCCAGTGCCCAGCGGGAGAATGCATGCTCCTCTCCCGGCCTTCCAGCAAATGGCTGAGGCAGGACACTGTGGGTAGATTAAGTCCCTTCCCTACCCCTCCCCTCCTCAAAATATAAAGCACACGTTTTTTGTATTAATAATCAATAGAGAAGGGGACTTGTGACCGGGTTTTTTAGTCCGTGCAAGTCGGACACTGTCTGAGCCCTCCATCCCCAGTTCGTCCGAAGGGATTTTTCCCGAGCACAAGTCACTCTTCCTACCCTAAAGTTAAAAAACAGCAAAGACTTCGCGTCTTTGGCCCCTCTGGCGACTCATTCAAAAAAAAAAATAGGGCGTTATAACTGCGCAGACGACTTTGTTCTTGACGACGCGACGTTGTCTGTCGATTTATGACACGACACGCTTCTGCTAGATGTGAATAAAACGGAGTCTGTCCCGTCCCGGCACATGTCGATGCGCTTAATTTCTGTAGATATGAGTAAACGGTGTCTGTCGGCGTCTGATATGGCAAGTGGCTGACAGGCTCGTTGTCTGTAGATATTAATCGACCTTTATTCTTAAACCGGTCTTAAAAGGGAATCACGTTAGTACATTCCATAACATAACGTAATGTACTCAGATATGAGAATAGCAGATGGTCATTGTGTTAACGAAATTTTTCTATTTAGGTATTTTGAATCTAGAGGTACATCGATTTGTATTCAATTTTGTTTATTGCGTTCTAAGTTGTAGGTTCAGTAAGTTCGTAAACTGGGTAAGTATTGAGCCAAACGTGAACTCTGCTAAAGCAGAGCTGCCTTGGGCACCAACAAACACAAAAAATCCACGACATAACTTTAACTTTAACTTTTTAATCTGCTAACTGTTGCCACTGAGCCCGTGACCTGTTCCTAACTTGACGTTAGACTTTCCAATTTCCGGAATATTCTAAGCTATTCTTACTCTGGTGACACGATGAGCACAGCATTTAGGTTCTGGAAGAATGTGTGGGTAGCAGGAGTGAGCAGGCCGACGACAAAAGCGATTGTGATGGCGATCTTGCGCGCTCGGGCGCCTTGAAGGAGACAGAAGATCGCCATCCCGATGATGCTTAGTTGCATGTCTCCGGATATGTACCTGTAAATCATTAAGGTAAACGTCAGAGTGTCATCGATTGTCCTAATAGTAGCCATCTTCAATTTTCAACCGATTTAAAAGAAAAAAAAGGAGGTTCTCAAATTATCTGTATGTTGTTTCTTTTTGTTTGTATGTTTTGCGATTACTCCCCCAATTGTGAACCGATTCCCAAAATTATTTTTTTATTTGATAGAATATAGGTACTTTTGAGGTAATCCCATTGGCACCAAGTCAGGATCTGATGATGGCGTCCTAGGGAAATCGAGGCCAACCTTCAAATTTTATAGGCACGCCTATGGCGATTATAGCATTTTTAGCATCAAATCAACACAAATATAATCATACATGTGTAAATTGGACGACAATGCAATATTATTATGTCATCCATCAGCTCATCAGCAATAGAGGTGACATATAATAAGGGTGACATCTATTGGGCATCGCATGTCACTAGGATATTTACCATAAGTGCTTTGTCTTACCATGTCTGGGGCATGCACTGGGAGCGATCCACATAGTTGTCAATATATAACATATGCAGCCACCAGTCGCGACGGCAGTCCACCACCTCAATGTCCACTGCAGCCTGGAAATAATATAGGTAATTAGTTAAAGAGAGAGAGAGAGAGAGAGAGAGAGAGAGAGAGAGAGAGAGAGAGAGAGAGAGAGAGAGAGAGAGAGAGAGAGAGAGTATGTTTATTTACACATATCCGATACACAGGAAATACAGTTGACAGGAAAAGATACAAATAAAAATCATCGAATAGTATAAATTGGGCCCCACTCAGCATAATGTTGCGGCAAGCCGCAACGTTGTTATTTAGTGAGAAACGAGATAGGGCCGTCGATGGGACTATTAAAGCACAACACTTGATTTTCGAAGTGAGGTTTAATGCTCTTTAACACAAAGGTGCAGTTACAGATATAATGGAATTACTTGCTAACTTAAATTATTGATCAGGATCGATCACACGACCTTACGCGACCGCGATGGTTAACGAAAGACCCCTCCGGCACTTCACTTTACACCAAAGTAACCGCGGATGAGCTAATTGTCTTTATTGTCCACTCTGCATTTTCGTAACAGTCAGGCGATCGATTTATCGGGAAAAGCGGATGATTCAATGAGAGCGGCTGATGCATGGGTGGTCTGCCGGCGTGGGAGCCTTGTGGCGTAACACCTCCCCTCCTAGATGAGCAACTATTTGCCAATGTCTAATGCAAATGTTGCGGCTCGACGTTCTTCTAAAGTTTGGGTGCTGCATGATTTCATTTCTCGGTCGGTTCGCTTCACATTTGCAGATTGGTGTCGCTTGTAGTATATTATGAAGATAAGTACAGCTGTACCGAATAGTATGAAGCCATATATAGGTATGGTTGTGTGATAAATACTCGAAGAATCTGCAACGGTTGTTATTACAGGCGGTTCCATTAGCACTTGATGTTGAATGTTGTGCAAGGTATTCAGATCGATTGTAGTCAGATTATAGTGAAGTGATTGTTCCGCCGAAATTGATGAGAAGGCTGATTTAGGCAAAGTCATGATTTCGACAGCGTGCCCTCGAAGCTTGTCATCGATGTTGATTATTGTAAATTCGGGTGTTCTTATGTTGCAATTTCGTGGGATTCTGGCTAAGAAACTTCCTTCCAGGATGCGATGTTCTTCCTGTCCGCATGATATCTGTATTTTAGTTTTCGTCGGAAATGAAATAATATAATGCTGGCTGTCGAGTTCCAGAAGAGCTTCCTTGGTTAGTGTAATAGGTGTAGGTTGGCATAGTCTGTCCATTTCTTGCTCATGCACGAGACGGGCGATGCAGTCTTGTTGCGTACGGGTTTGGTGAATGGTTTTTATCGGCCGTGGTTACACAATCTAGTATGTAACATCCGCATATAGCTTGGTACTCTACGCAAACGTCACCGCTTGATATATTAATTGGCACTCTTATCATTTGACTCGACTGTGCAGGAATCATTACTGTAGTTGGTTTGAAATTATGTGACTCATACATCTGTATTGGATTATTAGCAAATTCCGTTCTTAATACGCGAGAGTTAAGGTCGATTTGGGATCGCCACTGTTCTAATAGATCTAAACCAATTAACCCGTCGAAGTATTCGTGAAACCGATATATATACAGTTTAATAGGTTTTTTATCTTTGATTTCAGCAAAACATGGGACTGTTATTGAATAATTATTTTGAGTGGTTGCGTGAATATTAGTAACTATAAATGGGTCGTAGTTTAATTGATAGTTTGAGAAAAATGATTGTGCGGCTTCTGGGCTAATGAATGATTTGTTCGCTCCCGTGTCAATGAGGAGTTTTAGAGGCGGGCTAGAAATTTGGATAAAAGGAAGCTGTCGCTTATCTTGTAGGTTTAGTTCTATTCGGGGGATTGTATAGGAGGCTTCGAAGAAAAATTTTCCTGTTCGCTTGTATTATTTTCGAAGTTTTGGTTATAAGTTTCCTTGTCACCTATTGTGTTATCGTCAAAGTATTGGTCATAGTGGTTGTCAGGGGAGTATTCGTCGTCCATATATTGGTAATAACTGTCCTGTAAATGTGACTCGTTTATGTTAATCTGATGGTGTCCGTTATTTGGAGTGGGGGGTAAAGCTCTAGCAATAGGGTGGCTAACACCGCTCATTGGTCTCGGATAATTTTGTTGAAAATTTTGGCGGGGTGGGACTCTAAATCCGGTAGTCATATTAGATCGCGGCAAAGCTCGCATCATTTGTTGGGTCCTTGAAGGTCCCTGTCCGTAAGGAACTAAATTTCGCTGTTGGGCGGGCGGAGTAAATTTAGAAGTGTTTGGCGTTGGTTCTGGAGCACCTTGTAAATGAGATTTAGGGTTGTAGTTAAATCGTGTAAAATTATGAGGTGGATTATTAAAATTATTTGAAGCAGGTTGCGGATTATTATTATTGAAACGGAAAGGTTTAGAAAATTGGTTTGATTTATTGGATGAAAGGGGAATTTGGTTTTTATTCTTTAGGTAGAGTACATTTAGTTCTTCCTGTGCGAATTCTAAGGCTTCTTCTAAAGTTTTGGGCCGCATGCATCTAATTCGTGATCCAAGGGGTTCATGCAGGCCACGCGTGTAGGTCTGAAGGGCTAGTTTTTTGTAAAGCTCGCGTTTGGCTTCTACTGTACTGGGTAATATTTCATGCAATTCACAATACGTCATTATTGTACTAAGCAAATTTTGAACACGTTCGTAGAAAACGTGGGGGGTGTCTGAACCTTGCGTTAATAAGGATAAATCAGTGTAAAGTGCTGACTCATCTCTGTGATCGGAAAATGAGTTTATTAATGCATTTCGTATCCCTTGCCAGTCCCTCGGAATGCCGTTTGCTGCCAAAGTGGTGGCGGCACGGCCAGTTACTTTATTTAGTATTCCATTTAAAAGAGCTGAATTATTTAGGTCATTCCCAGGGGCTGGATTTATGTAGGTTAAAATTAACTGGTCACATATATTAAGAAATCTTATGAGTACATTTGAGTTTCCATCAAACTCCGGGACTAGTCGTAATGCTCGCCAAATTCTATCCGTATTATCTTCCACCTGTAAAGTTTGTTGTGCACTTGCATTAGCATCTGGGTTAGGCATATCTAGGCTTTCTTCGACCTCTAATATTCCTTCTAACAAAATTTCTCTATGATATTTTAATTCCCGCTGCTTGTCGGGTTTGCTAACCCGGTTAGCGCGTGGGTGAAAAATTTTTAAAAAAACTTAATCCTACCTTATACTAACAAAATAGGGTTACAAATGGAATTGACAACCTAGTCACTTAAGATGGAAGTTGCAGATTGGGTTGGCAACTAAAATTGTGAAAAATTAAATCTATTTTCTATAAACGAAACAAGGTTGTAAATGGGATTGACAACCGGTTACTTAGGATAGGAGTTGCAGATTGGATTGGCAACTAATAGGATTCGTGAACTTAATTCTAAACTCACAGTATCTGCATAGTTTTTGAAGCTCGGCCCATCGATGTCTGGATGCTGCTCTGCTTCGCACCTCTGCTGCTATTGCTGCTGGTCACCGCTGACGGCTGCTCGTAGGTTCGGAAATAGTCGACTCGCCGACGAAACGACTATCAGGCGGACTCGAAGTTTGAGATTCACGCACTGACTCGACTACCCAAGTTCGACTGCGCCAGAAACGAGATAGGGCCGTCGATGGGACTATTAAAGCACAACACTTGATTTTCGAAGTGAGGTTTAATGCTCTTTAACACAAAGGTGCAGTTACAGATATAATGGAATTACTTGCTAACTTAAATTATTGATCAGGATCGATCACACGACCTTACGCGACCGCGATGGTTAACGAAAGACCCCTCCGGCACTTCACTTTACACCAAAGTAACCGCGGATGAGCTAATTGTCTTTATTGTCCACTCTGCATTTTCGTAACAGTCAGGCGATCGATTTATCGGGAAAAGCGGATGATTCAATGAGAGCGGCTGATGCATGGGTGGTCTGCCGGCGTGGGAGCCTTGTGGCGTAACAAGTGGGACCCATTCAAAAAATAAACACAAAAAAACAAACAACACATTGTGATGACACGAACGCCAGCGGAAAGTGTAGTTGGCAAGTGTAGGTACAAACCGGAAGTATGTATGGCAACACTTGATCAGTTTAATCGTATATGAACCATTAAACCGCAACAAAATTACGCCAAGGATTATTCTGGCTACTGTAGGGAATTAAAAGACGTCCACTGCTGCACATACTCCCAACCGTTTCACGTGTCCAAGTCATCGAAGTCTGGACGCTTTGGTCTCTCCAACAGTATTGGGCTCGGACACTAGGTCTTTCAGCAGATGACAAATTAAAATTAAAACGCTGCTTACCTTCCACAAGGGGCCAGAGCCAATATGTCGCAGCCACGTTGAAACGAAGGCAATGATCACAGCGTAGACCGGAGTCAACCTGAAAAGTGACATAGGTAGGTAAGGTAAACGTATTTATCAATGCTCGACAACTCAACGCCCAGTAGCTGACACCCATATGTCACCTTTGTTACTATGACATAAGATTGAAGGTGCTTAGTGTCAAGCACAAGGACGTTTACCTTAGTTGGAATCTGGAGCAATGCGAATGGATTTTACATGACTTGGCCGTTGTTGCTGTGCTTGTACGGCGACGGTATGGAATCGCAGTGATGCATCGTAAACGTCACGACTTTACTATGGAGAGTATGCGGTAAAGTCTGACGTTTACGGCACGTCACTGCGGTTCCGTACCGTCAACGTATTTTAAGCGGTGTGGCCGAATCTTTAAGCTCAAGAAAACAGGAGTTCGTACACAATGGTAAAGATGATTCCCACAGTATTTTCAATGGCACAAGTCTTATTTATGCCTTATAGCCCATCATACAAAATTTAGAACAACATTTTTTTTTGGCGCAGGCTGGTTTAATTTGAAAATAAATCAAAATTTTCACTCTAAACAATTTTTAACGGCTAGCAACTCCTATTTGCGGCCACTTTTACATAGGCAGCCATAGTTTGTTGTGTACAGAAAAAAATGCATAATTTGATGTATAAAAGATGAATATAAGTACGTTATGAACGTAAAGATGTAACAAAATACCTGCACCCCTGACTGCGGAGAGGTTGCGTTAACTAATGAATAAGATTTTCTTCAAAAAGCAAATTGGTGTAAATTTTAAACATATTGCCCCTTTTATAAGTGTTTATAAAATTTTGATTTTCATTAGGTAAATATTTACTAGCTGAAGGACTCAATCTTGCAGCCGTACCTTAGACCATTAATGGTGCATAAAAACGAATTATCCACGGCCTTGGTGCCAGTCACTACATATACTATCGAAGGTTTTCATAAAACAGTTACTAAAGTGGGTACTCACCTCAACCACCTTAAGAGGATCCCCTGAGGCAGGGTTTGCCAGCCAATACGTCGCTTCTCCGAAGTCACAAGGATATTATAGGATAACAGGAACCCTGATATTGTGAAGAATGTCTGCACAATAAGAGTCCCGTTCAGTACTACTTGGAAGAACGCCCTGTGGTACAGCTGTAATAAATGTTCAATGATTGAAACGGCTTAAGATGTCTTCGTACACTGTCTCATTTCGCCACCTTCTTAATAAGGCCCTACCGTGTTTTTGGCGCATTTATTGCAGTATCATTACAAGTAAAGCTATAGTCTTGAAATTCATGTGTAAGATATTTGAGGATTCACTCTAATGACAAGTGCTTATTGAAACATGGTTAGAACTTGTCTAATTTAAAATGACGCGCGCCCAACAACCGCATTCACGCACATCTGCCAAGAGAAATATTTCTCTATTGTAGCTTAAATTGAGTTTAAATCCTGTGCGTAAATGCGGTGGTGGGGCGCGTCATTTTAAATTAGACAAGCTATACTTATAGTTCGCTCGATAGAAAAAAAATCCAAAGTCGTCTCTAAAAAATAAAATAAAATCGTAGTACGACTCTAATACTGCACGGCAGATAAAATACAATTCGAATCCATTAGCTAGGAAATCTTAAAAGCGTTTATAGCTGCTGAGCTGGCAACGTTGCATTTTTGTTACTTTTCTCGATTATTCCATAAAAATTGAATGAAAATTAAAAATGTGGTCTATAAGAATTGTTCTAATATATGTATAAGTTAATGTGTCTATTGCAATAATTATTCGTGATAGATAATTATTTGTTCGTTTTTAAAGAAAATAAAAGTCTATCACGAATAATTATTGCAGTAGACACATTAACTTATATATTAGAACAATTCTTATAGACCACATCTTTAATTTTCATTAAATTTTTATGGAATAATCGAGAAAACTAACAAAACTGCAACGTTGCCAGCTCAGCAGCTATAAACTGCAACGTTGCCAGCTCAGCAGCTATAAACTGCAACGTTGCCAGCTCAGCAGCTATAAACTGCAACGTTGCCAACTCAGCAGCTATAAACTGCAACGTTGCCAGCTCAGCAGCTATAAACTGCAACGTTGCCAGCTCAGCAGCTATAAACTGCAACGTTGCCAGCTCAGCAGCTATAAACTGCAACGTTGCCAGCTCAGCAGATATAAACTGCAACGTTGCCAGCTCAGCAGCTATAAACTGCAACGTTGCCAGCTCAGCAGCTATAAACTGCAACGTTGCCAGCTCAGCAGATATAAACTGCAACGTTGCCAGCTCAGCAGCTATAAACTGCAACGTTGCCAGCTCAGCAGCTATAAACTGCAACGTTGCCAGCTCAGCAGCTATAAACTGCAACGTTGCCAGCTCAGCAGGTATAAACGCTCTTAATTTTTAAGATATCATTTAGCCAATTGAGGTGTCAACGGAGTTAGTCCACGAACTTTTGTGTGCTTACTTTGTCACAGAAGTTCCCAATCCGCACTGGGCCCGCATGAGAACTACGGCCCAAGCTCTCTCATTCTGAGAAGAGGCCTGTGCCCTGCGGTAGGACTAGGGTAGGATAATGACTGTGTCATAGTTACTTTTTTAATTATATTTTTAGCTTTAAACATGAAACTACCGTGAGACTCACTCATAGAAATAAACGGATCACTCACGTCTTAAAACGAGTTCACTCGAGCACTCGAAGCAGCGCAGTGCGCATTTGGCAGCCGCCGTGACATGCGACTCCGAGAGGAAGGGCTACGGATTAGCCCGAAACATGTCGAGTTAAACTCGTTTTAAGACGTGTGTGTTCACTATGATATTTTTAGCTAATTTATTGAATCAGGCCTTACTTTGCGGAGGTCCATATTAATGAACTCAAACAATTACTTTACTCACCCGCGACCTTACGATAGTATCATAACTCGAACTATCGTAAGGTCGCGGGTGAGCAAAGTAATTGTTTCAGTCCATATTTTTAGCTGTTTAAGGACGTAGTATGCGTACAGATGGAGGTGAAACTTGTTTGACTCTTACCTCTTCTTGGTAATGGGGGTTACCGACAGCGATAAAGCCAGTTAGCGGCGAATGGCCCAGTATTACCAACAGCGTCGTCATGGCTCTGTAAAAAAAAACAAACGTCAAAGAACTGAAACAATTATTTTGCTCACCCGTGACATCCAAAGGTCGAAGGTCACGGTCAGGTGAGCAAAGTAATTGTTTCAGTTCATTAATATGGACCTCCGCAAAGTAATGCCTGATTCAATAAATTAATCAAACGTCAAAAGTTAAAACCCAATGAAGATTTTTTTAACGGTTCTTCCTTCTACTTATGCTTACTTTTCATTATTATCTCAGCATACAGGGTAATTTTTTAATCAGTGCACAAATTTTGATACATGATTCAGTATCGTTGATAGATCACGATTATCTGTTCAAGATTTTTTTTTACATTTGAAATTTGGGTTGTTCATAGTAATTCATCCTATAATTGGTCGAGTTACTATGAAAAACAAAAACGTCTTGACAGACGGACGGACGGACGGACAACAAAGTGATCCTATAAGGATTCCGCTTTTTCCTTTCGAGGTGCGGAACCCTAAAAACGATTCAGTTGAATGTTTTAATACTCACTTTAAGCCATTGAGGCACTTGAGTGACTTCAGCTTCGGCTCCGGACCCTCACACGAGGGCATCACCAGCTTCCTCCAGTTTCGTTTCAATGAAAAGCAAAGCAGAAGTCTGCTCACTGTGAATGGTGAAGATTTCATGATTAAATCCTGCGCTAGTGGGTGTTGTTCTACTTCTCTACTTTTATTTTACTATACTAAACGGGACTTATCACGCCCAAGACAGAGAGAGACAAGAAAGAGTTTTTGGCGCGATAAGTCCCGTTTAGTATAGTAATTATGAGTGAAAATCACGAAATTTTAAAACAGGTCTCTACTTTTATCTGTTCTTTACGTGGTTACGAACAATTATATAAGAAAACAGATAGTATGACCTTAAAAAGACTATACTTTATTTCCCATAGCAGCACTTGCGTCGTAATTAAATGTCGCTAATGCTATACGCCTAGCTGCCACATATTACTAAATGGAGGTTACACTCCACATATTTCATACTAAATACAAACTGAAATATAGATGCACAGAAAAAACCCCAGAAAAAAGACCAATGCTGGGAATCGAACCCAGGTCTTCAGCATTGCGTGCCGTGTGCCATACCCCTACACCACCACTGGTCTAGAGATTAGACACGAATCTTTCCTATACATCATACATTTCAGTCTGCTAAATCATCACCTTATGCAGTGACAAGCGCTCATCTATGTTACACCCTCTATCGAGAGATTTTAACACTCCTTCAAAATAAAAATGAAGTTGAAAAAATAAATACAAAAAGATACTTCATAGCTAAGCTAACTTGTTACACTCCACACTAAAGCAAACAACTGAATTCATATTTATGGTATTTATTTAAAATAAAACTTTCCGAGATATTCTCTTTCGGTACTGCCAACATAAGAAAAAACGTACGAGTTCCTTGAAAGGACAAAGGATAGTTTTTATCCTGCAAAATGGCATAGTTCCCGCGGGATAGAGTTTACTTGAATTAAAAGAAAGAAATAAAAACTTACGAAAGTTTTTCCTTGTTTGGAAGATGAGGTCGTGCGCAGTTCCAAACACGTTCAGCATGAGCAGCGTGAGGAAAACTGCGGCCACCACGTGGTCGCTGGCATCGTAGGGGTCTGCTTCGCCGAAGTCGGTGCAGAATATGTCCTGCCTAGTAAGCTTGGCCTGTGTACGTAGTATATAAACTCATTAGTTAGTAGTATAAACTCAGTAGTCCACTGTCCGTCTGCCTGACTGTCTGTCTGTCACCAGGCTGTATCTCAAGAACCGTGACAGCTAGACAGTTGAAATTTTCACAGATGATGTATATTTGTTGCCGCTATAACAACAAATACTAAAAATAAAATAAAGTTAAAAATTAAAGGGTGTCATCATTGCGGAGGTCCATATTAATGAACTGAAACAATTACTTTGCTCACCCGCGACCTTAAAGAAGAAGGTCAAGAACATAGCGGGTGAGCAAAGTAATTGTTTCAGTATGCAAGTAAATAGTTTAAAAAGCGTAACCTGTTAAGGTATTACGTTAGGTACTGCATCTTACCTGCAATTGGTGGGACTCGTATAGCGTTGCGTTGATGCAAGCGTCCAGTGTGTCTTCTAAGGTCGAGTTCCCGTAGTACTGACGACACGTCTGCGTCACGCAGAGGCCCCAGTGGATCATCGAGTGATTAAAATGGGTCCGAGTGTTAGCTGAGTATTCCTGAAAGAGTAAAACTACTAATGGGGTATGTATTACAATACCGTAGTACGAAAGACCGAATGTATTAAAACATCGAATGGGTCAAAAGACCGACACGATTTTTTTCAGAAACCGTTAACTTTTTAAGATTGTTATAAAACAAACCTTACCTAACCTAATGGGTTCTGTTCTGTATGATGCCGTTTTAATAAATTCTGAGAAGACTACGGTTTCAGAAAAAAATCGTGTCGATCTTTTGACCCATTCGATGTTTTAATACATTCGGTCTTTCGTACTTCGGTATTGTAATACATACCCGTTATAAATGCGATGGTTTTTGAGTGTGTATTTATTACTTTTCCAGGCTAAAACGACTGTTCGGGCATAGTTATCGTCTATATAAATAAATAAATATCACGGGACAATTCTCACCAATTGACCTAGTCCCAAAGTAAGCTAGGTAAAGCTTGTGTTATGGGTACTAGGCAACGGATAAACATACTTATATAGATAGATACATACTTAAATACATATTAAACACCCAAGACCCGAGAACAAACATTTGTATTTTTATACAAATATCTGTCCCGACACGTGAATCGAACCCGGGACCTCAAGCTTCATAGTCAGGTTCTCTAACCACTAGGCCATCTGGTCGTCTATATATATAAAAATCTTTTAATATGGAGGGTGAGTCACAATACTACGGTCGTTTGGCGGAAGAACAGCTGTCAAAAAGTTCGAGGCGAACGAACGTACGGATACACGTGTTTCGGATTCGATTTGTAGCATTCGAACATGGCGGATGTAGACAGTATTGACAGTATTTTGGTATTTCTGTTTACTTGGTTAGTTGAAGTATAATTTTGATAGTGTTTTATGCGGCGATTAACCTTAAGTACCTGGGCGACCGAGCTCTGCTCGGGCAGAAACTCGGTACCAAGCGTTTTCCCAGAGATAAGTCCAAGCTAGATCAATTTTTCATCCCCGAAAACCCCCAAATACCAAATTTCATCGAAATCGTTGGAACCGTTTCCGAGATCCTGATTATATACACCGGAGGGGTGGGGGGGGGGTTGAGAGGGGGGAGGGGATGCGGGGGAGGGAGCGCGGAGGTATTAAAGGGGGGATGAAAATTTCATTGATTTTGCCGTAGGATGCACCGTTTTCAAGATATTTGACAAAAACACCGGAGGGGGTGGAGGGGTGAGTCACGTTAAACTATCGTCCGTAAACCGACTTTACAGACAACCGGCTTTTCCTGTTCTGTGCTCCCAATAGGGAACGTGCACATAGACGGTGCTGCCAACTGGTGCCATAAGGGTGCCATCAATTTGAATGTTTTACCTTGATAAGTTTGTTTTACTGTCCGCATAGTGTCTCTTCTGTCGCATTAGTGCTGCCGCCTATAGTTACTGCACGTTCCCTATAATACTTTTTCTAACAAAAAAGTAACTTTTTCTCGCAAAAAATAACTTTTTCTCACTAAAAAGTAACTTTTTCTCACAAAAGAAGAAACTTGACGTTTTCTCATAAAAAATAAACTTAAAAAAAAAAAAACTAAAAATCTTGAAAAAAAACGTGGATTTGAACCGAGGTCGGCTGGATCCTCGACCACCCGATTTCTAATGTGCCATTATGATCTGCTCGAAGTCGGCGAAATTTAGCTTTATATTCTAATACAAACAAAAATAGCCGGAAAACACGAGTAAAAGCGATTTTCTGAAAATGAAACATAGCTAGATCAGTTTTTCATCCCCGAAAACCCCCACATACCAAATTTCATCGAAATCGTTGGAGCCGTTTCCGAGATCCTGATTATATATATATATATATATATATATATATATATACATATATACAAGAATTGCTCGTTTAAAGGTATTAGATAGATTAACAGTGATCACAAAATTCTATATTGCTCTCGTGTCTGACATTTTTTAATGCGCAAGTTGTCTCCACGTGTTTTCTGGAATTTTACTATCAAGTTGCAGAAACTACAATCACCGTACACACACTGACACTGGCGAAATTGTCCTTAAATAGGACAGAAGTCATATTTTAAATAAATAATAATAATAATACACGTGTTTTGGTGTTGTACTGTCCTGCTTACTGAAATACTGGTCTTTGGTGATATTATTTCGGCCTTCGGGATACGACGTTTTGAGCATTATTGTGTGTACGTGACAATCTGGACTGTGTCAATGTAACCAACCAGCAGCAGGCGCCAGAGAGCAGACCATGGTGACTGGTTTTCTTTATATTGAGAGAGTGCAATGCCAAGGACCCTGGGGCTATCCTAATAGAAACCTAGGACCAGTGATCTCCAGCTATCGAAGGGTTCTTTACACAAACAATGACGACCGGATAGCCTAGTTGTTAGAGAACCTGGCTACGAAGATTGAGGTCCCGGGTGCGATTCCCAGTCGGAGCAGATATTTGTGTGAAAAATACGAATGTTTGTGCTCGAGTCTTGGATGTTTAATATGTATTTAAGTATGCATTTATCTATTTAAGTATGTTTATCCGTTGTCTAGTACCCATAAGTACAAGCTTTGCTTAGTTTAGGACTAAAGCTAACCGTTCAGGCGCGGAGGCGCGTTCGCCGCCCGCACCTCTCTCGGCCCCTTTCTCGTGGCCACACTGAGCATCGGCAAGCCGCAGCGCTAATTGATGGATTACCTTGATTAGCGTGTGCAGTTCACTGTCGCCGTCGAGAATCTCACCGTCGACGTAGCAATACTTGTCGCCGCGCGCGCGCAGGCAGCTGTTGAAATCATCCAGCCGGAACAACTGCGGCAGCCGCGCGTACTCCGATTCTACAAAAAAAAACCAATCACGTAAAAAAATAAATCAAAAACCCGCCTGGAGAAATATTGAAAAGAACAAACAAGATAAAATATTTCGTAATAAACAGAACCCAAGAAAAGAAAGACAGCCTTGTAGGGTTCCTTGTAGAACTACGGAACCTTAAAAAAGAGACGTAAGACACGAAGGTTGGTTTTTCTCAATACGTCATAGCAATAAAATAAAGCGAATCTGGTTTGCCGGATTTCTTACGACACAATTATTGACTCGAAAACAGGGTCGACAGGTGTTCAGCTTTAGCTGAATATGTTTGGCTTATTACGTCATTAATTACGTTATTTAACCTAGACCTAGCCTAACTTTCAAGGAAAGGTACTATCGCCCCAAGCGCCAGATAACCACCTTGAAGGCCCAGTTTGCATGCAGTGGCTAGACATCTGTCCATAACAATCCATAGCAATAAACATCAACGGCTGCAAGCAAATTTGTTATGAAAATGGGTATCTGACGTCTGGGGAATGGTACCTGCTGTCCGTCTCCGATTTGATTTATTATGATATATGTTAGAGAGCAGTCTAAAATAACAGACCCATTTTTTTTGCTGCCCAAACTCAACCTATTTGGAGAAATTGTCCTCCAAAGTACTGAAGTTGACTAAACCTTCTAACTTCTATAGAATTTTTTTTTCAAGCAAGTTGCAAATTATTATATGTTTGAGAACATGAAAAAATAATGAGCACGGTTTTGTTATAACGGCACAAACTCATATTTTCATAAAAAATAATCCTTCAAGGTTTTATATTTTTTCATCGGTGCTTTTTTGTGCCCATTATGCGTCTAAGATCCCTTCCGCAGCTAACAAAAGAGCTGAAAACTGATAACATTGAAACGGCTGAACCAATTTTGATGAAACATGTCTAAGTACCATCGCCAAGAAAAATGCTTTCAAATAAAAAAAACCGCATCCAAATCGATTAACCCGTTTAAGAGCTATGATGCCACAGACACACACCCATAGCGGTTAAACTTATAACACCCTTCTTTTTGTGGCGGGCGTTAAAAAAGGTGACTCTTCAGATAATATTGTATTGTTTACTTACACTTTATGGGCACGATTTGAAATACATATTATTTGAATTACTTCTAAGTAATGTTGTCCAGCCTGCGTCATGGTATAAAAAATAAACATGTAAAAAAGCCATTTGCGACCTACTGGTGGTAGATTCTTCGACCTGCTTGAATAGAAACCTAAACTGGATAAAATATTTTAATTTATTGAATCAGGCGTTACTTTGCGGAGGTCCATATTAATGAACTGAAACAATCACTTTGCTCACCCGCGACCTTAAGGAAACGCAACAAAGCGCGCACTAATGTAAGGTTAGATTTAAGGTCACGGGTGAGCAAAGTAGGTAATTGTTTCAGTTCATTAAAATATTTTGATTTTTGACATTTTGAATTACAGAATAAACGTTTTCATCTTGTCCCGTTTTTGTTAGACTTTTTTCTGGCTGCCAACGTCACCAACTTGTTAGTGGTGTGTACGTGATTGATTAATTAGAACTTAATTAAATAGCAACGTTCTTTTTGTGCGGCTTTTGGAATATATGAGGGGTATTAAAAAAGGGGAGCGTGTGACGGTGGCATAAAATTTTTAGTCATAATTTTTTTCCCGTCGAAGCCATAAAATTTTCAAAACTCTATAGGTCTATAAGGTTAGGATGGGTTTGTTTTGTAACAATTCTGTACAATAAATGGATTTGGAGTAAAAAAGAGTCATGAACAATAATTATGACCTTCAACAAAATTATGCAACCTTTTAAAAAGCTATGATTAATTATTAAAAATGGAATGTCGGGCTTTTAATGTAGTGTTCGGCTAAATTAAGCACCGTCTCCCGCTTTTCAATCGACGAAAAAAACGGAGGAGATAGGTATAGTCGACCAAGTAAGTGCTTTACCATTTTTTATGACAGTTCCTACATCAGAAGAAAAACAATAAGACTGATTGTCACAATGATTGGTAAGTGAAAATGGCCGTTGATGTTTTAAGCCGTACAACTGACATTTAACCTTAGGGTGGTAAAGGAATTTCTTGGTCGACTATACTTAAGTGGACGCGTATTTTTTTTATGTATGACCGCGCATAACTTTTTACTGAGTAGTCCGATGTTGATAATACTTTTTTATTGGAAAGAGTAGGTATCCACTCACGTGCTTTTTTGAATTGTATTGAATTGTATGTCATTGAATTGGTCCCATCTAAATTTGAAAAAAAAACCAACCCTAAGGGTAGGAAAACAGGGGCGATTGATGGTTTAACTTTGTATCAGAGTAGTCCGTTTTTGATAATTATTTTTAATTGGATAGGGTATCATCGAAATTAGTTTTGTATAAAATCTACCTTCTAAGGGTGGAAAAAACAGGTGTGATTTGTCGTACACTCACAGATTTACGTCTCTATGAATGAGCTTCAGACCTGTCAGTAATACCTACGAAAAAACTAAAAAGCATAAAATAAAAACTTTTTAACAAAAACTTGAACCACCGAAAAAACTAAAAAACAAAAAAAAATAAGTAATTAACCTTTTTTATTTAACCTTGATAACTAAGTTCTTTAACTAGTAATGTAAGTACTTATACCTAAGTAATTTTTGAGTCGGTGCGGTTTAATTTTTTGCTAAAAACTTTTGTCCTTTTGGTCTTGACAACCCTAATCGGATCATCAAAGACGTCAACAAACAAGTTTATTGAGCGTGATTTGGATTTTTTTAAAACGGCGTTCTTGCCCGCATTATATTTTATAGTCTCCGCAAAAATTAGCATAATATTGTATGCAAATTTTTACGAAAACCGTTAAGGAAAATTATATGTTTTGAATAAAATTGTTTTTGTTATTGGACAAAATATACATATATTATATATAAATATATTTATTTCATGGTACAGACGTCGAAAGGAAAAAGGGGTCCTTTTAGGATCACTGTCTGTCCGTCAGTACATGCCATACATACACTATAGGTTTTGATTCCCACATTTTTATGAATAAAAGAAAATATGGGACGTTGGCACCAATTGACCTAGTCTCAAATTAAACATTAAACAAAGCTTGTACTGTGAGTACTAGACAACGGATAAGTAAATAAATAAAAATAAATAAATAAATAAATATCACAGGACAATTCACACTAATTGACCTAGTCCCAAAGTAAGCTTAGCAAAGCTTGTGTTCTGGGTACTAGGCAACGGATAAACATACTTATATAGATAGATACATACTTAAATACATATTAAACACCCAAGACCCGAGAACAAACATTCGTATTTTTCTTACAAATTTCTGCCCCGACACGGGAATCGAACCCGGGACCTCAAGCTTCATAGTCAGGGTCTCTAACCACTAGGCCATCAGGTCGTCAAGTATACTTATATAAATAAATACATTCTTAAATATACATATACCTAAGTATAAAGAGAGAGGCAACAGGTGACCCTCGCGCAGGCAGCTTTCTCGCACAAAGACTTGCTATAGCAATTCAACGTGGGAATGCTGCCTGCGTGATGGGCACCCTACCTAAGGGTCCAAATTTAGATAATAATTTTTAGTTTTTAATTTCTGTGTAGCTATTTTAAGTTAGTTTTAGTTATGTTAATTTTATACTTAGTCCCTGTTTTTATACCTTATTTTATAGTTAAATAAAATTATTATAAAAAAAAGTATAAATAAATAAAAATGTCTAAACTGGTCAATATGATCGTTGTAAAATATTTCAATAGAGTTTATTGTTAAGTAATAATTAATTTTGTCTTTTATAAATACAGAAGAAGAAGAAATATCCTTGGGATGAATTCAGGAACGGTCCAACACTGTTTGCTAGCGGTAGGTAATTCAATCGTTTGGGAGAGGATAGGAATGAGTTGAGCTTTATATTCCTGTTAGTTTGCTTTGTTAATAAATAAATAAACAAATAAATAAGGCTCATCCCAAACTCAGCCCAAACCTCTCGCAAACCAGTGATTTTTGGCGTTCCTGAATAGCAGTTCAAACCAAACCCAACCCAAACGAACTAAACGACATTCTCAGACGGGCGCTCGTTAGTGCCAACATTCCCGCTGCTCTGGAGCCCCAGATTGTGCGGAGCGATGGCTAGCGCCCTGATGGAATGTCGTTAATACCTTGGAAGACTGGCCGTGCGCTGGTGTGGGACGCCACCTGTACAGACACCCTGGCGGCGTTCTACCTTCCAGCAACTACCAAACGTGCTGGGGCGGCGGCAGACGCCCGGGAACGCCTCAAGGTCACCAAATATAGCTGTCTCGGCGCCCAATATCATTTCTTTCCTTTCGGCGTCGAGACTCTAGGTCCTTGGGGTAAGGGTGCACAGGAGCTACACAGGGAGCTCAGCAATAGGTTGAGAGAGGCAACAGGCAACCCTCGCGCCGGCAGCTTTCTCGCGCAAAGAATCGCAATCGCTGTTCAGCGCGGGAATGCTGCCTGCGTGATGGGCACCATGCCAAGAGGCCCACCTCTCTTTTTTAATTAAGTTTAGTTTTAGTTATTTTAATTTAATAGTAGTTTTAGTCTTATATTTACACCTTTAAGTATATGTTTTTATTAATTTAGTATAATAATTGCTAATTACACCCAAACGAATGATTTACCGCTACCAAACCCGTGAAGGCCCGTTCCTGGATTTAGCCCATGATTTGCATTACGGGGCTAAAATACAAACAGTGGCAGTGTCTCATCAATTAAAGTCCGTAATCGTACCTAAATCAATATTACTATGTGATTTACAGAAATTTAGTAAAGTCACCGGGATTTTAATTCAACAGATTGGTAAGCAAGAGAAACCAGGGGTAAAAGTTACGAGGAAATAAAAAAAACTTGTAATTTTCTTACCATTTAGCCTGTGTATAACTCCGTAAGCCAACTGCACTACCGACAAAACTAAAATCATTTCAGTCTTCATTGTCACTTATCGCGATTGAAATCTTTTAACTATGCATTCCAAATCTTATCGGAGACAAACACTTAACTTTACAAGATAGTTTAATAAATTAAAGTATTTATTTCTCGCACTCTTTTTATAGTTTAAAAAGCTTGGTTGAAGTTTTAATATTAAAAAAATTAAATCTCTTCAAAAGGTACAAAGGTCATAGTGACTGCACTAAAGTTTTATTTAAATTAAAAATGTATATGTATTTTTTTTGCTGCACAATGACAGTTACGTCAAAGTATATCTTTCGCCACAAAGTTTACGTCTGTAGCCAAGTGAGTGTGCGCTTAGATTACGACGGGTTTTGACTCCTCCGAAACTTTTAATGGTGCGAGCTTCGAGTAGAATTCATTACCCTTTGCTCGTACCTTTGTTCGCACCCTTATAAAATGTATACTTCATTTAATTTAGAATTGAAAACCACAACATCATTATATTGCGGCTCGTCAACTATTTCTTACCTAGCAAATAGTACAGTACAATAGTCTGGGAGCCGCAAAATAAAATTGTTTTAATGTCACTTTATTTGCGTGTCGTCAATTGTTACTCTAGTACAAATTGTAAAGAGATTACAGTTCACGAGCCGCGATATAATGTTGTTGTGGTTTATAATTTTAAATTAAATGGAGTATAGGCACCTCGAATACTAGAAAAAGCCGTGGTGGCCTAGTGGTTTAACCTTTAGCCTCTCAAGCAGAGGGTCGTGGATTCAAATCCCGACTTGCTCTGAGTTTTTCGGAATTTATGTGCGAAATTACATTTGAAATATGAGCTTTTAGTCTTCTAGGCGTCAAAATCGAAGGCAGTCTTAAAAACCGGCCAAGTGAGAGTCGGACACGCGCACGATGAGTTTTGTACCATCACTACATAGTATAAAACAAGTCGCTTCCCGCTGTCTATCTGTCTCTATGTATGCTTAGATCTACGCAACGGGTTTTGATGCGGTTTTTTTAATAGATAGAGTGATTCAAGAGGAAGGTTTATATGTATCCTCTTTCTCTTCTCTCTTTAGTGTCCTATGTCCCCTGGATGGGGCAGAGGGCGTCCACAGTACGTCGCCAACTCGAACGGTCTTGAGCTTCGCGTTTTACTTCTCTCCAAGTCAACCCTATCACCTTCGCTTCTCAACGAAGTCTCTCGATAGAGGGCATAACATAGATGCGCGCTTTTTCACTGCATAAGGTAATTATAACAGACTGAGATGTACTATGAATGGGAAACATTCGTCGCTAACCTCTAGACCAGTGATGGTGTAGGGGTAAGCACGCAGCACGGAATGCTGAAGACCGGGTTCGATTCCCAGCATTGGTCTTTTTTCTGGGGTTTTTTTCTGTGCATCTACATTTGACTTGCAATTGTGATTCCGGCGCGGTCGGACGCTTCGTGTAGCGATAGCGACCGTCGCCGGCTTACGTATAGTATTTATTTACAAGTGTGACCTAGTTATTGTTATTACCTACTGACTATGGCGAAGCGCTCTGAATCTAAGGTGCTTAACAATATCCTGGCGTTTGTCCAGGGGCGCTGTGGTATCATCGACGAGCCCAACCTGAAGCCGTATTGTCTAACGCTTCTGACGCTTGCCTTCGCTTTCACCATCTCTTTCTGCCATCATCTTATACCGTTTGACAGAAAGAAATAGTGATTGCGAAGGCAAGCGTCAGAAACGTTAGACCTTAAGCCTCCTGGCGGAGATCTGCTCCTCCAGTTATACGGAGGAGGAGGTGGTCGCCGCCAAGGGGCTGCTTAGTATCTCTTCTGGCTTGACCTCTGTGCGTCTTGCGGCGCGTAGAAGCGGCTCTGTGAAGAAGCATATTCAGGACATCTTTCGGGTGTTTACTGAAACGGATCCGGATGACGTTCCAACTTACGTGCCGAAAGTCCCCAGCAGGATGTCGCAAGTGACGTTTGAGCACGTCGACGTCACGCGGCTTCCGTGCTTCTGCGAGCGGATGTGACTGCCATCCAGAAGAGGTTGGATACGTCGGAACGTGAGAATGCCGATCTGCGAGGAGCGTTGACCTCATTGCGCGATGCATCGGCCGAGGCGGCGCGGGCATGGTCGCATCAGCGAAATGTGACGCCGCGTCGTCGCGCCCCAGCTATTGCGCAAAATGTTGACTCATCGAATGGCACGAAGGCAACTACTGACCAGCCGCGGGTTAATGAACCCGCATCTACTTGGGCGCGCATTGTCAACGTGCCGCCCCGCTCCGGGTCGCCTGCGCTGGGTCTTGCTGCTCCCACTTCGTCTCGGGTGCAAAAGGATTCCAACGCGCAGGCGTCTCGCCGCCCGCCGCGCCGTCGGCCCCCATTGGCTGCAAAGGAAACGCAAGGGCAACGGGCGGCCGCCGATCAACCAGCGCTGAACGTGATTGTGAATAGTGATGGCTTCACTCCGGTGGTGAATCGGAAACGCCGCCGTCTAAAGCGCAATCGCAATCAGCGTGGGACCATTCCTGCAGCGTCGTCCTGTATCCAAGCTGCAGTACCGTTAGTGGACATCTACCTGTCTCGGTTGGACAAGAAGACGACGACGGAGAAGGTCTTCGAGCATGTCCGCGAGGCAGCACGGGGTCGGTTACAGGGATCCCAGCTCCAGCTGTTCATCTACCCGCCCGAGTCTCAAAGGGCTAACAACTTCAGCTCATTTAGGCTCCAAGTGCCTGCCAAGCACCAGCAGGTGTTCCTGCGCTCTGACTTTTGGCCAGAGGGTGTGGTGTTCCGTCGTTTTAGGGAAGCGACGAAGACGTTTTTCAAAAATCCCTAAATAGTTATTTAAGTTTTGTTTGTTTTTTTTGAATTTTACAGCGCATTGGTGTATACTGTAATGCTGTAATTTTTATTGATGAATAAATAAATAATAAATAAATAAATTTCAGTTTGTATTTAGTTTGAAATATATGGTTTCACGGGATGATCGTAAAAGTAATAAAAAACGAAGTTGAAAAATAAATACAAAAAAGATACTTCATACCTAACTTCTCTATTCAGCTTCAGCCTTCAGCTAGTCAGTTAAAAGCAAACCTATGATGCCTTGTCCATCGGAAATCACTAAAAATCCGGTTCCATTTAACTATTTGCATGCTAAGTTTATTATAATAAGACTATTTCGCAGCGAATATAATAATATTTATTCGTTATCCAATATCATCATCAGCCTATGTTCGTTCACTGCTGGACATAGGCCTCTCCCATGGCACGCCACTGAGCACGATCCTCGGCCACTCTCATCCAGCTCTTGCCAATTAGTTTTTACCTGTTTTACTTACCTACAGTTTCGCATATTAAATTTATCCCCTTAATTTTAATTTACGCAAAAAAAAATCTCCTAGAAACACTACAAAATATGTCGTACGAAGATACAGAGAAATTATTATTAGTTGTAAAGTAGATAGTTTTTGCTGCCTTTCTTTTGTTATAAGATTTTAATTTTAGGTTACGTACTTTTTTTGGTTAAATTATATTTATATTGTATTTGACTGAATTCTTGACTTGCATTTTTCACAGTGTTTTTGATTATTTATTTAAAGTTAATATTTTAGTTGGTATAGTCCGAAACACAGGTTTTCCTAGTTCGGGCTCATGAGTTAGTTACTTAGATTTTTAAGGAAACTTTGTACCTATTAAGTTATTTCTGTAAAAATCAAATTAATAATAAATTTATCTGTATCTATCTTATCTTTTTATCTACATTTTTGGTTGCTAGGCTTCGTTAAGAGGATACGATGCGCACCATTTCTCCATACAAACGTAGTCCCCTGTTTCCTCCCTGGATAATGGCTTTAGAGCCAAATTTTTTTTACTGTTTAATCTGTATCTACCACAGCTATGCCCCTAGGTTTCGTTTTTTTCCATATTTCAATTAACATACGAAATATGAGCTTTCAAAAACTGAAAAAATTGCCCAATTTCAACGTCATTTTCAGACACTCATCAGAAAAGAATCCCTCATATAAACAAAAAAAGGAAAACATAGGGGCATAGCTAAATCTATCCTCTAATTGTATTTGAAAAAAAATATTTTATTGGTCCAGTTTTCGACAAGAAAACAGGGGATTACGAAATGCTGTTTTGATCAATTTTACGCGCCTATTAACGGTCTGAGCTGCGACATTTCATTAAAATACCTATTTCTCAAAAGTCTCTCAGCCATCGTACCCTCTTAAGCTTTGCTAGGCTGTCTACACGACAGCCGGCATAGTTGCTAGGTAACGTAAAAAATGGACGGACGGACATAGCTCGAAGAATCGCCAGATTGGCATCAGAACACATCGCTCGTAGAATTGACGGCCGATGGGGCCGAAAGGTTCTTGAGTGGCGTCCGCGGACCGGAAGACGCAGTGTAGGTAGGCCTCCAACAAGATGGAGCGACGACCTGGTTAAGGTTGCGGGAACGCGTGAGATGCGAATGGCGCAGGACCGATCTGTTTGGCGAGCCTTGGGGGGAGGCCTATGTTCAGCAGTGGACGTCTTTGGGCTGAAATGATGAAATGATTGCAGATCAAATAGGAAGAGTCTAGTAATCATATAACGGCGGAGATAGGGTCACTCTAAATCGAACATATAAATCCCGTTTGTTCCTAAGTATTTCATAGGAATATCAACAAATCAGTCTTTATTCCTTGACTAGGTATATCATACAGGCATCTATGCAAAATTTCAGTCTTCTAGGGCCAATGGTTTGGGGTGAGCGATGATGAGTCAGTTGAGTGAATCAGTCAGTCAAACAGTCAGGACTTTTATATGTATATATCTATATCTATACATATAATAAATCTGTAACAAGTCGGTGTCTGTACATTGAAGATATTTGAGAAAAACTGTCAGTAGGGCTATTTACTAGCGCAATAGAACCCAAAACAATGTTTTTTAGAATTATTGTCTGCTTGTCTGTGCGTTTGTGCACGCTAATCTCAGAAACGGCTGAACCTAGAAGGATGCGGTTTTCACTGATATGTTGGTATTTTCTTGGATTAACATTTAGTGTTTGTTTTATTTGAATCGGTTCACAAATAAGAAATATACGTCTATTTTAAGAATTTATAGAACAGTTTTTAGAAGTAGTGACTCGGGAGTAGGTACGGTGGTGAATGTGAACGCGGGTGTGCGGGGGGGGGGGGGGGGGGTTCGGAGCGGGGGGGGGGGGGGGGTTCTGTGGGGGGTCGATGAGGGGGGGGGGGGTTGCGGGGGGTGCGGGGGGGTAATTTTTTATATCGAGGAACTAAGGAGAGCCATAATTGATGAAAAAGCAAATTGGATAAAAAAAAATAAGCTGCCCAAATTACTAATTCCACGCGGACGGAGTCGCGGGCAAAAGCTAGTTATGAATATTTTGTTTTATCTGCCCGCCCGGTTTCACATGAGTGTGTTAATGACGACAATAATGCCAAATCTTGCCTTTACCGTACGACCACGTACCTACCTAATGAGATAAAATGATAGATAAAATCTCGACCTTATTGTTATTTAGATATTTAACAGCAGGTATATAACGTTCCAGAACTATATACTTATTAATGTAAATAAAAAAAGAAACTAAATAACTGACCGACAATCTGCCAATATTTATGAAGATCTTTAGTTCTAACTGTCTTCTGTTTTACTTACTCGCTAAAATTTTTATAGGGACATATTTCAATCTAAATTATTCCTTTTAAGCATAAATTTTCTGTGATATAAACCTTGTCCTAATTAGTAACTACAAACAAAATAGATGCAAGTTTATATAAAAAAAACATTGTTAATACAAAAAAAAAGTTTGTTGAGCAATACTTAAGCTATTGAGGCTCAACATAATAATGACTTTATATGAATTTAAAAGTTATAGTACCTAAAAATAGTTTATATTTCATAATTTATTGAATTTTTAATTTTCTTATTGGGCACCCTGTATTTAAGTTTTTTTTAAAAAATAAATAATTATTATCAGTGCTACAGTCGTTTTGCTGGTCTATTCCCTCTAAAGGTTTCATTATTAACAGGGCCTGATTTACCCACAGTAACAACAAGGACCAAGGGGACGGCACGCGCGACGCTCAGCTGACACTACTTCCATAATAATATTTGATAATATTATTTATTATTTGTTGTAGTGGTAGAGCCATGTTGTAGCTAGCCGCTGCATCACGAATGGGCTGGCTCGTCCGAGGCAGTACCACCCTCTCACAGAACACCGGCGTGAAGCAGCAGTACTCCTGCTGCGTTTCGTACGGTCAGTGAGAGCGCCGGGGGCCCAATACCTCTCCCCTTCCCTCTCCCTCTCCCTCTCCCCCTTACCCTTTTCCCTCTCCTTTAGGGCCGACAACGCACTGGCATCGTGTAAAGCGCTGCGGGTGTCTATGGACAGTGGTGTTCATTTAACATCGGGTGACCCACTAGTTCGTTTGTCTAGCCTATCTAACATAAAAAAAAAAAAAATTTTTGGGAAAAACGTGCTTAAAATAAAATTCCTCCGTGCTTTGATATAGAAGCATGCATGATTTTGATTATAGAAGACACGCTACGGGGCTAAATTCAAGAACGGACCATCACTTTGCGAGCGGTAATCGTTTGGGAGAGGACAGGAATGGGTTGAGCTTGGGACGAGCCTTATTTTCCTGTTAGTTTGCATTGTAAATTAACAAACAAATAAATAAGGCTCATCCCAAACTCAGCCCAAACCTCTCGCAAACCAGTGATTTTTGGCGTCCCTGAATAGCAGTTCAAACCAAACCCAACCCAAACGATTGAATTACCACTACCAAACCCGTGAAGGCCCGTTGCTGAACTTAGCTCCTGACGAGTGTGTTCATTTGGCACAGTTATTAAAAGATCGAGTAAAATTAAACCCAAAGAGTGTGCTACAGTTATTAAACAGATCGAATACGTGGTTTGATCAATTATAACTGAAGATACACATTGCCGAACAAAATCCCCTTCAAAGAATATCCGAACTTTTTTATTTGGTTGCGTAACAAATAAAATCATCACCTACACAGAAATTTGAACCTAGTCTTTACTTCATTGCAGTCGAATTTCGGTAGCGGCAAAACTTCACTTGACAATTTCACGCAACGTTCTGAGAAAAAAGAAGGCCACTTTTATCAAAGTGGCGCTCATTTGGCTCGGACATTTTCGGGCGCGCGACTGTGGATCTACAGTTATAATTGATCAAAGTATACGTGATTTTAAATAATTCCTAACTTCTTGAGTAGGTACATACCCTAATGCGTTTGGTGACGTCGCAAAATACGTCAAAGGAAACGCGCTAATAAATAAGCAATAAAACGTGACTATTTAAACAACGAGATTTAAATGTGTTAATGACGGTTGCATAGACCTTTAGCTATTAAAAACAAGTTTTTGCTAGTACGCCATTTTCCACAAAAGCTACTTCGGTGACATGGTGTCTGGTGATTGATGGCATTTTGCTATTGGAGCTCTTAGTGTGTGTGTCTGTGTGACAGATTCAGGAGTTACTTTACGGTAGTACATGTTTGAAATTAAGGGTCATACTCATACACATTCACACATCATGTCTTCTTGAAAATAGATTTGAAAATTGTGGTGGACTCACAAGGTGGACTTATTCAGTGGCGAAGAGTACCTACCTACTAACGACTCGTTTCCCTCCGGGTTGACTTTTTAGGATTCCGTAACCAAAAGGGTAAAAAGTTCGTCTGTCCGTCTGTCTATCTGTCCGTCTGTCCGTCCGTCCGTCTGTCACCAGGCTGTAGGTATATCATGAACCGTGATAGCTAGACAGTTGAAATTTTCACAGATGATGTATTTCGGTTGCCACTATATCAACAAATACTAAAAAAAAACAGAATAAAATAAATATTTACGGGGGCTCCGATACAACAAACGTGATTTTTTGCTCGATATTGATAACGGCAACAGGTAGACGCTTGAAATATTCACAGAATATTAAGTTATATATTCAATTTAAAAATGAATAATTAAATTAAAATAAACAAATATTTAATTTCCCATACAACAAACGTGATTTTTTTTGCCGTTTTTATAGATAATGGTACGGAACCATTCGTGCGTGAGTCCGACTCGCACTTGGCCGGTTTTTATTTTTTTCCGAGTTTACTTGCAAACATTTTCACGCCCCGCCACTAGTATGCTGAGGTCCTGGCGAAGATCGCTGGAGTCTGATGAGCGTGGGTGGCGCAGGAACCGTCATTGCTGCGTCATTTGGAGGAGGCCTATGACCTGTTGACATCTTCCGACTGACGATGATAGGATGAACTGACGTATGTTTATTAATTGGTTCGTTGACCAGTTGTTTATTGTGAGGTCACTAGTATTGCGTAGAGGACTTCCATAAACAACCAATAAATTTAACAAACACAACTGATACATTTAGGACTAGTTTTTGTGGCGTTCTTTGGGGGTAGCTCTGAATATCTAGTGTTAATATCACACACACTCACACGCACATACACACACATGACAATGAGATATGTAAAATCATCAATAACCTTAAAGTGGAACGGCACGCTCTAGGCGCGAAATTCAAAATTTTTACAGGTTTTAATTTATTGTGGGTAAACGGCGAAACTGTTTAACTTCATATGGTACTTGCGCTTGTAAAACAGTGTTCTTTATATTATTGTGTAAAGTTTTTTAAGAATAAAACTTTTTGCTTGATATAAAAGTTGTCAAACATAGAAATTTGGACTTTCAACGTTTTGACAACTTTTATTTCAAGCTAATATTTTATTCTTAAAAAACTTTACACAATAATATAAAGAACACTGTTTTAAAAGCGCAAGTACCATATGAAGTTAAACAGTTACACCGTTTACCCATAATAAATTAAAAACTGTAAAAAGTTTGAATTTCGCGCCTAGAGCGTGCGCTTCCACCTTAATTCCACTAACTCTGCTGATTATGATGAAATAAAAATCAATATATGTAATTGAGAAAAGTAAAACATATGGCTGTCATCCTAGTTAAGCTATTTACAATGAATGGTAGGTACCCAACTGGACGGCTCCAAATTGATTTATTTTAAAAGTACCAAAAGTAAAGTAAATAGTTTAGACAGAGAGCGGTCTGGAGTTCCGAGTTCCGCGTTCAGAGTTCTGTGTTTTGACCGCTCGAGAGTTCCAGCCTCCTGCTGTGTGCGTTATCGTAAGAGACTCAGTACATTCGAAAGAACGCAGAACTCTGAACTCGGAACTCCTGACCGCTCTCTGTCTGCGCGCGCTCTTATTGCTGAAAACGGGTTTCACAACATGGTAAATAAATGACAATAAATAAGGATCAACCATTTTTCTACTTTTAGTAAGCATGCAATATATCTCATTCTAAATTTGCTGGTATTATAAGTGCAAATTAAGAACTTTCTTGAAAACTAGAACTTAGGGCCTAAAAACACGGCGTTTTTTGAACGCGACGTCGACGCGCGTTTTAGGAACGCGCGTTTACAGCGCGTTTATCATTCCATTAGAGCAGCCTTAAGGCCCCTAGCATAAGGCGTTTTTTAAAAACGCGCCGTCAACAAGCGTTTGTATCGATGAAAACGCGCGTCGACGGCGCGTTAATAATACACCGTGTGCTTAGGCCCTTAGGGAATTTACTTAACAATAATATTTTATTTGTTTTTGGTTTTGAGCGTGAACATCTCACTAACATTATACAAACATAATTCACACAGCCATTTGTACAATTAACTCTTAAATTTATTGAGAGGAAGATCTTTTATCTCTCTCGGTAATTTTTAAAATATTTTAAAGACATATGGAGAGGATTACGGCATGTTTGTTTGAGGCGAGTTCTTGGTACAAATAGTAGGTTGCGCTGTCGAGACTATGGTCGTTGTTTGTGTTAACATCACAGGTTTTTTGGAAATAATGCTTATTCAGATACACAAAAAACAGAAACTTCATAAATATTTTGGTATTATGTTAGAGAGTACTTAGTCACTTAACAGAAACGTATTTTTAGGGATCCGTGCCCAAAGGGTAAAAACGGGACCCTATTACTGAGACTTCGCTGTCTGTTCGTCTGTCCGTCTGTCACCAGGCTGTATCTCACGAACCGTGATAGCTAGACAGTTGAAATTTTCACAGATGATGTGTTTCGGTTGCCGCTATAACAACAAATACCGTTTCTGTTACCGTTTTCCTCTTGCTAATTTAAGATTATGTCACGAATAAGTATTTTTCTTTCTTTCTTTTGTTTCTTAAATAATAAAAAACATAATAAAATAAATATTTAAGGGGGCTCCCATACAACAAACGTGATTCTTTTGCTCGTTTTTGCTCGATATTGATAACGGCAACAGGTGGACACTTGAAATATTTATTCACAGAATATTTAGTTATACCTATAGGTATTCACTTTAAAAAAAATTAAATTAAAATAAAACTAATATCTAAGGGGGGCTCCCATACCACTAACGTATTTTTGCCGCTTTATAGATAATGGTACGGAACCATTCGTGCGCGAGTCCAACTCGCACTTGCCCAGTTTTTTTTACCTGTCCAAACTCACCCTTAGTATTTGTAGAGCCATGTAGTGTTTGTAGTGGTAGAGCCATGTTGTAGCTAGCCGCTGCATCACGAATGGGCCGGCTCGACCAGGGCAGTACCACCCTCTCACAGAACACCGGCGTGCAGCAGCAGTACTCCCTGCTGCGTTTCGTACGGTCAGTAAGAACGCCGGGGGCCCAATACCTCTCCCCCTCCCCTATTCCCTCTCCTTTTTCCTTAGGGCTGACAACGCACTGGCATCGCGTAAAGCGCTGCGGGTGTCTATGGACAGTGGTGATCATTTAACATCAGGTGACCCACTGGTTCGTTTGTCTGGCCTCTCTAACATAAAAAAAACCCTATGTGGAGAAATTGTACTCCAATACTGAAAAGTGATTGAACACTACGCGGCTCTTTCTACAGCGACAATTTCCGAAACAACAAAGAGTTCCGCAAAGACGACCGGATGACCTAGTTATTAAACTGACTAAAGCTTGGGGTCAAGGGTTCGATTCCCGGTCGGGGCAGATATTTGTGTGAAAAATACGAATGTTTGTGATCGAGTCTTGGATGTTAAATATGTATTTAAATACGCATCTATCTTTATAAGTATGTTTATCCGTTCTCTAGTAACCTTACCTAGTAAGCTTTGCTTAATTTGGGACTAGGTCAGTTGATGTCAATCGTCCCAATACTTATTTTATTATTATTATGATTGGTCCTGCGCAGTTCGAATTCAAGTGGTTCCTGTATTTTCCAGATCGCCGGCCCATCTTGTCGGCTACTTTCATACGCCCATATGCACTTCAAGCACACTCATATACATAATATGCGTACATTAATGGCTGCAAAACTACTACAGCGTCTCCATCCCTCCTTCCCCACGGCACTCCTAAGCCGCACTACTAGGCCAGTAGTGTCATAAGTCTTGTAATTGTGAAAATTGATACTTACCTTGTATACTCCCCATGACACCACCAAATTTTATTTCATGACAACATGTAAATAAATAAACTTAAAATATTTAAACAACTTTAATAAACCAATATATTACAATAGACATTTAGTTTAACAAGTTTGATATGAAGTAGGTATCTTTGTGTACCTATTTTTTATTTTTTTTATTTTTCAACTTCATTTTTTATTACTTTTACGGTCTTCCCGTGAAATCCATATATTTCATACTAAATACAAACTGAAATTTGGATGCACAGAAAAAACAAAATAAAAAAAAAACAAAAAGATACTTCATAATCAAACTTGTTAAAGTTTGGCTGAGTAGCGACATCTCTTGTCCAGGTGAGCGGATAGTTCCGAAGGAATGTTGAAGTCTCTCGATGAGGGTATAACAAAGGTGGCGCTGTATCACTGCTATATAATTAAGTGATTACCTAACAGATTGAGATATGGATGTATGGGAAAAATTCGTGTCTAAACTCCTGACCAGTGGTGGTGTAGGGTGCACGTGGCACGGAATGCTGAGGACCTGGGTTCGATTCCCAGCGCTGGTCTTTTTTCTGGGGTTTTTTCTGTGCATCCATATTTCAGTTTGTATTAAGTATGAAAGATAGACTTTTAGTTATTTATTTACATACGGGAACGTGTCAAAATATATAAAGTTTAAAACGAATAATGGACGAAATACATAATGGTCAAAATTTTTTTTTTTTTTTTTTATATAGCCTATAATATGTCCCACTGCTGGGCAAAGGCCTCCCCTTTCCTCCGCCATTCTTCCCTATCCTGGGCATGCACCTTCCAATCGAGCTGAAAAGCGCTCAGGTCGTCCCGCCATCTCCTCTTGGGTCTGCCTCTGCTCCTTTGGCCATCCCTCGGAATCCATTCGGTAACGGTTCGCGCCCATCGGTCCGGATGCATTCGGCAGACATGTCCGGCCCAGTCCCACTTCAGCTTGGCGGTTTTGACACCCACATCTGTAATACGAGTTTTGGAGCGCAGTGTCGTGTTTCTGATTCGATCAGTTCTCCGAACACCCAGGATACTGCGCTCCATTGCTCGTTGGCAAACCTTAAGCCTGGACTTTTGAGCTTCAGTTAGTGACCAAGTCTGGGCGCCGTAGGTTAAGAGGGGAAGAATACACACGTCGACGAGTTTGCGCTTAAGTGACAGAGGAAGGTTGCCCTTCATTAGCGTCTTCATGGACCAGAAGCTCTTCCAGGCATTATCGATACGCCTATCGATTTCTCTTGACTGCCTGTTCTCGAAGGATGCTATCTGGCCCAAGTAAATATACTCGTCGACGTACTGTATGTCTTGCCCATCTACCGTAACTCTACGTTTCACGCTGTTGGTCATTACCTGTGTCTTTGCTCTGTTCATTGTGAGTCCAACCTCAAGGCTCGCCGTGCTCAGATCTTGGAGCATTTGCTGTAGTTGTTGTGGTGTTTGGGAAAATAAAACGATGTCATCGGCGAAGCGCAGGTTTGATAATCTTTTACCTCCGACATCGATGCCCATTGTATTTTCCCAAGAGACCGCCAGCTTTTTGAATATTTCCTCAAGGCAACTGGTGAACAATTCCGGTGATAGCGGGTCCCCCTGTTTCACGCCTTTCTCAATGTCAAAAATAGGGCCCGGAGCATGCAACTTGACACTGGCTGTACTGATGTTATATATAGTACCAATGAGTTCAACATAGGTACTGTTTATACCTTGACTATACGTAAGGCTGAAAGTATGGCTCAAAGTATGGTCAAAATATAAGTATACTAAAATTTTCTATGAAACTATTGATTAAAACGAACTTTCTCAATCGTGTTATCTAGGTACAGATTGGTTTAGGTTAGGTTAGGTTTATTTTATGAAAATCTTGTAAAGTTGAGAATTTCAAGATTGCATTATATCAAATGACCATTGTGTATTTCGTCCATTATTATTTTTTAAGTTTATATATTTTGATACATATGTACCCGTTGTCAAGAAAATAAATTTGGTGGTGTTATGGGCAACGCATAAGTAGGTTTGCATTTTTACAATTACTTACGACACTACCTACTGGCTTAGTAGTGCCGAGGGGAAGGAGGGATTTCGATCAGCGAGATCAGCGATCTCGGTCAATCGGTCAAATGAACTAGTTCGGTCTTTTAGTTCCTTTAACTTCGACTGAAACAAAGTTTGAGATCTGGGAACGATTATAGACTTGAGTCGGTTATGAACTAAGAACTAAAATGAATTGCTTGAATCTTTTTATGCATGTATTTGGCTTAGTAGGTACAATCATAAATTCTAAAACATTTAGATCATTTAGATGCCGCACCATGCCGCCCGCTCCGCTCTTTAATTCGGTCTCTTGCTCACTTCGTTTTGCTTATACGTTCAGCGACCGATTACTGCAGAACTAGAGGAGCGGTGACCGACACCGTTACGACGCCAATTAAGTAATATAGTTTACGATGAACTGGTTTCTTTCGGTCCGTGGTGGGAATCTATCCTTTTAGTTCTTAGTTCATGACCGACTATCACTCATTAGCCATGACATCGGAATTTCAAACGCGAAGTTAAACCCTACAGAAATGCATGTAAGTAGATATCGCTCTGCACGCCGTGACTGATATATCAGTCGTCGGCGTAGAGCCTGTGGTGCTGATATATGTGTCGTTGGCGTCGAAAAGGTTGAATTGTACAAATAAAACAATAAATTCAATACAGCAAAATGTAATTTTTCAAATAGGTAACATATTTTGCAATATACTATTACAAGATTTCGGTGAAACAATGTTGTGAAACCTTGAGGCCTGATTGTCTAACACACTCGGAATCAGAATCGTTTTCACTTGTTCTCTCTCTCACATAGTAAAGAATGAGGGTTTAAAGAGATGGTGATTGCGATTGCGATTACGCACGTTAAACAATACTTCTTCGAGATATACGCAAAGTAATTCTATGGTGTCAAATGAAGTTTTCAGTCTGCATTTGATGCGCGTGGCAACTACAGCTCAAGCCCTGTCATCGTCATCATCTACGGCCTCTTACACTTGGGCCTTGGGACTCGGGCCGTTGTTCTCACGCGGGCCCAGTACGCATTGAGAACTTCACACGCACCATAAATTTGCTACGTAGGTGTGTGCAGATTTCTACACTTAGGGCCTACGTTAGCTGACGCGGACGCCCGTCGCGTGCGCCCGCTCGCGGGTCTAAAATTTATGTAAAATCCGTCGCACGCGCCCGCGCCACTTAGCGCTGTTCATACAACTTCTTATTAGACGCGCGCACGACGGGCGTCCGTCTCGGGTAATCCGCGTCAGCTAGCGTGGGCCCTTATGTTCATCTAAAAGCTAATGGTAAATTCGGAATATAATTTTGCACATTCTCAAAACTCTCAGAGGTGCAAGTCCGGGCTCACACCATTGTGCCACCGCAGCTTTCCCTTGCCCTGTCCCTACTTTATCATAGTATACAAAATTACATAAATTTTCACATAAGGTAAAGTCCCTGTGCTCAACACTGACCCAATACATGGCACTTTCAACCTTATGTCATCTTCAGATCTTAAATTTAGTTGTTAGTCTAGTTTAATTCTAATAAAGTTTCGTGTCGCATTGGTTGTAGCTGTTATAAATAAATTTATTATTGTACATTTAAACTAAAATTAACCAACCTTAAAGTAACATAAAACGCAAATGTAGCGTTTTGTGTGCTCTGCCTACCCCTTTGGGATACAGGTATGATGTGTGTGTTTCTGTCTATTATTTATAGGTTTAAGAGAGTACGATGGCTGAGAGACTTTTGAGAAATAGATATTTTAATGAAATGTCGCTGTCTCGCCCGAACCCCTCCGAACTGCAGCTCAGACCGTTAATAGGCGCGTAAAATTGATCAAAACAGCATTTCGTAATCCCCTGTTTTCTTCTCGAAAACTAGACCAATAAAATTATTTTTTTAAAATATAATTAAAGGATAGATTTAGCTATGCCCCTATGTTTTCCTTTTTTTGTTTATATCAGGGATTCTTTTCTGATGAGTGTCTGAAAATGACGTTGAAATTGGGCAATTTTTTTAGTTTTTGAAAGCTCATATTTCTTATTTTAATTGAAATATGGAAAAAACGAAACCTAGGGGCATAGCTGTGGTAGATACAGATTACACAGTAAAAAAAAATCGGCTCTAAAGCCATTATCCAGGGAGGAAACAGGGATTACGTTTGTATGGAGAAATGGTGCGCATCGTATCCTCTTAAAGAACATTTATTGCCTAAAAAAATTACAGATAATTTCACTTATAAGACAATTTCTACAGCTAAAAGTTTGTACTTTGTACCTATATTAGGTTTCACAGTGAGTCAATAGATATCACCACTCACACGCTTTGTGCCACCACGGTAAATTTATTGTAAAACATAATCTTTGATTGTTAGTCTATGTTTCGTGACGCATTGGTTATTACTGTAAATGTCATGTAAATGATTTTATCAATAAATAAATAAATAGTAAGAGAAGTGACAGATGGGTGCTATCTACTGGGCTTTGAGGTATCGAGCATTGGTACGTTTACCATTTTTTTCAGTGACTAGCAATTTTCCATGCTGTCATGGTTTTAAACATCGCATCTTAAGTAAAAGGAAAAATAAAGAAAATTAGAAGTATCTACTTAGACACTCGTGACATAACAATATTATTGTCACCTTAATAAATCCAATAAATAAATACAATGAAAATCATATTACAAGAATTTTAAAAAATCCCGAAAGTTTTTTATTCTTATAATCATCTACTTATATGCAGAATTTGAAAAGATCGTCATTATAATTACCTACGGAGAACTGGTCCCTTTTATTCGAATATATAAATCCCGTTTATTCAAGGTTTATTCCCTATACCGTGGTAATTTCAACAAATACGTTCTTATTCCTTACATACGTCTCCAAGGAAACCGCTATGCCAAATTTCTGCATTGTAGGACCTTTTTTGATCTGTGTCTTTTGTGGTAGGTTATGATACTTATGATATGACTTTTTGGGCGAGACATTCAATATTTACAAAACCCTTTTTGATGTGACAACGTCTAATAAATCGATGAACGCCGGCTGCACGCACGAAAAAGGATGACTCAGTGTAACGTACATAACGCATTGTCCCGTTACGCTCGAGCCGATGAACGTTCGGAGCGAGAGCGCGGCACGAGCGAGCGAAAGGCACAATCGGCAAAAGTATGCAATAATTTCATCAATGTTTTGTTATGACGTTGTCACGTTAAACTATCGTCCGTAAACCGACTTTATAGACAACCGGTTTTTTTGGAAGCTAAGTAATAATTAGGTCTCATGTGGTCTGAACTATTAGCTACGAGTGTTATGGGTCCCAAACGCACTGCCCGAGAGTTCCTTGAAAAGACCCAGCTAACGTGTTAAAGTATTTTCTTAGTCGACTAATTTACTTTTATAAAAATTAAACCTAAAAACCTTTGCTCAGAGAAACTAGTGCGTAATAACATTCTTGTAAACTTAGTCTACCTTAAATTATATAGTACCTATTGATCTAATAACAACCTGATTCAATTACTATTTTAAACTATTAACCGAGGGAACGCGAAGCGTTTCCATTTGAGCTTGGGTAAAAATGGTTTCGTATGTCTGTCGAGATGTTTTCCTCTATCGATTTCTCAATCGATTTCCGGGCAAATTTGTGAGCAAGTCGACGTTTTTGGATTTTTTTCAAAATGGCAGAATGAGGGTTGAAAAAGTAAAAAATCATATTTCAGACATTTTGAAAAACTTGCGAGGTCTAGCTCATCTACGATATAATATATATTATGTATATTATTCGCCCGCGATTAGAAAGGGATTGGAGTTGTCAGTTAATTCTAATATTATTTATTTTATTAGCAGTACGGCTGCTCACCGAATCTAAGATTATTTAAAAGCGAAAAAGTTTTTCGGGTGCGCCGGTGGGATTCGAACCCACGTCTCCTGGGTATGCGCCCCAACGGGTGTTCTACCAATTGAACCACGTCGCATCCAACCGACTCCCCCGTAATTCTTAATCGCTTACATACGCCAACAGTGGCGTGTGGTAACATCCATCGCAACTATTAGAAGCTACGACTCCTACGTTCCAAATTACATTGGAAATGCGTAAGAAATGATGTACCACATCTATTTATTCAAATATTATTTATTTTATTAGCAGTACGGCTGCTCACCGAATCTAAGATTATTTAAAAGCGAAAAAGTTTTTCGGGTGCGCCGGTATACCATCTACCGGCGCACCCGAAAAACTTTTTCGCTTTTAAATAATCTTAGTTAATTCTATATGCTTACGTCAAAATATGTATGAAATGACAGTTCTGACAGTCCCATTCTGATTGCGGTTTGATAATATCTAGGATCAAATTCCTCTTTCTTACTCGCACCAGATTTTGACTTTTTTTGTTTCTTGCTTGTGTCAGATAATCACTGTGCACTGAGCGGCTCGGCCGCCCAATGGTCAAAGAAAACGGCAACGGTCAATACGACAGATCCGTTTAGTAAAATATCTGCTGGGTTAATAACATCTCTTTCCTAAGACCCATGAGGTTTGTCACAAAAACATCCATATTCTATTTAACGTCTTCTTCCCAAAAAATAATATTCCAAAAAATAATGTACCCAAAGCCTTTGCTTACCAAAACATCGATTTCCCTATTAGATAAATATCCCAAAACGGAACGAATTTGCCGGAACGTTCATTTCCCAAAACGCCCGTTACCGTATAAAATAAACTTCACGAAACGTCCGTTCATTTAATTCAATAACAATAACAAATTTTCATATTAGGAAACAGATCTTCTAGGATTTGGTTATAACTAGAAATATAGACACGTCTAAAATTCGTCGACAATTCTTGTAGACACTAGAATTTGGACGTTATGAAAAACATCTCGGATTTGGATATCTTAGGAAACGGAGTAGAATTTGGATCTTTTAGGATTTTGCTGTTTTAAGAAACGGATGTCTCATGCCTAAACGAAGGAAACGCTCGCTGTCCCGCCGGTCGCATTACTCGTAGTCCAGCCGTCATACTCGTGACCATACACGATCACACCTCTGACGCACGCATGCCATTACAACCAGTGTATAAAGTAGAAGTCCTGGACTTTGTCACTTATATCTTGTCTGCCACAGTTTCCTTGGAAGCCACGAGGTCTACCACCGTGCTCACAGGCTTGGTTTCAACCTTCTTCCGCTTCGCTGGGAAAATGAAAGTCTTCACGATGTTGGCGACGGGTGTTTCTACAAGGAACCAGAGCAGCACTGCAGCGATAAACGACAGGCCAAGCAACGATATGTAGTCCATGAGCTGTCAACAAATAAATTAACTAATTTAATTGGACAATTGAAGACATGAGAGGATGAAGGGGGTATATCACAAAAACATTATTTCGAGTAAATCGCAGTTAAAGGTTTTTACGTTGTAATTTTGTTTCTAAATTGAATAGGGTATTGTTACTTTTATAAAAATCAACCAAATAGCCTGATCTATTGATTTTTTTAATAAATGCTTTTAAAGACATATTTTTTATAAAAAAAAGTACATAACCCCTTCTTTCTCCTTTAAGCTGTTCTGCAAAGAAAAGATTAAGAAGTTAAATTAATGAAAGTGTTTATTGTAACAAAATTTATTGATTTAGTAGAATTTCTTCGTAAAAATACCTGCATTCAGATTTTATAAATTTCAGCTGATCCCTATAATGTTTTTTTTTTTTGGATATCGGATATGTCAGAATAAGAGAAAATAAAAGTTTGTCTCATAACATGGCTGAAGGAGCTAAGTGCGTACATGACACTTTCTTCTGTTACATTCACTCGCAAACTGGTAACCACTTCTAGAGTCATGTGCCCTTAGCACCTTCATTCACGAAGAACGTAACTTATTCTTGTACGGTGGGCTGCAATAGTGCATGGAAATCTCGGGCGATAATCGCGTGAGCGCGCGCGCGCTCGGGTATGTTAATAACATCAAACGATCAAACACTGCTCACGCAATTTTCGCCCCGAGATGTCCATGCACTTTTGCAGCCCATCGTACATAGGTCCTTCATACACTTAGTTTAAAGCTGTTATAGCTTAAAAACATGAGAACTGATAGCTTCCGGTGTTGCATCATGACTTAGAACCTTCATATATGGCATAAAACCGAAAATGAAAAAAATGCGACATACCCCCTTCATCCACTCACGTCTTCAATTTTATTATAGTAGAGGAGCCCAAGAGGGGATTTGGGGCGTCACTCGAGCGCGGCAGATTAATATATGGAGGGATACCTTATACCCTCTAGAGAACCTCCAGCGAATATGAGCACTTCATGTGGGGGAGGGGGTCTGCCTGGGGCACCCCGTCAGAATACTTAGTAAAAAAAATAGCACAATATTTTAGATTTTTTTTAACTCATAAAATTAAAAAAAAAATAGATTCCTTAAAATACTCGAGCGTGTCAGATTTTAATAATTTGATACTCCAGCGTGACACTGAAAATAAAGGTATGATAATCGGATGCTTTGCGTGTTGGGGGTGGCCATACGGAAGGGCGCGCGTCAGATAGTCATAGGGGATGGAATTACAATACAATACAAATATTCTTTATTGATCACCAAAAACAGTACAGTGACATTACAAAAATAAAAATTCAGGTAGACAATAGGCGGTCTTATAGCTAAAAAGCGGTCTCTTCCAGACAACCAATTACTCAGAAATTAATAAATATCAACAGACTAATAATAGGTGGCAGAAATAGCATAGGTACAGGAGAAACGTAGTATTAATAGACAACAAATATTAAAAACAATACAAATATAATATAAATTTTATAAATAAACAAATACGTTAAATATAATACATATACTTGAAAATGTAAAAATGTCAAATGAGAAAAGAATTTAAAAAAGAAATTAAAGAAACAATATACTTAAACAAAAAACAAAAAAATAAGGAAGGGTCAAAGACTCAGGATTACCCAAAGACTGACGATTTGGAAATTGAAATGTACACTGTTCTGCTAGTAATTAACCCACCTTATCTTAATCTGACGCGCTCAAGTATTTCAAAGAATCTAATTTTCTTACTAAATATTCTGACGGGGTGTCCCAGGTGAACCCCCCCCCCACATGGAGTCTTCATATTCGGTGGAATTACTCTAGAGGGTATCCCCCCATATATTAATCTGCCGCGCTCGACTGACTCCCCCAATCCCCTCTTGGGCTCCCCTACTATATCCTCAGTGCTTTGGTCAGAGGTCCAGATCTACTTCGGGTTACTTCGCCCAACTGGGTGGTCTGGTGATTAAATAATCGACACCAGCCTATGGCATCTCATGTAGAGAATGTTTGGTTCAAACCCAGTCTCGCACTTCAAGAGTTTTATCGGAATTGTTATGTGAAACTATAAGGTAAACGTACCAATGCTCGACACCTCAACGCCCGGTAGATGACACCCATCTGTCACCTTTCTTACTATGACATAAGATTGAAGGTACCATGTATTGGGTCAGTGTCCAGCACAAGGACCTTTACCTTAACTTAGTTTTATTGTCTCGGTTATTTAATTTTTCGATTAAGTCCGCGCAGGGTTGTATACTTGGCAAGTGAGATATAGTAATTATATTTAAGTAATTTTGTTATTATTATTTGCTTTTATTATTATGCTTGCATGCTTGCTTGCATGCTTGCTTGCTTGCATGCTTGCTTGCATGCTTGCTTGCTTGCATGCTTGCTTGCATGTTTGCTTGCTTTCTGGCATGCATTGCTTAATTGCATGCTTCTCTAAAATATTTATGGTTCACGCGAGCGAAGCCGCGGGTAAAAAAGCTAGTTGTAAATAAAGGGCATTTTATTCGAGCGTTTCAACCGCCTCAAACATGGTAACATGTTTTAAGAAAAGGCTGTAAATTTGTATGGGGCATTATGTTATATATATATTAGAGGTCTGGCTGTGCATAGGGGGGTGTTAGTTCCGACACTTATTGTATGGAAGTGAAAGTTGGGTTTGGCAGAAAAAACATGAAAGTAGGATAAATGCTGTGGAAATGAGAGCATTAAGGAGTGTGATTGGTGTGAACTTGAGTGACCGAATGAGGAATAGTCTAATAAGGGAACGTTGTGGCATGAAAGATGATGTTGTGACTCGTATAGAGAAAGGAATGTTAAGTTGGTTTGGACATGTGGAGAGGATGGACGAAGGAAGAATTACGAAAGAGATATATAATGCGAGTGTAGATGGAAATATTGGAAGAGGGAGACCAAGAAGGACATTTCATGATCAGATTGGGGATGTCTTGAAGAAGGGTCAGGTCAAGAGTACCCGAAACCGGCGAGCATGTATGAAAAGACTAATGAGTGTTGCTGAAGCGAAAGATGTATGTCAGGATCGTAGCAGGTGGAAACAAATAGTCTCTGCCTATCCCCTTGCTGGGAAGAAGGCGTGATTGTATGTATGTATGTATGTATATTAGAGGTCCTGTACGTCTACCATTATAACTAGAAACTATATCAGAATCTTCTGCCATTTCTTAAAAAAAGTGACTAGATGAATGTGTTCAGAGTGCCCTCAGATGTACAGCTGCTCTTCACAAAATTCTGGTGTCCAGGCTACTATGCAGGAGAACCAAGATTCGCGTCTACAAAACTGTCATTAGACCAATCCTGATGTACGGTTGCGAAGCTTGGACACTAACACTCAAAGAAGAGAATAAGTTGTTAGTGGCAGAAAGGAGGATTTTGCGGAAGATTCTGGGGCCGACTCAGAGGGAGGACGGTAGCTGGAGGGTAAGAAAGAATAGGGAAATTGAGGACCTGGTATCTGAGCCCAATGTTATAGGAGAGACCAAGGCGTCCAGACTCCGGTGGCTCGGACACGTAGAAAGGTTGGGAGAGGATCGAGCCGTGAAGAGAGCGTACTTGGGACGACCGAGTGGACGTAGGCCGGTTGGTCGTCCCAGGTACCGCTGGAGGGACGAGGTCCTGAAAGACCTTTTGGATCTCGGGGTCGAAGACTGGCAAGAGCTGGCTCAAGATCGCAAAGCATGGCGCAATCTGGTGTTGGAGGCCAAGACCCACTTTGGGTCACTGCGCCCTGGCAGTAAGTAAGTAAGTAAGATGAATGAGGCGGTCGAAACGCTCGAATAAACGCCCTAAATGTATTTTCTTTCTTTCTTACTAATTGAACTTTATCAGGTGCTGTACGGCGAAGAAAAATATGTATAGTGCGGCGTACAACAATCGCGAAGCAATTCAACTGTGGGTGTGAAGTTATCAATCCACATGGCGGAGATAATGATAATGAGGTGAACTGTTCCCAAGTTTAAGTGCCAGATTGACCTTCGTAGAAGAAAATTTACCGTTAATGCGCTAATAAATTAATCATAGGACAATAAACACCGATTAACCTAGCCCCAAACTAAGCAAAGCTTGTGTTATGGGTACTAGGCAGGGGCGTAGCTACCGCCGTATATGCCGTATCAATTATACGGGGCCCCCGGGCCACGGGGGCTCCCGACGTGCGTAAGCGAAAATTAAGTAATAAAAACTTCCCAATTTTTTTTTTATTTCAGAATTGACAAAAGTCAAAAAAGCAAAAGTGACAGATAGCTAATTATGATGAAAATAAATATTTCTTTTAATTTTATGCAAACATTTTTTTTTCTTTTGTGATAAATCTTTACCCTTCTTAAGGGCCCCCAAACAAATTTTTATACGGGGCCCCGCCAAGGCACGCTACGCCACTAGTACTAGGCAACTACATACTGATATAGATAAATACATACTTAAACACACATTAAACATCCAAGACTCGAGCACACGAGTATTTTTACACACAAATATCTGCCCTGACCGGGAATCGAACCCAGAACCTCAAGCTTCGTAGTCCGAAAAATCAAATCAAAATCGTAGTCAAATTGCACACTAAGTGACAGTGGACGCAACACATTGCTCGTAAAATTGATGGCCGCTGGGGCTTTGAGGATCTGGAGTGGCCACCTCGCAGTGAAAGGCCACAAGGACGTTAGGGTAAAAATCGCGTGATGCTACTATCATTGAATAGCACGCAACCGATCGTCGTCGTAGATAGCATGGGGAAGGCATATGTGTGTGCACGTGTTCCGGCTGATATATCGATGATGGTGATGATTTGAAAGTGGTTTGATATGATGGGATTACTTACGAGCTTGTAGGCGGTCATGCGTGAGAGTTCATCATTGTTGCTGGCGTAGGTACGTAAGATGCAGACATGGACTACATAGGCGCTGTACGCAAACTTACTAAGGATGTTCCATCCTGACCAATTTAAAACGCCTCGGTGAGTCTCTGGAAAAGTAAAGGCAATCGTCAGGTGACTTTTTGGATCGAAGTGGCAATGGGCCGGCTACATCGTCCAAATATTTGAAAAGACAAATAGCCATCATTAGGGTTCCTTACACAAAAGCTGCTAACGGGACCCTATTGTTGAGACGAGATAGAAACTTGACAAAATGGAAATATGGACGCAGTGAATCTAAATGAAGTAATGCCAAGAGAAAGTCACGCCGCCATGTCAAATATAACGCCCTTGTGTTGGTAGTGGTAGCGCTGAGCTTAAAATGGTCGCATTCACAATTTAGACACGGTCCGGTCGTACGTGCAGCGAGCAAATGACGGCCTCGCGGTCCCACCGGAAGACCAGCGCTGGCTCTCGAGCCAGCATATGCTGAGCTGGGTCCGTTTCGTGATAGTTGTAGTTGCCTTACATATTGTTATCTCATATGCCTGTTGTAACTGTCACGAATAAATGTTTTTTCTTTCTTTCTTTCTTTCTTTTCTTTATACTTAACTAGCAGCCCGTCCCGGCTTCGCACGGGGTAGACAATTATTTATTTTTGGAAATTTGGATATAAAACACTTTTTATCACAAATATTTTTATTTATTAAAAAAATATTATTTATTATTTATTTATTAATTATATATTAAACAAAATCCCACAGTTATATCTTAGCGGCTACCTATCTTACAGACGTGCACGCCCCACTCCTGTATTTCAGTGCCCCCTCCACCCCGCCCGCCGCGATGCCCGGCGCGCTTTTCAGACTGCATCGCAAACAACGGCCACGGCGCTATGGCGGTTTTGTTAACTGTTTGAATTTTTTAATTCGTAATATCTTTTGAATGGAAAGTCCAATTTAAATAATTTAAAAACTATTTTATAGGTAGTTAAATGGTCTTGACCATAAAATAATTTATTTGGATAAGGATTAATATAAACACATAAATAGCATGGTTTGAATTTGGTTAGCATTTTCATTAATGTTTAAAATGAAAAAAGTTGTTGTAGTGACATAACTACAATAGTTGGACATATGCTACCGCGGAGTTTTTTGTAGACATTATGATGTTCTTCAATATTGTTGTACATTATTTTGTTCTACCGCTAATAGTTTCGGCAGCGCATTCGACGAAAGACATTTTAAGACTCATTTTTCTACACCTTCGGTTACATTGTTCAAATTTTACCAAGGATCCCTAATTTTTTTCAAAATGAAATGTAGTCTATGTCAAATTGGAAGAATGTAGCATTCTATTGGTGAAAGAATTTTTTAAATCGGCCCAGTACTTTTTGAGCCTATTCACTACAAACATACAAAAATAGGTACAAATCTTTCCTCTTTATAATATTAGTGTAGATGTAGATGTAGATGTAGATGTAGATGTAGATTATAATATTAGTGTAGATTGAAGTTGAAATGTACTCACTGTCGATCTTGAGAACGGTAAAGATGATGTGGAAGCACGACACACAACCAAATACCACCTTGATGACGCTGGAGTATACCATGCGGATGCCCACAGGGACCACGATGCCCGGAATGTAGAAGATGCCGCCAGTTATTATGATTGCCACTTCTATTGGGAACATCATCCAGTACAACACACGGAATTTCTGGAAAAATCAAAGAGGTGGTTTAATGTAACAAGTTTGGTTTGAAGTATCTTTTGTATTTTTATTTTTATCAACTTCAGTTTTTAGGGTTCCGTACCTCAAAAGGAAAAAACGGAACCCTTATAGGATCACTTTGTTGTCCGTCCGTCCGTCCGTCCATCCGTCTGTCTGTCAAGACCCTTTTTCTCAGGAACGCGTGGAGGAGAGGTATCAAGCTGAAATTTATATCAAATACTCAGGTCTACTGTCCCTTGAAACTGTGAAAAAATAAAACTTCTAAGCCAACGCAATCAAAAGACAGCCGTTTATGACGCAAATTTCCGCACATTTTCGAAACTCGCAAGGGAATCAAAACCTACAGGGTACTTCCCGTGAACTCAGAATCTTGAAATTTGGTACGAAGCAAGGTCTTATAACACAGATAAAGGGAAAATTGCGAAAAGCATATTTTTTTTTGTCTGTCTGTCTATATCAGTAACCAACGCAAATTTTCGACACTCGCAAGGGAATCAAAACCTACATGGTACTTCCCGTGAACTCAGAATCTTGAAATTTGGTACGAAGCAAGGTCTTATAGCACAAATAAAGAATACATTTTTTTGTCTGTCTGTCTATATCAGTAACCAATCTACAATGATCCCACACTGCGCACATTTTGCTTAGGAGCAGTTTCGCTCCATGACATGAGAAGAAAGAGAAGTTTTGACAGACGGCTAGTACCTACCTTTAGGCTAACTCTTTTCCTATTTATTATTGTTGATACATATTCGCAAAGTTGAGACGTCATCATTACATACTTCACGCAATAATCACTGTCGTAAAAGACGACCAGGTGCCTGTTGCATAACAAAGTACTTATATTACAAGCGGAACTCCCTTTCTAGTTAATATAACTGAAGCGAGAGTTCCGCTTGTAATATCAGTTGTACTTTGTTATGCAACAGGCCCCAGATGGCCTAGTGGTTAGAGAACCTGACTACAAAGCTCCAGGTCCCGGGTTCGATTCCCGTGTCAATTTTGACAAATTCACGCGTCTTAGTGAATGGCAGTTCTACATGGGTTACACGCAGAGCAAGAAACAAAACTCGTCTCTCTTATAGACTTCTCCTATGGCCTCCTATGGATATGGAGGTAGCTGACTCCGATCAAACTTAAGATTTATTTGAATGGGCCGTCAGCTGGGCAGGCGTCCCACACGGCGATGTAGACTTGACCAAAAACTATTGGCTGTAGACGTATATAACGTAGGCTGGGATGATGATAACGCATCATAGTACCGAATTTCACAAGATCTATGAACAGAAGTACGAATAATTTTATTATATTGTATTGTCATCATCATCATTTCAGCCGAAAGACGTCCACTGCTGAACATAGGCCTCCCCTAAGGGTCGCCGAACAAATCGGTCCTGCTCCATCCGCATCCAACGCGTTCCCGCAATCTTAACCAGGTCGTCGCTCCAACTAGTTGGAAGCCTAACTACACTGCGTCTTCCGGTCCGTGGACGCCACTTGAGAACCTTTTGGCCCCATCGGCCATCAGTTCTACGAGCGATGTGCCCTGCCCACTGCCACTTGAGCCAGGCAAATATTCGATCTACGTCAGTGACTTTAGTTCTCGCGTTGATTTCATCATTTCTATTGTATTGTATTGTTATTGCTTCATTTTATGATAACCCACCTTGTATTTATGAGATCCTATGTCGCTGTCCTTGAGATTGTAGATAATGAATGCCAGCACGACTCCAAGCATATAGCCCGATAAGTTGGTGTGCCCTCGCTTATACAGGTTGTTGAACGTGGGATCGTTGACAAATAAGTTAAGCGCCATTCTGCAAGAATAATTATTGTTAACTAGCTGTTGCCCGTGACTCCGTCCGCGAAGAATAGGGGTACAAAAATAGCCTACGACCTATTTTCCGACCTAAAAATATAGAGAAAAAAAAACATAAAATCGGTCAAGCCGTTTCGGAGGAGTACGATGGATAACAAACACCGTGACACGATATTTTTATACATTAGAAAAAGAAGAAGACTAATAGTAGTGCCCTTGCGCTCGCTTGACTCGTCTTGGCGGGGGCACTACTGTGGCGCAGATCAATATCAATATACATCGTATATTATTGTTACTTACTCTGGCGACACGATGAGGATGGCGTGTAGGTTCTGCACAAACACATGCACGGCGGGAGTGATCAGACCGACAACAAACACGGTGCCGATGACCATCTTCTGCATGCGCGCACTACTTATGCACGCGATTATCAACCCTAGGACGCTGAGCTGGAAATCTGCAGCCAAGTACCTGAGGACATCAGACTATTACAACAGGAATCCGGTATGCAGATAGCTATAGTAGGGGATCCGGACTAGACAAGGCCTTCATCCATCTGTTACATTGTCATAAGATTGTCATGAAAATAATTTTACATAAAACTAGCTGTTGCCTACTACTCCGTCCGCGAAGAATAGGGGTATAAAAAATAATCTACCTACAACCTATTTTCAGACCTACCCAATATAGAAAAAAAAAATTGATAAGAATCGGCCAAAGCCGTTTCGGAGGAGTTCGATAACAAACATTGTGACACGAGAATTTTATATATTACATTTTAATATTATTAAAAATTCATCTCGAGTGGGTTGGCTTAAAAATTCCTTCTTATCTCTGGGAAAACTCTTGGCACCGATATTCAACCCGAGCGGAGCTCGGTCGCCCAGGTACTTACTTGTAGTTAATCTATACAAATATTTAATAAATCTTTAACAAGTCGATGCAATTACAACATTTGAGAAAAATTGTTAGGCTATTAATATTCATTGGCGCAATAGAACCCAAAACAACAATGTTTAGAATTATTGTCCGTTTGTCTGTGCGTTTGTTGGCGCTAATCTCAGAAACAGCTCAACCTACAGCTTTATAATATTAGTGAACAGGATAGAATTCTCTGTTGTTTTTAAACCTGCTGGAAGGTAAAGTGGAAAGAAAACGAGGCAGAGGAAGGCCAAGATTGACCTATTTAGACCAAGAATGAGGAAGTAGGTGTCGTGTGATGGGTGTCGTATCGTATCAGTCAAACAGCTAGCCGAAGATCGTGTGGAGTGGCGGTAACTCCACCGACAATAGCATGGCTCTTTGGCCCCAGGGAGTTATTTGAGCTAATCGAATTTAGGTATTCTATGCACTCTTGTATGTGTGCGTGAAAGCGACTAGAATCAAAGCCGTGCGTAAACTCAAGCGACACAGGTTCCCCGTCCGATGGCCGAAGGAGAACTAACGCAACTAACTATACGCACAAGGGGAAAGCACGATGGCTTTAGTTAGGTTGGTCAGATCGCGCGTGTTGTACTTAGCTAGTTTCATTGTATTACTAAAACAAATACATACTGTAGCACGATAACACTAGATGTCGCTAGCAGTCCTCCGTACGCAATCATCCTCACACCACCCGCGCCCATACTACGTACATCATTTACGCTGCGCTCCAAGAGATGGCGCCACCAGGCAAATTAGATGGCACTAACATTTGGTCGACGCAGAACCCAAGCCATCGTGATGAACACATGCATGCATACTATGCGCTTTCACCCCAGTGAGACGTTTCAGTATCTGATTGTGTTGAGCTTACTGGCATTGTTTTAGGGTACTTCCACCTCTGTTGGGATATCTAAGAACTATTACAGTTGCTCTCTAGTAGACAGTATAATAGTTATTCGTTATAATAAACATTCATACGTATATTGGGCTGTCTTCGTTTCCCCGCCGTTTCCCCGCATTATAATACTTTAAAAGTGTAGCAAGACTAGGCCCTAGAAAACATCCTGTTTTATTAACTAACATTCAAAAAGTCATGACCTGCCGTGCAGTATTTACGTCGTACCTACTAAGGATTTATTTTATTTCCTAATAATAAGTCGTGTGACTTTGGATTTTTTTCAATCTAGCAAACTTCTTGAGCAAACACAATTAATCGTTATTCGAAAAACACTGGTCACTAGAGTGAATCCTCAAATATCTTACACGTGAATTTCAGAACTAAAGCTTTGTTAGTAATGATACAGCAAGAGATTAAAATTAAATGAATGCAATAAATGCGCCAAAATCTCGGTAGGGCCTTAAATATGGAGAAGGAGAAGAATACTCGATAGAGAGAGTGACTCACCACGCGTGTGCCATGCACTGGTTGTGATCAAAATAGTTGTGTATATACAACAGGTTCAGCCACCAGGCCTGGTAGCAGTCTTCGACCTCCGTCTCTACAATTCGCTGAAAAACAAAGGACAATACACTTTAGGGTGTATTAACCGTTTCAACGCCGCGCCTCAACAAAACTTAAACCTGCTTTGAATCTTATATCATTATGTCAAGATCACTTTGACACTGCACTTTGTGACACCTATATTTGTGTTGTTGGCGTTGAAGGGGTTAAATAAATTTTTAAATCAAAGTCAAAGTCAAAATTCTTTATTCAATTTAGGCATCAAATTGATGCTCCTATGAACGTCGAAAAATCTACCACCGGTTCGGAAAAAACCCTGTTGAGAAGAAACCGGCAAGAAACTCAACAAGGTGTATTTTTTTCAATCAGATCTACATTGTTATTAAATGACATACATCTAAAGTTTAATACAATTAAATTTTTTAACACAGTAGATACGCTATTTGAGACTAGGGATCGCCAATGCGGATCGGAATTATTTCCAAACATCCCTGTCCATGATATAGTCATTAATTTTAAATATGATGAATGTTGTTCAACCTCCAATGTGCATGGATTATAATAAGATTGATACATTTAATACATTTTTTGGTGGAGTGTATACTGACTAAGGATAACCGTGAGACATATTTTACTGATTTAGACCTTTTTAATGGGGCAGTGAATATTATTTTGAGTTGTCCTGTATCGGAAGATGCAGTACGAATATACAGGTTCATCAAACATTCCTTTGCAGCCAGAAAATCTGGACTTAGCAGGAGAAGTGTTTGATGAATTTGGCCATTGAGTCTCCCAATGAGGCTGGCATAGTCACACAGGTGCTCTTAAGCCTCGAAAAAAAAAGAAAAAAAATCTTTAGGGTGGTTTGACCAGAGCGCTAGGTATTCCTCTATGCTGCGAGCCTGTGACAGTTGGCTACGAAATTATGTGACCGTTTTCACTAATGCTAAGATATGACGACCAGACAGACAGACAGACGACCGGATAGCCTAGTTGTTAGGGAACCTGACTACGAAGCTTGAGGTCCTGGGTTCGATTCCCGGTCGCGGCAGATATTTGTGTGAAAAATATGAATGTTTGTGCTCGAGTCTTGGGTATTTAATATGTATTCACGTACGTATTTATCTATATAAATAAGTTTATCCGTTGTCTAGTAGGTACACAGAGAGAAAGTTACAAGGTAAGCAATAGGCGGCCTTATCGCTTAAGAGGTACAAGCTTTGCTTAGTTTGGGATTAGGTCAATTGGTGTGAATTGTCCCGTGATATTTATTATTATTAAGATTGGTTTTTTGGAGTCTTTTTGTATATTTATTTTTCAACTCCAATTTTTTTTACTTTTACGGTAATCCCTTGAAATCCATATATGGGTGATTCTTCAAGGTCGTGATTTTTGTTTTATTCCTCTGTCGTATTTTTTTTTACTTAGTTGACAGAAAAAATCATGCTCATGAAAATAGATTTGTTCAGTAACATAAATTTATGTTGAAATGAAGAATCACCCATATATCGTACTAAATACAACTCCAAATAACCAATCTTGATGAGATTGCTTAAGGGTGACATCTTTTGAGTTCCGAAGGAGTGTTGACGTCTCTCGTTGAGAGTTATAACATAGATGTCACTAGTGTTGCTGCAATAAGTAATTAAGCAGGATGGATGCATAGGAAAGTTATAGTGTCTAAGTCCCGACCAGGGGCCTGTTGCATAACAAAGTACAACTTATATTACAAGCGGAACTTCCTTTCTAGTTAATATAACTGAAGCGAGAGTTCCGCTTGTAATATTAGTTGTACTTTGTTATGCAACAGACCCCAGTTGTGGTGTAGGGGATTAGCACGCAGCACGGAATGATGAGGACCTGGATTCGATTCCCAGAGCTGGCAATTTTTCTGGGTTTCTTTGTGCATCCATGTTTCAGTTTGTATTTAGTATGATATATATTTTATTATTATTATGTAGCGTCTCGAGGAAGATTCAGAGCACGCATCCTCTTTCATCTTCTTCTACAATTGCACGGGTAATTTTCCTAATACAACGTAACTTTCTCCAGTCATTCCTTTTGTGAGGTGAACTATCATTTAACGTGGTCCTACTTTTGGGTATGTATTACAATACCGAAGTACGAAAGACCGAATGTATTAAAACATCGAATGGGTCAAAAGACCGACACGATTTTTTTCTGAAACCGTTAACTTTTTAAGATTGTTATAAAACAAACCTAACCTAACCTAATGGGTTCTGTATGATACCGTTTTAATAAATTCTGAGAAGTTTACGGTTTCAGAAAAAAATCGTGTCAGTCTTTTGACCCATTCGATGTTTTAATACATTCGGTCTTTCGTACTTCGGTATTGTAATACATACCCCTACTTTTAGGTCTCCACCACAAGAGTAAAAGGGGTGATGAGGGGGGCTAATTTACTTACTTTCCAAAATGGTCCGTCACCCATGTGCCTTCCCAAGGTCATCACAAAAAACATGATGAACACGTACGGAGGAGTTAACCTGTAATTATAATAAATTATTAACATAGCCTGTAACCTTAGACTTTAGCCTAAAAAACTCATTGAACTGCAACAATTACTTTGCTCACCCGCGACCTTACGATAGTTACGTTTATGTAAGAAATGCGTATTCATGCAGTCCCTCCACCTCCACACTGTACAAACATACAAATCACACAAACCCATATCACCACCATCAAACTACACTGACGCGTTTCGAACTAAACCAAAGCTCATCTTCAGAATAGGCTCCACAACCGTACGCTATGCTACCAAATGTTAGACAACATTTCTCATCATTTTCTTCATCATTTTGTTTGTTTGTTTATTCTCTTTATTGTACAAAAAGGGAAACAAAAAGGTTACAGAAAAAAAAAATTAGTACAAAGGCGGACTTATCCCTGAAAGGATCTCTGCCAGTCAACCTTTGAGTGGTAGTAGAGAAGAGCAATCAAAAAACAAGGATCGACAAATAGAGCAAAACATTTGAATAAATATAAATGCATATGTAAACCTCAAACACCTAACTATACCTATACAATATACTTATAATACATAAATAAAACATTAATATATCTGTAACTTAATATAAAAAACATAAAACACACATTTACATACAATAACACAAGTATAAAGGATAATTACTTACTAAATAAATAATCAAGGAACTATAGTGAAAGCCACGTCTTCTTCAATGTCTCGATGAACGAGTATACGGAGGAAGATTGTCGGACGGTGATCGGCAACCGATTCCACAGCCTAGCCGCATGCACAGAAAAGGATTTGGAGTATTAGATTTGATTCATTTTGATTTGGTTTGGTTTTCATTTTATGGTTTTCTTCATTTTGTGTTTAACATTTGGTAGCATAGCGCACGGTTGTGGTGGTACCTACTCTGAAGATGAGCTCTGGTTGAGTTTGAAACGCGTCAGTGTAGTTTGGTGGTATTCATGGTTTACTAATATTTCGCAAATTACGTTTCCCAAACTGATTCATTTGGCAAATGCTTAATTTCCCAAATGTTTATTTTTTCTGAAACTGTAAACTTTTCAGGATTGTTATAAAACAAACCTAACCTAAACTACAGAATAGTCCTGAAATATATCCTTAATAGTTTACAGTTTCAGAAAAAATAAACATTTGGGAAATTAAACATTTGCCAAATGAATCAGTTTGAGAAACGTAATTTGCCAAACGAAAGTACACAGTAACGGTTTTAAGGTCGCGGGTGAGCAAAGTAATTGTTTCAGTTCATTAATATGGACCTCCGCAACGCAACGCATGATTCAATAAATTACCTCAAAAACTTTTTTAAAAACTGAACGGTAACATTTTTTAAGCTCAGAGCGCGCGCAGGCAGAGAGTGGTCTGACCGAAGTACCGAGTTCTGCGTTCAGAGTTCTGCGTTTAGACCGCTCGAGAGTTCCAACGCACACAAGAGGCGGTCAAAGTCATCTTTCAAAGAAGAAGCATTGATTTTGTGGAGCCTAGAAACTTCTAAAAAAACCGGCCAAGTGCGAGTCGGACTCGCGCACCGAGGGTTCCGTACAAATTTGTATTTATCTATGAATATCCAGTCTTAGCAGACCCCTGCTCCTAAGCGAAATGTGCGCAGTGTGGGATCATTGTAGATTGGTTGTTGATATAGACAGATAGAGAAAAAAAATTATGTTTTTCGCAATTTTTCCTTTATCTGTGCTACAAGACCTTGCTTCGTACCAAATTTCAAGATTCTGAGTTCACGGGAAGTACTATGTAGGTTTTGATTCCCTTGCGAGTAGTTGCGAGTTTGAAAATATGCGGCTTAAATTGCTGTTTCTTTTGATTGCGTTGACATAGAAGTTTGATTTTGTTACAGCTTAAAGGTATTATAGACTTGAGTATTTGATATGAATTTCAATTTAATACCTCTACGCGTTCATGAGTAAAGGGGTAGTAACTTTAAAATTATTAAAAACATTTTTATTACATGATGTAACTAAAAATTTACGGTTTTCGCAATTTTTCCTTTATCTGTACTATGAGATGTTGCTTCGTACCAAATTTCAAGATTCTGAGTTCACGGGAAGTACCCTGTAGGTTTTGATTCCCTTGCGAGTGTCGAAAATTTGCGGCATAAATAGATGGTTACTGATATATTGATATGGGAACATATCAAAATATATCGACGGTCCCTACGTACAGTCCCTTAAGTGGTAGATACGTGATTTTCAGGTTTTGTTTTCATAACCTTCAGATCACCTAATAGTTTCGGTTTAGTTCAAAAAATTTAAAGTTTTTTCTCAATTTGAACCTTATATTCATAAACACAAAATCTCGTAACTACAGAATTAAAGACGGTTTCCGAAGTAAAGTCACAGTACTGGTAATTCAGCGGTTTTACGTCGGGACGCACGCGTTACCCCGCCAACCTGCCCCGCAACTGCCACTTGCGTTCGCGCTGTGCTGTCCAAGGCGACGGTCATTTGTTATATTATTTACCTGTAAAAACGATTCATAAATATGCCGACAAGAAGGAATAAAACTAAGTATATACATGCAGAACCACGAAAGACCAAGAAAACACGTAACCGAATAAAAAATCCTCTAGGTATGCTTTAAAAATTATAATTTTGTTTTAATTTATTTTAATGTATGTAGTCAGATAATATTCTATCATCAATTAAGTGTACTGTATGAAAGGAATTTGTAGTATTTTAATTTTAAGTTGATTAAAGTCGCTCGACACTATCGCAACGTAATTATCGGTATAAGGTAGTTACGTTGTTTTACACGAGAAAACTTAACTTACCAATTTTAATAAGTGACACTTAAATATTTTTACGTCGGAAAATTAAACTACCTTCTATCGGTAACTGCCACTTAAAGTGTTTTACTTCGGAAATGTTTGTTTCATGTTTGTAAGCTACTGCCACTTATGGTTTTTTACGTTGATATTTGTATTTCTACCACAATCTGGACATTACAAAATATTATAAACCAAAGGACTGAAACTACTAAAAACTCATTGCAACAAATATCTACGTCTCCTCCACCCAATACTACACTTACCGGAAGTCCACTTCCAGATTTACTTGAAAAAGTCGACGGTACCATTATTGACACAGAGCTAACAAAAATAAACAAAACAAAGACTGATAATACAATAGAAGTTGTTGCTCAAATTCATACGAATAGTATTCATGAACCTGTTGCAGGACCTGAAAAGCAGACTCTTGTTATCACTCCGAATATTACTAATGGTGCAATTTTTTGCGATCCTGACACTATAGAAATTGTATCCCAACCTAAACTTTTATCTAACAAGCAGCTACCCGATAGTCAACTACCGAAATACTTTCACTCCCGGTTATTGTGGTAGAAGAAATGGTAGTCGAAGATATTATACCTTCAGATGCAGAATCATTTAATAATAAAGAAGCACCACTGATACATCCGATTCAAACTGCATCTAAAAGTACTCGAGACGTCGTGCTTAGATCGTCATATGATCTAACGAATAGTATTATTGTTGAAGAGGTAGATTTAGATGCAATTAATATAGAACAATCTATAGATACCAGTACGCCTTTGGCGTCTCCATCTATATCGACAATAATGCAACAAAGCGCAACAAACAATAATGCGTAACATTGAAACTGAAAATTTAAGTTTCTTTAATATTAAATCGTCTACTTCGTCTATGTGTGTAAGCCCATCCATTAACGACGAAACCTTTGCACCTTCAAACTGTGGTGGTGATACAACAGAAGGGAGTGACACAGAAAGAAGACTGACCAAGAGAAAGAGGAATGTTAAGAAGAAAGGTAATTTGGGGAGAATACGCATAGCTAATAGGAATGAATGGATAGATAGAGAAAGCAATTAAAAAACCAGAGTTTAAGTTACATCAGTCGGGGAGGGAAAAAGAGACCTGCAAAATCTATATTAAATGGTTTTGATGATAAGTGTCGATTAAAATGTAAAGAAAAATTAGACGAGAATGTTCGACAACAACTGTTTACAAGATTTTGGTCTCTAGGCAATCATGTGCGACAGTGGGGATTGCTATCTCGATGGTGTGAAAGAATTTGAAAGAAACGCATTACAACAGAGGGCCCATCAAAAAAACATTTTTCTATTAGAATACCATGTGCCAATCACTGTTGGTAGTAATAAAGAGGAGCGTGTTTTAGTGTGCAAAAAGATGCTTTTGCACGATTTTGCTATATGTGAAGGTGTTGTATATACAGCTTTAAATAAAATCGCTTAGCGTGACGGGCTGTTAGTAGAAAGGGATATGAGAGGACACCATGATAATCACCCTAAAGTCAAGAATGAGGAAATGATTAAAAGCGTTTGTGAAAATGTAAAGTCTTTCACCCCAGTTGAAGCACACTATACTCGGAAAGAATCTTCAAAGCTATATTTAGATAGTGACTTGACAATATCCAAAATGTTTAAACTTTATGGAGAGTGGGCAATAGGGTCAAATTTGGATATAGCTAAGACACTAAGGCAGTATACTGATATTCTTAATGAAAACTTTAACCTTGAGTTTCACAGGCCTAAAAAAGACCAATGCGCTGAATGCATTGCGTACAAAAACTTGCCGAAGCCCATTAAATTAAGATGATCAAGACCAATTTGATAAACACATGCCTATATTGTGCTATTTGCAATATTAAATATTATAGAGTTTGGTAACATTTTTAATGGTTATTTTGTTATTGTTACACCTGGCTTGATATTGACATTATATATTACTATTTCAGTCTACGAGAAATAGTAAGTATGAATACAAGAAAATGACATAACTAATAATTCTAGTGCTTTTTGAAAAGTTACGGGCGCAGTAGTTCAAAATGGTTCCCAAGTATAGTTTTCTAAGTGACAGTTAAACATTTGATCAAATATGATATTCCCACGTAATACTCAATAAGTACCAGTTAAGTTATTTTTAATTTAAAATTTCCGCTGTATAAGTGTGTAAGTGTCAAATAATATACTTAACGTGATTTTTTTCAGTTATTTCTTTATTTTTCTTAAAGTATACATCAAATAAACCCATACTACCAAATTTCATCATTGTGCGATAAATTGAACATGAGCTACACGTGTTTGAATGTTTATAGCGCTCTCTCCTAAAATTTGACGTTTGCAGTTACAGCACTTTACGTAGGGACCGTCGATATAAAGTTTAAAACGAATAATGGACGAAATACATAATGGTCATAATACATACTAAAATTTTCTATGAAACTATTGATAAAACAAACTTTAAACAAGTCAGATATGAAGTATCTTTTTTATTTATTTTTCAACTTCATTTTTTATTACTTTTACGGTCATCCCACGAAACCATATATTTCAAACTAAATACAAACTGAAATATAGATATCTAAAGTTAGTATTAGTATAGTTATCTATATTTCAGTTTGTATTTAGTTTGAAATATATGGTTTCATGGGATGACCGTAAAAGTAATAAAAAAGGAAGTTGAAAAATAAATAAAAAAGATACTTCATATCTGACTTGTTTAAAGTTGCACAGTAGCGCCATCTCTTGGTCCAGGTGAGCGGTTAGCTCCGAAGGAGTGTTAAAGTCTCTCGGTAGAGGGCATAACATAGATGAGCGCTTCATCACTGCATAAAGTGATTATAACAGACTGAAATGTACGATGTATGGGAAAGATTCGTCGCTAACCTCTAGACCAGTGATGGTGTAGGGGTAAGCACGCAGCACGGAACGCTGAGGACCTGGGTTCGATTCCCAGCATTGGTCTTTTTTCTGGGGTTTTTTTCTGTGCATCTATATTTCAGTTTGTATTTAGTTTGAAAACGAACTTTTTTAATCATGTAATCTACAGATTGGTTTAGGTTAGGTTAGGTTTATTTTATGAAAATCCTGTAAAGTTGAGAATTTCCAAGAAAATTGCATTATATCAAATGACCATTATGTATTTCGTCCATTATTAATTTTAAACTTTAGATATTTTGATACGTACCCCTAGACAGACAGACAAAATAATTTGTGCTTTTCGCAATTTTTCCTTTATCTGTGCTATAAGACCTTGCTTCGCACCAAATTTCAAGATTCTGAGTTAATGGGAAGTACCCTGTAGGTTTTGATTCCCTTGCGAGTGTCGAAAATTTGCGGCATAAATAGATTGGTTACTGATATAGACAGAGAGACAAAAAAAATTATGCTTTTCGCAATTTTTCCTTTATCTGTGCTATAAGACCTTGCTTCGTACCAAATTGAAAGGGTCTTGACAGACAGACGGACGGACGGACGGACAGCAAAGTGATCCTATAAGGGTTCCGTTTTTTCCTTTTGAGGTACGGAACCCTAAAAAGTAGAAAATATTGGGTGCACCTAATTAACACAACACGAGAAAAATCCCTTGACGCGGCCATTTCAAGACAAGTTTCTGCTTTTTTTGTCACGATTTTTTTGTATTGTACATGACATAAATCATTTGTAATTATGTTGTGAAACGAGAATATTATTTTCTAGTCGACGTATTTGTAGATTTGTCGGTAAATCTTGAATCTGATGATGATCTGGTGATCATTTAACATCAGGTGACCCACTAGTTCGTTTGTCTGGCCTCTCTAACATATTAAAAAAAACTTCTTCAAAGCTGTGTCAGTTTTGCGTTACAATTGTAGTATTTCGTGGTTAAAATACGCGTATGTCCTAAAATTATTCGCATATACATATGTATTTATAGGTGCGACAATTATCACGTTTGGTGGAATAGGGGTGTGGTAGCACGAACATTTTGTACTTTTTGGCAATGACACATCTCAATTATGTTATGTGATTTAACGTGTATTTTACCATAGTCCATGACACTTTCTTACTGATTTGGTTGTGAATCTAGTGACTTACCTCAACCATCTATTCATTATGTCTTGGGGCAATGACTTCCAGGTGGATTTTTTGTTGAGTGCGGAGTACATCATCAGCAACCCCGAAATTATGAAGAACGTTTGCACAATCAAAGTGCCGTTCAACAAAATATGGAACTGCACTTGGCTGTAAGACTGGAAAAGACAACGTGAACGTTTTGAGCTAATTACCCACTGTTATTATTATTTTTGGTCTTAATTCAAAGTGGTCAATTCAAGTGGACGATTTTACAAGCTTTTATTTAACTTGGAATAATCAGAGATCGGAATTTTCACGGCAAAATATAAGACTGTCACAATCAAGCTAGTGTTAAGAACCAATTTTTTATCGATAGCATAAGATCAGCAGAGGCGAAGACCAAACGCCTCGATATTTCTCTACTCAACGCCTTGGTATGAGATGACCACAGGCCCAATCCACGGCCAGTGCCATTACTTCATAATGAGCAGAAAACTGTAAATAGGGTACAGTAGTACACATTTTATATGGCGGTCGTGCATTTTCGGCGGCGCTGACACGAAAGAAATAGCCGATGATTGCCGAAAATACGATTCAAACTTTAAATCAGTCTTAAGAGGGTACGATGGCTGAGAGACTTTTGAGAAATAGGTTTTTTAATGAAATGTCGCTGTCTCGCCCGAACCCCTCCGTGTCAGTACAGCGAGAGCGGGACAACTGCAGCTCAGACCGTCAATAGGCGCGTAAAATTGGTCAAAACAGCAGTTCATAGTCCCCTGTTTTCTTCTCGAAATCTGGACCAATAAAATAATTTTTTTCAAATTTAATTAGAGGACAGATTTAGCTATGCCCCTATGTTTTCCTTTTTTTGTTTATATAAGGGATTCTTTTCTGATGAGTATCTGAAAATGACGCAGAATGAGCTGTGGTAGATACAGATTACACAGTAAACAAATTTGGCTCTAAATCCATTATCCAGGGAGGAAACAGGGGACTATGTTTGTATGGAGATATGGTGCGCATCGTATCCTCTTAACTCATATAGTCATATAGTTACAAGGTGCCAATTACATTGCACCTGTTATCCGTCTCACTCACTCGGAAGTATGGTGGTTGACTAACATGGCACGCGACGCGCGCTAACATGGCGGCAGCAAGTCGCCAATGGCGGCACAGGAAAAAGACGTGCCATGCGTGAAGTATGCCGATCGGTCAATTGCATTTCCCGCGTTTCTAAAACGCGTCTTCTGAGCAGGTACATCAGGTTGTGTACTACTGTATGCCATGCTCTGTTGATATGGGAGTGCGAATTGATTCTTACCCGTTCCAAATATTCAGGGTTATTAGAGGTGATCAAGCCAACCAGTGGAGAGTGGGCCAAGATCACGAGAAATGTGCTGATCGTTCTGGTGAAAAAAAAAACTATGTTAAAAAAACCGCTCAAGTTTTACAACTTTGTACCTCCGTACAGTGTTTTAATAGTTCAATAAAAAACATATAATTAAAAACAGTGGAAAAAACATAACTCTCCTTTGTCAGGCGCGTGAAAACAGTTTCTTGTATCACGACCGCCTTTAATTATACTTTTCTTCAATAGGTATCTGTTGTTGTTATTGCTGCCACAGTAATACATAATCGGTGAAAATTTCAAGTATCTAGTTAATGCCGTTATAAAGATCGATTTGAAAACGCTGAAAAGTCATGTTCCTTGTATGAAGACCCCATTTTATTTTCTAACTGTAGTATCTACTCTATTATTATTTATTTATTTATTTATTTAATTCATTACATTTCACAGCATAACAGATCAACCAAAGCACTGTGAAATTCAAATACAATTTTTACAAAGAATAGATACACATAAGAAAAATAGAGTTTAAAATTAAACAGAAGAAGGTCGAATATCCATCTTCTCGCAATATCTCATACATTCCTCACACAGTTGTAACCATCTGCTCGCAAACAAATCACAGCCTGGGGTCGATTCGAGGAGTGAGTTCATCTGGTGCAAAGCTCGAACTAGCGGAGATTTTCTGCGGGACACCGTTCGAGCTGCCGGCGCCGACAACAAATGGCGACAGCGTGGCCGAAAGAGAAATTTAGTAGGCGAGGGAACATACAGACGCAGCAACTGAGCCACCAATTCGGGACAGTCAGAATCACCACGCAAAATACCGCTAGCTACAGTTAACAGTCTGAAATCTCGCCTCACCTCCAATGAATTGAAGCCTAAGACGCCCAGCAAAAATTTGGTTGGGTATAAAAAGGATAATACCCATACATCCTCTTATACAAATAACGCAAGAATGCCTTTTGCACTCTCTCCAGAAGCAAGATATAAGATGCTTCATTATAAAATTTTTATTGGTTATAGCGGTCACATTTAATTGGTGAAAATTTCAAGTATCTATTACGGTACAAGAAAGAGAGATCTGTAGATCTCTTCGAAAAAATAAATATTGTTGAGTTTCTTGCCGGATTCTTCTCAAAAGGGTTTTTCCGAACCGGTGGTGGACTCCTCGACGTTCATTCTTTCATTTATATAATGAATTGAAGCCTAAACTGATTCAAATGTTCTCAATTTGACTTTGTGAGCCCTGTGACAGACAGACGGACTGATGGAAGGGTCCCGTTGGCACCCTTTAAGTACGGAACCCTGATAAATGGTCAACGTTGATGTGACAAGTGGAATTATCATTAACTGCCCAGCCTTCATACTGCGAAATTCGATTTTCGGGTCTATTTTGAAATCCATGATATCCTTTGCCGTATAATGTAAATACTTTTTATTCTAATATTGAATATCCTAAAACTTATTTGTAATTGTTTCTTAAGTAATAAGTATGATCATACATCCTAATAGTCGCATATCCTAATACTGGTTGCCATAATCATCTATTTACTAACATTGTTGTATATCTGTAGGAGTCGCAGTTCTAACCTAACCTACTTTTCTGGCTCGCAAGCCGTGGTTTGCTGACGCCTGTTCTGGTATAGCATGTAATATTACGGATTAGTATGTTATGACTCGTAAATTTTATGTCTTACTATATTAGTATAAAACATATTAGGTATTCAGCGCATTAGGCAACGTGATATTATGGCTTATTATCATTAGGACATATTTCCCCTCTGGTACGAGCTCTGCACTGTCCAAGTGCGCTTCTCGTGTCTGCATATTCTGTTTGGGATGTACCTATTTGTATGCAGTTGGGTAATTGTGGGCCAGGAATGCATGAGGTTTTGCGAGAGGATGGATATCCGGGCTTCGTCTGTAGTGTACTAAGTTTAATATTTTCTGATTATACTGTTAAAATTACATTTGTTGTTTGTGTTGTTGTTGTAATTCACAGTGCTTTAGTTTTTTAACTATATAACATAGCTGTTATTGTTTAATATAAATAAATAAGATAATTATGGTAAATAATCAGCATGACAAATGATATGTCAAAAGTGTTTAGGGCAAAAGTGGTATGGCATTTGACTTTATACTTTAGGGCAAACGATATTATGGATTACGAAGGAGACCCTCGATTTTCGAACTTTGTATCGTGCTATTCCGTTCACCCTGGTATTAAACAGAATAGTGAAAGAGACGGTACGATATGAACTTCGACTTTCGTGACAGCTCTCTTTTGACGGACAGTGAGGTGATATTAATATAATATGTTTGATAATAAAGCAAATGCTCATTATGCGTCTAAGATCCCTTCCGCAGCTAACAAAAGAGCTGATAACTTTAAAACGGCTGAACCAATTTTGATGAAACATGCTTAAGAACTATCGCCAAGAAACTTGCTTTCAAACAATTTCAAACAAAAAAATCGCATCCAAATCGGTTCACTAAGAACTATGATGCCACACACTCACACACACACACACACGATCAAACTTATAACACTCCTATTATGCGTTGGGGATTAAAAATTAGTGGTACTACACCCACCTGAAGCCGCTGATACTTTTTAACCGCTTCACTTTGTTCGAATTCCCCGGCCTTGCCAGCATTGACTTCCAGTTCTTCCTTACAGCGAAGCACATCAACAGTTTGGTAACTGGAAAACCGGAGAGAGTCAAGTTATAATAAAAACCGGTTGTCTTTAAAGTCGGTTTACGGACGATAGTTTAACGTGACAACGTCATAACAAAACATTCAAAAAACAAAAATGAAACCAGGCGGTCACCCATCCAAGTACTGACCGCGCCCGACGTTGCCTAACCTCGGTGATCGGACGAGAACCGGTGTTTTGTCAAATATATTGAAAACGGTGCATTCTACGGCAAAATCAATGAAATTTTCATCCCCCATTTAAAAGCCCCGCATGGGGGGAGGGGTATTAAATACATGCTGGCGTTCGCTGCTCTCTTGTACATTCTGGCCTTCGCTGCTCTGTAGCGTTACATGCACGTTACATTGCGTCATCCTTTTTCGTGTATGCAGCCGGCGTTCATCGATTTATTAAACGTTGTCACGTCAAAAACCGGCCAAGAGGAGGTCGGACACGCCCGGAATAGGGTTCCGCGGCCGTTACAAAAAAATCCTTGCATATCTCATTCATTTGACGACCAGATGGCCTAGTGGTTAGAGACCCTGATTATGAAGCTTGAGGTCCTGGATTCGATTCCCGTGTCGGAGCAGATATTTGTATGAAAAATACGAATGTTTGTTCTCGGGTCTTGGTTGTTTAATATGTATTTAAGTATGTATCTATCTATATAAGTATGTTTATCCGTTCCCTAGTACCCATAACACAAGCTTTGCTAAGCTTACTTTGGGACTAGGTCAATTGGTGTGAATTGTCCCGTGATATTTATTTATTTATTTATTTTATTTTATTTACTATTAATTATACTGTCCGTATTAAACAAGCATTTTATAGTTCTGGGCCCAATTGCATAACAAAGTACAACTAATATTACAAGCGGAACTCTCGCTTCAGTTATATTTAACTAGTAAGGGAGTTTCGCTTGTAATATAAGTTGTACTTTGTTATGCAATTGGGCCCAGGTTGCTATTTACTCTTAAAGTACTAATAATTCTCAAGCAAACTTAGCCTGTATAGCTTTCTTAGTCAATTTGACATATTTCCTCCAATCCTGTTTTTTTTTTAATTTTACCCACAGTTTAGCTTTTAGAGGGGGGACGCTCGATTTTTTACAAAAAATGGCACTTTATAGTTGAATATTTCGCAAACGAATCACTTTATCTAAAAATCGCCGAGGAAACCTGCATACACCTGCGAAAAAATTCAATGGTGTGTGTGAAATTCCCAATCCGCACTGGGCTCGCGTGGGAACTGTGGTCCAAGCCCTTTCATTCTGAGAGGAGGCCTGTGCCCTGCAGTGGGACGTATATGTACAGGCTGGGATGATGATAACGATGATGAAGACAAACCACTTTTCGGTTTAGGAATTTGTTTTCAAAGTATTGAGCTTTAAGAGGGTTTATACCTGCTGAGCTGGCAACGTTGTATTTTTGTTAGTTTTTCTCGATTATTCCATAAAAATTGAATGAAAATTAAAAACGTTTTGTATACAAATTGTTCTTGTTCGATTAATTTCCTTACTGCGCTGGTTCAAAACTTTAGTTTTATCTTTCGATTTCCTTAGTTTTCTTTTGTGTAAAAAGAATCATAAAAGGGTACAAAAAACTAAATGTAAAATATAATATTATTATGCCCTATGCTTACCCCGTAAAAGCGTCCGCTCCGCACAATCACAAATTTCACCACAAAGTCTTTGATTATTGTTAAATTATAATATATTTAAAAACACACGGCGGCCGCCATCGCCATCAAAACCGAGAGTCCGAATCTTCTTTTTTTTCTTATTTCAAATCTTCCGCGACGCGCGTTGCCTGTACGGCGCTTAGCTTGGAGTTTTTATACGTCGCCCAACCCCAAAGAGAAGAGACAAATATATAATAATAAAGTGCAAGTGTTAATGTATGTGATGTTGAATATCTTGTGTAATGCCGCGTTTTTAAAGTTAGTTATTTATTGGTATTAATTAAAATGAAACAGTTCTAATATATAAGTTAATGTGTCTACTGCAATAATAATTCGTGATAGACTTTTATTTTCTTTAAAAACCGTTAGGTAATAATTTGTTCGTTTTTAAAGAAAATAAAAGTCTATCACGAATTATTATTGCAGTAGACACATTAACTTATTTATTAGAACAATCTGTATACAAAACATTTTTAATTTTCATTAAATATTTATGGAATAATGGAGAAAAACTAATAAAAATGCAACGTTGCCAGCTCATAAACCCTCTTAAAGTGCTAATGTGTCAGAGTCAAGTTTTCCCCTCTACTAGCTAAACTTGACTTAAAAAATCTGAAAAAAAAACTGAAAAAACTCAGACTCGCGCACGAAGGGTTCCGTATCATTATCTATAAAAACGGTAAATCAATCACGTCAGTTGTATGAGTGCCTCCCTTAAAGATTTGTTTTATTTTAATTTAATTATTAATTATTCATTCAATTGTTGCCGTTATCAATATCAAGCAAAAACGAACAAAAAAATCACGTTTGTTGTATGGGAGCCCCCTTAAATATTTATTTTATTCTGTTTTTTATTTTATGATTTGTTGTTATAAAGGCAACCGAAATATCTACATCATCTGTGAAAATTTCAACTGTCTAGCTATCACGGTTCGTGAGATACAGCCTGGTGACAGAGGGACGGACGGACGGACGGCGAAGTCTCAGTAATAGGGTCCCGTTTTTACCCTTTGGCCACGGATCCCTAAAAAGTATAACTTGTTGATATTATGTTTCATAATGATGATTCTTTCTTGAATATTTTACCATGTTTCATAGTCAAGGTCGGCAAGGCAGCTAGTCGGCCGACCTACAAGGCCTAAACTATTACTAATGATAATGACTGTGAGCCGTTGACCTTGCGAGTTTTTCGAATAGACTCCATTTTGATATTCTTTAAGTTTCAACCCTCGTTGCTCCGCCATTTTGAAAATTGTACAAAAAAAATCGACAAAAATAAACTTAGGTATTGAATCAGGAAACTTTGCGGCGGTCCATATTAATGAACTGAAACAACTTTGTCCAGGTCGCGGGTGAGCAAAGTAATTTTTTAAGTTCAAAAAAAATTATTATTATCGAATCTGCTCAAAATTTCACGAAATTCGGTTGAGGAATGAAACCTGTAGAGGAGAACAGATAGCCGGATTTATAGCCGAAAACATCTGAAGGCATTTCCATCCATTTCGAAATGAAGACGCTTTGCTCGCGCCCCGCGCTTGCTGAGTCAAATAATTAAATAAATAAATATCACGGGACAATTCACACCAATTGACCTAGTCCCAAACTAAGCAAAGCTTGTACTATGGGAACTAGACAACGGATAAACATACTTATATAGATAAATAATACTTAAATACATATTAAACATCCAAGACTCGAGCACAAACATTCGTATTTTTCACACAAATATCTGCCCCGACCGGGAATCGAACCCGGGACCTCGAGCTTCGTAGTCAGGTTCTCTAACAACTAGGCTATCCGGCCGTCTAATTGCTACAAAAATACAAGGAATAAAACCGTGTTCAAACCAAACGTATAGTCAGCCGCCGAATGTGAGCAGGCTCACTGAGCCCCAATGTTAATATGAAAATACGTAATAGCGTATTGTCGGTTAGGTGTGAACGAAAAAATTAATATGCATGGAAATACATTAAACTGCGTGACGCTCGCTCACTTTCGGCGGATGACAGTCGGTTTGGTCTGAACACAGCCTAATCTTGCTTCATCTTCATTATCATCATCATTTTAGCCGAAAAACGTCCACTGCTGAACATAAATAACTTAAATATAAGCCTCCCCCAAGGCTCGACAAACAGATCGGTCCTCCGCATCCAACGCCTCCAGAGGCCCGAGGCCTCCAGCCACGACAATAATATACTATTTTTTTAAAGCTTCGCAAACTGTATTTTTATTTATTACAAAGGTTAACCCAAACTCAGCAACCTTGTACAGTGCGAGAGGTCAAATTATACAAGTTCAAGAAAAAATACCTATAATAAAAACATGTTTCTTAGTTAAGTGCTAATAGACTCGTATAATACAGGTTGAAACCATCATCACAGCCTATATACGTCCCACTGCAGGCTCAGGCCTCCTCTCAGAATAAGAGAGACCCGGGCTCAGTGCGGATTGGGTACTTCACCCACACCATTGAATTTCTTCTCAAGTATTTTTCCTTCGTCGTAAAGCTCATGGTAAATTTCAGATGTAATTTCACAAGTAAATTCCGAAAAACTCAGATGTACGAGCCCGGGCACCTCCTCTCCATTGAAATAAAGCCTTTATTGAAATAAAATTTAAAGTCCGAATTCAACATTTCGCAGAACTCTTTTTTTTTCAGAAACCAACAATTAATTCAAGAATTATTCAGGATTTTTTAAATAGTTATCCTGTAGGATTCTTTAGGTTAAACAGAGACTTTAAATTTTATGCAACCTGAATGTTGGAACTTTAAAGGTTTTTTTTTACCATACCATTGAACATACTAGGTTACTTGTTTACTTGTCACCGTCTACTTACAGACTCCTAATTACGATAATGCCTACTAATCACATACCTCACTGCCAACGATGAACTAGCTGACCATGAAAATACTATGAAAACGAATTTATCTAAAACAAGTTTGAACTCGTGGCTTCAACCGGGTTTCTCTTGAAGGTGGAGAGAAAGGAATTTATAATTAATTTATTTTTCACTTCTCATGCTCTTAAAATGTTACTTTAGTCTCTGCATATCGGGACTAAAGCTCTTTTTTGATCTCTAGGGATTAAAGTAATTTTTTTTAAATTTACTTTGGAAACCCCTAAACTGCCAATCCGGTGTTTGTGGATGGAGGATTATTGCCATTTTCAGTGACTGGGCATAGACAATTTTAAAGCTTTCCACAGACCGCAGCGCGCTGCGGACGCTCCGAAGCGCTCCGTAGCGCCCTGCGCCAACCGAACGCACAGCCGCACATCACACAGCTGCGCAGCTGCGCACAGACCGAAGTCTGTGGAAGCCTTTAGTGCGTGAAAATACCTAACCTCAAAATGGCAACTGTATAAAAATATTTTAAAAAATAATAATTTCGTGAAACACCATGAATAATTACAAATATTAATCTATTTAATTATATTAAAGATGAATTCATTTTATTATGCATACTTAGTCCAATTAGCTATGAAATAATTTTCAACTTTGAATCTGTTGGCTAAATATGCAAACATTTAAAGCGTCACTCGACAAAAAAAAAACCGCGGAACAAATTTAAATTGCTATTTGAATTCTGAGTAGACGTCCATTGCTCGTATTGAGCGTACGTTTTATAAAAGTGATATTGTAGATTAGTATACCTAAAACATCGTTTTTTTCCTCGCATTCAAAGTGAAAAGTAGAGTGTTTAACGCGAGACTAAACTGCCATAATGACACGCGAATTATAGCCACACTCGCTCTGATCGGGTGGCTAAATATCTTGTGTCATTGTGGCTTGTTTTAGTCCCTTGTTGAACAATCTACTATAGTTTAATTTATGTCTTCATTTCGAAATGGATGGAAATGCCTTCAGATGTTTCCGGCTATCTGTTCTCCTCTACAGGTTCCATCAAAATGATCAAAAGAAACATTTAAGAGGATACGAAGCCCTTTAGAGCCAAATTTTGTTTACTGTGTAATCTGTATCTACCACAACTATGCCCCTATGTTTCGTTTTTTTCCATATTACAATAATTAACATAAGAAATATGAGCTATCAAAAACTGAAAAAATTGCCCAATTTCAACGTAATTTTCAGACACTCATCAGAAAAGAATCCCTCATGTAAACAAAAAAATGAAAACATAGGGGCATAACTAAATCTGTCCTTTAATTATTTAAAAAAAAAAAATTATTGGTCCAGTTTTCGAGAAGAAAACAGGGGACTACGAAATGCTGTTTTGATCAATTTTACGCGCCTATTAACGGTCTGAGCTGCAGCTGTCCCGCTCTCGCTGTACTGACACGGAGGGGTTCGGGCGAGACAGCGACATTTCATTAAAAAACCTATTTCTCAAAAGTCTCTCAGCCATCGTATCCTCTTAAAAAGGTAACATGTTGGCGCTCCAACAACCCCATCTATTGACTGCGATTCACAGAGGTTGAGAGAGGTCTGTACCCTGTACCCTACCCCTACAGAGGAACGTATTATAGGCTGGATGATGATGATGATGGTGATGATGCCTATCAGGCAGTCAATCATGTTACTCTTTTATTTATTTTCATACTAAATACAAACTGAAACATGGATAGGTGCACAAAAAAAACCATAAAAAAGAGACCAGCGCTTTGAATCGAACCCAGGTCCTCAGCATTCCATGCTGCGTGCTAAACCCCAACACCACTGGTCAGGAGTTTAGACACAAATTTTTCCTATACAGGGTTATTTTTAATTCACTGACATCCTCTTAACCCTGAATTCCTATCACTCAAACAAATGTTTATTGTTTTACGACTTTTTAAAATGAAGCACTTTTTTCCCATACAAATACACAGAGTATCGTAAAAATAATAGGAAATCTCAAATTTTCAAAACGTTATTACACCGAAAATATTAAGTTATGACAAAAGCCGTAAAACAAAAAACATTTGTTTAAGTGGTAGGATTTTAGGGTTAAAAGGATGCTAGTGAATTACAAATAACCCTGTATATCGACATTTTTCAGTTTGTTTTTCTATAGTCACTTACGCAGCGACACTAGCGACATCTATGTTAATGTTCTCATCGAGAAAGGTCAACACTCCTTCGGAACTCTTTTATTTGTATAAACTTTGTGACGTTCAACTGCTGCGTAAACAAACGAAATAGGTTTTGGATGTGCGTCACCGTTACCAAGAACTGGAATTGAAATATATTATTATTTTATATTTTTTTTTTCAAGACTAGTCGCGTCATTAGGCACATTTTGTTTGCTATCTCCAGCAGAACTAAAAGCTTTCCTAATTTTCTGTTTAGAACTGAAACTATTACTTTCCTCACCCACGACCAGGCATAATTAAAAAAAAATTGCAAATCTGGTCGCGGGTGAGCAAATTAATTGTTTCAGTTCATTGATAATGGATCTCGGCAAAGTAACGCCTGAATCAATAAATTATTTAAGTTCAGTCAATTTATTGTTCCTGTTACAGGGAACAGACTATTTATAGGTAACTTATCAGTATAAGTTAAAATAAACTTACCAAAATTACTCTGGCTTTTGTTATATCTGATTTGATAGAAGTCGTAGGCGCTTCCCAGGCAATTCAACAGGAGCAAAATGACCAGGAATGCTGTGAAAATGTAGTCGCCATTGCTATATTTCGTCTCAGAAGTATAGTCAGTGCACAATGCGGATTGAACTCTTGCTTGCAGTTGATATCTCTCTAGCGTCGAGTTGAGGCATGCTTCTAGAGACTCCGTAAGGTTTGGACGACCAAGGAACGGGGCACATGAGTGTTTCACACAAATACCCCAGTGGATGAAAGTGCGGTCGAAATGTGTCAGTGTTTCTGCTGAATATTCCTAGAAAAAAAAAGCTTAAAATAACACATATTTATTGAAAATAAGAATACAAATATTAAGAAAAAATAACAATGAATGAAACTTAATTATAAACTAAATATCTAACCTAAAAAACCTCCCAAGTGCGAGTCGGCCTTGCGGACGAAGGGTTCCGTACAAATTTATATACATGTATGTATGAACATCCAGTCTTAGCAGACCCCTGCTCCTAAGCAAAATGTGCGCCGTGTGGGATCATTGTAGATTGGTTACTGATATAGACAGACAGACAATCTAGATCTCGTTCAAACCAATTTTCGGTGGAAGTTTACACGGTAATGTACATCATATATTTTTTTACTTTTATCATTCTCTTATTTTAGAAGTTACAGGGGGACACTCATTTTACCACTTTGGAAGTGTCTCTCGCGCAAACTATTCAGTTTAGAAAAAAATGATATTAGAAATATCATTTTTGAAGACCTATCCATAGATACCCCACACGTATGGGTTTGATGAAAAAAAAGTTTTTGAGTTTCAGTTCTAAGTATGGGGAACCCCCAAAATTTATTGTTTTTTTTCTATTTTTGTGTGAAAATCTTAATGCGGTTCACAGAATACATCTACTTACCAAGTTTCAACAGCATAGTTTTTATAGTTTCGGAGAAAAGTGGCTGTGACATACGGATGGACAGACAGACAGACAGACAGACATGACGAATCCATAAGGGTTCCGTTTTTTGCCATTTGGCTACGGAACCCTAAAAACATAACCCTTTCCTTGCAGTCGGGTATAAGGCCCCCGTGGCGTCGTGCCCAAAAGGCTGGCAGCATTCCCTCGTTGAATGGCGATGGCGATTTGTTGAGAGAGATGGCTGCCAGCCCTTTGGTCTTCAGTAGTGTCGACCAGATGCTTTTGCACTTCTTTAATCTTCAGTGTAGTTTGCTGGTGGTTATGACCACCTAGCTATGGCTAGGTTTGTGTGTGTTCGTACAGTGTGGAGGTGGAGGAACTGCATAAACACACATTTCTTGCATAAACGTAGCTATCATAAGGACGCGCGGGTGAGCAAAATAATTATTTCAGTTAATCGATATGGACCTCCGCAAAGTAACGCCCGATTCAATTAATTATTTAAGGTAAACGTACATTGCTCAACACCTCAACACCCAGTAGATGACATCCATCTGTCACCTCTCTTACTAAATAAAATAAATAAATATTAGGGGACAATCTTACACTAATCGACCTAGTCCCAAACTAAGCAAAGCTTGTACTATGGGTACTAGACGACGATAAACATACTGTGTGGTTAGTTTTGGAGTTAAATATGACCTTTTAGAACAAGCACATCTTAAAAAATTATTATAAATTAATTAATAATCCTAGTGAAAATTTAAAACTATCAGCGTCTTTCTCTTTCTAAACAGAATACCGAGAACGAATCAAATTATAGCCTTAAAATTATGAAATCTGGTCAATTCTATCTCGGCGACAGCGTTAGTCAGACTTAGAATGGAAACCAAAGGCCGTATTGCCTAATGCTAGGTTTACACGGAGCTTTATACCGTTTGATAGAAAGAAGTGAATGTGAATAAGCGTCTAGGATGATATAGACTGGATTGGCAGTCGCCATAGTACGGATCGGCCGCGGTTTTTGTAGTTCGATTATTAAATCTAGATGGCGCTGAAATATATCCAGAGGCTTTGAAGGCAAAAAAAATAAGACTACAGATATTTCATATCACTGCAAATGTATTATTATGCAATATTTTTGAAAACTTATACATTTGTAGTAATATGAAACATCTGTAGCCTTATTGTTTTGCCTTCAAAGCCTCTGGCTATATTTCAGCGCCATCTAGATTTTATAATCGAACTACAAAAACCGCGGCCGATGCGTACTATATGGCGACTGCCAATCCAGTCTATATCATCCTTGATAAGCGTACAGCTGTCAAAGTTGCTAAAGTTCCGGCAAGTTCAGTTCTCCATCGGTGTTTTTCAATGACGTATGATTGATCAAAGGTCGTATGCAAACTGTTCGATTATGTTTGAATTTTCTTATCAGTTTTTCGTACGTATGAGTGAAATGCTAATGACAATTTAATTCATCGTGATGCAAGATAGTCCTTGCATACCTAATTGATGATGATTAACTTGCTGATACAACTTCAGTATCAGCCAGCACTGCGTATGATATGAAAATGCGTATATCGTCCCCGTAGAGCAAAAAGTCACCAAGTCCCAAAATGTCGAAATCGACTTTATAATGCCAGCGATATTGTATTTTTTCTGCAAATTTGAGTCTTATCGCCATGTCAATAGGAGCCATATATCAAATTTTAGAAAGTTAGAAAATCATTACTTTGTTATTTTTGCGTTTGAATTTAAGTGAAAAAAATTTTGGCTAAAGTGGTTAATTAAGAAATGTAAGTTACTTATGCCGTATCTAGGTATGCATATTACCGAGCACTATTTATTCATAGCACCCAAGTGTTTTTCATCTTACACTGTTTTTCCCCCCACTCACCCTAAACAATTGCAAAATTTGCTACAAAATATGAAAGCGAATATTAACTAAGTAATTTAGTGAGTTTTCGATCATCAAATTATTTTCTTACTTAGTTTATAAGTGACCGACAAATCACTAATTCAAGTTGAAAAATCACTAGGTACCTAACTGACATCTAGGTTCATACTTTGAGCGATAAAAGTAATTATCGCTTATAACTTGGAAAATTAAGTTTTTCGTTTCGATTTGGCAGTTGGAGCTTATACCGTAGCATTATGTCCTTACAATAAGACTATAATATTACTAGCTGTTGCCCGCGACTCCGTCCGCGAAGAATAGGGGTAGGTATAAAAAATAGCCTACGACCTATTCTCAGACCTACCGAATATGGAGAAAAAAGGTTCATAAAATCGGTCAAGCCGTTTCGGAGGAGTTCGATAACAAACACCATGACACGAGATTTTTATATATTAGAATAAATATCTAACGAAAAAAAAAAGTTAGGTTTTTAGGTTTTTTGTTAGGTTCAACCCCCGTATCTCAAAACAGCAAAATACGACTTTTCGCTCTACGGGGACGATATTTGGCAAATTTCTTTATTTAATTAATTCACTAAGTACATTTAATAGCAAAAAAATATTCGTGTGGCATATTCGGGCATATGAGATTTATAGATAGAGAACCGATTTTAAATACATACCACAAGCGTGCGGTAAATTTCGTTAGACGCGTTCCCGTAGAGTTTGGCATCTGTGTAGCAGTACTTGTCTCCAGGCTTGCGCAGGCACTCATAATACCTGTCTAGCTTAAACAGCTCTGGCAACCGGAAAATCTCGTCATCTAGACAAAAAAAAAACATATATTTAAGGCGTCAAATAATTGATAGCCGTGGTGGCCTAGCGGTTTGACCTATTGGGTCGTGGGTACAAATCCCGGCTCGCACCTCTGAGTTTTTCGGAATTTATATGCGAAATGACATTTGTAATTTACCATGAGCTTTACGGTGAAGAAAAACATCGTGAGGAAACTAAATAAATAAAATAAATAAATAAATAATAATAGGGGACAATCCCACACAAATCGACCTAGTCCCAAACTAAGCAAAGCTTGTACTATGGGTACTAGACGACGATAGACATACTTATATAGATAAGTAAATACTTAAATACATAGAAAACATCCATAACTCAGGAACAAATATTCGTGCTCATCACACAAATAAATGCCCTTACCGGGATTTGAACCCAGGACCTCTTGCTTCATAGGCAGGGTCACTACCAACTAGGCTAAAGCGGTCGTTAATTGGCGGTCGTCGTCGTAATGGTGTTAAGTTTCCAATCCGCACTGGGCCTGCGTGGGAGCTACGGCCCAACCCCTCTCATTCTGAGAGGAGGCCTGTGCCCTGCAGTGGGACGTTATAGGCTGGGATGGTGAATAATTGATTCAAGCGTGAGTTTTTTGCTCTTCCTTCATCAGCTGAACAGATGGAGAGTGGAATTTCCTTCCTACGTCTTCACTGAACTTTTTCACTTTCACTGAAATTTTACTATTAATTATACCTAATGTCCGCTTTGATCAATTATAACTGAAGATACACATTGCCGAACAAAATCCCCTTCAAAGAATGTCCGAACTTTTTTATTTGTTTGCATAACAATTAAAATCATCACCTACACAGAAATTTGAACCTAGTCTTTACTTCATTACAGTCGAATTTCGGTTGACACTTGACAGCTAAACTTGACAATTTCACGCAACGTACTGAGAAAAAAGAAGGCCACTTTTATCAAAGTGGCGCTCATTTGGCTCGGACATTTTCGGGCGCGCGACTGTGGATCTACAGTTATAATTGATCAAAGCTGATAGTAAAATATCCGTTCGAAGCCTGCGGTACCCTAAAAAATTTACTTAACCGGAAATTTGACGGGTGATTTGACATTGGTTATCGTCTGTGGATCTACAGTTATAATTGATCAAAGAATGTCCGTATTGAAATTTTCAAACCTTTTAGCTTTTATTGGGACGAAAATTTGCACTTTAATTTGCACGCCTATGACGAAAATGAACAACCTAATAACTCGTGCTTAATTTGGTTCGTACCTAATCTTAACGCGAAATATCAGGGCGTATGTACATTATTAGGTCTTACATTCCCAGTCATAAATTCCGGGATGAACATTAACCCTACCGTGAAACCTATAGATAATCTTATAATAGTATTTTTAATCTACTTCAGCTTTTGGCCGATGGGGCCAAAAGGTTCTCGAGTGGTGTTCACCGACCGACACACGCGATGTTGGTAGGCCCGAACAAGACGGAGCGATGATCTGATTAAGGTTGCTGGAACGCGTTGGATGCGGATGGACAGACCAATCGTTTGGGGTGCGATGTCGGAAACCTCCTCGAGTACTAGGGCGTTTCCACTCCCTTCTATCCGAGGCGAAGGCCTCACGGGGTGGGGAAGGGTAACGCCCGTGGCGGTGCACCCTGGGCAACAACGGGTAATTAATTCCTTAGGAGGAATTAGTTAACCGTTGGCTCATATTCGACTGGGGGGAGGGGGTCAAGAATCTCCACATGTGCCTGGGCGGTAGTACCAATTATGCAACCGTCCGGGCTGCGCGACCACTACGGTTCTCCCCTTGCTAACCCTGGTGGTTAAGGGGGAGAAAATTAGCGGTTAAGCCCATGGCCTGTGGCGGAGGAGGCCGGGGACAGCCGAGCCCGCATTGCACGGTGTGGACAGAGGAGCCCCCATCCCGGGGCGGCCAGGGTGCGTCACGGTGTCTTTTTTTTTTAATTTATTTAAATAACAATTACACAGCGTATACATTAACACATTTTTCGCCAAACTGCATGACAGTTTGTTGGCGAAATGAAACACTCAAAACACTTCCATATAATACTGTGCAAAAACTATATAACTAACTACATAACCTAGAAAAAAAATCTTAGCTTACATTTGCATGCATAGTTGGAGTTATATAAAAAAAGCAGGTGGGTACTTATTAAATTTGATACTAGGTGATAGTGGGTACATCTGTGGGTTATATCTATTATTACTTAATACAGTCAAAACCCTTTATAGCGACACCAACTACAACGACATAATTGGATGGAACGACCAAGAACAAAAACCCAACACGATCTTATATACCAAAATAACACTGGTTACAATGTTACAATGACCAACCGTGTTTAACGACCAAATATCTCTTATGCTCCAAAGGCGTTCACAATGGCAACGAGGGAATCCGTGCGGTTTTTAGTGGGTAGGCCCCTTTTGGGAGAATCCCCTGTTTCCCCGAATTGAGACGAATGCATAAGACACAATTTCCGCACCATAAAAAAAAGAACCGATCTGTTTCGCGAGCCTTAAGGGAGGCCTATGCTCAGGGGTATGTATACCGAAGTACGAAAGACCGAATGTATTAAAACATCGAATGGGTCAAAAGACCGACACGTTTTTTTTCTGAAACCGTAAACTTCTCAGAATTTATTAAAACGGCATCATACAGAACCCTAACCTAACGTAACCAGGTTTGTTTTATAACAATCTTAAAAACTTAACGGTTTCAAAAAAAATCGTGCCGGTCTTTTGACCCATTTGGTGTTTTAATACATTCGGTCTTTCGTACTTCGGTATTGTAATATATACCCATGTTCAGTAGTGGACGTCTTTCGGCTGAAATTACGAATCAACTTCAAAAAACGAGGGGGTAGGTTTGTCTGTATTTAATATCAACGTCCCAGTGCTCGACATGGTAATGCTTGATAGATGACTCCCTGTTGTGTCTTCTATCGTTAATCACTTAATCACATAAAATTGAAGATGGCGACGATAGAATGTACACTTTCAGCGGGAGGTCTTATGTCCAGATTTTTTCCATCTGTACGCCAAGCTTCGTCTAAATCCGTTCAGTCGTTAAATTGCGTGATTGACTGTCAAATACTGAAACATCCAAACATCTTCACAGACTTGTCATTTATAATATTACTAGCGTTTGCTCGCGACTTCGTCCGCGCTGAATTCAGATGTGTGGTAAAGCTTCTTCCTCTATCTCATTCAATAAAGCAAAAATCCTGAAATGCATCGTCATCATCATCAATATAAGTTAACCAATATATAAACCCCGTTTTTAAGGTTCCTTACTCAAGGGGTAAAAATGGGACCCTGTCCGTCCGTCCGTCAGTCACCAGGCTGTATCTCACGAACCGTGATAGCTAGACAGTTGAAATTTTCACAGATGATGTATTTTGGTTGCCGCTATAACAACAAATACTAAAAACCAGAATAAAATAAATATTTAAGGGGGCTCCCATGCAACAAACGTGTTTTTTTTTTTGCCATTCGTGCGCGTGTCCGATTCGCACTTGGCCGGTTTTCCTTATCACGTGGGATTTTCCGGAAATCCTTATTAATATCTTTTTTACTGTTATATTGAGCTGCTTGCATGCCAAATTTGAAGTATCCAATAATTATAATTACGGAGATAGGTCACTTTTAAGCAATTATATTTTTTTATGTATAAAAAGGTATCCTATGTTACCCGGCGCATAATAACGATCGATTGATACCTTATTTATTAAAATCGGATGAGTAATCTCGACGCTACGGTGGAACACACATAAATACAAACATACATAGACTGCTAAAATCATTACACTTCCTTTTGGCTTTGCCGTAGTCGTGTAAAAATATAAATACTATTTATTCCCTATGCCGTCGGAATTTCCGAAAATCCCTTCTTAACGTTTGCCCCGTCATAATACTCGTAGCTATCTATGAGCCAAATTTCAGCACAATCTGTACGCTTAGTATAAGTTTTCCTTCACTTGAATACTTCTCGATCGCGTTTACGTAAAAATTTCAATTCTATGGAAACATGGAAGCGCGCGCGCGGAGACGCTGTCCATGTTTCCCTAGTAATTGATTTTTTTACGTAAACGCGATCGAGAAGTATTTCGTGAAGTAAAAACTTATACTAAGCATACTGTTGAGTGGTTTAACCTGTGCGTTGATGGAGCAGTCAGTAGGTAACGCTTGCCTTTTACATGAAGAGAAGAAGATTGAGATAGGATAGGAACCTGTGCAATTTTATTTTTATTGTACCTTTTGACTTTTTTTTAAGGTGGTACCGTGTTTTTGGCGCATTTATTGCATTCATTTAAACTCGTGCTGTATCATTACTAGCAATGCTAAAGTCCTGAAATTCATATGTAAGATATTTGAGGATTCACTCTAGCGACTAGTCTTTTTCGAAACACGATTACTTGTAGTTCGCTCGATAGAAAAAAAATACAAAGTCGTCTCTAAAATATAATTAAACTCGTACGACGCTAATACTGCACGGAAGGTCATGACTTTTTGAATGTTATAAAACAAGATGTTTTCTAGGGCGTAATCTGGCTACATTTTTAAAATATGTATTTGTTTTAGTAATATGATGAAAATACCCAAAAACACGCGCAGTTCAACCAACCTATCTTGAGCCATCGTGCCTCTCCCAAGCGGCCCCACGCCCGAAATCGCCCACCCAAAATCAATTGCGCGAAAAACCCGGTACCCCCTTATAATTTGGAAAGTTTTATGTGATTTTTGTTCAGAATCACGAGCTCTTTCGATCCTACTAGGAGAAAAAAAGTATCCCAAGTTTATTCCCGTAACGTTACCATTTTTCACAGACTTTATCCGTAACGGAATGGAAGAATCAAAAATTATATGAAAGTTTTAGTTTTTAGACGACCAGATGGCCTAGTAGTTAGAGACCCTGACTATGAAGCTTGAGGTCCCGGGTTCGATTCCCGTGTCGGGGCAGATATTTGTATGAAAAACACGAATGTTTGTTCTCGGGTCTTGGGTGTTTAATATGTATTTAAGTATGTATCTATCTATATAAGTATGTTTATCCGTTGCCTAGTACCCATAACACAAGCTTTGCCAAGCTTACTTTGGGACTAGGTCAATTGGTGTGAATTGTCCCGTGATATTTATTTATTTAGTTTTGGGACATTTTTTTTCTCCTAGTAGGATCGAAAGAGCTCGTGATTCTGAGCAGAAATCACAAAACTTTCCGAATAAAAAAAACGTCAATAGGTAGTAGGTAGTAGTCGGGGTAAGAAAAGGTTCGTCACTTTTCGACCTTAACTCGTTGACATAGAGTCGAAAAGTGACGAACCTTTTCTTACCCCGACTATACAACAAAAAATAAAATTGGCCACCTACGAAAATGTAGGCCTACAAAACTGCCTAAATAAAAAAAAAGTATTGACGCATGTTTATTGTTTGCTTAACGTAGATTTTCTGTAGGTAATTAATATTTTAATTCATCTTTAAACCAACAACTTGTTTACCTTCTCACGTGTTTATGTCAAAGGTTTGACATTCAATTTTAACTATTAATGAGTTGAGCCTATTTACTTGGCGCTTACGCATTTTTAACATCTTTTTATTAGCTTCTTAAACACAACTTCATCAAAAAAAAAGCTTGCAAGTTGATTATTACCTTAGATTATTTATGCACTACATGGAGCGTCAGTAGCAAGCATTGCGATACAAAACGTCCACAAATCCATTTGACAGCTTCATATTACGATCGCGTTACGTCATTCTGGTTGTCACTGTGTGCGTGCTTAAGCGTATCATTAATGATACCAGTTAATTTCACATTCCCCAAAATGTGGGGAAAGCTTCAATTCGGGGAAAATGAGGGGATTTTAAGTATGAACACAAATACGCGACATTTGACATCAAATTTCTGCTAGTCTTGATTAATTTCCTACAATTCATTATTCGCAACAGCTCTACACTAAGTCGGTCGGCCCACATAGTTTTTCATTCCCCACACGTGGGGAATTTCGACAATGCGTTTGGGGATTTTAGCATATTACTATTGGCACCCCTGCAAATGACGCAAACGACGTATAAGCCAACAGTTGGCTTATATTTTTACGGGACGTTTCCATGCCACCAAAGCTCTATCTAGTGCATAAATAATCTAAGATTATTACCTACTTGTAATAGTCCTGTTGGCTTGTTTTTCGTATACATATAATAATCCTAATAATAAATCTGTGTGTAGGTATAATATTCTGATCTTATGGCCCAACCCCTTTCATTCTTAGACGGCCGGATAGCCTAGTTGTTAGAGAACCTGACTACGAAGCTTGAGGTTCCGGGTGCGATTCCCGGTCGGGGCAGATATTTGTGTGAAAAATACGAATGTTTGTGCTCGAGTCTTGGATGTTTAATATGTATTGAAGTGTGTATTTATCTATATAAGTATGTTTATCCATTGTCTAGTACCCATAGTACAAGCTTTGCTTAGTTTGGGACTAGGTCAATTGGTGTGAATTGTCCCGTGATATTTATTTATTTATTATTATTTATTATTCTGAGAGGAGGCCTGTTCCCTGCAGTGGGACGTATATAGACTGGGATTATGATGATGATGAGAATTGTATTAGAAATGAAGTTATTACCATTTTGCCACGAGAGACATTGATATAAACATGAATGTCAAGCAGGTAAGTCAAGGATCATTAAACTAGTTTCGGTCCAAAGTTCTCGTCTCGTCTCGGCCTAAATTAGGATTTGACCCTGACCCACCAACAAGCCATCCCCATTTGCCAGCTTATCAGAAATCAAACTATTTTGGGTTTAACTTTATCCATTATCATCATCATCATCATCACTTCAGCCGATATACGTCCACTGCTGAATATAGGCCTCCCCCAAGGCTCGCCAAACAGATCGGTCCTGCGCCATCCGCATCCATCGCGTTCCCGCAACCTTAACCAGGTCGTCGCTCCATCTTGTTGAAGGCCTACCTACACTGCATCTTCCAGTAGCTCGAAGAATCGCCAAACTCAAGTGGCAGTGGCCAGGGCACATCGCTCGTAGAACTGTTGGCCGATGGGGCAAAAAGGTTCTCGAATGGCGTCCACGGACCGGAAGACGCAGTGTAGGTAGGCCACCAACAAGATGGAGCAACGACCTGGTTAAGGTTGTGAGATTGCGTAGGATGCGGATGGCGCGAGAGTGATCTGTTTGGCGAGCTTTTGGGGGGAGGATATTCAGCAGTGGACGTCTTCCGGCTGAAATGATGATGATGATGAGGGTGGTACATTTGGATCGGTCATTATGGGCAAGTCTACAACTATAAGGCATACAAAGATCTGTTACTAATAACCCTAAGAACCATGTCATCTATTTTAGGGGCAAGAAAACCTCAAATAATTGACACCCTGCTCGTGGACTTTATTGCTACGAATTGGGGATGTCTATTTTTTTGCAATGTATAGTAAATCGAAAACCATTTCGAGATAAATGCTTTTTAACTCGTTTTCTGTAGTTATTTAATTTTAATATTATGTAATGAATTTATTATATAACAAATAAGCAATGACCTTCATTTGACATTGGTGTAAATTGCGTGACCGGTTCAAGTCGTACTTTATTCTGTGTGGTTAGAATTCTTCACAATTTACGCGTGGATTATACTTCGGAGTTTGATTTGGACCCGCTGCCTGACATCTAGCACTTTGACTCACAGTGCCAGTAACGTGACACAGTGTATAGTGTACCACTACGCAAAAAATAATTAAAGGGGTTGCCTTATCGTACGCATTTAGATAGATTTAGAAATTTGGCATTGTCGGGCCCTCAATTATAATCTGACGTCATCAACTAAAATAGTTTCAATAATTAATTTTGAAAAAGTAGAGAACTAAATGACAATATATTGAAATTAGTTCCTTATAATTGACTTTTCTATACAAAAAAAAAATATAAAAACCACTGGTAATTTTTTTTAGACATTCCCAATTAAGATTGATAGTGTCAACTATTGGAGCAGCTACAGCTAAATTCCAAATCCGTACAGGGCCCGCATGGAGACTACGGCCCAAGCTGTCTCATGCTGTGAAAAGGCCTGTGCCCTGCAGTGGGACCTATATAGTCTGAGATCATAGTTTTATTCAATCGCCTAGTTTATGATTAATTTTGTACTTTAGGGCTCTGTGTCGCATACGATTTTGTTGAGCGAATCGTATGGGCGAAGCTAGAAGACTTAACCACTTAGTTTACTCTCATTCATCAGTGTAATAAACTTACCAGTTAGGGATAAACTAGAAGCCCGTTGCAGCAGAACACACCCCGCCACAAGGAAGAACAACATTGTCATTTCACTATAAAATCCTTTTAATTATTTACTTAGTACTTTCTGGTAGCCTATTCGAATCGAATATATTACTTCATGTCATGCACGAAGAATCCCCACTTGACCTAATAACAATTGTTCTAATGTAACATTTGGCATAATCATTCCTCGACCTAACAATTGCTTCGCCGAAATCGAAATATTTCACTTATTAATAAAATATCCGTCGAATGATTAGGCTAAACGTTTAATTAAGAAATTAACTATTGACGCCAAACAAAAAATAATTATTAATTTACATTTGAAGCACTAAAAGTTTTTAATTTTACAATTAACACGACACTCACATCTGCGAGTGTATTTTGAAATGAGCTACGCGATTAGGAGCAGGCTTTTAACACGCACGTTAACGAGATGCGAGCCTTGCCGCTGAGCGACTCCCGCGCATAAGGGTCACCATTTTTTGTCCTCCTATCGTCTCTCCTGTGGGCATGCCAAGTTAAGGGCCTATACTATAACAGGGGTCAGCAACCTGCGGCTCGCGATCCACATGCAGCTCTTTGGATATGAAGCTGCGTCTCTTTAGTTCCATATGCAAATATTATTTATTTTATAAAAAAATCATTTAAAAATCGCTCTGAATCGATTAACGAAGATTAGCCACCATTTCTATCTTTCAGCCACTTGTACTCGCTTTTAATTTTTTACTTAAATTATAAGTGTCTAACTAAGTAGCCTTCCGTCCACAGCTTCACCCGCGATAAAATTAATTTTCCCGTAGGAAAAGGTATTTTCCCGCGGTAAAAGGTAGCCTGTGTCACTCTGTGGTAATGTAGCTTTTTAACGGCGAAAGAATTTTAGAAATCGGTCCGGTAGTTTCGGAGCCTATTCAATGCAAACAAACAAACATACAAACAAACAATCAAATCATTTCTCGCCGTGATATAGCCGACATTACTTATATTCTTGGCATCATCAGTGGCAGTACTGACTGTCCTGATTTGCTTCATAAATTGTCCTTTAACACGCCAATTAAACTTAGAAGATTCAATCCCCCTATATTTCTTAAATTTGCATCCACTAGATACAGGCAAAACAGCTTTCTCAGGCGTGCTAGTGGTAATCTAAACAACCTGGTGAAGGAAATGGATATTGACATATTCAACTGTAGCATTCCGTCAGTGAGGCAAGGATTGGCGATGAGGTGCTTTGATTGAGCGTGCCGTTGCATTGCTGCGTTATATGTACTAGTTTGCTGTAGGCCCTACTCCGGTTTTTTTCTGGGTAGTGCAGCGTCTACCTAATTTAATCAGATGTAATATTACCTGCAAAATTGTTCAGTGTGTATCATGAAATGCGAGAATTACATTTGAGATTTTGTGGTGTTGTTTTGCATGATGTGTCGATTGTTTTGTGCGCGACTCCTCGTTTAAGTTTAAGCTTAAACATATAATCAGTCACTATCTGTGAGATCCTGTAATTGGCTCTGTGTTACTATTGTTAATACCTATATTATGTTATAAGCTGTTGGTTCTCCTTAATAAATAAATAAATAAATAAATAAATAAATAATATTAGTATAGAGATTATCTAATGATACCATATGTAGGTACATATATTATTTATTCATTTTTCGATTTGTACCTACATTTACATAGCCATGGTGGCCGAGTGGTTTGACCTATGGCCTCTCAAGCAGAGGGTCGTGGGTTCAAATCCCGGCTCGCACCTCTGAGTTTTTCGGAATTTATATGCGAAATTACATTTGAAATTTACCATGAGCTTTACGATGAAGGAAAACATCGTAAGGAAACCTGCATACACCTGCGAAGAAATTCAATAATAATAATAAATAAATAAATAATAATAAATTTCACGGGACAATTTACACCAATTGACCTAGTCCCAAAGTAAGCTTAGCAAAGCTTGTGTTATGGGTACTAGGCAACGGATAAACCTACTTATATAGATAGATACATACTTAAATACATATTACACATCCAAGACCCGAGAACAAATATTCGTATTTTTCATACAAATATCTGCCCCGACACGGGAATCGAACCCGGGACCTCAAGCTTCATAGTCAGGGTCTCTAACCACTAGGCCATCTGGTCGTCTAAATCAATTCAATGGTGGATTCAATGGTGTGTGTGAAGTTCCTAATTCGCACTGGGCCCGTGTGGGAACTACGGTCCAAGCCCTCTCATTCTGAGAGGAGACCTGCGCCCTGCAGTGGGACGTATCTAGACTGGGATGACGATGAACCGGTTAGGTAGTCAGCCGGGCAGCGGTAGTTTATTTTTTGTTTATTTCTTATTTTATTTATTGGAGAAAAAAAAACAGATACACAATAATTATTATGTAACAAGGCATTATAAATAAGTAATAGCAAGGATGATATAGACTGGATTGGCAGTCGCCATAGTACGGATCGGCCGCGGTTTTTGTAGTTCGATTATTAAATCTAGAGGGCGCTGAAATATAGCCAGAGGCTGCAAATGTATTATTATGCAATATTTTTGAAAAATATTACATTTGTAGTAATATGAAACATCTGTAGTCTTATTGTTTTGCCTTCAAAGCCTCTGGCTATATTTCAGCGCCATCTAGATTTAATAATCGAACTACAAAAACCGAGCCTGATCCGTACTATGGCGACTGCCAATCCAGTCTATATCATCCTTGGTAATAGTAAGGCGTATAAATAAGTACCTAGTTGGCTGTATAATGAGTGCGAAGAGTACGAAAGATAGCTCTAGTGCTTGGGCGCGTGGTGCGTGGGATTTTAAACCTGACGCCACACGGGAGAATAAATAAATAAATAAATAAAAAAACATTTATTGCCACAACATAAATAACAACAAATGGAAATAAATCAGCTACGTTCCGGCAATGGGTCTCAATCTCAGCAAGTGCTAGGACACATGACAGCATGCCCCAGCGCTGATTTTCAGATTGACCCCTTTAGCGGAGGCTAGTTGTAACATACAATAATATAAAGTAGTATAATAAAATAAAATAAAAAATTGAATAAAAAATAAAAAAATTAAAATTAAATTAAAATTATAGAAGGAAACTAATTATTACAATTGTTACAATTGACAACCTTTCATCTTTCCAACACCTGAAAATTACTGCAGGAATCGAAAGAGTTTCGCCTCCTGAACACGGAAAATAATCTAAAAACAAATGATAAAATAAAAAATACAAAAAGATACTTCGAACCAAACTTGTCTATAGTTGCGTGGGAACTATAGACAAGTTTGGTTCGAAGTATCTTTTTGTATTTTTTATTTTTTCAACTTCAATTTTTTTAGTTTTACGGTCATCCCGTGAAATCCATTATATTTCATACTAAATACAAACTGAAACATAGATGCACAGAAAAAACCCCAGAAAAAAGACCAATGCTGGGAATCGAACCCAGGTCCTCGGCATTCCGTGCCGCGTGCTTACCCCTACACCACCACTGGTTGACTGACCAGTCCTCTCATTCTGAGAGGAAGGTTGTGCTGCAGCACAGAATATATAATAGTACTGACGTACAGAATGGAAACGGTCCGCCCCGCACCGATTCGAATTACCCCACCCCTCAAGGCGCAGATAGCCGGAAACCGCCAGAAACAAGAAGAGTGCGCGCGCGATGTATGTAGGCGTACGCGTGTACAGACGTCGTCGTGCTTATGTAGATTCAAGAACGCGTATTTGTACGTCGTGTCCGCCGCGTGGCTGCAGTTTGACGTACAAAAGCCGAATGATGTGCGCATCAAGGTCTATTTGAAATTTATACAACACAGTAACATAATAAAATTGTGTCATAAAATTTTATGACGTTGGTTGGTATCGTCGAAACAGGAAAACTAAATTATAATTTGGAGAACTGCCACGTGACGTCGTCGTATACATAAATATAATTGAAAACTGCTGCTGACCGGAACAAATTGTAAATTTTAAAAACCCCCGACGCAATTTGGTCTCACATATTCTGAAAATAAAGTAAATGCCCATTCTGCGTCTAAGGTCCCATCCGCAGCTAAGAAAAGAGCTGATAACTTTCAAACGGCTGAACCAATTTTGATGAAACATGTTTAAGAACCATCGCCAAGAAACCTGCTTGCAAATAAAAAACCGCATCCGAATCGGTTCACCCGTTTAAGAGCTATGATGCCACAGATAGACAGACAGACCACACACATAGCGGTCAAACTTATTAACACCCCTCTTTTTGTGTCGGGGGTTAAAACTCCCCTCTTTTTAAAACACTAGGTATCCTCTCCAGGATGAAACGGTACTTCACCTCAGAGCAGCTCTTAAATCTTTACAGAGCTCAAGTTCGCTCTTGTATGAAATACTGTTCCCATCTGTGGGATGGGTCTGCTAGGTATCAGCTGGATGCTTTGGACTCGTTAGAGCGCTGAGCGATGAGGATCATAGGCAGTGACTCACTCGTGGGGGCAAATCTTCAGAGCCTCGAACACCGTAGACGAGTGGCCTGTCTTTCGGTTTTTTATCGGTTGCATTTCGGTGAGTGTGCGGAGGTTTTGCATAACCTGATACCCCCTTCCCCTTTCCGTCACCGAACGACTAGGCGCGGCGAGTAGTTTCACCCCTATGTTGTAGACATTCCTCCATTACGCACGAAGCGGTTTGCTTCTTCTTTCATTATGCGGACGGCTAAAGGAGTGGAACTCTCTGCCGAGGTCAGTTTTTCCGGAACGCTAGGTATAATCTGGACATTTTTAAGGTCAAAGTGAACAGACACCTTCTAGGCAAGCGTGTACCATCTTAGGCCTCATCTTCGCCTTCCATCAAGCGAGATTGAGGCCAAACGTAAGCCACTATAATTTACCCGTAATAAGTATAATTATAATGTTAGTTATATTTATTGTAAAACTTTGCATGCCAGATACTGGCGAAATATGTGAGCCGTTATATAAGATGATTTTTAATCGGTGATTAGGAACCAGTTTTTCTACTAGATCTGTATTACTTATCAGAAGACCGGAGGCGAATACTGGATTTGTCTTTCCTCCATAAAATATTTAATGGACAAGTGCTATGTAGCGATATTCTTAGAGGGTTGCGCTATTCCATACCACGCAACTATCCCAGACGGCCAATTTCAAACTCTTTTCTACCCCTTTAACTAGAATCAACCTGGGTCTGCAGGCTCCAATGGTGCGAATTTGTAATGAGTACAACGCGGCTGTAAACAGCAATGATAAGATAGACATTTTTCATGACTCATTGCAACAATTCAAAATAAAACTTCGGGCCAAATAAGATCGTTTGATATGCCCAGCATATTCACAATAAAAACAGTTACAATAAAAATAGTAGTAAAATATACATAATTTTAATAATCTTAATTATACATCAATGCCATTGCGTTTTTTATGGCTTAATGCCTTATATTGATATTTTTATGTTTTTTTTTGTTATTGTGTGAACTGTAATTTTAATTTGGAATTTTAAATTGCAATTTTATTTATTAATGTTTGGATGGTATTTTAAATGTATCCTTTAATTGTTTAAATAATAATAATAGTAGTTTTTATTTCGTATGTTCTGGTGTTATTTACTGATTTTAAATTGTTTATGATTTGAACTTTACGATTTTATCTGAGTCACATTTGAAAAATCCTAACTTACTTAAGTATAGTGTTTTATTTTCTGGTTTTAACTTAATATTTTTGTAATTTTAACAGACTTCTCGTTTTATGGTCAATGATAAATGTACTATGTAATTGTCGAATAATATTAATATTATTAGGAATAAATAAGACTTGCAACACCACTGCGTTAATTTTAGAGATCGTCAATTGACTTCCGTCGCCGTTGTGTCAGTGGTGAGCGCCGGAGCTCAGTCTCGTGTGCCATTCTTACCGGGCGCTTGGCATAGGACGGTCGTATTGCTCTGAGCTTATCGTTTCGCGCCTAATTTTAAGATTAGAAAGTGCTTTCTCCATATTTTCGTTCGTCTTGCAATTATTTGTAACTTGACCTATTTTGATTAAATAAAATTATTAGTTGTAATTTTTCGTTTATTTGATCATCCCTAATAATATAATTATTCAGAATAATATACATGTAACTAGTTTTTATGGCTTGGATTGTAATACATATGATGTAGATGTACTGAATAAATAAATAAAGTATTCGGTAGCGATCACGTTGAAGTCACAATTACGTGAAAAAAACTTATACTTTTTTAAGTAATGATTATTAGGAAAATATTTTTTTGATTAAAATCATTGTCACCCTACACATGGTTTAGTCTATGATCTTAAAACCTCTTTCACGATTCAGAGTCTTAAAAAAATTTTGACGTGAGATCTGTCAAATTTCCCGCCAAACCGATGATTTGTGATACTTGACAAAACTACTTAACTTCAAAAAATGTAGGATCAACATGCATTCGGCATATGGAGGAAATTATAGCAATAACTTTTATTTTTTTTTTATTAAACAGAGACTTAAGAGGGTTTATACCTGCTGAGCTGGCAACGTTGCATTTTTGTTAGTTTTTCTCGATTATTCCATAAAAATTTTTATTCAATTGAATGAAAATTAAAAATGTTTTGAATACAAATTGTTCTAATATGTAAGTTAATGTGTCTACTGCAATAATAATTCGTGATAAGACTTTTATATTCTTTAAAAACGAACAAATTATTACCTAACGGTTTTTAAACAAAATAAAAGTCTTATCACGAATTATTATTGCAGTAGACACATTAACTTATATATTAGAACAATTTGTATTTAAAACATTTTTAATTTTCATTCAATTTTTATGGAATAATCGAGAAAAACTAACAAAAATGCAACTTTGCCAGCTCAGCAGGTATAAACCCTCTTAATTGCTTGAGACCTCGTATATTAAATTCCATTTTAGCTAGACATTAATATTTTTCAACTCCTGGTCACCTATTAAAAATCATCTACACTAATATTATAAAGAGGAAAGATTTGTATTTTTGTATGTAACGAATAAACTTAAAAACTACTGGACCGATTTCAAAAATTCTTTTGCCGTTAGAAAGCTACATTATCACTGAGTGACATAGGCTACTTTTTACCGCGGGAAAATAGTTTTTCCTACGGGAAAATTAATTTATCGCGGGTGAAGCTGCGGACCGAAGGCTAGTTGTGTATATATTATGATTGTTGAGACATCTTCTGTAAAATATTTCAAGTGAAATAAAGTTATTTGTATTTGTATGTTAATAGATATAAATAAGTCCAAAACATTAAAAACCTACATTAAATTACCCATATAATACCTACCTTTGTACAGTCAAGTGTAAAAATATGACTGCACACGACTTACTCATAAATATGTCCCATAGCTCTTATGTCGTCGAATTAAGGTATAGGTATGTAACAATGGAAGGATTAAATCGATACTTATTTTTGCACTTGACCGTTTAGTCGGGGTAAAATAAAAAAACCAAAAAACACGCTTTAAAAAAAAACAACTAAAAAATAAAAAATAAATTTTAATAAATTTCAATTCATTATTCTTATAGTGCAGTAAAAAATCTTAATAAGCAATTATTATATTGTTATATCCAGATCAAAATTTGTAAACAATTTGTAAATATTTAGAATTGTTTTCAAATTTTGATCTGGATATAACAATGTAATAATTGCTTATTAAGATTTTTTACTGCACTATAAGAATAGTGAATTGAAATTTATTAAAATTTATTTTTTATTTTTTAGTTGTTTTTTTAAAGCGTGTTTATTAGTTTTTTTAAACTATTATTTATTTTCTATTTTTTAGTTGCATTTTTTCACAGTGAGAGTTTCCATGTGCTAAAAAGAGACACAAAACGGTTTTTTGCTCGTCTTAAATAGAATCAGTCTATCTTATACTTGGTCTTTGGTGCGCGCGCACTGCTCTACACTACTAAACGTAAACCTCTTTCTTTCTAACTTTACCCCCCTCACCTACAACCCCCAACCCCCTAAACCCAACCCCCCAACATCCCCCAACCCATTTCCCCAACCCCCCTAAATCCCTAACCCCAACCCCCCAACCCCCTAAACCCCCCTTAACAGCGCACGTTTTTGTTTTGATAACCAATAGAGAAGGGGACTTGTGACCGGGTTTTTTAGTCCGTGCAAGTCTGACACTGTCTGGGCCCTCCATTCCCAGTTCGTCCGAAGGGATTTTTCCCGAGCACAAGTCACCCTTCCAATCCTTAAAGTAAAAAACAGCAAAGACTTCGCGTCTTTGGCCCCTCTGGCGACTCATTCAAAAAAAAAAAAAAAAAACCCCTTAACCCCTCCTCTTTTTCCAAACCCCCCAACCACCTAAACCCAACCCCCCTAACCCCGGACCCCCACCCCATTTCCCCAAACTTCCCCCAACCCAACCCCCTAAAACCCCAAACCCCTTACCCCCTCCCCATTTCCCACAACCTCCCAACCTCCCTAACCCCCGAACCCCCCCAACACCCCACACCCTTAACCGCAACCCCCTAAACCCCCTTCCCCTCCCATTTCTCCCACCCCTCCACCTACCCCCCCTTCCAGCTCCATCATCAAACCCTTGTTACCATCTAGGCCTCTTACCCCCTCCCCATTTCCCACAACTCCCCAAAATCCCTAACCCCCAACACCCCAACACCCCCACCCTATTTCCCCCAAACCCACACCACCCCCTAACCCCAACCGCCACACCCTTACCTCCAACCCTCTAAACCCCCGACCCCCTTACCCCCACCCCATTCCCCCCCCACCCCGCCACCTAGCCCCCTTCCAGCGCGATCATCAGACCCTTGTTACCACCTACCACCACCACCTACCTATACCACCATCTAGGACCAAAGTGCTCGTCAAGACGAATCAAACGAGACCAAACTCGATGGGGTTGTGTCGTTTTATTGTGGAGTGCCTTTGGCCATCTTCCAGCTCCATCATCAGGCCCTGGTTACCATCTGGGATCAAAGTACTCGACAAGACGAATCAAAAGAGCCCAAACTCGACGGGGTTGTGTCGTTTTATTGTGGAGTGCCTTTGGCCATCTTCCAGCTCCGTCATCAGACCCTGATTACCATCTGGGATCAAAGTACTCGACAAGACGAATCAAAAGAGCCCAAACTCGACGGGGTTGTGTCGTTTTATTACAGAGTTCCTATGGCCACCATCCAGCTTCATCATCGGATCAGCTCCATGTTACCATAATATTGCATTGTCATCCAATTTACACATACGTGCAAATTTTCAGCTCAATCGAAAACCGGGAAGTGGGTCAAAATCACGCCCTAAGGAGTCGGTTACAAACAAACATACATACATACAAACAAACAAACATGTAAAAAAAATGAAATCTCGTCAATTGTCAGCCCCGTCAACATTTTATTTCGAACCAAACAAAATATCGCATTAACTTTTCCCATTTCTAAATTAAAATCAAAACAAAACGTTTATTCTGCTTGCAAGTAGGCCGCAAAGTTCTTGTAATACATGTTCACTTTTTAATCTACCAGCGCTTTCGTAAGGATCATCATTTGATTGCCAAGAAGAATGCGCCGCAAGAAACTTGGCAGAAAGTCATCTTTTCAAACCAAAATAAAATAAATAATTACAAACAAAATAAACATACATATAAAATACCTACACTATAAATTTAAAAAGAAATTACATATAAAAGAAACAAATACCGTATGGGCTCCCTTAGTTAAAAAAAAAAAAAAACAAAAACTTAACATCTTAACGATCAGTGGAAGTGTAGAATGCTTCCATCGTCACAAAAAAAAAGGGAAATAGTACACTGGTTGTAGAGGCTGGAAAGTAAGCAATAGATGGACGAGTTTGTTTGAGGGCCGACGCGTAGCGGAGGCCCTCGAAAGTACGAGTCCATCTATTGCACTTTTGGCCGAGACTAAAAATTGTGCTTTTCACGACTAATGCGAGGAAATCATCATCATCATCATCATCATAATCATCCATCCCGTCCATTCCGTCCATCCGTCCATCCCGTCCATTCCGTCCAGCCCGTCCATTCCGTCCATCCGTTCATCCGTCCATCCAGTCCATCCCGTCCATTCCGTCCATCCCGTCCATCCGTCCATCCCGTCCATTCCGTCCATCCAGTCCATCCCGTCCAGCCGTCCATCCGTCCATCCCGTCTATCTCGTCCATCCAGTTCATCCCGTCCATTCCGTCCATCCGTCCATACGTCTATCCCGTCCATCCAGTCCATCCCGTCCATCCGTCCATTCGTCCATCCCGTCTCTCCGGTCTATCCAATCCGTCCGTCCGTTCATCCGTTCATCCGTCCTTCCGTCCATCCGTCTATCCAGTCCGTTCGTCCGTCCATCCATCCATCACATGCAGCAGACGATTACTTTTGATTGGTCCAATAGTGTCGTTTCAGCACACCAGGAATGAAATTCGGAAATTATCTTTCAAAAAGTCGTATCGTATTATGAAATACATATACAGGACCTCTACCATGAGTTACACTAGTTCACAGTGACCGTACTCGCTAGCGACGGCGTAAATGATTTGTATGGAGATTTGTACTTCCGTAAGTGACCGCTATACGCGAAAAACGCAAGCAACTTCAGCTACAAGTTGAGGAAGAGAAAAAGAAAGGGAACATAGCTTTTCTGAAATATGATAAAATAATAATAAAACAACAATCGCAACAAGACAAAAACAAGAGAAGACGAGAGGAGTCTGGTTCGCCCGATAAGTCAACACAGGAAAAAAGCAACTCCCTGAGTAGTCCTGAACTAACGGCGGCTAAAACAACAACAAAAGAAGTTATTAAACCTAGTATATTCAAGTTCGTCGAACGCGGCAGACCCGCTACACTGTCAGAACAGTCAAAAAACTAAAAACCCCTACCAACACCCGGAACCAGAATAAACAACCAAAGGCAACTGATTTGCAACATTCAACAGAACCAAAACGTCTCCCAGCACGGTTGGTCCCCGCGGGAGAACTAGACCAAAACCCTCCAACAACAGAAACAAGAAGAAGTGAATCATTCAAAATTGCAACGCTGAATACAAGAACATTAAGAACGCATGAAAGCTTGCTCGAACTACAAAAATCGCTTGAAAACATCAATCATGATATAGTAGGCATTAGCGAAATGAGAAGACAGGGCGAAAAAATAGTAGAGATCAATAACTACATACTCTATCAAAAAGGCGAGACAGCAGGCCAAAGAGGAGTCGGTTTTCTGATCAAAAAATCATTAAAAAACTACATACAAGAGCTGACAGGACTCTCTGACAGATTCGCAATACTCAACATTTGTTTTCCTAATTACAAGAAGCCTTGGACAATTGTACAAGTATATTCACCCACCGAGGTCGCATCCCAGCAAGATATTGAGGATTTCTACATTAACCTATCGGATATTGTAAGGAAATACCAAGACAACTACCTCATAGTGATGGGAGATTTCAATGCTCAGGTGGGCATCAGAGAAACGGGTGAAGAATTGGTAATGGGTAAATATGGCCATGGAAAGAGAAGTAAAAATGGACACAAACTTATCGATTTTCTACTACAAAACAATCTAGCACTTCTCAACTCCGCCTTCAAGAAAAAACCTAATACAAAATGGACTTGGTTATCACCTGATGGAAAGTACAAAAATGAAATTGATTACATATTAACCAACAAGCCAAAATTCTTTGATGATGCACATGTTGTTCAAAACTTAAATTTCAATACAAATCATCGCATGGTACGTTGCCATTTAAAATCATATGCTACAAAACATTCAAGAAATAACATTAAAAACGCATTTATGTCATCAGATGTATTTAGTTACAAAATAGAATCAACCTGTATAAAACTAGTGCAAGAAATGGTAAAGTCTGATGTAACAATATTAGAAAAATACAAGCACTTAGAAAAATATCTATCATCATCATCTATGAGGATAGAAAAAGTGGCTAGAGATACAAAGTTTAGCGAAAAGACAACAGAACTCCTAGAAAAAAGAAAAGTACTAATAGCCGATAAAGAAAACAGTAAAGATAACCAAAAGGTGATATCAAGCTTAAGCAAACAAATAAGAGAAAATATAAGAAAGGATAGGAAAGTACGAAGATTGAAAAAATTAGAAGATGTAATTCAAAAAACGGGTGGAACTAAAAAAGCTTTTAAAGAATTAAAAGAGCAGGGTATGGAATGGATTCCCAAACTAAAAAAAAAAGATAAAAACAGAAGATCAAAACAAGTGTCAAAACGTACAGAAGTCCAGAAGCTTGCTACAGACTATTACAGAACCCTATACTCTAACAAAGAAGTGAACCAAAACAACTATGTACATATGAATTCAACGGCTAGCTTTGAAGAGATCCCACCAATACTTACACGGGAAGTGGAGAAAGCCATCATGTCTCAAAAAATGGATAAAGCTCCTGGACCAGACAAAATATCCAATGAGCTGATGAGAGGCACAATAGATGAAATATGCCCAATCCTAACAAATTTATTTAACGACATCTTAACCACAGGAACAATCCCAGAACAATGGGGAGATTCTCACATTATTCTTCTCCATAAGAAGGGAGACAAGGATGATATTGGCAACTATAGACCAATAAGCCTCATATCGAACATCTACAAGGTCTTTGCCAAAGTAATTCTAGAAAGAATCACTGCAACGTTCGATGAAAATCAACCGATTGAACAGGCGGGATTCAGGAAAGGCTACAGTACCATCGATCATATTCACACAATCAAACAAGTCATGGAAAAATACAATGAATATCAGAAACCCCTATATGTTGCCTTTATCGACTTTTCTAAAGCTTTCGACAGTCTGAACCACCAATACATATGGTCTAGTCTAAGCAAACAAGGGGTGAACAGTATTTACATTGACTTAATCAAAACCATTTACAAAAAGAGCAAAAGTCGAATAAAACTGGAATCGAAAGGAGACCCCTTTCCAATAAACAGAGGTGTCAGACAAGGTGACCCATTGTCACCTAAATTATTCAATGCTGTACTGGAACATATCTTCAGACAACTAGACTGGGACAACTATGGTCTTAAGATCAACGGTAATCATCTAAACCATCTTAGATTTGCAGACGATATAATTCTATTAGAAGAATGCCCTAAAAAATTAAAATATATGATTGATACACTAGCGGACAAGAGCAGACAAGTGGGGCTGGAAATGAATGCGAGTAAAACCAAGCTGATGACCAACTCAACAGAGATAAGCATAGAAGCAAATGGGAACAAGTATGATTATGTGAGCGAATATGTGTACCTGGGGCAAATTATCTCACCTCAAGACTCAATGTCTAAGGAAGTTGATAAGAGAATAGCTTGTGGATGGAAAAAATATTGGTCCTTAAAGGAAATAATGAAAAATAAAGACCTAAGTATGTTTATAAAAAGGAAGACATTCAACATTTGCATTCTCCCATGCATGATATATGGATGCGAGACTTGGTCACTGACCAACAATGATAGAGAGAAATTGGCGAAATGTCAAAGAGCAATGGAGAGAAGCATGTTGGGAGTTAAACTAAAGGAAAAAAATTTAAATACAGAGATAAGAAGGAAAACCAAGGTTATGGACATAATAAATCGAATAGACCATCTAAAATGGGGTTGGACAGGACATATGCTACGATGCAAAACCAACAAATGGAGTAAACAAGTCACCCTATGGTACCCAAGAGATGGAATTAGAAAACAAGGCCGTCCAAAAACAAGATGGGAAGATGACATCCGTATAACCTTGGGGCCTTACTGGTCTAGAGTTGCAGAAGACAGATTGCAATGGAGAAAGTTGGAGGAGGCCTATGCCAAAAGGCACACCGAACTGCGGGACATTCTATAGTTTATTTTTTTATTTAGTTTATTATAATGTTTTTTTTTATCATTGCGTGTAATTGTATCCTCGTTTCGGAATAAACGGCTATATATATAAGTGACCGCTAGAGGCGCTGTGCACAAAACTCCATACAAATCATTTACGCCGTCGCTAGCGAGTACGGTCACTGTGAACTAGTGTAACTCATGGTAGAGGTACTGATACGTCCTGTTTTCGATTAGTGTAACATTGTTGTCGTGTTTGCGCGCCATAAATGAGTCAGCTGTTAAATGTACATATATAGGCAGTTTTGAGTACTGGATTTAGGTTATCTATGGCCACATTTTCGAGCAGTGTCGTGAAAAAAACATTGGAGAGGAGATACTTAGTATTAAAAGTAGATAGAGAGATAGAGTAAATAGAAGGTACCTAAGGTGCAATGACTTGATAAAGGAATCAATTTAATAACTGACTGTACATTGTTATTATTATTATAAATAATAATAAATCATATATTTCAATCATATAGCACAAAAACAGCAGAAAAAAGAATAAGAACAAAAACAGAAAAAACACCAGAAAAAAGACCAATGCCGGGAATTGAACCCAGGTCCTCGGCATTCCGTGCCGCGTGCTTACCCCTACACCATCACTGGTCCGGAGTTTACACGCAATTTTTTCCTTTGCATCATACATTTTCAGCTTGTCATAATCACTTAAGCAATGATACAGCGCCATCTATGTTTAGTTCTTAACAAGAAACGTCATCACTCCTTCGGAACTAACCGCTCACCCGGACAAGAGATGTCGCTACAAGGCCATACTTTAACAAGTTATGTTTGAACGACCGCTTTAGCCTAGTTGGTAGTGACCCTGCCTACGAAGCAAGAGGTCCTGGGTTCGAATCCCGGTAAGGGCATTTATTTGTGTGATGAGCACGAATATTTGTTCCTGAGTTATGGATGTTTTCTATGTATTTAAGTATGTATTTATCTATATAAGTATGTTTATCGTCGTCTAGTACCCATAGTACAAGCTTTGCTTAGTTTGGGACTAGGTCGATTTGTGTTAGATTGTCCCCTAATATTTTTTTTTTTATATTTAAGTATATAATATAGTGGTGTTTTTTCAAACTTGTTAAAATAATAAATCATTTATTTCAAGTAAGGTACACTCAAAAATCTTTAGTAAGGTTTACTTCTAATAATGTTAGTTGTATAATGTTGTTGTGTGTGTGTTGTGTTATTTTTTGGATTTCATTGATCATTTGAAATCTATTTTTTTATATGTAGGTATAAATAAATAAATAAAAATAAATATCACGGGACAATTCACACCAATTGACCTAGTCCCAAAGTAAGCTTAGCAAAGCTTGTGTTATGGGTACTAGGCAACGGATAAACATACTTATATAGATAGATACATACTTAAATACATATTAAACACCCAAGACCCGAGAACAAACATTCGTATTTTTCATACAAATATCTGCCCCGACACGGGAATCGAACCCGGGACCTCAAGCTTCATAGTCAGGGTCTCTAACCACTAGGCCATCTGGTCGTCAAAAGGTATGTGTCAGTTATTTCAGTTGAACAGATAGTAGGACAAGCAACCATTTTGTCTTCTTTTTGTTGTAATGACATCTGATGTAACTACTTGTTGTATGCAAATTAATCTTATTCTATTCTATTCTATTCTGTTTTTTAGGATTCCGTAGCCAAATGGCAAAAAACGGATTCGACATGTCTGTCCGTCCGTATGTCACAGCCACTTTTTTCCGAAACTATAAGAACTATGCTGTTGAAACTTGGTAAGTAGATGTATTCTGTGAACCGCATTAAGATTTTCACACAAAAATAGAAAAAAAAAACAATAAATTTTGGGGATTCCCCATAGTTAGAACTGAAACTAAAAATTTTTTTTTCATCAAACCCATACGGTGTGGGTTATATATGGATAGGTCTTCAAAAATTATATTAAGGTTTCTTATATCATTTTTTTCTAAACTGAATAGTTTGCGCGAGAGACACTTCCAAAGTGGTAAAATGTGTGTCCCCCCCCCCCCGCTGTAACTTCTAAAATAAGAGAATGATATAAGTAAAAAAAATATAATATGATGTACATCACCATGTAAACTTCCACCGAAAATTGTTTTTTTTTATGTTAGATAGGCCAGACAAACGAACTAGTGGGTCACCTGATGTTAAATGAACACCACTGTCCATAGACACCCGCAGCGCTTTATTCGATGCCAGTGCGTTGTCGGCCCTAAAGGAGAGGAAATAGGGGAAGGGAGAGAGGGAGGGGGAGAGGGAAGGGGTAAGGTATTGGGCCCCCGGCACTCTCACTGACCGTACGAAACGCAAGCAGGATTACTGCTGCTTAACGCCGGTGTTCTGTGAGAGGGTGGTACTGCCCCGGACGAGCCGGCCCATTCGTGATGCAGCGGCTAGCTACAACATGGTTCTACCACTACAAAAACAAACGTGAACGTTTGAACGTGATCTAGTACTTAAGTAGTTGTTTTAACACGTCGTTTCGTTCGTTTTCGTCGTCATGTCGTCGTTGTTTCGTAAACCGCAATTTTTTATAGATAATGAATGGTACGGAACCCTTCGTGCGCGAGTCCGACTTGTACTTGACTGGTTTATTTCCAAAATTTAATTCAAATATTCTAATTTTTTTGACTGACATTTCTGAATTTCTTGTATTTTGCCGACTTTATAATATTGTATGTAATTTGGACTTATGTTGTTCCCACGTTCCAAGGCTCGCCAAACAGGCCGGTCCTGCGCCATCCACATCCAACGCGTTCCCGCAGCCTTAGCCAGTTCGTCGCTCCATCTTGTTGGAGGCTTATCTACCGCGTCTTCCGGCTCGTGGTTAAAGACTTATCCTTATTATAATATTATAAATGCGAATGTTACTGTATCTTATTGTCTGTCTGTTACCTCTTAGCAGTTATACCGCTGAAATTTAGATGAAATTTGGTGTGGGGTTAGTTTGAGATCCTAGGAAGGACATAATAAATATTAATGAAATAAATAAATATCACGGGACAATCCACACCAATTGGCCTAGTCCCAAACTAAGCAAAGCTTGTGTTATGGGTACTAGGCAACGGATAAACATACTTATATAGATAGATACATACTTAAATACATATTAAACTCTTCTTCTCTTTCTTGAAATAAATCTTTTGTAAAATACTTGTCTGTTAAATAAATATTACTTACTTACTTACCCGAGAACAAACATTCGAATTTTTCATACAAATATCTGCCCCGACACGGGGATCGAACCCGGGACCTTAAAGCTTCGTAGTCAGGTTCTCTAACCACTAGGCCATGGTCGTCAACCATAGGAAGGATACAAACTTATTCTTTGCAGACGGAGTCGCGGGCAACGTCTAGTATGGCATAGGTACAGAAATTTAGTCAAAACATCATAACACAGTGTCCAAGGTTGTTATTACGAAATAAGCCAGGACGGGCGAAAAATTTAAAACCAGTCGAATGAAGGCCACCGCTAACTCTGTCAGCTTAAACTAGATTTTTTTTCCTTTTATGATTCCGTATAACAACTATTCAACTCAGTTAAAACAGTAAGAAATGCACGCATGCATTCACGCACCCGCACACACACACATGTATACACAGACGCACTCCGACACACACGGTCACACATACGCACACACGCAAGCAAGCACGCCTGCACATGCACACACGCACATGTACACTAAATGTTTCGCATTAGGCATTATTTTTCCTAAAAAATCTGGAAAATATTCGGAAATATTTTTAGTGCTTTGGTTCTCCTACGGATCTCCTCATTTCTGATTCAATTACAGATTCTGTTCTGTTATTTTGTACCGTTCGATTTATTCCATTCCATTCTATTTGACTCTAGTCGACAAAAAAAGGGAGTCAGCTAAAAAACTTGTATTAAAAATGGCATTATTAAGGAAAGGAAAAGGAAGGCTTTCTCCGCAATTTTGGAGAATATAGACAATAGGGCTATAGGTCTATATAGTTTCCCATTTCCTGTTAATCGTTCTTTTTATACAATGGCTTTACTACCGCTATTTTTAATTTGTCTGGGAACACCCCTTTTTCAACTATAAGATTGAAAATATAAGTTAATGGGTTGTATATAATTTCAGCACTGTGTTTTATTATCTTAGTTGTTATTTCATCATATCTTGTGCTATTGGTATTCTTGAGTGATTTTATTATATTGTGAATCTGTGTCGGCGTCACCGGCCCTATAAAAATGGATTTTGATATATTTGGTGGTAACTTTTTGTCATTCATAGCATCGTATTTTACATTAAATGCAGACTGTTCAATGAAAAAGTTATTAAAAGAATTGGCAATGTCACGGGGATCATCTAAAATGTAATTTTTATTATTGACTAGGTTTTGCCCGCGACTCCGTCCGCGTGGAATTAGTAATTTGGGCAGCTTATTTTTTTATCCAATTTGCTTTTTCATCAATTATGGCTCTCCTTAGTTCATCGATATATAAAAAAAATACCCCCCCGCAAATTGAGTCACAGAACGTCCGTAGACAACCTTCCGCGGCCAACGTCGCTGGCAAACTAAACGAACGCGCGTATCGAATTGCAACGCTCGCCGTCACGCCGCTCTGTGCCTCTACCATGAGTTACACTAGTTTACAGTGACCGTACTCGCTAGCGACGGCGTAAATGATTTGTATGGAGAATTGTGTACAGCGCCTCTAGCCGTCAATTACGGAAGTACAATTCTCCATACAAATCATTTACGCCGTCGCTAGCGAGTACGGTCACTGTAAACTAGTGTAACTCATGGTAGAGGTACTGTTAATATGGTTGTTTATTGCATAGCTTTAATTGTCGCTTCGCTAGGTTGACAAACGAAAACGTTACTATTTAGTATTTAGTACATATTAATTGATTTTTGGAATACCTACTGGATAATTTATTCAAAAATCTGTCCGGTTAATTGTCTTAGAACAATAAAAAAGCTATCCTTTTTATGAAAAAAAAAATAGATTGTCGTTGAAAATTACGAAATCGGCAACATGAAAGTTTATTTTTATGGTGATATTTAAGATTTTTTTACAGAGTTACCCAGCCATTTTTCAATATTATGTTCGGTTATTGTCTTTCTTTGTTTCGTTTTCAGTCTACAGTAATTTTTCTGTAGTAGAAATTCTTCATTATTTATTCTTCACACTGGAAGCTCAAACGTCAATCTTTTCGTCAGATTCCGTGAACAGGCCTCGCCTTAAGAGGGTTTATTCCTGCTGAGCTGGCAACGTTGCATTTTTGTTAGTTTTTCTCGATTATTCCATAAAAATTGAATGAAAATTATAAATTTTTTGAATACAAATCGTTCTAATATATAAGTTAATGTGTCTACTGCAATAATAATTCGTGATAGACTTTTATTTTCTTTAAAAACGAACAAATTATTACCTAACGGTTTTTAAAGAAAATAAAAGTCTTATCACGAATTATTATTGCAGTAGACACATTAACTTATATATTAGAACAATTTGTATTCAAAAAATTTGTATGTATGTAAAACTCTTTATTGTACATAAAACATGAAAATTACCAGTTAACAAGAGAGACAAATGTACAAAGGCGAACTTATCCCTTAAAGGGATCTCTTCCAGTTAACCTTAGAACGATTGACAGGACATCAGAGACAAGAGTAGGCATACAAAGCAGAGTAAAAAAAACGAAATCAAAAATAAACCCAAACTAACAAAACATAAACAATACCCATACATACAAAAAATACACACAAGTACACACTTATAATATATAATGAATACAATAGACTAATACATAACAAAAATAGACTACATAAAAACTACATATACATTAATATATACGCATATACACTAAACAGAGAACACCACAGAGGTAGACAGAGGTAGTCACTATTTAAGAAGAACTGTCAAGCCAGTACGCCCCTAAGCGATTCCGGAAAATGGCTATCGACTGCGACTTCCTGATGTCACTCGGCAACCGATTCCACAGACTAACAGCGTGCACGGAGAAGGATTTGGAATAGGATCTGGATTTAGTTACAGGAAAGGCTAGCAAAAGATTATCACTTGACCGCAACCGGTTCCCAGACCCAGAAGCCAAGTAATTAAATCTTTCGGAGAGGTAAGACGGGGACTGTGGTTTAAAAAGGAGATTAAAAAGCAACGACAGGATGTGAACATTCCGACGTAGACGAATTGGGAGCCACTTCAGCTGAGCGCGAAAACAGGACACGTGATCGTATTTTCGGAGACCGAAAATAAAGCGTATGCATACGTTCTGAAGACGCTCAAGCTTGTCAAGCAGCTGCTCAGAAAGATCGAGATACGCTATGTCCCCGTAATCAAGGAGAGGGAGAAGGAGCGAACGTGCCAAAGTAATCTTGGTGTGAAGAGGAAGGAAACTTTGCAGACGTCTAAGAGAATGGACCGAAGCAAAAAGCTTGCGGCTGACCTCAGAAACATGAGCCGACCAGGACAGAGTCTGATCCATGATGATACCCAAATTCTTGACCGTGGGTGAGAAAGGAATAGGAGTACCGTCAAAAATTAATTCGGGTAATACCTGGTCAGACATCCTTGAGACAAAGTGAGGGCTTCCAACAACAATCGCCTGCGACTTTTTGGCGTTCACCTTCAAACCGAATTCAGCTGCCCAAACCCGAATGGCCTCGAGATCGATGTTGACGCGATTAATCAAGTCAGGGAAGTCATTAAAATCTGCCGCCGCATATATCTGAAGGTCATCAGCATAAAGGTGGTAGGAAGAGTGAAGCGACGCCGTTATACCATTTATGAAAATCGAAAAGAGGAGAGGAGAAAGCACTGCCCCCTGAGGGACACCAGACGTAAGATTGCACCAGCCAGAATACGCCTCATCCAATCCTACCCGCTGGCGCCTTCCCGTGAGATAGGACTGAAACCAGGACAAAGCAGAGTTGGAAATATTAAGGGACTTGAGAATTCCCAGTAAGATATCAAAATCCACAGTATTAAAAGCGCTACTGAAGTCAAGAAGAACCAAAACTGTGACCTTCCTGTTCTCAATATTAAGACGAATGTCATCGGTGACCTTGACAAGAGCAGTGACGGTGCTGTGTCCCGGGCGGAAGCCGGATTGAAAAGTATTAAGAAGGTTGTGGATATTAAGATGCTGAGATAACCGTCGACTCACAAAGTGCTCAGCAACTTTAGAAAGGATTGAAAGAATGGAGATGGGACGAAATTCTGAAAATGATGAGGGGTTGGAAGACTTAGGGAGAGGAATAACATTTGCTAACTTCCATAACGTGGGAAAATGACCAGAAGAAAAGGAATAATTAATAATATGAGAGATAATGGGGGCAATATATTCCGCCACGGGCAAAAGCATATCCACGCTCAGGCCATCCTCACCTATGGCCTTCATCTTAATAGACCTCAGAAGCTCAAGCGTTTCTTTAGGAGAAACACTGCCTAGATCAAAGAAGGAAAAGTCCAATTGAGGGGCATTGGCGAGCTTAGACAAAGTAAGCTGCTTGATGTGAGAATCCAAAATGACTGGTGAAGTACTAAAGTGTGAGTTGAGGGCATTAAGGTCAATAGAACCGGAAGCTTTTGGCTTTGATTTGCCCAACCCCAAAGACTTAAAGAAATTCCACAATTTAGACGGAGGACAGTTTTCGATTGATTCATGAATATAGCGGCGTCTGGCTTCCCTACACCTCTTATTACAGTAGTTACGCAAACTAACATAATTCCGATGACTCTCCTCACTCGGCTTACCGCGCAAAACAATCCGAGCACGATTTCGTTTCGCCATTAGAACCCTAATCTCTGGTGTGAGCCATGGAGCTGGAAAGTGTTTGACACGCACGGGCTTCAAAGGGGCGTGTTTGTCGAAAATCGACAGCACTATGCTATTGAAAGCCTCCAGCTTAAGGTCCATGTCGTCACATGCCTCAACAGTCTGCCAATCAGCGCCGCTAAAATCCAACAGCAGAGCCTGCAAATTAGTGTCACAGAGATTACGTCGCAAAATTACCTTGTGCCTACGTTTAGGTGGACGTACTTTTAAAGAGGCGAAAACAAGGTCATGATTGGAAAAGGCAACAGCATTAAACTGGCCGTGAAACGAAACATGATCAGGAGAAGAAGTTATTATGATGTCTAAAAGAGAAGGAGGGCCGTTATGCGGGAAATGAGTGGGGGAAAGAGGCAGAATACTAAGATTCAATGAATTTACAAGGGACTTGAATTTATAGGACCGATGATCGTTTTTAAGGAGACAGGTGTTAAAATCACCCATAATAAGGGTATGATGGAATAAGGGACAAAGATCAACTAACGTTTTTTCAAATGACTCAAAGTAGTTGATGTTAGAAGAGGGGCAGTAATAAACACCGAGAAGCACTTTGGTATGGTGTAAAGAAATGTCCAAAAATAAAAATTCAGGAACTGGAGTATAATTAGATGATGCAAAAGATGTCTGAGCAACTACTTGACACCCAATGTCATCTCTAAGGTAAACGGCAACACCACCACCACGCACACCACCATGCCCGCCATCTCTGCTCCCAGTCCTGTCGCAGCGAATCAAATTAAAACCAGGCAACGGATAAAGGGAAGAAGGAAGAGAAGGTTTGAGCCAAGTCTCTGAAATGAGGATTGCGTGAATATTTTTGCCAGAAAAGGACGAGAGAAGGTCAGGAAAGTGAGCAGGTATACTCTGAGCATTTATATGAACAACATTGAAATTTTTCAAAGAAGAGCTGAAAGTGCTGTGCAATCGATCACCGAGATCAGGTATATCCGAAACAACACTCAAGGAATCGTAAAGGCTTGACGACGAAAGAGAAAAAAAATCACTCTCACGACTTACATCGAGAAAGTCGGACATGACTGTACCAATCTAAAGTATTATGTATATGCGCTATGTATAAAATAAATAACTTATTATATTATAAATTAAAATAATAATAAAAATAAAAAAGTAAACCGCTACTTAAAGTCTAAGCAGCCAAGTCAATCGCCCTCCAGTCAGCTGAAATCAAAATAATGAAAAGGAAAAAAATTAGTAACAAACAAAAAATAGTTAAATAGTTAAAGAGGCAAGACAGCAACAATGTGTAACAAAGCGAAAGAAAAGGATTGTCAAGAACAATTAAAAAGAAAACAATTAATAATGATATCTACACACAGAAAAGCAAAACAAAACGCAACAACAAAACGCATTCGTACGTCGTCGGGTTGCTTCACATTTACAAATGTCAGTGTCAGTTGGATTGGAAGTGTCAAAGTGCTTGATTATGTGAAGTAAACAGATTAATGTAGTACCTACTATAAAAAGCAAAAAAAAAAGGTAGAATTAATCGTAAGTTTAGACTGAACCGAACACAGATACCATGAAACAACCACGACGCCGCTTGACTTAAGGCTTCGCAATGCGCTGCTGTCGCCTGGTACGCCCTGCCGCCGTCCCCGGCAATGACGCGCCAGCCGGCGGTACAGCCAACGGCAGCCGAGGCTCAGGCGATGCAGCGCCGGTGGTCACATCGGATGTTGGGGCTGGCAACGCACGTAACTCAGCCATGGTGGTCACTTTGTGACGAGACCCGCCCGCGCACACCACGATCCGCCCGCCGCTCGTCCAACTATTCATGATGCCGTAAATTCGCCGAGCCTCGACAAATACCGACTGACGGTTGCTAGTGAGGAACTCAGAGAGCATCATACCGGATCCCTTCAGCTTGATCTTCGCCCCCCAAACCGCCTCCCGCAACAAATACGTGGAGAACCGCAACAAGAGGGGACGGGGTTTTGCGGTTCGAACCTGCTTACCGAGGCGATGGCAAACCAGGAGCGAACCCCTGTCGACACCTTGTATCTGCAGCTTCGTGTTACAAATTTCAATTGCCTTCCCAGTGACATCTTCATCAATATCCTCCAGCACGCCATGAAGCAGAAGAGTTTTGGAGCGAGACCGCATCTCTAGATCATCCAATGACTTGGCCACCAGCTCCATTTGAGTCTGCAGACCCGACACTGCTTTCCAGATGACAGCTTTGAAAGTTTGAAATTCCGTCATTAAGGGTGACTCATCTGATCCACTGCTGGGCACCGAATTCTCAAAAACAGCCATCCTGGAGCTGAACAATTCCTTCATCTCCTCCATGCTCCTCATGAGTTGTGCGACGCTAACCATAGTGCTTCTGACTTATAGTTGTGAACCGTACTGGTTCATCACTCGAAAACAAGGAGTTTTAATGCAGAAACACTCTCAGTAACATTGAAAAATGGTTTTATTGTTTAAAAGTCACAATATTACATACAATTATATTAAAGAGCCAAAAATTGCGGTCCCGCGTAAGTATCTCGCTAAAGCGCATGTCCTGGAATGCCAAAACAAAATGCCCGCCGATTATTGTGATTGGTCGTTGATTAAGCAAGTGTCAATCCCTCGACCAATCACAAGAAGTCAGCACAACTAATTTTAATTATAATATTTAGTAAATAACACATGCAAATGGCAAATAATAATTAATATTTCAATATTTATAACAACTCGGCCATCCGCCCTTCAACGAGTCCCTCGTTGTTTGTTATAAGTTTAACCCAAACACAAAAATGAATGAAAAAAAAAGAAACATTAGTTTACTGGGTATTAAACTTTACAGACATAGTGTATGTAAGATATTTGATAAAATAACAAAAGGAAAAGCATTCATACATAGCATTTCATTAACTTAAAGTAAATGGATTAGGTTACTTGTTTATAAACCGAATGAATCACTTTAACTATAAGTCAATTATTATTACATTTAGTAATTATTAAATTTAGCTCTAATATAATTAGTACTTACTATACATTTAGTTATATAACTAATTCATTGGGCTCAAATCAAGTTTCTAATTACTATATCTTGATAAGTTTACTTTTAAACGTTAAAAAAAAAACTTGCTTCTAATGTTACATGACTTTGACTACAATAAATATTTATAACTTTTAAGGGTGTCGGTTACCTGACATCCTTAACTTAATTCACATTTTTGTCAGCGGTATAATCATTAATCCATGACCTTGACCAATAGATATACTGCTGCTTCAATGACTAAAATGTGTGGTATCCGTTACCTGATACCCCACACTAATTCATCAGTTCATGACCCTAACCAATGAATCAGTATTTACTAGTCCATGACGTTGACCAGCAAATATTTCAGCCATTTGTACATAAACTAATTTCGATGATAAATGACACTAATCACCGATACCTAAAATCGCATTGTCATTAGTAAGAGCATATTAAAAATAAGTGCTCGAATACAAATAGTTTGCCCGTTTATTTAAGCGGGCATCCAATACTGAATTTCATCAATATAAATAAATTTAATCGACATCTACTTATTTACAAGTCTTAAGCATATCCATCTTCATTAATGTAATTAATTTTCTATACATTTACTTACAAGTCTTCACATTCTGATACGCTATCGTTACGCTCGGATTCACAATCGGTTGATACGGGTTCGTTAAAACAGGCCCATGGAAATATTTTGTCAATGGCTACTACAGCCTCATACTTCTTATTAGTCTTTGTGAGGGGTGTGTCCTCAACCACGAACCTATCGTTGGGGAGAACCTTCTTAATTCTGTAGGGGCCTTTACACTTAGGTTCGAGTTTCTTTGACTGTCCGTCTATACCTGTCGCAGGTCTTATTACTCTGACCAAATCACCTTCTTTGAATCGCACTCCTATTTTTCTGTACCTATCATAACGTATTTTGTCCTTGTCCTGTTGTGTCCTAATAAGTTCACCGGCACTAGCCCTTATATCATCTAGATTGTCCCCAACCTCAGACGTAACTTCGTTTAATACGTCATTTAGCAGACCTTCAGATGGGTTAGTTAAGTTTCGACCAAAAAGAAGCTCAGCTGGAGTCTTTTTAGTGGTAGCGTGAACTGTAGTGTTAATACCCAACTGAATGTCTGGTAAATGCTCATCCCATAAACCATTTGGTCTGTCATGATTCATTGCCCCGAGCGCCGCCAAAATAGTCCGGTTATAACGTTCCACTTGGCCATTCGCTCGGGGTGTGGCAACGGCATTCAATACATGTTTAATGCCGCATGATTGGGTGAATGCTTTAAACTTACTACTAGTGAAGCTTGTCCCTTGATCAGTAATCAAGCGGGTTGGTACGCCAAAGTAGCTAAAGTGCTCTCTGAATACTTTAATGCTTGTAACTGACTTCGTATTTCGCACTGCCGTGATGTCAACAAATTTAGTAAACGCGTCCACAATAACCAATATGTATGTATTGCCACGTTTGGTGCGGATAAACGGCCCAAGATGATCCGCATGTATGGTATGAAATGGAATGATGGCTTTAGGGATCGGGTGTAGTTCACCGGGTTTGGCACCACTTGGCAGCTTGTGATGTGCGCACTTAAGGCAAGCTGAGACGTATTTTTTTACAAACCGTCTCATTTTCGGGAACCAATACGTAGCTTGTAAGCGTGACAAAGTTTTGTCAAACCCAAAGTGTCCCACATCATCGTGATTAGCTTTCAACAGTTGCCATCTGGTGCCACTTGGAACAACCCAACGAATAGTGTTTTCGTCAATTACGCGATATACTCGTCCATTTACAAGCTTATAATTTTTGAAAATATCGATGGCATCTTTACATTTAGGGTCACCTAAGATATCAGCTATATTTTTAATATCTTGGTCAGTCTGTTGCACCGTTGCAAGCCAATCGTCAGTACCAACTGAAAGTACATCCAACACGTGCTCGACATCAGGACTACCATCAATAGCGCCCCGACTAAGGGCGTCTACATGTGCCATTTTGTCACCAGGGCGGTATTCTATTGAACAGTCATACTCTAAGAACTGCAGCCACCAACGAGCTATGCGCGGAACTAAGTCGCGTTTGCTCAAAGTGGTACGCAAGGCATTGCAGTCAGTTACTATTGCGAATCTAATGCCCAGTAAGTAGTGCCTGAATCTGTTTAGTGAAGCAATAATAGCGAGGGTCTCTAGTTCAAAGGAGTGTAATTTTTGCTCATCTGGACTGGTTTGCCTACTATAATAAGCAATAGGTTTTAACGCCCCAGACTTGTCTTGTTGCATTAAGATGCCGGCTACCCCGTATTTACTTGCGTCGGTGTGAAGTTGAGTTTGTACGTTAGGGTCATAAAGTCCTAAAACCGGCCTCTGTACTAAAATTTGTTTTAGTTTCTCAAATGAACCCAGTTCTTCGCTACCCCACCTCCAAGGAGAGTCTTTCTTCAACAGGCTTGTCAAAGAGCGTGCTATCAAAGCAAATCCTGCAACAAACCTCCTGAAGAAACTAGCGAGACCTAAAAATCTCCTGACTTCATGAACATTAGTTGGTGTAGGGAATCTGGATATGGCTTCCGTTTTGAGAGACCCTGGTCTAACACCTTCCGAACTGACTTCGTATCCCAGGTAGTCTACTTTATCATGGAAAAATTTACACTTACTCATTTTAAGTGTAAGACCGCTTTTTGCGAGTAAAAGCAGCATCTCCTCCAATCGTGCCATTCCTTCGTCGAATGACTTAGCAGGGATCAAAATATCGTCCATGTACACCAATGCATAAGACGAAGCTGGTGAATTGTGGATGATTTTATTCATTGTGCGTTGAAATACGGATGGTGCGTTTACTAGACCAAAGGGCATCCTGTTATACTCGTACTGACCTTGAGGGGTAACGAAGGCAGTTTTCTCTCGAGAACCCTCAGCTATCGGGATCTGGTAGTAGCCAGACGCCAAGTCGAGTGTAACGAAGAGAGAACTTCCTGACAATAGATCTAACTGGTCTTCGATACGAGGGAGAGGATAGTGCTCTTTCTTTGTTTTACTATTCAGAGCGCGGTAGTCAACACATAACCTCTTCTCACCAGATTTTTTGTATAGGACTTGCGTAAGGACTGTTAGACTCCCTTATAATGCCACCTTCTAACATTTCACCGATCATACCTTGAACTAGTTGGCGTTCGGTAAAGGATAAGCGGTACGGGCGATAAACGACAGGATCAGGATCATCCAGTTGAATCACCATTTCAGTTTCTGTTGTAAATCCAAGATCCTTTAGTCCAGTCGAGAAACAAGATGTATATTTATCCAACAAGACCTTTAAAGACTCTTTTTGCTGTTTCGTCAAGTTTTCTCCACAACTAATTGGTGATTCATCGGTAGGTGATCGGTCACTAACGTCTAATCTTTGAACCTGTAGGCTTCCAGTTAAAGCGTGGCTCCGAGTTACAAGGCTACCCTTTTCTATAACCAGATCGTTGTTGCTAATATTCTGAATAAGAACTCTACCCGTGCCCTGCGTCAATTGGTACTCGCCGGGTAATAAATAATGCTCGTGACCTACAATACTGCGCACAGTTCCATTAACGTAAACCTTACCCGAAAAAGTATTGTGTGACCTAACTGGGATCGCCCTTAATTCACCGCATTCTATGCGGGTCTCCTCCACACATAAAAGCGGACAAATCAAAACCGCCTCCTCACTAACCCTCTGAAAAATGACATCCGATTCTGTCTTGACTATTTTAACCGAGGGTCTTTCGGTAAAAGTGTGACCTAGTAGTACAGGGCAATTTATTAAATAATCATCTACTACCAAAATCTCTACGTGATTTTCTACTACGTTTTGCACTGCTATCGTAACGTGAGCTTTACCAAGTGGGTTATAAGGTACGTTACCTATCCCTCTTAACAGTGGCGCTTCTCCTACCTTCCAATCTAGAGCTAAACGCTGAGCTTCACTGAGACGGACCAAAGTACCTTCGCTTCCTAAATCAACGAGACATTCTGAAATTAGCCCATTAATTTTGATGGGCATTCTGTACTTTGCACTTGTATCACCTGTGTTTTCCACTTGCAAAATTGTTTTTGGTTTATCATTGGTACTTTGCTTCGCCCCAGGGCACTCAGTGTCCTTATGCCCTAATAAATTACACTTAGAGCACTGTAGCTTCGGTTTTGGGCATCGAAAGAATGGATGACCGGTTTCTTTACAATTGTAACATACCATGCTGGATCCGGATTGCTTCTGGGGATTGAGACCTACTTTATTACTAGGAAATGTGTTATTTTGTGAGCGCCTATCTCTATCTTTCCCCTTTAACTGCTCGTTCGTGGGCCTATCTACTTTAACTGTTTTCAGAAACTTGAGTACCAACTCTGGTTCTGTAAATTCCGCTCCTTGCGCCCCCAATCTAACACCACGATCTTCAATGCCTGCAATGATACAATCAACGGCACGTTTTCCTGATATGTCACACCGATTTAGAAGATTCATTTTGGCATAGTAGTATATTTCTAATGACTCCCCATAGCGGACCTTTTTGTTGAGCATTTCCGTTAGTAAATCAGCATAATTTTCCCTTGTTGGAAAAGATTCTTTAAGCTTTAATTTCCATTCTGGCCAAGAGAATAAGAGTGAGGGTAAGCCTTGATACCAGGTTTTAGCTACGCCCGATAATTTCGGTAAAGCGTAGTGAACTATTTGCCTATCGCTCCAACCGTAGATCTGTGCGCATTCGTCGACTTTGTGAAGCCACGTATCAACCGTTTGTTCCTTGCATAAGGGGTCAAAATCAGGAATTACATTGTTCAACACAGGAAACCTTTCGCGATCGCTACTATTATTCATACCTTTAAGAGCATTAATAAACTTCTCAAGAAACAAATTGTTATCTGATTCACGATCACGTGGTGTTGCTTCACGGGACGGCGTGCGAAGGTGCAAAGCTCTGCGCCTAGAAGAACGCCTGGATTCTGCGCGGCGCGCATCGTGTCGCCCTGGAGACCGCGACCGAGTCCTAGGGCACCAATACCGCGAGCTTGTCCTTCTTGAATGTTGTGATCGGGAGCGAGATCGACTAATCGTCAATCGCGACCGCCTTCCTCTCGACCGCCTGGACCGCGACCGGCGGTGGTGGCTGTCCCGGCTCTCTTCAGGTGAACGCATACGCCATCGACCACGACTACGACTTCGAGTTGCATCGCGAAGTCTTAGTGGCGGCGTAAACGTCTGGCGAGAGGCCCTTCGTTCGTCCATGCTCTCGCGACCTCAACAGAAAAATTAGAAACACTTGTAACAAGATTCTCATCTCATCAACCTACGAATTCTTTAATTATTGTTTTTTTTTTCAAAACGTAAGTAACAAAGTCACGAAACAAAAACTCTAGGTGCTCAGTAGGTAACACAATAATGTTACATTATTAATGTAAGTATACACTTTACGTCTTTGTCAATAAAATTCCAAAAATTATTCAACAATATAACTGAATAAAACAAAAGAAAAAAAACAAAATGTATCCGTCACATGTAGTGAATGCTATTAACAAACATTTAATTTCGTAAATGACGATTGGGATTTCAGTAAATAACATTTTAATGTTCTCGTAAGTCCCGGTGCATCGAAAAATGTATAAGATAATCACTACGGGAATTTAAACAAAATGTAGGTACGTACCCGCCACAAAACTTCACTTTTTGTCTTTTTCTTTACTATTTTGATTGCAAACCTCGATAATGTGAATTCATGAGTGCACAATTTCTATGCACTGATACACGAGGGTGGGTAATAAAGTGAAATAAAATTAACAATGAACACTTACGTTCTCTATGCACGTCAAATAATGCGTATCTCCAATCCTTTTATGGGCACTTAAGTTGCTATCCCACTTCTGAAATGTGAACCGTACTGGTTCATCACTCGAAAACAAGGAGTTTTAATGCAGAAACACTCTCAGTAACATTGAAAAATGGTTTTATTGTTTAAAAGTCACAATATTACATACAATTATATTAAAGAGCCAAAAATTGCGGTCCCGCGTAAGTATCTCGCTAAAGCGCATGTCCTGGAATGCCAAAACAAAATGCCCGCCGATTATTGTGATTGGTCGTTGATTAAGCAAGTGTCAATCCCTCGACCAATCACAAGAAGTCAGCACAACTAATTTTAATTATAATATTTAGTAAATAACACATGCAAATGGCAAATAATAATTAATATTTCAATATTTATAACATAGTGAAAGTGAGTTGTCAAAAGTGATGATGAAGCACAAATAGCCAGGTATGTTACCTCTATAACCAACACTTATTTCGATAAGATAACAGCTGACTGAGGCAACTGTAGCTTAGATATTAAAATGGCATTAGATCCAGAACAAAAAAGTAACTTTAAGTATTTAAATTTACTTAATAAAAAATTGAGTTCCAAAAGTACTTGTTTCTTCTATGCCTACCCGAAAAATCCCCTCATTTATAATTTTCTTTCAATTTTTATGGAATAATCGAGAAAAACTAACAAAAATGCAACGTTGCCAGCTCAGTAGGCATAAACCCTCTTAACTCTTAGTCACCCGTAAGATCTACCACTAGAACTTCCAAAGTGTATTTACACCTTTCCTACTGATTAAACTAGAATTATGTTTCATCCGAAATTGATCGTTTACATTTCCTGTACGATTAATTACTAAATTTGACCCATCCCACGCTGTCTGAACGTACCCCAGCTTGTGTACGAAGGCGCCCCCATTACGGGGCAGATTCATACAATTACCACCTTACACGAAAACCAAATTTGTGCAGTAAGGATAAGAACTAGCCACTTGTATATTTTTTTATGGTGCCAATCTTCCTACAATAAATTATTTGATATCTGAAACTTATTTTATATTTTATTACCTATCTGTAAAAATATTTTTTTTGGTAATTCCATTTAAGCGCTTGGTAATTCCATAAGCAAATATTCCGCCATTGTTCTTTTATTTATTATTTTTTGACCTTAACCTTTAAAATGTCGTTGAAAAATTTAAATTTCATCGTCATCACTGTCGTGAGCCAAGACCCTTGTCACATAGGTACACTATGTTGTCTACAATATCCTGATGATTGACATTTTGACAACTAACGACATTATAAAGAACCGGCCAAGTGCGAGTCGGACACGCGCACGAAGGGTTCCGTACCATTATCTATAAAAACGGTAAAAAATCACGTTTGTTGTATGGGAGCCCCCTGAAATATTTTATATTTTTATATTTTTTAGTATTTTTTTATAGCGGCAACCGAAATACATCATCTGTGAAAATGTTAACTGTCTAGCTATCACGGTTCATGAGATACAGCCTGGTGACAGACGCACAGATGTACAGACGGACAGACGGACGGATGGCGAAGTCTCAGTAAAGGGTCCCGTTTTTACCCTTTGGGTACGGATCCGTAAAAACGAGGCAAAAATGTCTTTTATTTAATCTAATCAGTAGTGGTTGCCCGCGAATCCGTCTTCGCGGAATTCGTTAAGCGATATCTCGTGAAAACTATGTTACATTCCGGAATAAATATACTTTCCCAGGTGTCAAACTATCTCTATGCCAAATTTCAACTAAATCCGATTAGCAGTTTAAGCGTGAAGAGGTAACAGACAGACAGACATTTTATCATTTATAATATTACTAGCTGTTGCCCGCGACTCCGTCCACGAAGAATAGGGGTATAAAAAGTAGCCTACGACGTATTCTTAGACCTACCAAGTAAGTATACTTAGAGAAAATAAATCATAAAAATCGGTCAAGCCGATTCGGTGGAGTTCGATAGCAAATACCCTGACACGAGATTTTTATATATTAGAGAATTATGACGAGAAAATATCCTACTAATATTATAGTAATGAGAAAGTTTGTGAGATGTATCGATCCCAACATCCAAACACCTGGTCAGGTGTTGTTTTTTTTTTTATTCAATACTGTTGCCGTTATCAATATCGAGCAACAAAAAAGAATAGATAGGTATGTTGAAATTCCCACGGGATAGGGAATAAACGGGATTTATTATATTCACTAAGTTATACCAATGATGATAAAGTCACGGACATAGCTCGAAGAATCGCTAGACTTAAGTGGCAGTGGGCAGGGCACATCGCCCGTAGAACTGACGGCCGATGGGGCCGAAAGGTTCTCGAGTGGCGTCTGCGGGCCGGAAGACGCAGTGTAGGTAGGCCTCCAACAAGATGGAGCGACGACCTGGTGAAGGTAGCGGGAACGCATTGGATGCGGATGGCGCAGGGCCGATCTGTTTGGCGAGCCTTGGGGGAGGCCTATGTTCAGCAGTGGATGTCTTTCGGCTGAAATGATGACCAATGATGATGAGACGATGAATTTATGGATGTTGCCGTTGCCGGGTTTTTGTTTGTTTTGTTCAAATAAATGAAGAAGCTTTACTGCGCAGGCGAAGTCGCGGGCGCCAGCTAAGTAGTATACAAGATAAGATAAGATAAAGATAAGATAAGATAAATTTATTGAAAATTTGATTTTTACAGAATAACTTAATAGGTACAAAGTTTCCTTATACTAAACCTAAGTAAGCAACTCATGGGCCCGAACTAGGAAATCCTGTGTTTCGGGCTGTAAGAGCTAAAATATAAGTTTTAAATAAATAAACAATCAATCAGTGAAAAACACAATCAAAAACTTCTCTCAAAATACAATACAAATATAAATAACCAAAATAGTAACCTAAAAATTAAAATCTAACAAAAATAAAGGTAGCAAACACAATCTACCTACTTTACAACTAATAATAATTTTTCTGTATCTTCGTACGACATATTTTGCAGTGTCACTAGGAGACTTTTTTTGCATTTATTAATATTTAGGGGATAAATATGCGAAACTGAATTTAATCTATTATAGAGCAGTGGTCCTAAGAAAACAAAAAACCTGTGCGTGAAAGCAAATTTGGGTCTTATTTTTTGAGAGCAAACTATGTCCTTTCGCCTTTTATCCGTTAGTACCGTGTTATAGGGTAGTGCTGCGTGCTGCTTAAGTACTATACTGAATATAAATAATTGTCGAACTGTTAACACATTACACGACTTATAAAGCAGATTAGTAGGAAAAAGGAAAGGACGGAAAGTGGACACCTTAAGAATAGCTCTTTGCGCTCTCTCAATGGCTAGAAAAAATGTTTTACCCGCCCCACCCCATGATGTTATACAGTAGGTTAGGACTGACTGACATAGCGAGAAATAAACTTGCCTAATTAATTTAGGATCCGCTATATGTCGCAACTTTTTAAATACAAATATCAACTTACGAGTTCTAGCACATAACGCTTCTATGTGATGTTTGAACGAAAGATTTTCATCTATTATAATGCCCAAGTATTTTATTCGGTCGGTAATTTTAATAGCGGAACACACACATTGGCCATCTGTGGGAAAGTTACAATAATGGGCATATAATGTAGAATCAATTTGCGTACATTTCCGCATTGAAAACTTAATATAGTTAGTTTTATCGGCATTAAGAGTTAGTAAATTGAGCTGAAGCCATTTATTAACCATATTGAACCCGTGTTGCGCATGCTTATAAACTTCAGCATCAGAGTCAGCCGCAAAAAGTAGTCAGCCGCAAAAATATCTGGACTGAAACATTGAACACCTTGATGTCCTGGTAATGAGCTCCCTTGAGATGATATTTTATCTTTAAACTATAGGTAAACCATTTATATGAGTCCTCACCCGCGCTCGCCGCCCGCACCCCTCTCGGCCCCATTGGCGTCATACCACAGAATATATAATAGTACTGACGTACAGAATGGAAACGGTCCGCCCCGCACCGATTCGAATTACCCCACCCCTCAAGGCGCAGATAGCCGGAAACCGCCAGAAACCAGAAGAGTGCGCGCGCGATGTATGTAGGCGTACGCGTGTACAGACGTCGTCGTGCTTATGTAGATTCAAGAACGCGTATTTGTACGTCGTGTCCGCCGCGTGGTCATACCCCCAGCCTCTGTACCGCGGGCGGGCGGTTTAACTGTAGTATAGAGGGCGCTGCCCGAGAACGTTTAAGTAGGTACCTCGGCTACCAAGATCTCGTACTAACTTCGTTTGGACTCTATAAATATGATGGCCTTTTCCTAACGACACCGTCGATCTTTAAAATTATTACCTTTTATCATGAATTTCTAACACGTGCGAACCTGGTTTCTGTAAATTCAAAACGTGTGAAGTGCTTTTTTTCTTTTAAAGCATTTTTATTCTTATGACAAGGCTTTTAGAGCCGATAATCCAATCAAATTTCATGGTACGTATCCTGTAGTCCTTTATCTACAGAGTAAATTTTTGTTGAGTGTCGGTCTTGCCATTATTCTGTAAGTTTATTTTGTAATCTATTGCCGAAAGACATAGAGTCGATAATCCACCTAAACCTTCCAAGGTGGTTATAATCTGATCACCCGACTGCCGAAGGAGGGTATTTTACTACGGTTGTTTTCATAACCAGCGACCCGATAAACCATAGCAACAATACCCATGTTGATTTTCAGATTTTGTCACCCCTTTTCCCCCTCTTAGGGATTGAATTTTCGAAAAACCTGAAACTCGTGTTTACTTATTTATTATTTGGAGTACTTCTGTGAAGTTTCGAATAAAATAGTCGAACTAATCTTGTTTCCCCATACAAACCTTAGATCCCCGTTTCACCCTCTTAGAGTGTGAATTTTGTAAAATCCTTTCTTAGTGCAGCCCTAGACCTTATGAAATGAAATGAAAAAAGTTTATTCCATACACACAATACACATACAATTATAAAATTGCAAAATATATAAAAAAAATAAAACATTAAATTATGTGTGAAAAAGGTCCCGCCTCAGCATAAATGTGGACTCCTGGGGTGGAGCCAACATGGTGGCTGGTGGTATGCTGAACGCAGCCGTTGCGACTGCAACGAGGAGCGCTGTCTGGCGGCGAACAAACGACTTACATTTATAACCTAAAAGACCGTGCGCACGACATGGTTACTGTGACTGTAAGATTTACTCAAGGAACTTGTAGGTGATTGACGTCAGTTAAAGGATAAGTTGACGTTGCATAAAGAGACGCGACCATAAGGTCGAATGTTCTCAAAAGAACAGTTTTGTTTCTTCGTCGATCGCAGCATTTTCCGTCCTTCAAGCCTCGAGGAATCTTCAATCTTCGTCGTCGTGCTTCAGATCGCGGAGTGCAGCGGAGACACACTGCATCGGAGCGAAGTACGGAGCTACGACGACATGTTCCTTCCTCGACGGCCGCGCGATGAAAAGATCGCAAGCTTTGCCGCGCCTTATTTTATACAGACGCGAGAGCGAGAGTTCCGAGCGTTCTGTAGTCCGCAACCGTCTCGCTCATTTCAGAGCGAGAGCGTAACGATCCACGCCCTCTTGCGTGATCCGCGGACCTAGCACTATTTGCGCCCTGTACATATTTTATATACACTTGTAAATATTTTTTAATAAACATTCTTCATTCTTTTTCACCTATTCTTCATTTCTACAAATCTATTAGGGAGTTTTATTCATCTCAACCAAACATCCCTAAAGTGGTGACCCCGTGAACAACAGCAACCCTCTGAAGCATAGGTCCCTAAAGTGATGATCCCGTGAACAACAGCAACCTGTGAAGAATCCAATCCAAGAAAATGCACTCTCCAGCCGTCGATACTCAGATGCTCGTCAGTGTAATTCGAAGATTGTCACAAGAAGTTGCCGAGCTGCGATCACGACCGCAATACATAGACAAACTGAGCAGTCGCCCTCGCCGTCACTTCCAAGCACGCCCACGCACTACGTCGCAAAACCGAAGCCATCCAAGCGCACCCATGCCGTACTGCTACTACCATCATCGCTACGGTATGGACGCCAAGAAATGCGAACCACCGTGCAGCGTCAAACCCATCCACACGCCGTCGGAAAATACAACGCTGTCTGCGGCGGAAACTGGTTTTCCCGATTCATCACACCGCCTCTTCGTAACCGACAGAAAAACCAGATTATCGTTCTTGGTAGACACGGGAGCAAATATATCCGTCATACCAAGAACGAAAAATTCCACCGCAACGCCTCTACCTTTCCAACTGTACGCCGCCAATAATACGATCATACCTACATACGGTGAGAAGACTCTCGATCTCGACCTCTGCCTCCGAAGATCGTTCCGATGGAAGTTCATCATCGCAGACGTATCAAAGCCGATTTTGGGTGCAGATTTTCTGAAATTCCACGATTTAATAGTCGACATAAAACATCGCAGACTCATCGACGGCAAGACGCATCTCGCAACAAACGCACAAATATGCTCTGCGCCAATACCTACCGTTCGCAGCATAGATGTGCAAGATGCGTACCACAACATCCTTGCCGAATTTCCAGGAGCCACCCGACTTACATCGATGAAATTGTCGCCGAAACATCCAGTCGAACACTTCATCGAAACTACTGGCCCGCCCCTTCACTGTAGGCCACGCCCCATCGCACCGCATCGTTACGAAATCGTGAAAAAAGAATTCCAGAACATGATGGAACAAGGCCTATGTAGACCAAGCAAGAGCCCTTGGGCATCACCTCTTCATGTCGTGCCGAAGAAAAATGGTGACCTACGCGTGTGTGGCGATTACCGAAGGCTCAACGCCATTACTAAGCCTGATCGGTATCCCATACCACGCATACGCGATTTCACCTACCAACTCGCCGGGAAGCAAATTTTTTCCACTCTCGACCTCAATCGCGCATATCAACAACTGCCAGTAAGCGAAGAAGATGTGGAAAAAACCGCTATCATCACCCCATTTGGTCTCTTCGAGTTTCCGCGCATGTGCCCAGGTCTCAAGAACGCCGGTCAAACGTTCCAACGTTTTATTCACGAAGTACTACGTGAACTCGATTTCGTATTCCCTTTCGTCGACGACCTACTTGTGGCATCAAACGACGAGGAAGAGCACCGAAAACACCTACGCATCGTACTACAGCGACTCGAAGAATACGGTATTACCATCAACCCGTCAAAGTGTGTTTTCGGCCAGCCGACCGTCAAATTCCTCGGCCATCAAGTCTCGGCGGAAGGAATACAGCCACCTCAAGAAAAGGTACAAGCGATCACCGACTTTCCGAAACCGCAAACCGTGGAAGAGCTACGACGTTTTCTCGGTATGCTCAACTTTTACCGGGAAAACATCAAAGACGCCGCCACCATTCAAGCGCCGCTGAATAAGTACCTACACAATGTCAAGAAGCGCGACAAAACTCCGATCGAATGGACCGCTGAGGCAACACAAGCGTATGAAGCGTGTAAAGACAGCATAAAAACCGCCGCTTTACTCGCTCATCCGTCTCATCATGCGACACTCGCCATATTTTGCGACGCCAGCGACAAAACAGCCGGTGCCGCACTAAATCAGTACATCGTCAACTCGTGGCAACCGCTCGGATATTTTTCGAAGAAATTTACCGATGCTCAGACTCGCTACAGTACCTACGACCGAGAACTACTCGCAATCTACATGGCCGTCAAGCATTTTCGCAAGATGTTCGAGGGACGCGAAATAATCATTTTTACCGACCACAAGCCGATAACATTCGCCTATACAAAGACAAGTGCAAGTAGCGAATCGCCAAGACGCACCCGCCAGCTATTATTCATTAGCGAATTTACCACTGACATTCGTCACGTCAGTGGGTCGCAAAACGCTGCAGCGGACGCCTTGTCACGTGTCGAAGCTATCACGTGTCCATCGCCAATCGACTACAAACAACTTGCCGAAGCTCAAGAGCGAGACAGCGATATCATTCAAGCACTCACTCTGCAGAGCAATCTATCCATCAAGCAAGTCACTCTGCCAACGTCGAACATCAAAATACATTGCGAAACCTCAACTCCATATTTACGTCCATACTTACCCGAAGAACACCGTCGCATCGCATTTAACGCAGTCCATAACATCAGTCATCCCGGTATCAAAACGACAAGAAAACTCATCGCGCAACGCTACTTTTGGCCCTCAATGAACGCGGACATCGGCAAGTGGGCAAAAGTATGCGTACAGTTCCAACGCGCCAAAGTACAGCGCCATACATCGAGTCAACCGTCAATTTTCCCGCCAACCGAACGATTCGAACACGTACACGTCGATAACGTTGGCCCGCTACCTACCGCGGCCACCGGTCATCGCTACCTCGTGACAATGACTCCGACTATCTGCAACAATAAACAAAGTACATCAAAGACGATCGACAAACCAACTGCAAAACCAACAACAAACGACCTGAAACAACAAGATCCGAACCTGAAACAAAACACAGGACAATACGTGTGGCCGACGGGTCCCTGATCCTAGTCGTTCGTAGGCCAGGCACTCGTCGCACAGCCTCGGGTTCACAGCTGTGTGCGTTGCAGCTTTCCTCTCGGTGACGTCGGTGGGAGAAAAGTGAAACGCACGGTTCGGTTTTAGTGGACTGTATTCGGTTTCGAGGTTCGCAATCGACCGAGTTAACCGAGTCAGTATTGCGCAGCCAATGTCGTCGGAGTTAGCGGGATCGGAGTCAGGTAAGCAAAGCCGGGTCGTATTCGTAGTCTCGGAAATCGGAGTCCGGGGTACGTAGCAGGGGTCGTGGGTTCGTGGGCGAATGTTCGGTCCGAATTCGGTGCTGGGGTCGAATGTTCGCGGTCGGGGGTTCGGTGTCCAATTCGCTGCTGGGTCGGTAGTCGGCTTGTAGTCACGTTCACTTTTTAGGCTTGCTTGCTGACTGTTTCGGAAGGCTGCTGGCTGCTAACTAACTATCGGGCGAAGGCACCTCCTTTTATAGTCGATCGAAGGAGGCTGCCCTCGCCCTATTGGCTATAATTCCCGACGCGTTTCTGCTCGACGCGCCGGGAATTTTCGCTATGGGTGGCTCGGTCAAATCGGTGTCGCTTCGGAGTTAATTGACATATTTTAATTATTCTAATCGCTATCGGTCGGGCTCGAAGTTCCCCAGCCCATGTATATCGGGATTTTCATCTTTATTTGTATACATGGGCTAGGGTCGCAAAAATGTCGTAATAATTTCGATTTATTTTAAAAACTTATTTTAACTAAATCTAATTATAGACTATATACATCGTTCGCAACTTATTTACTAAATGGCGGGTGGCTGTCCGCAACAATCTCCCCCCGCCGCATCCGTAGGGAAGGCCTCCTCTGTAGTGGGGAGGACAGCTAGCCGCGTCGTCGGCCGCCGGAACACGCCGCCCTTGGTGCGCACGTCCGCGCTTCGTATGCCGCCATCAGGTCCAGGGAAGACAGTCTCGATGACGCCTCGGGGCCACACGTTCCGGGGAAGGCTCGCGTCGACGACCACAACTAGGTCGCCGACTTGTATCGGTCGCTCGCCCCCGCTCGGAGAGCGGCGGGGGGCAAGCATCGGGAGGTACTCCCGGACCCAGCGGGCCCAGAAGTGGTCAGCCAGCGCCTGGCTCGCGCGCCAGGCCCGGCGATCGCTGTCGTCGCAGGGACCAGTGATGGGGGCCCCCGCTGGTCCACCGAGCAGGAAGTGGCTCGGTGTGAGTGCTTCTTCGTCGCTTGGGTCGACTGACACGTGCGTCAGAGGCCGCGCATTGACTGTTTGCTCGGCCTCCGCCAGCAACGTTGTCAGCACCTCTTCTTTGGGGGCCCGAGAAGACAGGGTGGCGGCCAGTGCGACTTTGACTGAACGCACCAGCCGTTCCCAGGCCCCTCCCTGGTTCGGAGCGCCAGGGGGTATGAAGCGCCACTCCATCCGGTGGCGCAGCGCATAGTCGCGCAGCGCTGGCAGCCACTCGGTGTAAGCGGCTCGTAGTTCGGTGTCGGCCCCGCGGAAGCATGTAGCATTGTCGCTATACATGAGGCGGGGCCATCCGCGTCGCGCTGCCAGGCGCCTCAGCGCCATGATTGCAGAGTCGGTTGACAGGCTGGCCACTGTCTCGAGGTGGACGGCGCGCGTCGTCAGGCATGTGAATAGCGCCACCCAGCGTTTTTCGTGCCGCCGCCCGATGGTGACGGTGAGCGGGCCGAAATAATCGACTCCGCAGTTGGTGAAGGGCCGGCAGTATGGCTCGATACGGGCCCGCGGCAGGTCGCCCATGGCCGGCGGGCGCGGCGTCGCGCGTCGCACGGCGCACGTGCGGCAGGTGCGCGCGACCTTCTTCACCGTGGGGCGAAGGTGCAGCACCCACAGTCGCTGCCGCAGGTCGTTCACCACCCGCTCGTTTGATGAGTGGGCGGCGTCGCGGTGCGCCTTCTCGATCAGAAGGCGGACGAAGGCGTGGCGGCCGTCCAGGATGACGGGCCGCTTCGTTAGCCCCGGCACCGGCGCGGCGTCGATCCGCCCGCGCAGGCGCAGTAGGCCGTCCTCCAGGACGGGGTCGAGTGGGTAGAGGCGGCTCTTCTTCGGCAGCCTCCCCCCGCTTCGGAGGAGGCGGATTTCCTCCGCAAAGTCGTCGCTTTGGCACCTCTGATACCAGAGGTGCTCCGCTCGCCGCACTAGCTCTACCGAGAGCTCACCCGCACTAGCGCGATCCCGGCACTTCGCGACGAACACTAGAACTCGCGCCGTAGCTCTAATGAGCCTTTCGAAACTCGAGAATCGTTCTATTTTCGGTAAGTGTCCACTCGCGGTTTTATTGTTTTTATTATCGGTCACTTCACTAAGATTTATCGCGTTATCGGAGCCGTCACTGACTTTAAACACGTTTTCGCGCACTATTTTCGGAGGTTCCTGCGGCCACCGGTCCTCCGGCAGTCGCAGGAAATCGGGCCCGGTGAACCACCGGTCGGTGGCGGCGATCGCGCGGGCGCTGTCCGCCCGCGTCGCGTCGTCCGCTGGGTTCGCCTGAGTCGGTACCCAGCGCCATTGCTCGGGCTGGGTCAACTCGGCGATCTCGGCGAGGCGGTGCGCCACGAATGACGTGTACCGCTTGGCGTCGTCTCGGACCCACGAAAGCACTGTCCGTGAGTCGCTCCATAAGACGACGCGCTCCATCGGAAGTCGTTGCTCGGCGACAATCGTAGCCGCTAAGCGGGCCCCAATGAGGGCCGCTTGCAGCTCCATTCGAGGAATGCTCTGCTGCCGCAGGGGGGCGACCTTGGCTCTTCCTGCAACCAAAGTCGCAGTCACCGCCCCGGCAGCATCGGTTGTTCGGAGATAGGCCGCTACGGCGTACGCGCTCTCGCTCGCGTCCACGAAAGCGTGTATCTCGTATCGGCCCCGTTCGTAGCATCTATTTAGCCGTAGCGCCGCCACGGCCGCCAGGCCGCGCGCCCATTGGATGAAGGCGTCGCCGTCCTCGGCGTCCAGCGGCTCGTCCCATGGCGCTTGTTTGCGCCACGTCGCCTGCAAAATCACCTTGGCCGTTATTGTATATGGTGATAGGAGCCCGAGCGGGTCATAAATCGACATGACCGCGCTCAGGGCTTCCCTCTTCGTCGGCGTGCGCGCTCCGTCGCGCACCTCCTTCGGCACCCGGTTCATTGCCGTGTTGAACCCGAGTGCGTCTTCGGTGGGGTCCCACATGAGGCCCAGGATTTTGGGCCCCTCGCTAGGACCCAGTGTCGCGGGCTTTGTTGCCCGTAGTTCAGGTTGAATTCGCTCGTACAGATCGCTGCTGTTTGTATGCCACCCGCGCAGCCTGAAGCCGGCCCGCGAGTGGACCTCCTCGACGGCCGTGGCTACGCTGACGGCCTCCTGCTCCGTTGCGTAGCTGTCGACGAAGTCATCCATGTAATGGCTCTTCGTGATCGCATTTAACGCCAGCGGATATTCCCCGGCGTGCCGCTCAGCGTTATGATTTCGCACACTGTGCGCCAGGAATGGCGAACTGGATGCTCCGAAAATCATGGACGACATCTTCATTATCTTCGGGTTTTCTTCGCCCGGCTCCCTCCACAGGAACATCTGCGCCGGGCGGTCCGCTGGCCGTATCTTTATTCGTAGGAACATTTCCTGGATGTCCGCGGTGACGGCGTATCGGCCCTCCCGGAACCTCAGCAAAATGCCCGGGAGGGACTGTAGCAGGTCGGGGCCCTCCAGCAAGAAATCGTTGAGGCAGCGGCCTTGACTGCGGCTCGCCGCGTCGAACACCAAGCGCAGCTTGCCGGGTTTGTTTACGTTCTTCACCGCGAAGTGCGGCAAAATCCAAGCGCGCGGGTCGTACGTGTCTTCGGTGCTGGCGGGCTCGGCGTAGCCTTTCTCCAGCAGGTGATGGATTTGGGCTGTGTATTCTTCTTTGAATTTCGGGTCGCGTTTCATCTTTCGTTCGACGCCCCGCAGTCGTTGGAGCGCCGTCGCGTAGCTCGCCGGTGCCGCTACGTCGTCGTTTTTCCACGGCAACCCGACTTCGTAGTGGTCTCCGTGGAATCGTATCGTCTCGTTGAATATCTCCATCGCGCGTTCGTCCGCTGGGCGCGTCTTCGTCCCGAGCGAGACGCCAAGCGCGTCGATTGCGAAATGTTTTCGCACTAGTTCCTCGGTCGTCGCATCGCTATTTTTGTACACGTAGAGCACGTTCTGTGTGCCCCCGCTCGCTTGGATGGCCCGGGGGACTGAGCCGTATATGACCCAGCCCAGTGCCGTCCGGACCGCTGCTGGCTGCCGTCGCTTGCCCGTCCGCGCCTCGCGGACGACCATCAGGTGCCAGTTGTCCGCGCCAATGAGAAGGCGCGGAGTCGCTGTGGCGTAGCACGCCTCTTCGAGCCCCCGTAGGTGGGGGAAGCGGGTCACGTCCCTGCCCAGCTGCTGCTCGTGGATCACCAGGCGCTCCACCGTGCGCGCGGTGACCCTGTGTGCGTCGCCGCGTCCTTGCACTGTGATGGACACGCGGCGACTGTGTGGCAGGTCGGTGGTGGCGCTTATGCCCCGCATTTGCATCGGTACTGCGGGGCCGGTAGCGCCGATGGTGCGTGCTAACTCTTCGTCGATGAGAGTCACTGTTGACCCGTCGTCCAGCAGTGCGAATGTATCGACCGCGCCGCTGGGACCGCTGACCCGGACGCGACACATCTTCAGCAGGACCTTGGCCCCGCCGGTAGTGTCGCGCACCGTTGTCACTGACTGCTTGTCGGTGATCGGCGCCTGCCCGTCCCTGGGCGGCGACGCCGATTTCGGAGCAGCGGGCGGCGCCCGCCATCGAGGCGGCGCACGCTCGCTGTTGTCGTCGGAGTGGCGCGGCGCTGTTGCTGCGCTCGCGTGTAATAGCGGGTGGTGCACGTGGCGGCACCCCTCTACTTCGCAGGTGCGGGCACGGCACGTCTCCCGTCGGTGCTGCTGGTCCAGGCACCGGAAGCAGACCCTATTGTCGCGGGCCCACTCCCAGCGCTCGTTGACCGTCATCTGGGCGATCCGTCTGCACCTCGGCGTCGGGTGGTTGCCCCCACAGCTGAGGCAATTGCGTGCGTCCTGCGTCTCGGTCGCGTAGACCGCCCGCGGCGCGCCCCACGTAGCGGGCTTCGTTGGCGGGCGGGGTGTCGGTGCTGCCGGCCGGGTCGTCTCCCTTCGGGGCGGCAGCGTCGCAGCGGCGGCGGCGGACGTCGTGCCCACCGAAGTGTAGGCGTATCGGAGGGCACGGTCCGCCTCGCGCATCAGGAATCGCGACAGCGTCACGATTTGCGGCTCCAGGGACATTTGCTCGGCCGCAAAATCCCCGAAGCGCGCTCGAAGGTGCGGGCTCAGCTTCTCCATGACGTCGCGTGCCAGTAGGGGGCTGGAGAGGTAGCCCTGTTGTTCGAGTGACCCCAGCACGGTCACTATGTTCTGCAACTTCACCGCGAACGTGTTGATTTCCGTTGCGGTGGAGCCCAGGCGCGGTAGCTTCTTGAGGTCGTCGAGGGCCTTGGACGCCAGGACCTCTGGGCGCCCATAGCACTGCCGGAGAGTCTGCATCACGGCATCGGGGTTGGCAGCGGTGTGCAGAAGTGATTCGACGGCTTCTCGGGCGGCGCCGCGCAAACACGAGCGCAGCCGCGCCATGTTGTCGTTGGGCGTAAAGTTGTACGCCCGCGTCGACTCGGTGTAGGCCGCATGGAATGGCAGCCAATCGCCCGCCGTACCGGAGAAGGCAGGCAGCTCGTACACTTGGCGCGGTGGTGGGCGCACCCGCGCCATCTTCTCCAGTGCCTCGGCGAGCTTCTCGATTCCTCTGTTCCCGCTCGCGCTGCGTTCGCGAGCGGGTGTCGTTGGCGGCGAACGGCGCCGCCTCGTATCGTGGGCGGGTGTCGTTTGCGGCGAACGGCGCCGCCTCGTATCGTGGGCGGGCGGCGGCGAGCGCCGCGTCAGTTCCACCTTGGGCGCCTGTGGAGGCGCCTCAGGCGGGTTCGCTGCGGTGCGCCGGAGCCAATCATCCACCTTGGCATGTGGTGCGATGATGCTGCCGGCCTGGGATGCCTCGGCCTCGATCGTGCCGATCCGCTTCCTCAGCTTGGCACGAACCTGCTCCTTCTGCAGGTCCAGCTCCTGCTGCTTGATGCGCAGCAACTCCTCCTCGGCTTCTTCCTCCGCCATTCGGATGCGGTTGGCCGTCGCATTCGATACGTGGGATGGGGCCGGCGACCTCGCATAGGCTCGTTCTGCCTGCGTCGCCGGGTCGTCGTAGAAAGCGACGGCTCGCTGCGGTCGCTCCCTGTTGGCAGCCCAGTCGGGCTGTTCCGCTGCTCCCACGTTCAGAAGTGGTCGGTTGTGGACCTCGAGTTCCCCTCCCCCCGCTTGGGTGAGGGGGTGGTACTCCCCTCCCCCCGCTGCGGTGAGGGGCGGATACTCCCCTCCCCCCGTTTGGTCGAGGGGGGGGTAGTAGCTGGCTTCGGGTAGGGGGGGGGTTGGATGCCCCACCACCCCTTCCCCCGCTCGGCTGAGCGGAAGGAAGTATGCGGCGTGAGGTGGGGGCGTAACCTGCTGCCCCACCTCCCCTCCCCCCACGCGGGTCAGCGGGGGGAAGTACACGGCGTCGCGTCGCGTCGCTCCGGTGGTGGCATCACGCGGCGGCTCGCGTGTTGCCATCCTTGTCTCGCCGCGGGGTAACATCGCGGGCGAGACGTCGCGGTGGACCATCCGCTCGAGTTGACGCTGCCAGACGTCCTCGGATGTCGTCGTGGCAGCCGTCGCAGCAGCGGTCGTCGTCGGGGGTCGTTCGGCGGCAGCTTGTTCGTCGGCGTTCGGCGAAAGTCGCCGCTCCTCACGGTCACCCTGAGAACGGGTCACGACCATGGTCGAAACACGTCGGGTCAATCCAATCCGAAGTACCAAACACTGGGGTCGTTTGGGTCGTTCGGGTCAGTTGGGTCGATTGGGTCGATCGGGTCGATTGGGTCGATTGGGTCGATCGGGTCGATTGGGTCGATCGGGTCGATTGGGTCGATCGGGTCGATTGGGTCGATTGGGTCGATCGGGTCGATCCGGTTCGAAGGACCAAACACTGTGGCCGACGGGTCCCTGATCCTAGTCGTTCGTAGGCCAGGCACTCGTCGCACAGCCTCGGGTTCACAGCTGTGTGCGTTGCAGCTTTCCTCTCGGTGACGTCGGTGGGAGAAAAGTGAAACGCACGGTTCGGTTTTAGTGGACTGTATTCGGTTTCGAGGTTCGCAATCGACCGAGTTAACCGAGTCAGTATTGCGCAGCCAATGTCGTCGGAGTTAGCGGGATCGGAGTCAGGTAAGCAAAGCCGGGTCGTATTCGTAGTCTCGGAAATCGGAGTCCGGGGTACGTAGCAGGGGTCGTGGGTTCGTGGGCGAATGTTCGGTCCGAATTCGGTGCTGGGGTCGAATGTTCGCGGTCGGGGGTTCGGTGTCCAATTCGCTGCTGGGTCGGTAGTCGGCTTGTAGTCACGTTCACTTTTTAGGCTTGCTTGCTGACTGTTTCGGAAGGCTGCTGGCTGCTAACTAACTATCGGGCGAAGGCACCTCCTTTTATAGTCGATCGAAGGAGGCTGCCCTCGCCCTATTGGCTATAATTCCCGACGCGTTTCTGCTCGACGCGCCGGGAATTTTCGCTATGGGTGGCTCGGTCAAATCGGTGTCGCTTCGGAGTTAATTGACATATTTTAATTATTCTAATCGCTATCGGTCGGGCTCGAAGTTCCCCAGCCCATGTATATCGGGATTTTCATCTTTATTTGTATACATGGGCTAGGGTCGCAAAAATGTCGTAATAATTTCGATTTATTTTAAAAACTTATTTTAACTAAATCTAATTATAGACTATATACATCGTTCGCAACTTATTTACTAAATGGCGGGTGGCTGTCCGCAACAATACGACTCAACACCTACAACAACCACAAGCAGAACTTCTCGCCGAGGCCGCACTATCCGCCTGCCGGTACGCTTCGCTTGAAGGGGAACCCTGTAGGTGATTGACGTCAGTTAAAGGATAAGTTGACGTTGCATAAAGAGACGCGACCATAAGGTCGAATGTTCTCAAAAGAACAGTTTTGTTTCTTCGTCGATCGCAGCATTTTCCGTCCTTCAAGCCTCGAGGAATCTTCAATCTTCGTCGTCGTGCTTCAGATCGCGGAGTGCAGCGGAGACACACTGCATCGGAGCGAAGTACGGAGCTACGACGACATGTTCCTTCCTCGACGGCCGCGCGATGAAAAGATCGCAAGCTTTGCCGCGCCTTATTTTATACAGACGCGAGAGCGAGAGTTCCGAGCGTTCTGTAGTCCGCAACCGTCTCGCTCATTTCAGAGCGAGAGCGTAACGATCCACGCCCTCTTGCGTGATCCGCGGACCTAGCACTATTTGCGCCCTGTACATATTTTATATACACTTGTAAATATTTTTTAATAAACATTCTTCATTCTTTTTCACCTATTCTTCATTTCTACAAATCTATTAGGGAGTTTTATTCATCTCAACCAAACATCCCTAAAAACTTATAAACAAGGAACCTACGTGCCAAATTTGGAATCTCTAGGCCCAGTGGTTTGGGCTGTGCGTTGATATATATTATCAGTCAGTCAGTTTCTTCTTTTATATATTTAGATAATATTTGCATATGGAACTAAAGAGACGCAGCCCCTCCCCTCCTCAAAATTTCAAGCACACGTTTTTTGTTTTGATAACCAATAGAGAAGGGGACTTGTGACCGGGTTTTTTAGTCCGTGCAAGTCGGACACTGTCTGGGCCCTCCATTCCCAGTTCGTCCGAAGGGATTTTTCCCGAGCACAAGTCACCCTACCAATCCTTAAAGTAAAAAACAGCAAAGACTTCGCGTCTTTGGCCCCTCTGGCGACTCACTCAAAAAAAAGACGCAGCTTCACATCTAAAGAGCCGCATGTGGCTCGCGAGCTGCAGGTTGCCGACCCCTATTATAGACCCTTAACTTGGCATGTCCACAGGACAGACGACAGGAGAACAAAAAATGGTGTATGACCCTTATGCGCGGGAGTCGCTCAGCGGCAAGGCTCGCATCTCGTTAACGTGCGTGTTAAAAGCCTGCTCCTAATAGCGTACCTAGCTCAATTCAAAATACACTCGCAGATGTGAGTGTCGTGTTATTTGTAACTTTAAAAACTTTTAGTGCTTCAAATGTAAATTAATAATTATTTTTTGTTTGGCGTCAATAGTTAATTTCTTAATTAAACGTTCCTAATCATTCGTCGGATATTTTATTAATAAATGGTGAAATATTCCGATTTCGGCGAAGCAATTGTTAGGTCGAGGAATGATTATGCCAAACGTTACATTAGGACATTTGTTATAAGGTCAAGTGGGGATTCTGCGTGCATGACATGAAGTAATATATTCGATTCGAATAGCTACCAGATAGTTCTAAGTAAATAATTACAAGGATTTTATAGTGAATTGACAATGTTGTTCTTCCTTGTGGTGGGTTGTGTTCTGCTGCAACGGGCTTCTAGTTTAACCCTAACTGGTAAGTTTATTACACTGGTGAATGAGAGTCAGCTAAGTGGTAGTCCTCTAGCTTCGCCCATACGATTCGCTCAACAAAATCGTATGCGACACAGAGCCCTAAAGTACAAAATTAATCAAAAACTAAGCGATTGAATAAAACTATGATCTCAGACTATAAGGTCCCACATATTATTTATTTTGTTAGCAAGTACGGCTGCTCACCGAATCTAAGATTATTTAAAAGCGAAAAAGTTTTTCGGGTGCGCCGGTGGGATTCGAACCCACGTCTCCTGGGTATGCGCCCCAACGGGTGTTCTACCAATTGAACCACGTCGCATCCAACCGACTCCCCCGAAATTCTTAATCGCTTACATACGCCAACAGTGGCGTGTGGTAACATCCATCGCAACTATTAGAAGCTACGACTCCTACGTTCCAAATTACATTGGAAATGCGTAAGAAATGATGTACCACATCTATTTATTCAAATATTATTTATTTTATTAGCATTACGGCTGCTCACCGAATCTAAGATTATTTAAAAGCGAAAAAGTTTTTCGGGTGCGCCGGTGGGATTCGAACCCACGTCTCCTGGGTATGCGCCCCAACGGGTGTTCTACCAATTGAACCACGTCGCATCCAACCGACTCCCCCGAAATTCTTAATCGCTTACATACGCCAACAGTGGCGTGTGGTAACATCCATCGCAACTATTAGAAGCTACGACTCCTACGTTCCAAATTACATTGGAAATGCGTAAGAAATGATGTACCACATCTATTTATTCAAATATTATTTATTTTATAATCAGAATCGGAATCAGAATCAGGCCTCCACGTGACAGGCATAGCCTAGTGTGGGGCCACTGGATATTTAGTGTATGTTGTTATTAAGGTTTTCTTTTAATAAACTATTTTTATTTTATTTTATTTTATTTTAGCAGTACGGCTGCTCACCGAAAAATAATCTTAGATTCGGTGAGCAGCCGTACTGCTAATAAAATAAAAAATATTTGAGGATGAGAGCCATAATTGATGAAAAAGCCAATTGGATAAAAAAATAAGCTGCCCAAATTACTAATTCCACGCGGACGGAGTCGCGGGCAAAAGCTAGTAAATGATATTTACAACCTACAATTGCGTATACTTAAGACTGTACCTACAAAAATTAAATATAAATATAATTATGAAAATCTATTCAATTACTACAAAGTTCTATTTGTATTTGAAAAGATAGACTTAGCCATTGTAACCAAATACTTTAACAACATAACAGGGCTAAAGAGAAGAACACGTCCAACACACTTATGTAACTTAGCCAACCTCCCAACCTTTGAAATTGCAAAAACCAACAATGAATACGGTCAAAGAGTATGGAGATGCATCTTACCGCGTATTTTGAATAGATTTTCAAGCGAATTATTAAACTTAATTGAAGGTCGAACGAGTGGACAAGCTAGAAATATTATAAAAAGACACATGTTTACAATAAGAGAGCAAACTACCGATAAAAAACTTACTTAATAATTGTGTACCTACACAACCCTGACTAGCAATGTCAATTATAATTGTTATTACTTTGTAGAAATAGATTACTTTGTATAATTAAAATGTACAGTCGAGGGCATAAACATATGAACGGCTCGGAGTCGGATATAATGTAAACACCAACCTTATGGTTAGTGGTAAAGAGGTGTGCAGATATTTTTGACTTATGGGTAACGTGCGTGTGTTTGTGACTAAAAATTAACTATGTTACAACTGTATACACAAAAAGAAGTTAAAATTATGCATGCAAAATTGTAATTTACTGAAATAAACAGTTTAAATTTAAAATTATATTTCTTTTTAAGGAAGAGTAAAAAAACTCACGCCCGAATCAATTGGCTAAGTAAAGTTTTTTGAAGAGGTGCTAAATATATTTTTTTTCGACAGTAGTCTTCTTCTAGACCGAGAAACTGCAGCTGTTTTATATTTATCTCCTACTGTTTACTGGAAATATTTTTTTAAGTGTTCGAGATGACATTTGTGAGATTTAATGGCTGACAAGCGGTTCGTGCTCAGTACTTAGCAGAAATAGAAAAAAAACGAAGTCAATTGTCAATGTCAAATGAAATCTAACCGTTTGCGTTTCGTTTACTTTGCATTGTCCAAAAAGCAGTTCCAAAATAATGATCAAAAATATTCAATCGTGATTCAATTATCGTGCATAAGTCGTGGAGAAATGCGGTAAAATTGTAAATCCGGATTTTGTGCGGAGGTTATTAAAAATAGTCCAAAAATCACACCAAAACGCAAAGCAAACGAAACGCAAACGGTTTGACATGGACAAAAGTGACAGATGACTTAGTTTTTTTTCTGTTTCTACTAAGTACTGAGCACGAACCGCTTTTCAGCCATTAAATCTCACAAATGTCAACTCGAACACTTAAAAAAATATTTCCAGTAAACAATAGGAGATAAAAATAAAACAGCTGCAGTTTCTCGATCTTCAGAACGCCGACTGTCGAAAAAAAATATAATTAGCACCTGTTAAAAAAACTTTACTTAGCCAATTATCATGCCAGCCTATATACGTCCCACTGCAGGGCACAGGCACATGAATAGATAAACGGAACAGAATAAAAGCTGTCGAACAGAGCTCGAAATTATTACCTATTATCATAGGGTTGTCACTCGGTAAAAAAAAATTAAAAATCAAAATATTTTATTCAAACAAGTACTTAAGTATCTAATATTTGTATATCTACAACACTACAACAGGTAGGCATCTTTAAAAACAACCGAACACCCCAACTATGTAGCTAAACGCTAAACGGTCGCGTCGTCGCTGGCGGCACACCTGAACTTTGTCTACTCACTGAGCTAGTTCAAACCGGTTTGTCTCCGAGCGGGCGCCGGTGCACGCCCCCCCCCGTCCCGTCTGTGACAGGTCACGCACACATATGTTGTGCGTGTAGTAGTGTAATGCGTGCGCGGCGTTGTTTGAAGCATTTATTCTGTTCCGTTTATCTATTCATGTGGTACAGGCGGAGAATGAGAGGGCTTGGGCCGTAGTTCCCACGCAGGCCCAGTGCGGATTGCGAACTTAACACACGTACACCATTGACTTTCTTTGGAGGTATACGCAGGTTTCCTCACGATGCTTTTCTTCACCGTAAAGCTCATGGTAAATTACAAATGTAATTTGGCATATAAATTCCGAAAAACTCAGAGGTGCGAGCCGGGATTTGTACCCACGACCCAATAGGTCAAACTGCTAGGCCACCACGGCTATCAATTATTTGACGCCTTAAATTTATGTTTTTTTGTCTAGATGACGAGATTTTCCGGTTGCCAGAGCTGTTCAAGCTAGACAGGTATTATGAGTGCCTGCGCAAGCCTGGAGACAAGTACTGCTACACAAAAGCCAAACTCTACGGGAACGCGTCGAACGACATTTACCGCACGCTTGTGGTATGTATTTTAAATCGGTTCTCTATTTATAAATCTCATATGCCCGAACCATACGAATATTTTTTTTGCTTTTCAATGCACTTAGTGAATTAAATAAATAAAGAAATTTGCCAAATATACGCATTTCCATATCATACGCAGTGCTGGCGTCCAAGCGGTACTTCCTATAAAAAAATCTGAAGTTGTATCAGCAAGTTAATCATCATAAATTAGGTATGCAAGGACTCTTGCATCACGATGAGTTAAATTGTCATTAGCATTTCACTCATACTTACGAAAAACTGATAAAAAATTCAAACATAATCGAACAGTTTGCATAAGACATTGAAAAACACCGATTGAAAACTGAACTTGCCGGAACTTTTGCAACTTTGACAGCTGTCTTATTATCTAACGCGATGGCGCTTGCTTGCTTGTTATCACATTCACTATTTCTTTCTGACAAACGGTATAAGATGGTGACAGAAATAGATGACGAATGCAATAGCAAAAGTGCCCGCGCGTTAGGCAATACGGCCTTTGGTTTGCATTCTAAGTCTGACTAACGCTGTCGCCGAGATAGAATTGACAATATTTCATAATTCTAAGGCTAAAATTTGATTCGTTCTCTGTATTCTGTTTAGAAAGAGAAAGACGCTGATAGTTTTAGACTTTCACTAGGATTATTAATTAATTTATAAAAAAAAATTAAGATGTGCTTATTCTAAAAGGGCATAACTCCAAAACTACCACACAAATAGATCCATTACTTTTGTCTAGTCTTTATTAAAAAAAGGGATGACGTAAATCTGACGTTGAGGTGGTTATCAAATTTAAAATTATTACAGTTCTTTTTTCTGGTGAAAAGGGCAAAGGGAACATATCTCTGCATTATTGAGCGTAAAGAAAAACATAAATAACCCTGCTGCTATGTGGGGTCGTTTAAAACGCCATACGGCAGTTGGCAGGACGTCGTTTCCCGACATACCGCAGCATCTCTTTAATCTCGATGATCTTAATGCTTTTTTCCTTGATGTACCTGGTGGGGGGGTGGTGAATGCCGAAACGCTGTCATTCTTTAAAAATAATAAATTTACTGCCAATCAACTGGATCTCCAATATTGTTCACAAGCTGAAGTGTTCAATATTATAAACAGCATAGATACTGGTGCGGCGGGATGTGATGAGCTTACATCAGTTCACATGATTCGAATGACCCTGCCCTGTACACTGCCAGCTATAACGGCTATAGTGAACAGATCGATTGAGTCGGGCATCTATTGGGCACCTATCCCCAAGGGCTCCATTGTTGAGGAGTTCAGGGACTTGAGACCAATAAGCGTGCTACCAGTACTATCTAAAATACTAGAAAGGGTTGTTTGCACTCAGTTGACTAAGTACCTGGAGAGTGAGCGTGTGCTGCCTGTAGTACAGTCTGGGTTTCGCGCCGGACATGGAACAGCCACGGCCCTGGCGCATGTCACTGATGATGTCCTGGCTGCGTCGGATGCTGGATGTGGCACTATATTGGTCTTACTCGACTTCTCCCGTGCTTTCGACTGCCTCAATACTGAACTTCTTTTAAGGAAGCTAAAATACTAAGGGATCTCGGACTCAGCAAGTAGGTGGTTCCGCTCATACCTTACAAACAGAACTCAGTATGTGGAAATAGAAAATGGTGAGGGAGAACTCGCCAAGTCACAGATAAGGAACGTCCATCAAGGCACACCACAAGGGTCTATTTTGAGTCCTGTTTTGTTTATTTTGTTTACAGCTGACCTTTTAAGCTGCGTTAAGCACTGTAAAGTGCATTTATATGCAGATGACACACAGGTCTACTATTCTTTTAAGGCTGATGACTTAATAGCCGCGGAACGCCTAATCAATGATGATCTGAACGCCATATGTCAGTGGTCGCGGGAAAACGCACTTGTACTAAATCCATCTAAGACAAAGTATATGATACTGGGCACAAGGGATCAGTGTAAGAAAATTAGGGAAATGGATCCGACGATAGAACTGGATCAGAATACTATCGAAAGAGTTGATGTAGCGAGAAATCTGGGTCTTCTGATGGATGAACATGTAAATTTAAAAATAAGAAACGCGTTTTACAGGCTAAAAATCCTCTACACCTTAAAACAGTACTTGTCAGAAGAAGTGCGGAAGTTACTGGTTGAAGCCTTGGTTCTCTCCCAATTCAGCTACTGTGATACGGTGTACGGGCCCCGGCTCTTTGCAAAGTCAGCGCGAGCTATTCAGCGTGTTCAAAATGCGTGTATGAGATTTTGCTATAGGGTGCCTAGACGCGCGCACGTTACGCCTTACCTAAACGAGAGACAAATACTGAATATGTCGGCCCGGATGGACTTACACCTGACGACTCAAGTGCATAAAATAATAAATACACAACGACCGCAATACTTGTATGTGCGGGTCGCGATCGAGGTGTCCGGAGTATGCACACCAGTAAAGTTATCATCCCCAAACACAGGTCCGTGGGGTTCAGAGGGAGTTTCCGTTTCCGTGCCTCTAAGATATGGAACGATCTTCCTCCTCCGCTGCGAGCCCACATGTCTTTGTCTTTGTAAACAAAAAATTAGGAAAGTGCTAATGGCGGTCCAAATTGGAATTTAAGTAGATGGAAATTGATACTTCACCAAAGACCACCAGAATACCTAAGGCTATGAATATGACTGTGATGCCCTACCATTTCCTTAGAAAAGAACTGCCAGATTTCCCTTTCTTCTTTTTTTTTTGATTTTTATTTCTGTAATTTTTTGGTTGTAAATATTCTCTGCGTAAAGGGACTATAGAAAACCAAACTGAAAAATGTTGATATATGGAGAAAATTTGTGTCTTAACTCCCGACCAGTGGTGGTGTAGGGGTATAAGCACGCAGCGCGGAATGCTGAGGACTTGGGTTCGTTTCCCAGCGCTAGTCTCTTTATCGGGGTTTTTTCTGTGTATCCATGTTTCAGTTTGTATTTAGTATAAAAATATTAGGATTTCACGGGATGACCGTAAAAGTAAAAATTTGGAGTTAAAAATAAGAATGCAAAAAGACTCCAAAAAACTAATCTTAGTAAATTAAATATTTTGTATTTACGTAATATTGTGAGCTCTGCCCTTCCCGTATTATTGCTGTGCTTAACGCGCCGCGGGAGGGCGCAGGCTGAAAATCAGCGCCGCCGGCTTCCTAACCGGCAGCATTTATGCTGAGCCTGAGGCTATTGCCACGAAGTTTTTTTTTTTTGTTTTGTGTGTTTCTGTTCTTCTTCTTTTTTTGTGTTTCTTTTTATTTTGTATGGTTGTGGCAATAAATGGATTTTTATTTTTTTTTTTTTATTTTATTTTTTTTTATCTATTTTGTGGTAGTATTGGTAAATTCAGATATATTTTTTATTTTCTTGTATTTTTTTCACATAATATGGAGAAATAAAATAATAAATATTTTTCCGTGTTTATGAGGCAAAACTCTTTCGATTACTGTAGGTACCTAGTAAATTTCAGGTGTTTAAAAAAAATGAAATCTCGTCAATGAAAACTACCTCGGCCATCTAATTTCTTCCTTACATGACATGTCATAGGTAAATAAAAGCTTGTGGAGGTGGAGGAACTGCATGAACACACATTTCTTGCATAAACGTAGCTATCATAAGGACGCGCGGATGAGCAAAGTAATGGTTTCAGTTAATCGATACGGACCTCCGCAAAGTAACGCACGATTCAATAAATTATTTAAGGTAAGCGTACCAATGCTCGACACCTCAACGCCCAGTAGATGACACCCATCTGTCATCGCTCTTTCTATGACATAAGATTGAAGGTGCCATGTATTGGGTCAGTGTTGAGCACAAAAACGTTTACCTTAGAGAGATGTTTTTCTCATTTTTGCAGCAGCGACGTGTAGACGGATAATTAGTAAACACGTGAAAAAAATAGTGATGTATTTGCTATTTTTAAATACTGTCGGAGTTCTAAAATTTAGCACCAGTACGATATCTTGTCAAACATCTTCGTCATCGTTATTTGTAATGACAATGCTATAACTTATTTTGATACTTCGAAATTTAGGGGGTAACATTTTAATGACAGGTAGACAGATTCTTTATCGCTAAATTCAATTACGATAGTTACGTTTATGTAAGAAATGCGCGTTCATGCGGTTCCTCCACCTCCACACTGTACGAACACACACAACTAACACTAACCCTATCACCACCACCAAACTACACTGACTTATCACGCAAATAATATTTGCCTCGGCGTTTCGGCCACATTGCAAGTCAACTCGTAGATCACGGCCATAGCAATGTGTCTGAAAGGTCGAGGGAAATAATTATTGTTGCTTGATAAATCGCAAGTACCGTTTAGTGTAATAGATAGTTATGTTAGGAGTAAAAACGAAAGTTTGAAACAAATAAAAGCTTGTAAATAGAGGGGGTAGTCAACCAAGAAACGTTTTTTTTAGCGTTTTTAAATTATGATGATGATATTTAAATGATGGTGATGATGATGACGGAGGTTTGGAACCCCTCGGAGTTTGACTTGCACTCGTCAGGTTTATTTTATTTCTGTTATCTTGATGGTGTTTTTGCACGTGTACTGCCGTTTCGGCGAAAATTATTTCGCAAAATGATTCATTTGGAAAATGTTTAATTTGGCAACTGTTCATTTTTTCTGAAACTATTCAGGATATATTTTAGGACTATCCTGTACGTTAGGTTAGGTTAGGTTTGTTTTATAACAATCCTGAAAAGTTTACAGTTTCAGAAAAAATAAACAGTTGCCAAATGAATCATTTTACGAAAAGTTTTTCGCCGAAACATTAGTATACCGTGTTTGCAGTACCAAATTAACATCTAAATATATAAAGAAGAAACTAACTGACTGGCATATCAACGCACAGCCCAAACCACTCGGCCTAGAGATTCCGGCATGTATGTTTCTTATAAGGACTAGGGGTGCACTAAGAAAGGATTTTTCAAAATTCACTCCCTAAGGGGGGTGAAACGGGGGTTCAAAGTTTGTATAGGGAAACTCCGAAGTCTGACTTGCACTCGTCAGGTTTGTTTTATTTCTGTTATCTTGATTGTGTGTTTGCAGTACCAAATAAACATTATACTGGGTGACCTTAGCCTCTGGACAAAGACTAGAACTACTACTGGTTTAGCAAGATATTTAAAACCAAACTGCAAAGTATCATAATAATCAGTCCAATATTTACCGAAAAACTAACGGTTTTTAATGTATCACTTTGGAGGAGCCTGTTTATTTGGATGATATGATTTCATAGAATGTTTTTTATTTGTTTTCTTGTCTAATTAAGCAAATAACTATTTTACGATATTGCTAAGTAACAATCTTATACATGGTTTCATTATTTGTCCAGAGGCTAAGGCCACCTTGTCTTGTAGTCAAAGTCAAAAGTCAAAATTCTTTATTCAATTTAGGCATCAAATTGATGCTCCTATGAACGTCGAAAAATCTACCACCGGTTCGGAAAAAACCCTGTTGAGAAGAAACCGGCAAGAAACTCAACAAGGTATATTTTTTTCAAACAGATCTACATTGTTATTAAATGACATACATCTAAAGTATTTAATACAATTAAATTTTTAACACAGTAGATACGCTATTTGAGACTAGGGATCGCCAATGCGGATCGGAATTATTTCCAAACATCCCTGTCCATGATATAGTCATTAATTTTATAGTACGCCTTAGATATTAATGTCTTCTTCACAATGGATTTGAATTTTGTATCAGTTTGTTCGGTTATTGTTTTCGGAATTTTATTATAAAAACGTATGCATCTTCCCAGAAACGACTTTTTAGTTTTAGCCAGTCTGTAAGATGGAACTTTAAGCTTCCCTGTGTTTCTAGTAACCTTTGGCTTATCGACGTTAGTGGGAAAATCACATATGTTTTTTCTTACATACATGATTATTTCAAATATATACAACGACGGCAGGGTTAGGATACCTATTTCTTTAAAAAAAGATCTTAAAGAATCGCGTGTCCTTAAGTTATATATCGCTCTGATAGCCCTCTTTTGCAAAATAAAAATTGATTCCAAGTCTGCAGCAGATCCCCATAAAATAAGGCCGTATGAAATGATGCTATTGAAGTAGGAAAAATACACCAACCGTGCCGTCGCCACATCGGATAAGATAGATAGATAAAAATAATAAACAATAAATATTTAAGGTAAACGTCCCTGTGCTCGGCACTGACCCAATACATGGCACCTTCAATCTTATGTCAGAGTAAGAGAGGTGACAGATGGATGTCATATAACTGGGCGTTGAGGTGTCGAACATTGGTACGTTTACCTTAAATAATTTATTGAATCGGGCGTTACTTTGCGGAGGTCCATATCGATTAACTGGAATAATTATTTTGCTCACCCGCGCGTCTTTATGATAGCTACGTTTATGCAAGAAATGTGTGTTCATGCAGTTCCTCCACCTCCACACTGTATGAACACACACAAACCTAGCTATGACCACCAGCAAACTAACTCTTGCTTAAACGTAGCTATCATAAGGTCGCATGCGAGCAGAGTCGACAGATTAAAGAAGTGCAAAAGCGTCTGGTCGACACTATTGGAGACCAAAGGGCTGGCAGCCATCTCTCTCAACGAACCGCGATCGCCATTCCACGAGGGAATGCTGCCAGCCTTTTGGGCACGACGCCACGGGGGCCTTTTTACCCGACTGCAAGGAAAGGGTTATGTTTTTTAGACTTAATCTAGTAGTTTTTAGGGTTCCGATTTAAAGGGTAAAAGCGGGACCCTATTACTGAGACTTCGCTGTCCGTCCGTCCGTCCGTTTGTCACCAGGCTGTATCTCACGAACCGTGTCTAGACAGTTGAAATTTTCACAGATGATGTATATAGGTTGCTGCTATAACAACAAATACTAAAAAATATAAGAAAATAAATATTTAAGGGGGCTCCCATACAACAAACGTGATTTTTTTGCTCGTTTTTGCTCTATATTGATAACGACAACAGGTAGACGCTTGACATATTCACAGAATATTTAGTTATATATTCACTTTAAAATTAAATAATTAAATTAAAATAAAACAAATATTTAAGGGGGGCTCCGATACAACAAGCGTGTTTTTTTGCCGTTTTTATAGATAATGGTACCTACGGAATCCTTCGTGCGCGAGGCCGACTCGCACTTAGCCGGTTTTTTAGGTTAGATATTTAGTTTATAGATAAGTTTCATTCATTGTTATTTTTTCTTAATATTTGTATTCTTATTTTCAATAAATATGATCCTATTATTTTAAGCTTTTTTTTTCTAGGAATATTCAGCAGAAACACTGATACATTTCGACCGCACTTTCCTCCACTGGGGTATTTGTGTGAAACACTCATGTGCCCCGTTCCTTGGTCGTCCAAACCTTACGGAGTCTCTAGAAGCATGCCTCAACTCGACGCTAGAGAGCTATCAACTGCAAGCAAGAGTTCAATCCGCATTGTGCACTGACTATACTTCTGAGACGAAATATAGCAATGGCGACTACATTTTCACAGCATTCCTGATCATTTTGCTCCTGTTGAATTGCCTGGGAAGCGCCTACGACTTCTATCAAATCAGATATAACAAAAGCCAGAGTAATTTTGGTAAGTTTAATTTAACTTATACTGATAAGTTACCTATAAATAGTCTGTTCCCTGTAACAGGAACAATAAATTGACTGTTCTTAAATAATTTATTGTATCAGGCGTTACTTTGCGGAGGTAGGTTTTTGTAGTGGTAGAGCCATGTTGTAGCTAGCCGCTGCATCACGAATGGGCCGGCTCGTCCGGGGCATTACCACCCTCTCACAGAAAACCGGCGTGAAGCAGCAGTAATCCTGCTTGCGTTTCGTACGGTCAGTGAGAGTGCCGGGGGCCCAATACCTCACCCCTTCCCTCTCCCCCTTCCCCTATTCCCTCTCCTTAAGGGCCGACAACGCACTGGCATCGCGTAAAGCGCTGCAGGTGTCTATGGACAGTGGTGATCATTTAACATCAGGTCACCCACTAGTTCGTTTGTCTGGCCTTTCTAACATAAAAAAGGTACATAATAATATCAATGAACTGAAACAATTAATTTGCTCACCCGCGACCAGATTTGCAATTTTTTTTTAATTATGCCTGGTCGTGGGTGAGCATAGTAATAGATTCAATTCTAAACAGAAAATTAGGAAAAACTTTTAGTTCTGCTGGAGATAGCAAACACAATGTACCTAATGACGCGACTAGTCTTGAATTAAAAAATATATACCTAAAATATATTTCAATGACGCACATCCGAAACCTATTTCGTTTGTTTACGCAGCAGTTGAGCGTCACAGTGTTTATACAATAGTACATTACTGCAGCGGCCGCGAAATAGGGATTGCCGGCCAAGTAGTTATAGATGGCCGAGTGTTAACGAGGCTTGTATAGAGTTTTTCTCAAACATGCATCATCATCATCATCATCACCATCACCATCATCATCGTCATCGTCGTCGTCGTCGTCATCATCACCATCACCATCACCACCATCATCACCATCATCATCAATATCATCATCATCAACATCATCATCATCATCAACATCATCATCACCATCACCATCATCATCGTCATCGTCGTCATCGTCGTCATCATCACCATCACCATCACCACCATCATCACCATCATCATCAATATCATCATCATCAACATCATCATCATCAACATCATCATCACCATCACCATCATCATCACCATCATCATCATCATCATCACTATCATCATCATCATCATCACCATCATCATCATCATCATCTCATCATCACCATCATATCATCATCACCATCATCATCAACATCATCATCATCATATCTCCATCACCATCATCATCATTACCATCATCAACATCATCATCATCATCATCACCATCACCATCATCATCGTCATCGTCGTCGTCGTCGTCGTCATCATCACCATCACCATCACCACCATCATCATCATCATCATCAACATCATCATCATCAACAACATCATCATCACCATCACCATCATCATCACCATCATCATCATCATCACTATCATCATCATCACTATCATCATCATCATCATCACCATCATCATCATCATCATCTCATCATCACCATCATATCATCATCACCATCATCATCAACATCATCATCATCATCTCACCATCACCATCATCATCATTACCATCATCAACATCATCACCATCATCATAACCAACATCATCATCATCATCTCATCATCATCATCCTCATCATTATCACCACCATCACCATCATCATCACCGCTATCATCAACACCATCACCACCATCGCCATCATCATCACCATCATCACCACCATCATCATCATCTTACCTTACCTTAAATAAGCGTAGTGGCAGAATGTCTTAATGAACCAAAACGCAAATAAATATTGCTTATTGTTTTTTTTTTAATGGCTAAATGCTATGATGCCATAGACCTATAAACGTCATGGTATGAAACAATAGACGATCACTTTGCTGGCCAAGGCCAGCAATGTTGTATGAAATTCCATTATTGACCTCTCGTCTAGCCGCACACCACGCCGCGCCTGCATTGTGACACTTCGTGGCGTATTATAAGAAACATAACGTCAATATTTCATAGCATGTTTGAGAAAATATACAAATAAACGAGTTCCGAAGGAGTGGTGACTTTTCTCGATGAGAACATTAACATAGATGTCGCTAGTGTCGCTGCGTACCTAACTAGAGTAACAATTGACGACACGCAAATAAAGTGACGTTAAAACAATTTTATTTTCCGGCTCCCAGACTATTTGCTAGGTAAGAAATAGTAGACGAGCCGCAATATATTGATGTTGTGTTTTTCAATTCTAAATTAAATGAAGTATATAACTTGACTATCTCTGGTTTTCCAGTTACCAAACTGTTGATGTGCTTCGCTGTAAGGGAGAACTGGAAGTCAATGCTGGCAAAGCCGGGGAATTCGAACAAAGTGAAGCGGTTAAAAAGTATCAGCGGCTTCAGGTGGGTGTAGTACCACTAATTTTTAATCCCCAACGCAAAACAGGAGTGTTATAAGTTTGATCGCCTTGTGTGTATGTGTTTGTGTGGTGTGTGTGTGTGGCATCATAGTTCTTAAACGAGTAAGAGCCCGTTCCCACTATGTCGTTGTCAAAATGTTGTTTCCGACAAAATCGTGTCCGACAAGTGTGAACAGCTTCATATAAAATATTCTGCCACTGGCACGCCCGATTAAAATCGGAATCCGACAACGACATAGTGGGAACGGGCTCTATTCCGATTTGGACGCGATTTCTTTGTTTGAAACCAAGTTTCTTGGCGATGGTTCTTAAGCAGGTTTCTTGACAAAATTGGTTCAGCCGTTTCAAAGTTATCAGCTCTTTTGTTAGCTGCGGAAGGGATCTTAGACGCATAATGGACATTTACTTTATTATCAAACATAATGTGTGATCTAATTACGTTGGGGTTTTCAATTTTTAGGACTTGATCCAAACAGATGGTACCATATCATATCATATTAATATCACCTCACTGTCCGTCAAAAGAGAGCTGTCACGAAAGTCGATGTTCATATCGTACCGTCTCTTTCACTAAGTATTCTGTTTAATACCAGGGTGAACGGAATAGCACGATACAAAGTTCGAAAATCGAGGGTCTCCTTCGTAATCCATAATATCGTTTGTCCTAAAGTCTAAAGTCAAATGCTATACCACTTTTGCTCTAAACACTTTTGACATATCATTTATTATGATGATTATTTGCCATAATTATCGTACGTCCTAATGATAATAAGCCTAATGTCTAATGCGCTGAATACCTAATATGTTTTATACTTAGAATACTTACTAAAACACAAAGTTGTAAAACTTAAGCGGTTTTTTTAATATAGTTTTTTTTTTCACCAGAACGATCAGCACATTTATCGTGATCTTTGCCCACTCTGCAGTGGTTAGCATCAGCACCTCTAATAACTCTGAATATTTGGAATGGGTAAGAATCAATTCGCACTCCCATATCAACAGAGCATGGCATACACAACTGATGTACCTGCGCAGAAGACGCGTTCGCGGGAAATGCAATTAACCAATCGGCATACTTCACGCATGGCACGACTTTTTCCTGTGCCGCCATTGGCGACTTGCTGCCGCCATGTTAGCGCGCGGCGCGTGCCATGTTAGTCAATCGCCATACTTCCGAGTGAGTGAGACGGATAACAGGTGCACTATCTCTTACCTTGAAGAGACTCTTATCTCTTATCTTGAAGAGTTCTGAACCCCGTCACCTCAACTATATCACCTTTTCCTTTTTCGCTTCACTTCTTGATCAATTTAATTTAAAGCCTTTATAAATATGGGTAGTGCCTAATTTATACATAAAAGGAAATGCTTGTAGTAATTAATTTCTAAATTCAAAATTTTTTGCTGATACTTTTTGAATCCCATTAAATAATTAAACTTATTATATGACGAGATTGGGCTGAGTGTATCACGTGGGTCGGCGTCCTTACTCGGTATGGGTACTGGCAGAATACCAGCGCTGCGGCTTGCTGCAGCATTATGCTGAGCCAGCGCCTATTCTTCAGTGCATCACATGGCTTCTCATCTGTATGTGTCTGATCTGTTTATTTGTAATTTTATGTTTCTCTTTGTTATCGTAAGTACCTTGTTTTGGGCATAATTATAAGTGCTGAATTGTTAGTTTTATTATTCTTTAGTTGCTAAGCCATGTCTTTGTTTTGAAGAAAAATGATTATACATATCTATCTATCTATCTACTATAATTTGCACCTTGTAACGACTGATTTAAAGTTTGAATCGTATTTTCGGCAATCATCAGCTATAGTAGGGGGCCCAAGTGGGGATTTGTGAAGTTACTCGAGCGCGGCAGATTAATTAATATACGGGGGATACCTTATACCCTCTAGAGTACCCCCATGCCTGGGGCACCCAGTCAAAAACTTAGTAAAAAAACCGGTTGTCTGTAAAGTCGGTTTACGGGCGATAGTTTAACATGACAACGTCATAACAAAACATTCAAAAAACAAAAATGAAACCAGGCGGTCACCCATCCAAGTACTGACCGCACCCGACGTTGCTTAACCTCGGTGATCGGACGAGAACCGGTGTTTTGTCAAATATCTTGAAAACGGTGCATCCTACGGCAAAATCAATGAAATTTTCATCCCCCCTTTCTGCTAATAATTTACCTACCTTATCTTAATCTGACGCGCTCGAGTATTTTAAAGAATCAATTGTTTTTACTAAGTACTTTGACGGGGTGCCCCAAGAAAATAGGGGTGTTTTATTGTTCACTTACAGATTTTAATGCTGAGTTGTGTATTGTGTATTACAAAAACCTCACTATGAATGAACTTCACACCTGTCAGTTACAAAAGAACTAAAAAGAAAAACTTATTAACAAAAAATTAAAACCAAAAAAAAACTTTAAAGCAAAAAATAATAAACCTTTATAATTTAACCTTAGTAACTAAGTTCTGAAACTTTTACCTCTATATTCATAGAAGACAAATATTAAGAAAAAATACTTAACAATAATTAAAACTATAAACTAAATATCTAACTTAAAAACTACTAGACTAAGTCTAAAAAAGGCCCCCGTGGCATCGTACCCAAAAGGCTGGCAGCATTCCCTCGTTCCCTTTTTTTTTATGTTAGATAGGCCAGACAAACGAACTAGTGGGTCACCTGATGTTAAATGAACACCACTGTCCATAGACACCCGCAGCGCTTTACACGATGCCAGTGCGTTGTCGGCCCTAAAGAAGAGGGAATAGGGTAAGGGGGAGAGGGAGGGGGAGAGGAAAGGGGTGAGGTATTGGGCCCCCGGCACTCTCACTGACCGTACGAAACGCAAGCAGGATTACTGCTGCTTCACGCCGGTGTTCTGTGAGAGGGTGGTACTGCCCCGGACGAGCCGGCCCATTCGTGATGCAGCGGCTAGCTACAACATGGCTCTACCACTACAAAACTACTCTTTCATTCATTCGTTCTGAAACTAATGTAAGTATACCTAAGTAATTTTGAGCGAGACAGCAACCCGAGGCCGTATTGTCTAACGCTTCTGACCCTTGCCTTCGCTTGCACCATCTCTTTCTGTCATCATTTTATACCGTTTGACAGAAAGAAATAGTGATAGCGAAGGCAAGCGTCAGTAGTCTTAGACAATAAGCCTACTGAACGGGCACACACGTGACACGTGATTCTTTGGCACCGGCTCAAAATTACTAAGGTATACTTACTTTAGTTTCAGAACTAACGACGACAGTACCTCTACCATGAGTTACACTAGTTCACAGTGACCGTACTCGCTAGCGACGGCGTAAATGATTTGTATGGATATCGTGTACAGCGCCTCTAGCGGTCACTTACGGAAGTACAATTCTCCATACAAATCATTTACGCCGTCGCTAGCGAGTACGGTCACTGTAAACTAGTGTAACTCATGGTAAAGGTACAGATGGCCTAGTGGTTAGAGAACCTGACTACGAAGCTTGAGGTCCCGGGTTCGATTCCCGTGTCGGGGCAGATATTTGTATGAAAAATACGAATGTTTGTTCTCGGGTCTTGGGTGTTTAATATGTATTTAAGTATGTATCTATCTATATAAGTATGTTTATCCATTGCCTAGTACCCGTAACACAAGCTTTACTTGGCTTACTTTGGGATTAGGTCAATTGGTGTGAATTGTCCCGTGATATTTTATTTATTTATTTATTTAGAACTTAGTTATTAAGGTAAAATAAAAAACGTTTATTATTTTTTGCTTTTCAGTTTTTTTCAGCGGTTTAATTTTTTGTTAATTTGATTTACTGTCATTGAGTACAAATTAAATAAGTTTTCGAAAATTTCACTTTTGTGACAAACTTATTGCTGATTGTACTTTTCTTTGTAGTCTTAAACTACCTCATCAAGACAGATCAAACGAGCACAAACACGATTTGATCATGTTGAGTTGTTAAGGAGCTTTTTTTATTTATTTTTTTATTATGAGAGGGAGGAAAACGAGCAAGTGGGTCATCTGATGGAAAATGATCACTATCGCCCGTAAATATCAACAACTAAAAGAGAGTCACTGATCTGTTGACGGCCTTTAAAAAAGCCTCATATGGGCAACTCCCGTCTCCATCACTCGATCAGTAACACAGTGCTAGAATATAGTAATGTCAATTGGTTGAAAAAAAAATATATATAGATCACGGGACAATTCACACCAATTGACCTAGTCCCAAAGTAAGCTAGGAAAGCTTGTGTTATGGGTACTAGGCAACGGATAAACATACTTATATAGATGGATACATACTTAAATACATTATTAAGGTTGAGGATAACTACTTTCAAATTCAGTTGCTAGATTCCACCCGAACAAACAGTTACATATTACATACCCACTACCCAGAGATCGGAATTTTCACGGCAAAATATAAAGACTGTCACAATCAAGCTAGTGTTAGAACCAATTTTTTATCGATATCGATAGTTGTGCAATAGAAGAAAATAAAAAAACGGCAAAGTGCGAGTCGGACTCGCGCACGAAGGGTTCCGTACAATTATCCATAAAAATCACGTTTGTTGTATGGGAGCCCCCCTTAACCCTTAACCAGGCAAAGTACTATGTAGGACCACATTAGATTAGATTTTTTTTAACGGGCAAAGTATCCCTGAGGACCATAATATGTCAAACACTCATAGACAAGAAATATTTCTTATGATTTATCAGTATTTGCGTGAAATGGAACGCAACCAAAAAATATTTTTTAAAAAAGTTTAGACTTTTGAGACTTTTTGTAAATAACGGCGGTTTTTCTTGTGTACTGTGCAGTTTTTCACCCATAATACCGAAAGAAAATCCGGTAAGTATTGTTTGTTGTGTAAAAGCATATATTTGTGAGTTTTTACGTTATCTGAATGCATTTTATATTTGATAATAAATGTTTTTGTAATTGTAATGATTATTTAAATTATGTGGTCCGTATATGATCATTCCCCGTTACGCGTGCAAATTTGGCGGAAGGTGTATTGATGAGGTTTTTTATTTTTTAGCCCCGGCCGCTAGACAGGCAACTTATAGTACCTCAGGACTTGTATACGGATATAAGGAGGTGTATACGGAATCCCTGACGAGGTGCGGCTTGTCAATGTTGGTGTTCATATGCCTAAAGCAGGAACCAAACGTCGTCACGTCACGTCGTGTCACGGTGTTTGTTATCGAACTCTTCCGAAACGGCTAGACCGATTTTTATGAAACTTTTTTTTCTGTATTCGATAGGTCTGAGAATAGGTCGTAGGCTATTTTTTATACCCCTAGGTAATATATGGCAAAACAACGTTTGCCGGGCCAGCTAGTAATTACTATAAGATTGTCACCGTGTTGGGAAAGGTACTCATATGGACCACATGTTATTTACTTGCCCATACATGGGACTCACAGGGACCACAAGGTTTTTTTATAAAAATAATAAATAAATATTTAAATAAAAAATGTGGTTTAATTGCTTCTGCCCTATACATACTAACTCCTGAATTTCATAAATTTTACTTTTGCCTGGTTAAGGGTTAAATATTTTTTTTTATTTTAATTTAATGATTTATTTTTAAAGTCAATACATAATTTAATATTCTGTGAATATTTCAAGCTTCTATCTGATGCCGTTATCAGTATCGAGCAAAAACGAGCAAAAAAATCACGTTTGTTGTATTGGAGCCCCCTTAAATATTTGTTTTATTCCTTTTTTTGTATTTGTTGTAATAGCGGCAACTGAAATACATCATCTGTGAAAATGTCAACTCTCTAGCTATCATGGTTCTCGAGATACAGCCTGGTGACAGACGGACGGACAGACGGACGGACAGCGGAGCCTCAGTAATAGGGTTCCCGTTTTTACCCTTTGGGTACGGAACCCTAAAAACGGTCCACTAAATAAAAAAAAACATATTTGATACAGAATTTTAGGTCAGGTTTTTATAGAATTACATTATATAGAGACAGATGCAATTTCAAACTAAATACAAACTGAAATATAGATGCACAGAAAAAACCCTAGAAAAAAGACCAATGCTGGGAATCGAACCCAGGTCCTCAGCGTTCCGTGCTGCGTGCTTACCCCTACACCATCACTGGTCTAGAGGTTAGCGACGAATCTTTCCCATACATCGTACATTTCAGTCTGTTATAATCACTTTATGCAGTGATAAAGCGCACATCTATACCTGAACCTGGGTTCGATTCCCAGCATTGGTCTTTTTTCTGTGGTTTTTTCTGTGCATCTATATTTCAGTTTGTATTTAGTTTGAAATATATGGTTTCACGGGATGACCGTAAAAGTAATAAAAAATGAAGTTGAAAAAAAAAAAGATACTTCATACCTAACTTGTTTTAAGATTGCAATTTCTTCTTCGAAGTCCGCGTCAGTACACACAGCAGCACATGACATATTTTATTTGGTTTGTGATAGTGATAGGAGTAGATAATCATTAATTTCTCAACATTCTCTGGGAGTAGCCTGTTTCATTTATTACCTGACCTAAAATTCTGTATTAAATGTTGTTTTTATTTAGTGGACCGTTTTTTTCTTCTATTGCACAACTATCGATATCGATAAAAAATTGGTTCTAACACTAGCTTGATTGCGACAGTCTTATATTTTGCCGTGAAGATTCCGATCTCTGAAGATTCCAAGTTAAATAAAAGCTTGTAGAATCGTCCACTTGAATTGACCACTTTGAATTAAGACCAAAAATAATAATAATAGGGTAATAAGCTCAAAACGTTACGTTGTCTTTTCCAGACTTACAGCCAATTGCCGTTCCTCACTTTTTACAACGGCACTTTGATTGTGCAAACGTTCTTCATAATTTCGGGGTTGCTGACGATGTACTCCGCACTCAACAAAAAATCCACCTGGAAGTCATTGCCCCAAGACATAATGAATAGATGGTTGAGGTAAGTCACTAGATTTACAACCAAATCAGTAAGAAAGTGTCATGGTCATGGAGTATGGTATAATACACGTTTATCATCATCATCATTCATCATCATTTCAGCCGAAAGACGTCCACTGCTGAACATAGGCCTCCCCCAAGGCTCGCCAAACAGGTTGGCCCTGCGCCATCAGCACTGCATCCAATGCGTTCCCGCTACCTTCATCAGGTCGTAGCTCCATCTTGTTGGAGGCCTACCTACACCGCGTCTTGTGTTCGTAGTCTTGAACGCATCCTCTAGTGCAGCGGTGAACAGTTTCAGAGAGATAACATCTCCTTGTCTGACTCCCCGCTGCAATAGAATGGGCTTCGACATCTGGTCCTGAAGTCGGACGGACATTGTGGCGTTATTATACAGACACTTCAACACTTCGATGTACCGGTAGTCCACTTGGCACCGTTGGAGAGACTGCAGTACAGCCCAAGTCTCGATCGAATCGAAGGCCTTCTCGTAGTCCACAAATGCCAGGCAAAGGGGGCGGTTATACTCCTCGGTTTTCTGTATAACCTGCCGCAACGCATGTATGTGGTCCACGGTGCTAAAGCCTTTTCGAAATCCGGCTTGTTCGGGAGGCTGGATGTCGTCTAACCTGCACGCGAGACGATTCGTGATGACTCTCGAAAACAGCTTGTAAACATGGCTCAGAAGTGAAATGGGTCTAAAATTCTTCAATAAGGTATTATCGCCTTTTTTGAAGAACAGCACCACTACATTTCTGTTCCATGCTTTTGGAATACACGTTAAATCACATAAAATATTGAGATGTGGCATTGTCAAAAAGTACAAAATGTTCGTGCTACCACACCCCTATTTCACCAAACGTGATAATTGTCGCACCTATAAACATAGCCCACAGCAGGCGGTCAGACCGCGGCGGTCAAAGCGGAACGCCGCGTTCTAAGAGTTCTTTTGCCGCCGAGACAGAGAACGCCGCGTTCACCGCGATGTCTGAAGTTACAAATACAGAAAACTAACTTAACTTTTTGTAGTGGTAGAGCCATGTTGTAGCTAGCCGCTGCATCACGAATGGGCCGGCTCGTCCGGGGCAGTACCACCCTCTCACAGAACACCGGCGTGAAGCAGCAGTACTCCTGCTGCGTTTCGTACGGTCAGTGAGAGCGCCGGGGGCCCAATACCTCACCTCTTCCCTCTCCCCCTCCCTCTCCCCCTTCCCCTATTCCCTCTCCTTTAGGGCCGACAACGCACTGGCATCGTGTAAAGCGCTGCGGGTGTCTATGGACAGTGGTGTTCATTTAACATCAGGTGACCCACTAGTTCGTTTGTCTTGCCTATCTAACATAAAACTGATCAAATTGGTTAGAAAAAAAAAGAGATTAAGTATTATATGATTTAAGTCATATACACTACAAAAATCGTGACTAAAAAGCAGAAACTTGGCTTGAAATGGCCGCGTCAAGGGATTCTTCTCGTATTGTGTTAATTAGGTGCACCTAATATTTTCTACTTTTTTAACACGCTTTTATTAGGTCGACCTGTATGTAACTAAGTATGTAATGGAAACTTTGAACATGATTTTGACCCACTTTCCGGTTTTGGATTGAGCTGAAATTTTGCAAGTATGTGTAAATTGGATGACAATGCAATATTATGGTAACATGAAGCTGATCTGATGATGGAGCTGAATGGCGGCCATAGGAACTCTGTAATAAAATGACACAACCCCGTCGAGTTTGGACTCGTTTGATACGTTTTGACAAGCACTTTGATCCCAGATGGTAACCAGGGTCTGATGATGGGGCTGGAAGATGGCCAAAGGCACTCCACAATAAAACGACACAACCCCGTCGAGTTTGGGCTCGTTTGATTCGTCTTGACGAGCACTTTGATCCCAGATGTTAGGGGGTTGGGAGGTTGGGGGATTGAAGGGGTTGGGGAGTGAGGGGGTGAAGATAGAAACAGAGAGTTACGTTTGGTATATTACTGTAGAGCAGTGCGCGCGCACCAAAGACAAAGTATAAGATGAACCGATTCTATTTAAGACGAGCAAAAACCTTCATGTGTCTCAATAATCAGGCGTTACTTTGCAGAGGTCCATATTAATGAACTGAAACAATTACTTTGCTCACCCGCGACCTTACGATAGTTACGTTTTTGTAAGAAATGCGTATTCATGCAGTTCCTCCACCTCCACACTGTACAAACACACACAAATCACACAAACCCAACTATGAATACCACCAAACTACACTGACGCGTTTCAAACTCAACCAGAGCTCATCTTCAGAGTAGGTACCACCACAACCGTGCGCTATGCTACCAAATGTTAGATACACTTACTTACTTACTTTCGCTGGCTCAGCGACCCGAAGTAAATCTTGGCCTCCGACATTAAAGTGCGCCATACCTTCCTGCTCTGTGCCAAGTCTGACCAATCGGACACGTCCAGCTCCTTCAGATCTTTAGCAACTTCATCTTTCCACCGGTATCTTGGTCGACCCACCGGACGCCGTCCGGATGGTCGCACAAGATACGCTCTTTTGGCAGCTCGATCTTCTCCCATTCTTTCCACATGCCCCAGCCATCGAAGTCGGGCAGCCTTTATTTCCCCGATGATATTCGGCTCAGACACTAGTTCCACTATTTCCTGGTTGAACCTTCGCCTCCAATTTCTGTCATCGTCCCTTGTTGGACCCAAAATCTTTCGCAAAATCTTACGTTCCGCAACCAAGAGTTTGTTTTTTTTGTGAATGTTAGATACAAAATGAAGAAAACCAAAAAATGAAACCAAACCAAATCAAAATGATGAAGAAAATGATGAGAAATGTTGTCTACCATTTGGTAGCATAGCGTACGGTTGTGGAACCTACTCTGAAGATGAGCTCTGGTTTAGTTTGAAACGCGTCAGTGTAGTTTGGTGGTGGTGATAGTTGGGTTTGTGTGATTTGTGTGTTTGTACAGTGTGGAGGTGGAGGAACTGCATGAATACGCATTCCTTACATAAAACGTACGTAAACGTATCGTAAGGTCGTGGGTGAGCAAAGTAATTGTTGCAATTCATTAAGTTTTCAAAAAATTCATTAAGGCTTAATTCTAAGATTTCAAGAAATGTTAATAATTTATTATAATTCCAGGTTAACTCCTCCGTACGCGTTCATCATGTTTTTTGTGATGACCTTGGGAAGGCACATGGGTGACGGACCATTTTGGAAAGTAAGTAAATTAGGCTAAATTCATTTTCATAAAGAGTAAAAGTGTCCTTATCTTTAGAGTCAGTTTGTGTTGTGACTTTATTTAATACAGCAATATGGCTCGTCACAAAACTGACACAAATGAAGGTATAGAAAATTAGGGTTTTTTAGGGTTCCGTATCCAAAGGGTAAAAACAGAAACCCTATTACTGAGGCTCCGCTGTCCGTCCGTCCGTCCGTCCGTCCGTCCGTCCGTCCGTCCGTCCGTCCGTCCGTCCGTCCGTCCGTCTGTCACCAGGCTGTATCTCGGGAACCGTGATAGCTAGAGAGTTGAAATTTTCACAGATGATGTATTTTGGTTGCCGCTATAACAACAAATACTAAAAAACGGAATAAAATAAATATTTAAGGGTGCTCCCATACAACAAACGTGATTTTTTTGCTCGTTTTTGCTCGATATTGATAACGGCAACAGATAGAAGCTTGAAATATTCACAGAATATTTAATTATGTATTGACTTTAAAAATAAATCATTAAATTAAAATAAAAAAAATATTTCAGGGGGCTCCCATACAACAAACGTGTTTTTATAGATTAGTGTACGGAACCCTTCGTGCGCGAGTCCGTCTCGCACTTGGCCGGTTTTTTACTTTAATCATGAAACTACCACTATGGATATTTCCATGGCCATAGGTAGGTATAGGTAGGTAATTGTAGTGGTTCAGTAAAGCGTCTCGAATATGCGGTATGGGCTCGATCCTCGCTCCCAGCTTTTCATTTCTGTTTTTTTTTTCAATGTGTTATACTGGTAGTTACAGTATTATTAAAGTAATTATAAAAATGAAAGAGGCGATAGGGAGTTTCACACTGAGCAATTTTACTAAGGTCGCGAAAAAAAACATTTAATCAAGAATTTATTGATCGATTATTGATCGCTTACTATCCAAAATGTCATCATCATCATATCGGCGTATTACGTCCCGTTCCCGTTTCATGTTAAAATAAATGGAATACTCATCTTGCTCCTGCGCTACGTAGCGAAGCTGTCATGCGAAATAGTTAAATAAGTTTGCGTTAATGCTTTGCAAACCTAACTATTTCGCAAGACTTGGCCGCTACTTAGCGAAGGAGCAGATAAGTATTCCATTTTTTTGCTCAGTGTATCCCCCCTCATCACCCATTTTACTCCTGTGGTGGAGACCTACAAGTAGGACCTTGTTAAATGATAGTTCACCTCACAAAAGGAATGACTGGAGAAAGTTACGTTGTGTTAGCAAAATTACCCGTGCAATTGTAGAAGAAGATGAAAGAGGATGCGTGCTCTGAATCTTCCTCGAGACGCTACATAATAATAATAAAATATATTTCATACTAAATACAAACTAAAACATGGATGCACAGAAAAACCCAGAAAAATTGCCAGCTCTGGGAATCGAATCCAGGTACTCATCATTCCGTGCTGCGTGCTAATCCCCTACACCACAACTGGGGTCTGTTGCGTAACAAAGTACCTACAACTAATATTACAAGCGGAACTCTCGCTTCAGTTATATTAACTATTATATTATATTAACTATAGTTATATTATTATTATATTAACTCCCAAGCAGAGTCTGCCAAATACCCGGGTATCCACCTAGATCGTCGACTTACCTGGCAGAAACATATTTGGACTAAACGCAAGCAACTTGATACAAGACTGAGGGAAATGTACTGGTCAGCCAGGGGGGGGAGGGGGAGGGGGTAAATCTAGACTATCAATGGACAGCAAAATTACTTTATAAAACAATTCTGAAACCTATCTGGACCTATGGAATACAGCTATGGGGAACAGCAAGCAACAGTAATATTGAAATACTTCAAAGGTTTCAGAACAAAACTTTGAGAACAATGCTGAACATTCCTTTTTACATAAGCAATAAGCTAATACACTCGGACTTGAATATCAACACAATTAAACAGGAAATTGTCAAATATAGCCAATTGTATCAGGCCAGATTATCAAACCACATAAATGAACTGGCATCGAAACTGAAAGGCACAGGAAGCGTGCATTACTACAGACTGAAAAAGCACAGTGTCCCTGCTTTATCAAGCAGGTTCAATGACAGCACTTGATGGGATACTCAGTGGAGTATTTCTCAGTTGACGACAAGGACATTTAAAGACAGAGGAGTGGCTTATTGTGTTGTTTCATAGATCGCCACATTGCAGAAAGAATAGAGGAAAAAAAAAAAAAAAAGAAAAAAGTTATATTAACAAGAAAGGACTCCGCTTGTAATATAAGTTGTACTTTGTTATGCAACAGGCCCCTGGTCGGGACTTAGACATTATAATTTTCCAATGCATCACACATCTCAGCTTGCTTAATTACTTATTGCAGCAACACTAGCGACATCTATGTTAAAATTCTCAACGAGAGACGTCAACACTCCTTCGGAACTAAAAAGATGTCGCTTAAACAATCTTATCAAGATTGGTTTTTAACAGACTTCAAAAAAGAGGAGGTTCTCAATTCGTCTGTTTGTTTTTTTTTGTATGTTTTTGGAGTTGTATTTAGTATGATATATATGGATTTCAAGGGATAACTGTAAAAGTAAAAAAAAATTGGAGTTGAAAAATAAATATACAAAAAGACTCCAAAAACCAATCTTAATAATAAAATAATAAATATCACGGGACAATTCACTCCAATTGACCTAATCCTAAACTAAGCAAAGCTTGTACTATGGGTACTAGACAATGGATAAACTAATTTATATAGATAAATACATACTTAAATACATATTAAACACCCAAGACTCGAGCACAAACATTCGTATTTTTCACACAAATATCTGCCCCGACCGGGAATCGTACCCAGGACCTCAGGCTTCGTAGTCAGGCGCTCTAACAACTAGGCTATCCGGTCGTCTGTCGGTCTGTCTGGTCGTCATAGCTTAGCATTAGTGAAACACACGTGGTCACATAATTTCGTAGCTAGCTGTCACAGGCTCGCAGCATAGAGGAATACCTAGCGCTCTGGTCAAACCACCCTAAAGATAATTTTGACTTGAAACACGGCTTTGTTTTTCAGCCAATTGGAGAGACGGAGGTCGAAGACTGCTACCAAGCCTGGTGGCGAAACCTGTTGTTTATACACAATTATTTTGATCACAACCAGTGCATGGCACACGCGTGGTGAGTCACTCCACCGACTATCCTTCTCCATCTTAAAATTTAAGGCGCTACCGAGTTTTTGGCGCATTTATTGAATTCATTTAGTTTAAATCGTAGTCAAGAGCTACATATATCTGGGATCTACTGTCACCAACGCTGGAGGATGTGAAGATGAAATTCGAAGACGTTGCGCCGTGACTAGATCCTCTGTGGAGAAACTCACAAAGATTTGGAAGGACCAGGAACACAAAAGTTCGGATAATGAGATGCCTAGTCTTTCCAATCTTTCTATATGGAGGCGAGACGTGGACGTCGAGGAAACAAGATTGTCGCAAAATTGATGCTCTGGAAATGTGGTGTTGGAGACGCCTGCTCAGAATCCCGTGGACAGCGCACCGCACCAAAGTTTCGATCCTTAAAGAACTTAACATTCAAGAGAGATTATCGTCAACTGTGCAAATACGAATCCTCAAGTTCTTTGGACACGTCACCCGTAATGAGGACTCCATGGAACGGCTTGTGGTGCAGGGGAAAGTCGAGGGCAAAAGATCTCGCGGGTGCTCCCCAACACGGTGGACAGACCTCATCAAAACTGTGACGCACTCTAACATAAACGATTGCTCCCACTCTGCCAGACATCGGGCTACTTGGCGACGAGCAGCGGTGGCGCAGGAGTCGATCGACAAGAGACTCAAGAGAGACAAGAGACTCTGTCAAGAGTGCACGACTAAGACGAGAGAATTTTAATCTCTTGCTGTATCATTACTAGCAAAGCTTCAGTTCTGAAATTCACGTGTAAGATATTTGAGGATTCACTCTAGTGACCAGTGTTTTTCGAATACCGATTAATATTGTGTTTGCTCAAAAAGTTTGCTTGATAGAAAAAAAATCCAAAGTTGTGTCTAGAAAATAAAGTAAATCCTTAGTAGGTACGGCGTAAATACTGCGCGGCAGGTCATGACTTTTTGAATGTTAATAAAACAAGATGTTTTCTAGGGCCTAGTGTTGCTACACTTTTAAAATATGTATTTGTTTTAGTAATACGATGAAAAATCCACTTTCTCATTCTTGGTCTAAATAGGTCAATCTTGGTCTTCCTCTGCCTAATCTTCTTTCCACTTTTCCTTCCAGCAGGTTTAAAAACAAAAGAGAATTCTATCCAGTTTACTAATATTATAAAGCTGGAGGTTGAGCTGTTTCTGAGATTAGCGCCAACAAACGCACAGACAAACGGACAATAATTCTAATCATCATATATATACAAGAATTGCTCGTTTAAAGATATTAGATCATTATTTTTTTACGTTTTCATAGTCTGGCCAGGAATTTTTAAGCCAACCCACTCGAGATGAATTTTTAATAATATTAAAATCTAATAATATAAAATTCTCGTGTCACGATGTTTGTTATCGAACTCCTCCGAAACGGCTTTGGTAGGTCTGAGAATAGGTTGTAGATTATTTTTTATACCCCTATTCTTCGCGGACGGAGTAGTAGGCAACAGCTAGTTTTATGTAAAATTATTTTCATGACAATGTAACAGATGGATGAAGGCCTTGTCTAGTCCGGATCCCCTACTATAGCTATCTGCATACCGGATTCCTGCTGTAATAGTCTGATGTCCTCAGGTACTTGGCTGCAGATTTCCAGCTCAGCGTCCTAGGGTTGATAATTGCGTGCATAGGTAGTGCGCGCACGCAAAAGATGGTCATCGGCACCGTGTTTGTTGTCGGTCTGATCACTCCCGCCGTGCATGTGTTTGTGCAGAACCTACACGCCATCCTCATCGTATCGCCAGAGTAAGTAACAATATACGATGTACTATTTGATCTGCGCCACGGTAGTGCCCCCGCCAAGACGAGTCAAGCGAGCGCAAGGGCACTACTATTAGTCTTCTTCATCTTCTAATGTATAAAAATATTGTGTCACGGTGTTTGTTATCCATCGTACTCATCCGAAACGGCTTGACCGATTTTTATGTTTTTTTCTCTATAAATATAGAAAAAGAGGAGAGAAGGAGGAGAGGAGGAGGAGGAGGAAAGAGGAGGAGGTCGGAAAATAGGTCGTAGGCTATTTTTTGTACCCCTATTCTTTGCGGACGGAGTCACGAGCAACAGCTAGTTAACAATAATTATTCTTGCAGAATGGCGCTTAACTTATTTATCCACGATCCCACGTTTAACAACCTGTATAAGCGAGGGCACACCAACTTATCGGGCTATATGCTTGGAGTCGTGCTGGCATTCATTATCTACAATATCAAGGACAGCGACATAGGATCTCATAAATACAAGGTGGGTTACCATAAAATGAAGCAATAACAATACAATACAATAGAAATGATGAAATCAACGCGAGAACTAAAGTCACTGACGTAAATCGAATATTTGCCTGGCTCAAGTGGCAGCGGGCAGGGTACATCGCTCGTAGAACTGATGGCCGATGGGGCAAAAAGGTTCTCGAGTGGCGTCCACGGACGTCCACGCTGTTTAGGTAGGCTTCCAACTATTTGGAGCGACGACCTGGTTAAGATTGCGGGAACGCGTTGGATGCGGATGGAGCAGGACCGATTTTTTCGGCGACCCTTGGGGGAGGCCTATGTTCAGCAGTGGACGTCTTTCGGCTGAAATGATGATGATGACAATACAATATAATAAAATTATTCGTACTTCTGTTCATAGATCTTGTGAAATTCGGTATTATGATGCGTTATCATCATCCCAGCATGATCCCAGCCTACGTTATATACGTCTACAGCCAATAGTTTTTGGTCAAGTCTACATCGCCGTGTGGGACGCCTGCCCAGCTGACGGCCCATTCAAATAAATATTAAGTTTGCTCGGAGTCAGCTACCTCCATATCCATAGGAGGCCATAGGAGAAGTCTATAAGAGAGACGAGTTTTGTTTCTTGCTCTGCGTGTAACCCATGTAGAACTGCTATTCACGAAGACGCGTGAATTTGTCAAAATTGACACGGGAATCGAACCCGGGACCTGGAGCTTTGTAGTCAGGTTCTCTAACCACTAGGCCATCTGGGGCCTGTTGCATAACAAAGTACAACTAATATTACAAGCGGAACTCTCGCTTCAGTTATATTAACTACAAAGGGAGTAATATAAGTTGTACTTTGTTATGCAACAGGCCCCTGGTCGTCTTTTACGACAGTGATTATTGTGTGAAGTATGTAATGATGACGTCTCAACTTTGCGAATATGTATCAACAATTATAGGAAAAGAGTTTGCTTATAGGTAGGTACTAGCCGTCTGTCAAAACTTCTCTTTCTTCTCATGTCATGGAGCGAAAACGTTTATAAACTCTTTTCCTATTTATTACAATATGTTGTGGTCAGAAACTTGATAATCCTTTGACTTGCACTGACGTTGTAATTATGAAGTAGTTAATGCGACAAGGTTCTATAGTGGCCTATGAATCAAATTGGTTGACTCTACGTTCGCTGCGTGTACTACATTAAACCATATATTTCATACTAAATACAAACTGAAACAAAGATACACAGAAAAACCCCAGAAAAAAGACCAATGCTGGGAATCGAACCCAGACCAGTGTCAGACCAGTGTTTTTTATTTTATTATTTTATTTTTATTTTTTATATTTGGAAAACAAACAGGCAAACATAGCACAAATACATAAATAATTTAAACAATTCATTAGCCCAAACAGTTTTCACTTATAACTAATAACATTTCTGTTGCTCAAACAAGAAGTATACTGTAAATATAGAGAGAAAAAAAAAGAAAGAACCGAATGAATACAATAGTAATGATATATTATAACCAAATAGAAAAGTATAATTGTATAATAGAAAAGTATAATTGTGTTGACCAGTGATGGTGTAAGGTTTAGCACGTGGCACGGAATGCCAAGGACTTCCCAGCATTGGTCTTTTTTCTGGGGTTTTTTTTGTGCATCTTTAATTCAGTTTGTATTTAGTATGAAATATATATGATTTCACGGGATGACCGTAAAATTAAAAAAATGAAGTTGAAAAAAATAAAAATACAAAAAGATACTTCAAACCAAACTTGTGACATTAAACCACCTCTTCGATTTTTCCAGAAATTCCGTGTGTTGTACTGGATGATGTTCCCAATAGAACTGGCAATCATAGCAAGTGGCGGCGTCTTCTACATTCCGGGCATCGTGGTCCCTGTGGGCATTCGCATGGTATACTCTAGCGTCATCAAGGTGGTATATGGTTGCGCGTCGTGCTTCCACATCATCTTTACCGTTCTCAAGATCGACAGTGAGTACATTTCAACTTCAATCTATACTGCTGAAAACGCTGCTGCTGCTGCTGTTTAAAGCTGAAGAGTTTGTTTGTTTTTTTGAACGGGCTAATCTCAGCAACTACTGCTCCGATTTGAAAAATTCTTTCAGTGTTAGATAGCCCATTTATCGAGGAAGGCTATAGGCTATATATCATCACGCTAACACCAATAGGTGCGGAGCGGAGCGGATGAATGTTTCAAAATCGGGGGTTTTTGAAGTAAAACTTCTATAGCTTCTCTTAACATTACTTCATTTAGGTTCACTTTGTCCATATTTCCATTTTAACAAGTCTCTATCTCGTCTCAACAATAGGGTCCCGTTAGCAGCTTTTGTGTAAGGAACAAGGATTTCGACGATGTGGCCGGCCCATTGGCACTTCAATCTAAAAAGTCACCTAATGATTGCCTTTACTTTTCCAGACACTCACCGAGGCGTTTTAAATTGGTCAGGATGGAACATCCTTTGTAAGTTTTCGTACAGCGCATATGTAGTCCATATCTGCATCATACGTACCTACGCCGCCAACAATGATGAACTCTCACGCATGAACGTCTACAAGACCGTAAGTAATCCCATCATATCATACCACTATCAAATCATCACCATATATATCAGCCAGAACACGTGCACACACATATTATGCCTTCCCCATGCTATCTACGACGACGATCGGTTGCGTGCTATTCAAAGATAATAGCATCCCGCGATTTTTACCCTATCGTCCTTGTGGCCTTTCACTGCGAGGTGGCCACTCCAGAACCTCAAAGCCCCAACGGCCATCAGCCATTTGTAGATTATTAAAGCAAATAGTAATAATAAAAGTAAATAATAATAACAAAATTACTTAGACATAATATATCTCACTTGCCAAGTATACAACCCTGCGTAGACTTAATCGAAAAATTAAATAACAGAGACAATAAAAACTAAGTTAAGGTAAACGTCCTTGTGCTGGACACTGACCCCATACATGGTACCTTCAAACTTATGTCATAGTAAGAGAGGTAACAGATGGGTGTCATCTACCGGGCGTTGAGGTGTCGAGCATTGGTACGTTTACCTTATAGTTTCACATAACAATTCCGATAAAACTCTTGAAGTGAGAGACCGGGTTTGAACCAACCATTCTCTACATGAGATGTCATAGGCTAGTGTCGATTATTTAATCACCAGACCACCCAGTTGGGCGAAGTAACCCGAAGTAGATCTGGTCCTCTGACCAAAGGGGAGGGGGAGTCAGTCGAGCGTGGCAGATTAATATATGGGGGGATACCCTCTACAGCAGTGTTTCCCAACCTGTGGTCCGCGGACCCCTGGGGATCCGCGGTGTCATCTCTGGATCATACATAAATGCTAATAAGTCTCGTAATCCGATTTTTTTTGCTGTTTATTTTATTAAGGGGGTCCGTGAAAACTGTGCTTGATTTCCTAGGGGTCCGTGGCTGAAAAAGGTTGGGAAACGCTGCTCTAGAGTAATTCCACCGAATATGAAGACTCCATGTGGGGGAGGAGGTTTACCTGGGGCACCCCGTCAGAATATTTATTTAGTAAGAAAATTAGATTCTTTGAAATACTTGAGCGCTTCAGATTGAGATAAGGTGGGTTAATTACTAGCAAAACAGTGTACATTTCACTTTCAAATCGTCAGTCTTTGGGTAATCCTCAGTCTTTGACCCTTCTCTATTCTTTTTGTTTTTGTTTGTTTTGTTTCTTTTATTTCCATTTTAAATCCTTTTCTCACATGCGGCCTTTCCATTGATATTTTGTATTAAGTATATGTAGTATATAAGTATTATATTTTATGTATTTGTGTATTTATAAAATTTATATTATATTTGTATTGTTTTTAATATTTTATTGTCTATTAATACTACGTTTCTCCTGTCTGTTATTTTTGCCACCTACGTTAGTCTGTTGATATTTATTAATTTCTGAGTAATTGGTTGTCTGGAAGAGATCGCTTTTTAGCGATAAGACCGCCTATTGTCTACCTGAGTTTAAATTTTTGTAATGTCACTGTACTGTTTTTGGTTATCAATAAAGAATATTTGTATTGTATTGTATTTTAATTCCATCCCCTATGGATATCTGACGCGCGCCCTTCCGTATGGCTACCCCCACCATGCAAAGCGTCAGAAAGGTCATACCTTAATTTTCAGTGTCACGCTGGAGTATCAAATTATTGAAATCTGACACGCTCGAGTATTTTAAGGAATCTATTTTTTTTACTAAGTATAGGGATGACGACTGGGTTAAAAATATGTCATTCTATTTAGTCCGTCAGTTAGATTATGGGAAAATATGGGACACGTGTTTTTTGGTTTATCAAATTATTAAAAAACAACAAAGATATAGATCATCAAACTTCCGGAGTGGGGGCTTGTGACGTCACTGTTAGGTAAAAATTGTACCATATAGTGACGTCACTCGAAACTTCTAAGCACTGTATCCTCGTCATTTTTTGTTTGTCAAACAAAAGAAAAAATACGTGTACAATATTTTTTAATAATCTATCTGACGGACTAAACAGTTTTTTTTAGTCGTCTAGCCTATTCTGACGGGGTGCCCCAAGAAGACCCCCACATGAAGTGCTCATATTCGCTGGAGGTTCTCTAGCAAGGGGGGAAAAGGTATCCCTCCATTGTATTAATCTGCCGCGCTCGAGTGTCTCCCCAAATCCCCTCTTGGGCTTCTCTACTATAATTGTCCAATTAAATTAGTTAAATTATTTGTTGACAGCTCATGGACATGATATCGTTGCTTGGCCTGTCGTACATCGCTGCAATGTTGCTCTGGTTCACTGTGGAGACACCCGTCGCCAACATCGTGAAGACTTTCATTTTCCCAGCAAAGCGGAAGAAGGTTGAAACCAAGCCTGTGAGCACGGTGGTAGACCTCGTGACCTCCAAGGAAACTGTGGCAGACAAGATATAAGTGACAAAGTCCAGAACTTCTACTTTTTCCACTGGTTGTAATGGCATGCGTGCGTCAGAGGCGTGATCGTGTATGGTCACAGCAGCAAAGGCTTTGGGTACATTATTTTTTGGAATAATATTTTTTGGGAAGAAGACGTTAAATAGAATATGGATGTTTTTGTGACATAGCTCATGGGTCTTAAGAAAGAGATGTTATTAACCCAGCAGATATTTTACTAAACGGATCTGTCGTATTGACCGTTGCCGTTTTCTTTGACCATTGGGCGGCCGAGCCGCTCAGTGCACAGTGATTATCTGACACAAGCAAGAAACAAAAAAAACGTCCAAATCTGGTGCGAGTAAAAAAAGACGAATTTGATCCTAAGTAGGTATTTATATCGTAGATGAGCTAGACCTCACAAGTTTTTCAAAATGTCTGAAATATGATTTTTTACTTTTACGATTGAGAAATCGATAGAGGAAAACATCTCGACAAATATACGAAACCATTTTTACCCAAGCTCAAATGGAAACGCTTCGCGTTCCCTCGGTTAATAGTTTAAAATAGTAATTGAATCAGGTTGTTATTAGATCAATACTATATAAGTTAAGGTAGACTAAGTTTACAAGAATGTTATTACGCACTAGTTTCTCTGAGCAAAGGTTTTTAGGTTTAATTTTTATAAAAGTAAAGTAGTCGACTAAGAAAATAGGTACTTTAACACGCTAGCTGCGCCTTTTCAAGGAACTCTCGGGCAGTGCGTTTGGGGCCCATAACACTCGTAGCTAATAGTTCAGACCACATGAGACCCAATTACTTAGCTTCCTAAAAAAAGGGTTCTGTAAATATTGAATGTCTCGCCCAAAAAGTCATAACCTACCACAAAAAACACAGACCAAAAAAAAAGTCCTACAATGCAAAAATTTGGCATAGCGGTTTCCTTAATGATGTAAGTAAGTAAGCAAGGAATAACAACGTATTTGTTGAAATTACCACGGGATAGGGAATAAATGTAATTTATATGTCCGATACAGAGTAATACTGTCTCCGTAATTGTGATTACTAAATAGACTCTTTAAAAGAAACGGAATTTTTGGGAATTCCCACGGGATAAGGAAAAAACGGGATTTATATATTCGAATAAAAGGGACCAGTTCTCCGTAATTATAATGCCGATCTTTTTAAATTCTGCATAGATAATAAAATTATAACAATAAAAAACTTTTATTTTTATTTTCAGTGTTTTTATTTATTAGATTTATTAAGGTGACAATAATTGTTATGTCATAAGTGTCTAAGTAGACACACTTCTTTTCAGTTTTCTTTATTTTTCCTTCTACTTAAGATGCGATGTTTAAAACCATGACAGCATGGAAAATTGCTAGTCACTGAAAAATATATATAAGGTCAACGTACCGCTCGACACCTCCACGCCCAGTAGATGGCACCCATCTGTCACTTCTCTTACTATGACATAAGATTTGAAAGTGCCATGTATTGGGTCAGTGTTGAGCACAGGGACTTTACCTTATGTGAAAATTTATGTAATTTATGTAATTGTGTATACTATGACAAATGGTATGTATTACAATACCGAAGTACGAAAGACCGAATGTATTAAAACATCGAATGGGTCAAAAGACCGGCACGATTTATTTCTGAAACCGTAAACTTCTCAGAATTTATTAAAACGGCATCATACAGAACCCATTAGGTTAGTTTAGGTTAGGTTTGTTTTATAACAATTTAAAAAGTTAACGGTTTCAGAAAAAAATCGTGTCGGTCTTTTGACCCATTCGATGTTTTAATACATTCGGTCTTTCGTACTTCGGTATTGTAATACATACCCATGACAAAGTAGGGGTAGGGCAAGGGAAAGCTGTGGTAGCACAATGTCTGAGCTGTGATCTCTCAAGCAGAGGGTCAGGGATTCGAGCCCGGACTTGCACCTCTGAGCTGGGCTTGAAATACCGTTAAAAAGTTGGTATCGTTACCACTGTGAGACAGATTTAACGTTAAGTTGTAATTAACGTTAACCAATGTACCGTTACTTATACTACTTTTTACCTGTATAAAAATGGTAATGTTACCAGCTGTGCATTGAGCTAACGTTAAGTCAAAGATATCGTTAAATCATTTTTAACATTATTTGGTAAAGTTAATATAATAGTTGGTAATAATAATATTTATTTTTGATTCACTGATGAATGGATATATTGTAGGTAAGGATCTACCTTCACTTCATGTACGCTCACGGCAGCCATGGCAACAACGCCAATCAACCAGCGCGTCTATCGGTAGCGCGGTGTGGTAACATAGCATTACCGATTAAAATAGTGTTACTATGGTAACGTTATAATAATGTGAATTGGGTAACATTAACAAGCCCTGCAATGAAAAGTAAAATTACCAATAAAAATAACGTTAATTGGGTAAAGTTATAATAATGATATGTTATTTAAAAGCGAAAAAGTTTTTTGGGTGCGCCGGTGGGATTCGAACCCACGTCTCCTGGGTATGCGCCCCAACGGGTGTTCTACCAATTGAACCACGTCGCATCCAACCGACTCCCCCGAAATTCTTAATCGCTTACATACGCCAACAATGGAAAACTTTTTCGCTTTTAAATAATCTTAGATTCGGTGAGCAGCCGTACTGCTAATAAAATAAATAATATTTTAATGATATGTTATCAAGTAACAAGTCAGATATGAAGTATCTTTTTTATTTATTTTTTCAACTTCATTTTTTTTATTACTTTTACGGTCATCCCATGAAACCATATATTTCAAACTAAATACAAACTGAAATATAGATGCACAGAAAAAACATAGATGAGTGCTTTATCACTGCATAACGTGATTATAACAGACTGAAATGTACGATGTATGGGAAAGATTCGTCGCTAACCTCTAGACCAGTGGTGGTGTAGGGGTAAAGCACGCAGCACGGAACGCTGAGGACCTGGGTTCGATTCCCAGCATTGGTCTTTTTTCTGAGGTTTTTTCTGTGCATCTATATTTCAGTTTGTATTTAGTTTGAAATTTATCAAGTAACGTTATATTTACTACCGTTACTAAGGTATTTTTATGATTTTTCCGTTTCCTAACGTTACTCATAATGTGAATTTGGTAACGTTAACAAGCCCTGCCTCTGAGAGTTTTGAGAATGTGCAAAATTAAATTCCGAATTTACCATTAGCTTTTAGATGAACATAAGTGTAGGAATCTGCACACACCTACGTAGCAAATTAATGGTGCGTGTGAAGTTCTCAATGCGTACTGGGCCTCAAATGGAGACTGGAAACTTCATTTGACACCATAGAATTACTTTGCGCATCTCCAGAAGAAGTATTGTTTAACGTGCGCAATCGCAATCGCAATCACCATCTCTTTAAACCCACAGAAAAAACAGAAATACACACAATATGTTACCTATTTGAAAAATTACATTTTGCTGTATTAAATTTATTGTTTTATTTGTACCATTTACCCTGTTCGACACCAACGACACATATATCAGCACCGTAGGCTCTACGCCAACGACTGATATATCAGTCGCGCCATGCAGAGCCGATATCTACTTACATGCATTTCCGTAGGTTTCAACTTCGCGTAATTCCGATGTCATGGCTAATGAGTGAGATCTGTTGTATTTAACAGAGCGTTAACGTGTTTAGAACCTTTCTACCAGTGCCGCTGTTAGACTTGAGTCGGTCATGAACTAAGAACTAAAAGGATGGATTCCCACCACGGACTTTTTTTTTATTTAATCGTATGGCAAGCAATTTATGATATACAGAGTCGCTTATCAACAATTACTTAATACTACTAAAAAAAGCTATACTACAAACGAATATCTAAGTTCTTTGCCCATAGGGCTGCGTTCGCATCAGGAGAGAACAGGTTCAGGGTGTTTCCAGCATATCTCCTCTTTGGGCAGTCATGAATGATGTGGTGGATGGACTGTACAGGTGCACCACAATCGCACGCCGGAGAGCCTCGCCAACCACACTTGAACATGTACTCCCCGCAGAGCCCATGCTCAGTGCGGAGCCTATTTAACTAGCACCATTCTCGCCTTGGACCAGAGAATCCCAAAGGTTTTTGGGTGGGGTCGTGATCTAATAGGGCGGCTTTAGGAGGGTTAGACCGCCATTCGTCCTTCCATCTCATTTTAATATCGAACGGTTCATCAAACAGGCTCCGAGCCGACTGGTAGGGTGGACTCCGTGACTTCAGACGATGACAAGGGGGATACATGAACTCCTGATGAGCTGGCAGATCTGAATTCTTTGCTATTTTCTTTGCCTCATTTAGTAGGGCCTGTTGTCTTCTAAGGTGTGGCGGAGGTATGTGACTCAACGAGGGCAGCCATTGAATAGGGGTGGATTGAATGGTGCCAGATATGCAGCGCATAGTTCTGCGCAACTGGACGTCGACCTTCTCTGTATGCGCACTGTTGAGCCAGACGGGGGCGCAGTATTCTCCCGCGGAGTAAACCAGACTGAGACCGGTTGTGCGTAGCACGTCCGCTCGCGCTCCCCAGGATGTAGCAGTCAGTTTGTGCAAGATGTTATTGCGAGTTCCCAACTTCTTACCCAGGTTGGTCAGGTGAGAGCAGTACGACAGTGAGCGGTCAAGAGTAACACCAAGGTATTTAGGTTGTGGATTATATTCAAGAGGTCTACCATCAAAACTGATTTTTGGGGCATAAGAGGCCAGTTGATTATGTAACCCACCACGGACTGAACTATATTAATCGGCGTCGTATCGGTGTCGGTCACCACTCCTCTAGTTCCGGAGTAATCGGTCGCTGAACGTAGGTATAAGCAAAACGAAGTGAGCAAGAGACCGAATAAAGAGCGGAGCGGGCGGCATGGTGCGGCATCTAAATGTTTTAGAATTTATGAAACTTAACTACTTAAATTAAACCAACATCGAGAAGCTTAAACAGTCAGCACAACTGACCACGCCGGGACTCTCTGTGGATGAGCCGCAAAAGCGCAGGCCAAGAATTGTGATCATCGGAGTGGCCGCGTCTATGAAAGAAGCAGAGGTTTTTGATTGTTTGTACCAACAAAACCTAGCAGGCTAGCAGATACACTTCATGGTATGACGCCTGAGAAATTCTTGACCTCAATTAAATTAAGTCATAAGTCTGGTAAGAAAGACGCTGTGTCCTGCAATTCTGTGCCGCGTGCCATTGCCCTACACCACCACTGGTCAGGAGTTTAGTCACGAATTTTTCCCATATATCCATATCTCAATCTGTTAGACAATCACTTAATTATATAGCAGTAAGACAGCGCCATCTATGTTATACCCTCACTGAGAGAATTCAACACTCCCTCGGAACTATCCGCTCACCCGGACAAGGGATGTCGCTACTACTAAACCAAACTTCTGCAGACAAACTGTGTAAACAGTTTTTTGCAGGGCTATGTACTAGCTGGTGCCCGCGACTTCGTCCACGCAGTAAAGCTTCTTCATTTCATTCATTGAATAAAACAAAAATCCGGCAACGGCAACATCCAAAAATCCATCGTCTCACCAATGTCCGACATTTGCAGTCTTTTTTTCAAAGACCTTGTGCAATCTTTATAGCCGGGTAGGTACTGTATTCAGGATATCGATAGTACTATCGATTGCATCGCCAGTAGCTTAATAATCAGACTAAGTATAGATAATTCTGCAACATTGGAATAATGTAGATTGAGCTGTCTACCCTCAACCTTGCATGTGGACAGTGCACTCCCTACACTTCCATTGGACATTGAACAAAACACCTATGACCGGACTTGCCTTAGCTTACCTCCTCCTCGCACATTTTTTCAGCCACTCTTGGTGGGAAGAAGTCATACTTACACATTGAAAATAGCACATTAAGATCAGGATCTAACTAAGACTAAGGGCGAGGGCCCACGGCGACTTTTTGTAGCGACGCGACGCGCTACAGCATCGCGACTGTATCTATGCAAACGCGCGACCGTGTCGGGCGACATCGGGGAGGGAATGGAGGGTGGCGCGGTAGTGGAGAACCGCGTTTGCATCGCGACAGAAGCGCGACGGTTTCGCGTTTGCATCGCGACAGAAGCGCGACGGTATCGCATTTGCATCGCGACTGAATCATGTTCTGTGGGCGAGGGTACACAGCTAGCGACCGCATCGCGACTGTATCTATGCGAACGCGCGACAGCATCGCTACTGCATCGCCACAAAAAGTTGCCGTGGGCGGGGGCCCTAATGTGGGCAAATAAAAAGGGTTCGAGTAGTAAATAAAACAAAACATAGAACTAAAACAGTATTGCACTTTCAGCGTAACATTGGTTATACCATAATTCACACTAACTTAAAGGAATAGCCAGAATAGAATAGTTATTGATACAGAAACGCAATCCAATTCCTGTGGTCATTATATCCGCCATAACTTTTTTTACACTAGTCCTATGATCTCCTACTTTATGCTATACGCGACGGGTTTCACGGGTACTCTTACGTATCTCTGTATAATAAAAAGCTTCCGTTTTAATGACTAATATTCATTATTAAATATCATATTAATCAGTGGATATAATATCTAAAAAACATACAGACTAATTGAGAACCTCCTCTTTTTTTTTGAAGTCGGTTAAAAAGACAAAGCACTAAAAATATCAAACGCAATTCTCAATCACAATTATCAAGCGGTACCTACCCAAAGTTGTTTCTATCGACACTCAGGGGTCGATTAAGTTATGCGAGGGCTTAGAGCTCATTCCCACTAGTGGGAACGGGCTCTTACGCGTATGAATAGAACAACATTGGAACTCGATTATCTTGCACTTGCCACACAAAGTTTGGAGACCTCTGGTAAAAGCATATCATATTTTAAGTGCTTTGTATATTATTTCCGACGACTATAAAAGGACACATCTATGTATTTCAACACATAAAAACTCATACTAAAACAAAACCGTCAACCAAATACAAAACACACACACATAACTAACATTACACATGACAGATCAAGACGCGCTCTATGCCAACTCTCGTCAAAAGTGCTCCTTGCATCAAACTTTAATAACGTTTAACTAACTCGCTTTTGGCCACGGCTTGAAATCTGTAGCAAAAATACCGGTATATTCCAAATTAGTTCAAACCGGTATTTTGGTCTAGTTTTAAGTACTTGGACCAAAGGCACCGGTATAAACCGGTATTTTTGTGTCTAGTTTCAAGCACTAGAACCAAAAATACCGCTATATACCGCTTTATCATCTGTATTTTTAGTCTAGTTTGAATCATCAGTACCAAAGATACCGGTAGTTATTTACCGCTTTATTACCTGTATTGTTAGGATAGTTTGAAACACTAATACCAAAAATAAGTTACCGGTATGATTCGCTTTATTACCGGTATTTTTGTTCTAGCTTCAAGCACAATACCAAAAATACTGATACATCAATACCGCTTTTTTCTTTTAGTTTCAACCGCCCAAAATACCATTGTAATATTTGTAGTATATACCGGTATTTTTGGTACCAGTTTCAAGGCGAGCTTCTAGCCTTTTTGGAGCTAGCAGGAGTTGACATACTCGTGGGCTACTGACGTCTGGGTGTGCCTAAACTTTGGTAGTGACATCCTCTTGCTCGGGTGCCTTCTCTCTGGGTGTCCTCCTAGGAGGAGACAGGAGAGCCTTGGTGACACTGGCGACGGGAGACTCGATGGTCAGCCACATCAACCCCCCGCACCCGAAACTCAACAGGATGGAGGCTGCCAGGATGGTTAACTGTTAAAAAAATATTTTGTTTATATTCAACCATTCACATAATGTGTTATCTATAAAGGATGTCCTAGAGCTCGACGATAACCTGCTACCAGGCGAGGAGTCAAGTTATACTACATACATACAATCACGCCTCTTTCCTAGTAGAAGGATAGGCAGAGTCTATTTGTTTCCACTTAGATTATTTATACACTAGATAGAGCGTAGGCGGCATGAAAACGTCCCGAAAAATATAAACTTATATGGCTTATATGTCATTTGCCACCCCTTCAGTCTGCATTGTGACAGCACGGGGACGTATGAAGCTGTCAAACTGTATGAAAAAGTCACAAAACAAATTAAAAAAACAAAGACACTTTTTTATGAAAATGAATAGTAGTCGTAATTTTGAACAAATAAATACCAAAATTTCCTCATTAACCCTTAAATTTAAACCAAATTGTCAATACACACAAAATACAGTAAAATAAAAATAAAAATATAAAGTCAGTCAAATAAACCGCCCCGCATCGCACCAGGCGCAATGGTGCCCAACACACTAGCCGCATTGCCCCGCTGAACCGCGATGGACAACCTTTGCACCAGAAACGACCCAGAGCGATGGTCAACACTGATGGACGATGACCCTTAACCCTTAAAATGGCAAAATTTCCAACAGTATGTATTTAATTCAAAACCCAGTCTTAAATTAGAACTCCTGAAAATTCTACATTTCAAAAAAATACAAAAAGGTGGGATTAAAATAATGTCTCTTATCGGATACGTTATCAAGTTAAGGTTTAAAAAGTATAGGATTCACTTTTTACTGAAAATCCCCAGGTTTTAACGCGATACTTACAGTGGCGTAGCCAGTTAACCAAAGGCCCTGGGACAAAAAATAAACTAGGGCCCCAACCCGTGTTTGTTTACATGATAAGACAAGTAAGGATGAATATGAATGCACTTTAAATTCACTATAAGACTCGCGCACTTGTAAATTCACTTGTAGCGTTTTATAGCCGCGTTTCTCATAGGTCCGCGTTTATAGTTTGTAAGTCAGACTCCGAGGGACCCCCTGAGCTTGGGGGCCCCGGTGCACTGCCCCGGCTTGCCCTATGGTAGCTACGCCACTGGATACTTACAACATAGAACTCAGACATTTGCGTTGGCAGGCGCTGGAAGCCAACCAGCCCTCGTTGGAACATGGAATGCAGAAGGAAGGCACTGTAGGACACCCGGCCGGTCCAGGTAAACCCGCGCCACTCCAATATACCGCGATATACGCCTAGAGAGAAAAAATTGGAAACAAATGTAAAAGCAAAAAAAATAGTGCGTGCAGTTCCTCCGCGTGGAAGAAGTGAAACTTCGTAATGTGGAAATGAAAAAGGCACTATACATCAATATGAACCTTATTGCAATAACATAAAGAACTAAATTTACTTATGTATCTATGTGTTTAAATTACATACTAGATGGCGCTTTTATCAAGTCTCATACATTTGCACAGACAGTATGAGTTCTGCATCGCACTATCGAAGTTTTTAACATGCAATATGCGCGAGATGTGTACCAAGTGTACTAGCTTCGGCAGTACATATACTAATGCATTCATACACCCTCCATGGTAGCGTTAAACGCTTAACGCGACCTTGTTGGAAGTCGCATTAGAAGTTTCACTTCAAAAATCAGCAAAAAATATGTACTGAGCAAATCGGGTGAACTACCCAGGTATTCGCCGTTGTGGCCTAGTGATTTGACGTATGGTCTCTCAAGCAGAGGGTCGTGGGTTCGAGTCCAGGCTCGCACCACTGAGTATTCCGGAATTAATGTGCGAAATTATATTTGACATTCACCATGAGCTTTACAGAGAAGGAAAACATCGTGAGGAAACCTGCATACACCTGAGAAGAAATTCAATGGTGTAAGTGAAGTTCCCAATCCGCACTGGGCCCGTGTGGGAACTACGGCCCTAGTCCTCTCATTCTGAGAGGAGGCCTGTACCCTGCAGTGGGACATATATAGGCTGCGATGATGATGATGACACAAGGTATTGCTGATGCACCAGGATTGACCACTTAAAAAAACATTGTTAATTGCTAACTGTATATTATTTGCGTTTGATTATCTACACAACTATACTTCATATAATTTAGAATTGAAAATTGGCTCGTCAACTATTTCTTACCTAGCAAATAGTACAGTACAATAGTCTGGGAGCCGCAAAATAAAATTGTTTTAATGTCACTTTATTTGCGTGTCGTCAATTGTTACTCTAGTACAAATTGTAAATAGATAACAGTTCACGAGCCGCAATATAATGTTGTTGTGGTTTATAATTCTAAATTAAATGGAGTATAGACTTTAAAGTCATCACAGCACCATTTAGTGAATGCTAATCAAACTTAAATATGATAGACAGCACTTGACAATGTTTTCCTTAAAGTGGTCAATCACTAGTGTTTGGACAATGGGTAGTTTACCCTACTAAAAGATATAATGCATCAAAAGAATAGAATACTTCCAGGCACTCTTATTCTGAGAGGAGGTCTGTAAATAAACCGCGATGTCTTAGGCTTCAATTCATTGGAGGCGAGGCGAGATTTCAGACTGTTAACTGTAGCTAGCGGTATTTTGCGTGGTGATTCTGACTGTCCCGAATTGGTGGCTCAGTTGCTGCGTCTGTATGTTCCCTCGCCTACTAAATTTCTCTTTCGGCCACGCTGTCGCCATTTGTTGGCGGCGCCGGCAGCACGAACGGTGTCCCGCAGAAAATCTCCGCTAGTTCGAGCTTTGCACCAGATGAACTCACTCCTCGAATCGACCCCAGGCTGTGATTTGTTTGCGAGCAGATGGTTACAACTGTGTGAGGAATGTATGAGATATTGCGAGAAGATGGATATTCGACCTTCTTCTGTTTAATTTTCTTCTGTTTGTTTTTGTAGTGGTAGAGCCATGTTGTAGCTAGCCGCTGCATCACGAATGGGCCGGCTCGTCCGGGGCAGTGCCACCCTCTCACAGAACACCGGCGTGAAGCAGCAGTAATCCTGCTTGCGTTTCGTACGGTCAGTGAGAGTGCCGGGGGCCCAATACCTCACCCCTTCCCTCTCCCCCTCCCTCTCCCCCTTCCCCTATTCCCTCTCCTTTAGGGCTGACAACGCACTGGCATCGTGTAAAGCGCTGCGGGTGTCTATGGACAGTGGTGTTCATTTAACATCAGGTGACCCACTAGTTCGTTTGTCTGGCCTATCTAACGTAAAAAAAAAAAAACTCTATTGTTTTTATGTGTATCTATTCTTTGTAAAAATTGTATTTGAATTTCACAGTGCTTTGGTTGATCTGTTATGCTGTGAAATGTAATGAATTAAATAAATAAATAAATGTCAATCATTACTAACTCTCAACCCTGAAGATACAGCCTATGGCCATGACGATCACACACAGCTGGAAAATAGGCTTGTAGAACATGGAGTACACCACTTTGACCAGCATGGTTGGCTCCCATCCATCCATGTAGAAGAGTCCTCCTGTAAGGATCATACCCACGCCCACCGGGAACCCCATCCAGACCACCCATTTGTATTTCTAGAAAAAAAAGAAGTAGGGTAAGTCGCCAATAACTGGCCACCTCATGCTAAAAAAACCGGCCAAGTGCGAGTCGGACTCGCGCACGAAGGGTTCCGTACAATTGTCTATAAAAATCACGTTTGTTGGATGGGAACCCCCCTTAAATATTTATTTCATTTTAATTTAATGATTTATTTTTAAAGTCAATATATAATATATTTATTCAACAATTAGTCTTAATAGGTAATTAACGATAAGGACCACAATCACTATAGTTTTTCAATATATAATTAAATATTCTGTGAATATTTCAAGCGTCTACCTGTTGCCGTTATCAATATCGAGCAAAAACGAGCAGAAAAATCACGTTTGTTGTATGGGAGCCCCCTTAAATATTTATTTTAACGACCGCTTTAGCCTAGTTGGTAGTGACCCTGCCTACGAAGCAAGAGGTCCTGGGTTCAAATCCCGGTAAGGGCATTTATTTGTGTGATGAGCACGAATATTTGTTCCTGAGTTATGGATGTTTTCTATGTATTTAAGTATTTATTTATCTATATAAGTATGTTTATCGTCGTCTAGTACCCATAGTACAAGCTTTGCTTAGTTTGGGACTAGGTCGATTTGTGTAAGATTGTCCCCTAATATTTATTATTATTATTTATTATTTTATTCCATTTTTTAGTACCTATTTGTTGTTATAGTGGCAACCGATACAGCCCGAGATAAAGCCTGGTGACAGACGGACAGACAGACGGACGGACGGACAGTGGAGTCTCAGTAATAGGGTTCCCGTTTTTACCCTTTGGGTACGGAACCCTAATGAACTCTATTCACCGATAATAGAATTAATTTTTAGTATATTTAAGGTGATAATTACTGGCCACCCTTCAATAACTGGCCACGTTATACTAAACTTAATTCAGTATGAGGGGACCAGTTATTGGCGATTTACCCTAACAGTACGGTTAAAGGTTTTCACACTAAACTCAACATCAGAGATAAATATTGAAATTTAAGCCTTATGTCGTATTTCCTACAGTACAATTTTTAATAAGTATGTAAAGGTAGAGTACGCGTCGAATACGCATCGTACACTTTGTCCATCCATCCGTCCATCCATACTTACAAACTTTCACGTTTATAATATTAGTAGGATTAATTACCTGGAGCCGCTGGGTTGTGGCTTCTTCGTCCTTCATCCAATGGAAAGCCAGCAGCCCGAAGGCGATGCCGAGAGCATACGTCGACATGTTCGTGTGTCCAGCAACGAACACGATTCGGAACGTGTCGTCGGTCTTATACAGCGTCCGGTATGTCCTGGAAATTAATAAAAAAAACACAAAATGAAAAAAAGGGTCCATATCGATTTGCATAATTGTTGAAGGTCATAAATATATAATGTAATGTTTGTCACAATGTATTTTATTCATAACTCTTTTTACTCTTCTATTCTATTCTATTCTATTCTATTCTATTCTATTCTATCCTATTCTATCCTATTCTATCCTATCCTATCCTATCCTATCCTATCCTATCCTATCCTATCCTATCCTATCCTATCCTATCCTATCCTATCCTATCCTATCCTATCCTATCCTATCCTATCCTATCCTATCCTATCCTATCCTATCCTATCCTATCCTATCCTATCCTATCCTATCCTATCCTATCCTATCCTATCCTATCCTATCCTATCCTATCCTATTCTATTCTATTCTATTCTGTTATATTATGTTCTGTTATATTCTATTCTATTCTATTCTATTCTATTCTATTCTATTCTATTCTATTCTATTCTATTCTATTCTATTCTATTCTATTCTATTCTATTCTATTCTATTCTATTCTATTCTATTCAATGCTCGACACCTCAACGCCCAGTAGATGACACCCATCTGTCACCTCTCTTACTATGACATAAGATTGAAGGTGCCATGTATTGGGTCAGTGTCGAGCACAGGGACGTTTACGTTAGAGTTCTACAGGACCATTTAAACATTTCTGAATGACGGTTTCAATTGAACGGCAAAAAAAATATGACGAACATTAACATTATGAATAGGGTAGTGTCCTGGGTAAAAAAAACACTATTACAATTAGTCCGACATTTAAATTATCAAAACATATTGAACACGTTTTTTTTCTTTTGTCAATTGAACAAAAAACGACAAAGATAAAGCGCGACAAAGTTCGGGAGTCGCTCGTGACGTCACGGTTCGCTAAAAAGTGTAGCGAATCGTGACGTCACGCGGAACTTCAACATACAATATCTCCGTCATTTTTTGTTCAATTGGGATGTCCCAATTTTTGGCAACGTATAATAAATCGAAAACCGTTTGGAGAAATAGGCTTTGTGAAGCGTTTTCAGAAATCAGATTCCAAAAATATGATAATCTGAATTAAATAAAGAAAATTTAAGTAATGTCCTTCATTTGACCCCTGCAGTGAATCGTCACAAAGGCAGATATAAAGCAGGTCTACACTCTAAAGCAAATTGACAGTTTGAAATGTTGCTGTCCTGCTTATAATAGCAAAGAGTGACAAAGACAGAACTTTAATCACATGATGCACACCTGGCTTTAAACAGTTGTCATTTATCATAAAGTCCGAAATGTATACAATACTCGCAATGTATTTTTACAAATTTAATTATTAAATTACTACGTTACAAGTAAATATGAAAGAATTTAAATATCAGATTTTAATAAAAAATATCTATTTACTATCACACCATTAAACAAACAGGAATAATCGAAGCTAAAAGAAGAGAAATAAATAAAACTATTTTGTCATGGTTCATTTAGGACCCTAAGCCGTGCTTGTAATATTGACAGTGACAAGACAAATCAGGGCCACTACTACAAAAATCGAAGTTCGTATCGTATCATCCCTCTCAGTCTCGTGTCAAATCATATTAGCGTGAGCGGGACGGCATGAAACGAAGTTCGAATTATGCACTTCGTAGTAGGGTCTCAGTAGTGCCGTGGTAGTGCCACAGATTATGTTATGTACGACTTGAATTTTTCTAGGCTATGGAACGTGGCTCTCTCACTGTGACGTCATCCAACGTATTTCTAAAAAAAAATATAAAAAATTAAATACTCAACCAAATTCAAAATCGATGAAAATGGTGTCTTAAAATGTCCTATTCTTTCCAAAAAAAATATAAAAACTATAGGTTATTTTTTTTGGTGCATCCCAATTGACAAAAGAAAAAATACGTGTCCAATATTTTTTGATAATTTAAATGACGAACTGATTAGAATTTTTTAGGAAACTAGCCTATTATGACTAAAAATTGTACCCCACCAGACACGCTCCCGAAAAAAAATATCGAAGTTAACGGAGACCAAAACAAAACACGGGGCGAATACAGCGTCCCGAAACACAGCTGTGACTAGAGACGGTCGAAAAATGGCAGATCCGCTACGAGGCCTCCGGGACCGGTGCAATAACCAAGAAGTTCTTCCCACAAGTGAGAGATGCAAACAGCATCGTAAAAAAACTCAAACTCACAAATTTCTTGGTTCAGGCCTTTACCGGGCACGGAGGATTCGCAGCCTATCTACACCGTTTCAAAATCAAAGATGCACCCTCGTGCATATGTGACCCGGCTAAAGACGAGGACGTCTGGCACATTGTTTGTGTATGCCCCCGCTTTGACACACAAAGGTTCGAGCTAGAGCAAAAAACCGGAGTCAAGGTAACTCAAGATAGCTCGACCTGGAGTGATTTGCTTGGATCGGCAAAGAACAGAGACCACACTAAAGAGTTCCTGGAAAGAGTGGTTCGCGTGGCATGTCTTCGAAATAAGTAGCACACACACACACACACACACACACACACACATTCAATATTCCCTCCTTATAAAACCATTCTCTTTTCGCTTCACCTGGACCTAGACACTGTTTACAGTATATATAAAAAATTGTCAAACCTTTTTTACTGATTGGATTGTATAGTAGTTTCTGTATAATATTGGTTAGTGTATAATTAGATCTAAGAATTCCTGACATATGCATCTCCCGCCCATACGACAGGTGAGCTCCGGACGGAGGACGCACCCGGTAGTTTCGGTGGGGAACTCGTGGGAGCAACGGCGGAAGTCTAAACAGAGAATCGAGACTAAAAGTTTCTTCTCTGGCCCTTCAGCATTGGCTGGGGTATGGATCCGCTGGGCTCCACATGACCCTTGTGAGACACTGGGGCGTCCAGCCGTCCGGGGGACACTCCTCATCCCTCCGAATTATTATAGCAGGAAAACTATCGATGGAAGCGGTAACGAAAAGAGGGTAGCGCTAGGAGACAAGCGCAAAAAAACACACAGCATGCCAAAAAACCATCAGGCATAAAGGGTAGCCCCACCCAAAAGATGGCATCCAAAGCCACACAATGGGCCCAAAAGATCTCCGACCCACCCTTCCATCGCAGGGCAAAAGAGAGGAAGCCCGTAGTTATAGATAAATGCATATGACAGGAAATCCCACCAACCCAACCAATAGCTCTAAGGAAATGTACAGAAACGGGCGAGGGTCGGTCAAGGAATAAACCAACGGGTAAAAACATAAAAGACCGACCTAAGCACCCCCCAGTGCCCAGCGGGAGAATGCATGCTCCTCTCCCGGCCTTCCAGCAAATGGCTGAGGCAGGACACTGTGGGTAGATTAAGTCCCCTCCCTACCCCTCCCCTCGTTTTTTGTATTAATAATCAATAGAGAAGGGGACTTGTGACCGGGTTTTTTAGTCCGTGCAAGTCGGACACTGTCTGGGCCCTCCATTCCCAGTTCGTCCGAAGGGATTTTTCCCGAGCACAAGTCACTCTTCCTACCCTAAAGTTAAAAAACAGCAAAGACTTCGCGTCTTTGGCCCCTCTGGCGACTCATTCAAAAAAAAAAAAAAAAAAACACAGCTGTAACCTGGTACCAGTCAAGTTATCCTCCTGCCACCTGACCTATATATCGACAGTGGAAAGCAGAAAGGAATTTATATGCATGATTACCTACATTAGAAATTCACCATGAGCTTTACAGCAAAAAGAAAACATCATGAAAAAACCTGCACACACTGAAGAAATTCAATGTGTGTGAAGTTCCTAATTAATCCACACTGGGCCCGCGTGTGTGTGCCAGGCCTCTTCATTCTCTACGCATGCTCACTGTGCCAAATAAAAAAATATCACGGGACAATAGGGATGTTTCCTAGGTAAAAAAATAATTATTATTATTAGTCCGTATTTTGCATTATCAAAAAATATTAGACACGTAATTTTTCTTTTGAGAATTAAACAAAAAATGACGAAGATATGGCGCGTTGAAGTTCCGCGTGACGCCACTTGTTTCTAAAACGCTCATACAAAGTGTAGGAACAAGTGACGTCACGCGAAACTACAACGCGCCATATCTTCGTAATTTTTTGTTTAATTGACAAAATAAAAAATACGTGTCCAATATTTTTAAATAATCTAAAAGTAAGGAAAGTAGCCAATTCACACCATTTGACCTAGTCCCAAACTAAGCAAAGCTTGCACTAAAGGTACTGTCTAGTAACGGATAAACATACTTAGGACTATATACATACTTAAATACGGATATGTATTACATTACCGAAGTACGAAAGACCGAATGTATTAAAACATCGAATGGGTCAAAAGACCGACACGATTTTTTTCTGAAACCCTTAACTTTTTAAGATTGTTATAAAACTAACCTAACCTAACCTAATGGGTATGATGCCGTTTTAATAAATTCTGAGAAGTTTACGGTTTCAGAAGAAAATCGTGTCGGTCTTTTGACCCATTCGATGTTTTAATACATTCGGTCTTTCGTACTTCGGTATTGTAATACATACCCTTAAATATATATTAAACATCCAAGACTCAAGCACAAACATTAGTAAGCATTTATCACACAAATAACTGCCACGACCGGGAATCGAACCCGGGACCTCAAGCTTCGTAGTCAGGTATAGTATAAATCTTCCCAGGTGAATTTTTCGCTTCGAGCCATTACATTAAATTTGAACCTTAATACTATGACGATACCGTTTGTTTTGAAAGATAAGGGCTCGAAGCGAAAAATTCATCTTGGAAGATTTATACTTATAGTCAACTAGGCTATCCAGCCGTCTTGGGACGTTTATAAGCTGGGCTGGGATGATGATGATGATGATGGGCATACAAAAACTTACTCTGGCGACTGGTGCACCACAGCGCTCAGGTCCTGGAAGTAGGTGTGCGATCCCGCGATGATGAAAGACACGAGAAGCATGATGCCAAGCACGATCAGCTGTGTCCTTGGGCGGCGAGCGAGTATGCAGATCAGCAGGCCAAGGCCGAAGAGTTGCGTGTCTGCTGCCAGGTACCTGCAGGACAGAAGGTTTAGAGTAGAGCAGGATGGCGAACGAATGGCAAGCATGCCAGTTGTGGCACGCGACGATATAAAGGTGCGACCAAACCGCCGCTTAAAAAACGCTGCAGACGCACCGTAAACGTCACAACTTTACTATGGAGAGCATGCGGTAAATTCTGACGTTTACGGCAAGTCACTGCGATTCCGTAACGTTTCCGTATTTTAAGCAGCGGTATGGCCGAACCTTATTTCGGGCATGTATGTATGTATGTAAACGCTTTATTGTACAAAAATAAGGCAAAAAACCGGTTCTATGTAAAGTCGGTTTACGGAAGATAGTTTAACGTGACAAGTTGACAACGTCATAAACCAGGCGGTCACCTATCCAAGTACTGACCGCGCCCGACGTTGCTTAACCTCGGTGATCGGTCGAGAACCGGTGTTTTGTCAAATATCTTGAAAACGGTGCATCCAACGGCAAAATCAATGAAATTTTCATCCCGCCTTTAAGACCCTCGCACCCCTCTCCCCCCCGCACCCCCCGCATTGAAAATTACCCGAGCGCTAGTACTAAGATTATACATGCTGGCATGCTGCTCTCTTGTACATACTGGCGTTCGTTGCTCTCTTGTACATACTGGCCTTCGCTGCTCTGTAGATACATGTATGGGGCATGTACGTTACATTGCGTCCTTTTTCATGTATGCAGCCGGCGTTCATCGATTTATTAGACGTTGTCGCGTCAAAATATCGAAGAGAGCAGCGCGCGCCAGGATGTACAATCTTAGTACTAGCGCTCGGGTAATTTTTAATGGAGGGGTGGGGGTGGGGGTTGCGGGGGGATGGGGGGGTTTAAATGGGGGATGAAAATTTGACCGTTTTCAAAATATTTGACAAAACATCGGTTCTCGTGCGATCACGGAGGTTAAGCATCGTCGGGCGCGATTAGTACTTAGATGGGTGACCACCTGGTTTCATTTTTGTTTTTTGAATGTTTTGTTATGACGTTGTCACGTTCCTCGTTCGTAAACCGACATTTTATTTGTATATTCCCTGCCAAATTTATTTTTTTTCTGTGTAGATATCGAATATGGGTAACACACATCTCCCTCTCTCTCTCTGTCTGTCTCTCTGTCACTTTCTCCTTCACCTGGTCAAAATAGCTCAATCTTGGCCTTCCTCTACCTCGTTTTCCTTCTATTTTTCCTTCCAGCACACACTGTGTCACAAATTTTATGAAAAATGGAAATTAAAAGAAAAAAAACTACTTAAAAAACCAGCTTTTATTAAGAAGATGTTAATAAAAAGAACTGAAAAGCTGAAAATAATTAAATTGTGATAAAAATAGACCTTGCCCTTTCATTCTGAGAGGAGGCCTGTGCCCTCTCTTTTCGTTTTTATCACTGTCCCAATTTTTTCAATAAAAGCGTGTTACACCTTCATTATTAATCTTGACCGACCGTTTGTCCACTTAAAATAAATTCACGCGCAGATGACCCTGGCTATTCATACCGGTTTTAGATTCTAAAGTCCTGCGGCGATGGGATGTTGACAGTGGGGTTAAGGCAACGATGTGCTGAGGCCTTAGTTAGCATCCCGCACGTAGGCGGTCAGGTGAGAGTGGTCGCTCCCGGAGTCGACGTAGGCGGGACTCGGGGTTCGGCAGCACGTCTGGCGACAAAGCAGCCCTATTTAGGATCGCTCTGCTTTCCTCTGCATAGAGGAGGGGCCTAGAAAAGGTGGCCTAAAAATAGTCCGTCTCACCCATCATCTAGACGCCAAACCGCGGGCGTCTAGACATCGTCAACGCGGTCACAAGATACTGAAAAATAAGAGATCTCCCATAAAACCCAAACGACTTTGCATTGCTACATGGAACGTTCGAACCTTGCTAGATAATGACCGAAACTTATGTCCAGAGAGAAAAACTGCTCTCATAGCAAGAGAGCTGGCACGCTACAAAATCGATATAGCTGCAATAAGCGAAACCCACCTGAGCGATACTGGGGAGCTGTGTGAACAACTTGGTGGCTACACGTATTACTGGAGCGGACGTCCTGCCGGTGAACGGGCGGGTGGTGGCGTGGGCTTTGCTGTTCGCAATGGCCTGGCTAGAGATTTGAGTGAATTACCTAAGGGTGTCAGTGACCGCCTCATGACTCTACGACTGCCAACTTCCAACAACAAATGCGTCCACCTTATAAGTGCCTACGCTCCTACACTTCCTTCGCCGGATGTGGACAAAGAGGCGTTTTACCAAGATCTTCGTCGGATCCTGGAATGTATCCCAAGACACAACAAAATTATCCTGTTGGGTGATTTTAATGCTCGAGTCGGCGCAGAACATGACCTTTGGAACGGCGTCCTCGGCAAGCATGGAGTTGGTAAATGTAACGACAATGGTTTGCGCCTTTTGTCGTTGTGTGCTGAATTCGACCTTGGCATCACAAACTCATTCTTCCGGCTTGCTGAAAAATATAAGACCTCGTGGATGCACCCTAGATCCAAGCACTGGCATCTTTTAGACTATGTCATTGTCCGCCGCAAAGATCTGCGTGACGTCCTCATAACAAGATCGATGCGCGGAGCGATGGGGTGGACTGACCACCGTCTCATCAGATCAAAAATGCTCCTAGAATTTAGGGCACCACGACGAGCACCCCACAAAATTAAACCTAAATTAGCCTTCTCTAGACTAATTACCTCACCGGAACTGGGAAACTCGCTGGACATCTTATTTTCTGCTGGCTCCCCGCAGACTGACTCTTTGTCTGTGGAGGAGGAGTGGCGATCATTTTCCAATCATCTTTACGGTTGTGCGCTCGAAACCATTGGAAGAGTTACAAAGAAAAACCAAGATTGGTTCGACTCATCAAACCAAGAGATCAAAACTCTAGTCGAGGCGCACAGACGTGAATTAAACACTCAAACAACAGATGCGCGCAGTAAAAAGGAATCTCATAAAAAACTAAGATCAAAGGTTCGTGAACTTAAAGATAGGTGGTGGAAGGAGAAAGCTGCTGAATTACAGCACTGCGCCGATACTCACCAGACTGGTAGGTTCTTCGAAGGCATACAGGCAATTTTTGGTCCTCGTGTAAGGAAAATTGCACCAATGTACTCGAGGGACAAACAACACCGAGTTACAAATAAGGCCGACCTGCTGATACGTTGGGCTGAACATTTTAGTGATGTTCTGAATCCTGACGCAGCAGGCGCTGATCTTTCTTACGTAGGCTCTCTCGAGGAATTACCAGTTTGCAGATCCTTAGACGATCCGCCGTCTTTCGAAGAGTTCACGAAAGCAATCAAACGTCTCAAGAACTCGAAGACACCTGGTATGGACCAACTTCCTGCTGAAGTTTATAAATATAGTGGGAAGGACATCGTACAAGGGCTCTACCACCTTGTTTTACGAGTGTGGGATAGCGAAGTAGTTCCACAGGACTGGCGGGATGCGGTGATTTGTAAGCTGTACAAGGGGAAGGGAGATGTCTCCGATTGCAGTTCTTACCGTGGCATATCGCTCCTTGCCAGTGCCGGCAAGGTCCTCGCGCACATTGTTAACACCCGCCTTAGTGAAGTGGCTGAGAGGCATCTACCGGAGAGCCAATGTGGTTTCCGTCCTAGTAGGGGCACTATTGACGCGATTGCTGTCGTAAGGCAACTACAGGAAAAAAGCCTTGAACATCAACGGCCACTTTACTTGTGCTTTGTCGATTTGGAGAAAGCATTTGATAGAGTTCCACGTGAGGCTCTCTGGCTTGTGCTTCAAAAATCTGGGTACCCGAAGAAATTTGTCAACCTCATACGCCAATTTCATGTTGGCATGAAAGCACAGGTTCAACATGAAAACGAAATTTCTGAGGAGATCCAGGTCACGGGCGGTGTTAAGCAGGGCTGCGTGATGGCACCCACGCTCTTTGCCATTTATTTCGCGGTTGTAATGAGAGACGCTCTGCAGGATTGTAGTGATCGAATCCAGCTCAACTTCCGGTCTGAAAAGGGTGTGTTTGACATTTCCAGATTCAGGGCGAAATCGAAAGTACAAAAGATTTCTGTATTGGAAGTAGTCTACGCCGATGACGTATGCCTCATGTCTGACAGTATGGTGCATCTCCAGAGCTATATTGATGCCCTACATCGGTCCTGTCAAAAATTCGGCCTGGTTATTAGTGCTCATAAGACCCAAGTGCTTAAACAGCCACCCCGAGGTTGCGAAGTGGATAAAGCAACGTTAAATCTTGATGGGAGACCACTAGAGGAGGTGGCGCACTTTAGGTATTTGGGTAGCACTATCCGGCACGACAACACCTTAGCTTCGGAGATGCCATCACGCATCGCCAACGCAGCTGCTAATTTTGGACGACTCGCTGATCGGGTCTGGAGGTCCCATGATCTTAAGCTTGAGACTAAAATTAGCGTCTACAAGGCGCTAATCCTACCAGTCCTTTTATACGGCGCTGAGACATGGTGCCTCTATAAAACAGACATCAAGAAGCTCGACACTTTCCACCTTAGGTGTCTAAGATCTATTCTTAAGATCAAGTGGCAGGACCGTGTCTCTAATTCCGAGGTTCTGCGTCGCTCCGGAATGCAGGGTTTGGAGGCTATCCTGATTCTGCGCCAGCTCAGGTGGTGTGGGCACGTCCTCCGTATGGATGACCACCGTTTACCCAAAGCCGTTTTCTATTCTGAGATGGCAGAGGGTAAACGGAAGCACGGTGGTCAGCATCTACGCTACAAGGACGTGCTCAAAAGACACCTAAACGCTTGCGGTATTGACCCTGCTGGTTGGGAGGTGCTCGTTTCACAGAGGTCTTCGTGGCGTTCCACCGTTTATAGAGCTATTGAAGCTTTTGAGAAGAATCGGCTGGAAACGATTGACCTAAAACGCCAAACCCTAAAAGCAAGGCCTAAGCCCTCCTACACCTACACCTACAACTCGCGTGGTCAGCTCTGTTGCATCCCTTGCAACAGGGTTTTTAAGACTAAGTTCGGTCTAGCGAGCCATATTAGGGCTCATAATAGAGCATAAGTTTTATTTTGTACATAAGTTTTTTGTTTTGTTTTATTTTTAAGTCTTGTAAATATAAAATATAATTTTTGTAAATTTTATAGGTATAGTCCGGGTCGCCGTCATCGAAATCGATGTGGAGGACTATTATTATTATTAATCTTGACGTCAAAATGTAACACGCTTTTATTCAAAAAATTGGGACTGTGATAAAAACCCAAAGAGAGGGCACGGGCCTCCTCTCAGAATGAAAGGGCAAGGTCTATTTTTATCACAATTTAATTATTTTCAGCTTTTTAGTTTCTTTTATTAACATCTACTTAATAAAAGCTTGTTTTTAACTTTTTAGTGCCCATCTTCCAGCTCCATCTTCAGACCCTAATTACCACCTAGGACCAAATTACTCGTTGAGACGAATCAAACGAGCCCAAACTCGATGGGGTTGTGTCATTTCATTGCGAAGTTCCTTTGGCCACCTTCCAGCTCCATCATCGGACCAGCACCATGTCATCATAATGTCACGAGATTTGCACATGTATGCAAAATTTCAGCTCAATCGGTAATCGTAAAGTGGATCAAATTTAATTTGCAAGATTTGATGACAAACATCGGGACAGATGAAACTAAATAAAAGCTTGTAATAAAAAGAGCATCTTGCAGCCCCAGGCCTGCAATTTTGTATGAAATTGAATTGAATTCCATTAACGACCTCTCGTCTAGCCGCACCTGGAACGTGATACTTCGCGGCCTATTGTAACGAACATAGCATCAATACCCCACAATAGACTTTTGGACAGTTTAAAATTATTACATCAGAATATTCAGGGCTTATTATGCAAATTAGATGAAATAGAACTATGTATAGATGAGATGAGGGATTTATGTAAGTTTATTGATATTTTATGCTTTACTGAAACTTTTGTTAAACGTGGCAGTGAAAACAACATTCGTTTAAAGGGCTACAGGTTGGCTACTCAATTCTCAAGAATTGATAAGAAACGAGGTGGTTCCTGTATCCTTCTTAGAGGAGGCATTGAGTATAAACCAATACTGTGGTGTAACAAGTTATCTACCGAAAGAGTTTTTGAGTGTTGTGGAGTCGAGTTAAATGGACTGAAACTCATTGTGTTCTGCATATACCGTGTTCCAGAAAACAGTAACATCGCAATATTTTTTGATAAATTGGATGCATTACTCTATAAAGCAACATTAAATAATAATAAAAAAATCATAGTTACGGGTGATCTCAATATAAATACACTAAAACCTAATAGTACTGCACAACGCTTAAAAAATGTCCTATTGAATTATGATGTCCATTTACATATTAATGCACCCACACGTGGGCAATCGTGTATCGATCATGTAGCAAGCAACATAAAACATGCAATGGGTTATGTCTGTGAGATGCACCTTTCGGATCATGAAACATGTCAAATACTAGAGTTTAAGACGACGGAACCATTAAAACATCATAAAGATTTCTGGTATATCAGAAATAGAGAGTATAGTACCGAAAATATAAATACATTCCTTAACTGCATTTCTTCACTTACGTGGTCTGATATAATTCATGAACCAGATTGTAATTTGGCTTTTGACTTGTTTCATGATACTTTCAGTCTTTTTTACAATTTGTCTTTTCCCGAAAGAAGAGTTAAAGTTAAGGGAAATAACAAAAAACCGAACTGGATCACTAGAAATATGAAAAAATCCTGCAAAAAAAAGAGACACCTAAGATTTTTATACTACAAACATAGATCAAATGAACACAAAATGGCATACAAGAGATATAGTAAATTGCTTAGAACATGCATCGCACAATCACAGAGAATCATGAAAAGTAAAGTTATTCTACATTCAAAAAACAAAGGTAAAACTACCTGGAATATTATAAAGGACAAAACGGATAACATAAATATATTTGAAGGTATTGAATCAGTAAATGTAGAAAACAAAACCATTGACAATCCAATAGAGATAGCACAAACATTTAATGACCACTTTATAAATATTAAGAATGAGAGAATAGGAATCAATCCAAATTTAGATAAAATTAAATCAATTTGTACTAGTATTTTTATGACTCCTTGCACACCGAATGAAATAGAAAAATACATACAATCCCTAAACAACACAAAAGCTGTAGGTTTTGATGGCGTAGCCACTCGTGTAATAAAGTTGAGTGCCAATCATATAGCTCCTATTCTGGCGCATTTAATAAATGAGTCTTTCAGCCAAGGAAAATTCCCAACAATACTTAAGCAGTCCATAGTTGTACCATTATTCAAAAAAGGAGATAAGAAAGACATAAATAATCATCGTCCTATTACACTTATCTCGATTTTTTCCAAAATATATGAGAAAGCTATGCATCGTAGGATTTTAGGGTTTTGTGAAAAGCATGATATTATAGCTAAAGAGCAATATGGATTTCAAAAGGGTAAGTCGACAACGCTAGCTTGTTACACTTTGATGAAATCCATAACGGAAAAAATTGATAAGAAAACACAATTAACAGGTGTTTTCTTCGACATGAGTAAAGCCTTCGATTTTGTGAATCACAATATATTAATAGCTAAATGCGAAAAGTATGGTATTAGAGGCAATGCGTTGGACTGGATTAAAAGCTACCTAACAGGACGAAAACAATGTGTTCAATTGAGCAAAATAAATAAATACAATGAAGTTGCAAAATATCGGTCTTCATATAGAATTAATGATTCAGGTGTACCTCAAGGAAGTGTACTTGGACCGTTACTATTTATTTTATACATAAATGATCTTCCGAAAGTAAGTCAATATAAAACTATTTTATTCGCAGATGACATCTCAATTTTAATTACTAAGGATAACAATGATAATAATTACACTAACGCTATAAATAAGACTATTGACTCTGTATGTAATTGGTTGGAAGAAAATGGCTTATATGTAAACATTGAAAAGACTAAATATATGCAATTTTGTAATTATAGGAAACAGTTACTGAAATTAGATATTAAATGTAAAGGAGTAGACATTGAAGAAGTTGATGTTACAAAATTTTTAGGTATTATAGTAGATCGACATTGCAATTGGAAATCTCATGTTGAAAATGTTTGCGCCAGATTAGAAAAATTTACATTTGCTTTAAGACGTTTAAAACGTATAGCTGGCAAAAAAGCTGCCTTGACAGCTTATCATGGTTATGTGAGCTCAATATTACGGTATGGTCTGATCATCTGGGGTAACTCACCCGACATTAAACGAGCCTTTATATGTCAAAAAAAATGTATTCGAGCCGTAAGTGGAGTAGGACCTTTAGAACCATGTAGACCCTTGTACAAAGAGCTGAATATACTAACCTTAGCAGGGCAATATGTATTGGAAGTTGGCTTATTTGTAAGGTCAAACCCACACTTTTATAATAAATTATTAGTGAATCCTAGGCTCAGAACCAGAGATGTTGCAAAACTAGCCAAGCCAACACAAAAAAGCGCACTGTATAGCAAAAATTGTTACGCGATGTCAATACAAATATATAATCATATACCATTAATAATTAGACAAATCACGAAATTAGCAAACTTTAGAAAAGAATTAATAAAATGGTTAAAAGACAAATGTTTTTACAGTGTAAATGAATTTTTGGAATATAATAATAAAATGTGACTTATGAAAATGATTAATCAAATGAATTTATATTGTTGTAATTGTATACTTATTATTAATTCTTCGACATGGTTCTATAATTATATTTTCACATTTAGTTTTAAGACGATAAATTTTTGCATGCTTGTAATAGCTAAGTGTGTGTACAATAACAAATTTTACTAACATCGATTTAATCCCACGCTTAATGCAAATAAATTCAATTTCATTTCATTTCATTTCAATATTTCATTGCATGTTTGAGAAAAGGTATAGTTACCAAGTCTGCGGCAGGCAGGCGGAGTCGTCATAGATATAGTTGTTAATGTACAGCAGATGCGACCACCAGTACACGGAGCAGGCTTCGGACTCTGTGGTGACCACGTGCTGCCACATCGGCCCGTCGCCCAAGTGGCGCATCAGCGTCATTATGAAGAACATTATCAGGGCGTAAGTCGGGGTCAACCTGTAAGAATAGTACATTGTGCATTAAGAAGGGGATTACTGACAAGTCATTTATCAGGCTTTTAATCCGATACGTTTTGCTTTGATAGTAATGCAAAGTTTTTACTTATATTAAAGCATAGAACAGGGGCTCCCAATCTTTTCCAGATCGCGGCGCACTAACAGGTTTTATATTTTGTCGCGGCGCCCTAAACTAAAAAAAAAAACTAACTAAGTAACTAGTTTGGCTCAGTGACCCAAAATGAGTCTTGGCCTCCGGAACGAGAGCACGCACTTAGCCCGATCCTGCGCAGTTTCACGCCAATTGAAAGCGCCAAGCGCCCTAGCTAATTGAAATTTACGATATAAGGCAGAGGCATCGTCGGTTTCATGGTACAGCGCATATGATTTGAAATATTTCACGGCGCCCCTCTGTACCCTCTACGGCGCCCAAGGGCGTCGCGGCTAGGATTACCATATGACAGGCGTTTGCCGCATTTGACAGGCATTTTAGGGTTTAGACAGGCGTGCGGCCGGCATTGGTCTGAGACAGGCATTTTTGTTCTCTGACAAATATCAGTAATAAACATCCTTCTTCATTATTATCTGTTGGCTTTTACTTATTACTTACATCGTTTTGCTTTAGACAGGCATTTTTCTGAAAAATCAGGCATTTTAGGTACCATAGTCAGGCATCCCTCTATTTCATTATGGTAACCCTAGTCGCGGCGCACACTTTTTTTGGCATAGAAGATTAAACCGGAATCCAAAATTACAAGATGTTATGTATCAAGGCATCATGCATTAGATTATATTATTACAGCATCAAATAGGTATACAATTCATGTCACATATAAATTCATAAAACGTCAAAATGTAAAATAAATGTACTGTCGAGGAAACTGAATCGCGTACGGCCGGCCAAGAAAGTGGTCTACCAGTTTTGACAAAAGTTTCTGTGAGATCTAAATATCGCTAAGGTTGACTTTTCTGAGTTAAGTCATTAGTCACTGTCGTCATAATTTTTGCAAGGGAAAATCAACCTCGTTGTATCATGAAGCGCAAATGAACTTCAACCGTAGGGTGATAGACCATATTTTTGGCTGACTATACCAGGGTGGAACGTTTTCACAACCAATTTCACGATGATTTCTATGGCAGATGTATGAAATGTCAACATGACATTTGCAATGAAAAGGGCCCTGGTACGTAATTCAATTTCTTCGACTGTATGTGGCAGGAAGTGCATACTGAATCTACAACGTGTCTGTACCCACTGGACATAGACGAATAGAACGTGTTGATTAGGGTATTTCTAAGCTCTGTACAAAACCTCACACCAAACGCCACCATACGCCACCGTATTAACGGAGAAATAACTGATATACGATTTAATACTTTGGAACAACCTGTATGTAGATATATGGTAATTAAAGAGTATTTCAACTTGGTCAACCTCTGTACCGCAAACTCATTGCGAACAATGAGCATGTTCCAACTTATTGTTGATTTGTTTGTGCGTATTAATTTGTATTTTGGAAAAAAAATTATCTAATCTGAGAATTGTACAAATGTAGAACATTCCTGAGAGAGAACTATAATCAGGATTTCGGTCTTTGTCCAGAGAGTAGAGACACGTTGTATACAGTAAAAATAGTTAAGTTACATAAAGTTTACCAATGACAGATGGTTTGCCTTCCTTTCATATTCAACTTTAACGACCTACAAAATAAAGCCAAAGTCAAAAGTCAAAATTCTTTATTCAATTTAGGCATCAAATTGATGCTCCTATGAACGTCGAAAAATCTACCACCGGTTCGGAAAAAACCCTGTTGAGAAGAAACCGGCAAGAAACTCAACAAGGTATATTTTTTTCAATCAGATCTACATTGTTATTAAATGACATACATCTAAAGTATTTAATACAATTAAATTTTTTAACACAGTAGATACGCTATTTGAGACTAGAGATCGCCAATGCGGATCGGAATTATTTCCAAACATCCCTGTCCATGATATAGTCATTAATTTTATAGTACGCCTTAGATATTAATGTCTTCTTCACAATGGATTTGAATTTTGTATCAGTTTGTTCGGTTATTGTTTTCGGAATTTTATTATAAAAACGTATGCATCTTCCCAGAAACGACTTTTTAGTTTTAGCCAGTCTGTAAGATGGAACTTTAAGCTTCCCTGTGTTTCTAGTAACCTTTGGCTTATCGACGTTAGTGGGAAAATCACATATGTTTTTTCTTACATACATGATTATTTCAAATATATACAACGACGGCAGGGTTAGGATACCTATTTCTTTAAAAAAAGATCTTAAAGAATCGCGTGTCCTTAAGTTATATATCGCTCTGATAGCCCTCTTTTGCAAAATAAAAATTGATTCCAAGTCTGCAGCAGATCCCCATAAAATAAGGCCGTATGAAATGATGCTATTGAAGTAGGAAAAATACACCAACCGTGCCGTCGCCACATCGGTTAGCTGCCGTATCTTTCTGACTGCAAACGCAGCAGAGCTCAACCTATTCGCAATTGCTGTGGTGTGCGATCCCCACTGCAATTTAGAGTCCAGTGTTATTCCTAAGAATACCGTAAATTTTACAAATTCAATACTTTGACCGTTAAGTTTAATATTTGAGACCGAATTTGAATGAGGCGGATTTAACAATGAAAATTTAATACATTTTGTTTTCTTAGGGTTTAGTAACAAGTTATTGGCAGCAAACCATGCGGATATCATGGACAGAGTTTCATTGGGTTCAGTGAAATCGGTGTCTTTTCTACTAACTTTGAACAGTAAAGAGGTGTCGTCAGCAAACATAACTATCCCTGATTTCTGACTCACGGTATAAATTAGGTCATTTACGTAAACCAAATACAAGAATGGCGCTAGAATAGATCCTTGAGGCACTCCCATTTCGACCACAGATCCCTCCGATACCGTTCCATTAACCGCTACCTTTTGTTTTCTCTGTGTGAGGTAAGATTTGATGAGTTCTAAAGCGAGGTCACGAATACCATAGAAATTTAATTTACGAATTAAAGTGTCATGATCCACACAATCAAAAGCTTTCGAAAGGTCGCAGAATACACCTATAGCATCATGTGATTCCACCCAAGCTTGTAATATGAATTTAACTAAACTGTAGCCCGCATCTGTAGTAGATCTACCTTTCGTGAATCCGAACTGCTGTGGATGCATGATTTTATGTGAATTGAAATGTGACATTATTTGCGTTAGCATTATTTTTTCGAATATTTTGCTAAACGCTGATAGGATGGATACTGGGCGATAATCAGAAGGATTATCCCTATCACCTGATTTAAATATGGGCACTACTTTACTATATTTCATTAAATCGGGAAATACGCCTTCATCTATGCAATTATTAAATATAAAAGCCAAAGTTGGAGCAACGACATCTAAAACGGATTGTAGAACCTTAACTGAAACGCCCCACAAGTCTTCCGTTTTCTTTACTTTTATCAATTTAAAAGTCTTCATAATGTCAAAGGGAGAAACATGCGTAAATTTAAAATTACTTATGTTTGGAAAAGAAACATTTTGTTTTAAGAGGGATTCTGCTATTTTTGAAGAAGAAGCGAGACATTTAGTAGTTTCAGTGGGGATTTTCGAAAAATATGTGTTAAATTCGTTAGCTACTTTAACCGCGTCTGTTGTTAATACGTTATTAATATTTAATGATATTGAGGACTGCGCGTTTTTACATCGGCCGGTTTCAGTGTTTATTATTTTCCAAACTGCTTTAATTTTGTCATCAGATGACTTAATTTTATTACTTAAATGAAGTGCTTTTGCTTTATTACATATGATTTTAAACAATTTTGAATAATCCCTGACATACTGGTGAAAACGTTCATCAGTGGTACAAGATTTCCTATCATAAAGACCGTACAAGACGTCCCTACTCTTACGAATTCCGGGTGTGGCCCATTCACTAAATGACAATTTATTTCCTATCTTAATACGCTTTTTACTACACGTTTTATCGAATTCCTCACACACAGTATTTAAAAGTATTTTAAAATTTTCATTTGGGTTTTTAGGGAGTGCTTTTACATTGTTAACTTTTTGCGCGATGTTCGTTTTGAGACGGTCAAGTCTTTGTTTGTTCAACGGCCTAATTTCTATGATTTGATCAACACCGCCCCTATCCCGAGGTAACTTCACTATTTGAGCTTTGTGATCCGAACGAACTCCACTAACAATAGTTTTTTCTAGGTACTTACAAGTTAAGCAAATATTGTCTATACATGTGGTTGAAGTGGAAGTGACTCTGGTGGGTTCATTAAATGATAAATTCAAATTAAAAGATTTTAAAACAGAGATAAACTGGTCTTTTTCAACAGATTGTGACAAAATATCGATATTAAAGTCACCGCAAACCACCACCGCTTTGTTGCGTTTTATTGATTTCCTTAGAACATCTTCCATAGTATTTATAAATAAAGGAATACTCGAATTTGGTGGTCTATAAATACATAAAATTAAATACTGTTCCGTCTCCGCAGAAGCGATCTCGCATACACGTTCAACAGAAAGGCCGGACAGGTCTTTACGTTCTTTGAATTTTAAACCATTTTTTAATAATATAAGAGACCCGCCGCCAGCCGCAGACTCTCTGCAGAATGCACTAGCTATTACATAATTATTTACATTAAATTGCATTCTATCCTGTTTTAGCCAAGTTTCTGTTAAGCAAATAATATCTAAATTTAACTTTTCAGAGAGTAATTCTAAGTCATATATTTTGCCAGTGAAGCGATTTATATTTTGATGAAGACATGATAGACTACTTTGCTTCTCTATTGTCGGTGCTGGTAGTTTAAAGACACATTCACGCTCGAAAGTGTCGTCCTATCAGAGCGGGGAGAAGGGGGGTGATTTCCGAATACGGAATTAATAAAACATGCTAAGGATTTAGCAAGCTTGTCTGGGGTCAGTCGGTAGTCACTAATAACTTTATTAGTGTCGAAAAATAAAACGTCACTATGACGGCTCGTCATCTTAAACAATAGTTTGTTTAAGCGGTAAAAATGATTATTACTTTTACTTAGAGAAGCAGAGTAGGGAAACGCACCTACAATAATGTTTATCACGCTTAGTTTTGATAGGGAATCGAACCCATTTTTTACGTCCGAATACCTAACGTCGGACCCGTCACCTAACATTAAAACAATCGTTGATTGTTTAGTAAACTGAGAAACCATTATTTTATCAACTAATTGTTTAAAAGAGGCATTAGGCATACAATTATTTATGACACAGCTGTCTGACATATGATTATACAATATTTTGCCCAATCCCTTCCCTATCCTATCAGAAAATACTAAAGTTTTATTTACATTTTTACAGATACGGTTTCCACCACTATTTATATCACAATAGTCCGCCCTGCGGGTAGACTCGAACTTACATTGAATTTTAGTTTGTAATGCGCTGTCAACCTGCTCACGCGATAGCAAAGAGTTGACGCGCCTTTCGTTATATTCACAAAGATTAACCAGCTCGTTTGCCGCTAAAATGTGTTCACTAATTTGTTTCTGAGATGTTACATATTTACTATTCAAATCCCTTAGGGAACATTCCAACTTATTTATTTCTCCCCGCAGTCCGGACGTATCTGTGACATAAGCGTGCCTACTGTGTTGTAATTGTGCATTACATGTTTTTAATTCATTTAAAATACTTAGACGATTTTTATGTAACATTCTATTTTTGTGAACACTAATATGTTGTTTATATAGTCTTTTTGATCGCCGTATGAACCTGTTTAACTTGAGATATTTTTTCAATCTTTTGTTACTTAGGAAATGCACCGGTCTAGACTCATAAGAAGTATCCTTGGTTAAATCTATAACATCTATAACAGCCGGTGATAAAGAAGAAGAACGATCGGTCAGACGCGTTGCGCAGACGTTTGGTGCTGTCATTATTTCATCATAAAGCCGTTGGGTGTTATCGGCTTCTTGACGTTCAATCTGTTCCTGTAGTTGGCGAACAAATTCGTAGGAGGCGGCGAGTTCATACTCGAGCTGGTCTACCCGTTGAAGTGTTTGCTCGTGAACGTCACAGCACTGTTGGTGTCGGCTAACGGTTTCCAGCAGTCGGTCGCGTTGTTCCGCAACGTCCGTGTACATCACATCTAAGTCGGCCAGTTCGCGTTTGAGTTGAGTGTTTTTTGATACTATTTGCTGCACCTCGTATTCGCCATCGTCACGTTCCCGTAGTAGCTGCTCACACGTAGCCTTAGACAGCTTGAGTTCTTTAAGGGCCGCGTTCAGTTTGATATCGAGTTCACGTGCAGTGGCCTTGCGAGTTAGTGCTGAGCTAGACATTATGAGCCCAGGTAACCCGCAGTGACTCCACCGCACCTGAAACTAACCGCAACGCAACTGTATATCAAGCATAAAAAGCAGAAAAGTGAGGTGGTTTAATAAGTGAAATGTGAAATAATTGTGAAGGGAACAAGAGAGTGACAAGAACAGGTATTATGGAGTGCAAAAAAGGTATTAGAAAATAGAAGTTATAGGTAGCTAGTGTAAACAGCTGACCGGTTCAATAACAAAAGTAGGTACGAGGTTATTAAATGAATGACTGTCAGGTTTTCAACATTATTTACACTACTCAGAGGCTAATTGACTTTAAAAAAAATTTAATTATTATCGTATATACGTCCTAATGTGCTTAATTAACTTTATAAAAGACAATACTTCCCTTTTTAATGATGTATGTTTAAATATTTCCGTTGAACCGACGTTACGCCATCGCCGAAATTTTCGATGAGAATTTAACAGTTGTACACTTGTTGTACACTAATACTACTTTACGCGAACACTTTACTGTTTAATATTCAACGTTTTTTAATGTTTTTATTTGTATTTACACTATTTAAATAATTAATTAAATAATTAAAAACAGCTGTGTCGATTTTGACGTTTGAGCTTGGCTAGGGTTGCCAGCGTTCTCCAACTGCCAATTTTAGAATACTGTTACCCACGTTTGTAGATTTTGTAATAGCTACCTACTTTGTTTGTAGAAATGAAATGAAGGCAAGCCATCTGTCAGTGGTAAACTAAAAGTAAACGTATTGTACGTTACTTAAAGTATTTTGTAAGGGACGTCTTACCTAAGCCACCGCATAACCATTCCCTTGGGCCACTCCCAGAGGGTGATTTTGTGTTTCTCAGCGTGCAGCTCGAAGTTAAAGGCCAGGAGGAAGCCGGACATCACGAAGAAAGTGTACGTCACCAACGTGCCGTTGTACAATATTTGTTTCGAGGGGTCCTCGTATGTCTGAAAATCATCAGTACAATAACAAATAAAGTAGTGAAGGGGGTTCTTTATAGTAGGTACCGTATTAATAACACCAGGCTACCAACGGAACACATTGGTTTTTTTTTGCCATTACGCTATCATTACTTTAGACTGAAAAGAAAGAAATAGGACTTAAGAATTCTCGTTTCGTGGCTAGCTTCGAATCGGGATTATTTCTCCCTTTCGGAAGCCAGCTACCAAACTTGGCTACGAGATGGGACTTTAGAATTCCCGTTTCGTAGCCAGCTTAGAATCGGGATTAAGTATTTCTCCCATTCGGAAGCCAGCTACCAAATCTGGCTACAGATGGGACCAAATGGAGCGACCCCGTGCCCGTGTCTCCACCCCGCTTCCCCGCTCCTCCTCAGTTTTCTGGTTTTATGTGAATCTAGACACGCGGCAGCCAAGCCAAGTTCAAGCAAAAGGCGCCGAGTTTTTATCAGCATATCAAATGTTGAAGATAAGTTACTTAGCCAAATATAAGATGATTTTTTGTATGTAAAAAGTAGCCAAGTCAAATGTTAAGCTTCAATTTAACATAAGTTAAGTATCTACTTTGTGTAAATTATTCGATAGCTAAATTTAAGAATTTACATTTATAAATATAAAACACTGTTTCAGTAGAAAAAAACAAAAAATAGAGTGTTATATAATTTGCTATTTCTTCTTACAAATAGATTTCAGTATTACCTGCAGATGAATAAATAAATAAATAAATAAATATCACGGGACAATTCACACCAATTGACCTAGTCCCAAAGTAAGCTTAGCAAAGCTTGTGTTATGGGTACTAGGCAACGGATAAACATACTTATATAGATAGATACATACTTAAATACATATTAAACACCCAAGACCCGAGAACAAACATTCGTATTTTTCATACAAATATCTGCCCCGACACGGGAATCGAACCCGGGACCTCAAGCTTCATAGTCAGGGTCTCTAACCACTAGGCCATCTGGTCGTCATCTGAGAGGAGGCCTGTGCCCTGCAGTGGGACGTATATAGGCTGGGATGATGATGATTACATGCAGAACATGGCACCCGTTTAGATCTCAATCGTTTTGTCGGTGAAGTCCACAACCAAGCATATTTTTAGACCTAAATATTGAACTTGGCTAACGTTTTTCACATTTATGTTTTTGGTGGGATTTTTAAACTACTGCAACTCCCTGACCTCCGAAGAGGATCGGAGATTTTGTGCGATTCTATTAGTGGGTTTTTGTCTCGCTCACCGATCCACTATCTCGCTCTGCTCCAATGGATAGGCAGGCTAAAAGCGCCTTTTAGTCTGCAATATCCATTTCTCTTAGAAGAAACATAGTATTTGTAACTTACTGACTCTATGAAGTGAGGGTTGTTGAGATACGAGTATGACATCACCAACGCTGTGTGAGAGAAGATCACGCAAACCATCGTCAATGTCCTGAAAAGACAAAAAAAAAGTGAAAAAAAAGACAAAAAAAAAAACAGTCAGTCGTAACTATAAAAATCCAGTTTTAGTAGAACCCTGCTTCAAAGTAAAATGTACGCATTGTATCTACCCTCTTAATATTTAATGTGATTATATATTTATTATTTGTTGTTGTACCGGCTATAGTAGCTAATACATAATTGGTGAAAATTTCAAGAGTCTAGTTAACGCCATTGTAAAGATCGAGTTAAAAACGTTGAAAAAAACACGTCTCTTGTATGACGACCCCCTTTTATTTTGAACTTTATTTTATTTTTAGTATTTTTTGTTATAGCGGCAAATGAAATACATCATCTGTGAAAATTTCAACTGCCTAGCTATCACGGTTCTTGAGATATAGCCTGGTGACAGACGGACGGACATCGAAGTCTCAGTAATAGGGTCCCGTTTTTACCCTTTGAGTACGGAACCCTAAAAATGATTAAGAGCCACACTGGCGCTTTGCGTACGTATAAGAAGTGAAGCGAACGCGCGGTGTGGAGCACAAGGTCAAAACGGAGCACTAGGTCAAATGTAGACTGATTTACAAAACAAAAAACCGGTTGTCTGTAAAGTCGGTTTACGGACGATAGTTTAACGTGACAACGTCATAACAAAACATTCAAAAAACAAAAATGAAACCAGGCGGTCACCCATCCAAGTACTGACCGCGCCCGACGTTGCTTAACCTCGGTGATCGGACGAGAACCGGTGTTTTGTCAAATATCTTGAAAACGGTGCATCCTACGGCAAAATCAATGAAATTTTCATCCCCTCTTTAATTGGGATGCGCCAAAAAAAATAACCTATAGTTTTTATATTTTTTTTGGAAAGAATAGGATATTTTAAGACACCATTTTCATCGATTTTGAATTTGGTTGAGTATTTAATTTTTTATATTTTTTTTTAGAAATACGTTGGATGACGTCACAGTGAGAGAGCCACGTTCCATAGCCTAGAAAAATTCAAGTCGTACATAACATAATCTGTGGCACTACCACGGCACTACTGAGACCCTACTACGAAGTGCATAATTCGAACTTCGTTTCATGCCGTCCCGCTCACGCTAATATGATTTGACACGAGAGTGAGAGGGATGATACGATACGAACTTCGATTTTTGTAGTAGTGCCCCTGATTTGTCTTGTCACTGTCAATATTACAAGCACGGCTTAGGGTCCTAAATGAACCATGACAAAATAGTTTTATTTATTTCTCTTCTTTTAGCTTCGATTATTCCTGTTTGTTTAATGGTGTGATAGTTAATAGATATTTTTTATTAAAATCTGATATTTAAATTCTTTCATATTTACTTGTAACGTAGTAATTTAATAATTAAATTTGTAAAAATACATTGCGAGTATTGTATACATTTCGGACTTTATGATAAATGACAACTGTTTAAAGCCAGGTGTGCATCATGTGATTAAAGTTCTGTCTTTGTCACTCTTTGCTATTATAAGCAGGACAGCAACATTTCAAACTGTCAATTTGCTTTAGAGTGTAGACCTGCTTTATATCTGCCTTTGTGACGATTTACTGCAGGGGTCAAATGAAGGACATTACTTAAATTTTCTTTATTTAATTCAGATTATCATGTTTTTGGAATCTGATTTCTGAAAACGCTTCACAAAGCCTATTTCTCCAAACGGTTTTCGATTTATTATACGTTGCCAAAAATTGGGACATCCCAATTCCCCCGCAAGAAGGGAGAGGGCTCCCACACTCCCCCTACACCCCCCCTCAACCCCCCTCCCCCCGCACCCCGCACCTCGCACCCCCGCATTGAAAATTACACGAGCCCTAGCACTAAGATTGAACATGCTGGCGTTCGCTGCTCTCTTGTACATCAGTAGGTATGTACGAGATCAGGCATCAGTATGCCTTCACTGCTCTGTAGGTACATGTACGTTACATTGCGTCATCCTTTTTCGTACATGCAGCCAGCGTTCTTTGGTTTATTAGACGTTATCACGTCAAAATACATAATATTTATTTATTTGCTTAATACTTGTTATTAAGAAACCTAAACTGTGAAGGCTGTGAGAATCGATATAGTTTTAGAGATAAACTACAATAACATGGCCCGCCACACCATATTACTATTTCAATGTGTTTAGTCACATATTTACGAAATAATTTTTATGTAGTAGTATCTGATTTTGTTTGGCGGCTGTCTCAACACGCACACATACGTTGAAAGTTTTGGAGGTGCTCTATAAATACTTTCACAATACATTGAAGACTTCTCGAATTGTAGAGGGGCGGGCCATGTTATCGTAGATTATCTCTAGGACGCAACACACTCAAACAACAAAAATATTAGCTGATAAGTCGCTTCTCCAGGATTTTTGAAGTTCGTTTCCCTTTTAGAAAATGAAGCTTTAATAACTAGCTTTCACAGGCCAATTCGCCCATGATTCAAAGCCAAGAGAAATATAAATTACATAATGTGTAAGTGTGCAGGAGATAATCGATTGGAGTAATATACCTAAAGCCGTTGAACACTTTCAGTCTGCAGAGCCTCGGCTCCGGGCCCACGCCCCCTGGAGCTATTAGCTTCTTCCAATTGCGCCGAATCGAAAACGCTAGCAAATAATGGTTTCCTGGAAACAGAAGAATAATCTTACTAACATTATTATGTACAATCGCGAAAGACAAAATTCGTCTGTTTCAAGTAAATACCCATACCCCACACCATCTACACAAGGCGATACTTTAATCTCGATATTAACATACATACATACATACTTAAATACATAAGCTCGAAAAGTTATTAAAATTACTGACCTGGTCCTTCACCGCGAACTAAGTCGTAAGATGTTCCAAGACCATTGAGTATGATCAGGATCAGGAAAATAAGAGCCACGATATAATCGCCAGCGTCGAAAGGCTTCTTGTCTCCTGGAGTCCTGCAGTACAGGACCTTGGTCAATGTAGCTTCCAGCTTATAGTCGTTCCATATGGAACTGTTCACGCAATCTCGGATGATCGAGTTCCGATCTTTCTCGTTAGCCAGGGACCGGTTCTGGATGAAGGCTTGGCAAGTCTTCTGGACGCAGATGGCACGGTGGACTTGGGTGTGGTTGAAATGTTTTACCTTGTACTCGGAGTATTCCTGTAAGTAAATTAATAAGGTTTAATATTTTTTTTATTCGGTCTGCAAACTGGATAATACTTCTTGTATGAAATGTGCGTTTCTTAACGTTCTATACATCTCACGTAATCCCAAAACAGTAGACATACACACAATTATTCATCATGCACAATTGGTAAAGAGCTAAACGTAACTATCGTAAGGTCGCGGGTGAGCAAAGTAATTGTTTCAGTTCATAAATTTCATTCCAGGCCACCATGGTAGAATGCTTATCGAATGACGTAAATGTCACGATGTCATGGTTCTATGATGGCCTACAAATCATTTTGATTGACCTTAGGTACACAGCTAATATGCATACGACCATTGCAAGTAAAATAAATGCTTTATGTCACAAAGTAATCATAATTACACAGCTACTGAACTTCAGGTCAAATGTGTATAATTATGTCGAGGTTTAACATAAAACCAAGTGTAAACGTATATTTACCTATTGCATGATATGATCATAAACTAACGGCCTGTCCTAACTTACGGTGCTCAAACGTAGTCATTGACGGATTTACAGAAGACCAAATTGATTGATTTTGTTTGAAATAGCAAATGAGCGCAGTACGCTCGGGGTGAGGCGGGTTGACCGGATCCGAAACACTACGCTGCGCTCCGAAACACGCATTACCGATGAGGGTGCTGAGGCTGCAAAGCTGACGTGAGAATGGTCAGGCTATACCAGGCACATGAATCCGAATCAGTAGGTTAAAATAACCATTATTACCCGTTTTATTATTATTATATAGTTCATGTATTGTTGTCACTCTAACAACAGAAATGTTGTCGTTTTGACAGCAGAGCTGTGTCACTGTAGCAATGTGTTCGGCCGAACATTGTGAGACCTACATCTATTATTGTCACTCTGGCAACAGAAATTATTAATTAGCCTGGAGCTGGAGAAGTGTCCCACTGCTGGGCAAAGCCCCCATTTCATGAGAATTCATTCCTTTTTTGTTCATGTTCATGATATGACCGACTCAAGACTATAAATAAAGTCCAGACTGTCGTACGTGTATAATCTGCGTATTATTCTCCGACGAAGTCATTCCTGTCCTGCAGAACTTAATATTGTTTTATTATCTTGTAATCTCCGAATGTCCTAATTGATTTCCTTGTGCTTAATTGTTGTTTTCAACCAAATTAACACCAAACTCCTATGCTTATTATCAAACAAGTTTAGTTAGCTTAGATGAATAAGATGACGTACATAACCTGTGCTATAAAATCAGAATTGGGTATAAATTAAATAAATTCGTGACCAAATACAAGTTCTAAGAAAATATTTAAGTGGAATTTAGTGTATTTTTATACGAACTTTGTGTTAAAAACCAGCCAAGTGCGAGTCGGACCCGCGCACGAAGGGTACAATATCTATAAAAATCACGTTTGTTGTATGGGAGCCTACTTAAATATTTATTTTATTCCATTTTCTAATATTTGTTATTATAGCGGCAACCGAAATACATCATCTGTGAAAATTTCAACTCTCTAGCTATCACGGTTCCCGAGATACAGCCTGGTGAAAGACGGACAGACGGACGGACAGCGGAGCCTCAGTAATAGGGTCCCGTTTTTACCCTTTGGGTACGGATCCCTAAAAATGACTTACGTAAAACCTATTATACACAGATTATGGCCATCATCATCATCATTACAACCGGAAGACGTCCACTGCTGAACATAGGCCTCCCCCAAGGCTCACCAAACAGGCCGGTTGTTCGCCATCCGCACCCAACGCGTTACCACAACATTAACCATTACAATATTTATTTTTATTTTATTTATTTTATTTTATTTATTTGGGGCATCAACGGCAATACAATACATTATAATAAGACTTAAGTACTAGACAAAAAGCCAATAACAGATGTCCACAGGCATACAGTTAAGCGAAACATACTTTATACTAACACAGATACAAGTTTACAAATCAAGCTATCAAGCTAAAATATATAATTAAGTATATAATTATATATATTTTTTTTTATTAATAGATCGTATTTATAATAAATAAATTCGACGGTTAAAAGGCAAAACGCATGAAGCGACACTTTTTGTCAAAATGAGTTATATAAATAACTAAACAATATATATAACTTATTATATATATTGTAATTCTGTAAAATGATATGATGAGTCTCCGTTACCTACTCGAATTGAAATTATAAAATTATTGTTATTATTATAATGAGCTACGATTCTGCATTCTGTGATGTCTGTGTATCTAGGTAATTATAAGTCTAGTTTTAAGGTTAGCAAAATATGTTTCTGCACTGGAATTGTTAATTTATCACCTATTGTACCATATTTTATGTGAATAAAGAATATTGAATTTTTTTTTTGAAATCAGTGAATTTTTCTCCGTCGTTTGAGCCGGGTTTCATGTAAAGTTCAAAAAATGTCGCGTGATGCGTTTTGCCTTTTAACCGTCTTATTATTAGAATTGGTCTTACTCTTATCATCCTCATCAGATCGGAGTCGTCGCTGGAAGAAAGATCCGCGTCGATGAGGCAGTAAGTCCCCCCGGGCTCGTCGAGACACGTATCGTAATCATCCATTTTGTACAGTTCCGGCATTTTGTCGTATTCCGTCGCTGTAATCAATAGAATCTTACTTTATATGAGAGCGACAGAGACAGAGAGAAGGGTAGAGAGAGCGACATTAATAATTTACACAACCACATTAATTTATTTTGCCTTGACGAAGCATGTTGCGGATTTTTATTTGTGTTTTTGTTAAGCTTTTGACTGTGCTTGTTGCGGATATTATATTCTTGTATTTGGATTTGTTTTATTATTAGGTTGACGAAGCCTATGGCAGATTCTTTTCATGTCTGATACGGTTTTTTTATAAATAAATATATCATTGAAAAATTTAATTCAAATTTACACAAACTATGCAATTTTCAGGGATAAAATCTATCCTATGTCCTTTCCAGGATCTCAAACTAAATCCATACCAAACTCCATCTCAATGAGTTCAGCGGTTGGAGCGTGAAAAAGTACCTAACAGACAGGGGGTATGTATTATAATACCGAATTGCGAAAGACCGAATGTATTAAAATATCAAATGGGTCGAAACACCGACAAGTTTTTTTCTGTCAAGTCTTTTTAGCAATATGAAATGATCGCACTCTAGGCTAAAAATAGGGCTCTGCTAACACTGGATTATAATAGATGTTTACGCCATATAATTTGACATACCTACAATTTTGTACGGAACCCTTGGTGCGCGTGTCCGTCTCGCACTTGGCCGGTTTTTTATTACCAATCTGTCATCATTTGCTCTATCTAAATCTTTTTACAGCGAAAATATATTATTAACAGTTCAATTCAATTTCATTTACCTACCTATTTGTATTTTGACTAACTGAAATCATATTAAAACACACGAATGCAAAAAATAAGTACACATTAAAATAATAAAATATTATAAGTAAAAGTTACTAAAATTAATTGAATGGCGTGTCGAAAAATTATTATATATTTTAATTTAGTGATTAAGTTAGTTCGCCTTTGTACACCTGTTTCTCTTGTCGTTTGTACCTATTATTTTATGTACCTACTTACAATAAATATTGTTATATACAACTAGCAGTGGCCCGCGACTCCGTCGTAAGCCCGTCACAAAAACGGCAAAAAATCACGTTTGTTCTATTGGAGCCCCCCTTAAATATTTGATTTATTTTAGTTTAATTCTTTATTTTTAAAGTGAATATATACTGGGTGTCCTTAGCCTCTGGACAAATACGAATACTACTTGTTTAGCAAGATATTTAAAACCAAACTGCAAAGTATCATAATTCATAACAATCAGTCCAATATTTACCGAAAAACTAACGGTTTTCAATGTATCACTTTGGAGGAGCCTGTTTATTTGGATGATATGATTTCATAGAAGTTTTTTTTGTTTTCTTGTCTAATTAAGCAAATAACTTTTTTACGATATTGCTAAGTATCAGTCTTATCCATGGTTTCATTATTTGTCCAGAGGCTAAGGTCACCTTGTATATTCTGTGAATATTTCAACGGTGCCCCTTTTTTCTCCCATAAAATTTTAAGTCATAATGTATCATTAGTCATAATCAACGTTAGTCATACAGTGATTTATTTCTGAAACGGTATTTTTTTCAGGACTTTTTTAAATGCCGTCTTATAGAATGCAGTAGGTTAGGTTAGGTTTGTTTTACCTATAACAATTCCGAAAAAAAAATTGTTTCAGAAATATATCACTGTATGACTAACGCTGATCATGACTAATGATACATTATGACTTAAAATTTTATGGGAGTCATTATAGACCCATATTTCAAGCGTCTACCTGTTGCCGTTATAAATATCAAGCAAAAACGAGCAAAAAAATATGGGAGCCCCTGAAATATTTATTTAATTCTATTTTTTAGTATTTGTTGTTATAGCGGCAAATCTGTGAAAATTTCAACTGTCTAGCTATCACGGTTCCTGAGATAGGTACAGCCTGGTGGCAGACAGACGGACGGACGCGGACAGACGGACGGACAGCGAAGTCTCAGTAATAGGGTCCCATTTTTACCCTTTGGGTACGGAACCCTCAAAATAGCCTACGACCTAGTTCTCGAACCTACTAAATACTTATAGACAAAAAATTATAAAAATATTAAAAGAAAAACTTTCTAAAAAACATACTCTAAATATGTTGATATACTTAATTATCAAAAGCACAAAACTGTGAATTCTTGCGGTCTTCAATGCCATGTATGTTATAAAAATTCGGGACTTCGGATTAACTTTGTTTCCCATAATTTTATTTCATCGGGGATATATTCAAATCTGCTTATCTACCACACGCAAATACCGCGTATCTGCACTACTATACAAATGTAGCTTTACAGGGGATTTCATTATTATTACTTCAAAATCGTTAAAATAAAAAATGCAAATGTCAGTTAGGCAGATTTGCACTATCCCCACGATTTGTCATAATTTCACTTTCCATAATTAAATTTTTGTTTGCCATAAAATAAATAGAAGGGTAAAAAACAAAATTTGTCTCTCCTTTTTTGGATATAAAATTAGCGACTCCTAGTCAGCAAATTTCATCCCAGCCTATATACGTCCCACTGCAGGGCACAGGCCTCCTCTCAGAATGAGAAGGCTTGGGCCGTAGTTCCCACGCGGACCCAGTGCGGATTGAGTACTTCACACATAGCATTGAATTTCTTCACAGGTTATGTTTTTCTTCACCGTAAAGCTTATAAATTACTAATGAAATTTTCACACCTAAATTCCGAAAAACTCAGAGGTGTCAGCCGGGATTTGAACACACGGCCCTCTGCTTAAAAGGCTATTTGTCAAACCACTAGGCCACCACGGCTCATAAATCACTATTTTTAACCCCCGACACAAAAAGAGGGGTGTTGTAAGTTTGACCGCTATGTGTGTCTGTCTGTCTGTGGCATCATAGCTCTTAAACGAGTGAATCGATTTGGATGCGGTTTTATTTTTATTATAAAGCAGGTTTCTCGGCGATAGTTCTTAGATATGTTTCATCAAAATCGGTTCAGCCGTTTCAAAGTTATCAGCTCTCTTTTTAGCTGCGGAATTGATCTTACATAAATGGATAATTGCGTTGGGGATTTTTAAATTTTTAATTTATAGTTATAAAAAAAATATTTTTAGACTTACCATTTAGTTTGTAAATAATCCCTGAGGACTGATGAACTAGAAACAACAAAAGCACCAATTTCTCCATTTTTACACTTATCACTTAACACCTAAACAACTAAATGAAACGCGGCGTCCATTCGCCGACTTTAACTATGAAATAAACGAGTTAAAAAAAGCAACACGTATATTAAGAAATCGCGGCGTCAAGCGCAAGTCAACCGCCAGCGAGCGGGTTTTAATTTAATCCTTATAAAGTATTTTGTATTTGACAAACGGCTGGCCTAGTGGTTGGGGAACCTGACTACGAAGGGGTCTCATTCTAAATCCCTAACATCGTTTGTCCTAATGTAATGTTTGTCCTAATGATCGTTTGTCCTAATACTTTTTTTCTCGGAAACCGTGAATTTTTCAGGAATTTTTTTGTGATTATCCTTTGATCAATTATAACTGTAGATCCACAGTAGCGCGCCCGAAAATGTCCGAGCCAAATGAGCGCCACTTTGATAAAAGTGGCCTTCTTTTTTCTCAGTACGTTGCGTGAAATTGTCAAGTTTAGCTGTCAAGTGTCAACCGAAATTCGACTGAAATGAAGTAAAGACTACGTTTAAATTTCTGTGTAGGTGATGATTTTAATTGTTATGCAAACAAATAAAAAAGTTCGGACATTTTTTGAAGGGGATTTTGTTCGGCAATGTGTATCTTCAGTTATAATTAATCAAAGTGATTATCCTCTAGAACTCTATAGGTTAGGTTAGGTTTGTTTTATAAAAATCCAGGACAATTAATAGATTTTAAACAAAAAGAGTTAGGACAAACGATCATTAGGACAAACATTACATTAGGACAAATAATCATTAAGGATATAGAGCCTTTACGGTCAAGGAAAACATCATGCGCAAACCTGAATACATCTGCGAAGAAAATTCGATGGTGTGTGTGAAGTTCCCAATCCGTAATGGGCGCGCTTGGGAACTAAAGCCTCAGGCCCAGGCCTCCTCTCAAAAAGAGCCTTAAATATAAATAAAATAGACTGGTAGTAAAATATCCGTTCGAAGCCCGCGGTACCCTAAAAAATTTACTTAACCGGAAATTTGACGGGTGATTTGACATTGGTTATCGTTAAAAACTTAACTTAGTAAAACTTATCATCATCATCATCCCAGCCTATATACGTCCCACTGCAGAGCACAGGCCTCCTCTCACAACGAGAGGACTTGGGCCTTAGTTCCCATGCGGACCCAGTGTGGATTGGTAACTTATTATGTATACGTTCCACTGCAGTGCCTCCTCTCAGAATGAGAGATCTTGGGCCGTAGTTCACACGCGGGCTCAGTGCTGATTAAAAAAAAAGAAAAAAAAACATTTATTGCCACAACATAGTCCGACAAGCTCGTACGCGACCCTCCGCGGAACCCTGTCACAGTCAGCGTTTGCCGCACTTATTAAAAACAATCTTGTTAAGGACATTAAGCAGAGAGCTTGTTGAGAGCATTAGGGAGTGTGATTGGTGTGAACTTGAGTGGCCGAATGAGGAGTAGTCTAATAAGGGAACGTTGTGGCATGAAAGATGATGTTGTGACTCGTATAGAGAAAGGGATGTTAAGTTGGTTTGGGCATGTGGAGAGGATGGACGAAGGAAGAATAACGAAAGAGATACATATATAATGCGAGTGTAGATGGAAATATTGGAAGAGGGAGACCATGAAGGACATTTCATGATCAGATTGGGGATGTCTTGAAGAAGGGTCAGGTCAAGAGTACCCGAAACCGGCGAGCATGTATGAAAAGACTAATGAGTGTTGCTGAAGCGAAAGATATATGTCAGGATCGTAGCAGGTGGAAACAAATCTATCTATCTATCTATCTACAGCCATTGTCCGTCCACTGCTGGACGTAGGCCTCCCTCATATTGTACTGGCAGAATATCAGCGCTGCGGCTTGCTGCAGCATTATGCTGAGCCAGCGCCTATTCTTCAGTGCATCACATGGCTTCTCATCTAATATGTGTCTGATATGTTTAATTGTTATTTTATGTTTCTCTTTGCTATTGTTAGTTTTATTATTCTTTAGTTACTAAGCCATGTCTTTGTTTTGGAGAATAAAGATTATATCTATCTATCTATCTATCTATCTATATTGCGCCAAAATTCGCGATCCTGGGCTTCCCTCATCCACCCACTGCCAGCTGTCCTCCTAAGGTCATCAGTCCAACGTGGAAACAAATAGTCTTTGCCTATCCCCTTGCTGGGAAGAAGGCGTGATTGTATGAATGTATGTATGTTTTTTTTTTTTTTTTTTTAATAACTAGCTACCTCCGACATTATTGGAGTCAATATCTGCTTTATCCATACATTCCAGTTCCATCAATAATGCTTCTCGCACTTCCATGCCGCATATTTTTTCTTTCTGTTTCCCTTCCTCATTCATATTTTCGACTAACTAACTACTCTGTCTATTACTATTTTAATACATACATGTTCTAAACTCTTATCTCACATTCTATTCCCCTTCCTCTTTAGCATACCATCAATCTTTCTAGCTGTCCTCTTTGTCATGCTTTATTTATCAGGAGGGGAGAGGGTCCTGAAGTACAACTTTTATTTCTTTATTTCCTCAAAACAATCAATACAATTTTCTTACATCTAATACAATATTAACTTATTTATATCTTACTCTAATCACAATTTTTAACAACTCAATGTATGTATGTTGTTAAGGACAGCAGAGGCTCCCTGCGACAGGGTTCTGCCGAGCGCCACGCACGAGCTTGTCAAGGTATAGGTATAGTCGGGGTAAGAAAAGGTTCGTCACTTTTCAACTCTATGTCAACGAGTTAAGGTTGAAAAGTGACGAACCTTTTCTTACCCCGACTATACAAAGACAAATGGAAATAACGACCGCTTTAGCCTAGTTGGTAGTGACCCTGCCTACGAAGCAAGAGGTCCTGGGTTCAAATCCCGGTAAGGGCATTTATTTGTGTGATGAGCACGAATATTTTTTCCTGAGTTATGGATGTTTTCTATGTATTTAAGTATTTATTTATCTATATAAGTATGTTTATCGTCGTCTAGTACCCATAGTACAAGCTTTGCTTAGTTTGGGACTAGGTCGATTTGTGTAAGATTGTCCCCTAATATTTATTTATTTATTTATTATTTAAATAAACCAACTACGTTCCGGCAATGGGTACCAACCTCAGCAAGTGCTAGGTCACATGGCAGCATGCACCCAGCGCTGATTTTCAGACTGACCCCTTTAGCGGTGGCTAGTTGTAACATACAATAATATAAAGTAGCATAATAAAATAAAAATAAAAAATCAAAAATAAAGAAGGAAACAAATGATTACAATTAAACTAAAAACAGGCATGGCATTAAGTACCCAGGCATAATATGTATAAATAAATAAAATAAATAAATATCACGGGACAATTCACACCGATTGATCTAGTTCCAAAGTAAGCTAGGCAAGCTTGTGTTATGGGTACTAGGCAACGGATAAACATACTTATATAGATAGATACATACTTAAATACATATTAAACACCCAAGACCCGAGAACAATCATTCGTATTTTTCATACAAATATCTGCCCCGACACGGGAATCGAACCCGGGACCTCAAGCTTCATAGTCAGGTTCCCTAACCACTAGGCCATCTGGTCGTCTAAAAATGTATGGTGTGTATGTGTGTCTCCATGTGGTGTAAGTGTGATAAGCGTGTGGGTATTAGGAACTTCACACACACTATTGAATTTCTTCTGAAGTGTGTGCTGGTTTCATCATTATGTTTGCCTTCACCGTGAAGTTCAGGGCAAATTTCAAATAGAACTCGTATAAGTTGCGAATAACTTAGAGGTCTGGGCTCGTACCCACGATCCTCTGCTTGAGACGCCATAGGTCAAAACCACTAGGCTACAAGGGTTTTTTTTGGCATTCTAATCATCATCATCATCATTTCAGCTGAAAGACGTCCACTGCTGAACATAGGCCTCCCCCAAGGCTCGCCAAACAGATCGGTCCCGTGCCATCCGCAACCAACGCGAGCCCGCAACCTTAACCAGGTCGTCGCTCCATCTTGTTGGAGGCCTACCTACACTGTGTCTTCCGGTCCGAGGACACCACTCGAGAACCTTCTTGCCCCATCGGCCATCATATTTATACGTTTTATTAAACGGACAGCCTTACTTGACACATTCTCATGTCCAGTGATCGTACTTTTTGTAGCATTTTTGGTGCAGTGCTAGGGTTGTCAGTAGTGCCCAATATTAAATTGTTTGAACCAAGGATCAAATAAAATCGAAGGCATTTAGAACTAAGTAATAACTTAAAAATTAATAATGTAGAGATGGTTGGTAATTAAATAAAAAATTAAAAAAAAAGATTCAAATCTCGTCTTGAAGAACGCCTGTTATCTACCTCTATTTTTATTAAGTTTTATGTTCTGTATTGTTTGTGTTTTTTGAGGTGTGCAGTAGAAATCGAAAATACAGAAAATTTTCTTAGAACATGTAAAGCCCAACCCAATATGCATAATGAATGAAGGGTTAATTTACTATTATGAGAAAATGTGTTGCAATAAATCCTTATCTGAGGTTATAGTTATTATTTACGATTACAAATTGATATACTAACTTTTCTGCTGTATATAAATTTGCATTGACAGTATAATGCGTAATGGTAGTCTATAAATACATATAGAAGTCATTTGATTTCTTCAATGATGTCCCGTCAAGTGATAAAAAACATTTGCGTTAATTTTGTGTGTGAAAATCCCCTAATTTTTTTTTTTTTTTTTTTTGTATTTCGTGCATTATTTGTTTTAAACTTTATATATTTTGATACGTACCCGTGCTAAAAAAATGACACGATTGAAACATGTTTTGAGGAGAAACACTAAAAGTATTAAAATATAATAAAAACGAAATGATGTTAATCAAAAGATTAAGTAAAAAATTTAGCATTTTATTTTCAACGACAACATAATATTACATTATTTTAAACGTCAATCATATTACAGACGTCGACAACCCTAGGTCGCTGTCGTGTGTCATTTGACGTCATCGCACCAAAAATGCTACTAAATCTACGATCACTGTTCATGTCCTACATAAACACTCCTAAATAACCAAATAATTGGAAAAGAAGGGATACCCCTTTTTCAGGTCAGACTCATTTCATAATTTAAAAGTTTAAGTACTTACAGCGCATGCCCAACTGACAGGCCATAAAAACTTGTAAAACCGGCCAAGTGAGAGTCGGACTCGCGCACGAAGGGTGCCGTACCATTATCTATAAAAATGGTAAAAAATCATGTATGTTGTATGGGAGCCCCCCTTAAATATTTGTTTTATTTTAAATTTGTTTCATACTAAATACAAACTGAAATATAGATGCACAGAAAAAATCCCAGAAAAAAAGACCAATGCTGGGAATCGAACCCAGGCCCTCAGCATTCATTTTAATCATTTCATTTTATGCAGCATTTATTTTAATTTAATTATTTATTTTTAAAGTGTATATAACTAAATACTCTGTGAATATTTCAAGCGTGCACCTGTTGCCGTTATCAATATCGAGCAAAAACGAGCAAAAAATTCACGTTTGTTGCATGGGAGACCCCTTAAATGTTTATTTTATTCTGTTTTTTAGTATTTATCGTTATAGCGGCAAACGTAATACATCATCTGTGAAAATTTCAACTGTCTAGCTAACACGGTTCATGAGATACAACCTGGTGACAGACTGACAGACAGACGGATGGACAGCGGAGTCTCAGTAATAGGGTCCCGTTTTTACCTTTAATGTATGTCTCCAAGAATGACAGTTTTCGTATAATTTTCAGAAAGTGCTTATTCCCAAAATGATTTACGCTTGACTTTGGCTTGACCATGGACTTAATACCTAACCTGGTCTGAGTACTAACTTTTATTATTCAATCAAAAGTGACCCATATTACCAAGCCATACAGTTTAATAATGGCAACCAGAGACAGCGGTCCGAGAGATAACAACAAACTAGAGAAACTAAAGAATAGGGATGACGACTGGGTTAAAAATTTGTCATTCTAATTAGTCCGTCAGTTAGATTATGGGAAAATATGGGACACGTATTTTTTGGTTTATCAAATTATTAAAAAACGACAAAGATATAGATCATCAAACTTCCGGAGTGGGGGCTTGTGACGTCACCCTTAGGTAAAAATTGTACCATATAGTGACGTCACTCGAAACTTCTAAGCACTGTATCCTCCTCATTTTTTGTTTGTCAAACAAAAGAAAAAATACGTGTACAATATTTTTTAATAATCTAACTGACGGACTAAACAGTTTTTTTTAGTCGTCTAGCCTATTGTTTCCCACTCGCACCAGTACTTGCTCACCCTAATTAGAACGAGATGCAACTCTCTGGGTTTTTTTTTTCGGCCTCACTTTTTTGTCGCAGTACTCAGCCCAGGTTAGGTATTAAGTCCATGGGCTTGACACTAATTTTGGCAAGAAAACGCGAGTTCTATAAAACTCAAGTTAATCTTGGCTTGGAAATAAGACGTTGGTTTACTCGCGGTAGTTCCTTTGGTTTATTTTTGGAACTCTGTACCGATCCTATAATTTCTTTAGACCTTATGGTTGGATCGAAAGTGTTTCATAAATAAAAATAAAATAGTTACCTACAACACTAAAATGTTTGATCTTTAAAGATAGAACATAAGAGATTATTTTCTATTGCTACTCCAATAAAACTCTGAACATTTTATGGTGTAGGTCAAAAACACCTAAATCAATATTTGTTTTAGCTTCCGAAAAAGAAACAAATGTAGTTGAATCTGCAATTTAAGTATAGCAAACACACTAATAACTATATCATAATTTCTTGTTTGTTCGTTTTTTAGAACCTAAAAGCTGCCGTGTCGGTTTCACTTTGTTTTTGATGTTATTTCCAGTGTATTTTAACCTGATTGCCCCAAAGCATTGTGCTGATTCGGGACCATTTTGTGATGTAAACCTTGTTCTATTTTTTGTTCTATTGACGTCTTATTTCAATTTTATATCAGGAATAAGTGTTTTCTTTCTTTTCTTTCTTTCTAATAATAATATTACTATTATTATTATTTATTATTATTATTACGTTTATAAAAACGTAACAGTTTGTTTGGACGGAAAGATTGATGTGTGGATGTTTGTTACTCTTTCAGTTTAAGACGATTTGACGGATTCTGATAAAATTTGGCACAAATAGGTTATAAGGTTATAACCTAGATTAACGTTATAGAAAGTATCCTATAGTAGGAAGTAACATAATATAAGATCTATGCAATTTTCAGAGATAATAACTATAAATTCAAAATTTTAAAAACCCCCAACGCAATTATGTCACTCGTATGTTTGAACATTAAGTCAATGCCCATTATGCGTCTAAGATCCCTTCCATAGCTAACAAATGAGCTAATAACTTTGAAACGACTTTCTATTAAAAAAAACAGCTTTCTATTAAAAAAAACCGCATCCAAATCGGTTCAGCCGTTTTAAAGCTATGATGCCACAGACAGACAGACACACACACATAGCGGTCAAACTTATAACACCTCTCTTTTTGTGTTGGGGGTTAAAAAGTATTTTAAAGTATTTTATTCCTAAAAAGTTCTCCCGCGAAATAAACGAATATATGCAGAAGAAGTCGCGGGCAACAGTTATTTTTTTAAATAAAACTAGATAATAAAATATGACGCTGCACTAACTTTTGAGTTTTACACGTTAAGGTGGAACGGCACGCTCTAGGCGCGAATTTCAAACTTTTTACAGTTTTTAATTTATTGTGGGTAAACGGTGTAACTGTTTAACTTCATATGGTACTCGCGCTTGTGTTCTTTATATTATTACATAAAGTTTTTTAAAAATAAAACTATTAGCTTGAAATAAAAGTTGTCAAAACGTTCAAAGTCCAAATTTCTATGTTTGACAACTTTTATATCAAGCTAACGCTTCTGAAGGACTAAATATGAAAGAAAATATGAGCTAAAAGTTGATTAGAAACTTATACTTCGTTTATATTACTTAACTATAAACAAAGGGTTTGAAAGCACACTTTAAAAAAAATAGTAACTATTACTTATTAATTCAAACGAATGTACCTCAATGACTTATGTAATGCTAATGGCTAGGTACATATTTCCTGTGACTTATTTTTCAAAAGTGTTCTTCAATAAAAAGGCTGTTTAAGATTTCTAACGCTAAAATAAAAGGCGTGGGAGATTCATTTATTTCAATAAAATATAAATATCCAACCAAACAGTTTATTTCCGCTTATTCAAATTTATACCCGACCATACTCTTTTTGATCCCAACTAATCACACTTTAATACCGACACTATGCTAACTTTAATCCCGACCATGCACACTTTGATCCAACGGACCTTTGGTCACATATCCCATGTTTTGAGCAATTAACTCTAGCAGCTCTTAGTTTACAGACAAGGAAAATAAATACTTAAAAGTCTTTTTAGTCATATGGGCGCCTCGCGCTGCCGTGTCATGACAAAACACTGTATCTAAAGAACTGTATCTAAAGAAATCGCAAAAAACTTGGCAACAGAACAGTGAATATTGATCTGATTGCAATAAAATTGGGACAAATCACGGACAATGTGCTTCTAGTAGTGGACAAAGAAAAATAATATTAAAATTTTTACTTTTTACATGAATTTTCAAGCAAAAACCTGTTATGTCGTAATGTCCTTTATCAATAATATATGAGAGTTGCTATAACAAAACACTGTAACGTGATACTTAATGACATTATACTCATATGAAAATGCTACTTTTAATTTAATTTAGTAATATATTGCTAAAATCACAATTCATAAAACTAACATTCTCATCTTAATATATTTCTTAGTCTTTAGAAAGGATGATTACCATGAAGAAGTCCCGACTTACAATAAACAAGGACTTGGACTAATTTCTCCTGTGATTGTTGCGACAAAACACTGTAACTCTTGATACTATACTAAGAAAATGTGAGTTTGTTTTGGCAAAACACGGTATCTGGAGATAATACAGTGTTTAGTCTAATCAAGACCCTACGTTTTAAGAGTTACAGTGTAAATTGCAATGACTTTTTTCAATGTTTTTGATAGAAAATCAGTAACACTAAGCATGCATATATAGTTTAGGGTCCGAATATTTAATTTAACGGTGTTAGCACAAAACACTGTAACTCGAGTTACAGTGTTTTGTCATGACACGGCAGAGCCACTTTAAGCGCAACACACACAGAGAGCGGGCGCGGAGCGGGTCGTACCCGCGGCGGGTGTATTTACATGACGGTGTATGGACGCCATCACACAGACGGCGGATGTAGTGCTGTATTTTACTGTTATCAAAACTGTCAGTCAATAGAAATTGCAAACAATGTAAACAAACCTTGTATTTAAAATGTCTTTAATTTCCATTTGCCCTCATCAAATACTGCTAAATCCGTGTGTTATTTAATCAACACTTACCACAACACTATCCTAAACCATCAAAACAATAAACAAGTGACGACCAGATGGCCTAGTGGTTAGAGACCCTGACTATGAAGCTTGAGGTCCCGGGTTCGATTCCCGTGTCGGGCAGATATTTGTATGAAAAATAATATTTATAGATATTTGTATGATATTTGTTTGTTCTCGGGTCTTGGGTGTTTAATATGTTTTTAAGTATGTATCTATCTATATAAGTATGTTTATCCGTTGCCTAGTACCCATAACACAAGCTTTGCTAAGCTTACTTTGGGACTAGGTCAATTGGTGTGAAGTCACCCATGAAAAAAAAAAAAAAAAAAAGTGCTAGAATATGGATATTTCATTAAATGGTTTATTTACATTGTTCGCAATTTCAATTGACAGCGATTTTAGCATATTTTATATTACTCTTGTTGGCAACACTGCACTGTCCCGCGCGCTTTTTGTGACGTCTGGCGACGGGCACGGACTCGCGAGGGACTCGCTCCGCGCCAGACCCGCGCCCGCTCTCTGTGTGTGTTGCGCTTTAAACCAAATTCAACATATTCTACTCGTCGTGCTATTAGTTATAATCTGGTCCCAACTTTGTAAAAATCACTTTGGTCCAACTAATCATACTTTGTTCCCAACTAATTCCACTTGGATTATTAAAAACGAAAATGTTTTCGGATTCGAACATAGACTCTACTCTTGGCTAGACGCCGCGATGCTGCCAACTGCACGTCGCCCCCAACCAACACATCCGAAAACAATCGTGGTCGTGGCTCCATCTTGGTGGAGGCCTACCTACGGAACGCCATTCGAGAACCTTCTAACACCATCGACCAGTTCTACGAGCACTGCCACTTGAGTCCACTTGAGTCTTGAGTTGAGTTAATTCTAGGTCTAAATTAGTCACACTTTGGTCCCATTGCGTGGTCGCGGCGCAAGCGCAGCCTTGGTGAGCGCCGCCACGGGAGCTTCCACGCACACCCACATGACAGCCGCGAGCAGGAACGTGAGGAAAATACTGCCACCCAGCAGCATCATCTGAGAAAGGAAGAGTTCGTTAATACACCGTAGCTGATAAGTAGGACCCGACAGGACCCGATAGGACCCAACAAGAGCCGACAGGACCCGACAGGATCTGACAGGACCCGACAGGATCCGACAGGACTCGAAAGGACCCGACAGGACCCGACAAGCCCCGACAGGACCCAACAGGACCGTACAGGACCCAGGACCCGACAGGACCCGACAGGTCCCGACAGGATCCAACAGGACCAGACAAATTAGAAAAATAGATTTTTCAAGTTACTTAGAAAGAAAATAAAGAAAGAAAAAACATTTCTTCGTGACATAATCTTAAATTAACAGGTGAAAAAACGGTAAAAGATATAACATTATCACGAAATGATCCCAACTCAGCATGATGTCGGCTATGCAGCTGACACTGGTCTTCCGAACTTATGTTCGTTAATACACCGTAGCTGATGAGTAGGACCCGACAGGACCCGATAGGACCCAACAGGAACAGGACCCGACAGGACCCGACAGGATCTGACAGGACCCAACAGGACCCGACAGGACCAGACAAATTAGAAAAATAGATTCTTCAAGTTACTTATGTTCAGGTTAAACCAGGTTAAACGGTCAGGTTCGAGCGTTTCAACCGCTTCGAAACTCCATATCAACTCTGTGCACTACTATAACTAAACCGTTTAAATGCAGGCGAGGACTCATTTAAACTGTCGAGCTATTTATGCAACAGGAGCTAAATTCAGGAACGGCCCAACACGGTTTGCGAACGGCAATTCGATCGTTTGCGAGAGGATAGGGATGAACTGCTGTTCAGGGACTCCAAAAATCACAGGTTTGCGAGAGGTTTACGCTGAGCTTGGGATTTTATATCCCTAAAAAAAAAAAATCTCAGCCCAAACCCCTCGCAAGCCAGTCATTTTTGGCGTTCCTGAATAGCAGTTCATCCCTATCCTCTCGTAAACCATCGAATTGGGGATGTCTATTTTTTTGCAATGTAGGTATAGTAAATCGAAAACAGTTTCGAGATAAATGCTTTTTGACTCGTTTTCTGTAGTTATTTGATTTTGGTATTATGTAATGAATTTATTACCTAACAAATAAGCAATGACCTTCATTTGACATTGGTGTAAATTGCGTGACCGGTCCAAGTCGTACTTATTCTGTGTGGTTAGAATTTCTTAACAATTTACGCGTGGATTATACTACGGAGTTTGATTTGGACCCGCTGTCTGACATCTAGTACTTTGACAGCGCCAGTAAAATGACACTAGATACAGTGTACCACTACGCAAAAAATAATTAAAGGGGTTGCCTTATCGTACGTATTTGATAGATTTAGAAATTTGGCAGTGTGGGGAGCCCTCAATTATAATCTGACGTCATCAACCAAAATAGATTCAGTAATTAATTTTGAAAAAAGCAGTGAACTAAATGAGAAAATATTGAAATAAGTTTCTTAGAATTGACTTTTCTATAGAAAAAAAATATAAAAACCACTAGTAATTTTTTTTAGACATTCCCAATTACCGCTCGTAAACCGTGTTGGGCCGTTCCTGAATCTAGCCCCAGCTCCTTTAGGTATAGTCGGGGTAAGAAAAGGTTCGTCACTTTTCGACTCTATGTCAACGAGTTAAGGTCGAAAAGTGACGAACCTTTTCTTACCCCGACTATACTTAAGAGGGTACGATGGCTGAGAGACTTTTGAGAAATAGGTATTTTAATGAAATGTCGCTGTCTCGCCCGAACCCCTCCGTGTCAGTACAGCGAGAGCGGGACAACTGCAGCTCAGACCGTTAATAGGCGCGTAAAATTGATCAAAACAGCATTTCGTAATCCCCTGTTTTCTTCTCGAAAACTGGACCAATAAAATCATTTTTTTTTTCAAATATAATTAGAGGATAGATTTAGCTATGCCCCTATGTTTTCCTTTTTTTGTTTATATAAGGGATTCTTTTCTGATGAGTGTCTGAAAATGACGTTGAAATTGGGCATTTTTTTCAGTTTTTGAAAGCTCATATTTCTTATGTTAATTGAAATATGTAAAAAAACGAAACCTAGGGGCATAGCTGTGGTAGATACAGATTACACAGTAAAAAAAATTTGGCTCTAAAGTATTATCCAGGGAGGAAACAGGGGATTACGTTTGTATGGAGAAATGGTGCGCATCGTATCCTCTTAAGTTTCTCATCTATAAACCCGATGGCCTATTTAAGTGTTGCGAAAGAAATTTTTCGCGTTTATTGGTTGCAAATTGGACAGCACCGACCTCCACAAACCAGTCGGGGACCACCTGTATTCTTCGAATATGTACGATCTTCTAATATTTAAGTCAAGGTTGTATAGCTACTTGTGCAGTTTTAGATTGTAAGCATTTAATTAAGCATTCGTAAAGCCAGTGGCTGTAAAAGCTGCAGACGTCGCGAGTTTTTCGAAATAGTTGAAATATACTAATTTACTGCTATTACATGGTTTGATCGTGGGTCGTGGTCAAATCCCGGCGCGCACCTCTGAGTTTAATTACACTTGAAATTTACCACGACCACGGTGAAGGAAAACATCGTGAGGAAACCTGCATACCTGCGAAGAAATTCAATGGTGTGTTAAGTTCCCAATCCACAATGGGCCCGCGTGTGAACTACGGCCCAAGCTCTCTCATTATGAGAGGCCTGTGCCCTGCAGTGGGACGATAGGCTGGGATGATGATGATGACGAGTCGAGCGTCAGTTACACTTCTCTTCTTCTTTCAGTGGCACTCCAACTAGTGAAGGTTGGCCGTTAGCTCCGTATACTTTTTCTTGTCCTTAGCGAGGCGGAAAAGCTCGGCAGCGCTCGCGATCCCCGTCCACTCCCTGATGTTACGGAGCCAGGATTTCTTTCTTCGCCCAACTTTCCTCTTTCCAGCGACTTTGCCCATCATTATGAGTTACACTTGTCAGTTACACTTGGCATTGATTTTTCTCAGTTCATGGAATCGTGGGGACACTCTGTTCATGACCTCGCGCCTGACGCATTGCGAATGCGCACGTCACGTCACAGAACCACAGCGCGTGTCAAAATCAAGTTTATTTAAAACCTACAGGTGTTTTACGCTCAGTTAGTAAGAGATCCGATATCCAATATCCATGTGAAAGTGTGTCTATCTGTCTGTCTGTTACCACTTCACGCTTAATATCCGCTGGAAATATGGTATGGAGATAGTTTGAATCCCGGGAAAGAACATGGGATAGTTTTTATCCCGGAAAATTGCAAAGTTCCCGCGGGATAGCGATAAACGAATTCTTTGCAGACGGAGTCGCGGGCAACAGCTAGTATGAAATATATACCCTCATTTGTTGCTTACTTATGATATAAAATACATAATGTATATGTTATGGACCAAACGATAAATCGGGCATTTTTCATAATGACCGGGCACTATGAAAAATGCCCAATATGACAGGGCAATTTGATATATATTTCATACTAAATACAAACTGAAATATAATGCACAGAAAAAACCCCAGAAAAAAGACCAATGCTGGGAATCGAACCCAGGTCCTCAGCATTCCGTGCCGTGTGCCATACCCCTACACCACCATTGGTCTAGAGATTAGACACGAATATTTTCTACACATCGTACATTTCATTCTGTTAACACGTTAGCTGCGGCACCAATTTTTGCATACTTTCCGTTCCTGCGGCACGAGGTATAATCGGCCCGTACCGTGACCAGACGTTAGGGCGACACGCGGTCTATTAGACCCCACCTCCTTTTACAGACTAAAATCCATTTTCTGGCGCGAAATCAAAGATAAATGAGAATTTTGGTCCTTATTGATATAGACAGTGAATTGATGAACCCTAATCCACCGTCGCCCCGGGATCTGATGGCTAGTTTAGGAATTATTAGCAAAACAAAATATGGGATCTTATACACCTCGTAACGCACTGAAATAGGGCAAATTTTCGCTGCGATTAGTGATGGGAAAAATAATATCGACGTTTTTAAACTGTCTTAACTACGCAACGACTTGACCGATTTTGATCAATTACATCTCATTAGATCGTTTTAAGGGCAAAACCTGGCAAAACAACACAAAGCTATCAAAGGATACATTTTTTTTGAAATAATCTAAATTGTGCTTGAAGGCGCCATAAAGAAAAAAAAACCGGCCAAGTGCGAGTCGGACTCGCGCACGAAGCGTTCCATTCTATACCATTAACAGGCACCTATTACAGACTTATTATTGGAAAATAATGGATTACGGTTTATGCATAAGGTTTATCTTTCTATTTGTATATGAAAATCTTAATGCGGTTCAATCGACGTGATGCACAACACTGGTCGCGGGAAGCTCGCGTTCAGTGCGGTACGAGGTCAGGGGGGATATGGGACGTTTTAGCCTCGTTCCGCACTGCATTGAAATTATATTAATTCAGTGCGGCACGAGGCCTAAGACATCCGGTACCAAGGTAGGTACACCACCGAGTCCGGAACCATTTAGTGATCACAAATATATATTTATCTCTTTCCTACACTGGACCAAACCAAAGCTATGCCATTCGCACGACAGAGAAATTCACTTTTTTGCTTGCCGCACCACAGGGAAGTTGCATCAGGGGTGATTTAGGCCTCGCTTCGCAGTTAACGTGTTAAATAATCACCTTATGCAGTGATAAACGCGTATTTAGCAGACAAGCAAAATGCACGCAGTGTGGGATCATTGTAGATTGGTTACTGACAGACAGACAAAAAAATTTATGCTATTCGCAATTTTTCCTTTATCTGTGCTATAAGACCTTGCTTCGTACCAAATTTCAAGATTCTGAGTTCACGGGAAGTAGGTACCCTGTAGGTTTTGATTCCCGTGGGAGTGTCGAAAATTGGCGGCATAAATTAATAGATTGGTTACTGATATAGACAGACAAAAAACCCTAAAATTTATGCTTTTCGCAATTTTTCCTTTATCTGTGCTAAGTAAGTATAAGACCTTGCCTCGTACCAAATTTCAAGATTCTGAGTTCACGGGAAGTAGGTACCCTATAGGTTTCGATTTTGATTCCCTTGCGAGTTTCGAAAATTTGCGGAAATTTGCGGCATAAACGGCGTAAAATTTATTTATTTCACAGCTCTAAGGGACATAAATTTAAGCTTGATACCTCCACGCGTTCCTGAGAAAAAGGGTCTTGACAGACGGACGGACGGACAACAAAGTGATCCTATAAGGGATCCGTTTTTTCCTTTTGAGGTACGGAACCCTAAAAAGGTGTAATTTCGCATCAGCCCCCCAGGTACGAATAAGAAAGGGTGCCAACGGGTCCCCATTACTGAGACTTCGGTATCTGCCCGTCCGTCCGTGTGTCACAATAAGGCTATATCTCTTGAAGCGTAGGTAATACATACATTTTCACTGATTATATCTGATTAATGATTATATTACTGTGGCCGCTATAATTGATATATACAGTCGAACATATTATAACCTCCTCCTTTTTTTGAAGTTAAAAATAACAAATTTCGCAAACAAAGTATTGCTCACCCGCGACTTTGCCTTGCTTTGCTTTGTTTTTGCTTTAGCTTTGCGCTTTCCTCAAAGAAACGCCTGATTCAATAAATTATTAAAAAAACTTGTTTTTTCAGCGTTTTTAACACGATATTTACAAAAAAAATCTAATCTATTTTTAAAACATTGTACGGAGGTACGGAACCCTTCATGTACGACTCTGACTCTCACTTGGCAGGTTTTTTAAACAAACTCGATAGATCATGTCTCACCTTCATGGTATGTTCACTCAACACGTATAAATTAACATACCCCTTTATACATAAACAATGAGATTTTTCGTATAGCAAAATACACATTTTGTTTTTGTATGCACATTTTGTTACCAGGGGCTAAATTCAGATACGGCCCAACACGGTTTGCGAGCGGTAATTCATAGACATAGACATAGACATAGACATAGACATAGACATAGACATAGACATAGACATAGACATAGACATAGACATAGACATAGACATAGACATAGACATAGACATAGACATAGACATAGACATAGACATAGACATAGACATAGACATAGACATAGACATAGACATAGACATAGACATAGACATAGACATAGACATAACTTTATTCGACATCAAAAAAGAAAATACACTGACTAATACACTGAGAAAAATAAAAATAACAATAATAACAATAAAAACAAAAACATAATTGTAGATGTCGAAAAGGAATTTGACTCAGCATAAGCTGCAGTAGATGCCTGCTACAGCGCTGATTTTCAGTCAAACCCTTCATATCCGTGCATCAAACTTGTTGGACCGGAATCAGCACAAACAAATTCTGTATAAAAAGTGTAAACAAATAAATAGAAACATATATTATAGTGGGAGTTAGTTCTTTTTTATTATTATTTATTTCAATTATACATAGTTACACATTATATTATACACATAAGTATTTATACATTTAAGGTAGTCGCATCAGAGATAAGAGGACTTGGCCTTTCCACCTGCGGGCAATGTTTGTTGCAAATTAATTAAATATTTTTGTAATTTAATCTTAAAATTGCTAATAGTGATTAATTTTTTGAATGGTGGAGGCAAATTATTCCAACATTTTGTGGCAGTGTATTTAAAACTACCCTTAAAAGCGGCAGTTCGGTGATACGGAACAGCTAGTTCATTGCTAACCTCTCGGACCCCATGTGTGCTGGATCTGCTTTTACGCCACGTTAATTTTCGAACAGGTATTCAGGCACTCCAGTTTTGACAATACCAAAAAGTAATGAGGATAAGTGATTCAATCGTTTGCGAGAGGATAGGAATGGGCTGAGCTTGGGATGAGCCTTATTTTCCTGTTAATTGATTGAATTACCGCTCGCAAACCGTCTTGGCCCGTTCCTGAATTCAGCCCCAGGTTGACACTGGGGTAGAGGCGCGACATTTTGCGGGCAATACAAACAGAATAGTAGAAAGATATTTTCGTGCTTTTTGTTTGTAATCGGTTCAATTTTTATTTCATAACTAGTTGTTGCCCGCGACTCCGTCTGCGAATAATAGGGGTATAAAAAATAGCCTACGACCTATTCTCAGACCTACCAAATATGGACAAAAAGTTTCATAAAAATCGGTTAAGCCGTTTCGGAGGAGTTCGATAACAAACACCGTGACACGAGATTTTTACATAAATAAATAAATAAATAAATATTAGGGGACAATTTTACACAAATCGACCTAGTCCCAAACTAAGCAAAGCTTGTACTATGGGTACTAGACGACGATAAACATACTTATATAGATAAATAAATACTTAAATACATAGAAAACATCCATAACTCAGGAACAAATATTCGTGCTCATCACACAAATAAATGCCCTTACCGGGATTTGAACCCAGGACCTCTTGCTTCGTAGGCAGGATCACTACCAACTAGGCTAAAGCGGTCGTAAAACATATCAGATTTTTTTTTTGTTCTGGGATGTTTTTTGAAGGCAGTTTTTTTAAAGTTATATTTAGTCATAATAAAGACACGGCCTACATTGTCAACTGAGTGCTGGTCGCGTTTACAGGCATGCGTCACTTAATGACCTTATCCGCCGGGCAATCAGCACTATTGCCATACCGGCGACTCTTGAGCCCTCAGGCATGTCTGCCTCGGACGGAAAGAGACCCAATGGCTGCACTTTAGTGCCTTGGAGTTTGGGAAAACCTTTGGCGTGGGATGTCACTTGCTCAGATACGCTGGCTCCGTCCTACGTCAGAGGTTCTGCCAGTAAGCCAGGGACTGTTGCCGACCACGCCCAAACAATCAAGGGCCGCAAATATGCGTTTTTAACAAATGATTATATATTTACGGCATTTGAATTAGAAACTTTAGGACCGTGGTCATCCGACACCAAAAAATTTGTTCGCGAGGTGTCGGATAAACTAGTTAGCGTCTCTGGCGACCTCAAGGCCGGGTCTTTTTTCGCCCAGAGGCTGAGCATAGCCGTACAGCGAGGGAATGCCGCAAGCATAACCCTAATTCAGGGTTATGACATTTTTTAAATCATATTGTATTTCGTAAATTTATAGCTTATAATGTATATTCCTAAGAAAATAAAAATAGATAAACTTGATAAACTTGATTAAATATTTTATACGGCAAAGGCAGATATCAAGACAGATAGAGAATAAAACGATTTTTAATTTTAAAAAGGGCGTAAGTCAGATCGGCAGAGTGTAGCCCGTCGACGAGCGAGCTAGATCTTTAGTCTCATCTGCGCCTACAATCAGGGGATCTACAAATGAATCGCTAGACAGTTATATTTAATTATATCGATATCTCCAATGAACACTACACCAACTTGAAAATCGTAGGTTCTCTTACGAGGAGCTCTAAAAGCAAAAACGTTCATAATGATAGGGCTCGGGGGTGCGCAACGATCGCTATAAAAACTTTTGATATAACTTCAGTCGCTATAACGCTCATTTGATATAATTATTGAATCTTATAACAACACTTAATATATTATCATTTGATATAACCAACTTTTCATATAACGTTCATAAGATATAATGATGGTTATATAATAATGGTTATATTTAATGCCAAAAAAGTAGGTTAGGTTAGGTTAGAACTGCAACCTCCTACACAAAACAAATGGTTGCGTCTCACGAGATGTAACGTTATCTAATATATAAAAAAAATTTAAATAAAAAATAGAACCGCCTTCAAAAACACCCAAAAAATATTATTTAAAAATTTAACCGACTATAATGAGCATTATAATATCTTTCTACTAATCTGTTTGAAGTCGGGCCTCAGCACGAGATAGCAGGAGTAGTAGACGCCCAATAGATAGTAGGTATCTATCTATGTAGGTAAGTTAAATTACTACTATGAAGCTTGAGGTCCCAGGTTCGGTCTCCGCGTTGGGGCAGATATTTGTATGAAAAACACGAATGTTTGTCATGGGTGTTTAATATGTATTTAAGTATGTATCTATCTATATAAGTATGTTTATCCGTTGCCTAGTACCCATAACACAAGCTTTGCTTACTTTGAGACTAAGTCGATTGGTGTGAATTGTCCCGGGATATTTATTTATTAATTTAATTACTAGGTCCACTCCTGCTGTCTCGAGCTGAGGCCCGACTTCAAACAGATTAGTAGAAAGATATTATAATGCTCATTATAGTCGGTTAAATTTTTAAATAATATTTTTTGGGTGTTTTTGAAGGCGGTTCTATTTTTTATTTAAAATTTTTTATTTTTGGCTTTTTAGTTGCTTTGGTATAAAAAAGATGCGTAGGCGTAGCCAGTAGACGAAGCCCGGCTTCTGTTTCCGATCTGAGGATCGCAAGGTAACTAACGAACCTAAGCAGGTTAAACGTGGGATGGTTTGAAGGTATTTTTTTATTGCAGGGGGGCTCCGCTCCCCGAGCCAACTCTCTGGTAGCAAGCCTACCACTTCCAATCTGAGGGATACGAGATACTAACGAACCTAAGCAGGTTAAGCAAGGAATGGTTTAAAGTTTTTTTTTGCGGGGGGCTCTGCCCCCCGAACCCCCCGTTCCGGTATCAAAGCTTCTATTACCACTCTGAGGGACGCAAGATAACTGACGAATCTAACCAAATGAAACGGTAGATGGTTTAACAAATTTTTTACTGCGGGTTGTCTCTGCCCCCCGAGCCCCCCCCCCCCCCCTCCAAGAGCGGGGCTTTTATTTTCACCCTGAGGGACGCAAGGCAGCTAACTAACCTAACCAGGTTAGGGAAGTGGTTTAAAGGTTTTTTTTTATTACGGGAGCTCCGCCCCCAAGCCCCTCTACCAGGACCGAGGTTTCTATTTCCACTTTGAGGGATACGAGATAACTAACAAACCTATCCAGGTTAAACGGGAGGTGGTTTGAGGGTATTTCTTATTGCGGGGGGCTCCGCCCCCCGAGCCTCCTTTCCATTAGCGAGGCTTCTATTACCACTCTGAGGGACGCAAGATAACTGACGAATCTAACTACGTTAAACGGGAGGTAGTTTGTCTGTATTTTTTATTGCGGGGGCTCCGCCCCCCGAGCCTCCCTCCAAGAACGCGGCTGCTAATTCTACTTTGAGGGACGCAATGTAGCTAACTAACCTTAACCAGGTTAAACGGGGGGTGGTTTCAAAGGATTTTTTTTTACGAGGGGCTCCGCCCCCTAAGCTCCTCTACCGGTACCGAGGCTTCTATTTCCACTCTGAGGAATGCAAGATAACTGACGAATATAACCAGGTTAAATCGGAGGTGGTTTATCAGAAAGAAAAAGAAAGAAAGAAAGAAAAAATATTTATTCGTGACATAATCTTAAATTAACAGGTGAATGAACGGTAACAGATACAACATTATCACGAAATGGTCCCAACTCAGCATGATGTCGGCTATGCAGCTGACGCTGGTCTTCCGTTGGAACCATATCATCAGTATTTTTATAGCGGGGGGCCGCTTTGAGGGATCCAAGGTAGCTAACTAACCTAACCAGGATAAACGAAGGATGGTTAAAAGGTTTTTGTTTATTACGGGGGGCTCGGCCCCTTTCCAGTAGCGATGCTTCTATTTCCACTCTGAGGGACGCAAGATAACTGACGAATCTAACCAGGTTAAACGGGAGGTGGTGTAAGAATATTTTTTATTGCGGGGGGCTTCGCCCCCCCGAGCCCCCCCCCCCCCCCCCCTCGAAGAGCGGGGCTTCAATTTCCACTGTGAGTGACGTAAGATACTAGAGAACTAATGAACCTAACCAGGTTAAACAGGGGGTGGATTGAAGGTGTTTTATATAACGGGGGGCTCCAGCCCCCCGAGCCCCCTTCCAGTACCAAGGCTTCAATTTTAACTCTGAGAGACGCAAGATAACTAAAGAATCTGGTAAGGTTAAACGGGAGGCGGTTTGACAGTATTTTTTTTAGCGGGGGGCTCCGCCCCCCGAGCCCCCCTCTATTCCGCTTTAAAGAGCGCAAGGTAACTAACGAACCTAACCAGGTTAAACGGGAGGTGGTTAGTAGGTATTTTTTATTTGCCCCCTTTTCTTTGTAGGTGCCATACCTACTTATAGTTTAGGTGAATAACTTACACAACTCTTAGGACTGCTTTGGCCAATTAATATTGTAGGTAATCCGATGTTCTTGTTATCAATAAAGAACGAACAAATATGCTTTAGGACTTTCAACAGTATGCCAAACATTCTTGGCCAGAAATTTTTAGAACAATCAACATTATGCGATATAACAGGCACTCTTTGCTGACTGTACTTTTTGACCCTGGTTACCAAAATACTCTTCAAGACGAATCAAATGAGCTCAAACTCGATGGGGTTATGTCGTTTTATTACGGAGTTCTTATGGTCACCTTCTAACTCCATCTTCAGATCCTAGTTACCATCTAGGATCAAAGTACTCGTCAAGACAAATCAAATGAGCCCAAACTCAATGCGGTCGTATCGCTTTATTACAGAGTTTCTATGGCCATCTTTCAGCTCCATCATCAGATCAGCTCCATGTCATAATAATATTGCATCGTCATCCAATTTACATATGCCTGCAAAATTTCAGCTCAATTGGAAACCGGTTCAAATTTAACTTGCAAGATTTGACCCGTTGAAGTGTTCCGTTGGCCATCTTCAGTCTTCTTCAGCAGGTCCAGTTTACCAAATGATACTTTCTGAATGCAAATACTTCACTTGATGCTAAAAATGCTAAAATCACCATAGGTTTGCCTGTAAAATTTGAAGGTTGCCCTCGATTTCTCTAGGATCCCATGATCAGATCTTGACTTGGTGCCAATGGGACCACCTCAGGAGTATACCCTTTCAAACAAAAAAAGAATTTTGAAAATCGGTTAACAATTGAGGGAGTAATCGCGTAACAAACACACAAAAAAAAAAAAACATACAGATGAATTGAGAACCTCCTCTTTTTTTTTTGAAGTCGGTTAAAAATCTTGTCTCATGGTGTTTGTTACCGAACTCCTCCGAAACGGCTTGGCCGATTTTTATGAAACTTTTTTCTCTATATTCGGTAGGTCTGAGAATAGGTCGTAGGCTATTTTTTATACCCCTAGGTGATATGGCAAAACAACGTTTGCGGGGTCAGCTAGTACCATATAAAATTATATATTTTAAAATTATACCAAACGTTTTATTGATGTTAAATATATCAAATGTTGTTATATGAAAAGAAGATTATATCAAATGTTGTTATATCGATCATTACACACCCAGGGCACGGGCTGTAGTTCCTAGGTAGGCCCAGAGTTGTTTGGGAACTTCACACACACCATTGAATTGCTTCGCAAATGTGCAGGTTGCACAATACCTTTACATTTAACATTAATTTCGTCATCATCATCATCCCATTGCCACAGACCTCTTGGAATGAGAGGGCTAGGACCGTGGTTCTCACGCGGGCCCGTGCAGATTGGGAACTTCACACACGATTTAATTTCTTCGCAGATGCCTATGGCTTCTCCTGCAGAGGGTCGTGGTTCGAGCCTGCGCTCGTAGCTCTAAGTTTTTCAAAATTTATCGAAATACTATTTTGAAATTTACTCTGAAGGCAAACATTGCGAAGAGACAATAATTTATTTTTGCAGGCAGCGATGGGTAGATTAAGTCCCCTCCCTACCCCTCCCCTCAAAATTTAAAGCACACGTTTTTTGTATTGATAATCAACTGAGAAGGGGACTTGTGACCGGGTTTTTTAGTCCGTGCAAGTCGGACACTGTCTGGGCCCTCCATTCCCAGTTCGTCCGAAGGGATTTTTCCCGAACACAAGTCACCCTTCCTAAACTAAAGTAAAAAACAGCAAAGACTTCGCGTCTTTGGCCCCTCTGGCGACTCATTCAAAAAAAAAATATTTTTGCATGATTCCTATCAATAGTTAACGGAAGAAGGGTTGCCCTTGTACATTAGTGCGCCGAAGTAACTTCAATCTTAACCAGCAGCCGGTTATTATCAACAGCGCTTTCGCAAACACAATCAACACTTCTATATACCTCAAACGATACACGTTAGAAGGAGACGGTGAATGCGGCTGTGATTACGAGCGCGCTAAAACCCCTTGACCTCTGGTTTAGTGGAACTGGTCCCATTATCACATTTTATTACAACTGGTATTTATGGTTGTTACGTCCAACCAAAGCCACGGCCAATCGCTCTAATCCTGTTTAAAACAACTTGTTTTTAAAGAAAAACATATTGTAGGTATTTGATTTATTTTATCTGATACATTTCCAACTTCCGTCGATCTCGAACTCTAAAGCGATCGTCAGCCCCGGTCGGTATACACGATGAAAAATCCAAATGGATCAGTAGGAAGGGTTGTGGTTAGGGGACAATCTTACACAAATCGACCTCCTAGTCCCAAACTAAGCAAAGCTTGTACTATGGGTACTAGACGACGATAAACATACTTATATAGATAAATAAATACTTAAATACATAGAAAACATCCATAACTCGGGAACAAATATTCGTGCTCATCACACAAATAAATGCCCTTACCGGGATTCGAACCCAGGACCTCTTGCTTCGTAGGCAGGGTCACTACCAACTAGGCTAAAGAGGTTGGTTATTACAATTTACCAGAAACCTCCTCATCCATCAATCATCATCATTATCATTTCAGCCGAAAGACGTCCTGTGCTGAACATATAGGCCTCCCCAAGGCTCGCCAAAAAGATCGGTCCCGAGCCATCCGCATCCAACGCGATCCTCCAACCTTAACCAGGATATTTCCTAGCAGCAACATTTTCATTCGCATTTTTTCTCCCTATGGTTTTTACTGAAGCTTGGTTACACAATCGCGTTTTTCCTAATTTTAATCGACGCAGAAACATAGGTTGGAATAACTTACGTGTATGTCAAGTTAGCATTGGCCCGCAGGGCCAAAAGCACACAGAAGCGGAACTCCGTGCACACTGTTTCTGTGACGATTTACACTGGCAAAATCGCTACTATGAAAATAAGCTTCATTAAAAAATATAGTGGCGAAAACTGCATAAGCATTTGGGGAAAAGGTGCGAAACAATGGAAATTTTACATAAAATAAATTTAAATAAATTGATTGAATTGATTGATTGATTAATTTTATATAAATTGATCTAACAAAAGTGCATTTGATTATAATTATTTATACATAACCGGGCATCTAACCTTGTAAATCTCTGCTAGAAATAGAAATGTTATAAATCCTGAAAGTTTATTTTGTTTTTATTTTTAATGGTGTGGTGTAGGAACACATTTTTTTAATTGGATTTTATATAAAGTACATGGAATTCATAAGGGTTACGTTTTTTGCCATTTGGCTACGGAACCCTAAAATTATATATTTACGCATGTAGTCTTATGTAACGATTAGTGTGCAGTTTATCTATTTCAGATATTTGTATGAAAAATACGAATGTTTGTTCTCGGGTCTTAGGTGTTTAATATGTATTTAAGTATGTATCTATCTATATAAGTATGTTTATCCGTTGCCTAGTACCCATAACACAAGCTTTGCTGAGCTTACTTTGGGTACTTACGTACTTACTTACTGGGTCAATTGGTGCGAATTGTCCCGTGATATTTATTTATTTTATTTATTTATTTATTTATCTATCTATATAGCGATCCGGGTAACACCAACGGTGCTGGCTGATAATCAGCGCTGGGGTGCTTGCTATAAACGCCTCAGCATTATTCTGAGCCAGTATCCAATTTACAACCGCAATGACACACTCTATCTTTAGCCCTCGTGCTGTTATTTTTGTAAAAATATTTATGTGAATTGTGTTATTGTGAATAAATGTATTTTCTTTCTAAATAAATAAATAAATGTATTTTTGTAGTGGTAGAGCCATGTTGTAGCTAGCCGCTGCATCACGAATGGGCCGGCTCGTCCGGGACAGTACATACCACCCTCTCACAGAACACCGGCGTGAAGCAGCAGTACTCCCTGCTGCGTTTCGTACGGTCAGTGAGAGCGCTGGGGGCCCAATACCTCTCCCCCTCCCCTATTCCCTCTCCTTTTTCCTTAGGGCTGACAACGCACTGGCATCGTGTAAAGCGCTGCGGGTGTCTATGGACAGTGGTGATCATTTAACATCAGGTGACCCACTCGTCCGTTTGTCTGGCCTCAATAAGATAAAAAAAAAAAAAAAAAAATATTGGCATAAAATCAAGTCCCTCGATTTTCATCGGTACGCGAAGTTCTCGAAGTGGCAAACTATAGACGTCATTACGTTGCTTCGTTGTGATATCTTAAAGACATAGTGACAAGTCTGAACAATGGGAGACCTTGATCTGAACGTGGAAGCGTAACTCTTGACCTTAAGACGTAACAATACATGCTGCTACTGAATGCGTAAACAGATGTCATCTCGACGTCATCTTACTGATCTTACTATGGGCACATGAATAAAAAACGAACAGAATAAACGCTTCAAACAAAGCCGCGCACGCATTACACTACTACACGCACAACATATGTGTGCGTGACCTGTCACAGACAGGACGGGGGGGGCGTGCACCGGCGCCCGTTCGGAGACAAACCGGTTTGAACTAGCTCAGTGAGTAGACAAAGTTCAGGTGTGCCGCCAGCGACGACGCGACCATTTAGCGTTTAGCTACATAGTTCGGGTGTTCGGTTATTTTAAAGATGCCTACCGGTTGTAGTGTTTGTAGATATACAGATATTAGATACTTAAGTACTTGTGTGAATAAAATATTTTGATTTTTAATTACTTTTTTTTACCGAGTGACAACCCTATGACAATAGGTAAGAATTTCGAGCTCTGTTCGGTAGCTTTTATTCTGTTCGTTTTTTATTTATACCATGGGTGTTAACCCACCAATGTATCAATCGTCGATCGATGTATCGAGCTATACAATACATGTCTGGCCCTACCAGATAACGATCCCTGGACCTTAAGAGGGTACGATGGCTGAGAGACTTTTGAGAAATAGGAATTAGCTGTGGTAGATACAGATTACACAGTAAAAAAATTTGGCTCTAAATCCATTATCCAGGGAGGAAACAGGGGACTACGTTTGTATGGAGATATGGTGCGCATCGTATCCTCTTAAGGTTCTAACCACTCGGCTATCCGTCCGTAACGATGGCTATTGGTATTTGCGAACATTCGAAGACATCACATCTTTTTGTAAACAATTTGGCAATAACTGGTTTAATTATTGCCACATATACGAATGTTGCGAGCTAACTCGATCGGCGCTTGCGCCACCGCGAGGCAAACTTCATGGGCAATTATATATTTAAGGGACCTTGGCTGGCAACTATTACCGAAAGCTTTACAAAAGTAATAAAACATAACTATAAATTAAAAACAATAATCCCCAACGCAATAGGGATGTTGACACCACCAATCAACTGACGTACAAAGTCAAAGTCAAAGTCAAAATTCTTTATTCAATTTAGGCATCAAATTGATGCTCCTATGAACGTCGAAAAATCTACCACCGGTTCGGAAAACCCTGTTGAGAAGAAACCGGCAAGAAACTCAACAAGGTATATTTTTTTTTCAATCAGATCTACATTGTTATTAAATGACATACATCTAAAGTATTTAATACAATTAAATTTTTTAACACAGTAGATACGCTATTTTTGAGACTAGGGATCGCCAATGCGGATCGGAATTATTTCCAAACATCCCTGTTCATGATATAGTCATTAATTTTATAGTACGCCTTAGATATTAATGTCTTCTTCACAATGGATTTGAATTTTGTATCAGTTTGTTCGGTTATTGTTTTCGGAATTTTATTATAAAAACGTATGCATCTTCCCAGAAACGACATTTAGTTTTAGCCAGTCTGTAAGATGGAACTTTAAGCTTCCCTGTGTTTCTAGTAACCTTTGGCTTATTGACGTTAGTGGGAAAATCACATATGTTTTTTCTTATATACATGATTATTTCAAATATATACAACTACTTTTTATGAGCTGTCAAAACACAATTCTCCCATAGAGTTTGAATGGCAATAAGCAACATATGACGTCACTTGTTCGCCGACTAAATCAACAAACTATTTATTTATTTAAAAGCCACAAAAATCTTTAGCAGTTAATCAAAAATTTATCTGCTTTTCAAGGCTAAAATAAAGCGTTTGCTTTACTGGAGTCGTGTCTTCGAATTATTTTTTAACGCAAAGAGCAGCTAACAAAAGAGCTTATATCTTTGAAACGACAGAACCAACTTTGATAAAACATGTCCAAGACCCATTGCCAAGACACCTGCTTTTAAATAAAAAAACCGGCCAAGAGCGTGTTGGACACGCCCAAGGTAGCGTTCCGTAGCAGGTACGAAAAAATCTTTGCATACTTTATTACATTAATATGGTTGAACTAAAAAGGTCGCGGGTACTATAAGGTCGCGGGTGAGCAAAGTAATTGTTTTAGTTCATTAATATGGACCTCCGCAAAGTAACGCCTGATTCAATAAATTATTAATATGGTTATTTTGGTTTTTTCATATTTTTTAGACTTGCTGTTTAAAAGTTAGAGGGCGGGGACACATTATTTTGAACTTTCGGAGTGAATATCTCCGAAAATATTCACTTTTTCAAAAAATGATTTTAGCAAACCCCTATTTATTTTCAAATACCTATCCAATGATACCCCACACTATAGGGTTAGTAGAGAAAAAAAAATTCACCCCCACTTTACGTCTATGGAAGGTAGGTACACTAAAAAAAATATTTTTAGTTTTTTTATTTAATCACTTTGTCGACGTGACTGAAATACATATTCATACCAAATTACAGCTTTCTAGTACTAACAGTCTCTGAGCTTAGCCGCGGACGGACAGACAGACGGACAGACATGGCGAAACTATAAGGGTTCCTAGCTGACTACGGAACCCTAACTAGTTGACTACGGAACCCTAAAAAGGATTGTACTCTCGATTTACGTCATCAGTCTCGGATTTTTTTGAACTTGACTTTAAGTAATTTTTAATAAAATATTTATTGCTACATGCATTGAAGCGGCCTCGACTCACGAAAGCTTTCACCGTTCATTGCCTGTGCTGTTAGGAGAGCACTATGCGACGAGAGTCTCGACCGCGCAATGAACAAAGATCGCTCATCGCATCGTGTCGCGTATAGTTTTGGTTCGACCAACAATATTATGCAATAATCATGACATGTTTCCTTTTACAAAACAGGTGCAAAAGTCACAGTCATCTTAATGTTTACGTTTATGTGTACCTCGAAAACATTATCGCACTTTATCGCACTCTGAGACTGACAGGGTAGCGAGCGAAGTCCGCAAATCAATTAATTACCTACTGGGTTCCTTCATTATTACCTCTCATATTTCGTTTTCCAGATTTTTTTACCGAACAATGACGAAATACACTACAAAATGTGCAAAATTGCCATCTGATGGACAGAGTCATATTTTTTTAAAGCTGAATTGGATACAAATCAAATGTGGATTGTAATCGTAGCGTAATGCCCCATGCCTTGTACCGTAATCGGTCCCAAAGTTCTGTCACATGCACATTATTTTTAAATTTAGAACACGATTTTAAGGAAATTTTATTGAATTCCATTTTTGAATGTTTGACAATTATTTTAAAACAAAAAACAGTCATTCGCTGCAATTTGGCCGACCAGATGGCCTAGTGGTTAGAGAACCTGACTACGAAGCTTGAGGTCCCGGGTTCGATTCCCGCGTCGGGGCAGATAATTGTATGAAAAATACGAATGTTTGTTCTCGGGTCTTGGGTGTTTAATATGTATTTAAGTATGTATCTATCTATATAAGTATGTTTATCCGTTGCCTAGTACCCATAACACAAGCTTTCCTTAGCTTACTTTGGGACTAGGTCAATTGGTGTGAATTGTCCCGTGATATTTATTATTATTTATTTATTTATTTAATTTCTCACGAAGGAGTGGACATTGAAAGAAAACCGAATAGCTGTTTTAGCATTGTACCGCTGTGGGCTCTCGCCAAGTACCATTTTCAAGTTGCTCAAAAATTTAATGCTTAGGTTTGTGTACCGTACTAATGATAGCTAAAATGAAGTCTCCAGTGTTGACGACAAGAAAAGAATTGGCCGGCCTCGCTCCGTACGAACACCAGCAGTGATCAAAGCGACCAAGGCGTGCATAGCAAGAAATCCTGTCCGAAAACAGAAGTTGATGGCTTTGCAGATGGGTGTCAGTAGAAAAACCGTCAAAAAGGTTTTAAACGAAGATCTTAGTCTACGAGCATACAAAAAAAAGAGTGGACACTTACTTAATGCCCGTCTAAAAACAATAAGGCTTAAAAGATCCCGGAAGTTGTTAAAGCGGTACGCGAAAAATCGACATCGTGATATCCTCTTTACAGACGAAAAGATTTTCGATATTAAAGTGAAGTACAATAAACAGAATGATAGAGTGTACGCTACGAGCTCTGAAGAAGCAGAAAAAAGAGTTCCGCGGGGCAACATGGGCATCATCCATCATCAGTGATGGTCTGGTTGGGTGTATCTTATTACGGACCAACTGAGGTTCATTTTTGCGAAAAAGGGGTCAAAATCAGTGCGAAAGTGTACCAAGAGACGGTTTTGGATAAGCTTGTCAAAGATCTGCCCAACACGCTATTTTCAGGACATAATTTTGTGTTCCAGCAGGATTCTGCGCCAGCACACAAAGCCAAGACCACTCAAGCCTGGTTTGACCGTCAAAGAATCGACTTTATAAGACATGAAGATTGGTCTTCCTCCAGTACGGACCTTAATCCTTTGGACTATAAAATTTGGCAGGTCTTAGAGGGGAAGGTCTGTGCTAAACCCCATAAAAATTTGGAGAGCCTGAAGTCATCTTTAAGAAAAGCAGTCGCTGAAATAGACATGAAAATGGTGCGTGCTGCGATAGACGACTGGCCGCGCCGATTAAGGGCCTGTATTAAAAACAAAGGAGATCATTTTGAATAATTTTAAGTAATATTAATTCTTTATTAAATGTACTTTAAATTGGTATACGATTTATTAAAAACTGCATGGTACTTTTGTTTTTATCATTATTTTCATTTGTGACGTAAATGTTTAAATGTTGATGATGTTTGATGTTGAGACGACCAGATGGCCTAGTGGTTAGAGAACCTGACTACGAAGCTTGAGGTCCCGGGTTCGATTCCTGTGTCGGGGCAGATATTTGTATCAAAATACGAATGTTTGTTCTCGGTTCTTGGGTGTTTAATATGTATTTAAGTATATATCTATCTATATAAGTATGGTTATCCGTTGCCTAGTACCCATAAGTCCCATAACACAAGCTTTGCTTAGCTTACTTTGGGACTAGGTCAATTGGCTACTTTCCTAACTAGTCAGTTTTTTAGATTATCAAAAAATATTGGACACGTATTTTTTATTTTGTCAATTAAACAAAAAATTACGAAGATATGGCGCGTTGAAGTTTCGCGTGACGTCACTTGTTCCTACACTTTGTATGAGCGTTTTAGGAACAAGTGACGTCACGCCTCGTCACGCGGAACTTCAACGCGCCATATCTTCGTCATTTTTTGTTTAATTGTCAAAAGAAAAATTACGTGTCTAATATTTTTTGATAATGTAAAATACGGACTAATAAGAATTATTATTTTTTTACCTAGGAAACATCCCTATTGGTGTGAATTGTCCCGTGATATTTAATTATTTTTTTATTTTAAATGTTTGATGTTTGATGTTGAACCTGAGATTGAAATGTACATACCACAGTAAAGTCGTTCAGGCGCAGCGGCGTGGTGGCATTAGCGACGTATGCACGCTGCAGCAATGTGTGCAGTAGGTAAGCGCCGTAGGAGACGCGGCCTGACCACGCAAACCCGCGCCACTCCATGATGCCGCGATAAACTCCTGCGCAGAGAACATTTGGTTACGCACCATCCCAGGTTATAGAATTAAAGGGCATGGACCATAGTTTCCACGCGAGTCCATTGTGGATTGGGCCACACACAATTGGGAATTTCTACTCAGGTGTGTGAAGGTTTCCTCGCGATGTTTTCCTTCACCGTAAAGCTCATGGTAAATTTCAAATATAATTTCTTACATAAATCCCAAAAACTCAGAGGTGCGGGCCCGAATTTGAACCCACGACTCTCTGTTTTACAGGCAATATTACAAACTACTAGGAACGCATATGGAAGAACAGGGTCTCATTCTAAATCCCTAACATCGTTTGTCCTAATGTAATGTTTGTCCTAAGGTTAGGTTAGGTTTGTTTTATAAAAATCCAGAACAATTAATAGATTTTAAATAAAAAGAGTTAGGACAAACGATCATTAGGAAAAACATTACATTAGGACAAACAATCATTAGGGATTTAGATATAGAGCCGGAAGAACAATTGCACTCAGATCCTACTTTTCCACGCGAAATATATATTCCTTCTAGATAACTAGTAATCCAACTCAGTTGAGAATATGGAATTATAGTACCACTTACAGTACCTACTGGTTTTCTTCGCAGAAGAAATGTTCTACCTGGCCTACCTGTCTGGGTGGAGCAAAGGTACTATGTAAACTTTTTTTATTATTAAAGAGAGGAACTCTAAATTAAATTGAATTAATTCCCTTAGGGTCTCCCCAAATCTATCGACTCGGAATCTGCTTCAGCCGATCGAAAAACCCTTATGTCAAAGCAGTAAGAGCGAAAATAACGTCAAGTAGCCGAGCCGAGCTGATCGAAGTCTTTTTCGCTCTTATTGCGTTGACATAAAAGTTTCGATCGGTTGAAGCAGATTCCTCGTCGACATAGATTTGGGAAGACCCTTAGGGGGTGAATCTTGGAAAATCCTTTCTTAGCCACCTACGTCATAAGACAATAGCTATCTTTGTGCCAATACAGCACAATACAGTAGTTTGGGCTGTGCGTTGATAGATCAGTCAACCTTTGCCTTTTATATACCTATCGTACTCCTATGTCCGATATACAGAGTGATACATTTAGATCGGTAATTATGGGCAAGTCTATTTGCATTTGCATAACAAAGTACAACTTATACCTATTACAAGCGGAACTCCCTTTCTAGTTAATATAACTGAAGCGAGAGTTCCGCTTGTACTATTAGTTGTACTTTGTTATGCAATTGGGCCCAGGTCGTCGATTTTAGTGACAAGAAAAATGCATTCATAGATTTGAAAAAAATGTTATTTGGTTCGGGAATCGAACCCTAAAAATATTTACATTCCAGTCCCTGTACCCGTCTGTCAGTAACCAAATCAAGAAAGTCGAATTTGACCCAGTTCTCGTTGTCGGATTGACTTTAAATATGGTATACAATAGAATAGAATAGAATAGAATAGAATAGAATAGAATAGAATAGAATAGAATAGAATAGAATAGAATAGAATAGAATATTTATTAACTCAGATTTCATAGATCCATAAATTTGTTAGTAAAATTTAAAGCCTAAATTAGTTCAAAAGAAAAAAAAAATATAATCTAAAATTAAAATAAAATAAAATAAAAATTGAAATTAAATTACAAAATTACATAGTCCAAATCAAATTTAAAATTCAAAACAATCTAAAAAAAAAAATAAAACTTAAAATTCATTTACTAAAACATTCACATTAACTAAATTATTAATTTACAAAATAGACCCTCTCAGCGTGCGGATTTATAAGTGCTGAAACCCAGTGCCTTTGAAGAGAGCTGTCAAAACGTCCGGCTAAAACTCTTATACCTGATTTACACTCTCGCCTCGTCACCTCGCCTCGCGCCTCGCCTCGTCGTCTCGCTCCGGACGCGAGCGTCAAAATCAAGGCAAATCACGAGACGAGGCGCGAGGCGCGCCTGTTCACACTCTCGTCTCGTGGCTCGTCCCGCAGTTCGTCTCGCCACTCGTACGCGAGTGTAAACCAGGTATTAGAATGCTGTTGGGACTACACATCACCCTACTACCGATGGACGCAATTTTTTTACGCACCATCGCATAAAAATCATCCACCCGGGCTTCAGCAAACATGCCCGAGGCGCTGCAGTGTCTGGGTAGTCCCATCAATACCCTAAACATGTTGTTATAATTTACGCGCAGGGCGTTAAAATGCTCCCCGTGTATACCTAACCCACAGGCCGCTCGTATAAAAAGTTTGACAGAAAAACTTGAAAAGCGTCACTTTAACTTCAACAATGTAGATAGCATGTATCTATAAAAATACAGTTAGCAAAAATAGAGTCAGCTAAAAATTTAAAAATGTTAAAACCCCAACTCAATTAAGTAACACACACACACACAGAGAGAGAGAGAGACACTTCAAAGTTATAAAACCCCTTCGTTTTTGCGTCGGGGGTTGTATTAAGGGTGAGGACACACGAGCGTAATTTTGTGAGTTGTGAGCGGCAGAATTTCAGTTGCGCCATACATTGTGTCACGTGAGTGTCACGTGATAGCGCGCATATTGTATGGCGCGGACCGAAATTCTGCCGCTCACGACTCACAAAATTACGCTCGTGTGGCCTCACCCTAAAACTTTATTTGTTTTAATTTATGAATGCAGTTTTCGTTGTCACCAAAATCGATGACATGGTTCCTAAGAACAGGTCGTATGTCTTATAGTTACAGACTTGCCCGTACTGACCGATCCAAATGTACCACCCATGTAAGTGTACATTTATTTATTATTTATTTATTTATTTATTTGCAAAAACTTACACAGTATGACAGTATGATACCAAAGCACTGAGTAAGACAGAAAAATAAAAACTGTACAAAATATGACAAGCAACAAAAAGTAAAAATAAATTAATAACATGAGGACGGACGTGCATCCATCATCTCGCAAAACTTCAAACATTCATCGCACACTCTCTTCCAACAACCAGTCAATACATCACACTCAGGCGCCGATGCTAGGAGGGAGTTGTAACGCAACGCACGGACCAGCGGCGACTGCTTGTAAGCGGCTGTGCGCGCCGACGGCAGTGCTAGCAAAAGGTGGTTTCGAGGCCTAAAACTAAATATTGTAAAGAGTACATGAAATGTCTCCCACCTTCCAATTTAAACACGCAGCTGATGATGAGCATGCTAACCATAAACTGGAAAGCGGTCTTGTACAGCGCAGCGTAGAGCACCCGCAAAGCGGTGGGTGCGCGCGCGCCGTCGCTGTAGAACAGGCCGCCGGAGAGGATCACGCCCACTCCCAGTGGGAAAAGAAGCCAGACGAACCATCTGTACTTCTGAGGAGAGAATATATATTATTACTAGCTGACCCAGCAAACGTTGTTTTGCCATATAAATGATAGCCTAAGACCACAGAATATATAATAGCACTGACGTACAGAATGGAAACGGTCCGCCCCGCACCGATTCGAATTACCCCACCCCTCCAGGCGCAGATTGCCGGACCCCGCCGGAATCCAGAAGAGTGCGCGCGCGATGTATGTAGGCGTACGCGTGTACAGACGTCGTCGTGCTTATGTAGATTCAAGAACGCGTATTTGTTCGTCGTGTCCGCCGCGTGCTAAGACCTAAGTATTCGTAGATCTGCCAAATATATGTAGAGAAAAAAAAAAGTAAAAATCGGTCAAGCTGTTTCGGAGGAGTTCGATAATAAACACCGTGACACAAGATTTTTATATGTTAGACTAGCTGTTGTCTGCGACTCCGTCTGCGAAGAATAGGGGTATAAAAATAGCCTACGACTTATTCTCAGACCTACCAAATATAGAGAAAAAAAATCATAAAAATCGGTCAAGCCGTTTCGGAGGAGATCGATAACGAACACCGTGACACGAGATTTTTATGTACCTATTAGATGAATACTAATATTATTATAAACGCGAAAGTATGTCTGTCTGTTAACTCTTCACGCTTCGCTTAAACCGCTGAACCGTTCAAGATGAAATTTGGTATACTGTTAGTTTGAGTCTCAGGAAAGGATATAGGATAGTTTTTATCCCAGAAATCACCTTTTAAAGGGGCGAAAAGGGGGATGAAACTTTGTAAGAATCAATAACCGATAAAAAAAATTAATATGGAAAATTGTGTTTGATTTCTGCTCAGAATCACGAGTTTTTTTGATTCTACTAAGAGAAAAAAAAGTGCCTCAAACTTCCATATAATTTTCTATTCTTTCATTTAGTTACAGTCATATACCTAAAGTCTATTAAAAATGGTAACTCAAAAAATGGCACCCTTTTGTTCTCCTAGTAGTGTCGAAAAAGCTCGTGATTGTGAGTAGAAATCACAAAAAAAAATTAAAACGTCAAGGCTTCCATGACTTCACATCACATACCTAATATGGATATTGACACCACCAATCAACTAACGTACTTTTTAAGAGCTATCAAAACACAATTCTCCCATAGAGTTTGAAGGCAATAGCAACTTATGTTGTCACTTGTTCGCCAACTCAATCAACTATTTATTTATTTTAAAGCAACAAAATATCTAATTATGCAGTTAATCGAAAATTAGCCTGGTTTTCAGGGCTGAAATAAAGCGTTTTTTACTGGAATTGTCTCTTCGAATTATTTTTTAATGGCGTCAACATCAACATCCCTATTCTAGCTTCTTAGAAACCACCGTACAATACGTATACTTGTAGTTTACCACTGGCAGATGGCTTGCCTTCATTTCATTTCCAACTTTAACTCCATACAAATAAAGTAGCTATTACAAAATCTGCAAACGTGGGCAACAGTATTCTAAAATTGGCTTTATTTGTAGGTCGTTAAAGTTGAATATGAAATGAAGGCAAACCATCTGTCAGTGGTAAACTTTGTGTACCTGTACCTTAAACCTACTCATGTCCTTGCCCTCTTGCTGCCAGTGGTACGTGATGAAGCCAGCAGCCAAGCCCAGCACGTACGTGGAGAGATTAGTGTGCCCGCGGATGTACAGCAGCCGGAAGGTGTCGTCACTGGCGTAGAGGTTACGGTACTTCCTGGAAAGAAATCCATACTTAATATTATAGGTAACGCCACCAGAGTTGAGGCCACGCACACAACCACATTTGTCGTTAAACGTCAACACAACGTCAAAATCCCGCTGTCATTACATGAGATGTGGTTGTGTGCGTGGCCTCAACTCTGGTGGCGTTACCTATATAAATGCGATAGTGTGTCTGTCTGTCTGTTAGAGCTTGTCTAATTTAAAATTGCGCGCGCCCAACCACCGCATTTACGAACATCTGCCAAGAGAAATACAGTCAAAACCGTTTATAACGACATTCAAGGGACAGCAATATTTGGTCGTTAAACACGGTTGGTCATTGTAACCAGTGTTACTTTGGTATATAAGATCATGTTGGGTTTTTTTCTTGGTCGTTACATCCAATATGTCGTTGTAATTGGTGTCGCTATAAACGGTTTTGACTGTATTTCTCTATTGTAGCCTAAAGTGCGTAAATGCGGTGGTGGGGAGCGTCATTTTAAATTAGACAAGCTCTACCTCTTCGCGCCTAAACATCTGAACCGATTTGGATGAAATTTGGTATGGAGATACTTTGAGCCTTTGCATACACCTGTAAAGAAATTCAATGGTGTGTGTGAAGTTCCCGATCCGCATTGGGCCCGCGTGGGAACTACGGCCCAAGCCCTCTCATTCTGAGAGGAGACCTGTGCCCTGCAGTGGGACGTATATAGGCTGTGATGATGATGATGATGATGATGATGATGATGATACTTTGAGACCCTGGGAAGGACATAGGATAGTTTTTATCCCGGAATTTGCATAATTCCCGCGGGATAGCGATAAACGAATTATTTGCAGACGGAGCGAACCACATGAGAGTGAAGATGCTCCTCCCGCCTGGATCATCATCAACATCATCATTTCATCCGAAAGAAGTCCACTGCTGAACAAGGCCTCCCCCAAAGTTCACCAAACAGAACGATCTTGCGCCATCTGCAACGCGTTCCCGCAAGCTTAAGAGGATACGATGCGCACCATTTCTCCATACAAACGTAATCCCCTGTTTCCTCCCTGGATAATAGCTTTAGAGCCAAATATTTTTTACTGTGTAATCTGTATCTACCACAGCTATGCCCCTAGGTTTCGTTTTTTCCATATTTCAATTAACATAAGAAATATGAGCTTTCAAAAACTGAAAAAATTGCCCAATTTCAACGTCATTTTCAGACACTCATCAGAAAAGAATCCCTTATATAAACAAAAAAAGGAAAACATAGGGGCATAGCTAAATCTATTCTCTAATTATATTTGAAAAAAATAATTTTATTGGTCCAGTTTTCGAGAAGAAAACAGGGGATTACGAAATGCTGTTTTGATCAATTTTACGCGCCTATTAACGGTCTGAGCTGCAGTTGTCCCGCTCTCGCTGTACTGACACGGAGGGGTTCGGGCGAGACAGCGACATTTCATTAAAATACCTATTTCTCAAAAGTCTCTCAGCCATCGTACCCTCTTAAGGGCCTACCGAGCTTTTCGCGCTCATCGATTTTGGGAGGGAGATTTCGGGCGTGGGAGAGGCACGATGGCTCAAGATAGGTTGGTTGGACAGCGCGTGTTTTTGGGTATTTTCATCTTATTGCTAAAACAAATACATATTTTAAAAATGTAGCAACACTACGCCCTAGAAAACATCTTGTTTTATTAACATTCAAAAAGTCATGACCTGCCGTGCAGTATTAGCGTCGTACTACGAATTTATTTTATTTTTCAGAGACGAATTTGGATTTTTTTTCTATCGAGCGAACTATAAGTAATCGTGTTTCGATAAACACTTGTCATTAAAATCCTCAAATAACTTACACATGAATTTCAAGACTATAGCTTTACTTGTAATGATACAGCACGAGATTAAACGAATGTAATAAATGCGCCAAAAACACGATAGGCCCTTAACCAAATCATCGCTCCATCTCCCCATCTCATCCACCTGGATCTATCTATAGCCGTTGTCCGTCCACTGCTGGACGTAGGCCTCCCTCATATTGCGCCAATATTCGCGATCCTGGGCTTCCCTCATCCACCCACTGCCAGCTGTCCTCCTAAGGTCATCAGTCCAACGTGTCGCAGGGCGTCCCACATTACGCTTTCCTAAACGTGGTCTCCACTCCAGGACACGTCTGCTCCAACGATTGTCAGTTGTACGGCAAACGTGACCAGCCCATTGCCACTTCAGCGTGCTAATCCTTCGGGCTATGTCAACGACACCACCATGCACCTGGATGTCCATAGGTAAAATGAAGAGATGATAAAGATAGCTAGCTACTCACTCAGGCGACTGTATAACGACGGCGTCCAGGTCTTGGAAGTAGGTGTGTGCCGCGACGACCACGGTCGCCGCCGCCAGCAGCGTCGCCAGCGCAACTGCCCGCCACCGCGCGCTGCGACACGCTATACACAGCAACAGACCCAAGCAGAAGAGCTGCGTATCCGCTGCTAGATACCTGAGGAGAAAGACAAAATAAATTAAGTCTAAATGCACTGCTGGGTAAAAGTTTCATTTTTAGAGATCCGTAGCCAAATGGCAAAAAACGGAACCCTTATGGATTCGTCATGTCTGACTGTCTGTCCGTCGTATGTCACAGCCACTTTTTCCGAAACTATAAGAACTATGTATTCTGTGAACCGCATTAAGATTTTCACACAAAAATAGAAAAAAAAAATAATAAGTTTTGGGGGTTCCCCATACTAAGAACTGAGGCTATGTGAACATCAAAGTCATCAAACGCATAGCAACATAGTATAGCATATGGTGGAAAGGTAAAAATGTAAGTCTCAGGACATGGCATACTGACCAGGTCTGGGGGGCGCAGTGTGCATCGTCGTACACGTAGTTGTTGATGTACAGGATGTGGGCCCACCAGTAGCGGCGGCAGGCGTCAGCCTCGATGCCCACTATTTGCTGCCACAATGGCCCACTGCCCAGGTGACGCATCCAGGTCGATAATGTCGCCAGGACTAGCGCATACGTGGGCGTTAGTCTGAAAAAAAAACGTTAAAAAGTTAATGAATAAAAATCCCTCATCATGCCTTACTCACCTTAAACAGGGTGGCTGAAGGGACCGACTTGTTCTCGTGTTCGCTGTGTGAATTCACTAAAGTGACTTTTATGTTTTATGTTATGATTGTTGTAGGTAATATTGTAGCATAGGAAATCCTTTCCTATGCTACAATATTATGCTATTCCTTTATGTTAAATTTTAATTGGGTGTCCTGTAATGATAGTGTTCTGTTTACTTTAATAATAATTTTATTTATTTATTTATTTATTTATTTATTTATTGGAACACAAACAGTCATACATAGCTCAATACAAATAAAAATAAGGTAAGTTAACTCATTGACAAAATAGTGTTCACATTACAAGTAACAAATTCAAAAATCATCAGCCTTAAGAAGAGCAGAGAAAATTGGAAATCCAAATTTATTCATTTTGACATTAAGTAATGTCAAAATGTATGGAGCTGGAGGTTAACAAATTTTTTAAACCTAGACTTTGAGGGTTAGGCTCAAAAAACTCACTTTCCCGAAATGTGCACTTTTTCTAAAGGTACACTTGTTTAGATGGATTACTTTCTGGGAAGGTGCACTGTCCCAAAAAGTGCACTTCCCAATTGGTACACTTTCTCAGATAGAGCACATTCTCAAAAGGTGCACTTCCCAAAAAGTGCACTTTCTCAAATGGAGCATTTTCTCAAATAGGGCACTAGATTTGGAAAAGTACGTACTAGGGCCATTCTACTTTTCGTTGACCAGTAATTTTTTGTACTGTGCTCTTCAAATATTTTTTTTACAAAAACGGTAAAGTGCTCGGTTTAAATCATTTAAGATTTAAATAGGCACATAATTAAGCTTTTCTCAAACATGCTTTGAAAAGTATGCGTTAATGTCACGAAATGAAGCCATGAAGTTTGTTGTTTATGGCTCCCTACATTACTTCTTGGCCTAGGCCATAAAAGTAAGTATGAAAAACCATTATTGTCCGCTGCTGTAACTTTTTAAATTTGCTTACTAACATTAAACTGACAAAGGAAAAATTACATACAGCCAACTTACGACATTAAAAAAAAATCTATCTTCTTTTATTTCTATAAAACCGCCTGAACTTCTGATGATGGATGAATGGATGGATGTATGAATGTATGGATGGATGTATGGATGGATGTACGGATGGATGTATGGATGTATGGATGGATGTAGGGATGTATGGATGGATGGATGGATGGATGTATGGATGTATGGATGTATGGATGTATGGATAATTGTATGGATGTATGGATGGATGTATGGATGGATGGATGTATGGATGGATGTATAGATGTATGGATGGATGGATGGATGGATGGATGGATGGATGTATGGATGGATGGATGTATGGATGGATGTATGGATGTATGAATGGATGTATGGATGGAAGGATGTATGGATGGATGGATGTATGGATGGATGTATAGATGTATGGATGGATACGACCGCTTTAGCCTAGTTGGTAGTGACCCTGCCTACGAAGCAAGAGGTCCTGGGTTCAAATCCCGGTAAGGGCATTTATTTGTGTGATGAGCACGAATATTTGTTCCTGAGTTATGGATGTTTTCTATGTATTTAAGTATTTATTTATTTATATAAGTATGTTTATCGTCGTCTAGTACCCATAGTACAAGCTTTGCTTAGTTTGGGACTAGGTCGATTTGTGTAAGATTGTCCCCTAATATTTATTTATTTTTTTTTTTTTTTTTTATATATGGATGGATGGATGGATGGATGGATGGATGGATTTATGGATGTATGGATGGATGGATGTATGGAGGATGGGTGGATGTATGGATGGATGGATGGATGGATGGATGGATGGATGGATGGATGGATGGATGTATGGATGGATGTATGGATGGATGTATGGACGGATGTATGGATAGATGGATGGATGTATGGATGGATGTATGGGTGGATGTATGGATGGATGTATGGGTGGATGTATGGATGGATGTATGGGTGGATGTATGGATGGATGTATGGATGGATGTATGGATGGATGTATGGATGGATGGATGGATGGATGGATGGATGTATGGATGGATGGATGTATGGATGGATGGATGGATGGATGATGATGATGATGATGATGATGCATGTTTGAGAAAAGCTCTATACAATCCTCGGCCGGAAGAGGGATTGCTGGACTCGTTTTATCCGGCCTCGTCTACGACTCGGCCGTATACCCCAAATCTCGTCCATCAATCCCTTACTTCACGGCCTCTGCAGTAATGTACTATACATTTAAAATTATCACTACGTATAAAAAGTAATCATTATTATCTATAAAGTAGGTAACGCAGTGGACATGCATGTCCCCGCCATTTGTATGGAAATTGATGTATTTTCCGCTGAGTTACCAATTTTTTCCACAAAATTTCTTTGAATTTAAAGTTTTATTGCTTTAAAACATTAAATTTAGGTGTTTCAGTTTGTATATAAGTTATTTACACTTGAAAAAAATCACCAGGTATGCCTTATATTTCACAAAAGATTAATGGTTACTTAAAAGTAGAATGGCCCACTATATACATATATAGACTATTCGATAAATGGTAAAAATGCACGAGCACGAAGGATTTATCTAGGTAAATATTTAGGTAAAAATATTAACATCGCCATCATAGCTTAGGATCTTCATCTAAGGAAAACTTTGTGGTGAAGATGACATTTTGGACTAGTGTACATTTTGGGAAAGTGTGCGTTTTGAGAAAATGTACTTACTTTTTGGGAAAATGCACTTACAGAGAAAGTGCCTTTAATGGACAAGTATACATTTTGGGAGTGTACATTTTGCGGAAAGTTCTCTTTTAGAGAAAGTGCACATTTCGGGAAAGTGAGTTTTTTGAGCCTAACCCGACTTTGCAAGGTCTTATAGTGCTAGCAGTATAGATTCTACCTTAGCCATCGCAGCATCACACCCTTAGGGAGCTGGGTCCATGACAGCCGATGCCTTTCACTGTGTAATTGCAGGTTGTAGGCCAGGAGGAAACTTGACATGATGAAGAACGTGTGCGTCACCAAGCTGCCGTTGAACAGGATCTGCTTCAGCGGGTCTTCGTAAGACTGGATAGGGAGGAGACTTCAGTTAATTCATTGAAGGTAAGTACCTACAGGTAAGGAGTGGAATTCAATACCTGCGACTGTACCCTGAACACTACAATGTGACCGTTTTCAAGTCTAGGATGAATGAGCATTTACTAGGCAAGCATGCTCGATTGTAGGCCTCATCTTCGCTTTCCATCAGGCGTGATTGTGGTCGCAAGCCTATATTGTATAAAAAAAAGTACCTACATAGGCCAATTAAATAGGGCAGTCAACCAAGGTTTATCGTTTAATAGCTTTTGCCCGCGACTTCGTCGTCGTGGAATTAGTAATTTGGATAGCTTATTTTTAATCCAATCTGCTTTTTCATCAGTCTACTTTACTATTTAATTTCGGGGATAAAAATTATTCTATACTTATACTTCCTCACAACTCAAGCTATCTCCATACCTAATTTCATCGTCGAGCATAGAATCTTCTCATTTTTAGGGTTCCGTTCATCAAAAAGAAAAAACGGTACCCTTATAGGATCACTTTGTTGTCCGTCCGTCCGTGTGTCCGTCCGTCTGTCTGTCAAGACCCTTTTTCTCAGGAACGCGTGGAGGTATCAAGCTGAAATTTATATCAAATACTCAAGTCTACTGTCCCTTGGAGCTGTGAAAAAATCAAACATCTAAGCCAACGCAATCAAAAGATACAGCCGTTTATGACGCAAATTTCCGCAAATTTTAGAAACTCGCAAGGGAATCAAAACCTACAGGGTACTTCCCGTAAACTCAGAATCTTGAAATTTGGTACGAAGCAAGGTCTTATAGCACAGATAAGGAAAAATTGCGAAAAGCATAATTTTTTTGTCTGTCTGTCTATATCAGTAACCAACGCACATTTTCGACACTCGCAAGAGAATCAAAACCTACAGGGTACTTCCCGTGAACTCAGAATCTTGAAATTTGGTACAAAGCAAGGCCTTATAGCACAGATAAAGAAAAAATTGCGAAAAGCATAAATTTTTTTTGTCTGTTTGTCTATATCAGTAACCAATCTACATGATCTCTGATCTATGATCCCACACTGCGCACATTTTGCTTAGGAACAGGGGTCTGCTAAGACTGGATGTTCATAGATACATATAAATTTGTATGAAACCCTCGGTGCGCGAGTCTGACTCGCACTTGGCCGGTTTTTTTTTTAATTAAAACAGCGATAGCGAAAACGATAAGCTCAAGAGAGCGCCTGTAGGTTTTTTATTGATAATTAGTCCTTAGAGCTGGGTTGCAAATTGCCATTGTAAAGAGATAGGCACCTAAACACACCATCTTACCACTTTAAACGACCGACTAATAGACCGATTTTGACGACCGGATAGCCTAATTGTTAGAGAACCTGACTACGAAGCTTGAGGTCCCGGGTTCGACTCCCAGTCGGGACAGATATTTATGTGAAATATACGAATGTTTGTGCTCGAATCTCGGATGCTTAATAAGTATTTTAGTAGGTATGTATTAATCTATATAAGTATGTTTATCCGTTACCTAGTACCCATAGTACAAGCTTTGCTTAGTTTGGGACTTGGTTAATGGGTGTGAATTGTCCCGTGATATTTATTTATTTATACGCAATACCTATGGCATCTGGCCCCGTCTAGATGTCACCAGCGCCAATGATCGTTTTCTCTGTTCATGCGTATACTGCTAGAAAACGATTACGAGGCGAGCATCTCGCGCCCGCGCAATGAACAGCGAAAAATGGTTACCTTGAATGCTTACCTTTTCGATGTAAAGCGGATTTTCCACGTAGGAATACGACATGATGAGCGTGATATGCGAGAAAAGTACGCAAATGATCGTCATTGTTCTGAAAAAAAAAAACTTATCGTTATGTCTTCCATTCCATGTCTAAGGTCTAAGAATACAACATGACATGACATGTTACAAAAATCCTTAATCTGCATCTACACTAATTAAAGAGGAAAGATTTGTATTTTTAGGGTTCCGTAGCCAAATGGCAAAAAACGGAACCCTTAAGGATTCGACATGTCTGTCTGTCTGTCTGTCCGTCCGTATGTCACAGCCACTTTTTCCGAAACTATAAGAACTATGCTGTTGAAACTTGGTAAGTAGATGTATTCTGTGAACCGCATTAAGATTTTCACACAAAAATATAAAAAAAAACAGTAAATTTTGGGGGTTCCCCATACTTAGAACTGAAATTCAAAAATGTTTTTTCATCAAACCCATACGTATGGGGTATCTATGGATAAGTCTTCAAAAATGATATTGAGGTTTCTAACATAATTTTTTTCTAAACTGAATAGTTTGCGCGAGAGACACTTCCAAAGTGGTAAAATTTGTGCCCCCCCCCCCCCCCCTGTATCTTCTAAAATAAGAGAATCATAAAACTAAAAAAAATATTATGATGTAAATTACCATGTAAACTTCCACCGAAAATTGATTTGAACGTGATCTAGTAAGTAGTTTTTTTTTAATAAGTCATAAATCGTAAACTGCAATTTTTTATAGATAATTGTACGGAACCCTTTGTGCGCAAGTCCGACTCGCACTTGGCCGGTTTTTTTTTATGTAACGAATAAAATTAAAATTACTGGACAGATTTCAAAAATTCTTTTGCCGTTAGAAAAAGAAAGCAACATTATCACTGAGTGACATACTTAGGCTACTTTTTACCGCGGGAAAATACTTTTTCCTACGGGAAAATTAGTTTATCGCGGGCGAAGCTGCGGACAGATAGAACTGCAATAATTCGTGATAAGACTTTTATTTTCTTTAAAAACCATTAGGTAATAAATTGTTCGTTTTTAAGGAAAATAAAAGTCTATCACGAATTACTATTGCAGTAGACACATTAACTTACATATTAGAACAATTTGTATTTAAAACATTTTTAATTTTCATTCAATTTTTATGGAATAATCGAGAAAAACTAACAAAAATGCAACGTTGCCAGCTCAGCAGGTATAAACCCTCTTAACGTAGGTAGGTATATATATTTTTGCACCTGACCGTACGGGCTGTTGTTAGCTGATTCACTACACGAATATAGTTTAAAAAACATCAGCGTCTTATGTCATGTTGGTAATAGTTGGCAGTGTGTGACCAGGGCTAGATTTAGGGGAGGACATGTGGGCCTGCAGCCCTGGGGTTCAAAAAAATCCAAATTTCGGCAGATTAACAATTTCAGTTTTTTTTTTTTCAAACAGTCTTTCGCCCTTTGCTCTTTACCCCAAAGCCTCCAGATCTCTAAATCTGGCTCTGTGTATGACATGTAAATGGTTACCTCAAACCACTGAAGAGCTTGAGTCTGTTGAGGCGCGGGTCTGCGCCCGCGCCGCCCGGAGCCGTCAGCCTTCGCCAGTTGCGGCGCAGGGAGAATGCCAGGAGATAAGGGTTGCCTGAACACACAAGTACAGATTATTTTTTGTGAAACGTTCAATATTGAAATCAAATTTTGTTGACTGTACTGAGATTGTCATTCCAACTTCGTTATCATCATCGGCAGCCTATAGACACATCCTACTGTAGGGCACAGACCTGTTTTCATGGAAATTCTAAGATGTGTACTCAAATAAGTAAACATTTCAACAAAAATATGCCGTTAAAATGCTTGGTTCCCTGGAAGTGGGACTGCCTGCTGACTTGGTGATCTTCCTTATAATTCACTATGTATTTAACACTTTAAGCTCCTGTAACTTTTAAACCAATGAAGTATCTCTGCTTAAGATTTAAAGTGCTCGGCCTAGCGTACCAAATGATCAGAAATTCAGCTTTTCTCTATCACCCAGTGCAGTGGTGAAGATAAAGGCATGAAAATACGACGAAATGGTTCCAGAAAAGATGGTACGGCAATTTCCATTGTTTCGACTTGGCGAGGGCACCGCCGTGCCCCCTGATGACAGAAAGTCAAGGCTGATCGTTACCATGATAATTATTGTTCATACAGTTAGTATTTACAACTTGTAATCATATTCATAGATCAACATAAAACTTAATAATGTAATTTGTAAACAAAGGTTTATAATAGCTTATAAACTCACGCAAAGTAATAAAATAGTTAGCACCTCTAGTTATTAAAATACAATCAATCTTAGAGTAGGTATGCGCGCCTGAACCTTTGTGACTAGCTTCTCGAGCAGAGGGTTATCGGTTTGAACCCTTACACCTCTGAGTTCATAGGAATTCATGAACGGACTTCACACCCTATTAAGATATGTTCTACTGCTGAACACAGGCTTCCTCTCAGGTTGAGATGCATGGACTGCAGTTTTCACTCGCATGCAATGCGATTTGAGAACATCACGCACGACTAATTTTCTTCGCATGTATCTACATGCAGGTTTCTGGTAAATTTCAAATGTAACTTTGCACATAAAATCCGAAAACTACAGAGATCAAAGTCCAGCTTTGAACACACGGCCCTGTTCTTAAGAGGCCATAAGTCAAACTGCTAGGATACCACCGTTTACTAGTCTATTTATTAATATCTCGATAGAATCCTACTGTATCGTAGTAAACTTTAATCACATACCTACTTGAATTTTAAACTACTCTCACTCATCTTACAAACTTTTATGTAATTTGAAATTTTTGTTTTTACCTACCTATGTTTATAAAGGTCAAATCTTGCAAGTATAAGTTGACAAACTTCTAACAAGACAGTGAAAATACACTTAATAAAAGGTACAGTCAGCAAAACAGGCTCCATTTAACAAAAACTTATTCTGGTTCTAAGACATAAAATCTAATACAGATTTTAGAATTTGTAATGTGTAGACATTACAAATTCTAAAATCTGTCTTAGATTAGATAATATTTATTAACGGGCAGAGCTATCCACTTTCTAAGTACAACGGTTCCGACGTGACAGACTTACAAACTGTCAATTTGGAGACTGTTATGTCGTCGACGTAGCTTGTTTTCGACAACATGTGGTGTGTCCTAACATAATATTATCACGAGCCTTGTCGTCTTATGCATTGCTATTATTTATTTGGAGTTAAAAAAGAATGTGAACAAAGTACAGAAGAACTTATAATATAACAATAGAACTAATGCAATGACATCATAAATCAATCAGATTTGAAATCATTCCGATCGATTGATCTAGATCACGTGAAGACTCCAAATGGAATCACAATTTACATTTAAACAATGAAAAACAATTCCGAACGGTGAATGGCTCTGCCGATGAAAAGGTTCCATCTATAAAGGTTCCATTTTAGCACACAAGTAGTAGGTATAGATAAATTACCGAGAGCGTGGAATTGCATATGGAGTAGTATTGTGTGTTTAAAGACATTCCACTTGAGTGAGAGAGAGAAAATAATATAGAGATCTCTTTTTCCAATAATTAATTTTCGGGTAGGGGAGATAGGGGAGCATTGGGCACTTTTTTACTTAAGTCTTAATAAAAATGCTATTTTTTAACAAAATAAACTTTTTACTTCTTATTAAAGTAGCACATATCGTCGTATCCTACGATAAGAGCCACAATTACAAAATGCTTACTTTTCAGGAGAAGCGTTTTTGTGTTTCTTTTAAAAGATAACTAAAAAATTGATAATTTTGTAATTAAATAATGTGTATTAGTGTTCTAGGGTTCTGCTAAAATAAAATTTATGTTTTAAATGGTATATTATATATCGATTTTGTCCTTTAAATCCTTTTTCGTCGGACTAAATGAGTTTTAAGGGGCCATAAGCTACATTGTGCCTTTTATCGTCGAAAAATACGAGGCCACAACTACCATTAGGACCAAAATTGTAGCTGTTAAAATATTTGAGTGTCAACAATTTTTTATTTTTAAAATAAAGTCATCATCATCCCAGCTTATAAACATCCCACTGCAGGGCACAGGCCTCCTCTCAGAATGAGAGGGCTAAAATAAAGTACATATTTTTAATTTCAAAAAGTATATTTCTCGTAATGCAGAAAGAAGTGGCAAATAACAACAATATTTTATAATTTTCTAACGCAAAACAAGTCTCTTTTATGGAAACAAGTGAAACTAAAAACTTCTTAATTTTTCATAAACTTAAAAAATAAATAGAATTGCACATATTATTTAATCAGTCTTCAGTATTCATTGGAGAACTTTCATAATTCATCCTCAACGTCTGTATCACCCGCAGTAGCAACACCTCCTACCTCGTGAGGTAACAATATAAATAAATTATAAGGTACATGTTAATAAAAAGAACTACAAAGTTGAAAATAATTTATACCACGTATTAAATTTTTGCGTTTTTATCACAGGCTCTATTTTTTGGTAAAAGCATGTTACACCTTTTTTTATTTCTATTGACAAAATGTAACACGCTTTTATTAAAAATAATTGGGACTGTGATAAAAACGCAAAGATTTGATATGTGGCATAAATTGTTTTCAACTTTTTAGTTCTTTTTATTAGCATGTAGGTACTTAATAAAAGCTTGTTTTTAAAAAATCATTTTTTCTTTTTTTAATATATTTTTAACTTTTTAGAGTTTATTTAGGACCAACGTACCCACCAAGATGAATTAAACGAGCCTAAACTCGACGGAGTTGCGTCTTTCAATTTTTTAGTTAAGTTAGTTTATTTTACTTTTAATTATAGTGTTAATTTAACTAAACTAATAAATAACTAAGTATTTACCACAAATGCTTAGGTTCGTCTCATTATGGAGTGCCTATTGCCACCTTTCAGCTCCATCATCACACCCTGGTTACCATTTAGGATCAAAGTACTCGTCAAGACGAATCTAACGAGTCCAAATTCTACGGTATTAAATTCTAAAAGTCGAGTTTAAATCTTCCAGCTCCATCATCAGATCAGCATAATGTCATAATAATATTGCATTGTCATCCGATTTACACATGCATGCAAAATTTCAGTTTAATCGGCAATCGGGAAGTGCCCCAGGTGAAGGTAGATAAAAGCTTGTAATTGTAATAAATAATAAGTCATTCATGAAATTCTTCAGGAATTATAATATTCGTGCCTATTATTGTCAGACTGACAACAAATTAGAAGGTAAATAGATATAATAATACCAAAATCACATGATTTTTTTCAATATGTACCCAATTTTGTAATGCGACCTCCAGAGAAAGTACTCAAAATATTGAAAATAAAAAAATTTACTCAAAGGAAACATTCCTTAATTTTTGAAAAGAAAGAAAACTGCATTCAAATATTTTCGGATATCCGCTTGCCGCACCCGGGAATCGAATCGGCTAAAATCGGGCACCCGGTTCGGTTCCCGGGTCAGATGAGCGAATTTTCAAAAATATTTGAATGCAGTTTTCTTTCTTTTCAAAAATAAAGGAATGTTTCCTTTGAGTAAATTTTCCTATTTTCAGTATTTAGAGTACTTTTCCTAGAGATGGCATTACAAAATTCCACCCTGTATATGGCGAAAAAGGCCACAAGTGCCATAAGAACCCAAAAAGGAGACATGCAAAATCAGACGTTCAAAATAATTATTGTTATCAAAAAACAATTATGTTCATTCCATGGAGCCGCATTGTTAATAAGCCTACCAAATATATCTTTAAAATGTGAATATTTAAGCAATAATTCAATAAAATATAATTCGTACATAGAAAAAGGACACTACCGCAATTGTGGCCACACATTCGCTATACAAATAAAATTGAGCTATTCCGCGGAAAAAGGCCGCAGTTGCCGTTCGGGCTTTATTCTCGGCAATACTAACCACTTCATTAAATTCTTTAAATTTCTTCATTAAACTATGTAAATATATAAATAAGTGAATTTAAAAATATATACTAAGAAAGTAAACCTAAAAGAAGTAATAAATAGGATCTGAATAATGGAAAAACTTTATAAATAAATTTAGCGTAATTTACTTGGTGTTATCCTCTTTCGTTCAGCGTCGTCTTTTGCAACTATTTTCACTAATCAATGTCTTCGACGATTCATTTTGTTGTTTTCATTAACAATTAACGAAAACAAAGATGATCTTACAAATTAAATAACCATTACGAATGCATGCCACTCTTCCGCCGCTGTCCGCCGAATACAGTAGAAACGGCGCTTGCGCCCCCTCCTCGCGCCCGCGTCGATCCTTTTTGCACGGCGAATAAGGACAGCAGCATACTTGTGGCTTTACTCCACGTTAGAAGTGAGACATACGTAATTGTGGCTTATTAAAAATATTTTTTTACTATTTAATAAAAAAATATTAAAATTATTATATAAAGTTATAAATATGTATCTTGAGGTGTAGAATTCAATTTTACAATAAAAACTAAAAGCCCCTATGGTGATAGTGGCTCTTATCGTAGGATACGACGATATATTTGGCTTCAATTATCACGAAGAACGCTTATACAATTATAATCAGTCTCAAAATTGCAAGAGTTTTTCTAAACACTGTCAAAAGTGCCCAAACCTCCCAATGGTCGGGTGGTTTGGGCACCCCAATGGGAGGTTTGGGCACTGTATTAAATACGCCTCTTAATGGTAAATTACATGAATATTAAATAATGTAACTATAAAAACTTCAATAAAATCGACAAACAATCAACTGTTTTAAACTATAAGCACTCAAATACTAAAGATTTCGTACTCAATACTCAGTATACTTACTTCAGAATAAAATTTATCTAATATTCGGTATAACCCAGATGGGCTTATCAAAAGTATACTTTAGAGCTGCCACGCTTGACCCATATTTTTGGGTTTGGTAATTTGGTTTTGATGTCTTTCAATGGGACACTTGATATACTTATATCTTCGATGTCTGGACACATAAATGTATTACGTATCTTACTCATACGCATCAATTTAATAGTTGCCATAGAGTGACGAACTTCTTCAATTTGGCCAACATAGTGATAGACAGTTTTTTTAGTGTCAAATTTCACTAGCACATAATCTTTGGTCTTAAAACCAATACAACAACCGAAACAAACAATAGTGGCGGGAGCATTGGGCATGCCCAAACCTACCTAACCTAGAACCTATAATAACTAACTAACCTTTCCCATCCTTCTCGCAAATTAAGACGTCGTAAAGGCTTCCAGCAACATTAGACACGATCAGAAGCAAATACACTGCAGCAACGACGTAGTCACTTGTGTCCAGCTCATCTTTATCCCCTTCCCGATTGCAATAATTTATTTTATTCAAATTCACTTCTAGTTTGTAGTCCTTCCATAGAGAGTTGTTCAGGCATTCCTCAAGGGTCTGTTCTAAATCCACTGTTTCATTCAACTTTCTGTTGTGGATGAAGTCTTTGCAGGTTTTTGTGACGCATACCCCTCGATGTATTTGGGTATGGTTGAAGTGTTTTATCGTGTGTTCTGAATAGCCCTGGAAAGGGAAACACAGTAATTTAATAACTGAGGTTAGAGTGATGAGGTGCGTAACAATATAAGGACAAAATCTGTGATTGGCTTCGTGCCCGAGGTACGGCAATTGAATTTAAATTGCGGGTCTTTGCTAAGTTCCTAAGGGAATTTCAAACTGCTCTTCATTAGTTGCATGAAAAACATCCGAGCCTTTCATGTCTTTAGACTAACTAAGCGGTTGAGACTCCGGGATTTTACATGCATACATCTCGATGCGGTGGGAATATTGAGATAAAAAAAGCTAGCTTACTCAGAGGGTGATGGAGAGGGCTATATTTGGAGTTTCTCTGCGGGATCACATTAGAATTTATGGTGAAATCCGCGCAAGAACTAAAGTCACCGATATAGCTCGAAGAATCGCCAGACTCAAGAGGCAGTGGGTAGGGCACATCGCTCATAACCAATAGCCAATAGAACCAATGGCCAGAGCTCAGATTTCATACAGATCCAATCTATACATATAAAAAGAAAATTCCTGACGGACCGACTGAAACACTCATTAACACCAAGCCCAAACCAAAGGTCCTAGGAGACTGAAATTTTGCATAGAAGTTCCCTTTATGATGTCAGCAAGGAATAAGGACGATTTTAATGAAATTCTCGTGGGATAGGGACGGGATCTATATTATGTTCGATTCAGATAGACAGTGGCGTAGCTACCGTAGGGCAAGCGGGGCAGTGCACCGGGGTCTCCAAGCTCAGGGGGCCCCTCGGACTCTGACTTACAAACTATAAACGCGGACCTATGAGAAACGCGGCTATATAACCCTACTAAGTAGTGAATTTACAAGCGCGCGAGTCTAGTGAATTTAAAGTGCATTCATCCTTACTTGTCTTATCATGTAAACAAACACGGGTTGGGGCCCTAGTTTATTTTTTGCCCCAGGGCCTTTGGTTAACTAGCTACGCCACTGAGAAAGACCCTAGCTCCGTAAATATGATTACTAGATTCTTCAAATTTGCCATACATGTAGCTTATTATAACAGTAAAAAAGTGATTTCAGGGTTTTTAGAAATATAAATATATGGGAATAAATGGAACTTACAAATTCACTAACTGATACCGATGATCATGAATCTTCATGGATTTTTGGATGTTGCTTTGCCGAATTTTTGTTTTATTCAAAGAAAGAGAAGAAGAAGCTTTACCACAAATTTGAATTATGCGCGGACAAAATCGCGAGCAAAAGCTAGTTATGGCTAATTCAAAACTAAGTGTTCAATGTCTTAGTAAACAAGATAATCAAAATCATACAGTTCGCACTGATTTGTCCGTCTTAATCTGAATATTCCATCTACTTATTATGTAGATACGCAATAAGCAGATGGAATGTCCAGATTCGGACCAGTAGACACTGATAAATACAGACTTTATCTCGACAGCTCAGGACTCATTTTCGAGTAACTACCAAGTAATAATCAGTGAGATAGATTCGTGTTAATTGATCAATTATCTATGTTCATAGGAAGGAAATAAATATACATTACCTACAACAGAGTTGGTACATAGTTAGGTACTGTAATAGGTCAGTCATTTGTAGTAACAGTTAGGTAACTTGCGACTAACACTTTTATTCAGAACTACCTGATGACCGCGGCTCCGTCTGCGAAGAATTCTTTTATCGGATTATCGCTATCCCGTGGGAACTATGCAATTTTCCGAGATAAAAACTATCCTATGTCTTTCGCAGATCCATTCTCTTGTTTGGGTGGTTTAAGCGTGAAGTAACAGCACAGAATATATAATAGTACTGACGTACAGAATGGAAACGGTCCGCCCCGCACCGATTCGAATTACCCCACCCCTCAAGGCGCAGATAGCCGGAAACCGCCCGAATCCAGAAGAGTGCGCGCGCGATGTATGTAGGCGTACGCGTGTACAGACGTCGTCGTGCTTATGTAGATTCAAGAACGCGTATTTGTACGTCGTGTCCGCCGCGTGGTAACAGACAGATAGAGTTACTTAGGCATTTATAATACTAGTAAAGATAATCGTGAGCAATAGTGATATTATCATCATCACAACTGCATCAACCAAATATTTTTCCACAACTAAAATTGCGGTAAAAGTTATTTCATTTTTAGGCGCAAGCCACACAAGAGAGACGTGGGACGGGGGCGCGTCGTTTGTTACCGCACCGGTCCGCCCCGTCTCTTCTGTCTGCTTTGGATCGCGACGCTTCTATACATTTAGTATGAAAACTGATTGAAGGGGCGCCGTCATTGTGACGCGCCCCCTTCTCACGTCTCTTATGTGTGGCTTGCGCCTTACTCTTACATCGCTGTCGAATCGTTGTTAATTCAACTTTTCATAAGTAAAGTAAACTTCCCTGTGCTCGACACTGACCCAATACATGGCACCTTCAAACTTATATCATAATAAGAGAGGTGACAGATGGGTGACATCTACTGGGCGTTGCGGTGGCGAGCATTGGTACGTTTACCCTACGTAGAGCTATTTTTCTGCTTCAACTGCGTGTCACGAAATAAAATCTCTTTATTTGTTGAAAATCCTAATCGCTGAACTACAATTTAAAAAAACAGAAGGGCTATCTTAATTATTTGAGACTGCTTCGTAATCGCAATTGGATTACAAAAAAAATCATAGCCAATACAACGGAATATTCATGAAAGTAATTTCGGTAAACTGAAACAATTACTTTGCTCACCCGCGACCTTCAAAAGGTAAAGGTGAAGGTCGCGGGTGAGCAAAGTAATTGTTTCAGTTCATTGATATGGACCTCCGCAAAGTAACTTCCGATTCAATTGGTGTGAATTGTCCCGTGATATTTATTCATTTATTTATTTATTCAATAAATTAAGTAATTTCGATAGGTTAATAAAGAGGAGGCATCTGCTTTTTAATAATTTATCTGAATTGCTCAAGCAACGTGTGTAAATTGCACGTGTTTCTATGATTAAAATAATCTTAGCATCGTAGATGTTATCATACATGCTGCAGCAATTATAACCGTAATTCTAGGAAGTGCAATAGGTTTTACTATGTCGGCACAGCTTCGTACTACAAACAATAGACTTTGGGCCGCGGTATAGGCCGAGGTCTAGGGCTAGACCCCACGTCATTACATTATTTTAATCACAGAAACACATTATAGTCTAAGGTCCGAGTATACAACGATCTTAACCGAACTGGTTAATGGATAAGGATAAGGTAAGCAATATGCGGCCTTATCGCTTCGAAGCGATTTCTTCCAGGCAACCTTTTAACAAATTAATGACAGAAAGGAATATACAGCAGGCCAATATTTTTGACGTGACAACGTCTAATAAATCGATGAACGCCGGCTGCACGCACGAAAAAGGATGACGCAATGTAATGCACATGTACGTACATGTCCCGTACAGAGCAGTGAAGGCCAGGATGTACAAGAGAGCAGCGCGCACCAGGATGTACAATTTTAGTAGGGGGGTGCGGGGGTATTGAAGGGGGATGAAAATTTCATTGATTTTGCCGTACTTAGGATGCACCGTTTTCAAGATATTTGACAAAACACCGGTCCCCGTCCGATCACCGGGTTAAGCAACGTCGGGCGCGGTCAGTACTTGGATGGGTGACCGCCTGGTTTCATTTTTGTTTTTTGAATGTTTTGTTATGACGTTGTCACGTTAAACTGTCGTCCGTAAACTGACTTTACAGACAACCGGTTTTTAAGTAAGTCTACATCAGTGCGTGGCTTTTTCGACTCTAGGCCAATTTAAATAAATCTGAAGTTAAAAGTTTTATGTCCACAGGAGAGACTTTTGTTTCTCACGCCGTGTATGAACCATAAATATCACGACATTGTTGACACCAATTGACCTCCCAAAGGAAGCAAAACTTGTGTTATGGGTATTAAAGAAAAGAAAAATAAGGAAACTGCACTACAAACGTAGTACCTAATTTGTATATTTTTTTCTCAAACATGCTTTGAAATGTATGCGTTAATGTCACGAAATGAAGCCATGAAGTTTGTTGTTTATGGCTCCCTACATTACTTCTTGGCCTAGGCCATAAAAGTAAGTATGAAAAACCATTATTGTCCGCTGCTGTAACTTTTTAAATTTGCTTACTAACACTAAACTGACAAAGGAAAAATTACATACAGCCAACTTAAGACATTAAAAAAAATTTAATTCATTTTTTTTATTTATTTATTTCTATAAAACCGCCTAAACTACTGGTGATGGATGGATGTATGGATGTATGGATGGATGTATGGATATATGGATGGATGGATGTATGGATGTATGGATGGATGTATGGATATATGGATGTATGGATGGATGTATGGATGTATGGATGTACGGATGGATGTATGGATGTATGGATGGATGTATGAATGGATGGATGTATGGATGGATGTATGGATTTATGGATGTATGGATGGATGTATGGATGGATGGATGTATGGATGGATGTATAGATGTATGGATGGATGTATGGATGGATGGATGGATGGATGTATGGATGGATGTATGGATGGATGTATGGATGGATGGATGGATGGATGTATGGATGGATGGATGTATGGATGGATGGATGTATGGATGGATGGATGTATGGATGGATGTATGGATGGATGGATGTATGGATAGATGGATGGATGTATGGATGGATGTATGGATGGTTGTATGGATGTATGGATGGATGTATGGATATATGGATGTATGGATGGATGTATGGATGTATGGATGTACGGATGAATGTATGGATGTATGGATGGATGTATGGATGGATGGATGGATGTATGGATGGATGTATGGATGTATGGATGGATGGATGTATGGATGGATGTATGGATGTATGGATGTATGGATGGATGTATGGATGGAAGGATGTATGGATGGATGTATAGATGTATGGATGGATGTATAGATGTATGGATGGATGTATGGATGGATGTATGGGTGGATGTATGGATGGATGTATGGATGGATGGATGTATGGATGGATGTATGGATGGATGGATGAATGTATGGATGGTTGTATGGATGGATGTATGGATGGATGTATGGATAGATGTATGGATAGATGTATGGGTGGATGTATGGATGGATGTATGGATGGGTGTATGGATGGATGTATGGATGGATGGATGGACGGATGGATGGATGGTTGGATGGATGGATGGATGATGATAATGATGATGATGATGATGATGATGATGATGATGCATGTTTGAGAAAAGCTCTATACAATCCTCGGCCGGAACAGGGATTGCTGGACTCGTTTTATCCGGCCTCGTCTACGACTCGGCCGTATACCCCAAATCTCGTCCATCAATCCCTTACTTCACGGCCTCTGCAGTAATGTACTATTATTCGAAGTCACCCAAATTTTATAGCGCTAGAAAGAAAAATAAGGAATGGCACTACAAATCACGTAGTAATACGGTTTTCTTCAACACCAAAATGAAACAATTTTTTTTTCAGGAGTCATTATCTCTGTCAATATAAGTTGGCAGCCGACTGCACGCAGCAGCAGCAGACGACGTGTCGCTAGCTACGCAACTTATACCTTTTTTCTATGAAATTCCCTCCGTAGCTAGCGTAGCTATCGACACGTCGTCTGCTGCTGCTGCGTGCAGTCGGCTGCCAACTTATACCTTAAAGCTGACAGATAAACCAGCCAGACCAATAACGGGACACAATACCAATAAAAAGGTTACACTATAATTTTGTAGCATATCAATTGCTACAGTGTGTACTATATAAACATACTTAAATATGTAGATACTGCATCCTTAAATACATATTAAACACCCAAGACTCGAGCACAAACATTGGTATTTTTCATACAAATATCAGCCCTGTTAACGAAACTATTTTTTCCTATTCGGTCTAAATAGGTTTTACGCACCCGTATCATACGCATGAGGTCGGAAGGTTGTCTAGAGAACAGATCCGCGTCGACCAAGCAATAAGTGCCGCCGGAGTCAAGCAGGCAAGCGTCGAAGGCATCCAACGCGTACAGCGGCGGCATTCTGTTGTAGTCGCTTTCTGAAAAAAAGATTATGTTATACGTGGTATACGCTTAATGGCTTCAGATATATAAGGCCCAGGTTCGGCCAAGGATGGAGTATTGCTCTCATCTCTGGGCTGGCGCACCCCAATATCAGCTGCTTTTACTTGATCGCATACAGCGCAGGGCGTGCCGAGTTGTCGGCAACCCCTCACTCTCCGTTAAACTCGATCCTCTTGCTCTCCGCAGAGACGTTAGCTCCCTTTGCGTGTTCTATAAGATCTACAACGGGGAATGCTCTGAGGAACTCTTTGACCTCATTCCAGCTGCGGGGTTCCATTACAGATCCTCCCGTCGTAAGCGTTCATTTCATCGACATCATGTTGATGAATGGCAGTCTTCGACGGTGCGTTTTAAGCGGTCTTTTTTGCCACGAACTTGCAAAATCTGGAACGAGCTTCCCGCTGGGGTCTTCCCATTGAGTTACGACCTGGGTGCCTTTAAGAGGCGAGTGTACAATTTTCTGCAGGGCCGACAACGCACTGGTATCGCGTAAAGCGCTGCGAGTGTCTATGGACAGTGGTGTTCATTTAACATCAGGTGACCCACTAGTTCGTTTGTCTGGCTTCACTAACATAAAAAAACGCACATACAGCAGAGGCGTGGCGGTACGGTGGCGGTGACGGTTGTAATATTCTAACTTGTATGAACGGTTGCGCAGCACCGTACCGCGAAATCGTTCTTACAAGTTAGTGTATAACAACCGTCACCACCACGCCTCCGCTGTCTGTGAGTTTGGAGCTTTAATGCCCACGCGGCCGTGGAACGTAAGACGCAAGCCACACAGAAGAGACGTGGGACGGGGGCGCGTCGCAGTCCGCGTCGTTTGTTCGCAGGCCGCGTCTCCGCCCCGTCTCTTCCGTCTGCTTTGGATCACGACACTTCTATACATTTAGTATCAAAACTGATTCAAGTCAAGAGGCACCGCGACTACGACGCACTCACGTCTCTTCTATGTGACATGCGCCTTACAATGCCCGCACGATATTAGTGTTGAGTAGTAGGACATAGTTACAAGAGGCGCTACATTCGTCCCGTATACATGACGTCATAAGGTAAGAGGTGCTCAATATTTTTAAAGTGTACTACTTAAAAGTTTATGTCGCAGCGACAGTCGCGTAACTTACTCTCCGTACGACTGACAATAATATCAATCTTGCACCTAATTTTAACTTCAAACGTACTGTCGAGCTTCAGTACGCCTTGCCTCAATCGAAATGGGACATTGTACTGGTTAAGTGCAAAAGAGAGGCTTCTCTATAAGCTCTTTTTAAAGTCGTCTACCCAACACTACGCGATATTTCTCGCACCTTGAAAACTAAATAGAATAGAGAAACAGGATACAATACCTACATCATAATTAAAATATCTAAGTGTTATTGAAACATTCATCAAGATCACGTCATATACGTCAGCACTGCAGTAGACAAGGCATTACGATAATTCAATAAGAATTCGCTCAACGGACTAATTACTCTTAATCTATACTAAGTATAAAGGTTTAGGTACTTTACTATACATCGTTTTTTTAGCATTAGAAATAAGATAAACAATCTTGACGAGTCTTTTTATTGAAAAACGCTTTAAAAAAATAGTAACTATTACTTATGATATGAAACCGAAAGAGTGAAATGACCATCCTTTCAAATTCTTACATACCTATTAGCTATGACTTATTTTTCAAAAGTGTTTTTCAATAAAAAGACACGTCAAGGTCGCTTACCTTCTTTCTAATGCTAAAAAAACGAAGTACGTATAAACTTTGATCAATTATAACTGTAGATACACATTGCCGAACAAAATCCCCTTCAAAGAATGTCCGAACTTTTTTATTTGGTTGCGTAACAAATAAAATCATCACCTACACAGAAATTTGAACCTAGTCTTTACTTCATTACAGTCGAATTTCGGTTGACACTTGACAGCTAAACTTGACAATTTCACGCAACGTTCTGAGAAAAAAGAAGGCCACTTTTATCAAAGTGGCGCTCATTTGGCTCGGACATTTTCGGGCGCGCGACTGTGGATCTACAGTTATAATTGATCAAAGCGTATAAATATAAACAAACTCCATATTATGCCACTAAACTAAAGAGTACGTCGGAAATATGACGCGTGAAAGTCAATTACAAATATTGCATTTAGCTGGTTAACCCGACGCCATAACATTTTGGTCGTGTTGTCAGCTGATGTTTGTTTACATTTAGTAACGTACCTAAACCTTTATAGTATATATTCGCGGCTTGTCGATTCGTGCGTCACTTTGTAGCATCGCCATTACAAGTGAGAAGAAGAACTAGAACAAAAACGGTATGACAGGATGCTTGTTCAAGACACACGGTAGTGTCAGGCCAACGTAAAAACTGGTCAAGTACTGGACTCGTAGGTACATGAACGGTTCCGCACATCCTTACAATTTTTGTTACCTATTTGTTGGAATAGTGGCTACAGTAATATAAGTACATAACGAGCTGCTGCCCGTGACTCCGTCTGCGAAGAATTCGTTTATCGCTATCCCGCGGGAACTATGCAATTTCCCAGAACAAAAAGTATCCTATATGTTAATCCAGATTATAAACTATCTGTGTGCCAAATTTCATCAGAATCCGTCAAACAGTTTTAGCGTGAAAGAGTAACAAACATCCATCCATGGATATCCATCCATACTTACAAACTTTCGCGTTTATAATATTAGTAGGTTAGGATTAGTAGGATAGGATATACTGTGAAAATTTCGAGTATTAGTTAATGTTGTTTTAAAAAAAACCGGCCAAGAGCGTGTGTAAGGTTCCGTAGCCATTGCGAAAAAATCAAGTAATATTTTTCTAAGTATTTCGTATGTGTACGGAATCTTCCAAGTTTAGGTATCGTCAATACTTTGAAAAAAGCTCGTATTTCACAATCGATAATCTGGCTAAGTGAACTTTATTACGCGCGTACCAAGGTTCAGTTTTGTTTACATGCTGATTTGAGATACGAGCTTTTTCAAAGTAGTGACGGTATGTTTTATACCTTAGGCTACTATTTACTCTTAAACTACAAATAATTCCCAAGCAATCTTAGCCGCTATAATTTTCTTGTAAATTTAATATATTTACTACCATTCTGATTTTTTTTCAAATTTTTCCTCCCAACAGTTTAGATTTTAGAGGGGGGGACGCTCGATTTTAATGAAATTTTTCGCTTTAAAGTTTAATATTTCGCAAACAGATCACTGAATACAAAAATCATGTTAGCAACCCCCCAATGGTTTTAGAAGACCTAACCAACGATATCCCACACTATAGGGTTAGTCGAGAAAAAAAAATCACCCCCACTTTACGTCTAAGGGAGGTACCCTAAAAAAAAATATTTTTTTATTTTTTATTTTACCACTTTGTTGGCATGACTGATATGTATATTCATGCCAAATTACAGCTTTTTAGTACTAACAGTCTCTGAGCTTAGCCGCGGACGGACAGACAGACAGACAGATATGGCGAAACTATAATGGTTCCTAGTTGACTACGGAACCCTAAAAATGGGATTGAAACAATACTTTGCTCACCCCCGCGACCTTAATGATAGAACAGGTACGTTTATGTAAGAAATGCGTTTTCATGCAGTTCCTCCACCTCCTCACTGTACGAACACACACAAGTCACACAAACCCAACTATCACCACCACCATACTACACTGACGTATTTCGAACTCAACCAGAGCTCATCCTCAGAGTACCGCAACCGTTCTCTATGCTACTAAATGTTAGGCATTGGTACGAATCCACACGCACATACACACATGTCACATCACACATTTGTTAGCATAGTGAACGGTTGCGGTACTCTGAGGATGAGTTCTGGTTGAGTTCAAAACGCGTCAGTGTAGCTTGGTGGTGGTCTGGTGGTGATAGTTGGGTTTGTGTGATTTGTGTGTGTTCATACAGTGTGGTGGTGGAGGAACTACAAGAACACGCTTTTCTTGCATAAACGATTCAACGGATAGAGCTAGAAGAAGGACCGACGGTCAGACAGCGGAGTCTCAGTAATAGAGTCCCGTTGACACCCTATGGGTACTGTAAACTCTGCAGTCATTCGATTGATGCTGGCACTCTAGTGCTATATTTGAATTTAAATTAAGAACAGACCGAATGACAGCATTGTAAAATATGTGAGTTGTGATTGAGCAGACAACGAATAAAGATCTAGAAGAATCCTTGAATGTTTTAACTAAAGAGTAGTATAGTGAAGCTACACCCCGGGGTCCAAGCAGGCCTCCAACAGTACGGAACCCTAAAAAACGAGCAACTGCTTTAGATTGACTAAGACAGGCCTAGACAGGCCGTCAAAAGGTCAACCGGTCTACATAAATCTGCCATAAACTGCACTATAATTACGAACTGACTTCCGAGGTTGTTGTGTTTTGTTACATTTGCAAATTGTAAGTCTATGTCATGATCATCATCATCATCATCTAGCGTGAGAGAGTAACAAACATACTCACACACTAAACTCTTTATACAACCCCCATCCCCCCCCCCCCACCCTTGGCCTCATCTGCACTTTACATCAGGTGAGATAGTGAGATCGTTTTCAAAAAATTTGTATGTACATAGTTAGCGGCTTAATCAGAACAAAAATCACGATCCCTATTTTTGTGTAACCAAAGTTAGTCAAACAAAGTATATGGGTAACTCCGTTACACAAAAATAATTACTTAATTAAATTTTGTTTTTAGTTAATCCCTTAATTGTGTACAATTTTTTTAAAAACGACTCAGGAGTGGTCAATCACGGTTCAGTTTTACGTAAAAAAAAACATATTTTATGATTAAAATCATTCTCACCGCTTCATATGTTAGTATAAGTTATGAGCCTAAAACCTCTATGACAAGTCAGTTACTTAAACAAACTTTGACGTGAAACCTGTCAAGTTCCCCGCCAAATCGATGGCACTTGACGATACTTTGCTACCTAACTTCTGCAGATAGATGTAGGATGACCATGCATTCGGTGGATAGAAGAAGTTATAACAATACACACACACACACATACGCACACACACACACACACACACACACACACACACACACACACACACACACACACACACACACACACACACACACACACACACAAACAAAAAGGGTATAAAATTAAATTATAATTGTAATGAATCGAATGTAGAATGTTATGAAATTGTAGTAAACTAATAATTGTTATTTTTACATGATATTATAATTAATGCATGAAGTTAAAATTTATTATTTATTACTTACATAAAATTATAATCGTTATCTTTATTGTATAATATTACTGTGATTGTTTTATATAATTATAAGTGAATTATCTAATGTTACTGCTTTTAGTCATGTCATTGTAGTTACATTTTATTCTAGAGGAGCGGGATCTCCTGTCACAGGTATTCTCACATACCTACTAGGAGGTCTCTAACCTTCTTGTATGTTTCTTTGGCTATTGGAATAAATACATTTTCATTTTCATTTTCATTTTCACAATAACTTTTTTTTAAATTAAACAGTGAATTAAATTGCTCGAGATCTCATCTATTAAAATCCATTTTGGTTCGGGATTAACATTTTTCAACTCCTGATTACCGATTCAAAATCACCGTGTAGGTATATCGTATATTGTCCGCTTGGAATTAAAAATTTGGGTAGCTTATTTTCTATCCATGATATGCTTTTTCATCGATCTGCTGGCTATTAAATTTCGGGGATTAAAACTACAGAGTAATTTTTTAATAAGTGCACAAATTTTAATATGTGATACAGTGTCGTTAAAATAACAAATTTCAGTATTTTTCGTTATAATATTTATCACTTATTTTTTACACGCTTTATTTTTTCATAGTAACTCGACCAATTTATTGGATGAATTACTATGAACAACCCAAATTACAAAATGTAAAAAAAAAATCTTGAACAGATAATCGTGATCTATTAACGTTACCTACTGAATCACGTATCAAAATTTGTACACTGATTAAAAAATTACCCTGTATTTTATAGCCTTCCTTACAACTCAAACTATCTCCATCCCATATTTAATTACATCAGGGACCCTATCTCCCCAACAATTCCTTTAAAATCATAGTGCAGTAAAAAGGGATTCTTGGCACTTCCCGGTAGAGTTAACTAAAAATTTTATTCCATAGGTAGCTAGTCCATATTAATATTATAAATGTGAAACTGTGTTTTATTGTTTTCACTTCTCATGCTCTTAAAATGTTACTTCAGTCTCTGCATATCGGGACTAAAGCTCTTTTTTGATCTCTAGGGATTAAAGTAATTTTTTTTTTAATTGACTATGGAAACCCCTAAACTGCCAATCACGGTGTTTGTGAATGGAGGATTTTCGCCATTTTCAGTGACTGGGTATAGACAATTTTAAATCTTTCCACAGACCGAAGCGCATTGCGGTCGCTCCGTAGCATCATGCGCTTCGATCTGTGAAATCCTTTAGGGCGTGGAAATAACCTCAAAATGACAACTGTATAAAAAATATTTAAAAAATAATAATTTCGTGAAACACGATGAATAATTACGAATATTAATCTATTTAATTATAAAATATTAAAGATGAATTTATTTTATTCTGCATGTAAAGAAAGATTTCCTTTAGCTTAGGTGTTTTTTAATTTGTTTTTTTTTAAAAAGCGCTGTCGGCAAAGCAGTTCCCTGCTCTGTCGATAAAATAGCAATCCGCACTGTCGGCAAAGCAGTGCTGGAGTGTACGGTAGATAGAGCAGTTACGTTTGAAAGTTAATATGGCGTGACTTCAAAATAATGCGATGTCAGTTGCATTTAATAGTAAATAGAAAGTATAATTAGATATAATTTAACAAAGAATTGGCATATAGAAAATAAACTTAAAATGTCGTTTCTTTATTCACGGGTAAGTGTTTCAGTTAACAATATATTTTGTGTGTGAACTTAGTTAGATCAATTAGGTTAATTTATTTGCCGATTCTAATGAATGAACAATTATCATTCTTACATGCATAGTCCAATTAGTTTTAACATAAAATAAATAAATAAATAAATAAATATTAGGGGACAATCTTACACACATCGACCTAGTCCCAAACTAAGCAAAGCTTGTACTATGGATACTAGACGACGATAAACATACTTATATAGATAAATACATACTTAAATACATAGAAAACATCCATAACTCAGGAACAAATATTCGTGCTCATCACACAAATAAATGCCCTTACCGGGATTCGAACCCAGGACCTCTTGCTTCGTAGGCAGGGTCACTACCAACTAGGCTAAAGCGGTCGTTAAATTAATAATTAATTCTTTAAGTTAGAATCTGTTGGCTAAGCAAGCATTTAAAGCGTCACTTTACAAAAAAAAATAAAAGAAAAGACAGCGGAATTTTTTTTTGCTATTTGAATTTTGAACAAATGTCCATTGCTCGTATTGAGCATACGTTGTAAAAAAGTAATTTTGTACGCCGTTTTTTTCCTTGCATTCAAAGTGAAAAGTAGAGTGTTTAACGCGAGACTAAACTACCATAATGACAACTCGAATTATAGCCTCCCTCGCTATCGCTCGGGTGGCTAAATATCTCGTGTCATTATGGCTTGTTTTAGTCCCTTGTTGAACAATCTACTACTGTTTATTTGTCTTTCTTTCACGTAGAAATTGAGCGACGGATTGCCGTGATTTTTTGTATGGTATGCACTATGAAGATGCGCAGCCGTGAGGTTTTTTTATACAATATAGGCTTGCGTTTGACCATAATCACGCCTGATGAAAAGCGAAGATGTGGCCTACGATGGAGCACGCTTGCCTAGTAAATGCTCATTCACCCTAGACCAGCAGGAAGAAGGCAGTTGAGCGCGGTGTTGCGCTTGCGCGCCCCCGAGCAGTGCAAACCGTACAAAAAATAAGTAGGTACAGTCAAGGAATTTAATTCCATACCCATTCCATATCTTTACCCGTCTGCGTTCGTTTTAGGTATGGTGGATATGTACTCGCTAGAGTTAAGACGTAAGAGGTTACTCCTAGTGCACTACACGTTGATTTTGAGAGGTCTAATTAGCTGCCCGAGTACTCTGGAGAATCTACGTTTGTTCGTCCGTCAGCAGTACACGCGAGTGGGTGTGCGCCGCAGACTGCGGCTGTTCGCGGTCCCCGCGGGCTTGCGCACGCGCCACGCGCTCAGCGCTCCCACCCCAAGGGCTATCGCTCTTCTTAATTCCATGTTGGATAATATGCGTGATGTTGATGTGTTTGCGGATGAGTGGGCCACTTACCTAATTAAATTAGATTTATTTTTAAGTTTTTACCTATCATAATCAATATAGTCATTATAATGCTAATTCTTTGTAATAATTGTAAATTTATATGTTTAGTTAATTTTATGACATATTTAACATTGTGAATGCTTTGGTTTTAACTGTTAATTCACTTTGTAAATAAATAAATAAATTTCGTAAAAATGTCGTGTAATATTCGCAACGCATTAAGATCGAAATGTCAATTGCAACACGACAAAACAGCATCGTTGCTAGCTCTTATGGTGACAGTTTTCCGTACGATATTCAAACTTAGGTGGGTAGGAAATTAAATTCCTTGACTGTACCACAGTATAATAAAGAGTACTAGCGTACAGTATGGCCACTCCCTGCTCAGTTACCTCACAGTTACCGGCTGGCAGGACGCGACGACGCGGTATTAAACAAATATTTACAAATACTGTTTTCCGTTGGCTATACAACTCATAATACAAATTACAGAGCTACATTAGCTTAGACTGTGTGCGAACGAACGCTCAGTCGCTCGGTAACTGTGAGGTAACTGAGCAGGGAGTGGCCATACTGTACGCTAGTACTCTTTATCATACTGTGACTGTACTTAGTTTCTGTCAAAAAAATGTATTTTTTAAGTCAAATAGCCAATAAATACTTCAATCTTAAATCAGATAAGTAGTCTTAAGTCACTCATGTCAAATATCGTACCAATTACGATACAGCAATGTCAAAAACCTGCTCCATATATCAAAACCGTCGGAACGCGCCGTGAAGTGTTGACCGCAATGTTTATTGCTGGTTTACCGTAAAAGGGAAACAATTAACATTGAGTGTACCCGTAAACATGCTTGGATGGGTATTCTTAAAGCATTAAACATACAGGAGAGGACAACGACGGCCTTTTCCTCTGCCAATATACAGACTTCGTTGACCCTTGTAACCTTTAAGTAGTATTGTAGCCTTTGCTTTGTCCGACTGTTTTATTTTTATTTACTCTTTGTCGGTCCCTTAATAAATGCTCCTTTCATCCACTCAAAGGTTGACTGGTAGAGATCCCTTAAAGGGATAAGTTCGCCTTTGTACATGCATTTCAACGGTTGTCAATAATGTTTTTCCTTTTTTTTCCTTATTTTTGTACAATAAATTCAAATTCAAATTGTATTTATTTCAGATAACAAAGATCCATAATTGTTAGTCAATATAATAAAATAAAAATTAAATTAAAAATTAAACTTAATTAAAAAATTAAGTGTAGAATGTAAATAAAGAGTTTACACCTTTGAGAATTCAGATTTACATACATACAACATACCCTTGTTGACAAGGTTGATCATAAGGGTTTTCGGAAAAGATTAACAAGTACAATACAATGCAAATATTCGTTATAGAACACCAAGAACAGTACAAAAAAAATTCAGACAGACAATAGGCGGTCTTATATTAGGTACATTATGTTACCGTACTAGATCTTTACGCTTTACCATCATTTTGTTTTAATTACAAATAAGCTACTCTATAATGGGTTTCAGGGATTTGCTATTCGTTATCTCCGGCCTACCTTTGTCCCTGTGCTGGGCACAGACCTCTAGGATTAAGAAAGCTAGAGCTGCACTTCCCATGCGGGCACAGTGCGGTTTGAGAATTACACAATGCAAGGTGACCTTAGCCTCTGGACAAATAATTAAACCATGGATAAGACTGATACTTAGCAATATCGTAAAATAGTTCTGTTGTTCGCTTAATTAGACAAGAAAACAAAAAAAAAATCTATGAAATCATATCATCCAAATAAACAGGCTCCTCCAAAGTGATACATTGAAAACCGTTAGTTTTTCGGTAAATATTGGACTCATCATCAGCCTATGTTCGTCCACTGCTAGACATAGGCCTCTCCCATGGCACGCCACTGAGCACGATACTCGGCCACTCTCATCCAGCTCTTGCCAGCCACCTTGCGAAGATCATCGCTCCACCGAGACAGAGGACGTCCCACGCTACGTTTGCCGATCCGTGGTCTCCACTTAAGAACTCGTCTACCCCAACGGTTATCGGTTCTTCGGGTTATATGGCCCATTGCCACTTCAGCGTGCTAATGCGGTGGACTATGTCGATAACTTTGGACTAAATAAATATTGGATATATTTAAATATTGGACTGATTGTTATGATACTTTGCAGTTTGGTTTTAAATATCTTGCTAAACCAGTAGTATTAGTATTTGTCCAGAAGCTTAGGCCACCCAGTGTATGTCATTGAGTTTTGAAATGTAATGTCACACATAAATTCCAAAAAAACTCAAAGATGCAAGCCGGCGTTGAAACCACGATCCTCAGCTTGAGGGGTCTAGGTCACACCGCTAGAGTCACGGCTTTTTTTTCAGCTTTGCTGCCGTGTCATGACAAAACACTGTAACTCGAGTTACAGTGTTTTGTGCTAACACCGTTAAATTAACTATTCGAACCCTAATCTATATATGCATGCTTAGACTAACTGAATTTTCTATCAAAAACATTAAAAAACGTCATTGCAATTTACACTGTAACTCTTAAAACGTAGAGTCTTGATTAGACTAAACACTGTATTATCTCTAGATACCGTGTTTTGCCAAAACAAACTCACGTTTTCTTACTATGTTATCAAGAGTTACAGTGTTTTGTCGCAACAATCACACGAGAAATTAGTCCAAGTCCTTGTTTATTGTAAGTCGGGACTTCTTCAAGATAATCATCCTTTCTAAAGACTAAGAAATATATATTAAGATGAGAATGTTAGTTTTATGAATTGTGATGTTAGCAATATATTACTAAATTAAATTTAAAGTAGCATTTTCATATGAGTATAATGTCATTAAGTATCACGTTACAGTGTTTTGTTGTATCAACTCTCATATATTATTGATAAAGCACATTACGACATAACACGTTTTTGCTTGAAAATTCATGTAAAAAGTAAAAAAAAAGTATTGTTTTTCTTTGTCCACTTCTAGTAGCACATTATCCGTGATTTGTCCAAATTTTATTGCAATCAGATCAATATTCACTGTTCTGTAGCCAATTAAAGAATGCAAAAGTTTTTTGCGATTTCTGAAAAATAGGTGTTTTTTAGATACAGTGTTTTGTCATGACACGGCAGCTGCGGATATGAAGTTACAATCTGTAAGTTTAGAGAATGGCGCCTCCATTTAGCTCAGTACTCTAAGAATAAATTGAATCGAAGATGTCTATATGAGATATGTTTTCGGCCACGAACTGTATGCCAGCGGGCAGCGGGGCGGGCAGCGGGGCGGCAAATAGAGTTATGCGCGCTCGTTCACTAAACGGATCGCTGCAGTCTAGTACGGTCACCGACTTTGATTGATGGGCCCCTTGCCACTGTTCGTATTTTAGCCGTGTAATCCAAATCCAGTGTGTGTTGCCAGTGATGACTTATGGCACTGAGATGTGGCCGCTAACGATGGGCCTCATAAGAAAGCTCGAAGTCACTCGACGGAGGTGTGGTTATAGGTAACGCCATCAGAGTTGAGGTCATGCACACAAAAACACGTCATGTAATGACAGCGGGAGTTTGACATTTATTCGTACCGATATCAAGTTCAACAGACTCAACATAGAATTACAAGATTGACTAAAATTTTCTTCAACCTATTTCTTAAAGAATAATTTAGGAAAATACATCTAGTTCAAACAAAACAGAAAATAAAATATTTTGATCTATTTTATAACGACCACTTTAGCCTAGTTGGTAGTGACCCTGCCTACGAAGCAAGAGGTCCTGGGTTCGAATCCCGGTAAGGGCATTTATTTGTGTGATGAGCACGAATATTTGTTCCTGAGTTATGGATGTTTTCTATGTATTTAAGTATTTATTTATCTATATAAGTATGTTTATCGTCGTCTAGTACCCATAGTACAAGCTTTGCTTAGTTTGGGACTAGGTCGATTTGTGTAAGATTGTCCCGTGATATTTATTTTTTAATTTTTTTTATATAAATCAGATAAGCATAGTTTTCGCTATAATATAAAATACCGATTTTTTTCTTGCGAGTATTTCTTATCATTTTCAAATTGTTTGATTTCAAAAATAGGTTATATGAAAAAAGAAAAATTATAATATGCATATTACTTATTGCGTAAATATTTCATCATAAGATCATATAACTCACATTTCCATTCACTCAGTCATTTCATTCATTCACTACTCTTTTTGCAGTCAGTACTTTATGTAGCTGTGTGTGTAATCATTCTCCTCAAATCTCGAGACGTTACCTATACCTGGCAGCACACGTAAAGGACAGACAAAACGCTCGCCGCCCCGCTGCCCGCCCCGCTGCCCGCTGTCCTCCAAGCCTTAGATGATTAAAATGTCACTTCACCAGTCATCATTTCTTCTGTTATATTTCGTTTCCGGGTGATTTTCTTCATCTTTTGTTTATCTTCGAAATAAAAGCTGTTAAGATAATAACATTAACGTAGGAAGCTTATTACCTTGAATTAAAATTGAAAGTTATTCTTTCACTAAAAATGCTTTTATGGTATCCGTTTTAAATTATGCTCCCACGACACGAGATTATTGTGAAATGTTCGCTAATACATTTTTGTAAGTGAAACTTAAGATAAGATAGCGTTTTATTTATTGCAAACCTTTAACCGTGGTTTTGTTTTCGAATAAACCTAGTCAAATTGAAACCCCGGGATTCTACTAAAGTCCAATGGGAATTCCAGAAAATCACGTGGTGCTTCTTCATTTACTTTGTATGACGAATATCTGTACAAAATATCATAGTTATCTCTAGATTCAGCGTTAAAAATAGATTTTATATGGATTCCGTGGGAATATATTCGGCCCCTAAAATATTCAGGGAAAATGACTTGGTGGCATAAACATTTTGTACTTTTTGACACACACACGTTTTATGCATTTATTTTGTCATTTCACATTTGTACCAAAATGAACGTTACCTTCTAGCGCTGTCACAAAAATTATCATATTCTATTGTAATAAGCCATTAACCATCATAAATGTAAGTGTTATAAAACTTTATTGCTGATGTAATAAAAAAAACGGCAAAGTGCGAGTCTGACTCACCCACGAAGGGTTCCGTTCCATTATCTATAAAAACGGCAAAAAATCACGTTTGTTTTAGAGCCCCCCTTAAATATTTATTTTATTCTGTTTATTTAGTATTTGTTGTTATAGCGGCAACAGAAATGCATCATCTGTGAAAATTTCAACTATCACGGTTCATGAGATACAGCCTGGTGACAGACGAACAGACAGACAGACGGACAGCGAAGTCTCAGTAATAGGGTCCTGTTTTACCCTTTGAGTACGGAACCCTAAAAATTAAAACTACTTAAAAATTAATTTTAACGCAAGATATGAAATAAATTCACGCCGCAGTATAGGTAACGCCACCAGAGTTGAGGCCACGCACACAACCACATTTGTCGTTAACACAACGTCAAAATTCCGCTGTCATTACATGAGATGTGGTTGTGTGCGTGGCCTCAACTCTGGTGGCGTTACCTATAATAATCGTAAGGTACCCAATTCTTTATGCATCCAATTAGTTTTAAGGACGTCGCTGGGGCTAGCAAATTGATTCTTTCACGTTTCTTGCAATTCGTGAAGTTTATTGACTTTAAATTATTAAAATATGGTTATTGTATTACGGACAAAGGAAAACTGGCCATCAGTGTCACTTGACTTCTTGAGATATTTCACGAATGGATTGTAAACTGTCAGTGTCGGCGATTTTACAAGTTTTTATTTAACTTGCTATGTACCTATATTTATGTATGTATGGGTCAAATCTTGGAAGTCGAATTTGGCCCACTTCCAGTGGTCGGATTCACTTGAAATTTGATACGTATGTAGGTTGGATGGCAATGTAAGTACAGTCAACAAAAAGTACAGTCAGCTAAAAAGCTTGCTTTAAAAATTATTTTTTTTGACAAAAATGTATTTAAAGTTCTGTCTCCCGTGGACATTTAAATCCATACTAATTATAAATGTGTAACTGTGCTTGTTTGTTTATTTGTTTGTCCTTCTTTCACGTCGAATTGAGCGACGGATTGCCGTGTTTTTTTTATGAACATAGTTGAAGGGTTAGAGAATGACATACTACTTTTTACCACGGGAAAATATCACATGCCCCCTGGAAAACACGTTTTAATCTAATTCAGCGGTAACGAAGCCGCGGGCATTAGTTAGCTAGTTAAGAATAAAAATTAGCTTAAAAAACTGAAACTGACTGTTATATCCATAGGAGAGACGAAAAAAATGCGTATGGCCAATTATCATGTTACGCTTTGACTTGCGTACGATGGTTTTTGCTGTCAGTGGTTTGCAAACAAGATTTTTAAAAATACTGTCTACCTATATAATGAACTAAAACAATTACTTTGCTCACCCGCGACCTTACAATAGTTACGTTTATGCAAGAAATGTGTGTTCATGCAGTTCCTCCACCTCCACACTGTACGAACACACACAAATCACATAAACCCAACCATCACCACCACCAAGCTACACTGACGCGTTTCGAACTCAACCAGAGCTCATCTTCAGAGTTACCACAACCGTATGCTATGCTACCAAATGTCAAACGAAAGTCAAAGTAGCAAATAAAACTTGAAGTGATAACTACATCTTTCGTGTCTCCATTCCTTCAAACCAAAGTGAACCTTATCATCCTAACATATGGTTTAACATTTGGTATCATAGCATACGGTTGTGGTAACTCTGAAGTTGAGCTCTGGTTGAGTTCGAAACGCGTCAGTGTAGCTTGGTGGTGGTGATGGTTGGGTTTATGTATTGTGATTTGTGTGTGTTCGTACAGTGTGGAGGTGGAGGAACTGCATGAACACATATTTCTTGCATAAACGTAACTATTGTAAGGTCGCGGGTGAGCAAAGTAATTGTTTTAGTTCATTAATATGGACCTCCGCAAAGTAACGCCTGATTCAATAAATTACCTATATAATATTAAAAATATTGTTTAATTATGGACGATTACATCACCAATCAACTGACGTATCTTATGGGTTGTCAAAACACGATTCTCTCATAAATGTACGTTAATTGCTAGTATTTTTTAGGGTTCCGTACCCAAAGGGTAAAAACGGGACCCTATTACTGAGGCTCCGCTGTCCGTCCGTCCGTCCGTCCGTCCGTCTGTCACCAGGCTGTATCTCATGAACCGTGATAGCTAGAGAGTTGAAATTTTCACAGATGATGTATTTCGGTGGCCGCTATAACAACAAATACTAAAAAATGGAATAAAATAAATATTTAAGGGTGTCCCATATAACAAATGTGATTTTTTTGCTCGTTTTTGCTCGATATTGATAACGGCAACAGGTAGATGCTTGAAATATTCACAGAATATTTAATTATATATTGACTTTAAAAATAAATCATTAAATTAAAATAAAAAAATATTTAAGGTGGGCTCCCATACAACAAACGTGATTTTTATAGCTAACTGTACGGAACCGTTCGTGCGCGAGTCCTACTCGCTCTTGGCCGGTTTTTTAATATTTTTATAACCATGATTTTCACAGTTAAAGCTTGTCTAATTTAAAATGACGCGCGCCCAACCACCGCATTCACGCACATCTGCCAAGAGAAATATTTCTCTATTGTAGGTTAAATTGAGTTTCAAATCCTGTGCGTAAATGCAGTGGTGGGGCGCGTCATTTTAAATTAGACAAGCTATACTTAATATTCATAACAACGAAAAGTCAACCGTATTTATCTGACGCTATGAATCGCTCACTTTACGTATCAAAAACAACTTGAAGTTATTTTTACGAAGCTTTTTAAAAAAATATTTTAGGTACCGTAAAGTCGGGGTACTTTGACCCAATAAAGGGTAACTTTGGCCCATATAAAACTAAATAAAGAAGAGTCTAGTAAAAAACATAAGAACGTGAGCAGTCAGCTAAAACAAACCATACGGCAATTAGCCCTAATTTTGATGCAATAATAAAATCTGGACAGAGTTAATCCCAATGGTCAAAGTTACCCTTCAGGGCCAAAGTAACCAGACTTTACTGTATTGACGTCAATTCTATGCCTATATAGAGCTACACGTAACACGTACGAAACGGGCAAAGGGTAGTATAATATAAAACATAATAAAATAATAAAAACCAAATACAAACGAGGCAATATGTACTTTTTTTTAAGAAGTGGGCGCCGTCTTCTTGAGAGAGGTGTTGACCCTCGCTCTGGGTCGTTTCTGGTTGTCCATCGCGGTTCAGCGGGACACCCTTGCGCCTGGTACGATCCGGGGCAGTTTATTTGACTGATTTTTTTTAATTGTATTTTGTGTATACCTGACTCTGTGCATTAGTTAAATTAATAAAGATAAATACATTATACAGTCATAGGGAAAATAAACGGATCACTCACGTCTTAAAACGAGTTTAACTCGACAGTGCGCGTTTGGCAGCCGCCGTGACGTGCGACTCCAGAGGAAGGGCTATGGATTAGCCTGAAACAAGTCGAGCTAAACTCGTTTTAAGACGTGAGTGATCCGTTTATTTTCACTATAAGTGAGTCTCACGGTAGTTTCATGTCATACCTACATAATACAGTCATTGGTTATTTTTCCCACAGTATTTTGGCGGCCGCTCAGTGTATTTAGTCATTGTTTATACTCATTATTAACAAGCAGAGAGGTCTTTTTGGGCATTTCTTTGCTTTACCTTGCGTTAAGTTTAAAAATATGTATCCTTATTTGATCCATAAACACGAACATCCTGAACTAGTTTGCATAAACAAAATAAATGCTTGAGTATTTTATTCCGGCAGCCATACAAGTAAAACGTACCTATACTTTTAAAAAAGGTGAAACAGGAATTATTATTACTAAAGGAATTATTATAGTATCGTATTACCTCGTATATTTTTTCTTTGTGGTGTACAATAAAAAGTCATTGAATAGGCTAGACGACTAAAAAAAACTGTTTAGTCCGTCAGTTAGATTATTAAAAAATATTGTACACGTATTTTTTCTTTTGTTTAACAAACAAAAAATGACGAGGATACAGTGCTTAGAAGTTTCGAGTGACGTCACCATATGGTACAATTTTTACCTAAAGGTGACGTCACAAGCCCCCACTCCGGAAGTTTGATGATCTATATCTTTGTAGATTTTTAATAATTTGATAAACCAAAAAATACGTGTCCCATATTTTCCCATAATCTAACTGACGGACTAAATAGAATGACATATTTTTAACCCAGTCGTTATCCCTATTGTAATGTGTTGTATCGTGAATAATAATTTATTTACATGTGCATCGAGTATTGACAGTTAGAATCACCAACATTTCAGCCGAAAGACGTTCGCTGCTGAACATAGGTCTCTCCCTGGGTTTGTTAAACAGACCGGTTCTACGCCATCTGCATCTAACGCGTTCGAGCAACCTTATCTAGAACGTCGCTCCATCTTTTTCGAGGCCTACCTACACTGCGTCTTCTGGTCTGTGGATGATATTCGAAAACCTTTCGGCCCCATCGACCATCAGTTACGAGCGATGTGCTCTTGCTACTGCCACTTAGATTAGAGGTCCGGGGGCCTTATTGTCTAACGTTTCTGACGCTTGCCTTCGCAATCACTATTTCTTTCTGTCAAACGGTATAAGATGATGGCAGAAAGAGATGGTGAAAGCGAAGACAAGCGCTAGAAGCGTTAGACAATACGGCCTCGGGTGAGCGGTTAGTTCCGAAGGAGTGATGAAGTCTCTCGATAGAGGGTATAACATATAGATGCGCGCTGTATCACTGCATAAGGTGATTATTTAACAGTCAACTGTTTTTGCCGTTTTCGATATTATAAAGGTAATATAAGTTATATTATTAAGTCACATAAAATGCACCAGGCTGTATCTCATGAACCGTGTTATAAAATGTAGAGAAGACGACGATGTACAATGTTGTTGTCAATTCTCAATTTTCGAGTTTTGTGTATCCCGAATTAAATATTTTTGAATTTGAATGTATATTGGATGAATGAATGAATGAAATTATTTATTTGACATACTTTTAGGTACATAGATTTTTTAGCACATAGCCCTGCAAAACTGTTTACACAGTTTGTCTGCAGGATACAGTCTCTATAAAAATGTATGTGGCAACCGGTGTCGCTGTTCTACACTCTTGCGCACATTTCTTCCTCTTTCCGCGTGCGCTTGACCCGTGCCCGCGGTCACGCCCGCGACGCTCTAGATTGCACTATTAAAGTATTTAATCACTGAAAGAGGGCTGAGGCCTTGTCTCAGCATCATACTAAGTGTTGTGTGACCCTTTTTAGGGTTCCGTACCCAAAGGGTAAAAACGGAACCTTATTATTAAGGCTCCGCTGTCCGTCCGTCTGTCCGTCCGTCCGTCCGTCTGCCACCAGGCTGTATCTCATGAACCGTGATAGGTAGACAGTTGAAATTTTCACAGATGATTTATTTCTGTTGCCGCTATAATAACAAATACTAAAAACCAGTATAAAATAAATATTTAAGGGGCTCCCATACAACAAACGTGATTTTTTTGCTCGTTTTTGCTCGATATTGATAACGGCAACAGGTAGACGCTTGAAATATTCACAGAATATTTAGTTATATATTTACTTTAAAATTAAAATAATACAAATATTTAAGGGGGGCTCCCATATAAAAAATTGTATTGCATTGTATTAGTACAGCAGGCTTATTGTCTAACGCTTCTGATGCTTGCCTTCGCAATCGCTATTTCTTTCTGTCAAACGGTATAAAATGATGACAGAAAGAGATGGTGAAAGCGACGGCAAGCGTCAGAAGCGTTAGACAAACGGCCTCTGGTTTTTCCAATTCTATGAGTAAGCGGTAACCATGACCAACATGACAATGATTTGCAAAGACGTACTACATAGCTTTAATTTCCCCCATTGATGCCGTGTTGTTTGTTATTAAATCGAGGTAGGTAATCCCACAATCGTAGATGACTAACCGATAATGTCAAGAAACAATTAAAAGGAGTACATAAATTATAATAGTAGGGGATCTGGTCTAGACGCGACCATCAGCTATCTGTTTAGTGGATGGAAATAATTCTATATCAAACTGGCTGTTGGGCCAATCAACTTTTATACCGACGCTAATCTGTCCGCGACATTTTTCAAACAATTGCAGATTTTTGTAAGTAAACATGTTTTTTTCTGTAATTTAATAGATGTTATACATGAATACATGCCATCCTACGTAAGTTTAACCTATTAAACCGTGAAATATCTTGTTGGAAGTACGATTTTTTGGTAACGCCAGAGACAATTTTGGTAACGCAGGAGACGCCCAAAGTGTTGGTTTAAAAGTTGGTTGGCCCTGTTACCCGCGACTCCGTCCGCGAAGTATTAAAAATTACCTAGGACCTATTCTCAGACCTACTGAATGTAGACAAAAAGGTTTCATAGAAACTGTAATGTCGAGAAGGAGGAGGAGCGGTGCCTCCTGACACAGGCTTTTTCATGCTTAAAAGGAGGCTCCGGCCACTAAGTATTATGTATAATCCTATTACCTAACAAATAAAACATTTTTCATTTTTTCATTTTCAATCGGTCGAGCCGTTTCGGAGGAGTTCGATAACTCCTCCGAAACGGCTCGACCGATTTTTATGAAATTTTTTCTCTACATTTGGTAGGTCTGAGAATAGGTCGTAGGCAATTTTCTATACCACTATTCTTCGCATATGGAGTTGCGGGCAACAGCTAGTATCTTATATTTAAGTATTTATAATTATATCTAATCTAATGAACTGAAATAATTACTTTGCTCACCCACGACCTTACGATAGTTACGTTTATGTAAAAAATGCGTGTTCATGCAGTTCCTCCACCTCCACACTGTACGAACACACACAAATCACACAAACCCAACCATCACCACCACCAAACCACACTGACGCGTTTCGAACTCAACCAGAGCTCATCTTCAGAGTTGGCAACACAACCGTACGCTATGCTACCAAATGTTAAATTCATTAATTTGGACCTCCGCAAAGTAAAGCCTGATTCAATAAATTATATCTAATCTACTTATAAACTGTAACAAGTCGGTGTGTAATAAAGCCGTTTGGAAATATTTTCGGTTAGTTCATCGTTAGATATCCCACAGACTATTTTTGAAAAGTAATGCCACTACGTTTGATTTAACGGTTGTCTGAAAGCGATAAGAGTCTATTGTTTTCTTGTTTTTTTTTTTTTTTTTTACCTCACAGTAAGTGTTTGATTTGTGGTATTCAATAAAGAATAATATCGTATTGTATCTCCGAAAATATCATGATATCTAGTCATGATCAAGTTCATTTTTATTGCAAGCTTTTTTGCTGACTAACTGCTTATCATCCAGACTAGGTATTATTCGTACCAAATTTCAAATCAATGCCGCTAACCGTTGAAGAGTTTCGTCCTGCGGAGACAATCCTAAATGGACCTCCAGATTTTCACTACCAGATTATATTGTCACCGGACTTAGGTACCTACATAAACATGCCAAATTTCAATTCCATCGGATACCAGAAAATGCTCAAAAAATGGTCCGCAAATTTTGAAATCACGATTTACATACAAAACAAATAAAAACTTGCAAAAATAACTTACCATTTAAATTATAAATCACAGCCGCAGCCTGGCCTAAAAGACCCACAAACACACACCACCACATTTAAAAAAAAACACTGAAATACTTAAAAAAATAAAAATGACTCCTTTACGTTAGTGTCGCTTGGCGAAAGGGTGTCTAGTGCACTCTGAGGCTCTAAGGTCCTTACGATATACGATCTACTTGTGCCGACGCTGCGTGTGCGCACTGTAGTCAGGCGCGAGCGTTTGTTTCGAGCGGTGAAATCATCTGCTTTCAGAAATATTTCTCTATTGTGGCTTATTTGCATCTTGTTCTTATTTGCAACTCTTACCCTCAACTAATCGCTTTAGTAACAATATTTTGTAATCTAACATATAAAAATTTCGTGTCACGGTGTTTGTTATCGAACTCCTTAGAGACGGCTTAACCGATTTTATGAAACTTTTTTCTCTATATTCCGTAGGTCTGAGAATAGGTCGTTGGCTATTTTTTATACCCCTATTCTTCGCAAGCAACAGCTAGTATCAATATTACGTAAGTGAGGAACATTGTCTGATCACGCTCATGTTATGTTAAATAGAAACACAATTTGTAACTAACTAATTATAATTAAATATAAGATACACTCCTATTGTAACTACAGATCCTGTTTTGATTACTGTGTTTTGGGCAAATAAAAAAATTATTATCTGTGGTTAGTAGAATTTTAAGTAGAAAGTTAGTAGAAATTCGATTTTCGGACTTCGTTTCGCGCTTTCAACATAAAACTACCGTGAGCCACTCATAGTGAAAAAATCGTAATTGTGCCGTTTCATTCACACTAATATTCTTAAACAGAAGAGTGATAGAGACGGTAAGATACGAATTTTGGAGTACTTAGCCCCACAGCCCACAATGCCCGTTAGCTTAGCGCCACAATGTCCGTCCAACTTCAGGATCAGATGTCGAAGCCCATTCTGTTGCAGCGGGGAGTCAGACAAGGAGATGTTATCTCTCCGAAACTGTTCACCGCTGCACTAGAGGATGCGTTCAAGACTCTGAACTGGGAAGGGCGTGGCATCAATGTAAATGGCGAATACTTCACTCACCTTCGATTTGCTGACGACGTGGTGCTTATGGCTGAGACCTTGGAGGACCTCAGTGCGATGCTCGCTGACCTCGGAAGAGTCTCCGAGAGAGTTGGTCTTAAATTGAACATGGACAAGACGAAGGTCATGTCGAACGCCCATGTTGTACCAACTCCCGTCGTAATCGGAGATACTTTGCTCGAAGTTGTTGACGACTACATACAATCCAATTGGGTAGGTGCAACTTCGAAAAAGAGGTCAATCGACGAATTAGACTCGGCTGGGCAGCGTTCGGGAAGCTCCGCAATATCTTGTCATCCGATATACCGCAGTATCTCAAGTCAAAAGTCTTTGACCAGTGTGTGTTGCCAGTGATGACTTATGGCACTGAGACGTGGCCGCTAACGATGGGTCTTATAAGGAAGCTCAAGGTCACTCAGAGGGCGATGGAGAGGGCTATGCTTGGAGTTTCTCTGCGGGATCGCATTAAAAATGATGAAATCCGCGCAAGAACTAAAGTCACGGACATAGCTCGAAGAATCACTAGACTTAAGTGGCAGTGGGCAGGGCACATCGCCCGTAGAACTGACGGCCGATGGGGCCGAAAGGTTCTCGAGTGGCGTCCACGGACCGGAAGACGCAGTGTAGGTAGGCCTCCAACAAGATGGAGCGACGACCTGGTGAAGGTAGCGGGAACGCATTGGATGCGGATGGCGCAGGGCCGATCTGTTTGGCGAGCCTTGGGGGAGGCCTATGTTCAGCAGTGGACGTCTTTCGGCTGAAATGATGAGCCCCACAGGACTTAGGCCCAAGCCCCGCGAGAGATTAATAAAGCCAGGCGTTACCTTTTCGAGATCCTTATCTATGAACTATTCACATTTTTTCGCATTCGTATGGTGTTTGTGACTGACTTGGGCCTTTGTGCCATAATATACTGGGTAGCTGGTAAAGAGTATTGTAATATTATATGAACAAGAGTGGCAACTCTATGGTCAAATATGCATGTATGGAAGACTCAAGAAATAATGTGACGTATCTATAGATGTATACCTATCTATATATCTAACCAGCGCTGGTTTTAACTAGCAACATGCTGAGTCGGGTCCCTTTTGTGACAGCATTAATGTGTACATAGCTCTATCTATCTATCTGTCTATGTCTATTGTATTCTTATTTTTGCCTGTGTACGTGTTATTGTTGTTATAAATAAATGTTTTTCTTTCTTTCTTTCTTTATATGTATATGTTGGTAGTGATGTACAGCTATAGATACGCGTAATTTTAATTGATAGGCTAATTGCCACTATTCGTATTTTAGCCGTCTAATTCAAATCAGCATATAAGAAGTATAAGCGGCTAAACCCGATTTGCATTATACGGCTCAAATACGAACATTGGCAAGTGGCCTATCAATTAAAGTCCTTGACCGTACAATTTGGTACGCCATGGCCATGGCTGATGAATGACAACTGACAAGTTTGACAAGTCAACCAAGATGGCCGCTAATTTAGTTCTTCGTCCAAACACCTAACACTAAAGGTCGCTGTAGTCGCATGAAAAGTGTGATATATGTAAGTGTGCCCCGCCTGTGGCTGGTTATTGAATACATTACTTCTAATTGATTATAGCACAACTCATTTGCAGCAAAAAAAGGTCATGTGGTACCCTGTCCAAAAATTGTTAGTGTCCGAGATATTGATTTAAGATTTTTTCCAAACCTACAATCAGAAAAAAATGCACTTTATTTAATTTAAATTACTTCATTAACTTTCATGTATCTTCTGCTACCTAAAAAAATGTCAACAGGTTTATTTTCATGGCAAATAATTAAAACGCGAAAGAGAGAGAGAGAGAGAGAGAGAGAGAGAGAGAGAGAGAGAGAGAGAGAAGAGGCCCTGCAGTGGGAAGTATATAGGCTGGGATGATGAAGTAAAAACGCATAATCACTTCTTCAGACATGAATTCAATAAAAAACATGCAATACCTAGCGTACAAATAAATGAAAAATCTTCCTTGATTAAGTAACTTTCTAATAAGAATTGAAAGTTAGTAAAAAAATAATTATTAAAATAATGACATGCTCATTAAAACTAGTAAGGCTGTATCTACTCCATTGTTATATTTTGCCACCTAACCCCCTCTTCCACAGCCACTTATTTATACGATACACTAAGACTGAGGCCAAACGAGCACAATTTATTGTACCTAGTTTACGTAAGATGAGCCGCGTAATTCGGTTTCAAACAAATACGACAGCTCATTTTGCGTCGCTGTGTGGAACAAATAGTAGGTACTTTTTCATTCGGAACATCCGAGTGCAGCGTAAATTATGCGATTCATTACCATAACTCAAAAGTTACATTCCGTTAAGTTAGTTTAGTTCATACAAGTGTGGAAGGTAGAGCGTTTTTTAAACCGCTGTCTAAAACCGTGCGTTTTGCAAGCTGGTTCAGCCTTCGCGATCCGATCTCCGTGACGCACTTTGATGTCTGTCATTCACGCTGCATGGACGCTAGGGTAAGGCCAAGGAAATGCAATTTTTTTTTTTATTTTATCGTCTCAGTTAGAAATCCATGTAAAACCGGGAAAGTGCGAGTTGGACTCCCGGACCGAGGGTTCCATACAAATTTGCCCTGCTTCTAAGTAAAATGTACGCAGTTTGGGATCATTTTATATCGGTAAGTGGGACCCCCCTTAATGTTTAATTATAGTAGATTGTACACCAAGGGGATAAAGCACTGCATTATGTCACGGGCGCGATATTGAATTCTGAACGAAACGAGGGACTCCAGATTTAACTCCCGAGCGCAGCGAGGAGGTTTTTAGTTGATTCCCGAGCGAAGCGAGGGAATTAAGATGGAGTCCTGAGAGTAGTGAAGGATTTAAGCGCGCCCAAGGCAAAATCAGTTTTATCCCCGAGGAGTATATTCTACTTTTCTCACCTTTTGCGAGACAATTAAAACCAAGGCTACTAGAAAAATACTCGTAATAGACCCAGAAGCACTGATTCCGATACAGATTTTGCGTCTTTCACAGTTTTCCATTTGTCGAAATCGTCGTAAGCTTTTAACTATTTTTCCTTCGACTTCTCTGGAATTAGATTATTAACAATGCCTAAGGCCGGCTTGCGCGGACCTGGGTTAGCTACTTAACTCCGAGTTAACTGCTAACCTAGGGTTAACAAGTGTTAAAATGTATGGAACTGTCATTCTTAAGCCAGGGTTACCGATTTCATTTTTTAACCCTGAACTGTGCAAGTGGCCCTAAATCTAGGGTCTAATTTAATGGAATCCGGAGTGAAATCACTTTCGTCACTCGATATTTTCTTAATTTTTTATCTTCTTTTGCAGCTTTGATACTTAAAATTGCAGCGCATTGAAACAGTCGCGGCTTTTGTTTTAACTATTTGAATTTGTTTTCGTTCGGCCGCGGAGCTGCAAACAAATGAGGCGCGGTCACCTGCGCACCCTCAGCCTGCAGGCCCCGCAGCAGGTGCACGCCGTGCGATACAGACGAAATTAGACTTTAAACGCATAACAATAAGAACTATGAAAAGTGAGAATCACATTACTGCCCGGCGGGTTATAATGAAATTCAGGACAACATTACTGCCCGGCGAAAGCCAAGGGCTATAATGATTTACTTTGAGAAAGGTTTGCATGATATATAATAAGGCATTGTCGAGCAGGTGGTGTCAAAATTATATTTTTCTCAAACATGCTATGTAATGTTTACGTTGTGTTCGTTAAAACAGGCTTCAAAATACACCGTTGCAGGCCTAGGCCGGCAATGCGATCGTCTATTGTTTCATGTCACACAGCACCATCATGTTTATAGGTCTATGGCATCAAAGCATTCAGCCATTTAAAAAAAAACTATAAGCAATATTTGCGTTTTGGTTCATTATGACATTCTGCCACTACGCTTATTTAAGGTAAGGTAAGATGGTGATGGTGATGGTGATGGTAATGGTGATCTGCCTAGAGAAATATTTCACCATCAACATCATCATCACCATCATCACCATTATCATCATCATCATCATCATCATCGTCATCATCATCATCACCATTATCACCATCATCATCATCACCATCATCATCATTCATCACCATCATCATCATCATCATCACCATCATCATCATCACCATCATCACCATCATCATCAATCACCATCATTATCATCACCATCATCATCATCACCACCATCATAATCATCATCATCATCATCATCATCACCATCATCATCATCATCACCACCATCATCATCATCATCATCATCATCATCATCACCATCACCATCATGATGACGACGACGATGATGATGATGATGATGATGATGGTGATGGTGCATGTTTGAGAAAATCACTATACAAGCCTCGGCCGGAACAGGGGTTGCCGGCCTCTGCAGTAATGTACTATTCTCAAACATGCTATGAAATATTGACGTTATGTTCCTTATAATACGCCACGAAGTGTCACGTTGCAGGTGCAGGTGCAGCCGGTGGTGGGGGACCGCCTAGACGAGAGGTCAATAATGGAATTTCATACAACTTTGCTGGCCAAGGCCAGCAAAGTGATCGTCTATTGTTTCATACCATGACGTTTATAGGTCTATGGCATTTAGCCATTAAAAAAAAACTATAAGCAATATTTGCGTTTTGGTTCATTAAGACATTCTGCCACTACGCTTATTTAAGGTAAGGTAAGATGATGATCATCACGTCCAAACATTTCTCAAAATCAACTCATCAGTCAAAAAATTATTTAAAAAAAAGTTGGCCATTTAAGTCAACTTTTTTTATTTGGTTGTGTAGGTACAAGGTATAATAGCTGTTCTTATGCAATATTGAAAGTGCAACTATCTGTACACGTTTATGAATGCGAGACCAAAAAGTAAAAAATATGTTTTTTTATCAGGCTGTTCAACATTAATGGCACAAAAACAGAAAATTTTACTGATGTATTTGGCGTGCAGATTATACGTAAAACGTGTTTGTATTTCTAGGTTCCTAAAAAGCTATTAATACTGTGATTTTTGTTCATGGTTGGTAGAAAATAATTAGCACAAAGGACGTAGGAAGAAAACTACGTCCGAACATTTCTTAAAATTAACTCACTAAATCTATTAATAATAACTGTTATAAATACAACTAACAACAATAACCAATGTAAAATACCAAATTGAAACAAAAAAACAATTAAGTTTGAAATCCTACGATATTTTTATTTTATTTACATTTGATACCCATTCATAAATGTTCCTTATTTGTTGCAGTCACTGACTACGAAATTTGTATGCACTTCCATTTTCAAATTATAAGAAATAAAGAACCTATTTGAAAATGGAACTCCTTACTTTGATAATCTTATTAGAAAAAAACGTTGTGTATTTTTTTATTTGAAAATCGGCGGCAAATTCGTTTACTAATGCACAATATTTTATTTACTAAGCAGATAGATTACTATCTCAGATCAAATAAAAAGTAAAGATAGAGCGCGGTGAACAGCCGAGTGAGGCCGGTTTTATAAACATGTGTGGGTAGGCCGGTGTTACCATAATAATTCTTAATACCCCGATACTACGTTGCGTGTCACGTTGATATCGTTACTACAATAAAAAACGTAGATAAAATTTTACAAGAAACAAATAAATAAATATTAGGGGACAATCTTACACAAATCGACCTAGTCCCAAACTAAGCAAAGCTTGTACTATGGGTACTAGACGACGATAAACATACTTATATAGATAAATATATACTTAAATACATAGAAAACATCCATAACTCAGGAACAAATATTCGTGCTCATCACACAAATAAATGCCCTTACCGGGATTCGAACCCAGGACCTCTTGCTTCGTAGGCAGGGTCACTACCAACTAGGCTAAAGCGGTCGTTAAATAACTTTACGTTGCGTGTCACGTCCTCACGTTTTAAGCCGTGTTAATAAAGAATAGAATTTAAAATGAAAAAGAGTAGGTTGTATTACATAGGCGGCATTTACCCAATAATAGGGTAACTACAACATTATAATGGCAACACTAGTGTTGACGTTTTGGGTTCTAAGCAAAATTTGGTGTAGTTTGGTTGCAAGTGTGTGCGTGCCACTGTGTAATCACACGGATTGGTGTAGTTTGACCGGCCTCACTTCGTTGTTCGCAGCGCTCTATCTTTACTTTTTATTTGATCTGAGATTACTATGTCTGGGATCATAATAATTACGAAAAACAAACACAGTTAATATTTTTTTATAAGATTATCAAAGTGAGAAAGTGAGAAGTTTCTATTTTCAAATAGGTTCTTTATTTCTTATAATTTGAAACAACAAATTTCGTAGTTAGCGACTGCAACAAATAAGGAACATTTATGAATGGGTATCAAATGTAAATAAAATAAAAATATCGTAGGATTTCAAACTTAATTGCTTTTTTGTTTCCATTTGGTATTTTACATAAGTTATTGTTGTTAGTTGTATTTATAACAGTTATTATTAATAGATTTAGTGAGTTAATTTTAAGAAATGTTTGGACGTGATTTTCTTCCTACGTCCTTTGTGATTATTTTTTTCTGGCAACCATTTACAAAAATGATAGGTAGTATTAGTAGCTTGATAGAAAGCTAGAAATACGTACATGTTTTTCGTATAATCTGCACGCCAAGTGTCATAGTAAAATTTTCTGTTATTGTGCCATTCATTTTGAACAACCTTATAAAAAAATCATGTTTTTTTTTACTTTTTGGTCTTGCGTTCCTAAACGTGTACAGATAATTATACTTTTAATGTTGTATAAGAACAGTTATTTTATTGTGTACATAAGAAAATAAAAAAATTTGACTTATATGGCCAACTTTTATTTAAATAAATTTTTGACGATGCGTTTCCGACTTTTTTTGCAAAAAACTTAAATTTCAATTATCTCAGAAATGGTTCATTTTGCATAGGGAATTATGGGACAAAAATGATTGCAAATAACCTCCCCCATTACCTCTTAACGGGAATGGGTCGACTTACCAATAACCCTGTATACTTAGAGTTAAAAACGCTGTGAAAAACACGTTTCCTGTACGGCGACCCCCTTTAATTTTTAACTTTATTTTATTTTTAGTTTTTTTTTGCTAAAGCGGCCACAGTATAATACAACACATAATCCGTGAAAATTTCAAAAATTTCAGATAGACAGACAGACAGACAGCGGAGTCTCAGTAACAGCGTCCCGCTGGCACCCTTTGGGTACGAAACTAAACCCTAAAAAGATAAAGTAATATTTTTAAGCACAACAGTCGCGCGGACAACGTTATCTATACTTCATTTAATTTGGAATTGAAAACCACAACATCATTATATTGCGGCTCGTCAACTATTTCTTACCTAGCAAATAGTATAGTTCAATAGTCTGGGAGCCGCAAAATAAAATCGTTTTAATGCCACTTTATTTGCGTGTCGTCAATTGTTACTCTAGTACAAATTGTAAAGAGATTACAGTTCACGAGCCGCAATATAATGTTGTTGTGCTTTTCAATGCTAAATTAAATGAAGTATAAATGTATTGATTGCAGATAAATTCATCTTGAAAGCTGAGGTAGGTACTTCAACGCTTTGAAATCTCTGTCCGAGTCTTTGACCTCCGCAATTTCCCGGATCCGAAATACCAGCGAATGTCTTTTCCTTCCTGCTACACATATGAAATTAAATCGAAGCACCTGGTGAAAAGAGACCGTAGTAGGTACAAGGTGAGTTCAGTGTGTAAAAGTTTTAAATGGAATGTAAGTAATTGAAAGTGTGCGTCATTATGTCTGCGATGTGTTTCCGGGGCCATTGATTGAATCAATTCACGCATGTAAAGGGCATATGAGGGCATTTCCATTTAAAAGCGGGCAATTTACGTTTTTTTATGAGAAGTTTTTGGGTTTTTCTTATTCAAAATCACAATCACTACTTATTAATTTCCATAAAGAAAACTAGCTGACCCGGCAAACGTTGTTTTACCATTTAAATTATAGCCAACGACTTATTCTCAGACCTATCAAATACAGGGAAAAAAATATTAAAAATCGGTCAAGCCGTTTCGGAGAAATCGATAGCAAACACCGTGACACGAGATTTTTATGTATACTGTAGGTATGTATGTAAAACTCTTTATTGTATATAAAAACATGAAATTAACAGTTAACAAGATAAATAAACTGATGTACAAAGGCGAACTTATCCCTTAAAGGGATATCCCTTATATATTAGATAAGTGTCCTTTATGTGTCAGTTTTGTGACTTTTTTTTTCATAATTATAATTTATTTGGCTCGTCATGAAATAGGGTCATTTTTTTATCATCAAAATCAATAACGCTCTTGATTAATTCTGAGTAAGAAAACCCCAAATTATCCTGGTTTGAAAAATAAATTGCGAAGTTTAAATGAAAATGCACACAAAAGCAAGGAAAAAACTGTTTTGTGAGTAAGCCTCACGTACCGAGGGTTTAGTATGACAGCATCCATTTATTAGGTGAGGTTATTTTGCAAACAAAACAATAAAGATAATTCTTGTCACGTTAACTTGTAGTTAGGTAAGTGAAAGAAGCCTTTGATTTTTTTTAAGTTGTACAAACGACATTGAACCTTAGACTGCAATGGTAATGAAATTTCTCGGTCGTCTATACCACGGCAGTTTGGCGATTTTCGAAATCAGTTGTGTTAAATACTTTAGATGTACAATACAATACAATACAATGACTCTTTATTGTACACCAGGAATAGTAAGCAATACAGAAAACAGGTACACAGAGAGAAAGATACAAGGTAAGCAATAGGCGGCGGGATGTATCTATGTATCTACAGCCAGCTCGCGATCCTGGGCTTCCCTCATCCAGCCGCTGCCAGCTGTCTTCCCAAGGTCACCAGTCAAACGTGCCGCAAGGCGTCCTACACTACGCTTTCCCAAACGTGGTCTCCACTCTAGGACAAGTCTGTTCCAAACGTGACCAGCCCATTGCCACTTCAGCATGCTAATCCTTTCGGACCCTATCTCTCAACGAGATACCGAACATAGCCCTTTTCATAGCACGCTGATTGCCTCTGAACTCTAAGATGTATATGTAATTTAATAAAATAACAATGTAAATCTGTTTGAAAAATATACCTTGATGAATCCTTGCCGGATTATTTTCAACAGGGTTTTTTCGAACTGGTTGTAGATTCTTCGACATTCATAAATACCAACGTGATCGAATTCGAACTCTTGGTGAGATGTCCCTCAAATTGCGCGTGAGATTTTGAAATTTGCATATTTTTTTTCCAATTGAAAAATCTTGGTGCAATCTGCCGCCCCTTGCCTGCCTGTTTCGAAGTCAGTGCTAGTTTTGTGGAGAAACATGACTTAAACGCTTTACGCAATCTTCCCTCGTTGCAACTCGATCAACGATGATTTTGTTCTTGACCTTGGCAATGCCTTTCGTGAAGACAGGTTTCCTTAAATTGCATTACGTAACAGATCGCTGATCCGGATACCGGCGATATATTTTCCGTCAAACATAAATCAAAGCCGATTCAAATTAGCAACATTTACAGTCCAAAATCGAATGTCTTGACAGGTTTGCCAAATGGTTTAAGGGTTAATAGGGATGAAGAAGGATGCTGATAAGCAATAATGTGTCAAAACCCACAAAATCTCGAACTAACTGTAAAAACCCTAATAAAAATGTTTAGCGCTCATTTTTTTCAAAACGCCGTTCGTGTAGGTTGACATGTTATAGCTTATTCAACCGTATGTCAAAACACGACTCTCTCGTAGATTTTGTATGACTATAGCTAGTTATAACATAACGTCGCTTAGTCGACTGTAGTTTAACTGCACTCGAATTTGCTTTCCTATCTGTTATCATTATTAATTAGGTATCCAAGAATATGTAAATTAATAAAATAGTCGTGGTAACCTAGTGGTGTGACCTATGCCCTCTCAAGCAAAGGGTGCAACAGAACTCGTGAGTTTTTCGGAATGTCTAGCTGATACATCGTGAGGAAATCTGCACACCTACGAAAAAATTCAATGGTGTGTGTGAAGTTCTCGCTTTGGGCTTAAAACAACTAAATTTCATAAGACCTTATTCACTAATACCCCTAATTTTCAAATTACCATGGGCTCATAATGCCTAAAAATACCTAAAATTGCAAATTTTAAGATGAGACAATTTGAAATTTTAGGTATTTTTTAGGTATTATGAGCCCATGGTAATTTGAAAATTAGGGGTATTAGTGAATAAAGTATTATGAAATTTAGTTGTTTTAAGCCCAAAGCAAGTTCTCAATCAAGGTGGGAACTACGGGTGTGTAATGCCTAGTTCGGGGTCCGCCGGATATCATTCTACAATTGTATTTCTCAATAATGATTTTTATAAATAAATAAAATAAATAAATAAATATTAGGGGACAATCTTACACAAATCGACATAGTCCCAAACTAAGCAAAGCTTGAACTATGGGTACTAGTCGACGATAAACATACTTATATAGATAAATAAATACTTAAATACATAGAAAACATCCATAACTCAGGAACAAATATTCGTGCTCATCACACAAATAACCCTTACCGGGATTTGAACCCAGGACCTCTTGCTTCGTAGGCAGGGTCACTACCAACTAGGCTAAAGCGGTCGTTAAAATAAATTTATTCTTATTCTATTCTTATTCTTAGTCACTCATTTTTATATAAATAAAAATAACGTTTAGTATAATTTAAAAATATATAATTTTATATGGTATAACGTAATTATACATATATTTTGTAGTTACATCTCGTGAGACGCAACCATTTGTTTTGTGTAGGGGGTTGCAGTTCTAACCTAACCTAACCTACTTTTCTGGCATTAAATACAACCATTATTATATAACCATCGTTATATCTTATGAACGTTATATGAAACATTAATTATATCAAATGATGTTGTTATAAGATTCAACAATTATAGCAAATGAGCGTTTTTGCGACTGAAGTTATATCAAAAGTTTTTATAGCCATCGTTGCGCACCCGGGAACTACGGCCGAAGCTCTCATATTCTAATAGGAGTCCTGTACCCTATCCTCATCCCGACCTATATAGGTCCCACTGCAGGGCAGAGGCAATGAAAGGGGTTGTGCCGTAGTTCCTACGCGTGCGGATTGGGAACGTCACACACCGTGCCATGTAATGTTGTTGCGATAGCGATAGTGATAGTCTATCGATAGTATCGTGGTCTTGAAAATCAGTCAGACTATCGATAATCCTATCGAAACTATTGACCCTTGACGATACTAACTAATAGATAGTATCGATAGTAAAAATTAGGCGATACTATTGAACTTGGTCGATACTATCGAAACTATCGGACCAATAGTATAGATACTATCGATTGATGAAAATAAGTAATACTATTGCTAATGATCAATAGTACCGATACTATCGACAGTTTTGCTCTATCGATAGTCGAACATTTCATTATATAGTTGAAAAAATATCGATGCTATCGATAGTATGACTTTTTTGACTCAATACTACCGATAGTTTCGACCAAGTTGAATAGTATCGCCTAATTTTTACTACATGTGCCCTATCATGGGGCGTATACGTACCCCGAACCGAATATAGCGGTAATATGAAATGCCTTAGTTTGCAAACAAAGCCATAAAGCGACCGAATAAAGCTTAGTTTACAAACTAAGGCATTTCATATTACCACTTTATTCGGCTGGGGGTGGGATATAGGCCGGGCTGGTGATGATCTAAATTAATAAAAGCATCCCTTATGAAGAAGTATGCAGGATTAGGAAAAGTTAAAAAAAAAGACAATTAATTGATAACTTTTTATTTGCATGAATTTTTCAATTGCTTTTATACTATTTACAGGATAATATTCATAATATTATAATAAAAACATTATTATTAGAGCAACCTTCATTGTTCATTGCTTTTAACCGATTGCGTGTAGCAACACTGCCAACAAACATGCTAAACTTATCGTTTAGTATGCAACCACCTTGATTTTTTATAATAATGCGTAGCGAAGGCCACTGGGTATATTTTTGATGACGCTTGTATTTTCTAAATGACGCTTCAAGCCCACAATATCAAGATTTGGTCCTGATCCGTCATATTCTTAATTGGTCATATGCCTAACTCGTCATATTCCTGATTCGTCAAATTTCTAACTCTTCATTATACAGTAAAATGAAAACGCGAACACGTGATTGCAGGATTAATAAGCATTAGGACAGTAGTTATGCTTTGTATAGATAAATTACCGAGAGCGTGGAATTGCATATGTAGTGGTATTGTGTTTCTAGGCATTCCACTTTAGTAAGAGAGAGACAGCAATATAGCGACCTCTCTCCAATGCCTATAAACACACAATACCACTACATAATGCAATTCCACGCTCTCGGTAATTTATATATACTACGGTTATTAGACAATAATTTACTTAAGGAAGAGCGGACGATGAATCAGGAATATGACCAATTAGGAATATGACGAATCAGGAAAAAATCTTTAAGATTGTGTGGACACATTAACTTATACATCGTCAAATGCGTTTTCAGAGTAATTTTGAACCATACAGGCATCTTTTAAACTGACACTCAATAAAGTTATAAAATAAATAAATTACCAAAAAAATATAGGCATTTTTGTTTGACAGCCAAAACATAGTCCGTTCAGAAATAACAGCGGAGGCTCAATAATATATGAACACGACTCTATAGCCCAGAACTTAAGGGTGTGTTCAGGTATTTTAGGTCTCATACGCCTCCATTTTGATGACACCACAAATTTATTAAATAACCAAAGAGTAAACTCTAGATTCAATAATTTATTATAATTTCAACGACAATTTCAACATTGTTTTATTTAAGCTGAGGCGCGTCCCATTATTAGGACTTGTAATCGGTACCATAAATACCGGTGTTTTTGGTCTAGTTTTAAGTACTAGTACCGAAAATACCGGTACTGAAACGGTACCGGTATTTTTGCTACCAGTTTCAAATCCTAATCATGACCATAGGCGTGATTATATTTTTTTCACAATAGCTTCATTAGCTTATTCGCTTTCGGTAAAAAATTATCACATGTGATCATACGAGGTTTCACGAGACAAAAAGAATCTTAAATTGAAATTGCGTTCAGCTAAATTGAGTCGATAAATATCTAACTCCAATATGTGCGCAAAAAATGACATGGAGATATGATCCTTCTTTTCATCGTGATAAGGATCATATCTCCATGTAATTTCTTGCGGACATATTGGAGTTTGATATTTATCAACGCAATTGTAAACTTTCGATAGGCTCGTGAGGATGAGATTAGACACCATGTTTTAAAAAAAAGAAAGAATTTAGGAAAGAGTGGACTAAAAAAGTAAGTTGTTGAGTTGTTGTTGTTGTTGCTGAATCTAAAGATTATTAGTATTTTGGAACCACTTTGCAAATGTTGTAGCGCGAACCAATCTGTAACACCACCGCTCATAACAAGCGCTTCCCTACACTAAAACAAAATACTTTTAACGCTGTTATGAGCTTTTAAAATAATAATTAAGTAACTATTGATACAATAAATCATATCTTATTGACTTAGCAAATTAAATACAATACAGGGTGTAAACAATTGCTCTCTAAACTATAATCTTTACATGATTCCCCTCCATCACACGGAGAAACTAAATCTCGGGGGCAATCTAAAACTCATTAACGCGTTATAGCAATTTTTTACACCTTATACAAATTATGTACATTGTGTAATATGAAAATATATTTCTTTATATCTATGACAAAAAAGGAAAAACCGATATCAAATCTATAGAGGACGCAAAATATTCAATAACATCATAATAATTAAGTGACAAGTCAATATAGTACCTTATCTAGCTTATTGTATAATTATATTCTATATCAAGGCAATGGAATTATTAAAACAAATTTAAAGCGACGTCCTTCGTGACAATGCGAAGTCATTTAAGTCATAATCAGAGATCGGAAAAGTTGGCGTCATTGCTCGCAATAATGTGGAAATGCCTCTAAAATTAAAATTAATTAATAAATAATTTTTTTCCTGAAATTACATTTGAATTCTCAGAGATAACAATTTACGCGTGCATACAATTATAAAATGTGAATAAAAGTGGCAGTAGTTGTAGTTTTCGTATATTTTTTTAATGAAGAAGTTTTCTAGTTAATATAATATTACGATTTATAAACATAAAACATCTTTCGTAAGATAATATTTGGACATTGATATTAATTTGGAAAAAAATACTGATTATTTTCTTTTAATAGATATATACCTATTATAAGAAATCTTTGTGTTATTTATTAATCACGAATTAAAACTAAATCTCAGGTAAAAAATTAATCAAATGATCAATTATTTAATTAATTTTAGAGTCATGTCCACATTATAGCGAGCAATGACGCCAATCCATCCGATCTCTGGTCATAATAACCATTATAATTGTATCTTTCTTTTAGCATAGAATCTAAAAGGGACATAAGATCAACATTATCCTTTTATTAGTCGGGATGTAAGCCCGTACCGTTTTCGGTTTCACTTTGGGGCAAGAGCGCTACCGATTAGAAAATGGAGCACGGCCTACGCTATACGTACGCTACGCTTTATGAATAAGGAATAAAAAAGTAACGAGTAACATAATTGCCGAGCGCTGAAAATATGTGAAATCCAAAACACCTAACAATTGATTCACATAATTTTCGGCACTGCGCCTGTTTCTATACCTGCCACTTTAAAAGGCATAATTTTCACTTCGATAACATGTCAATTTAGACCTTATTGACAGTGAAGTCTAATTTAAAGAACTTTTTCAAAGAGTAAGCCATTTAGAACGGTTATTGGCGATTATCGACGCAAAAATCAAATAGCACAGTTTTTGTAAGACTCAAATAAACTACTATTTCAAACTCGTATAGTTTACCGGACGGAAAATAAGCTTTTTAAGTGAATTGACACATAAAAGGATTGCTTGGAGGTAAGCGAAATTGACATTTATATTGGGAAACTACGCCATAACTAATTCCATACAGAAACTAACCATACACAATTTTGGTGGAGCCGCTGGGATTAGGTACAGATAAATTACAATGATGCTGAAAAAATATGTTTGTCTCCATCTTTCATAAGCAAACGTCAAAGACAAAACAATTTAACTTAAAAAGCTTTATAGAGGAAATTCTTACAAGTATTATTTGACAATAAAACTTAACAAGCTACTAAATATTACAATGGAACACACGAGTCACTCTTGTTTCTGTATTTGCGGCTTGCCAACATGTTAGGGTGTGGTCGAACTGATCGCCAAACAAGAACTTCCAGTTTGAGCACTTGACAAGGGACCACAGATTGGTCCGAAACTGTTAGCCATACCCTTGTACTCTATTTTAATATCTCGAGTCTCATAGTTTTATATGGAAAAATCTAGATATCGCTATTTAACGCTCATAAGACTTGAATGCGGATAAGATTAAACTATTTTAAGTGGATTTTTCCTATTTTCATAAAGGTGCTATTATCTGAATCGTAGTGTAGTAAAAAGAACGCATATGCGCGTTTACGGCAAATACCAACGCTAAAAGGCCAGCAAAATGGCAAAGTATCGCCCTGAGTCACAGTATAAACACACAGTAAATGACTTAAGAACACTGAATGCAAAATCATGTTGTTTGTGAATAAAAGGCATTTTCAATTTAAAATGTTACCTCCTACTTTTTTACCCGAATGTTTAAGAATTAGGTAGTTTTGAAGGTTTTCTTACTCTGAATCCCCTCGGATCCTTTCATTTGTCATAATTTCATTTGCGTAACAACTTTTGCCATAAAATACATAGAAGCGTGCATTTTTCAAGATTATTTGAAATACCATGTTATAGAAATACAGTAAGTTAGGTTAGATTTGTTTTATAGCAATTAAGAAGAAAACACTGTTTCAGAAATAAATCAAATTATGTGAAATGAAAATTATGGAACACGATACGTTATGGCATATGAAATTATGACAAACGATAGAGAACCAATGACCCTAATTTTTCCATTCAATTTTTTGTATCAGTTTGACAGCCATGCATTTAAGCTGCATAAAAAAAAAGTCATAAAACTAACTTTTAAAATAAGGACATTTTTTTATGAAAATGAATAACTCGTGATTTTGAAATAGAAATTCCCATAATTTCCACATTTAAAAAAAGTATATGTTACCATTTACTTTAAATTTACATTCAAATTGAAAGTACCCTCATATACGTATACTAGTTTTACAGTGTGGTAAAAAGCGTTATAAATATATAAATCTACACAAAGTATCATAAAATTGTTCTAGAATATTTCAACAAAACGGCTGGATTGCTTTGACTGAATAGAATAGTTACACGTGTGAAGTTTTTTCATCGGCCAATTTTTCATTCTATACATTTAGCTCCAAACGCACACGGAGGCGTGGGGGTGCGGTGGCGGTTGTAATATTCTAACTTGTATGACCGAGTTCGCGGTACGGTACCGCACAACCGTTCATACAAGTTAGAATATTACAACCGTCCGACCAACCGCTGTCTGTGCGTTTGGAGCTTTACAGAAGAGGCGCGCGTCATTTTAGCTGAGACAAGCTATTACAGTAACTTATCACGTGGTTTATTGTTCCGAGTTTCACAATCAAAGTAAGTATAATTTGTTTTCGCAGGTTTTACCAAAATTACTTAACTGGATTTTCTACAAAATAACTAAATGCTGATAAGAAGAAATGGCACTTTGATGGCTCCGTCTTGATTATTTTTAACGAAAACAAAATATACTTTTTTTAAAGAAATCGTGTTGTTGGATTTTCTTGGAAACTAGTACCAAGGATAATATAGACTGGATTGGCAGTCGCCATAGTACAGATCGGCCGCGGTTTTTGTAGTTCGATTATCAAATCTAGATGGCGCTGAAATATAGCCAGAGGCTTTGAAGGCAAAACAATAAGACTACAGATGTTTCATATTACTACAAATGTATTATTTTTTCAATTTCGTAATAATACATTTGCAGTGATATGAAATATCTGTAGTCTTATTGTTTTGCCTTCAAAGCCTCTGGCTATATTTCAACGCCATCTAGATTTAATAATCGAACTACAAAAACCGCGGCCGATCCGTACTATGGCGACTGCCAATCCAGTCAATATCATCCTTGCTAGTACGTAAATAATAAATAACATCAAGGCAGTTTTCAGCTAAGGCATATTGAAAATCGAACTGTAATCCACTTTTTAGTATTTAGTATTAGTTCTGCATATCAAAGATCACTTAAGAAATATACAGCGTGGAACAACTCTACGACAATTCACTGGAGTATAAAAAAGGTAGGCTATAGAAGCTAAAATGATAAAAAAGTACTTCATAAATACCAAAATATCGTCACTAAAAATTATTAAGTAAATGAGTCGTTGTCAAAAAAAATGTACACAATTTTAGCGCTTAATTAAAACAAAACTCAATTGATTCCTTTTTTACCCAGTTTGTATTAAGCCCTTAATTATGTTAACCGACCCAAATAACAAACAGGTGCGATTAAAATAGGACCTATATTTTTCGATCCAGAATGGACGACAATAGTTCAAAAGGTGATAATTCAAACCCCCTTGTAATTTTGAACCATGCGGGCAATGCGGGACGCGTTTACAAAAACAGCATAACCGACTAGACTGGTTGACACTTGTAGAGAAACAATTTTACTCACAACAGGTGTCAACCAGTCTAACCAGTTATCGTCGGGGATACTTCAATACCGCGTAACTAGCTTTACCCATAAGGTCTATTTTATCTATTGTTTCCTGTTATTTCATTTCAAGTTAAGCCTTATGGAAAAAAGCTTTTTGTTGTTTCCGTAAACATCCCCTAAATCGTCGTGAAACTCTTAGGGGGAGGATTTTGTCCGTGACGTATTTCTATATCTGTATACCCCAGTGAATTAGTGTACGTCATTCTTAGTGTAAGAAGACAAGAACCTTTTAAAATATACGAATTTGAATGCTTTTATTTGAATCTTAAGCTTATGCAAGAGAGTTGTTATAATCACCGTTTAGTTAAATGAATTTAGTTAAAATACCGCTGGATTCGAGCCTCAAACGTGGACAGTGAAGGGCATAAATATATGTACGTTACCATCGCGTCAAATACAACTCTATGCCACTAAACATAAGGTTGGTGTTTGAATATATTTGACGCGATGGCTGTATAGATATTTATGCCTATTGAGCGATATTGTATCGTTTTCTCATACGCCCCAAAAAAGATAGAATTCAGCTGGCGGCATACGGGGTGTATAGTCGGGGTAAGAAAAGGTTCGTCACTTTTCGACTCTATGTCAACGAGTTAAGGTCGAAAAGTGACGAACCTTTTCTTACCCCGACTATACCTAAAACCAACGTACGAACGTGGACTGGACTTTTTAACAGTTTTAGGGACACCTGTATATCGGTAGCTAAATACTGGCCTAATAATTTATTATTGGTCCACGATGAGAATAGGGATACGTGCGAACGTTAGGCCTATGATCGTTGAATGATTTTCTAAGCGGCTATTATTGAATCGTGCGGTGATCGCTTCGACCGAATGTATGAAGTGACAGATCTCTCAGACCCATTCTAATCGTGTTCTAATAATAAAAGCCCAGCTTTACGTTCCGAGTGTCGACTGGTGGCCTTAATACATTATAGAAATTGCGAACAATGTTAACAAACCGACATAAACTTATTATTTTATACTACGAAGCTTGAGGTCCCGGGTTCAATTCCCCGTCGGGACAGATGTTATGTATGAAAATTGCGGACATGTCTCAAGCCTTGGATGAGTCTTACGTATTTGAACAATTACTTTATTTAATACATGACCAGAAAACTAATGAAACTGGTTTTTTTTAAATAATAAAATGATATACTTCATTTTTTTTTATTAGGTTTGTTGACATGGTTCGCAAAGGAACGTATCAATATAAATAAAGTTTGAAACGAATAATGGACGAAATACATAATGGTCTTATATACGAAAATTTTCGATGAAACCATTAATTAAACGAACTATTTAATCGTCTAACCTACAGATTGGTTTAGGTTAGGTTTGATTAATTTTATGAAAATCTTGTAAACTTTAAACATGAAACTACCGAGAGACTCGCTCATAGTGAAAGAATACGGATCACTCGCGTCTTAAAACGAGTTTAACTCGACATGTTTCGGGCTAATCCGTAGCCCTTCCTCGCGGAGCCCCACTCACTATAAATCTTGTGAACTTGAGCAAATGACCATTATGTATTTTGTGTATTATCCTTTTCAAACTTAATGTGATGTGACATGATACGTCAGGCTTATTGTCTAACGCTTCTGACGCTAGTCTTCGCAATCACTATTTCTTTCTGTCAAATATAAGATGAAGACAGAAAGAGATGGTGAAAGCGCAGGCAAGCGTCAGAAGCGTTAGACAATACGCCCTCGGGTCGCAAATATTCACGTTGACACTAATGGGGCGGGCCGTTAGTGCCGTGGCGATACAAATTGCCCATTCGCCGACGGAACCTTCTGAATGTATTGTACAGTGCCCCCGGGAGCGTGACTCAGTCGACGCCAGCGAAGCCCTGCGAGCCTTCGATAGCTTTAACGAGCTTCTCGCGTAGCTGCTGGTAGCTTTCATATGGAGGAAGGTCTATACGGTTGAAACTGTTGACAAAATAATAATGCTGTACTGCATAATAATATTGTGTTCCCGCCAAGCGTGACGTATGACAGTTGCATCAACGATTTAACTCATTCACTCATCCCTAGTCACGTGACCGCGCGGGCATCGCTCACTCGATCATCAATCACTCGAAAATTAGCGCCGTACTGTGAACACGTATCATTGCTTGCTCTCGATTCGCGCCTCTCGCTTACTCACGTATACCGGCCGGTACTTAAAGTGTCTCGTGATACATATGTGGTGCAGTTAAAATCATCCAGCTCAATCCTTGGGGAAAGGAACCATCACCCTCAGCTCATCTACGCCGTACGACGCCATCATCAGCTCAACTGTAAGTAGTTCCTTCATTTTCTCCTAACCTCAAACCCCAGCTCATCGTCGAATGTGTTCCGCACCCAGCGGACACATATTGTAACAAGCTTTTACTGCTCATAATTGCTATACTAAACGGGACACGGCCGTGGAGTGTGTTAACTCGTGACCACGACTGCTGCAATGTGGCCGAAACGTCGAGGTAAATAAATAAATATTTATTGCGCGATAAGTCCCGTTTAGTATAGTAATTATGAGTGAAAATCATGAAAGTTTAAAACAGTATAGCTTATTGCTGACTGTACTTTTCTTTGTACAGTCTTAAACTACTGATCACTACAGATTATATCGTGTTGAGTTCTCAGGAGTTCCTATAGGCACCTTCCGTCTCCATCATCAGGTGTCACCTGACTTACATGTATACAAAATTTCATCCCAATCGGTTATCATCAGATAACTGCCTACTAGTTCAGTTACAAGATTCCACCCTAACAAACATTATGCGGCAATTACATTAAGTCGACGAGCGCATGCCACATGCGGTGGCCACAACAGTGTAAAGAACACTGTAGTCGGCCGCATTCGGCGAGCGACAGCTGCCACCGCCTAGATATGGCCACCGCATTAGGCGGACAGACTAATGTGAAGACGACGTTCGGTCGTCGAAGTAGTTCGAAACAAGTTCGGCGACCGCATTAGGCGAACAAAGTAGTGTAATTGTCGCATTATTTTGCAAAAAATTCTTAGCTTGTAATCAGAGAAAGAGCAAATTTCTGGAAAGTTTACCCTACCCATTGTAAAGTGCACGTTTTAGGACAGTAGGTACAGTACACTTTTAGAAAATGTCACATTCCAAGAAAACCGTGTTTTACGAGCCAACAAAATCTTGCCATAAACTCATAAACCGACATAGGAATTTAGGGGACAAAATTTAATGACAGGTAGGGAGTTCCTTTATCGATAAACTCAACTATCGACGCTTTTCCTATATACTAGTAATCACCCCGCAGCTTTGTTTGTAAGTTTGTATTAAAGTCTTATTTCGGAGACAAATATGATAAAGTTTATACAAAGCGTATTTTTAACGATAGCTGCTGGGTAATAATAATAAGTACTATTGCACTCTAAAATATTTACAATACTTAACCTCGTAAGGGCCAACATGCTAAATTTAATACCTACGTATGTCAAAGCAAACGTCAACTTTATTGACAATAAGTTTCAAATTGTGATTGTCAAACTTTGACGTGGGCTTTACGAGGCTAAAGAAGCATAGAATTGATTTATTATTTTGTTTAATTTTATACTTTCAATAAAATTTTATTTTTATGACAAAAACTTGGAGCGATCACTAGTAGGTATATGGGAAAAGCGTCGATAGTTGAGTTTATCGATAAAGGCACTCCCTAATTGTCATTAAATTTTGCCCCCTAAATTCCTATATCTGGTCACAAAGAAACAATGAAATAGGTGACGCGACCACAGAGGCACTCACCAGGTATGGGCGCGCGGGTAGTTGTCAGGCGCGCCCCACTTCTCAATGGTGAACAGCTGCGGCCCGTTTGACCCGTATAGCTCCTTGAAGCCGTTCATGGGCACGCGGGAAGTGCCCGTCACGAACTGCAGCAGTCGCGAACGCATCTCGTTCGAGAATGATAGCACCACCTGAGGACAACACAGTTTGCTACTCCGCGGGAAATATACTCGTGACCAAAAACAGCTACAATACGTTTACTTTTAGTTTACCACTGACAGATAGCCATCATTTCATTTCCAACATTAACGGCATACAAATAAAGTAGCTATTACAAAATCTGCAAACGTGGGTGACAGTATTTTAAAATTGGCTTTATTTGTAGGTCGTTAAAGTTGAATATGAAATGAAGGCAACCTTCTGTCAGTGGTAAACTTTATGTAATTTTACTGTAGCTGCCAGGCGGAACGGGTAATTGGGATGCACCAAAAAAAATAACCTATTGTTTTTATATGTTCTTTGGAAAGAATAGGATATTTTAAGACACCATTTTCATCGATTTTGAATTTGGTTGAGTATTTAATTTTTTATATATTTTTTTAGAAATACTTTGGATGACGTCACAGTGAGAGAGCCACGTTCCATAGCCTAGAAAAATTCAAGTCGTACATAACATAATCTGTGGCACTACCACGGCACTACTGAGACCCTACTACGAAGTGCATAATTCGAACTTCGTTTCATGCCGTCCCGCTCACGCTAATATGATTTGACACGAGAGTGAGAGGGATGATACGATACGAACTTTGAATTTAGTAGTAGTGCCCTTGATTTGTCTTGTCACTGTCAATATTACAAGCACGGCTTTGGGTCCTAAATGAACCATGACAAAATAGTTTAATTTATTTCTCTTCTTTTAGCTTCAATTATTCCTGTTTGTATAATGGTGTGATAGTAAATAGATATTTTTTATTAAAATCTGATATTTAAATTTTTTCATATTTACTTGTAACGTAGTAATTTAATAATTAAATTTGTAAAAATACATTGCGAGTATTGTATACATTTCGGACTTTATGATAAATGACAACTGTTTAAAGCCAGGTGCGCATCATGTGATTAAAGTTCTGTCTTTGTCACTCTTTGCTATTATAAGCAAGACAGCAACATTTCAAACTGTCAATTTGCTTTAGAGTGTAGACCTGCTTTATATCTGCCTTCGTGACGATTCACTGCAGGGGTCAAATGAAGGTCATTACTTAAATTTTCTTTATTTAATTCAGATTATCATATTTTTGAAATCTGATTTCTGAAAACGCTTCACAAAGCCTATTTCTCCAAACGGTTTTCGATTTATTATACGTTGCCAAAAATTGGGACATCCCAATTGTAAGTTAGTAAGTCAGTCCGTTAGTGAGTCAGTCAGTGTGTCAGCCAGTTAGTGAGTCAGTAAATTAGTGAGCCTTTCGTTAACAATTTAACCACTGAATCAGTGATTGATATACCAAGTTTAGCTGAATCAGCCCTGAGGTGTCTATCTCAGAAGAAATTGGTTTTATTTTATGACTCACACTTCAGAACCAGCGAGTAAATGACTCCTCTTATCAGCAAGTCCAACAATTAGCTAGAGTGTCAGTAAGTAATTCAGTTAGTTAGTGAGTTAATCAGGTAATAAACCGGTCAGTCAGTGAGTCAGTCAGTTAGTGAGTCGATCAAAAGCCAGTCAGTTAACGAGTTTGTCATCTAGAATTTATTTCTTGCTTTACTCGCCCTCCAGAACCACTGCACCATCAAATGATTGGCCCGATTGTGTTCTCTATGTATGATTGACACCCTAGTTAATGCCGTCGATATGCTGTATGCCACAGAGCAACAGGTCGAGTTCATGCTCGTCAAATGTCTTAACGCGTTTTAACTACCTGACTGCGTAATCAGTCAGTAAGTAAATCAGTGTGTTAACCAGTTTATAAGCCGGTCAGTTAGTGAGTCAGTCATTCAGTGAGTTAGTCAGTTAATGAGTCGATCAGTAAGCCAGTCAGTTAACGAGTGAGTCATCTATAATTTATTTCCCCACTTCACTTACTCTCCAGAACCACTGCACCACCAAATGATTGGCATAATAGTCCTCCTTAAACAGCGTATTGGCGCCCCAGTCCTTGATGTCGATATTTATTTATGCTAACATTTCGTCAAAAATCTTGTCGTGTTTTAACTAGCCGACTGAGTAATTCAGTGAGTCCAATAAGCTAGTCAGTAAGTAATTTAGTAAGTTAACCAGTTAATAACTTATTTATTTATTTATTATGACCTGGTCAGTTAGCGAGTCAGTCACTTAGTAAGCCAAACAGTGAGTGGATCAGTGAGCCAGTCACTTAGTGAATGGACCAGTAAGTCAGACAGTGAATGGATCAGTAAGCCAGTCAGCTAGTGAGTCGATCAGTGATCCAGTCTATAGTCCTTCACTCACCCTCCAGAACCACTGCATGACCAGATGGTTGGCATGGGTAGTCCCCTTTGTACAACGTATTGGCGCGCCAGTCCTTGACATCGATATGCTGTATGCCGCAGAGCAACAGCTCGAGCTCGTGCTCGTCAAATATCTTGACACGTTTTAACTACCCGACTGAGTAATTCACTGAGTCCAATAAGCTAGTCAGTCAGTAAGTAAATCAGTGAGTTAATCAGTTAAAACACATCAGTTAGTGAGTCACTCATTTAGTGAGTGAATCAGTTAGTCAGCCACTCAGTTAACGAGTCAGTCACTCATTGAGTCGATCAGTGAGTCTGTCATGTATCACGCGTGGCTCCACTCACCCTCTAGAACCACTGCACGACCAGAAGGTTGGCATGGTAGTCCCCTTTGTACAACGTATTGGCGTGCCAGTCCTTGACATCGATATGCTGTATGCCGCAGAGCATCAGCTCGAGCTCGTGCTCGTCAAATATCTTGACACGTTTTAACTACCCGACTGAGTAATTCAGTGAGTCCAACAAGCTAGTCAGTCAGTAAGTAATTCAGTGAGTCAATCAGTTAAAACGCATCAGTTAGTGAGTCACTCATTTAGTGAGTGAGTCAGTTAGTCACACAGTCAGTGAGTCAGTCACTTATTGAGTCGATCAGTGAGTCAGTCATATAGTGAGTCACTCAATTAGTGAGTCAGTCAGTTAGTGAGTCAATCAGTGAGTCTGTCATGTATTACTCACCCTCCAGAACCACTGCACGACCAGATGGTTGGCATGGTAGTCCCCTTTGTACAGCGTGTTGGCGCGCCAGTCCTTGACGTCGATATGCTGTATGCCGCAGAGCAACAGCTCCAGCTCGTGCTCGTCAAAGATCTTGAGCAGCGGCAGCGGCACCAGCCCGCCCAGCCCCTCCAGGAACGCGAACATCTGCTCCTGGACGCGGCTCACGAACCGCCACTCTATCACCAGCCTACGGGAAAGAGGAACGTGTTACGATCGAATTTAGTATGAAATATATGGATTTCACGGGATGACCGTAAAAGTAAAATAATTGAAGTTGAAAAAATACAAACAGATACTTCAAACCAAACTTGTTAAAAGTTATGGCCTAGTAGCGACATCTCTTGTCCGGGTGAGCGGTTAGTTCCGAAGGAGTGTTGATGTTTCTCGAAAAGAACTGAACATAGATGGCGCTGTATCACTGCAAAAGTGATGATGGCAGGCTGGAACGTATGATGCATAGGAAAAATTTGCGTGTAAACTCCTGACCAGTGGTGGTGTAGGGGTAAGCACGCGGCACGGAATGCCGAGGACCTGGGCTCGATTCCCAGCATTGGTCTTTTTTCTGAGGTTTTTTCTGTGCAGATGCACAGAAAACATAGATATGTTTCAGTTTGTATTTAGTATGAAATATATGTGTTACGATCATCACCATCATCTCAGCCTACGAGTATACACGATGAGTTTTAATCGGTGATCAGGGACCAGTTCTAGGTGGCCAGATCAGTATTAGGTGGCGGTCACGTTTACGTAGCAATTCATTATCACTATCATCATCCCAACCTATACAGGGTGGAAAGTTGAGATGGGGCAGCTAAGGCAGCTACTAGATCCCTTGCTGCTACGCGAAAATGCTCTTAGGAGACCTTTACTAACTTTTTGAGTGATGACAATCGACATTCACAGATTTTTGTTAAAATTTAACAGTCAGCGAAAAAATCGAAGAATTGACTTTTTTTTTGAATGCCAATCGGACCCATTTCTATCAAGGATTAAAACACTCTTTGAGACCAACTAAGGTTAGAGTAGTAGAACACCCACAAATCAAAGAAAACTTTTTCCATACAGTTCGTAGGGTAATTTGCAAAGTGAAACTTTCGCATGTTGTTTTTTCACGAATATGAATCCTTTATGCTTAAAGAAAATCAAACAGTTTTTTCTACAATGATTCCGATTTCAATTTAATGATCTTTAAGCTAGAAAAAATTTCACATTGTTATGAATTACCCTACGAACTGTATGGAAAAAGTTTTCTTTGATTTGTGGGTGTTCTAGTACTCTAACCTCAGTTGGTCTCAAAGAGTGTTTTAATCCTTGATAGAACCGGGACCGATTGGCATTAAAAAAAAACTCAAATCTGTCAACTTTCTCGCTGACTGTACATTTTATCAAAAATCTGTGAATGTCGATTGTCATTACTCAAAAAGTTTGTAAAGGTCTCCTAAGAGCATTTTCGCGTGCAGCAAGGGATCTAGGAAAGCGCTCGCGTAGCATACACACTTACTTTATATACTCATCCTTGTTCTCCTCGTCGACGGGTATATTGGCGCCGCCTGGTTTCAGGTCGCGCTGTATCGTCTTTCCGAACTGTTCTTCGTCCACTGAGAACGTCAAGTATAAATCTGATGGATCGTTTTCCTAAAAAGAAAAAAATAAATAAAGAGCGGGCCGAGTGAGTCGGACAGAAACAAAAAGGTAAAGAACAGAGCGACATGATGGCACCATTAACCTCTTGACCGCAAACGAAACGGTATGACGTGCTCTGTACGCCACGGAAAAAACCGTTTATAGATATAGTACGAATTTTTTGAGGTGTCCCGATCTCGTTAGCAGCCCACATTTCGAACAAAGCCAGTGTATTCTATTATGTCCTCAAGAGCACAATCCTCAGTTTAAAATGAACAGAAATATAAGATAAAATAGCTCATTGAAATAACGACTTTATTATTTACAACAGAGAGTTCATTTCAGTTCATTTTGGCAGATAATATTTTTCAACATTGAATGCTTCGTAGACATGCAGCCAAATTAACCAAAACAAACAAATAAACAAAGTTTCAATCAAAATGAACTCTCTACTGTAAATAATAACGTCGTTATTTAAATGAGCTATTTTATCTTATATTTACGTTCATTTTAAACTGAGGATTATTCACTTGAGGAATAGAATACAATGGGTTTGTTCGAAAGGTGGGCTCTTAACGAGAACGGGACACTTCAAAAAATTCGTACTATAAACCGTTTAAAAGAGAAACGTTTAAATGGCCGGGAGAGTTGCGGACGGGCACCTCTCCCGGCCCCCTTTGTCGTCATACCCCCCTGCCCCTGTACCGCGCGGGTGAGGACGCATTTAAAAGGTTTAGCTATAGCCGACTTAATAGGGATTTATTTCTATTGTAGAAGGATATATTTCTTTTTCTATTTATTATGTAGGAAAATATATTACTGTACTGGAATTGTTCATTTATCATTTATCATACCATATTTTATGTCCTTTCGGAGCAAAAGGCACAAAACGCAAAACGTACACTACGTACACGTAAAATAAGGAACAATACGCATATTGTGGAATAGGTACGCGGAACGTACGGTCAAGTGCAAAAATAAGTATCTATTTGAACCACTCAAAAATATGTTACTACGGCCTTATTGCGTCGGAATAAGAGTCTGTGGTACTTATTTTTGAAACTTTGATTAAGTTCATATTTTTACACTTGACTGTACAATAAGCAAAAAGTACAAATCGGACAAAAATATTTATTTAATGAACTAAAACAATTACTTTGCTCACCCGCGACCTTACAATAGTTACGTTTATGCAAGAAATGTGTGTTCATGCAGTTCCTCCACCTCCACACTGTACGAACACACACAAATCACATAAACACAACTATCACCACCACCAAGCTACACTGACGCGTTTCGAACTCAACCAGAGCTCATCTTCGGAGTTACCACAACCGTATGCTATGCTACCAAATGTTAAACTCCATTTAACATTTTATTTGTTGTTAGTTTAACATTTGGTAGCATAGCATACGGTTGTGGTAACTCCGAAGATGAGCTCTGGTTGAGTTCGAAACGCGTCAGTGTAGCTTGGTGGTGGTGATAGTTGTGTTTATGTGATTTGTGTGTGTTCGTACAGTGTGGAGGTAGAGGAACTGCATGAACACACATTTCATGCATAAACGTAACTATAGGCTAGACGACTAAAAAAAACTGTTTAGTCCGTCAGTTAGATTATTAAAAAATATTGTACACGTATTTTTTCTTTTGTTTGTCAAACAAAAAATGAGGAGGATACAGTGCTTAGAAGTTTCGAGTGACGTCACTATATGGTACAATTTTTACCTAAGGGTGACGTCACAAGCCCCCACTCCGGAAGTTTGATGATCTATATCTTTGTCGTTTTTTAATAATTTGATAAACCAAAAAATACGTGTCCCATATTTTCCCATAATCTAAATGACGGACTAATTAGAATGTCAAATTTTTAACCCAGTCGTCATCCCTATCGTAAGGTCGCGGGTGAGCAAAGTAATTGTTTTAGTTCATTAATATGGACCTCCGCAAAGTAACGCCTGATTCAATAAATTAAATATTTTTTTGTTTATTTATTCATTTTCCGATTTGCATATTTTGCGAATGTACTTTTTGCTTATTGTACGTTCTGCGTATTCCACAATATGTGTTGTGTACAATATCCGTATTGTTCATTTTACCAATGTATAGGTACGTTTTGCGTACTGTAGTGTACATTTTGAATTTTGTGCATTTTATGTGAATAAAGAAATTTGATTTGATTTGAAATGATCATTTACATTCTTTTTGTTTCATAAGCAATAGTTACTATTTTTTTTAAATCGTTTTTTAATAAAATAAGATTCCTAAGATTGGTTACCCTGTATCTAATAAATAAATAAATAAATAAATATTAAATATCACGGGACAATTCACACCTATTGACCTAGTCCCAAAGTAAGCTAAGGAAAGCTTGTGTTATGGGTACTAGGCAACGGATAAACATACTTATATAGATAGATACATACTTAAATACATATTAAACACCCAAGACCCGAGAGCAAACATTCGTATTTTTCATACAAATATCTGCCCCGACGCGGGAATCGAACCCGGGACCTCAAGCTTCGTAGTCAGGTTCTCTAACCACTAGGCCATCTGGTCGTGTATCTAATGTTAATTAGTATCGAATTGTGTGGAACTGTCGTCCATAACCCAGGGTTAACGATTTAATTTTATAACCCTAGGCCTATTGTCAGTGTGATCGTCTGACTGTATGTGTGCGTGTGTGTTTGTGTGTAGGTACGTACCTTGATCCACACGAGCGAGTTGTAATACTCTAAGTCAACGGACTCCATGTCCTGAAGTTCGATAGTTTTGCCCACCATCATTTTGTAGAATGGCCGAATGAAGAACGCTAACACACAAACATACAAAAATATTATTACAAATTTTGACGCATGAAACATAATTTTTATATGTGGGTAATTATCACAAAAATATGAAAAATTATGTTTTTTCACACTAAACATGGAGAAAACCGGCCAAGTGCGAGTCGGACTCGCGCACGAAGGGTTCCGCACCATTATCTATAAAAACAGCAAAAAAAAATCAAGTTTTTATTATGGGAGACCCCTTAAATATTTGATTTATTTTAAAAAATTTTATTTCTTTTTAAAGTGAATATATAACTAAATATGCTGTGAATATTTCAAGCGTCTACCAGTTGCCATTATCAATATCGAAAAAAAAACGAGCAAAAAAAAATCTCGTTTGTTGTATGGGAGCCCCCTTAAATATTTATTTTATTCTGGTTTTTAGTATTTGTTGTTATAGCGGCAACCAAAATACATCATCTGTGAAAATTCCATGTGTTTAGCTATACGGTTCATGAGATACAGCCTGGTGACAGACGGACGGATAGACGGACGGACAGCGGAGCCTCATTAATAGGGTCCCGTTTTTACCCTTTGGGTACGGAACCCTAAAAGCTATATAATAAATAAGCAGTGTCAGGACACAAATCCTGACGTATGACAACCCTATCTGAGTATAATCTTTATAATGACTTTACGCAAACTCACCATCTAACAGTTTCCCGTGGTACACAGCCATGCCGGCAACGCGCCCGATGAACTTGAAGTAGTGCAGGTGCTCCTCGTTACACACCCCGCTGTTCGGGTTTATTTGGAGCGTGTAGTTGTCCATGGCCGAGTACTCGAACAAACCGTAGTACGGATTGAACATCTCTTTGGAGAGGAGGAAGAACCATTCGCGAGCCAAACCGCCGTAATCTGGAGACATACAATACGTTTACTTTTAGTTTACCACTGACAGATAGCATGCCTTCATTTCATTTCCGACTTTAACACCATACAAATAAAGTAGCTATTACAAAATCTGCAAACGTGGGTAACAGTATTCTAAAATTGGCTTTATTTGTAGGTCGTTAAAGTTGAATATGAAATGAAGGCAAACCATCTGTCAGTGGTAAACTTTATGTAATTGAGCTTAACAAGTTGTTTTAACCCCCGACGCAAAAACGCCTTTGGTACCGTTTCGTAGCTAAAAGTTCGTAACCAGCTTCGAAACGGGAAAAAAATCCAATTCGTAACTGGCTTCAAAATGGGACTTTTCCATTACCGATTCGTAACCGCGGTTGGTCACCAGCTTACCAATTGGTTACCAAACGGCACTACGCAGGCCCATTACGTAGCCAGCTACGAACAGGGAATTTCGGATTCCCATTTTGTAGCCAGCTACGAAAATTGGCTACGAAACGGTACCAAAGGCAAAAACGACGGGTGTTATAAGTTTCACGTGTCTGTGCATGCGTGTGTGTGTGTGTGTATGTCTGTGAACCAATTTTGATTTTGTTTTTTTTTGTTTGAAAGGTGAATTAGTCGGGAGTGTTAGCTATGTTTAATAAAAATTGGTTCAAGATGGCCGCCGCCACAAAATGGCGGAATACATATTTTTTCACAAATCCCTCAATATGGGTATCAAATTTGTGGTTTTTACACACATACACGCACGCACGCACGCACGCACGCACACACTAATTAGCAATTAAAAAGTTAGTAGTACTTTATATTTAATGTATAAATCCTACTTGTTTTTTTTTCTGTTAACCCTGAGTAAAGGAAGAGCGGGACTTTCCGATACAAGCATATATTTGCTCAATGGAAGGTTCCAACCTTGTTTACTAGGAACCACAATCATGTGAAAACCAAATAAACTTTTTTGATATTTTTTTATTTACTCACCGAGGCCGACTTCCGACTCAAACTCGACCCACAGCTTCGTCTTGAGCAAGTCCAGGCGGCTGACTGAGCTGATGATGCGGTAAGAGTCCTCCAGAATTGAATTACGACGCACTTTGATCTCGAACTTGTTAGGGACATTGCTCTGTCAAATTAACAAATGTATTAGGGTGAAGCCCAAGAAGTTGCACACTGTTAACTCTGTGTTAGCAGGTAGTTAAATTTACCATTGACTTTTTCCATTGTGACACGAAAATTATCCATACAATGTATGGTTAATCACACATTTTGTATCAGGTTTTAAAATTTCGCCATGTGCAGATGGTGTTGGGTATGGCTACAATTGGGATTGTTCATTTTTTCTAACCCCCCTTTTTATTTTTTTTATCGAAAACATAGAGCATTTTAAGAAACTAATTTGAATATTTCAGCAATTCATCACTCCAATGTTTTTTTATAATTTATTAAAAATTTGAGATACATCATCATCATCATTTCAGCCGAAAGACGTCCACTGCTGAACATAGGCCTCCCCCAAGGCTCGCCAAACAGATCGGCCCTGCGCTATCCGCATCCAATGCGTTCCCGCTACCTTAACCAGGTCATCGCTCCATCTTGTTGGAGGCCTACCTACACTGCGTCTTCCGGTCCGCGGACGCCACTCGAGAACCTTTCGGCCCCATCGGCCGTCAGTTCTACGGGCGATGTGCCCTGCCCCTGCCACTTAAGTCTAGCGATTCTTCGAGCTATGTCCGTGACTTTAGTTCTTGCGCGGATTTCATCATTTCTAATGCGATCCCGCAGAGAAACTCCAAGCATAGCCCTCTCCATCGCCCTCTGAGTGACCTTGAGCTTCCTTATAAGACCCATCGTTAGCGGCCACGTCTCAGTGCCATAAGTCATCACTGGCAACACACACTGGTCAAAGACTTTTGACTTGAGACACTGCGGTATATCGGATGACAAGATATTGCGGAGCTTCCCGAACGCTGCCCAGCCGAGTCTAATTCGTCGATTGACCTCTTTCTCGAAGTTGCACCTACCCAATTGGATTGTATGTCCCAGATAGATATAGTCGTCAACAACTTCGAGCAAAGTATCTCCGATTACGACGGGAGTTGGTACAACATGGGCGTTCGACATGACCTTCGTGACCTTCGTTTTGAGATACGACTTCTCGTAAATTACATGCCGCGGCTGAATCTGTGTATAAACCACAGACATAATGACAAAAAAAATGTGTCATAATCGATGGTTAGTTGTCATCTGACAATGTCACTTTACATTACAATAACAATAACACTAAAGTTGCCGATTCTTCCAAGAGAATAGGTAAAAAAAAACGATTTACGGCTATAGTATTTTTGTACGTATAAAATAAAATGGTCAGAAGTGTTCCCTTGAAAGTTCTTTGGCGGATTTAATCCATACTTACATTAAAATGATCCTCGCAACAATAAGTACATCTTGTAAACTTTGAATTAACTTTGCGGCACCACTTCTCTTGTAAATCTTCTCTAATGCGAACAATTAATTTGTTTGGGTTATTGACAGAATCATTTCCACAAGTAGGAATGAAACACTTCCTGTATAAATCCATTATTAAAATATGAAAAACGCGAAGAATGTTTTTCAAAATAGTATCCTTAAACTGACAGATGATAACTACGTCGAAGTGACAGAGAGTATAGAGAAACTAGACAGACGGCTTTTTTTTCGTGTTGCAAAGAATTTCAAATAGTAATTTATTATTAAGTAATTTTGTTGAAATTATTTGCTTTTATGATCTGCAAATTATCCATTTACGCATGTAGTTTATGTAGTTTATCGCTTTATATTTATAAGTGTACAGTTTATCTATCTGTGTGGCGTTCCGGGTATTACCGACGGTGCTGGCTGAAAATCAGCGCTGGGGTGCTATAAACGCCTCAGCATTATGCTGAGCCAGTGTCCAATTTACAACCGCAATGACACTTTTTTTTTTTTTGTTTAGCCTTTGTATTGTTCTTTTTGTAAAAATATTTTTTGTATTGTTCTTTTTGTAAAAATATTTATGTGTCTTGTGTTGTTGTAAATAAATGTATTTTCTTTCTTTCTTTCTTTCTTTCTTTCAAAGTTAATGCCCACAGAAAGGTCAAACAAAGGTCAAACATTATTTTGCAAAAATACACACGATCATTTAATATTTTTTTACTACAATGTTATAAAATGATTAAATAAACCTATTCCTCGAAATGGTTTTGGAATTAGACCACATTGTAAAAAAGTGATCAATGCCAATTGCGAACCCATACAAATGTATGGTTAATTTTCGTGTCACAATGGGAAAAGTTAATGGATTAACTACCTGCTAATGCAGCTTTAACAGTGTGCAACTTTTTGGTCTTCGCCCAGGAGACCGTCACCATAGCAACGAGTGACAAAAAAAAAGGTGATCGACCCAAATGCATTATGTTATCCAGCATTAACTAAGCTAAAAACACTAATTTTGTATCACGTTCAAAATTTCACCCTGTTTATTAGAAAAGGTTATAAGCAAGGAGCGGAATTTTTCATAGCAAAAATCAAACATCAAAGGGATTGAACATAAGTTTTATCGACTATCGATAAATATTTCAGCAAATAGTAGGTACATTTAAAATAGCACTTTTTAAGTTAATTACAATTAAAATATAAAACCTTAAACGGAAATGCAACGAAACTAAAATATAACCTTCATTCAAAATAACAATCGAAATCTATTTCTGAATTAATCGCATTTTCTTCATCTTCTCTGTAGTAAATAGAGAATTGTCATAATTTTTTCTACTCGTATATTGACATCTTTAAATTGGTCCTGTTATCATTGTAGATACATTTATAGCTTGAGAAAGAGTGTTCTACCTCCGTTGATGTAAGTAAGGGATCTTTTTTAACCATTGGTTAATCGTTTTTCTTTTAGGATTAACCATTTTAATAACACGGGAATGACTTAGATAAACTCAAGCGACATAAATATCATATGTGACGTTGACGCGATTTATTTTAATATGGAGATGCAAGTCGCTTATCAAAGAGGTCAAATGTTACAAATAATGTTAAAAGGCGATAACAAGCGAAGAGTCAATTCGATAACATCGATAACTGGAATAGTCGATAAAACTTATGTTCAATCCCTTTGATGTTTGATTTTTGCTATGAGAAATTCCGCTCCTTGAAGTTGTAAGGATGATAAGAAGACGGATGGAAAGACAAAAAAAGAAGGAAGGAAGGAGGCAATTCCAGACATGTTTTAGCAGGTATGCGTCTCACCGGCTTGCGTAGCTGGCTCTTGAGGTACTCGTATTTCCGTTTGTAGTCGCGCGAATAGGGCACGGCCGGCCCCGCGATTTGCGGGTTGGACAGCCGTGGATCCTCCCACTGGGTCGTGCGTGTGTCTGCACAAACACAATATACACCATAAGAATAAATAACCAGACATAGGAATCCGCGGGGCAAATTTTGTTGACAAGTAGGGACTTCCTATATCGATAAGCATTTTAAGATTCACTCTAATTATTCCTACTGGCTGACATTTTAGCACTCATTTGATGTATATTATTAAATATAAAATTCTTTAAATTCTTTATATTAAAAAAAAAGTGTGAAGGGTTGGACTGAAAACCAGCGCTGTGTGCGTGCGCACCTCCGTGGGCATGCATCCACAGCACACGCTGAGTACAATCCATTTAACACGCTTAGTTATAGGTTCAATGTAGACTTTTAATATTGTATCTTTTTTTTTTCTAAGAGTGTTAATAAATTCTATTCTATTCTATAAATTAAATTATCGGTGCTCGTTCTATATACTAGTGATCGCCCCCAACATTGTGTTTTTTGTTCTATTGTTCAACATAGCATATTTTAAATAATGCTAGGTTATACAGGGTTATTGGTAAGTCGACCTATTCCCGTTAAGGGGTTATGGGGGAGGTCATTTGCAATCATTTTTGCCCATAATGCCCTATGCAAAAATGAACCATTCCTGAGATAATTGAAATTTAAGTTTTTGCAAAAAAAGTCGGAAACGCATCTTCAAAAATTTATTTAAAAAAAAGTTGACCGTTTAGGTTAAATGTATTAATATGACCGTTTAGGTCAACTTTTTTTATTTTTTTATGTACAAGATAAAATAGCTTTTCTTATGCAATATTAAAAGTATAATTATCTGTACACGTTTAAGAACGCAAGACCAAAAAGTAAAAAAAATATGTTTTTTTATAAGGATGTTCAAAATGAATGGCACAAGAACAGAAAATTTTGCTATGACATTTGGCGTGCAGATTGTACGGAAAAGATGTACGTATTTCTAGCTTTCTATCAAGCTACTAATACTATCATTTTTGTAAAAGGTTGCCAGAAAAAAATAATTTCAAAAGACGTAGGAAGAAAATCACGTCTGAACATTTCTCAAAATCAACTCATCAATCAAAAATTTATTTAAAAAAAGTTGGCCATTTATATCAACTTTTTTTATTTGATTGTGTACAAGATAAAATAGCTGTTCTTGTGCAAAATTAAAAGTGTAACTATCTGCACAAGTTTATGAATGCGAGACCAAAAAGTAAAAAATATGATTTTTTATCAGGCTGTTCAACATTAATGGCACAAAAACAGAAAATTTTACAAATGCATTTGGCGTGCAGATTAAACGTAAAACATGTGCGTATTTCTACCTTTCTAAAAAGCTATAACGGGAATAGGTCGACTTACCAATAACCCTGTATAAAGGAAGGGCGTAATACCTATTGCACTACAAAATAGTTAATATTATCTCAACCTCTTTAGACAATTAATTAATTAGTTAATTAACGCCTGAAAATATGGAACAAATTCTGGTCGTTTACTTTAACAATAGTACCTAAGCGCCACAACCGGACCACCAACCCTCGACCATCTGGGGCTGCGTACACTTGTCGCGAATGCGGCCGAGGGATCCTATCCCGTATCGGTCTTTTTAGCCACGAGCGCAAGTGTCGCCAGGGTGCTACTTAAATCAGTCACAGATGTTAAGGCCTATTATTATTATTAGTACCTAAACGGAAAATTCACAAAGAAAAAAATTGGGACGAGTAAAATTATAAAATTGTTTTTAAAAACGAAGAAGAGTGTTGAGTTATTATTTAATTATTTTTTTTACTCTTAATAAAAACATATTTATTTTTACAAGCAAACCCTTGAGTGATCACTTGTATATAGAACTAGCATCGATCGATAGTTGAGTATCGATATAGGAACTCCCTACTTGTCAAACAATTTTGCCCCGCGGATTCCTATGTCTGGTAATAACATAGTAGAACGGAATCTCTTTTCACCGCGTCCAAAACGCCGCCATTTATATACCTACTTCCCCCTTCACGTCGTTACACCCCTCTGTCGTCCAGGCGAGTTGCTTATTAAATATTACCAAGGATGATATAGACTGGATTAGCAATCGCCATAGTACAGATCGGCCGCGGAAAAATAGTTCGATTATTAAATCTAAATGGCGCTGACATATAGCCCGAGGGTTTGAAAGCAAAACAATAAGACTACAGATATTTCATATTACTGCAAATGTATTAATATGCAATATTTTTGAAAAACCGGCCAAGTACGAGTAGGACTCGCGCACGAAGGGTTCCGTACAATTATCTATAAAAATCACGTTTGTTGTATGGGAGCCCCCTTAAATTTTTTTTTATTTTAATTTAATGATTTATTTTTAAAGTCAATATATAATTAAATATTCTGTGAATATTTCAAGCGTCTACCTGTTGTCGTTATAAATATCGAGCAAAAACGAGCAATACAATCATGTTTGTTGTATGGGAGCCCCCTTAAATATTTATTTAATTCCATTTTTTAGTATTTGTTGTTATAGCGGCAGAAATACATCATCTGTGAAAATTTCAACTCTCTAGCTATCACGGTTCCCGAGATACAGCCTGGTGACAGACGGACGGACGGACGGACGGACGGACAGCGGAGCCTCAGTAATAGGGTTTCCGTTTTTACCCTTTGGGTACGGAATCCTAAAACTAATACATTTGTAGTAATATGAAACATATGTACTTAGTCTTATTGTTTTGCTTTCAAAACCTCGGGCTATATTTCAGCGCCATCTAGATTTAATAATCGAACTATTTTTCTGGGGACGATCTGTACTATGGCAGTTGCTGATCCAGTCTATATCATCCTTGCCTATACTCACTGTGGTCTATGAAGAATATTCTTCCGTCGGTGTGGACCCTCTCCTCCCAGCCCTCCGGCAAGGCCCCTAACGAGTCCGCGTCCGCGCCCGCGCTCGCCGCCGCCACAGCCGCGGCGCTCGGTAAGCTCGATGCACAACCTGTACAATAAAATTGCATAAAGTTTACCATTGACAGATGGTTTGCCTTCATTTCATATTCAACTTTAACGACCTACAAATAAAGCCAATTTTAGAATACTTTTACCCACGTTTGCAGATTTTGTAATGGCTACTTTATTTGTATGGTGTTAAAGTTGGAAATGAAATGAAGGCAAGCCATCTGTCAGTGGTAAAGTAAACGTATTGTACACAAATTAAAGAAATAATATATCTTAGGATCGTAGGACCTGCAGTAATGGGTATGTATTACAATACCGAAGTACGAAAGACCGAATGTATTAAAACATCGAATGGGTCAAAAGACCGACACGATTTTTTTCTGAAACCGTAAACTTCTCAGAATTTATTAAAACGGCATCATACAGAACCCATTAGGTTAGGTTAGGTTTGTTTTATAACAATCATAAAAATTTAACGGTTTCAGAAAAAAATCGTGTCGGCCTTTTGACCCATTCGATGTTTTAATACATTCGGTCTTTCGTACTTCGGTATTGTAATACATACCCGCAGTAATATATTCCTTGCTGTCATTCTTTTGTAAAAAGGTTGCCTGGAAGAGATCAGAAAGAAAACTCTTTGTGGTGGACAATAAAAAGTCATTGTATTGTATTGTATTGTACTTATTGTAGGACGATACATTATAAGCCATAATTCGAGAGACAACTTTGACAATTCATTTTGTGTGCTGTTCGTGTCGATAATAAAAAAACATTACGGCTTTGGCTACCTGTGGTATTTATTCATTACTTACGGTGATATGATTAAATTAATGTAACACTTTACATTTAATGTAAGATACATTAAAGGAAGTAAAAAAACCCGTCTTATATCAAATCATAAGCCGAGTTTAGACCTGCAAGAAAAATCGTACAAGTTGCATTAGATTGCGGCGCTCGATTGAGTGCTTCAATCTCGGTCGCTCTACGGCCTCGCAATGTAATGCTACTTGCACGACTTTTCTTGCAGGTCTAAACTCGGCTATATAGTCCAGTCGACACTGATTATCGATATCGGCCACATCACTATTTATTTTCGTCTAACCCTGGTAACCCCTTAATTGTCAAGCTTGTCTCTCGAATTATGGCCCCTACTACATATAGACACCATTTGACCTAAAGTCTATTTATTAATCCCGATGACTAAACTGACAGCTGTCATCTACCGGGCGTTGAGGTGTTGAGCATTGGTACGTTTACCTATTTTTTTACTAGCCTATAATAGTGTCCCACTGCTGGGCAAAGGCCTCCATTGTTCCCTGTTTCGAGCCAAATGTGGCCAATCGTTTAATTCCGCGTCCAGGGCCCAATTGCATAACAAAGTACAACTTATATTACAAGCGGAACTCCCTTGCTAGTTAATATAACTGAAGAGTTCCGCTTGTAATATTAGCTGTTACTTTGTTATGCAACAGGCCCCAGCAGGCTTATTGTTTAACGTTTCTGACGCTCGCCTTCGCAATCACTATTTCCTTCTGTCAAACGGTATAAAAGGATGACAGAAAGAGACGGTGAAAGTGAAGGCAAGCGACAGAAGCGTTAGGCAATACGGCCTCAGGTCGTCTTTACCTTCATCATCATCATCATCATTTCAGCCGAAAGACGTCCACTGCTGAACATAGGCCTCCCCGAGGCTCGCCAAACAGATCGGCCCTGCGCCCTCCGCGCCGCATCCAACGCGTCTTTACCTTATTGATACATAATTATAGTATAAATCTTCCAAGGTGAATTTTTCGCTTCGAGCCCTTATCTTTCAAAACAAACGGTAACGTCATAGTATTAAGGTTCAAATTTAATGTAATGGCTCGAAGCGAAATATTCACCTGGGAAGATTTATACTATATAAGAGGGTGAAATCGTTACGTGTTGCACTTGAGCCTACCTAATGGTCCGCAGATGGCATGGTTACCTGTTCTCGGATCAATCCAAGTGGTGGTCTTCTGGTTGTGGTCGATGAAGAATATCCTCCCGTTCGGCGCTCGCTGCATGCTCCATCCCGCCGGCAAACCTGACACAAAGACACGTATATCATCATCGTCACCATCCAAGCCTATACAAGGTAATTTATTAATCAGTGCACAAATTTTGTTATATTATACAATGTTTAGCTTAAATCTAAGAAAAGTAGGCACAATAAATTTATTGTTGAGGTGATTCCAAAAAAGGATGAATAACTTTCTATGAACAAACCAAAATTGAAAATGTAATAAAAAAAATCTCAAACAGATAATCGTCATCTATCAACGATACTAAATCACATACACTGCATGACACAAGTCTCTCAATTGTTTTTAACTTTTCTAGGTTAAGTCTACGTATAAGAAACTAATGTAAATAATTTAATAATACCTCACTGGTATTATAAAATTTGTAATATGACTAAATAAGAAATAACTATAAATTAAAAATTTTAAAAACCCCCAACGCAATTATGTCACACGTATGTTTGAACATAAAGTAAATGTCCATTGTGCGTCTAAGATCCCTTCCGCAGCTAACAAAAGAGCTGAGAACTTTGACACGGCTGAACCGAAATTTGATGAAACATATCTAAGAACCATCGCCAGGAAACCTGCTTTCTAAAAAAAAATCGCATTCAAACCCGTGGAACGTCCCGCGCGCCGCACTGGCGCGTAACTTTTTCGGGCCGGTAGCGTCCCGCGCGCCGCAGTGGCGCATAACGAATTGTTCGTGATTGGCCAATTTATTTTAGTAGTTTCTTTTAACTTTAAGGCTATATTTTTCCCAGTCTGTTGTCATTTTTGCCTCAAAATAATTTTTATTGGTCAAAATTCAAGCATCCGTTGATTTTTGGTGAATTAATAAAAATGTAACGGCGAACAAATTTTGCACCAGTCCGATACAATCTGTGACGGGTGCGAGTTGTGCGGATTTGTTTTTGCGTAGTGAACGTAGCCTTACCTTCACTATTGGGCAGGTTCTGGCTCGGCGCGCTGCTGGCGCTGCTGCTGCGAGTGCTCCCCGTGGACTGGTTGTCCGTCTCGTCCTGCACCGACCAAACGTTACACTCCGCCCTATACTTCATTTAATTTAGAATTGAAAACCACAACATCATTATATTGCGGCTCGTCAACTATTTCTTACCTAGCAAATAGTACAGTACAATAGTCTGGGAGCCGCAAAATAAAATTGTTTTAATGTCACTTTATTTGCGTGTCGTCAATTGTTACTCTAGTATAAATTGTAAAGAGATTACAGTTCACGAGCCGCAATATAATGTTGTTGTGGTTTATAATTCTAAATTAAATGGAGTATAGCTCTGGCACGCTACTACAAAATTCGAACTCCGTATCGTGCTGTCCCTCTCATTCTTCTGTTAATACTATTAGTGTGAACGGCACGCACGATAAGAAGTTCGAAAATAGAAATTCGTAGTCTTCGATCATATTATTATTAATTATTATAATACGTAGATGCAAGGTCCTATACAAAATCAAACTCAATAACCCTCCTTTGAAAGTCGGGTGAAAATCGTCTCCTTTGCGCCAATACTGACTTATGACAACTGACAGATTAAGAGTGATATACAATACATATTAATATATATCTTACGTAGCAGAACATAACGTCGTAAATCATCTATGTGAGCTTCCGTTTTCCTACCTTTTCTTATCAAAAATGGAATGACAACATTTAGTGTTTAGAAATAAAACAAAATATCTAAAAGAAAGTGTATTGTAAAATGAAACTTAAAGTTAAATAATAAGGTACAATCACGATACTAAAATATGCGAGTTTCGTTATTATGGTATGAGAGTGAAAGAAGGCAATTAATGATTTACGCCTTGTTTTGATGGCTCCATTTTTCGAACGGCGATCGTGCATCTACGTATTATATGATCGAAGTTCGTAGTACAAGGCCATAGAAGGCCTATTCATTGTTGCATACAAATATTTTTTACAAGTGTTGGCAAAACGACGGTACTAGTACGATGACACGGTCTGGTGAGCAGAGAACAGTACGCTTAAGGCCACCACGGACCTCAGCGCGGGGCGTGCGCGGGGCGCCGACGGAGCGGACGCAGCGCGTTGTATACAGGGTTATTTGTAATTCACTGACATCCTCTTAACCCTGAATTCCTATCACTTAAACAAATGTTTTTAGATTTACGACTTTTTAAAATGGAACACTTTTTTTATATTAATAAATAATAATAAATAAATACTTCTAACACAACTTCGTACTCTATGAAATTCGAGGGCGGGGCCACGCGCCGCGGTCGCGGCGGGCAATGAATGAATGACTTACACGGCACAGAGTATCGTAAAAGTAAGAGTTAGTCTCAAATTTTCAAAACGTTATTACACCAAAAATATTAAGTTACGACAAAAGCCGTAAAACAAAAAACATTTGTTTAAGTGGTAGGAGTTTAGAGTTAAAAGGATGCTAGTGAATTACAAATACTTAACCCTGTATTTTGTATAACACTGAATCATATAGGCCCACACACTGGAAGCGCGGCTCGATAAGTGCGCGCGGCCCGCCGGCGGTATGTGTCAACGTATAGGATTCAGTGTTATACAACGCGCTGGGCCCGCTCCGCCGGCGCCCCCCGCACGCCCCGCGCTTTGGTTTGTGGTGGCCTTTATTGTCTAACACGCGGGTGAGAAAGAGATGGTGAATGCTACTACGAGCGACCGTGCGTTAGACAATATGGCATCTGGACTTTATTGACAAAGGAATAAGATCTTATTTAGATCTCTTTGTAACTTCTAACTGTCAACATACTTTTGCTGAAAACTGTAGGTACAACTTTAAAGCCTATTGATTAAGCAATCAAAACAAAACTTTAAATAGAACCCCTTTAATGTCGTTTACTTATCTCGCTTACCTCTACACTTAAAGGCGATAGCAAACTAAATTCCTAAATAAATACAAGTCTCATAAAAACATACGTCCAAATATGTATAAACAAGCGTACTAATATATACAAATATCTAAGGCCATGCCTCATACAATGCCATACAACTAAAAAGCGGAGATGCAAAGCGAAGCGAGTGAATGGAAGGCAGTTCGAAGTGTAATCTTTTTTACATACCTTTGAAAATTAAGCCTGTATAAAAGCCTGGACTACACATTTTTCAAAACCATTATAGCATTTTACCTGGACTACACAATTTTTCACAAATCATAACATTTACATAATTTTATAAAGCACGCATAGCTCGAGTCTAAAGGGCTGTACACACCACGAAACGGCTCGGCAGTATCGGTGTGTACAGTCGGCCAAAAATATGGTCTACCCCCTACGGTCAAGTTCATTTGCACGTTATGATACAACGAGGTCGATTTTCCCTTGCAATAACATGATGACAGTGACTTAGGGATATTTAGATGTCACAGAAACTTTTGTCAAAACTGGTAGACCACTTTCTTGGTCGACCGTACAGTCCTTAAGGTCGCGGACGTCCGCCCTTGCAGCCGGTTGCGGATTATGGGAACACAGAACTAACACTAAGAATAGAAATGTCACGCAAGCTAAAAACGCCATTACAAATGGCTAAAAAGCCATTCATGTATTTATTTTCCCAGCTCCGTCTTTACAGCCAGCTACTTATTACAAAAGTTAATGATGAAATGAGAAGATGGTGGTTTAAAAAGAATTACATTCCATTGGTGAGTACCGTAATCTACTAAAACCTGTCAAAATACGAAGAGCTTGTCTAGTTTGAAATGACGCGCCCCACCACCGCGTTTGCGCACGGGATATGGAGCTCAATTTGAGCTACAATAGAGTATATTGTAGCTTGAGTTGAGTTTCGAATCCTGTGCGTGAGAGCGGTGGTGGTGCGCGTCATTTTAAACTAGACAAGCTATACTCATGCGGTAAATTCTGACGTTTACGGCAAGTCACTGCGCTTCCGTAACGTTTCCGTATTTTAAGCAGCGGTATGGCCGAACCTTAATTCAGTAAACTACCTTTAAACTCAACAGTATCTTTTATACGGATTATAAGATCGTTTACAAGTCATTGTTTGTTGCAAAAATCAAAGAAAAAAAAAGATGCTTAATAACGCGCGACGCGGCTAGCGTGCGAACCGAATGCCGAGCGACAGCCTACTGAGCCGGCCGAGCCGAACATACCTAAACTGCGGAGTGAAACCCCTCTGTTAATGGTGGATATGAAAACTACGGCGCGGGAGAGGCGAATAAATGGCGACATAGATTGTGGAAGATTATGAACACGATATTCTATTCATCTCAGGGCCTAAGCATACGGCGTTTTTAAACGCGCCGTCGACGCGCGTTTGTATCGATACAAACGCGATACGCACGCGTGTTATATGGCTGTTCTATGGAATGAAAAACGCGCTGTAAACGCGCGTTCCTAAAACGCGCGTTGACGGCGCGTTAAAAAACGCCGTGTGCTTAGGCCCTTATTGTTAGTTCTACGTCCGCTCTTGAAGCAGGTTACGGAACATCCACAAAGCCGTCGCGTGGGATCATCGGTCGCACTCTAAAGCGTAAGGCGCAAGCAACACAGAAGAGACGTGGGATGGGGGCGCGTCACAGAATCAGTTTGAAACAGTTTTCATACTAAATGTATAGAAGCGTCGCGATCCAAAGCAGACAGAAGAGACGGGGCCAGGGATCGGAAAACCCATTTATGAGGACAACCGATATAAACGGTTACAGATTCAATCGGTAACCTTTTCAAACGGTTACGTGTTGATACTGTTAACAGTTTGAAAAGGTTAACTTACCAACAGGGTTAAAAGTTTAAACGATGTATTCGATAACCCCTTTAAACAGTTAACCTATTGAAACTGTTAACACATATAAGAGGTTAACCTGGGTTTTTAATTATTATACGGAATAAAAATCAGCACGAGTGAGAGAGATAGATAGAAACGGGAAACAAGCGGACTATTTTCTCGTTGATCGATTCAATTGCAATCCTTTCTGTGCGCCGCCGCCGGCGAGCGCTTGCGTTCCGCGCGACGGAATGGCAACATGCAAAATAACCTTTATCATTCGGTTTGGGTTAACCGAATGTAAAACTGTAACATATTTTTCCTGTTAACATATTTAATTCTGTTATCAATGTTTGTGTTAACCGATTGATAAAGAAAACCGAAATTATTCTGTATTACCCTGTACTGTTAACACATTTTTGATTGGGTTAATAACAGATATATTTCTGTTATTAACCCTAACCGGAAAATCACTGGACGGGGCAGAGACCAGTGGCGTAGCTACCGTAGGGCAAGCGGGGCAGTGCACCGGGGCCTCCAAGCTCAGGGGGCCCCTCGGTCTCTTGACTTACAAACTATAAACGCGGACCTATGAGAAACGCGGCTATAAAACGCTAATAGTGAATTTACAAGCGCGCGAGTCTAGTGAATTTAAAGTGCATTCATCCTTACTCGTCTTATCATGTAAACAAACACGGGTTGGGGCCCTAGTTTATTTTTGCCCCAGGGCCTTTGGTTAACTAGCTACGCCACTGGCAGAGACGCGGGCTGCGACGCGCCCTCGTCCCACGTCTCTTCTGTATAGCTTGCGCCTAAACCAAACAGAACGGCAACGGGTTTTAAATGCGGCGGGCCTATTTACGTGGCGGTATATGAATAACATCACACCGCCCGACGTCCGACCCGCGCCCGCCGTCGGTATGATGAAATGATGTTCATATCTCTCGTGCCTAAAAAACCACATTCCCAAAATACTACATTACCATTACACCAGATGTCCAAAATAAGACATTCCATCAAAAACAACTGCAAATGGTAATTCCTGAATTTTTTTCCAGGGTGTTAAAGCAACCATCTACTGAAACAAAGCGGTTCCATGACAGTGTATATTTTTTTGAATGTGTCTCCAGAGGGGCCAAAGACGCGAAGTCTTTGCTGTTTTTTAACTTTAGGGTAGGAAGAGTGACTTGTGCTCGGGAAAAATCCCTTCGGACGAACTGGGAATGGAGGGCCCAGACAGTGTCCGACTTGCACGGACTAAAAAACCCGGCCACAAGTCCCCTTCTCTATTGATTATTAATACAAAAAACGTGTGCTTTATATTTTGAGGAGGGGAGGGGTAGGGAGGGGACTTAATCTACCCACAGTGTCCTGCCTCAGCCATTTGCTGAAAGGCCGGGAGAGGAGCATGCATTCTCCCGCTGGGCAACAGACTGGACAGTGTATATTGGTTAATACCTATATGATCAATGGAAGTGTAATAATGATCAGACTAAATTCTCAAAACATGAAATGACCAAGAGAAGACGTTGAAAAAAGCGCGTTACTTTGACTAGCTTAACCATAACGGACTTACCACAAAAAACTTAAACGAATTAAAACGTGCATAAAATGACAGTTTTCTACATGTGCCTAGCGACTGTCTAAGTTTTTTGGTAACAGCAAGAGCGTTAAGGACGTCACATTGGCTTGTACCTCACGCAACCTCATAGACAATTACCCAAAAAGCTGTAACGTAATACGCCAGAACGAGATAGGCTACATTATCTACCGTACTCGCAATCACAATCGCATTACTATCTCTGTCATCGTTTGACGGATAGAAATTTTGATTGCTTTAGCGACCTTACCCACGGTAGACAATAAGACAGGATTGTGTTTCAGTATCAATTTTATCATCAAACGTTGAAACTTATACCTACTTAATTCCGAATCAGGTTATATTTTTAACTAGCTTTTGCCCGCGACACCGTCCGCGTGGAATTAGTAATTTGGGCAGCTTATTTATTTATCCAATTTGCTTTTTCATCAATTATGGCTCTCCTTAGTTCCTCGATATAAAAAAAATTACCCGCACCCCCCCCTCACCGACCCCCCACCGAACCCCCCCCCCGCACATCCGCGTTCACATTCACCACCGTACCTACTCCCAAGTCACTACTTCTAAAAACTGTTCTATAAATTCTTAAAATAGACGTATCTATCTTATTTGTGAACCGATTCAAATGAAACAAACACTAAATGTTAATCCAAGAAAATACCAACATATTAGTGAAAACCGCATCCTTCTAGGTAAAGCCGTTTCTGAGATTAGCGCGCACAAACGCACAGACAAACAGACAATAATTCTAAATAACATTGTTTTGGGTTCTATTGCGCTAGTAAATAGCCCTAGTGACAGTTTTTCTCAAATATCTTCAATGTACAGACACCGACTTGTTACAGATTTATTATATGTATAGATAGATGTGTATTGTTCATATTTAAATGAATACAGGGTGGAAAAAATAAAAGATAACTTGAAGGTAATATATGTAGGTGTCAACGCGGAATAGAAAAACTAGAGGAAATGGCATGTCAACGAGACACGCTGAACATAAATAAGTTCAACTGATAGTAACGTAAATTTCGCATTCAAATTTGAACTTGGTAATTCGAGTACCATCCGGTAGTCCTTTCGCCCTGTATTGAGCCATGCTGAATGAAAATACTTTCGCATAGAATTCATAAAATACAATATTTTAGAGAAATCGATCTATTTTTTTATAGACAGCTGTCAATTATCTTTACAATACATTTGCTCGAAAAATTCACTTTCAAAGGATGTATACATGGCTCGTAAGTTCATTTTACCGCACTAGTGCGATTTTTTTTACAGTATTTTTTAATTCTCAATTTTAAAAGTTTACAAGCAAAGAATTTTAAGTGACAAAAATAAAAAAATATCGATTTATACGTAGAAAAATGTATAAATATACAAAACTGAGTAATGAATTTGCAAAATTGATTGTTATTATTATAAACTGTAATTTAATTACCGCAGATTTTAATGATTTCCACCTTTTATTTATTCGAAATAATCGCAGTGGCTGAACGCGTCGAACCTTTGCCTGATAATTTTAGTTAACCTAATTAAAAACAAAACTTACGCATGCGCATTACGGACGCGCCATTTTTGTAAAACTTTGCGTTGTTTTGAGTTGTTGATTATAGTATATATACAAAAACCAAACAAAATGAGTGATGTTCACGTGATGAAGTCGACAATAACATGGAATTAATTCCGCCCGATATTTAAAGTAAGGCGCAAACCGCGCAAAATAATCTTTTGCTACCAATAAGTATCTCGAGAAATTTGTTTTTATTTTACAATTTTGTGTTATTAATTGCCTATTTTCTCACAAATTTATTGTAAAACGTCGTATGATACACGGTTGGCAAGGTTTTACAAACTCGTGACGATGAAAACCCTCGCCGTGCGGCTCGGGTTTATCACTCGTCAACTCATTTGTAAAACCATACTTACCAACCTTGTATCACAAATAACTATTCTGCTATTCCATGCTAGGTGGCAGTACATTGTACGGAAATTTTTATTTACGTACCGGTACAATGGACTCTACGATATGCCATCGTCATTAAGTTCTAATTAATTATGATACCTGTTCAGAAGTTATCACTTTTTCGAATAGAAGCTTCCAATAATCGCCAAGTTTTTACGCCATGAATTTAAGGACTTATGAGATTAAATCTTGTTTTTTTTCTGATATCACTAAATGTTAGTGGCCAAAAACTTCCTTTCCACCCCTTATTCACCTTGCACAAAACAAACTAGTTTGTTTTAAATGTTCTAGAAAAACTTAGTGTTAAACTTTAAATTAACTTAAATTTTACTTAGCCCCTTGCAGCATTGACCCAGCAAATTGTAATATGCATATGTATATATGTATATATATATGTAAGAAAGCAAAAGCTAGCGAACGGTTACGATGAAAGTGCAACTGACAAGCCAAAAACTAATATTTTATAATGTAACAAAAACTTGGGACAATATTTACATCGTGCAGTTATTTATTTGTCACTCCCCTACTTAAGCACAGTTAAGTACAATTATTTGATTACTAGCCTTCCGTCCGCAGCTTTGCCCGCGACAAATTAATTTTCCCGTAGGAAAGGTATATTTCCATATTTTATAATGTAGCTTTAATATCGTAGAATTTTTGAAATCGGCCCAGTAGTTTTTAAGTTTATTCATTACATACAAAAATACAAATCTGTCCTCTTTATAATATTAGTGTAGATAATAAATGAAAAAAAAACCTACACACTAACAGTACCTATTCATAACACTCCTTTTTAGGCGCCCTTCATTTATTTTAGATGATTTAGAGAGGGGGTTATGTCTTATATTTTCTTTAAAAGGAGGTGGGTGGGGGGTCTTGATGGTTCTTAAGTAAGATCACAAAAATGTGCAAAGTTATGTCAAAGAAAAACTTCAAAATAAAACCAAAGTTTAACAACTCCAACAAGGCACGTTACAATACGTTTACTTTTAGTTTACCACTGACAGATGGCTTGCCTTCATTTCATTTACAACTTTAACACCATACAAATAAAGTAGCTATTACGAAATCTGCAAACATGGGTACGGTAAACTGGGATACTTTAGGAAATTTTGGGGCTACTTTGATAGATTTAAAATGGTTATAAAAACGCAAATATTCATAGCTCGATTGAGCAAATGACGTAAAAAGTTAGGTAATTTATCAAGGTTGTTATTTCACTGCCACAGATGGTCTAAAAAAATAAGGACACGGCGTTAAAACTGTTTTCCAAAGTAGCCCCTGCATTTTAAAGTAACCCCGTTTTACGGTAACAGTATTCTAAAATTGGCTTTATTTGTAGGTCGTTAAAGTTGAATATGAAATGAAGGCAAACCCATCTGCCAGTGGTAAACTTTATGTAATTTTACTGTAAGCTGGTCCCTTTAATGGACTTGGTTTAATAAAAGTTCTGTGGTTTTCAAGATGGTCGAACTGTTCTTTATTAAAAAAAGTCGACTATTTCGAAAACCACAAAACTATACGAAACCTTTAAGTCCATTGTAGGGACCAGTCTAAAGTGCCCTGTCAGTGGATAGAAGCTATCCACCCTGGACATCCTGTATAAAATATTGTCATTACATTCATGTCATTCTATCAAACGGTACAAACTAGTGGCAGAAGGAGACGACGCTTGTGATTGTGACGGCACGCGCTTTAGACAAGAAGGCCATAAATGAAAACTGTTGCAAAACTTTCGCTTCTAATATTCTCCTTTCGTTCCGTCCCCATATGTAGTGCCTAACCGCGAAAACATCACAACAAATTGTAAATATAAAGTATCATTGGCGACTCTAAGGTTCCCTCAGATTTTGGTGTACCCTTACCTCAGTGTCGTCCATCGAGCTGCTAGTCATGCGGCGTCTTGATGCCGCCCTTTCAGGAGTCGCCCCTCCCGTTGGCGTACTGAAATGGTTCTCGTCAAAAGTCAGAGCCCCCTCTAACTCCTCTAACTCCTCTATATCCACTCTATCCCCTACTTCTACGCTGGTACTCTCTGCATCAACAAAGTGTGCATCCCCGTCGCCATCCGTTACTGTGTCAACGTTCTGTGTTTCTTCGTCAGCGTTTTGTGTTTCTGTCACTGTGGTACTTCCTTCGTTTTGTCCGTTACCTGTTTCTTGTTCTACGTTAGTTGTTATTTCGACGGCCGTGTTTTCTACATCTGTTTCTGCTTCCGTCGGTACGGTTTCACTTACATCGTCAGTTTCTATGTTCGCTCTAGCATTATCATCAACCACGTCTCGTGATTCTCTTTCAATCGATTCGTCTGTTTTATCTGTTTGTTCCGCGCTTTCTGATTGGTCGGTGTGAGCGACGGCGCTTTCTGATTGGCCGGCAGCTCCTGCCGGGGCCTCGTTTTGACTAGAGATCGCGTTATCACAGTCTTGAGCAACTTCGTCAGTTTCGTTGTCACCTTCAAGTTCTTTGAGGCGAACTTCGTTCGCGCATACAACGTCGTCCTCCTCTCTTAAATTACTATCACAGGTATTACTTAAGCTAGATGTTTGAGGCACTTCAGTTAGTTCTGGGTTTGGTTCCCGGCTGGGTTGAGGAGATCGTACGGGCGAAGTTAAAGGCGTTGCATCATAGGAGGTAACCTCGCCGCTATTGCTATCCCCCTGTTAGAGAGTTAAATATTACTTATGTACAAACTCATAGACATAAGTTTGTAAATTAATCATATTTTTATGTGTAAATTGTCTATGATAAGTGAGTACAACACAATGTCGATGGTGGCGGGTTATTGACCCGTCTTTGCCAGAAGACACCCTAGAGTTGTTAGATATAGTTAGTCCTGGATTGCTAAGCCCATGCTGCGAAATTAGTATAATGTTGCCATATGTAAGTCACGATGTATGTAATGGGGAATGAACATAAGTAGGCACACAAATAAAATATTTTATAACCAATAATGACAGTCAAGTGCGACTGCTGTTTATAAAAACGTTACAAAATTATCAAATAAAATGAAAACCCAACCGTGTATTTTACAGTTGACGTTTCATTTTAATTTAGATGTAAACCTTACGATCCCTTTTATTATTCACGCAATTTACATAAAAACAACCATCAAATAAAAAAATGCAAATGTAATTTTAACCACCAAATTTTTTTTAATAAAATGTTATATGTTAAATGTAAAATTTGCTTGAAAATTAATAAGAAATACCTAGAATCTACGCGTGCTAAGTTTACTTTTAAAAATCATTCCTTTTACAGACCCAAAAACCTAAACTACTTATTTAAAATGTATAATTAATTAAAAATTACCATTATAAAGCATGCAGGTCTAAAAATATAGTTCATATTTCAACACTAAGATAAAAAAAATCATGCAAAATATGATGTTCATTTTCGACTTTATTCGTTCAATAATTATAAACACGATGCTACAGCGACAAAGCGATACATATCACGCCGAATTGTTAAATTTATGACAAACCCTAATCTATACGAAATAAGACCTAACTTCAGCTTTAGGCGAGACAAATACGTATCATAAAAAAATGTAAAAATGCAATAACCTTAATCTGGTTCTCTATCGTTTGCCCGTATTTCATATGCCATAATGTATCGTTTTCCATAATTTTTATTTGTCATAAGATAATTTATTTCTGAAACATTATTTTCATCGGAATTATCAATAAATTAACCCAACCTAACATGCTGCATTTTATAAGACACATTTTAATAAATCTTAAATACAACATGCTTCTATAATATTTTATGACAAACGATATTATGTAAAACGAAGTGATTCGCTAAAGTCTTCCACTTAAACCTCAATCCAATAAAGTACAGAAAACTAGAGTTATTGATTGAATATTCTCGCAAAATTTTATAACCAAGATAAGATATAATTTTGCATCAGCCCAAAATAATATTGAAAATAGCGTATGCAGAAACATCTAAAGCGGTTGATTTTTTTATACAATCCGAAAACACAATATTGAATGCTTTTTATTCTGCAACCATTTAGTTCAGAAGTCGTATTTCTCCTTCAACTAGTTACATTGACTCCACCTCCATATTTACCGCAATGTTATCTTAATCCATATAAAATTAAAAGCAATCATGCCTTTACCTAAATCTGCTTTTAAAACATAGTTTATTCTGTTACAAGTACAGTCAGCAGCATAAGTGGATGAGCGGTTGCGGAGCTCAAAATTATTAACACGCCCTTCCCATAATTTCATATGTCATAATTTCAAATGCCATACCATCGTTTACCAAAAAATATATTTAACCGTGCCGTTCTCAGGATTTTTTTAAAAGACAAATTATAGATAGAATTCAGCTGTTTAGGTTAGTTTAATAACAATTCTGAAGAAAAACTACTTTACAACTTTAAAAAGTAAGGAAAAGGAACATAACACGAGACACTCAAAACCAATTGACCTAGTCCCAAAGTAAGCAAAACTTATGTTATAGATACTAAGCAACGGATAAACATACTTAAATACATATTGCCCACCCAAGACTCAAAAACAAAATTTCTTACACAATATCTACCCCGCCCAAGTATCGAACCCAGGACCTCAAGCTTCGCACGTTCTCTAACCACTGGGCAATCCGGTCTACAAATTCACCGATATTATGGCACATGAAATTCGGGCAAACGATACATCATCATCACGATCATTTTGAGCGAAACTACACTCGTCCACTTTTGCTGCTGACTGGATCCCGTAAAGGGGCATTTCCAATATAAAGTGTACCTTATATTTTTTTAATGAGGAAATTCTGGTATTTTCTTACTCAAACCCACCAGTAATTACCTACTATTCATATACAAAAAGCGTCCTTATTATTTGTGTCAGTTTCGTGACATTTTCATACTGAGCCACGTAGGCTCGTCACAAATCTGAGACAAAAACGGACGGAGAAATAGGGACAAGTTTTTAACCACCAAAATCAACAGCGCTGGAATCTGAGTAAGAGAATCCCTTTTTCCTGCAGCTCAATTAACCCCTCGTATGCGGTAAGTGAAAAACGTCCATTCTAGTCATAAGGGCGCTTGTGCACTCTACAAGGAATTTTACTGTCCGGCATCCAATTTTTTAGGGGCAATTCATTTATTACGTAAGACGATTCAGGAGGGGAGGGAGGTCGACCATGTCTTATTTTTTCTTACAAGGGGTGGGAGGGGGTCTTGATAGTTCTTACGTAAGATCATAAAAAAGTGCAAAGTTAAGATTATACTTTGCAAAAGCGCGCGTTTGGATAATATGCGTATAGGTAAACGAATTCCATGGCAAGGAAAATTCGAAAATAAAGCCAAAGTTTATTATTACCAAAAAATAAAAAATATTAGTAACTACAATAAAAGATACGTTCCTAAAAATTGTTTCATTGAAAAATAAAAATGAACACAATCCAGACGTGTGTTCATTTTTTCCTTTAGATTCTTACGTAATAAATATTACACAGGGGGGGTCGACCGATTCTTATCTTTTCTTACATAGGGGGGAGGGGGACAAACACTAGCAAAAATCGTCTTACGTAATAAAATAAATGAATGGCCCCTTACGGTCCGGTGCGGCATGAAAAAAACGGATGATTGGTTCGTGCACTTGTCCGTCTTTTCTCGGAGGTGCGGCGCAGTAAAGGGTTAGCTCTCTATAAAAACTACGCGCCACGCACGCGTAATTACGCTAGGAACGATGAGCTTCCTTGAACTTCGGCAGTTGCTTGCTATATTACTCTACGTGCATAAGACAAAAAGAATTTTGGGTTCATCCCCTTATAAGTGTATGTACCTCACTGGGTCATTTTACATAAACCATAATAAATTGAGGCAGGACGAAAGTTTATTTTCAAACTAAGTACTGGGGATGTCTTCAACTACTTATTATTTATTAATGATTTTTTGCTATATCCCTTAAGTTTTCATTGTTGTCATCTCGAAGCGCAAAAATCGGTCCGGAATGCGGAAAAGTAAAATGTCGGCCGGTTAAATTACGTATAGTTCACGAGCTAGTATTTAAAATTAAGGCGTGGTATGGTATGGGATCGTAAAAAATCGGATGCCGGATGGTAAAATTCCTTATAGTCCACAAGCGCCCTAACTGTTTCATACAAAGCCAATTTCAGAGATTTAAAAAATAATCACTTAAATGTGTCACGGATCCGTGTCCAAGCATAGGAGGGGTTAAGCCAAGGATTATATAGACTGGATTAGCAATCGCCATAGTACAGATCGTCCGCAGAAAAATAGTTCGATTATTAAATCTAGATGGCGCTGAAATATAGCCCGAGGCTTTGAAAGCAAAACAATAAGACTACAGATGCTTCCTATTACTAGAAATGTATTATTTTTCAAAAATATTGCATAATAATAATAATAATAATAATAATAAGATATATTTATTTTCTCCACCACCAAGATAACGTAGTACAAATTAACTTAACTGAACTTGAGTGGGGGAGGCTGGTGCCTGAACTAGGTAGAACCTGTGTTACAGGTCACCAGGTCTCCAACCCTCTGTCGTCCGCAACAACTTAAATACAATAATAACAATTAACAAGATTAAACAAAACTTATAGTGCGTATGAGAATATGGGCGCATGCGTACGCATGAGAGTATGTGAGTGAGAGTGTGTGTATGTGTGTGTGTGTGTGTGTGTGTGAGTGTGTGTGTGTGTGTGTGTGTATGTGTATGCGTAAGTGAGTGAGAGTGTGAGTCTGTGTAAGTGAGTAAGCGCGTCAGTGAGCGCGTGTGAATGAGTAAGAGTGTTAGACCTAAAATTCATGTAAAAACTTCAATATAAATTTAAGAGACTGGGCGAAGTAAAAGTTCAGTAGCATCATAGTCAAGACCCTGTAGCCATTTGGATACAGTCAATTTGCACCGAGATAAAGTAAGGGGATAAATGGTTACTTCCTTGCTGATTTTATTACAGAGGAAACCTCCTAAGTAACAGAAAAATCTGTGAGTGAAACATGTGTTAAACTTCGATAGTAGACATACCTTATCCTTCCTACGTTAAAATGATAAAATATTCGGATCATAATGAGTAAGTGAGTGTTGCTTTAAAACTATGTGAAGGATGAAGAGTTGACGTACGGAAAGGACTTCAGATTTTTTATAAAGACTAGCTGTAGGGTAAAGGTAAGGTAAAAAATGGATCACTTTCAGAATAGCCCTTTGGGCTCGCTCAAGCTTAAGGATGTGGGTTTTATAAGCACCACCCCACGACGAAATACAGTATGTGAGTAGCGACTGACACAGTGCAAAGTATACGGTTTTGATGATTTTAGGGTTAGCAATATGGCGAAGATTCTTAAAAATGAAAATCAGTTTGCGAATTCTTGCTGTAAGAAGATCTATGTGCGAATGGAACGACAGACCATGGTCAATCTGGATGCCCAGGTATTTGATATAGGACACGTGTTCAAGGCAAGGACAGTGACAATTTGAGATATGTGGACAAGAACGAGAATGAGCGATAATTGAATGGGGATACGTATCAATTGAGGAAGGAGCTTTGAGAGAAAAAGTTAAATATTTGGTTTTGTCTACATTTAGTGAAAGTTTATTTTGCGCGAGAATTCTAGAAATGTTGTCAAAGCCGGTTTGCGCGTATTGATACACTTCACTCCAAGAGTCTCCGTGGAATAAGATGGCCGTGTCGTCAGCAAAAGTAATGATACGGCCATTCATAAGCTGTTGACGACACAGGACGTCAATATAAACCAGAAAAAGGGTTGGTCCGAGGATGCTTCCCTGGGGCGCCCCGTAAGAGATCACTACTTCCTCACTAATGTGATCACCTATTTTTACGCACTGGGTACGGTTAAATAATACATTTGCAGTAATATGAAATATCTGTAGTCTTATTGTTTTGCTTTCAAATCCTCGGGCTATATGTCAGCGCCATCTAGATTTAATAATAGAACTATTTATCCGCGGCCGATCTGTACTATGGCGATTGCTAATCCAGTCTATATCATCCTTGGTTAAGCTGAAAATTTCCAGACTCTTTAGTTCCGTTTGCGGCCTCAAGTTAACATACCTGGTGCGCGGGCGCCGGGCTGGCGCGTTCGTCGTTGTCGTGCGAGATGTGGAAACGGCGCTGGAACTCCGTCACGGCCGTCTCCATGCGCTCGGCTTGCGACTCTGTGCTCATGTGCCGGCTGCAAGTGTCACATCGAAGTCTGGCTTACACGGAACTCATTTCAACCGGGCGTTTGTAGCCACCCGAGCGGCAGGCGAGGGTTGAAATAAAGCCGAAGGTAAAATGACTTTAATGAACGTAGAAATAAAAAGAGAAACTATAGGCGACGCTTAAACCATTGTAAGCCCAAAGTTTACTTAATAACATAAATATAAATAAAAAAAAATTAAAAACCCTCATCGCAATTAAGTCACACACTTAGATTATTTTTTACACTAGATAGAGTGTCAGTAGCAAACACTGGCATACAAAACGTCCAAAAACCCATTGGACAGCTACATATTAATATCACGTTACGTCATTCAGACTGAAGGAGGACAACTGACATTATAAGCCAACGGTTGGCTTAAATTTTTCGGGACGTTTTCATGCCGCCTAAGCTCTATCTAGTGTATAAATAATCTAAGGTCACACATACGTTTGAAAATAAAGTAAATGCCCACCCGCAGCTAAAAAAAGAGCTAATAACTTAGAACACGAATCTTTGTGCACGAATCAAATCCGAACCCATCACTGAAAACCGCATCAAAATCTGACTAGTTGTTTTGGAGATAAATGGCAACATTGGTTTGCACAAACATCCTCTCACTCCAAACGCATATAGGGTAAATCGCCAATAACTGGCCACCATTCAATGACTGGCCACCTCATACACTCATACTAAAAATGAACTCTATTCACCCATAATAGAATTCATTTTTAGTATAAAGTGTTAATTACTGGCCACCCATCAATAACTGGCCACGTTATACTAAATTGAATTTTGCCTGTAAGGGAACAGAGTTCATATTCAGTATGAGGGGGCCAGTTATTGAAGGGTGGCCATTTAATTGGCGATTTACCCTACATTCTCCGTACCGTCGTGGATAAAAAGGCGGTTTTTGTACAGATCAAAGGAGTGAGTCTTCTGTACTTGTACTATTATTTATTTTGTGCTTTGGGGAAATACTTACGTGAAGGCGAGCGTGGGCCGCTCCCACTGGGTGGACCGAGCTACGTGATTCACGTAGTAAGTGCGCCCATTTGCGTCCTGCCGCTCCTCCCAGCCTGGCGGTAAAGCTTCCCCACCCACAACCTGAAACAATCAGCATCATACCACGATTATATATAGCTACATACAGAGAAACTCTCGCCTACTCTTTTGCTCTCTATAATATGAAAAAAAAAAACTTAACGATAACCTGGTGCGGTAGGCCAAGAAAGTGGTCTACCAGTTTTGACAAAAGTTTCTGTGAGATCTAAATATCGCTGAGGTTGACTTTTCTAACTGAGTGAAGTCATTATAGCTAAACGTTCTCATTAAAACGGTTTAGCTATAGTCACTGATTATTGCAAGGGAAAATCGACCACATTGTATTACGACGTGCAAATTAATTTCAACTGTAGCGTGCTAGACCATATTTTTGGTCGACTGTACCCGGCGAAAGGTCAAGTTAAGTAAAAATAATATAAATAACTAAATAAACCATGAGAAGATTGATGTACTATGGGTACTAGAGAACGTATAAACATACTATGTATGTAGATAAATACGTATTAAACAACCAGACCCGTCTCACGAGGTAAATAGCTGCAAAAATGCTGTCTATTTTATTTATGAAATGTTTTACAAAGAGATCTTATTTTATTACTAAATTAATTTCTTAACTTAACAAGGCGAAGGGAGTAATACTCTTTCAACGATGCTCAAGCACAATATTTGAGCAAACCAACTTTAATTTTTTAGCGTAGCATGCTTTATTTCGAAAGAGCATTGCAGTATTGCCTAATGGCGCAATGGGTACCATGCAATCAACATCATCCCAGCCTATATACGTCCCACTGCAGGGCACAGGCCTCCTCTCAGAAGAAAAGGGCTTGAGTCGTAGTTCCCACGCAGGTCCAGTGCGGATTGGGAACTTTACGCACGCCATCGAATTTCTTCTCAGGTGTGTGTGTATCATGCAATAACCAATCAAAAATATGGATTTACTTGAATGACCGAAGAACTAACGCCACTAACTATTGGACAAGGGGGAAGCACGATGGCTCAAGATAGGTTGGTTATACTGCACGTATTACAAAAACAAATACATATTTTAAAAATGTAGCAAGACTAGGCCCTATTTGTTTTATTAACATTCAAAAAGTCATGACCTGCCGTGCAGTATTTACGTCGTACTACGAATTTATTTTATTTTTTAGAGACTACTTTGGATTTTTTTTCGATCGAGCGAACTACAAGTCCTCGTGTTTCGATAAACACTGGTCATTAGAGTGAATCCTCAAATCTTACACATGAATTTCACGACTATAGCTTTGCTAGTAATGATACAGCACGAGATTAAATTAATGCAATAAGTGCGCCAAAAGCTCGGTATGGCCTTAAAGGCTTCGTAAATCTGTCAAGAGAGAGTGAGACGCAGCCTCCCGTCAAAACGAGATAGCATAACCCACGAGAACAAATATGCCGAAATTACCAACATTGAGAACATACCCTGGAAAATTAAAAACTCGTACATTCTCAATATACACATGTGTTAGGAACAGTCAAACACAGACAAACTTACAGATATCGCTTATTTGACATTTTTGGTAGCATTAGTAGTCAGCAGAAAGCATCGGATGCAGGATGCCTACACTCAGCATTGGGTGGCTATGGGCTGAAGAAGAGAGAGAGAGATAGAGAAAGCATCGGTGGACATGTGGACAATGAACGTCTGAGTGCGATTAACCTCTCCAACGCCCCAAACATCTATAGCTAAACCGTTTACCCGAGTCCTCTTATACAAGTGATGCGCTAGAATACAGATTCTGATATAAATCTGATAAATTTATTGACAAGAGGATATTCGATTAGAAGCCACCGCAGCCCAAAGCATTGAAATCAAGCCCGCAATTATAATAAAAGGACATACGACAAAATGATCGTCATCTGGCTCCGGGAGCGACAGCAGCAGCCAGTCGCCGACGGTCGCGGACACCTGCCAGGCAAAGCCATTGGCGTAACTAGTTTCACAAACTTTTATTTATCCCCTTAAAGAACGTAAGTACCAAAAGGACGTACACGTCTAAGCAAATACCAACTCTCCTAAACTGAGTTCAAGCTTCAAATTGGACAATCAATGGAAAATGGAATGGAAAATTATTTATCGTTTTCTATAATTTTCATTTGTCATAAAGCAATTTATTTAAGAAAAAGTATTTTCTTCTGAATTGTTATTAAACTAACCTACCTAACCTACTGTTTTCTAAAAGATGACATTTCAAAAAGTATTGAAAAGCACACGGTTTCATATACTTTATAGGAGCGTCCTCACTGAGAGCTTTCTTACGAGCATTTGTAAACGAGCAACCGCCGGCGCCGGCGTGTAAGCTTTGAACGCTCGGCTCAACGTCCACACCACCCGAATATTCAACGCCGAATGCTCAATTACACGCGAATGCTCTCAGTGAGGACGTTCCTTATGGCAATAAATAAATATAGACTAATAAATGAAAACTGATAACTTCTTATAGTAAAAGCTCTGCTTCACTATATTTGTAATTGGGCCAATCAACTTTTAAACCGACTATAATCTGTCCGCGACATTTTTCAAAAATTGCAGATTTTTGTAAGTAAACATGTTTTTTCTGTAATTTAATAGATGAATAGCATGAATACATGCCGTCCTACGTAAGTTTAACCTATTAAACCGTGAAATATCTTGTTGGAAGTACGATTTTTTGGTAACGCCAGAGACAATTTTGGTAACGCAGGAGACGCCAAAAACGTCGGTTTAAAAGTTGATTGGCCCAATTAGTAGTTAATGTGCCTATTTTATTATGTTTCTGAAATATTAATAGATTTAAAATAAAAAAGGTTTGTTGGCAGAATTCCACGAAATTAAAAATCATAGTTTAGGTATAGCAAGTGGTATTATAACAAATTAAGTTATGGAAAACGAAGTGGTTCAATAGTTAATATTTGACGTGAGACTTATCAGGATAATTTGCAAAGTTTGCCTGTTTAAGATTAAATCTACTATCAGAGGTATTTTACTTTTTGACAAAACTTTAAGCTATGTCATTTGAAGTCTTTGAGTCCACTTTGGCACCCCTTTGAAGGGTAACAAATAACAAATAAGTACTGAAACTAGAATTAGAAAACAAAAAACAGAGAATCTAGTTGGTGCTGGGAATCGAACCCAGTTGCTAGTCATTCCGTGATGTGTGCTTTAACCACATACACAAAACGAGCGGACAGCACACACATCTTTTTTTCCATGTATTCCCAAAACAATTTTTTTTTAATTTGTGCCTGTTATTGGTGCATGAACGGGGGCCAAAACTTGTAATTTTATGATTTGAAATGTTTTGTTCATTAACCCCCGACACAAAAAGAGGGGTGTTATAAGTTTGACCGCTATGTGTGTGTGTCGTCTGTCTGTCTGTCTGACTGTGGCATCATAGCTCTTAAACCGGTGAACCGATTTGGATGCGGTTTTTTTTAATAGAAAGCAGGTTTCTTGGCGATGGTTCTTAGATATGTTTGATCAAAATCGGTTCAGCCGTTTCAAAGTTATCAGCTCTTTTGTTACCTGCGGAAGGGATCTTAGACGCATAACAGGCATTGGCTTAATGTTCAAATATACGAGTGACATAATTGCGTTGGGGGTTTTTAAAATTTTTAATTTATTTTTATGTAGGTACTGTTGGCATGTCTAAATAAATAAACAATTATTTCAAATTACTGACTTGAAATACGTAAAAAAAAAAACAGGACTTATAATGTTCCTACTTCCACAGTTAAAGGGCTTACTACACTTGGATAAATTTAGTCATCCTAATTAGAAAATGCTAAATCATTCAGCTTGTCAGAAACCATTCTTGCTTCTAATTAGGATACTTTTTAGGATCTTTACTAGCTAAACGCGATTACACTTTACTAAATTAGGTTACTAAATCGTTTAGAATCCTAAATTTAGCCAAGTGTAATAAGGGCCTAAGCAGACGGCGTTTTTTTAACGAGCCGTCGACGCGCAGCGACTGCGACAGCGCAGTTTACAGCGCGTTTTTCATTCCATAGCACAGCCATATTACATGGACATAGAACATAGAACAGCCAACCCGCGTGCGTATCGTGTTTGTATCGATACAAACGCGCGTCGACGGCGCGTTTACAAAACGCCGTGTGCTTAGGCCCTAAGTCGTTTAGCCAACCATCGCCAAGATCAACTGACAATTTGCATCCCTGAACAAGCGTTAAATATCTTCAGGCCCGGACGACCCAAAAAAACAAGAACCAACACAACAGGAACAGTTGGGTGGAAACCAAGGATGATATAGACTGGATTGGCAGTCGCCATAGTACGGATCGGCCGCGGTTTTTGTAGTTCGATTATTAAATCTAGATGGCGCTGAAGGCTAGAGGCTTTGAAGGCAAAACAATAAGACTACAGATGTTTCATATTACTACAAATGTATTATTTTTCAAAAATATTGCATAATAATACATTTGCAGTGATATGAAATATCTGTAGTCTTATTGTTTTGTCTTCAAAGCCTCTGGCTATTATATTTCAGCGCCATCTAGATTTAATAATCGAACTACAAAAACCGACTATGGCGACCGCCAATCCAGTCTATATCATCCTTGGTGGAAACTCAACAGGGTATATTTTTTTCAAAGCAGATACAATGTTATTATCAGGGCCGCTACTTTTCATGCCGATGACATCAATTTGACGTCACGCTGCATATAGGATGATCCCTAATAGTTTTATTGTAATTATTAATGGGAATGTGCACGTTTTTCTTGCAAATCCACACTGGGCTTTACACAAATAGGACTTTTGTATGAAACCAAAATTCATCATCATCATCATAATCATCATCATCATCATCATCCCAGCCTACATACGTCCCACTGCAGGGCACAGAATGAAGGGATGGGCCGTAGTTCCAACGCGGGCCCAATGCGGATTGGGAACTTCACATATCATTCATCATTCCTTGGCAGGTGTATACAGGTTTCCTCACGATGTTTTCCTTCACTGTAAAGCTCATGGTAAATTTCAAATGTGATTTCGCACATAAATTCCGAAAAACTCAGAGGAGCGAGTCGGGATTTGAACCCACGAAACCAAAAGCAAACTAAACTTACGATGAACCAAAATTAAGCGTCCGAAAATACGCGAGTCACAACTCAAAAATTAACCCCCACCCTCAGGCAACTATGCCCCCGTATAAGAAAGTTCTCATTTAACCTCTACATTCCATTATCACCGAAGCTACCGCTGCCAAAGCACCCAGAGTGTTAACGAAAGGACATACAACGAAGTCGTCATCTTCAGGGTAGCCCAGTAGTAGCCAGTCGCCACCACCAGTCGTGGATGGTACCGTCCGCTCCTGCCGACACCCGTAACTAGTCAGAGCAGCGGAAACTGGTCGAATTGGGGTTTTCTATTCTTTGTAATGTAGGGCATCGAAAGCCATTTCGAGATAAATGTTAAAAAGCATCGTTTTCTGTAGTTATTTAATTTTAATACTGGCTGAAATTTTTTTGACCGTGCAAATTTTCATACTGGTTTGCTTAGTGAAAGATATAAATGCGTTTTTTTTCAGTACCTTTCAACAACATCCTAAAAAACCATGCGCTTGTGGGCAGCTATGCGGCGGGTTGAGATATTAATAGGTGAGCGCACCCCTTTCCCCCTGCACCGCTAACCCCAAGCGTCACTCGGCTCCCGATTATCCACACGTTACTAATTATTTAATCGAGTAACACATTTATTTATGTTTTTTTTAGAAATGGCATCTTTAACCCTTTCAACGCCAACGACACATATAGGTGTCACAAAGTACAGTGTCAAAGTGATCTTGACACAATGACATAAGATTCAAAGCAGGTTTACGTTTTGTCGAGGCGCGGCGTTGAAAAGGTTAATTGTTATCGCCTGGGAAAATTTTACATGGTCAAAAAAATGTCACCCTGTATAATGTAATGCATCAAATAAGCAATGACCTTCATTTGACATTGATGTAGATGTCGTAGACGGTCCAAGTTGTACTTTAATCGGTGTGGAATAGCATTATTTACAATTCTTCACAAATTACGCGTGGATTATACTACGGAGTTTGATTTGGACCCGCTGTCTGACATCTAGCACTCTGACAGCGCCAGTAAAGTGACACTAGTTACAGTATACCACTACACAAGAAATAATTAAAGGGGTTGCCTTATCGTACGCATTTAGATAGATTTAGAAATTTGGCTGTGTGGGAGCCCTCAATTATAATCTGACGTCAACCAAAATAGTTACAATAATAAATTTTGAATTACTTTCTTAATTAATTGACTTTTCTATACAAAAAATAAATAAAATCTGTTACAGTCCGACAAGCCCGTGCGCGGCTCTCCGCGGAACCCTGTCGCAGTCAGCATTTGCCGCACTTATTAAAAACAATCTCGTTAAGAACAGCAGAGACTCCCTGCGACAGGGTTCCGCCGAGCGCCGCGCAGGAGCTTGTATTTTTTCAGACATTCCCAATTCTGAATATGGTCCCAAAGTAAGACCGGCACACTTCGTTCGTAAAGTTCAATTTGCCAGATTATCGATTTTGAGATACGAGCTATTCTCAAAGTAGTGACGATATGTATTTCATTCTTGTTTTTTTTCTCCTTGTTGTCACGGATAGAATTGTTTTTTCTTTCTTTCGACTTTTGTACCAAAAGTATGTCTTACATATTTCCGATATTTTTTTTCAACAATTCCCTTCTAAAGATTGTCCTTGACTGCATTTTCTGACTCAGTACTATACCGTTCAACTGTTAAGTAATAAAATTAAATGTATTTCGCTGATAGTTAAATACTCTAAAAAGTAGTATATGAATGAAGGTCAACATGCTAATAAAATGAGTAGTAAAAAAATGTTAGAATCAAGATTTTTCACGATGATTGTAAGTATGTCTGTGTTTTATATAAATAATGCCGACACACGCGCGATGCCACGCCTCGCCGTGATGTTTTTGTTTAACAATTACTAGATATAAAATTGTAAAATATGTGTCACGGAACGGTGACGTATTTTATGGATGACCACCTGTCATCGACATTATTATTACAATACTATGTTCGTACCGATGTTTTTTTTATTATATTTTTTGTATTTCACCTTCAAGTGCCAGATAGACGTACCTACGAGTGAGACAGCTTACTTGGGTGAATCAACTTTTTACTGGCACCCGTTGCTATGGTTACACAAATTTTGTCCCTTGGACAACCTAAGCATTTTTCTATGAAACAGTATGAAGTGTCACTTGGACAACCGGGGACAGAGTAAACAATATAAGGGTGGATCAACTATTTCTTGTTGTTATTCTGTCCCGTCAGCGAGGGGACAAAAGTAGTACAGTTTGATTAGAAGAAATGTTGTGTCACATTAACCAACATGCTTATTAGATGACCAATTGTAGAAGGGGTTTAAAACTACCACAACAATGCATGTTTGGTTTGGCAAATTTTAATCAGATAAATTTACGGTTTAAAGAGTTACTCAGGAGACCGTCACTATAGCAACGAGTGACAAAGAAAAGTTGATCGACCCATAAATAAATTGATTCACCCACTTGTGACTCAGCGAGCTTTCTATTTTGCTCGGATAAGCTCCCGAATTGAATGAGAGAGTGAAAAAATCCCACCAAGCCTCAAGTACGCGAACTTGCTCGTAAAAGTAAGGCCCAAATGGCCTGCAAAGCGCCCACTCACCGGCTGCACGTTCCCCACTTGTGGGCTGGGCTCGACCATCTCCCAGTCCGAGGGCGCGGCGGGCTCTTCTGTGCCGGGCTCGCCCACTCTGCCCACTAGCGCGTGGTACACCTCGATGTGTCCACGGACCCGAGACCGAGCGCTGTGAAACGTAAACATTACTTTTTAGACAGTGCAGTGCACCTTACATACAAGTGATCCTTCTAAGCAAGTACATAGTTGACAAAGTGCTTTACCATTTTTTTACGACAGTTCCTATGTCAAAATAAAAACTTTAAAGCTGATTGTCACATTGACTTGCAAGTGAACAGCTGATTGTAACATTCGACTTGCGAGTGAACAGCTGATTGTCACATTCAACTTGCGAGTGAACAGCTGATTGTAGTATTGACTTGCGAGTGAACAGCTGATTGTCACATTCGACTTGCGAGTGAACAGCTGATTGTCACATTCAACCTGAGAGTGAACAGCTGATTGTAATATTGACTTGCGAGTGAACAGCTGATTGTCACATTCGACTTGCGAGTGAACAGCTGATTGTCACATTCAACTTGCGAGTGAACAGCTGATTGTAATATTTACTTGCGAGTGAACAGCTGATTGTCACATTCGACTTGCGACTGAACAGCTGATTGTCACATCGACTTGCGACTGAACAGCTGATTTTCACATTGACTTGCGAGTGAACAGCTGATTGTCACATTCGACTTGCGACTGAACAGCTGATTTTCACATTGACTTGCGAGTGAACAGCTGATTGTCACATTCGACTTGCGATTGAACAGCTGATTGTCACATTGACTTGCGAGTGAAAAGTGCTTCATATCGTGCCGTTCCGCTCACGCTAATAGTACTAAACAAAAGAGTGGAAAGGAAGGCACTATACGAACTTCTAATTTCGTAGTAGCCGTTCAGATTCGGTGTCGATACTAGTTTCACGCCTACTTCCCAGCAAAGTAGTAGGTAGGTAGGTAGGTAGGTGTTTCCACCTGCTATGGTCCTAACATACATTTTTCGCTTCCACAACATTCATTAGTAGTAAAAGGTACACTACAGTCTACCTACACATTTAAAAATACATCGATCTAAGTCCGTCCATAGGCGAAATGCTTAGAGCAGTCGAGACCAACGTCACCAGAGCTGTCGACCGCTTAAAGCTGATGGGCGATCCGTAGATTCAATACAAAATTCAGAGCATTCGGGTTGAAGTCGACCCCGACCGCAACATGACTGCTCCCGTGCTGGTCTCGACTGCTCTAAGCGGTCCGTCTGTGGACCGTCTAAGTATAATAAACCCAACACAACAAAGAGTACTTGTATAATCAAAATCATATAGGGTGTGCCAAAACTGAACGATAAACTGGGACCGGGCCAGAGGTCAAGTTATAAAAGTTCTGGAAGAAATATAAAAAAAAAACTAATGTCACTTAGTGAAGTGATAATACTTTTTTTTTTGAAAACATCTAATACTAAAAGTGATATGTTATGTGCAAGGCTAGGATTTTTCATCGTATGGTAAAATGAAAGAAAACTATGGAGTCGATATTAAAGCTAAAATTTAACTCGTATTCATCACTCACTCGTTTTCTTAGTCCCGTAATACTTTTATCCCTTTAGTCAGGATAACACTGATAACAGATCGAAAATGTCAATCGAAAGTTAATTTATCTTGCTTAATGTACAAATCAAAAATCTGAATAAAAGGCTATTATTATTAATGTAATTAAAATATTAATTTTTGTATGTAGTACATTGTGGGAAGTCTTGAATATACTTCTCTAACGTCCGTTGATGTAGAACTATTTTAACCAATATAGAACCTGTTTTACTCTAGAAAGTATGGAAAAAGTCGCCATGATGTACTCAATTTTGTGTTTTTTGTGTTTTTGCTACAATATTTATATTTTGTTATGTATTATAAATCGCATTTTTCAAATAACAATGACATAGGAAGAAACTAGTGTTTAAGATACAGGCTCGGCCTAGTTTAGACATTAGGGTGTCGTATATTTTTTCTTAGTGTGTAAATCTCATGTTGGAACTATTAACTATGTAAGTTTTTGTCAATAAACATTATTATTATTATTATTATTAATTTACAATTGTCAGACAATACGCACGCCGTACCTAGTCAAGATTTTGAAGCACACATTCCTGTATCTACGTGTCCTAAGGACAAACTCGGAGCTTTCTTAATGTTCATTGTTTTATTTTATTTATTTAAAATATTTTTTTTTAAATTCAAATTATTTATTTACTTTTTTTTTTTTTATTTATTTACACAAAAACAAACAAAAGAAGTACAGAAATACTTATGATAAAATACATCTGCCAAACTGCATAGCAGTTTGTTGGCAGAAAAAAATACAAAAAATACAATTTACTTTAGGCATTAATTAAATGAATGAGTATGAGTATGGATATGAGTTAAATTTTAGCTTTAATATCGACTCCATAGTTTTCTTTCGTCTTACCATGCGACGAAAAATCCGAGCCTGGGTTATTTGACTCTATTATCGCTTAACTAAGTGATATGGAATTCTTTTTAGTATTTATTCCAGAACTGTTACAATACAACTTGGCTCCTCGCCCGGTGCAGGTTACCATTGAGTTTTAGGACACCCTGTATAAAGCACACAAAATGTTACATTTTTCTATCTACCTTACATGAAAAACTAGCTAAAATCGGTCCACTTTTTCGCATCGCTTTCGTAGAAAAATACTTTGAAATGTGGACATATTAACAACTAGTTTTTACCCGAGACCTCGCACGCCTAAACTATTACATGTCGCAGCCGAATTTAAAGTCGGATTTTACATGCCCCCTCTGAGGATATCCAAATGGAATTAAATTTGATACACCAGTTTATAACCTGTATTAACAGGTTCCCTGTTCTATGAGGCACATGCGCCTCACGTGCGACTTCATTGGTACGTCCATGAGGCACATGTGCCTCGTGACTCTATGAGCGTTTAATGTCATTGTTACTATGGGGACGTGTCGAAAGAACGCCGCACATTGCTTCGGGTCAGGGAAACTTTTAATATATAGGATACCTTTTATCCCGGAGAATGGCATAGTTCTCGAGGGATACCAAAAAAAACAAATTATTCGCAGACGGAGTCGCGGGTAACGGCTAAATTATAACATTAGTATGATTATTAGTAAGGTAGCGGCACCGACAAGTTATAAATTATTATAACCAATATGAACCTCGTTAAAACCCGTAACTTTAATCTACATTTCAAAGCTTTTTTTACACGAGGCAATGCCGCAGACTCGAAATTTTGTCTATAAACGTATCTACTCACACACATCGATGCGTTTTCAAACCTTTGCAAATGTAAATAAAGTCTATTTTAGACTGCGTGTGAAATATCATGCGTTTTGTTACATTATGGAGCTTAAAAATTATCGATAGTCAACGGCCACGGCATAGAAAAAAGGCAGAAGAAATGGCATGTGAATGAGACAAACTATATTTTACTATTTTATCTATTTTACCCACTTCAGTATTTTGTATAGATAACGCCACGAGAGTTGAGAGTTGTTGTGATTACACACACAGCTACATAAAGTACTGATTGCAAAAAGAGTAGTGAATGAATGAAATGAATGAGTGAATGAAAATGTGAGTTTATGATCTTATGATGAAATACCTACGCAATACTATGCATATTATAATTTTTCTTTTTTCTTATAACCTGTTTTTAAAATAAAAACAATTTGAAACTGATAAGAAATATTCGCAACAAAAATTCGGTATGTATTACAATACCGAAGTACGATAGACCGAATGTATTAAAACATCGAATGGGTCAAAAGACCGACTCGATTTTTTTCTGAAACCGTTAACTTTTTAAGATTGTTATAAAACAAACCTAACCTAACCTAATGGGTTCTGTGTGATGCCGTTTTAATAAATTCTAAGAAGTTTACGGTTTCAGAAAAAAAACGTGTCGGTCTTTTGACCCATTCGATGTTTTAATACATTCGGTCTATCGTATTTCGGTATTGTAATACATACCCGTATTTTATAAATAGCGAAAAATATGCTTATCTGATTTAAATAAAATAGATCAAAATTTTTATTTAGTTAAGTTTTCTTAGGTAAGTTATCTTTATATTCTTTTTTAACTGTTAATTTCATGTGTTTATGTTATTTTATTTTATGTACAGATTTTATGAATAAAAAAGCTTGGTTAATAAGAAAAAAAAATCTGTTTTGTTTGAACTAGATGTAAGTATTTTCCTAAATAAATCTTAACGAAATAGGTTGAAGAAATTTTTAGTGAATCTTGTAATTCACCGTTGAGTCTGTTGAACTTGCTATCGGTACGAATAAATGTCAAAATCCCGCTGTCATTACATGACGTGTTGTTGTGTGCGTGACCTCAACTCTGATGGCGTTACGTATACATCATGGCGTCCCAGCCAAATAGATGCAACGAATTTGCTGCGCACTCGCGACGGAAACGTTGCGCGGGCGCTCCGCTTCTAATACGTTAGCAAATCGCCAGTGTGACAAATATGGCTCTTAAGAGCTCGCGCAGACAGAGAGCGGTCTGGCGTTCCGCGTTCCGCGTTCCGCGTTCAGAGTTCTGCGTTCTTTCAAATGTACCGAGTCCCTTACGATAACGCACACAGCAGGCGGTCGGAACTCTCGAGCGGTCAATACACAGAACTCTGAACGCTTCCGGAACTCCAGACCGCTCTCTGTCTGCGCGCGCTCTAAAGCGTGTACAAATAACACACTCAAACAAACATAGCACCTTCACTCACCGAGCGATCTCGAGTATCATCCTAGGTCACTAAACTAAACTGAATACATGAAACTATTCTTCTGACTAAAGCGGCAGCCTAGTGGTTTGCTAAAGCCTCTCAAGCAGAGGGTCTTGGGTTCAAACCCGGGTTACATCTGTGAGGTGAGCAAACCTAGCCTATACTTCATTCAATTTAGAATTAGAAACCACAATAACATTATATTGCGTCTGGTCAACTATTTCTTACCTAGCAAATAGTATAGTCTGGGAGCCGCAAAATAAAATTGTTTTAATGTCACTTTATTTGCGTGTCGTCAATTGTTACTCTAGTACAAATTGTAAAGAGATTACAGTTCACGAGCCACAATATAATGTTGTTGTGGTTTATAATACTAAATTAAATTAAGTATAGTGCGGGTATTATAGTATGTTGCTCGAAGCAAGCGCCTGAGAGAGACAACAGGTGACCCTCGCGCAGGCAGCTTTCTCGCACAAAGACTTGCTATAGCAATTCAACGTGGGAATGCTGCCTGCGTGATGGGCACCCTACCTAAGGGTCCAAATTTAGATTGTAATTTTTAGTTTTAATTTTTGTTTAGTATTTTAAGTTACTTTTATTTATGTTAATATTAATATAAGTCTCTGTTTTAGAATAGTGCGGGTTGGAAACTTCACACACACAATTGAATATCTTCGTAGGTGTATGCAGATTTGTTCACGTTGTTTTACTACACCGTAAAACTCATGGTAAATTTCAAATGTATCGCGCATAAATCGCTCGAACCCACGACCCTTGCTTGAGAGGCCATAGGTCAAACTACAAGTATACCACAACGTGTTACAATTAACTTTGTTGAAAAATTAACTCTGTTCCCCAACAAACAGAATTCAATTTAGTATAACGTGGCCAGTTATTAAAGGGTGGCCAGTATTTTAAACATGAATTAACACCTCATACTAAAAATGAATTCTATTATAGGTGAATAGAGTTCATTTTTAGATTAGCTCTTCCTCTTAGATTATATTTACACACTAGATAGAGCTTAGGCGGCATCAAAACGTCCCCAAAAATATAAGCCAATCGTTAGCTTATATGTCATTTGCCCCTTTCAACCGGAATGACGTAACGCGGTCGTAAGATGGAGCTGTCAAATGGGTTTTGGACATTTTGTATCGCAGTGTTTGCTACTGACACTATCTAGTGTATAAAAATAATCTAAGCTCCTCCCTAATACTACACAAAATCATTTGAACTGACATAAACCCATGGTCTTAATACCTAACCAGGACTGAGTACTATCTTTTATTAGTCAATCAAAAGTGACCCATATTACCAAGCCATACAGTTTAACCCTTTCAACGCCACGCCTCGACAAAACGTAAACCTGCTTTGAATCTTATGTCATTGTGTCAAGATCACTTTGACACTGTACTTTGTGACACCTATATGTGTCGTTGGCGTTGAAAGGGTTAATAATGGCAACTAGAGACAGCGGTCCGAGAGATAACATACAAACTAGAGAAACTAGAGAATTGACAACATTTCATATTTCTAAGACTATAATTTGATTCGTTCTCTGTATTCTGTTTGGAAAGAGAAAGACGCTGATTGTTTTAAATTTTCACTAGGATTATTAATTAATTTGTTACATTTTTTTAAAGATGTGCTTATTCTAAAAGAACGCAACGATAGAATAGATCCATTACTTTTGTCTAGTCTCTATTAAAAAAAAGTTATGACGTAAATTTGACGTTAAGGTTGTTATCTAATTTAAAATTATGACAGCTCTTTTTTCAAGTGAAAAGGGTAAAGGAAACATATCTATTCTGTGGATGTATTTGTAAGTACATATATGTTTTTAAATTTGTTGTATTTTTTAAAATATGGAGAAATAAATTATAATAAATATTTTTCCGTGTTCAGGAGGCGAAACTCTTTCGATTCCTACAGTAATTTTCAGGTGTTGAAAAAATGAAAGGTTGTCAATTGTGTCCCACTCGCACCAGTACTTGATCACCCTAATTAGAACGAGATGCAACTCTCTTGTTTGTTTTTTTCGGCCTCACTTTTTTGTCGCAGTACTCAGTCCTGTAGGCTTATTGTCTAACTCTTCTGACGCTTGCCTTTGCTATCACTATTTCTTTCTGTCAAACGGTATAAGATGATGACAGAAAGAGATGGTGAAAGCGAAGGCAAGCGTCAGAAGCGTTAGACAATACGGCCTCTGGTTAGGTATTAAGTCCATGCATAAACCATTAGAAACCAACCAGCAAAAAAAAAGTGTACACCAGCAGCGCTAACACAATACTTACACGGACCTGCGCGGTCTCAGCGCGTACTTGACGGGCGCGGGGCGGGGGGCGGCGGCACTTTCCGCGGGGGCGGAGGTAAGCGGCAGTTCCACCATGCCGAGGAAGTCGTCGCGGGTCAGACGGTTCTCGTCGAACACTTGGATTAGGAGTTTGTGCTCTTGGGGTTTGACCTGTAGAGGGAAGAGCTTTAATAGTACATTATTGTCGTGGCCTGGAAGTAGGCAATCGCTGGCTGAGTATGAGTATTAAACGGACGAGCTTGCGAGTCCGTTTAAATAATACGAAGACAGCAATTGCTATTCCAGCCGAGACTAATATAAAGCTTTTCTCAAAAATAATGAAGGAAAAAAAAAGAACATACTTTTATTAACTTAAATAGGTATAAAGAATTGCAAATCACTTAAAATTAAATGTCATTAAACCCTTTCCCGCCTTTTTTCATTAAGAAAAACTACCTACAGGTGTATTTTTCTACCAAAAACACCACAAGCTGTTTCAAACACAACAAAAAAGTGTCGAGTTCTAACAAAACAACTGATACCGGTCTTTTGAGTTGGCTGTATACGAATTAGTGCCAACTTATTACCATGGCTCTTTTAACTTTTTAAAAAGTTTGAGACTCGACAATAATGGAATTTGTATGCGACATTGTTGTCGAGTTTATCGAGCCTGCAATGTTTTTAACTTTTTAATTTTTTTACTGTCCATAAACTATGCACTTCACGTTCTGATATGTAAAGAATAATGACAACTTTTACGGATATTTTTGAGAAAAAACATGTGGCGGAATGTATCGTGCCAAATGTGGCACGACACATATTCGCACGTTTATAACGATACTGACACTATACGAAAATTTTGTGTTATACATAAGAAAGGTTTATTTTTGAAATGTGAATAATTTAGTAGTGTCATTATCGTTAAAAACGTGCGAGTGACGCATATTTCAGATGTGGCATTGGAGGTATATATCACATGTGACAGATGTGGCACAAGACAAACTTAACCTTTCGTATGACGGAAGTAAAAAAAAAAAAAGTCGTGCATTCTAGCCTCAACAGTTTCATATAAATCCAATGATACCGATTTAAAAAAAATACAAAAAGAATGCCTTAAATTGGGTACGGATCCGGTACAAAGCATACGAAGGGTTAAGGCCCATTACATTAACTAAAGAATTATTTCGTTAATAATTTTATTTTTATCAAGGCTGATATAGACTGGATTAGCAATCGCCATAGCACAGATCGGCCGCGGAAAAATAGTTCAATTATTAAATCTAGATGGGGCTGACATATAGCCCGAAGGTTTGAAAGCAAAACAATAAGACTACAGATATTTCATATCACTGCAAATGTATTATTATGCAATATTTTTGAAAAATAATACATTTGTAGTAATATGAGGCATCTGTAGTCTTATTGTTTTGCTTTCAAAGCCTCGGGCTATATTTCAGCGCCATCTAACTGTTATTCTGCGGACGATCTGTACTATGGCGATTGTTAATCCAGTCTATATCATCTTTGATTTTTATCCATTTTTTACTTCTTTCTGCTAATAGAATAATACATAGGCTACTTATCATCTCGATATTCCCAGGGGATCCATGAAAAATCCCAAAATTGTAACCGCTAAATCAAGACACATGAAATTTGGTTTGGCGCGGTCGTTCGTCACAAAACGCAAATAAAGACCACGGTATATTTTATGGAGAATTCCCACGGGAATTTAGAAAAAAATCCGGAATTTCAATTTGACTGCCAGGCCTCTTGTTCGTACGTTATGTCTTATTGACTCTAGATTTTAAGCTTACTACACAATGTTTCCACTCACCCTGAACACAAACTCTTGATTCCATACTGGATTCAACGTCTGAAACAGAATATCCACAAGTTATACAGGACGCTACTTTAATGTAATATCCTCACACCTTTATTCTAACAAGTTTAATTTCAGATTTTTTAAGCCAAGTTTAGCTAGTAGAGGGGAACACTTGACTCGTGACAAATTAGCACTTTAAAGCTCAATACTTTGAAAACGTATTCCTAGATCAAAAAGTGGTTTGTCTTAGCAAACCTAAAATATTTTTGAAAGGATTGGATTGGATAGTATCCAGTGTAACCCTCACTATGGGTTTAGACCCTAAAAAAATATATTTGCAAAATTTCAGCCTACTAGCACTAACAGAGTCTAAGCTGAGCTGCGGATGGATAGACAGACACAGTGGACGAACATGACGAAACTATAACAGGATCAAGGACTACGGAACTCCTAAAAGATCAACGACCTTATGCAGGGTGAACAATGATTGCGTGCGTATAGGGGTTGTACTGTACTATAAAGTACGGTCGCGGAGCACGACGGATTTGGCACAATGACCTCCCCGTCTTTAGCAGTTTCTGTTACTCGCGCATAAATATTTGCCGTCGTATTCGTACAAATTCAAGCGTGCGAGCGCGACGGCGAATTTATCATGCAAGCGACAGAGACAAATAGCGACAGGTCATTGTACTAAATTCTTCGAGCTTCGCGACCGTGGTTTAGTAGGTATAGCATTTTTACGTCAACTTCTTTAGGACCATTTTAGAAGGAAATATCGAGGGGAAGAGAGGAAGAGGTCGACCTAGGTGCTGCTACATTAATAAAATAAAGGAAACAGCCGATCGAGATCGATCGCGGACAAGGACATGGCTCATAGGGATGAGTGAAGATACTCCACCGACAAGAGCGTAACTCTTTAAGTAAATGATAATATTGTACTAAAACTCACCTTTTTCTTGGTCTTGGTGAGAAACGTCTCGATGGTGACGTCACCCTCAGCCTTCTGCAGCTCCACGCGGACATAAGGATCGCTACGGACAAATAAACAACAATAACAAATAAAAGTACTGTAAGTATTTCGTCACTACTTTGAAAAAACCTCGTATCTCAAATCAATACGTAAACCAGATTGAACCTTGATATACTTTTAGTAAAGTTCACTTGGCAGATTTTCGATTTTAAGATACGCGATTTTTTCAAAGTAGTGACGATTTGTAGTTATGCGCAAGCCACACAGTACGCTTAGTATAAGTTTTACTTCACCAAAATACTTCTCGATCGCGTTTACGTAAAAATTTCAATTCTATGGAAACATGGACGCGCGCGCGCGGAGGCGCTGTCCATGTTTCCATAGAATTGAAATTTTTACGTAAACGCGATCGAGAAGTATTTTGGTGAAGTAAAAACTTATACTAAGCGTACAGAACAGACGTGGGAAACGACGGACGGACGGGTAGAAACGTCGCCACCCAAAGGAGACAGAAGAGATGGGGCGGAGACGCGGTCTGCGAACAAACGACGCGGACTGCAACGCGCCCCCATCTCTCGTCTCTTCTGTGTGGCTTGCACCTAATACATACGCAAAAAGCCAGTGTCATAATGGCTCTAAGAGTTCCTAGTTAGAACTATGGAACCCTAAAAAATCAATGCCCATAAAATCTCGCGCGAAGTAAATCATGATACATAAAAAAATATGACCAGTAAACGAAAATAGCCAACACTCTCAAAATAAATTAGCAGCGATTGTACATTTAGCTATTTCGGGTGCCATAAAAAGGTCATAGGTTCAATCACTGACTGGCAGTGACTCATACAAGCCAATAAGCGTCTGAAGCCACAATTAAAAGTGGTATAACCTGGTTTAAAACAAAATTAAAAGCTCTTCACAGGCTTCATTTTTTAACGAAAAATACTAATGTTTATTCTCGAGTCTAGGATGTTTAATATGTACTAACTGTTGCCCGCGACTCCGTCTGCGAAAGATTTCTTTATCCGCGAAGAATAGTAGCGTACGACCTATTCTCATACAGTGAAAAAAGTTTCATAAAAATCGGTCGAGCCGTTTCGGAGGAGTTCGATAACAAATACCGTGACACGAGATTTATATATATTACCTCTAGATTAGAATAACTGTTGCCTGCGACTCCATGTGCGAAGAATAGGGGTATAAAAAATAGCCTACGACCTCCCGAATGTAAAGAAAAAAGTTGTATTAAAATCGGTCGAGCCGTTTCAGAGGGGTTCGATAACAAACACCGTGACACGAGATTTTTATATAATTAGAAGATTTTATTAATAACAGGGGCAGCCCCGGGATCTAATCACACTATACTATCATTACTCACTCGTATACCTACTTGTACGTGAGTCGTGTACAATGTGACAGTTATCACGAAAGCTAAACGGAAGTGAGTAATTAATGTAATTACCAACAGGCGCACTCAAAAACGTCAGTCAACTCTGCAATCGAACACTCATAACAGACGATTAAATCAAGAGGACCTTTTCTTTTGTTCCTTTATAATAAACCTGCTGTTACTAATTATATTACAGAGGTCTAATTATGTACCGTAAACTGGGGTTACTTTCAAATGCAGGGACTACTTTGGAAAACAGTATTTATCTGTGGCAGTGAAATATCTACCTTGATAAATTACCTAACTTTTTACGTCATTTGCTCAATCGATCTAAGAATATTTGCGCTTTTATAACCATTTTAAATCTATCAAAGTAGCCCCAAAAGTTCCTAAAGTAACCCCAGTTTACCGGTACCACTAGCTGCTGCCCGCGACTCCGTCTGCAAAGAATCCTTTTATCGTTATCCCGCGGGAACTATGCAATTTTCCGGGATAAAAAGTATCCTATATGTCAATCCAGGTTATAAACTATCTGTGTGCCAAATTTCATCAAAATCCGTCAAATCATTTTAGCGTGAACGAGTAACAAACATCCATCCATCCATCCATACTTACAAACTTTCGCGTTTATAATATTAGTAGGATTAATTTCGTATGGCATTTTGATTCTGCTTAGAGGTCGATTCATATCTAGCTACATACACAGAGCTTACTGGTGAGATCAATTTGCCACTTTGAGATTTGCATTTTTTCCCCCACATGTTTTTTTTCTCACTATGGTTTTTTACTGAAGTTTATTTTCACAGTAGCGTTTTTTAGGGTTCCGTACCCAAAGGGTAAAACGGGACCCTATTACTAAGACTCCGCTGTCCGTCCGTCTGTATGTCTGTCCGTCTGTGTCTGTTAACTAGACACTTGAAATTTTCACCGATTATGTATTACTGTGACCGGTATAACAACAAATAATAAAAATAATATTAAATATTAAGGAGGGGTACATTTTACTTAGAAGCAGGGTTCTGCTAACACTGGATAATTTATAGTTACGGCTGTACACGGCGTATTTTGACATACCTAAAAATTTGTACGCAACCCTCGGTGCGCGAGTCCGACTCGCACTTGGCCGGTTTTTTACTGTGGGTAGGACCAAGTTTGGCTTACCTGGCACCGAATATGTCCTTCTTGGCCAACGAATACGCTCCTATGATCTTCAAGCGAAGCAGGAAGCTGTTCTCATCAGTCTGAAACAGAGAATAGCTGCAATTAGCAAAAGTGCGTGAGTGTTGACGTTTCTCGTTAAGAACATGAAACATAGATGTCGCTAGATGTCTCTGCGTAAAGACAAACTATAGAAAGACAAACTGAAAAATGTTAAATAAATAAAATAAATAAATAAATATCACGGGACAATCTTACACAGACGACCGAGTGGACGTAGGCCGGTTGGTCGTCCCAGGTACCGCTGGAGGGACGAGGTCCTGAAAGACCTTTTGGATCTCGGGGTCGAAGACTGGCAAGAGCTGGCTCAAGATCGCAAAGCATGGCGCAATCTGGTGTTGGAGGCCAAGACCCACTTTGGGTCACTGCGCCCTGGCAGTAAGTAAGTAAGTAATCTTACACAAATCGACCTAGTCCCAAACTAAGCAAAGCTTGTACTATGGGTACTAGACGACGATAAACATACTTATATAGATAAATAAATACTTAAATACATAGAAAACATCCATAACTCAGGAACAAATATTCGTGCTCATCACACAAATAAATGCCCTTACCGGGATTCGAACCCAGGACCTCTTGCTTCGTAGGCAGGGTCACTACCAACTAGGCTAAAGCGGTCGTTAATAGCGGTGTTGATAGGTATATAGGGAAAAATTGTGTCTTAACTTAACTCCTGACCAGTGGTGGTGTAGGGGTATAAGCACGCAACACGGAATGCTGAGGACCTGGGTTCGATTCCCAGCGCTGGTCTCTTTTTCTGGGTTATTTCTGTGTATCAGTTTGTATTTAGTATAAAAATATTAAAAGTGCGTAACACAATCCTTTACCCGCGGCTTCGTCTGCGTGAAATTGCAGTATTTGGGGAATCGTGAATTAACACTTTCTTGCCACCCGTTGCTATTAACCCAGCCTGTATACGTCCCACTGCAGGGCACAGATTAAGAGGGCTTGGGCCGTAGTTCCAACTACGAACGAACTTCGCACAATACTTACTTGATGAAGGACATCAAAAAGAAAGCAAGATTACAGGCTAAATACGAGTCTCTCTGCAGTTGTTTTAAAGAAAGTTGTAAAACAAGTGCGAGCCGGACTCGCACTGGAAGGGTTCCGTACCATTATCTATAAAAACGCCATAAAAACACCTTTGTTGTATGGGAGCCCCCTTAAATATTTGTTTTATTATAATTTAATGATTTATTTTTAAAGTGAATACATAACTAAATATTCTGTGAATATTTCAAGCGTCTACCAGTTGCCGTTATCAATATCGAGCAAAAATGAGCAAAAAATCACGTTTGTTGTATGGGAGCGCCCTTAAATATTTATTTTATTCTGCTTTTTAGTATTTGTTGTTATATCGGCAAACGAAACAAAACGTGTAAACATAACGTGACCTTTTTTTAACCCCCGACACAAAAAGAGGGGTGTTATAAGTTTGACCGCTATGTATGTGTGCCTGTCTGTCTGTGGCATCATAACTCTTAAGCGGGTGAACCGATTTGGATGCGGTTTATTTCATTAGAAAGCGGGTTTCTTGGCGATGGTTCTTAGATATGTTTCATCAAAATCGGTTCAGCCGTTTCAAAGTTATCAGCTCTTTTGCTAGCTGCGGAAAGGATCTTAGACGCAAACCGGGCATTTACTTTGTTCTAAAATTCGTGTGACATAATTGCGTCGGGGTTTTTAAAATTTTTAATTTATAGTTATTGTCACTTTATAACGGGACAACGACTCGAACTACGTAGACATCTGCATAATTGAGTTTTCTTTTCTGCCCGCCTTATCAAAGAAAATACATGTTCGACTGCCGCTTACGTGTCTTTATTTTAAATCTTATGAAAACGGGACATTTTCGCGTCCCCGACTTGTTTTTCGGGATACCGGGACAAACCTGAGAGCGGGACAGTCCCGTTCAAAACGGGACGTACGATTACATTATAAACACCACGCAAAACCCTGACATGCCTCCGTGGAGTACTGTACCACAAAACTACGTGAAAAGACTAGCACGTTGCTACGCTAATGCGGCGAAACGCGAACAGGTATAAAGCCAGAAGGAATTAATGATTTTGAGATACATCAGACCAAGGATGATATAGACTGGAATGGCAGTCGCCATAGTACGGATCGGCCGCGGTTTTTGTAGTTCGATTATTAAATCTAGATGGTGCTGAAATATAGCCAGAGGCTTTGAAGGCAAAACAATAAGACTACAGATATTTCATATCACTGCCAATGTATTATTATGCAATATTTTTGAAAAATAATACATTTGTAGTACCTAATATGAAACATCTGTAGTCTTGTTGTTTTGCCTTCAAAGCCTCTGGCTATAATATATTTTAGCGCCATCTAGATTTAATAATCGAACTACAAAAACCGCGGCCGATCCGTACTATGGCGACTGCCAATCCAGTCTATATCATCCTTGATCAGACATCACTAACAATCTCACTGGTACTGAAATCTAACACAAGGTACAGTAAGATTATTTCCACTCTGACACTCGGCAATTCTCGACATACAGCCAGAAAGATCGGAAGTGCAATACTTAGGCTGAAGTTTTGTTATTAATTACAATACAATACAATACAAATATTCTTTATTGAGCACCAAAAAAAAAGTACAGAAAAATAATAATAACAATAAAAAATCAGGCAGACAATAGGCGGTCTTATCGCTCAAAAGCGATCTCTTCCAGACAACCAATACTGGATACATGTACAAATATGAACAGGAATATTACAAAAGGATAATTACATTAAACAGGTTTGGATATTTCATGTGATTAAATACTAGGATTTTATGTAAGTCCTGTATGAGAAAACATGAAACTTTACGATTAAATCTGAGACGTCCAGAGTGAAAAAAATTTACTGTAAACGATCGTCTTGCGGCATGCGGCCATGTCAGCGTAAATTGGCATCACGTAAACTTACCATTACTTCCACTTCCTCACTGGGCAGGGTAAAATTCTTTCTGGGTCTCAACAACTTCATGGTCTTAGAACGGACTGATCAAACTACAATGTCGTTCAGTTTCAAACTACCCTACTTTAACCTCTTCACCGCCACACTCGTCTAGCCGTGACAGCCAATGGAATGCCTCACACGCAAACGTCATCTATACATGACCAATATTTCAACTCGAAATTAACCCTTCTACAATGGATTTTAACACGTTCCCTGTCCGTGCCTTAAAGTAGAACTTTATTACAATGGAATAAGAGCTATCGTGCCCCACGTATGGGTCACTGGACTGTGAACGTGTTAAGTAGAAAATCGGTTTGTCATGTAACGTTTGTTAAAATGTTGCTAGTGTCAAAAATTGTAGTTTATTTTTTCGGTCTACCCGTCATCATAACATCTATACTATTAATTTTATTTTACGCAAGTCATAGCCAAAAGGAAAGAAATGTTTAACTGGGCAAACACAACATACACGTTGCTGCTGTCAGGTGTCATTGGCAGTAGTGGTTGTTAACCTATTGCGATGCGTACCTGCGAGGCTACTCCGACAGTCGAAAATCGAAGTTCGTAGAGAAGAGTAGCGTCTTGCTCACTCTCGTATTAAATGCTATTTGCGTGAGGGGGCGGCACGATACTAAGTTCGAATCATCGTTAGTATAAGGCCTGGGGGGCTACCACGAAATTCGATTTTCGAACGTCGTATCGTGCCGTCCCCTTCATTGTTCGAAAATCGAATTTCATTGTTTAAAGCCTGTTGCCATGGTTGCCAAAAACAAAAAAGTTTAAGTATTACATACATACACAAAATCACACCTGTATTCCCAAAGGGGGTAGCCAGAGCACACGAAACGTTGTGTTTACGTTTCGAAGCTACTTTTAGCAATTTTAGGTTTAATGGTAAAAGTGCTATAATAGTGACAGGTTGCTAGACCATCGCGTACTACCTTTTCATCACTCTTGCTCGTCAATGGTGTTATTCCATGCCCGTATACTAAATGACAATGGCCTAAATTGTTCTAAAGGGAGTTATGGATTTACGTACAGTTTAAAGTTTCATAAAAATCGGTCAAGCCGTCTCGAAGGAATATGAGAGAGAGAGAGAGAGAGAGAGAGATGTTTATTTACACATATTCGATACAAACACAGAAAAAAAAATAAATTTGACAGGAAATTTACAAATTAAAAAAATATATCGAATAGTATAAATTGGGCCCCACTCAGCATAATGTTGTGGCAAGCCACAACGCTGTTTTTCAGTGGGACCCATTTAAAAACTAAACACAAAAACATACACACTGTGACGACACGAACGCCAGCGTATAGTTCGCAACAAAAACCAAATTAGAAGCTGGAAGTAAATATGTATGGCAATATGATATAACAAACATTGTGACACGAGATTTTAATATATTAGACTAGCTGTTGCCCGCGACTCCGTCTGCGAAGAATAGGGTATAAAAAATAGCCTACGACCTATTCTCAGACCTACCAACCGAATATAGTAGACAAAAAGGTTTCACGAAATTCGGTCGAGCCGTTTCAGAGGAGTTTGATAAGAAACACCGTGATACAAGATTTTTATATATTAGATTTAATTATACCAAATTTTAGTAGTAAAAAACAGGTTGTCTGTAAAGTCAGTTTACGGACGATAGTTTAATGTGACAACGTCACAACAAAACATACAAAAAACAAAAATGAAACCAGGCGGTCACCCATCCAAGTACTGACCGCGCCCGACGTTGCTTAATTAACCTCTGTAATCGGGCGAGAACCGGTGTTTTGTCAAATATCTTTTTTTTATTTTCTTTTTATTTCTTCTTCTTCTTGAAAGTGGTGCAACGGCAAAATGCACTGTGGGGTACTGTGTGTGTACTGCAGTGTGGGGGAGGCATTACCTCGCCTAGGCTATTCAACGTTTATATTAATGGGTTGATCGAGGAGCTCCGCAGCACAAATATTGGATGCCATGTGGGCGGAGTGTGCATAAATAATTTAAGCTACGCAGATGATATGGTGCTGCTGAGCCCCTCGATTAGGGCCCTAAAACGTCTTATTTCAATTTGCCAAAGTTATGCGGAGTTGCATGGCTTAAAATATAACGCAGCAAAAAGCGAGGTGATGTTCTTCAAGCCTAAATCTAAAACATATGTTACAGTGCCTAATGTAACACTTTATGGTAGTCCTCTACGTTGGGTTACAAAGTTTAAATACTTAGGTCACTGGATTACGGATGACCTGAAAGATAATTGCGATATTGAAAGGGAGCGTAGGTCGCTGGCCGTCCGCTGTAATATGCTCACCCGCAGGTTTGCGCATTGTACGGAGGCAGTAAAAGTGACACTGTTTAGAGCCTATTGCCAGAGTTTTTACACGTGCAGCCTGTGGGGCAGTTTTACGCAGCGGGCGTACAGTGACTTGCGAGTCCAATACAATAACGCTTTCAGGGTGCTGATGGGGCTGCCGCGCTATTGTAGCGCTTCTTTGATGTTTGCCGAGGCACGAGTGGATGGTTTTGCGGCCATCATGCGTAAGCGGTGTGCCTCTCTGTTGAGCCGCTGGCGCGACAGCTCCAACAGTATTCTCGCTGCGTTAGGTGACAGGTGGGACTCACCACTGTTAGAGAGGTGGATTAAACTTCACCAAGATGTTACTTAGTGGATGATAAATGTATTGTATTGTTTCTAGTTTTATAAGTACTAATCTATTTTTATTTTATTTTTAATATTAACAACCTATGGAGAATATCTGAAATAAATGAAATTATTATTATTATTATTAAAATCAATGAAATTTTCATTTCCCCTTTAACCCAAAATAATACTCTTCATAATTCAACTCTATTAATTTTGTTCTATTACCGTGTTGTGATTTCATTGCAATGACCTGTTTAAGCTATGGTCATTAACCTTTTGAATGCCACACATTGTTTTTGTTAGGAACAAAATTGATTCTTATGCGGATGCGGGTAGGTTTAATTTTGTATTACCGTACTATTGTCTATAGCCAATGCTGGCGATCAAAAGGTTAAAAACAAAAACAAATTATTTTTATGTAAACAAATAGTGACCTTCTTAAGATCGGAGGAAATGGGCACAGACCCAGTGTACCCTAATGGAGAAGGACAGACGTATATCTTGACTATCACAGAGATACGCTAAAAAGGGATTTTCCAAAATTACAACAGGATAGAGAACTAGTTTTGGTTGTCTGAAAGAGATCGCTTTTTAGTGATAAGACTGCCTATTGTCTGCCTGAATTTTTATTTTTGTAATGTCACCGCTTGACCCTGGGGCCACAATGGACCAGAGTTGTGGATGACGAAGCACAGTGGTGACTGTTGGAGGAGGCCTATGCCAGAAGGCATGCCAATATTAGAGATATTTTATAAATAATTGTAAAAAGTGTTAAGTAATTTGAGAATAAATGGCATTATTATTTTTAACGACCGCTTTAGCCTAGTTGGTAGTGACCCTGCCTACGAAGCAAGAGGTCCTGGGTTCAAATCCCGGTAAGGGCATTTATTTGTGTGATGAGCACGAATATTTGTTCCTGAGTTATGGATGTTTTCTATGTATTTAAGTATTTATTTATTTATATAAGTATGTTTATCGTCGTCTAGTACCCATAGTACAAGCTTTGCTTAGTTTGGGACTAGGTCGATTTGTGTAAGATTTTCCCCTAATATTTATATTTATTTATTTTATTACTAGCTTTAGCCCGTGAGTCCGTCCGCGTGGAATTAGTAATTTGGGCAGCTTATTTTTTTTATCCAATTTGCTTTTTCATCAATTATGGCTCTCCTTAGTTCCTCGATATAAAAAAAATTACCCCCCCGCACCCTCCCAAACCCCCTCCCCCCGACCCCCCACCGAACCCCCCCCACACCCGCGTTCACATCCGCCACCGTACCTACTCCCAAGTCACTACTTCTAAAAACTGTTCTATAAATTCTTAAAATAGACGTATCTTTCTTATTTGTGAACCGATTCAAATGAAACAAACACTAAATGTTAATCCAAGAAAATACCAACATATCAGTGAAAACCGCATCCTTCTAGGTTAAGCCGTTTCTGAGATTAGCGCGCACAAACGCACAGACACACAGACAATAATTCTAAAAAACATTGTTTTGGGTTCTATTGCGCTAGTAAATAGCCCTAGTGACAGTTTTTCTCAAATATCTTCAATGTACAGACACCGACTTGTTACAGATTTATTATATGTATAGATTAATATTACAATGTCACTGTACTGCTTTTGGTGTTCAATAAAGAATATTTGTATTGCATTGTAGTCTAACATATTCTTCCACGGGAGTAAAGCGCTTAATACTGAAAAAGATTGTTTGAAGTTTGAACCAACAAAACTGCCAGTTTAAAACTGGAAAGCATTCTCATTAAATAATATAACACAGCAGCAGTCCTTGAGATACACTTGTATAAATAGCAGAAAAACAAAAATATGAACAACTCGCCAATCCAAACACAAGATGTAGATCATCAAGGTCATGATACCTTTGTTTGTAAACATAATAGAATCAATTACTATACATCTCTTAACTCTTTAATATGTTCAACATGTCATATTGGACTCAAGTGGCCTAGACCGCCAGCTTATGCAAAAATGCCCAAGTTAAAGGACAATCTCATTAAATGGCTTAACTACCACCTACACAAACCCAACATAAAAAATATCCAATAGGAACATTCCTATTAGATTTATGTAAGAAATCTAACTGTAACTATTAATAATGCGCCAAATCTCTATATTAGGAGCAATAGATGCATCTTTATAACACAGGTAGGGTCTTAAAAGCAAAAAAACGTGTTTACAACTAATTAAAATAGTCATTGAAATCAACGAGTTTTTACCGTTCTTATGTTAATAGATAGTTTTGAACGCAACTTACACGAGTGTCCGACTGCCAAGCCATCACCCATGTGAGAATAAACTAATTTTCAAACGGAATGAGAAACAATCCACATTCCCTGTAAGTCATAAGGTTGGGTGCAGTATTATGACACGTCGTTGTTCGGCAACTCCTCACAACTCCATTAGCACGTAATTAACATATGAAATATGATATTAATTGGTAAATATAAAATCTAAACACCAAAATTGCACTAATTCTCAACAGAATCATGTAAAAATACAAACAAAAAACTAAAAAATTGTGAAAATTATTCACTCTTCCTGACAATCAAATGACAGAGTATTTGTCATTCTTTTTTTTTACGCATAACGCTCCGTTACACGGATGTTGTCGATTGTGTTTAAAGATAATCGAGTTTCAGTGATGTCCTAAACAAGATTATCACTGATGTAGTCACTCAATAGGAATTTAATTAAATTGTATAATTATAATTACAATACAATACTAATAAAAACTTGACAGCATCAGATATTAGTAGGTATTAATTATAATTATCGATAACTCAATCGCATTTCCGTGTTTTTGACTATATTTTTTTTTTGTAAGAAAACATATTTCAACCAATTTTCTTGTATATTTTTACACTAAACAAACGCAATAACTGATATTATTAAACTTAGTTCATTTAATTGCCTTTTTTTTAGAAGTGGGCCGCCGGTTTAACTTTTGCTCCGGGCCATGTGATTTCTGGTGCAACACAAAGGGTTTTTAACGTGGCAATACGGCCGTATGATCTAAAGTGATGGGTACCTTAAGTACCTACCTTTGCGCCAGGAATTATACAGGGTGGGTTATTTATTTAAGTTTAAAATTTGACTTAGTATTTTTTATATATGTCATAGAACTTTTACTTATATTAAATTAATATTCTTAATAAGTAGGTAGGATTCTATGTATCATGTGTGTAAATATACAGGGTTATTTGTAATTCACTAGCATCCTTTTAACCCTAAACTCCTACCACTTAAACAAATGTTTTTTGTTTTACGGCTTTTGTCATAACTTAATATTTTTGGTGTAATAACGTTTTGAAAATTTGAGATTTCCTCTTATTTTTACGATACTCTGTGTATTTGTATGGGAAAAAAAGTGCTTCATTTTAAAAAGTCGTAAAACAAAAAACATTTGTTTGAGTGATAGGAATTCAGGGTTAAGAGGATGTCAGTAAATTAAAAATAACCCTGTAGATACTTATTTTAGTCTGTCATTAACCGTCCGCATTTAATCCTGCCAGGGTACATTATGTCTTGTTGCAAATATTTAATAGTACCTAATGCTTTTTAACAACGAAACAAAAAACAAATTCCTAAGCTACTCGTTTCGTGTAGTTTTCAAATAATATAATTATAACAAGGAACGTGATATAATTTTAAACAGAAACTCCATTGACGATAAGAATAAAAACCGTCTAAAATTGTTGGTTTTTTTTCGGTAAGCGAGACACATTACACTGTAATTGACTATTAGTATTCTGTGCACGTACAACGTCATCATAAATCACAATCTACTAGGCGGCATCAATGACTCGCGTGTCCCTTATTAATCTTGCGATTACTTTGACTTCTGATGGCAAGTCGATAGCAAACGGCTACTAATTATCATAATGAAATCTGTCATGTGCGAATTTGTGTTACCTTAGACGTGATTATTTGCTAGTAAGTCTATGACTTGATAATGTTAACAGCACTTTAGCATAAATTATTGAGATAACGCGATGTGAATTCGAAAGTATGTCTCACTTGATGCTGCAAAGAATATCGCGGTTCGGGCCTCGGCAAGCCAGGCACACGGCTCGGCCGGCGCCAGGAGGACCAGGAAGAGGATCGGCTGCGGTGTGCCTCCTCTACACTCCCAGCCATCTCCAGAATCCTTGCAGCATTCATCGTTCCCACGGTATCACTCATTCCTCATGCCCAGCCTCAATACACACTTGATTAGTTGTAACCAACACACGTATTGACACTCCACCATTACTTTGAACTACGCAATGAACTTTAATATCAAATCAGAAGAACAGCCTTTTATTTTATTAAAGATTGCACACATAGCACTCTTAAGGTGCAGAGTGAGCCATATGACTGCTCTAATCTTATCAGGACAAGAAATGGGCACGATAAAAGAAGTCAGCGTTTACAATTAGCATTTCAGTGATAACTACAGCCAAAGTGGCGCACTGACAAACAATTTTAGACTTTATTTTGCGGCAAAATAAACCCTACAATAGTTTAGTAAATTAACGTACATATTGTAGCAATTGTTTTCGTCTTTATAACCGATTGTAGATAAACTTATGCGTTTTTCTTTCAGTGAGAGTGACCATTTAATTACAAAGCAAATGCTTTGTGTGAAGTTTATTTCCTTTTTTTTATATATAAACAACTAGCCTACTGTCCGCAGCTTCGCCCACGATAAATTAATTTTCCCGTAGGAAAATGTATTTTCCCGCGGTAAAAACTGTAGTCTATGTCACTCAGTGATAGTAACGTAGCTTTCTAACAGTAAAATAATTTTTGAAATCGGTCCAGTAGTTTTTAAGTTTATTCGTTAAGTACATAGAAAAATACAAATCTTTCCTCTTTCTAATATTAGATAACAATAATATAAATATCAATAAAAAACCTCAAATAAGAAAGGGTTTTACAAAAATAGAAAAAATACAGTTTATCATAATAATGGCCGCTTTTATTATATAAAAAATACATTAAATAACACTTATTTATATTCCTAACAAACCCTCGCCACTTAACTTAACCCATGACGTAGTTAGTGACGTGAACCAACACATTTGCATAAATTATCTATCTATCTAGCATTATCAATTATCTTTTGTCTTGCTGTTGCTATTGGCTACTATTTGAGCATTACTTTGTGTCATTATTCCTTTGTAGAGCTGGATAAAGGGATACTCTACCATAAGACACAAGGGAAGAGAAAACATAAACGTCAAAGCTGACACGGCGGTTCCATCCGCCAACTGAAAAAAAAAATCATATTGATATTTTATCTAATCTACTCGAAAATATTACTCAAAATAGACAGGCTGTAAGTTAGTGTAAAATCTTATCTCGCACAAATATTTTTACGCTAATACAGGATCTATTTCACTACATCCTACTAGATTAAAGTAAGTACCTATAGCTAGCTGTTTTTGGAATGCATTTGGAATCATTTAAATAATGCAAAAGACATGATTCAAAATTATGCAAACAGTTAATAGCATCCATTGTTAAATGGGGTCAGTATCAATATTACTAATTTAGATATTTTGTATACGTTTTTGTGGTGAAAAATGTCTCAAATATGCTTGCGTTAAAGTATCAAACACTGTGAAGTAGATTTATCAAAGAAAAATGTGTCAATTTGCGGCACCAGAGGCGCTGCATACTTGCTCATAGTAAATATTACTTATCTACTCAGTTTCATTTATTAACAAGGTGATTTCATACACTGTCATTAATGTCTAAAGGTATAAATTTGATTGAAAAAATTAAATCAATTGCCAACTATAGTTGCCAAAAGTATGCGAGTGAATATGTGTAGGTACTTTTTAATTTTTACTCACCATATTAGTTAGAGATGCATTGAGGGGATATAGTCTGCTGGCAGCCAACACCCTATTCACTATGACATGCATGAGCAAGGCAGAGAGAGACAGCCGGCTGAGCACTACCCATCCTTGCCACTCTATGACATTACGGTACAAATCTGTGACAAAAAAAAACAGATAGTGAAATCCATTGACTGTCAGTGACAGTGAATATGTTTGCGAACTATGTTATTAGATGAATCAATGTTGTATTAATACATATATGTATATAGAAGAGTCGTTTTTAAAAAAAAATTACATGCATTAAAGGGTTAATGACAGCAAAATTACGATCGCGTCCTTTGTGTAACGAAAGTTAGTCATGCAAACTATATGGGTAACTTTCGTTACACAAAGGAATCAAGTAAGTTTTGTTTTGATTAAAGCCCATCATTGTGTTTTTTTTTTTAAACGACTCCGGTATGAAATTGGAATTAATAGATTTGTGTGATGAAATGGTTTTAATTTATCGTAGTGGTTTTAGTTAATCGTAGGTATCTAGACAGGTCTAGTGATGTAGGTTTCAGTCCAAGGGCAAAACAAACGTGAGCAAGTTACTAAAGTTTAACTAACGTAGGTAACTGTGACTTAACTGTGGTCACAAAATAAATAAATATATAGACACATATTTTAATAATATAATTATTGGTTTTTCAGTGTCGTCGTTAAAATTTTAAGCTGGATTCAAATTAAGCTTGTGGCCTCTACGCTCTTGGACCCCTTGGATCTCGGTCAGTCACCATATTTGGGTCGTAAATCGTAACCTACGTCAGGACCACGCACGTGTCTGGCCTGTTAAAAAACCTACACACACTTTACACACACGATTAGAGTTCTATCCTCGGCTAAGTGAAGAACGGACCCGAGAATGGGTCGTATACAAGGATGAATTTAACTGTGTTTAATTTGTTACATAAAATGTTAACAAAATAATCCATCAGTATCTTGAAGAAATAAAAATAAACTAAACAAGGAAAATCTCTTAGGGCCGGTACAGACGGACAGCATTCGAACTGCATCCAAGCTGCAAAATAGCAGTGCAGGTGTTTGCAGTTCTAACGCAGTTGACGTAACTGCATAAAATTGCAAACCTACCGCGCAGTTGCAATGCAGTTGTAATGCAGTTCTATTGCAGAGCTACTGCAAGCAGACTACGCAGTCGGCTTGCAGTTTTGATGCAGTTACGTCAATTGCATCAATGCAGTCCATCTGTTCCAGCTCCTAGTGGTTGACGTTCACCCTGCTGTTGACTCTATTGCTAATGGCATAAAATAAAATGTGACAACTACTGGCATAGTGCAGCACACGGACGTCTGTCTACCTATCATTAATCGCATGAATAATTCGTACCTTCGACCTTGAACACGCAGCCCAAAATGAAAACTCCCATGATGGCGGCATACGCTGGCTTATCTAGAGTGGCGTATATCGACACGGTGAGATGGGACGTCATAGTGAACAGCAGTACAATACCCATGAGGGCATATGCAAAAACTAGAGGTATTGCCATTCTGAATGCGAATATGAATTTCTGAAAAAAAGAGTAATTAAATTCATCTTTTGGCACGATATAACATAATACTGCATTTTGATTTGTATCCAAGGCTTTAAAAATTTGGTGTGTTATAAATATTTAAATATTACTTTCATTAACATGTTAGTTATTTATCGACAGTCATTTCAAGGTTTTTTTCTCTCTTTCTTTTCCGAGGCACCTGTGTGACGCCAGCCTAATTTTTTTTAGGGTTCCGTACACAAAGGGTAAAAATGGGACCCTATTACTAAGACTCCGCTGTCCGTCCGTCTGACATCAGGCTCTCATGAACCGTGATAGTTAGACAGTTGAAATTTGCACCGATAATGTATTTCTGTTGCCGCTATAATAACAAATACTAAAAAACAGATTAAAATAAACATTTGTTTTAGGAGACTACCATACAACAAACGTGATTTTTATTCCGTTTTAATAGATAACTAGCGGTTGCCCGCGTTTCCGTCTGCGAAGAATAGGGGTATAAAAAATAGCCTACGACCTATTTTCAGACCTACCGAATACGGAGAAAAAAGTTTTATAATAATCGGTCAAGCCGTTTCGGGAGAGTTCGATAACAAACACCGTGACACGAGATTTTTATATATTAGAAGATGGTACGGAAACCTTCGTGCGCGAGCCCGACTTGCACTTGGCCGGTTTGGAAGCTATTAAAAATTCACAGAAGCATTTTCAGGATTCTAACAAAAATAAATAAATAAAAAAGTAAAGATTTGTAGCAACAGGACCGAAAAAAGTATCTAAGACAGTGTGATGATTTTCTTCTTTGATCAATTATAACTGTAGATACACATTGCCGAACAAAATCCCCTTCAAAGAATGTCCGAACTTTTTTATTTGGTTGCGTAACAAATAAAATCATCACCTACACAGAAATTTGAACCTAGTCTTTACTTCATTACAGTCGAATTTCGGTAGCGGCAAAACTCCACTTGACAGCTAAACTTGACAATTTCACGCAACGTTCTGAGAAAAAAGAAGGCCACTTTTATCAAAGTGGCGCTCATTTGGCTCGGACATTTTCGGGCGCGCGACTGTGGATCTACAGTTATAATTGATCAAAGATTTTCTTGATTTTTTTTAAATGCCTATAATTTTTTTTAATACTTAGAACTTTTTATATATTTTTCTAAAAGCCAATATAAGTTTGGCCTGTCATCTGATTTGGGCTTGGCGTCGACTTCTCGGACACCCTGTATATTTATTTATGTCTATTAAAATACCTTGTTTTTCTTCAGGTCATATTTTGTCGCTTTTATCTTCATGTATAGACATGCTGTCATTATACCAATGACGGCGGACGGAAAATTACCCCAAATGGACTGGTATAGCAGATGAAAAGACTTCTCAAATTTAAAGGTCGTCAACATGTTCCTGAAAACGATAAAATTAACACCATCAATGCGGTGAATCTACCTTTTCTAAAGAAATCTTCTTTTATGTATAGAAATTTCAGTCATTTTATCGAGTCTTTTGTTTCCTACGAATTACTTAGTTTATTTGATTAATTACAATATAACTCAGTTTATTATCATACCATGAATAATGAATGGTGCAGTCAAGCAATACCTACTCGCAAAATCGCAAGTAAATACTTTTCACATCTCACTATTTGCTCAAACAATCACGTGTTTACTTACTCTGGGTTCATTATTTGTAAGCTCGGTTTTAGCTCCAGGAAATACACGATGGTAAACACCAAAATCAGCGACGCAGCCAGCAATATGCTTAAAATTCTAGATATTTCATGTTTTCTTTTGACTAAGTATACAGTAATGATTGTCGTTATGAGATAAACTTGGAAATCTACCGATAAATACCTGCGAAATACAAACATTATATTACTATTTCACAAAAATGACATCACTTCAACGCGTTTAACATTATTTACAAACACCAAGGACGATTAAAACATGAAGACTTTCAAAGTCTACACGGCGTTGCGTTACTTTAAACTAATGAACCTGCGCTGTACTTATACTCCATTTAATTTAGAATTATAAACCACAACAACAATATATTGCGGCTCGTGAATTGTAATCTCTTTACAATTTGTACTAGAGTAACAATTGACGACACGCAAATAAATTAACATTAAAACAATTTTATATTGCGGCTCTCAGACTATTGTACTGTACTATTTGCTAGGTAAGAAATAGTTGACGAGCCGCAATATAATGATGTTGTGGTTTTCAATTCTAAATTAAATGAAGTATAGTCAGTTCTGTTTTACTATAGAGTCCCTGTCATCATCATCATCATCATAATTTCAGGCAAAAGACGTCCACTGCTGAACATAGGCCTCCCCAAGGTTCGCCAAACAGATCGGTCCCGATCCCGCAATCTTAACCAGGTCGTCCCTCCATTTTGTTGGAGACCTACCTACGCTGTGTCTTCCAGTTCGTGGACGCCACTTGAGAACATTTTTTTTCTTGCTTTTAATTTTTATCAAATAGCAACCCCATTCCAGCCTATCATCTTAACCCTACGGCTGGTTTTAGTGTCACGCGCGTCCGTATGGATTGCTACGCACAGACCAATATGTATTAAAACTGCTGACCGCATTACTCTAAAACGCTCCCTTAATACATATTGGTCCATGCGTAGCAATCCGTACTGACTGTTCGCGTGACACTAAAACCAGCCTACAACTTACTAATAACACTAACCACGCCTGCGGATGACAACTGGGTGGATAAAAATTCTGCAATAAAAATAGTTGCCGCCAGAATGTTGCCCGACACACTTCTGCTTCCCCATCCACGTGCTTTCCCCAAAGTGGACCATCGCTCAAGTATGGCACCAACGTCGCTGACAGACCCACTGCTGTTATGAAGGCAGGACTTATTCTGAAAAAAGAGGATAACAGAAAATCAACTTTCCAAGGGCAACAGCTAGTAATAAATAAATACTTCTAACTCAACTTCGTATTCTATGAAATTCGAGGGCGGGGCCACGCGCCGCGGTCGTGGCGTGCAAAGAATGAATGCACAGAGTATCGTAAAAGTAAGAGATAGTCTACAAATACACCAAAAATATTAAGTTATGACAAAAGCCGTAAAACAAAAAACATTTGTTTAATGCTGCCTGCGTGATGGGCACCATGCTCTTTTTTAATTAAGTTTAGTTTTAGTTATTTTAATTTAATAGTAGTTTTAGTCTTATATTTACACCTTTAAGTATATGTTTTTATTAATTTAGTATAATAAATGCCCTTTGTTTAAGTGGTAGGATTTAGGGTTAAAAGGATGCTAGTGAATTACAAATAACCCTGTTTAAAAAAATAGATAATAAAAATAAAGTAGATTAGTGCACCAATTACCTGACATATCTTTCAATAACAGCCTTTACTACTGACTTGTATCCCAGCAACGCTTCCTCTTGACCAAAAGTTTTCAGAGTTCGTAAAAAACTGGTCATCACAATGAAAGTTTGAATAACAAGAGTGCCATTAAAAAATATGACAATCTCAGGACGATCGCTGACCTGGAAAATGTGATAAGTTAAATGAGATTTTTATTATGATGCATATATGACAAAAACGTGCATTGAATACAAAACAGACAGCAATACACAATACACCTTGAAATGTTCAGATATCGCAATCCTTCGTTAGATTTAATGTCAGCTACAAAATGCTAAGTACTATTTACACAGTTGACGAGATTTGTCACAATAAAAAGACGAGCTACACTGTTGCCCTCTATCTTGTAACACAGTTGAAACTGAGTGTGATGTTTTCTGTAATACATAATTTGGATAATTTGTTTTGCTTTTTTCTCTAGGCCAGACAAACGAAGTAGTGGGTCACTGATGTTAAGTGAACACGACTGTCCATAGACACTCGCTGCGCTTTACGCGATAAGTACCAGTGCGTTGTTGGCCCTGCAGAAAATTGTACACTCTTTTTTTAATGCTCATAGCTCATTTTTTTTCTCGCTTTTTTTTAATGTGTTTGTTTGAAAATATAAAATACGTGGCTTGCCACAAACTTGATTTATCAGGGGTTTTCACACCATTATTCACTGCTTCGTCTGCAATGGGACATTTTTACTGCAGGTTTGTGAGAAGTGCGTTTACGTTTATCTAAGTAACCTTTGTTTATCAGATATACAAAAACCAGCCAAGAGCGTGTCGGACACACGAAAAAATTCGATGTTCTATGTTCGACTGTATGCATTTTTTTTATGTATGTTCATCGATATCTCCGCCAATTGTGGACCGATTTTCAAAATCCTTGTTTTGTCTGATAGACATACTTCTGAGGTGGTCCCATTGACACCAAGTCAAGTCCTGATGATGAATATTGCTATCTATACATATATGTATGAAGTTTAAATGAGTAATGATCAAATAAGTACCGTTTCAACGTATCTCGGGTTTGGAACAAATCCGGCCACTATTGCCAAGATTGTATGCGCGATGTGTACCAAAACTGTTAATATGGCTCTGTGAACAACAAATCGTTTATCAGCATAATGTGTTAATATTAGATTTTGTGGAAAGATCGTCATAAGAGTTAAATAATCACTTAGAACATGCTAATAAGTATGAGTTGCACCAAGCTACTATAACGATAATCATTAATCAATGTCAAACCAGAGGCCATATTGTCTTTCTCGTGGGCTCTGCCATCGCATTGACCACCTCTTTCAATGAGACCCACAGGAAACAATGCTATACTTACTATTCTGTCACACGAAACAAGTATAAGGTAAACGTAGCAATGCTCGACACCTCAACGCCCAGTAGGTGACACCTACCTCTTTAACTATGACATAAGATTGAAGGTGCAATGTATTGGGTCAGTGTGCAGCACAGGGACGTTTACCTTATACAGCATACATTTTCCTGTGGTTGACATTGCCAATATTCAGAAACTTCATCAACTTCTTGTGTCAGGATCAGGATTTGCTTCATAGCACCTGTTGACTGTAAGTTAAGTCGTGTACCTACTGCCTTTTCGGCGATTTATTTTTCGCAAACTGATTCATTTGGCAAATGTTTCATTTCCCAAATGTTATTTTTTTCTGAAACTGTAAACTGATATATTTCAGGACTATCCTGTAGGATAGGTTAGGTTAGGTTAGGCTTGTTTTATAACAATCCTGAAAGTTTACAATTTCAGAAAAAATAAACATTTAGGAAATGAAACATTTGCCAAATGAATCATTTTGCGAAAAGTTTTTCGCCAAAACATTAGTAAACCATGCTAGTTGTCAAATGTTCTTTTGTTCTCCGAACTATCATCATCATCATCATCAGCCTATGCTCGTCCACTGTTGGACATAGGCCTCTCCCATGGCACGCCACTGAGCACGATCCTCGGCCACTATCATCCAGCTCTTGCCAGCCGCCTTCCACCGATTCTGAGGACGTCCCACGCTATGTTTGCCGATCCGTGGTCTCCACTCAAGAACTCGTCTACCCCAACGGTTATCGGTTCTTCGGGTTATATGGCCGGCCCATTGCCACTTCAGCGTGCTAATGCGGTGGGCTATGTCGATAACTTTGGTTCTCTGTCGGATCACTTCGTTACGAATTCGATCTTTTAGAGAAACTCCGAGCATAGCCCTTTCCATAGCACGTTGAGCAACTTTAAATTTGTGGACCAGCCCTACAGTGAGTGTCCATGTTTCGGCACCGTAGGTCATGACGGGTAGGACGCACTGATTGAAGACTTTAGTCTTTAGACTCTGTGGAATTGGCGATGTGAAGACTTGACGCAGTTTCCCATACGCTGCCCATCCCAGCTGTATTCTTCTGTTGGCCTCTTTCTCGATATTGTTGTGTATCGCCGAACTATAGTGGTGTAATTTTTAACAATTGTGCAGTAAAAATCAGTTAGTGTAAGATCCGTACCTCTGCAAGCATCACTCATTTTAATAGATGATGATAATTCTATAGCAAATTTAATAGTTACGTTGCAAAATATATGTTTTTTTTTTCAACCTACTTTAGATCTACAGTGGTTTTAATTAAACAGATGATTATGATCGCCTTTAGTACGGATCTTTGACTATAAGTTTGTTACACGAGTGGAACCATAAACAAATAAAAAATATATTATTTTATTATTAACTTTTAGAACAAGTATCTAGTATTAAATAAAATTAAAAACTTAATTTAAAATACTGTATAAATAATAGTTTAATTTAATTTATACACGGCTTCGCTCGCATAAAATTTTATTTACGTCTTCACTTACGTACTTCACACGAAGGCAAATTAAAATTAAAATTAAATTTTTTAGGAAATTTAATTTCAATTCTTTAAGCTTAGCGGTTGTGATTTTTGGATTATACATGCGTGCGTGCATACATCCAGTGGAAATACTTACCGGAATAAAAGTAGCCAAATGTTATTTTTAAGATCCTGGTACACTAAATTTCAAATAAGTTGGTACGCCTGATGTTTCAGCGCGAAATAATATAAAATACATGCACGCACGCACGCATCCATGCACGAACGTACGCGCGCGGGCACACACAAACTTTTGTAGCTATTTTTAATATGATTAGGATTACCTCATTCCATGGAAGCATAAAAAGGTTTCCCCTGACGCCCCAACCTTGTTTGTAAGCTTTTTCCAATTCTCGCACAGTGAAAACGCCATTAACCACGTATTATCTGTAAAATTGGATGTCTCTAGATATAAAATAATTAATAATGATGTACTAATAATAATACTCGTTACATTTTTGATCAACAATTTTTTTTTGTCTTTCCTAGTTTAGTTATTTTTGTATAACATTAAACTCAATTTCCGGTTTTGTAAAAACTAAGCAAAGCTCAGTCGTCCAGGTACCACCAATTATTTTAAAATAATTGATAACTATTGGTGTTCATATTTCAAATCCAATATAAGTACCTACATAGAAATACATAAATCGATTACTGCAGAGGCCGCGAAATAGCGGATTGCCGGCCGAGTAACTATAGATGGCCGAGTGTAAGGCCGAGAGGCAATCTAGATATATACGAGGCTGAAAATCCCTGTTCGAAGCAGAGGCTTGTATAGAGCTTTTCTCAAACATGCAAAGAAATAAATAAAAAAAAAACTCCAAAAAAATCAAAGGTTTATTTCTAGAGAAATTATAAAAGTAAACTAGATAAAAAATATAACTACTTAACACATTTATTACATTTTATTTCCATTCCATTGGATGCGGATGGCACAGGGCCGATCTGTTTGGAGAGCCTTGGGGGAGGCCTATGTTCAGCAGTGGACGTCTTTCGGCTGAAATGATGATGATGATGATGATTTCCATTCCAAATTTAATAGAAAACAGATATAATTCATAAATAATATTGCTTATAGTTTTTTTAATGGCTGAACGCCATGATGCCGTTCATTCCATGTGGAATGGAAATTAAAAAAAAATCACTTTGCCGGCCGAGGCCGGCAATGTTGTATGAAATTCCATTATTGGCCTCTCTTCTAGTAGCACCTGCAAGTTATACTTCGCGGCCTATTATAAGGAACATACACTTAACATACATCAATATTTCATTGTATGTTTGAGAAAAGTATTTTGTTTATTAAATATCTCCCAAATTTTTCCTAATAAAATGTCTGTAATATTCACAAATAGTCGCGCGCAACATAAGACACGCTCTAGGTCTTTCGACCCGGATAGCAAATAATTACGCAGAAACAATGTTTTAATTGCTATAAATGAACTTTGAATTGTAATCTTTGAACTTTTGGTTTTTCATGATTACACTTTGTTTATAATACCTGCACTTAACTCACCTCCTGACATTCTGTCCTTGCGGAAAACGTCGTAAGCAGTACCCATAAAGTTTAAGAATGCAATTGCGCTTATGTATGTTATGAACAAGCGATCTATGGTGTCCAATTTTCTTTTTTCTTCACGATTTTTACAATAATCGAATTCCGATAAGTGGGCACGCAGTCCAAATTCTTTCTTTATGTCTTGATCGATGCAGTTTTCGAATGATTTTTCTAAAGGCAGGGTTTTATTTATGGCGCATGTGCCTATACTTCCTAAGCACTTGCCCCTGTAGAGTCTTGTGTGATTAAAATTGATGATAGTGTCTTCAGATAATTTCTGGGGAAAAATTTAATCAATTCAAATATTAATACATCCAATCGTAAAAAAAATACTAATCTTTCTTGTAGGCTAATTTGTTTTTGTAGCATAGATAAAAGTGAAACAAAATCTAGTTTTCTTGCATCTTCTTTAACAATACTAAAATGGTAACCTGAACTTCGCTGCCACTGTGTTGTGTCGTTGGCATAATAATAAGTAATATTAATTGCTACTGTACTCCATTTAATTTAGAATTATAAACCGCAAACAACATTATATTGCGGCTCGTGAACTGTAATCTCTTTACAATTTGGACTAAGTAGAGTATCAATTGACGACACGCAAATAAAGTGACATTAAAACAATTTTATTTTGCGGCTCCCAGACTATTGTACTGTACTATTTGCTAGGTAAGAAATAGTTGACGAGTCGCAATATAAACGATAGCTGTGAGAGATGAGTGCTCTTTTATGCAAAATTTAATTAAAAACACAATGTCACTTGTCCAATATGTATACTAACATAGTCATAAGTGAAATACTAATATTATTATTATTATATGGATCCTTGTTGTCTGATTAAATAAAATTATAAATAAATAAATAAATAAATAAAGATGTTGTGGTTTTTAATTCTAAATTAAATTTAATTAAGATTGAAAATGTCGGTTATTGGGGGAGCGTCATGCAGGCACTGGGTACCTTAGGTATTCTTATTAGCTTATGGTTGTTGTTTTGCTGTCGTTGCCCCAGTGAGGATCAAACTGATAAATAAATAGATCATCCCGTGGAAATTCCGAAAAATCCACAGATTAGTGTCCGCCTAAGTTTCAGCTACTAATTTTGCGTTTTCTTCCAGTGTCCAAGAGTACTGTTTTTATAGGTGTGATATAGATTTGGAATGTTTTTCGTGAGGATGAAATTAAATAAAATTATAATATCACCTTTAATGTATCAAACACGTAAGAAGGTTGTGGCGCTTGTAACTCAAATGTTCCTACACAGTAAACTGTGTCACTTTGAGATAAACATTTATCATAGTTTTCAAGCACAAATAATTCCGGCAGCTTATAGTAATCTTCATCTGAAAAATGTAATAAGTTTAAACTTTTATTAACGCATTTTTATGCGTAGGTATTATTATATTTTGTCTCCCGTCTTAGTCTTTTCTTCTAGCTCAAAGTGTTATGTAGTAAATATAGTAAATAACTATTTTTTTGTGTACGAAATACTTAAAGAAATAACGCACCTAACTACCTACATCATCATTTCAGCCGAAAAACGTCCACTGCTGAACTTAGGCCTCCCCAAAGCTCGCCAAATAGATCGGTCCCGTGCCATCCGCTTGCAACGCGATCCCGCAACCTTAACCATATACACATACGTAGCTCGAAGAATCGCCAGACTCAAGTGGCAGTGGGCAGGGCACATCGCTCGTAGAACTGATGGCCGATGGGACAAAAAGGACTTTGAGTTGTGTCCACGGACTGGAAGACGCAGTGTGGGTAGCCTCCAACAACATGGAGCGACGACCTGGTGAACCACCTACACTTAATATAAATTAACTACGGCACAGTAACTCACTTAATTATTTTCAAGCATTGCGACTAAGTATTTGCGACCTCTTTAAAATGTGTTCGCGTAAGTAATCCTTGTGGATCACAACCCCAGTTAAGAAATGACCATCTATTTGTATTATACAGGGTAATTTGTTAATCAGTGCACAAATTTTATTATATAATTCAGTATCGTTAAAATAACAAATTTCATTATTTTTCATTATAATATTTATTACTTAAATTTTATGATTTTCATAGTAACTCGACCAATTATTGGATGAATAATGAACAACCCTGAAAATGTAAAAAAAAAATCTCAAACAGATTATCGTGATCTATCAACGATACTGAATCACATATCAAAATTTATACCCTGTATACACTATGAATGAATATTATGTATTAAACTAATACCTACTATTTGATTAGGTAGTAGGTAGTAAAAGTTAGTATCATTTGTAATTTACCATGAGCAAACAAAAGTTGAAGGAAAACATCATGAGGAAATCCACCCCAGTTCGAAAATATCTTTTAGAAAAAAAAGAAAAAGATATTTAAATAAACTCTATTGAATCAGGCGTTACTTTGCGGAGGTCCATATTAATGAACTGAAACAATTACTTTACTCACGCGTTTGCGGGTGAGCAAAGTAAGTAAGTTCAACCGGGGCTATGTCGTCTACGGGGCTAATGCGTCTATTCCAATTATCATAAGAAAAGCGTCCTTTAGAACTACTCACACCATCTTTTTAAAGGCTTTGGCACTAAAAGTACAAAAAATTATCAATAGATGTCGTGGCCGGGCTCTTTTTTTTAGTTATCCGCCATCTTTAATATGTCATATCGTTTCGATTCTTCTTGTGTGCCAACACGTGCATTTGTATCTAACAAAATCTCAGTGTCTTTAAGTGAATCGATGTTTCTGAACCGTAATTACTTTTGTTAATTCATTGGAATACATGTTGTTTTGATTATTTTATGTAATTAGCTTAAGATTTGCAGTTCATATGCAATTTAAAATTTGTATGTTATGTTTTAGCTCAGGTCCGAAACCTTTTATTTTAAGATAATATTTTAGCTGTAAATCTAACTGTACATATTATAAAGGAATAAATTTGTAATTTGTACCTACAATTCCGACATATCTAGAAAAATAGATTGTTAAAAAAAAAAAAACAAAAAATTCTGTTTAGTTTTCATGTCTGTTTGTCGGTTTGTTTTTATCAGCATCACGTTAAAACTTATCCAATGGACGGATTTCTATATAATATAATTATTTTGTTTGTTTGTTGATTCAATATGTATAAAATTTTCGGCTAAGAGATGTAAAAAAAATACTCCAACCTATTAGGAGATAAAATTGTTTGGTACCCCTGGAATCTAGGAAGGGGATATTGCGTCCATAAGAAACGAGGTCAATTAGACGACATAGCCCCGAATATTTTTGTTCAACTAATTACCCTAAACTAAGGCTAAAATTTAGCGTACAACATAATAATAAACTTTATCATGTGTGCTTTTATAAAGTTATCTCGATTAAAATCATTCCGACCAATCCGATCACATAATACTAGTAAAAGACGTTTTCACCCCACCTGGGGTTATAGCGTCTAAAAATCCCAGCTTTTACAGAAACTTAATTTACGCGTAGAAGTTATTAAAAATGCATAAAATGGCATTAAAATATGAAATTAGATAAAATATGCTAACTTGTATCATAAGTTATAGCTTTTAGGGATACCTACATAATGTGTTCGTACATAAAGTATTGTGACGCATTAGCCCCGGTTGACCTTAATTGTTTCAGTTCAAATAAAATCTCTACAGTTTTACTCTTCACATTAAAAACACAAAGGCATTTTTATTAATAAATTTAAAAATACGTTAATATTTTAGTTTCATTTATGAATAGGTACGTATGTAATTATCATACGTCACACTCCAGCGGGAATTTTGCGGGCACGTCATTTGGTAAGGTTTACATAAAAATATTTTAATTACCTAACGAGTATACGTAGTATTTGCAACATACTCGTTATCAATCTTAAATTGTCTACGTAATGTCACATTACGTAGACAAATGCTAAGTACATTATAATAATTAGTATTTGTAACATAGTTAATTAGTTACCCGCAATCATTTAATAGTCTTTAATGTATAAAAATACTCTTTGAAGTGATAACTGATAGCCCATTTAAGTGGTGGCATGTCAGAATAATAGACAAGGTTCACAAATCAATCAATTCATCTTCGTGTAGTCAGAATAAGGTATTTGTACTTAGTATTTGGTACCTAGTATTTGTAATGTGCAATTCCAAATATCTTAGCAACTACGTTCTTAGCTCTACGTTAGTTAGGTGTTTATTTTTTTATATCCATTCAATTTTAAATAAAAATAAGATTGAATAGTATGTGGTATATTTATTGTGGTCACTTAAATGGGCTATCAGTTATCACTTCAAAGAGTATTTATACATTAAAGACTAATAAATGATAACGGTTAACCAATTAACTATGTAACAAATACTAAGTACATTATAGTACATATATATGTTAAGATTTTTTTTGTAAACCTTACCTTGCCCTTAAACTGCCGCTGGAGTGCGACGTATGGTAATTATAAATAAAAGAGATCGTTTGTTACAGCTTATGTTGACAAACAACTACTTATATACAGGGTGAAATTTTGAACGTGATACAAAGTCAATGTTTTCGATACATCTCTCATGGACTAAGAGGCTCTAATAGGTCTCGAGTTACCAAAGTAATTAATTACAACTTTATTAACAATTTTAGTTATCCCATTTTTTATTGGCATTTGTGGTTACCCTACTCTTTCAATGATAGATCAAAAAGTTTACATTTGTTTCATAATAGGCACTCGCCTCTTTGGAGCTTGGACAAACACTTTGACATAAAAATAAAACAATACTGCCAATTCGTGACGTGATATGTCATAACAAATATCTCTCGGTTTATTCAAATTTAACTGAAAAATGCCGTTTGCTTATCCTTATACGCACGTTGAGCATTTAGTTTAGGTTATTTTTTATCACATATCACGTAGTACGGTGCCGACACAAACATTGTTTCACGAAAAGTATCATCATCATCATCATCAGCCTATAGCAGTACACTGCGAAAAGTATCCACACTCTCAAATCTCGTCTCCACGTTTAATAACTATAAATTAAAAATTTTAAAAACCCCCAACGCAATTATGTCACTCGTATGTTTGAACATTAAGTCAATGCCCGTTATGCATCATGATCCCTTCCGCAGCTAACAAAAGAGCTGATTACTTTGAAACGGCTGAACCAATTTCGATGAAACATATCTAAGAACCATTGCCGAGAAACTTGCTTTCTATTAAAAAAAACCGCATTCAAATCGGTGCACCCGTTTAAAAGCTATGATGCCACAGACAGACACACAGACAAACAGACAGACACACATAGCGGTCAAACTTATAACACCCCTCTTTTTGTGTCGGGGGTTAAAAAACCACACTGTCCAAAAGTTGAGGGATTATGGACAATTGTCCGTGGGCATGCTCAAGGATCGCGAGCATGCTACTCTTTTAATGCGGTGAAATTTAAAGGCGAGTCTACAAACGTGAGTCCCATACAGTCACAGAACTTCAGCAAAAAATTATATAGGCGTTTGATGCTGTAAAAGCCGATGTGATTGTGCTTGGAAAACTCAAAGACAATCTATGACATCGTGCAGAGCTGTGCCGGCGGGAAGGTGGTGGTCATTTTGAGCATTTATTGAAGTATGTTTGAGAAACCCATTTCTGTTTTTGATATTAAATAATCATTATTACCCCTCTGTTTGTTATTTATACCAAAATAATGCATAAGAGCTAGGGATTTAGGTTATCTGCTGCGATGTTGATATTATTATTTGAAATTATCTACTAAATGTTAAGTACAGCGATAAAACCTGTCAAGCGTCAAATGTAGGGTAGCTATACTTTCTGTTTGTGAATTATTTTCTACGATTTTTAATTTCGTGGAATTCTGACATTTCTTAGTGTTACTAGGCAAATAATTTTTCCCGTAAATTTAAACGAGATAAAACAAAAACTAGGAAATACAGAGCACAAATTCCTTAGTATACATAGGTACACATTAAAATTGGACATAATGTAATAAATCGTTAATTAATACGTAGTTAGAATATTTTTTGATCTAACTGTTCTGACGTAATAAAATATTTAACCCTTTTATGAGTAAAAAATAAATTGTCTCGGGTATCATTGCGATGATTGACATTATATCGCAAACTTTTGGACTTAAATTATAATTAATAGTTATGTAGTAAGTTTCAAGCGTCGTCTCAAGAATTTTGTAATTTAAAATTTCATAGACATGGTTCATACTTAAATAATAAAAACCATCAAATATCATTCTTCTGTCAAAACAATATTAAAGTCATTCGGCTTCTGTCTTGAATGTTCGAATGTGCTCGCTCTCCTGTTTCCGTACTATTTTTGTCGTTTTCGTTGATTGATATTATTATTTCCTTGAAATTTTTTTGTTTTTTGCTATGTGTTATGTTTTTTAAAGAGGACTAATATCATTATGAACTGTCTCACACGAAACATGAATTTCGTGTATTCTCTTAAAAACCAATGAAATAAATATAGACTAATAAATGAAAACTGATAACTTCTTATAGTAAAAGCACTCCTTTTTTTTTGGAGATTATGGCTTGGTTGCAGTAAAAGCTCTCCTTTACCATATTTATAATTAGTAATGTGCCTATTTAATTATGCTTCTAAAATAATAAATAGTTTTAAAATGAAAAAAGGTTTGTTGCCTCTGAAACGTCAAAGTCTGGCATTGGTCAGAATTCCACGAAATTAAAAATCGTAGTTTAATTAAGACGAATTTTAACAAACGAGTTAACCCATCTAATTATGCAGCATCTTCTGAGCAGGAAGCTCGTAATTTGTATTACGTTCATAATTTCATCCTGTATATTACAACACCCTGCATCAGGGGCGTAGCTACCGCCGTATATGCCGTATCAATTATACGGGACCCCCGGGCCGCGTGGGCCCCCGACGTGCTTAAGCAAAAATTAATACTTACAAACTTCCCATTTTTATTTTATTTCAGAAATGACAAAAGTCAAAAAAAAGCAAAAGTGACAGATAGATAATAATGATGAATAAATATTTCTTTTAATTATATGCAAAAAATTTTTTTCTTTTGTAAGAAATCTTTACTCTTCATAAGGGGCCCCCAAACAAATTTTTATACGGGGCCCCGCCAAAGCACGCTACGCCACTGCCCTGCATTTGCTGTATTTATTTTATCTGTTTTATTCCTTTATTTATTTAACAACTGTTAATGGACTATTTACCCCGCCTGCAGTTTATTATTTCTTTCAAGTCTTACCTGAGATACCAGATCGGGAAAAACCCAAATTTTCACTAAAACACACGCACAAAAAACATATGAATAATTTCAACTTCATTGTTATTTTCGACTTTAATTCTAATTAATATAATTATTTTAATTATTAATTTTAAATCTCTTAAACTCAATCCTTGTATATTTTTTTAGTGTTCATTGCTTATAGCAAAATATTTGTTTTAATCACTCAAAGGATTGTAATTTTGGTGCATGGACAAGGTAAGGCGACTTGGCGCCCGCGCCGGCAATTGGCAAGTAAACATAAGAGTTAGCGAGTGAGCCTTCAAAGTCGCATTCGGATGATATTTGATCTATAGGATACCTTCAACTTTGTTTATCGACATTGCAGTGCAGTTAAAATTAGGGGCATTGTGGGATTTGTGGGTATTCCCATTTAAAGAAAGTGGGTAAATTTAACTACAGAGTTTAGAGAGCATAATATAATAAAACATCGTGCAAAGGAACGTAAAAAAAAATATTTTTTAATGAAATAACAGTTTTAGGTGTCTTAATATAATAGATTTATCTATTTTTAACTAATTACAAAGACAAATAGATAAATTAATACATTAGATAATATCTGAAAGTAATATAAAAGTAAATAATAACTAAAACTGGAACAAAAATAAAAGGTAGGAATTATACTATATAATGTATTTTTAATTTAATTTTAAATGTTTAGATTTAGTTGCATCAACGGAATTTTATAAAAAAAAGCAAGTTTGTTCAATATCCTGTTATTGAATTTTTTGAGAATTTCGATTTAATCTAAGTATAATCGAGCTATCGTTCAACCCTAGGCGTGGTGACAGTGACATCTAAGTTGTCACCATTGACATAAAAACCAGCTGGTGCTAGCTCCCCTTTTTACATTGCGTTATACTATATTCTGTTAAATTAAAAACTACTGTATGTGCAAGAGCTTTAAAGCCGGTTTTTGAGAAAATTATTAACACAAAATATTGTTGCCAAATTATACCGTTCCATTCAGTGTGTGTCTATTTTGTTATAGAAAGCAAAATGTTTATTCTTTGAAGTTAAGCATTATTTTCTGATACTAGCTATAAATATAAGTCAATATAGTATTATTTAACTTTAAAGATGACGCAGCAGCTAATAAACGAAAACAGCAAGTACATATTAGAGTGAGTAAACCATTTCGGAAGGTTAACCTGTTCGCGTAACTTCTGGTTTTATATTTTCATGATTTTCTTTTGATTCCAGTTTATTTTCGGAGCAAACCGTCGACTCACAAAGCTTAGATTCAATATGTGCTCAAGTGCAAAAGAGGTTTCCAAAATCGGAACATTTTAACTGTAAGTATTAAAATGCTTTTAAAAATACCATGTATATCGACACAAAAAAGTTGCCATAGTATTGTCGCCTTTATGGTGATTGTGTTAAGTTCTGAGTTCCAAGTGTTAGCAATTGAGTGGTTAAAACATTTGAATTTATAATCTTGTCAATAAACTTGAAAGTATGCTTGCTTGTACAGTCAGCAACGAAAGTCGCCGAACAAAATAATATTTTAAAAGTTACTAGACACATTCATTGTACATAAGTTACTGAACAGAAGTACAAACAAAATTACATTTACATCTTAAAATGCCAATAGTAGCTAAACAATATAATTTCAAAAATTGCTGAACAGTATACTTTCAGAAGTAACTGGACATTATAATTTAAAAAGTGGCTGAACAGTATACTTTCAAAAGTAGTTGGACATTATAATTACAAATGTCAAAGGAAATTATAATTCACAAAGTATTTGGTCAGATTTATTATTTTTACATTCAATTCAAATCAATGAGGTTGCTACACATTTTACTTAAAATAAACAAGAAATACTGGCCGGTGTAAAAAAAGACTACAAAGATTTCATATACATACCCATAATGAAAGAAAGAGATGAAATGACGTGACAGGTTGGCACTCTTCTCGATAGTTGTCAAAATTCAACTGAAGTTAAGAAGTACGTAATCTAATAAACATGTTCAGCAACTTTTGAAAAAATAGTGTACACTGTTTTCTGTTATTTGCAAGTGTCCAATCGATATTTGTATTACATCATGTTCAATAACATATGAAACTGTACAGTGTGCAGGTGTTATGAAAATTTGGATGTGTTCATGGACATTTGTTGCTGACTGTACCATGTTTTACAAAGATGATGCCTATTAATTTTTTCTTTAACCCTTTACCGGGTAATGGCAAGATATTTGCCGTCATACAGAAATCAATACAGATTCAAATTGGCAACATTGACGGTCCAAAATCGAATGTCTTGACAGGGTTGTCAAATCGTTAAAGGGTTAATACATCTTGGCAAACTGATGATTTTTTACTGTGACAATGATCACCGTATGTATGGTGTTTTCTTGTGAAAACCATAATTTGATTTTCATATTTTTTGTTTATTTAGTTGACAGTTACAGAAACATTATCAATAATAAACACTAGCAATAATAAACAAAGTTAAAAATGATCCAGTTGCCAAGATCAAAAATGTATGAGACATGTTTTGTTTCTATTGGTTGGTAGGAACATTTCTGCCCATGGTTCTTTGTATTAAAAAAACTTAACATTTATTACAAATTTTTGCTTACTCAAAGTTACCCACAGTTGAAAAATAAGATTTACAGACAAGTGCGAAGAGTTGTATTAAAAATTAGGGGTAAGTAATACGAGATATAACAACTTATTATCTAATATTCATAATATATACGCTCACTTTATATAAACTCGTTTAGTTTAACGTTCACTGGATATAATGAACGAAAAGTATAATTATAAAATATCTAATTTTGTAATGTATAACGTTGTTTATATATAATATCAATTGATATAACGATCAAAGCGTATAATGTTCATAACACCTAAGATTTAAAACATATAAATTTATTAAAAACTTTGAAGCAAGCAAACAATCAAGCAATTCATTCATTTTTTCCGCTCTGTTACAAAAAAAAAAACCTAACATCGAAGGCTAAGGCGGGAGCGAAGCGTAGCGTAGCCCCCGCCTTAGCCTTCTGAACCTAACCTATCCAAGTCGCTTCTGCCCCGAAAAGTCTAGCTCGCTCGCTTCGCTCGCTCGCCGCCACATAATTTAACATTTACACATATTATTATATATAAAAAAAAAAAAATTAAAAATTTAAACTGTTTAATACTTTCATAAAAAATACAAATTAAATTATTAATATTATTAGTACAATCTTTTAAATTTTAAGATTATATACTAACAACTTACTTTCATTAACACTACATTAACTTATTATAATTAGTTAATATTTGTTAATAGGTACTTTTTTACAATACTCTTAGTCTGCTGTGCTGGCTTATTAAGTATACAATTTATGGTATTGTTAGGGAAGCTGTTTAGGATATGTGGCAGTTCACGGATGAAGTAAATATGCATCTGAACAATAGAGAACATGTAATAGTAACAATGATAGACTTCAGTAAAGCTTTTGATACCCTAGATCATGAAATTCTGTATAAAAATTACAGCAGAATGGTATACAGGGGCCAATCCTTGAATGGTTTAAAAATTATCATAGCAATAGATTCAACATAGTCAGCATTGCGGGAGAGCAGAGCGAGCTAATGCACTCTGCTCAGGGCACAGCGCAAGGATCAATTATTGGGCCAACTGAATATTTGACATATATCAATGACATGTGTAACATATTCCAGTTGGCCTCTGTATACCAGTTTGCTGATGTCACCTGCCTTATCACAGCAAATAAGAATGTCAATATTGCAGAGAGTCAAATGCAAACAGAATTTAACATGTTGTGCAAATGGGCCCATGATCTTGGACTAGTAATCAATTACAATAAAACCAAAGTGATGTATATACACTCACCATACCTTAATACAGTAACAGTACCTACCATTGTGGCCCACAAGCACACATGCATGCATAACCAGAACAAATCTTGTGAGTGTGAGCCGTTAGAACTCGTCAACTTGCATACCTACCTTGGTTTAAAAATAGATAGCAAATATAATTGGGAACCTCATGTCACTCATGTATGTAATAGACTAAGGTCAATACTCAGTAACCTCAGTATATTGAAATATAAAATGCCATACAATACTCTTAGATTGTTGTATCTGGCACTGGCAGACTCGATAATAAACTATGGTATTTCTAGCTATGGTAGAACCTACAAAACATATTTACAGCGTATTTATAACTTACAAATAAGAATATTGAAAACAATAGTTCCACTCAAAGTTAAATACCTACACAGAAATAACTATAATAAATTGTTCCAATATTGTCGAGTCCTGAGTGTATTTGATAAGGTAAAATTAGCTGTGATATTAGAGTATAAGAACCAAATAGAGAAACTTGATATGTATACTAGACCAGCCAACCTCCGGCACTTAACCAATCAATCCTATTTCAAGATACCTAAGAGCATAAATCAATATGGCAAAAGAGTGAGATATCATGACTGTTATACCTAATGTTTGTTATGTTAAAAGAAATTAGTCCATATAAATCGTATACAAATTGAAGTTATATTATAAGTATGTTTATCCGTTGTCTAATACCCATACTACAAGCTTAGCTTTAGGACTAGGTCAATTGGTGTCAATTTTCTCATGATTTATTATTTATTTATTTTACCTATTGTAACAAGTTTGACATGAAGTATCTTTTTGTCAAAAAAAAAAGATACTTCATATCAAACTTGTTAAAGTTTGGATTAGTAGCGACATCTCTTGTCCGGGTGAGCGGGTAGTTCCGAAAGAGTGTTGAAATCTCTCGATGAGGGTATAACATAGATGGCGCTGTATCACGCAAGTGATGATCTAACAGATTGAGATATGGATGTATAGGAAAAATTCGTGTCTAAACTCCTAACCAGTGGTGGTGTTGGGGAATAGCACGCGGCACAGAATGCTGAGGACCTGGGTTTGATTCCCAGCGCTGGTTTTTTTGTGTTTGTAGTTTGTATTTAGTATGAAATATTTATTACTTATTGTGTTTAAAATAGCATAATCCTCCGTAGTATGCCTCTTGCTCTCGTCCCTCGTCACCGGTGGGGACCTCTCGCTCCCGGGGCAGCGGGTCGTCGCCTTGGCTCTGCTCCACGACATCTACAAAGTGGACAACCCCTTCAGTCCGCTGTTCCTGCATCTGTTGGAAGGCAAGCCTGGACTGGCGGCGCTGGCGCCCCAGGAGAGACTGCTCATAGGACAGTTGCATGGGTTCCTTGGAGGGCATGTTAGAGACGTAAGTTTGTTAATAACTTGTTCCAGATCCTTGTTATCCGTAAACTTAGGGTGAAGTTGCACTATGCAACTCTGCATACTTTATTGAGATAATGAGATATCTCGGTGTGAATTGACCCTTATAGTGTTCATATTTTTTATTATCATATTTATTTAGTTACTCATAACATAATCATACATAGACCAGGGGATGGTGACACAAAATATTAGGTCATTTGTACCGGTATGGCGGTTCTTCAGGGGTCTAATTACGTAATGAAAAAAGGAAAATGATGGTCACAGCGCTGGTACCGGCGGCCCAATCGCGTGGGCGTTAATCGAACGTGTCGGATAAATAACGAGTGTCAAACGATTTGTTCCAAAGAAATTCTTGTATTTTCCGAAAGTCGGTAATAAAAGCAGAAGGCGTTAGCGTAATGCCATACTTTTTCGGTGTGACTTACAGCCCGCCATACCGACAAGAACACATTAATTAAAAAAAAAATCAACCATTTGTATCAAGCTAATTTAACTTTTTGCACAGCTAATCATCGTCGAGTACCCATTCGCGAAAATCACCATGCCATACTTTTCTGACGGTTCCAAATGGCCGCCATACCGCCCGCCGCAAAGGAGTGTTTTTTTTTGCAAAACGATTTTATGTTCGATTCTATGTTTGGTTGGTCTGAGAATAGGTCGTAGATTATTTTTTATACGCCCTATTCTTCGCAGACGGAGTCGCGGGCAACAGCTAGTTAGTCTAATAAGTTTCAAGAAATAGGCCCCTTGCATCAGATTACAAAAGTAACAATCCTCTCACTCTATGAAACCGTGTAAACTAATCGTGGCCTTACATAAAATGGTGTCATTGTCACTGCCAACAATTAGTATTTATATTGCAACCTTTGCTTTATGCGTTATGTGGCCATACGTCCCGTTTTGAACGGGACTGTCCCGCTCTCAGGTACTCTGTCCCGGTGTCCCGAAATACAAGTCGGTGACGCGAAAATGTCCCGTTTATAAGATTTAAAATTACGTACGACACGTAAGCGGTAGTCTAACATTGTATTTTCTTTGATAAACAAGTTGCGGGCAGAATAGAAAACTCGATTATGTAGATTTCTACGTAGTTTGAACTATGTTAATAGTAATTGTTAAAGATATTATTTCAACATTCTTGCCAAGAGTTATACACATTTTAGAAGTTGTCTGTCACCCAGTCAGTACTAAAGTATATTTGCGCATCGGAAAAAAATTAAATACAAAATTGGGTGGTAAGACGTTTGTTTGCGTAAAAAAAAGTTTATTTCTGCCCAAAATCTCCTTAAAAAGTCGTTGTCCCGTTTTAAAGTGACAAAAAATGGTCACGTTAAATTATGCGGTTAAGTAAATAATGTCGTATAACTTGTAAGTATTTGTGGTGTGTCGATACTTACTTTTGACACTATATCCTTTGTGTACATACAATTTGGGTAAATATTGGTTCGTTATTGATTCATAGAAATATATTTTCTGCGAATGCATCATTTTTAGCGTTCCGTTAAGGAAAAGGAAACAACGGACCCTTTTAGGATCACTTTGTTGTTCTTACGTCCGTCTGTCTGTCAAGACTCTTTATCTCGGGAACGCGTGGAGGTACCGAGTTGAAATTAAAACCATATACTCTGGTCTACAGTCCCTTGAAGCTGTGAAAAAATCAAACTTCTAAGTTTACGTAAAAAAAAGATACGGCCGTGTATACCGCAAAAAACGTGTCGACAGTTTCATGGAAAAAGTATACCTTCTGGGAAAATGTACCATCATAGAAAATGCTCTTTTTGAGAAAATGTAGCCATTGGGAAGTACACTATTTGAGATACCTTCAAAAATGATTCTTCTAAAGAAGTGCACATGTCGAGAAAGTGGATTTTACGAGCTGAAGCCGCGAATCCCATTATTCATTCCATCTAGATTTTGTACTTCATTCTTCATTTGAAAGGGTCTGTGGTTTTCCATAATTTAATGTCATAATGTATCATTTTCCATAGTTATAACGTCCACAATAAATGATATGGAGATATGCTCCTTATTTTCATCATCGTAGGGATCATATCTCCATGTAATTTATTGCGGACATATTGGAGTTTGATATATTTATCAACTCATTTATTCCTGAAACGGTATTTTCTTCGGAATTATTATTTAACTAACCTAACCTACTGCATTCTATAAGATGGAATTTCAATTTCCTGAAGAAAATACAGTTTCAGAAACACTTAAATCACTTTATGAATAAGGATAATTATACAGGGTAATTTTTTAATAAGAGCACACATTTTAATATGTGTTACAGTGTCGTTAAAATAACAAAATTCAGTATATTTCGTTATAATACTTATCACTTATTTTTTTTGTTTTTCATAGTAACTCGACCAATTATTGGATGAATTAAATGAACAACCCAAATTTCAAAATGTAAAAAAAATCTCGAACAGATAATCGATACTGAATCACATATTAAAATTTGTGCACTGATAAAAAAATTACTCTGTATACATTTCAAACTAAATACAAACTGAAATATAGATGCACAGAAAAAACCCCAGAAAAAAGACCAATGCTGGGAATCGATCCTCAGCATTCCGTGCTGCGTGCTTACCCCTACACCATCACTGGTGGTCCCAGCATTAGTCTTTTTTCTGGGGTTTTTTCTGTGCATCTATATTTCAGTTTGTATTTAGTTTGAAATATATGGTTTCACGGGATGACCGTAAAAGTAATAAAAAATGAAGTTGAAAAAATAAATACAAGAAGATACTTCATAACTAACTTGTTACTCTGTATACATTATGACTTATTAAATTATGGGAATCGAAGGGAAGGGAATTTAAAAATACTCATTCCGCACTTTCGACATTTTGATTTTTGATGTGACGATCATCATTGGAGTGGCAGGTGTTATGACGCGATTGACGCGTGCCCCCTTCTCCCAGCTCAGGGCTTCACTTGCAGGTGATGAAGAAGTCGGCGAAGCAGGTGATGATGACGGAAGTGAGCCCCAAGGAGCTGGAGTTTGACTTCTCACCGCTGCAGTCACAAGTAGCTGACCGCCTGGCTGATATGAGTTCTACGGCGCGCGCCACCGCGCCCGCGCTTATACCGCTCAGCGACGGGTAAGTTGACTTCTATAGGTAACGCCATCAGAGAAGAGGTCACGCACACAACAACACGTCATGTAATGACAGCGGGATTTTGACATTCATTCGTACCGATAGCAAGTTCAACAGACTCAACAGTGAATTACAAGATAGACTAAAAATTTCTTCAACCTATTTCTTTAAGAATAATTTAGGAAAATACATCTAGTTTTATCATTCGATTTTCTTAGGTTTCTTTTGTGTAAAAAGAATAATAAAAGTGTACAAAAAACTAAATGTAAAATATAATATTATTATGCCCTATGCTTACCCCGTAAAAGCATCCTCTCCGCACAATCACAAATATCACCATCCAAGTCTTTGATTATTCATTATAATTATAATGTTTTAAAAACACACGGCGGCCGCCATCGCCATTTAAAACCAGAGTCCGAATCTTCTTTTTTCTTTTTAGGATTCCGTAGTCTGTCTGTCCGTCTGTCTGTCTGTCTGTCTGTCCGTCCGCGGCTAAGCTCAGAGACTGTTAGTACTAGAAAGCTATAATTTGGCATGAATATATATATTAGTCACGCTGACAAAGTGATTAATTATAAAAAAATTTTTTTAGGGTACCTCCCATAGACGTAAAGTGGGGGTAATTTTTTTTTTCGACTAACCCTATAGTGTGGGGTATCGTTGGATAGGTATTTGAAAATAAATAGGTGTTTGCTCAAACCATTTTTTGATAAAATGAATATTTTCGGAGATATTCACTCCGAAAGTTCAAAATAATGTGTCCCCCCCTCTAACTTTTGAACGGCAAGTCTAAAAAATATGAAAAAAATCAGTTAAGTTAAACTTAATAAAAACTTTCTAGGGAAATTATTTTCAACTTAATCAGTTGAGCAGTTTCTAGGTTTTTGTAAAAAAATATTTCTAAACTAAGATTGTAATTTAACCGCGATTGCAAGCATTTTTTTTTCTTTTAGTACCTTAAAGATAACGCTAACAGTATCTTCTTTCAAATAAAAAAAATAAAATTGAAATCGGTTCATATAATAAAGAATTACATCTGAAAAACCATCAACATACATACTAGTTCTAGTAGACTGCAGATTAGTTACCCAATTCGCCGATAGTTGGCACTGTACCACCGACGTTGAAATTCTGCGCGCGGTGGGTGTTGGGATCAAAACAACCACATAAATAAAGTATGCAAAGATTTTTTCATACCCGCTACGGAACCCTATCTTGGGCGTGTCCGACACGCTCTTGGCCGGTTTTTTCAAATCTTCCGCGACGCGCGTTGCCAGTGCGGCGCTTAGCTTGGAGTTTTTATACGTTGCCCAACCCCAAAGAGAGAGACAAATATATAATAATAAAGTGCAAGTGTTAATGTATGTGATGTTGAATATCATGTGTAATGCCGCGTTTTTAAAGTTAGTTATCTATTAGTATTAAAATGAAACAACTGCAATAGTTTTTTAAAAATGGTTTTGCATCTGATAATACAACTATTCAAGATTATATTCCAATTAAAAAAAATGCAAAAAATAATTCATTCCGAATACTTATCACAACTCAAAATCTTAGTGCGGGTGTACATTTTTCAAAAATTCATCGAAATTTCTCGAAAACCGTGCGACGTTTACTGAGGTAATTTTTCGATATTTGGTAGATGACCTGCCCACCTATCTCCCATTTCCGTTTGTCGTACTACTTACGGGACACCCTGTATAATAATCTCGTGTCACAGTGTTTGTTATCGAACTCAACCGGAACGGCTTGACCGATTTTTATGAAGTTTTTTTCTCCACATTCGGCAGGTCTGAGAATAGGTCGTAGGCTATTTTTTATATCCCTAGTTACTAGCTGTTGCCCGCAACTCCGTCTGCGAAGAAAAATTAGCCTACGACCTATTCTCAGACCTACCGAATACAGAGAAAAAAGTTTCATAAAAACAGAGAAAAAAGTTCGATAACACGAGACAGGAGACACGAGACACGAGATTTTTATATAACGTCACTACTTTGAAAAAATCTCGTATCTCAAATCAATATGTAAACCAAGCTAAACTTTATTGCACACTCAGTAAAGTTCAATTAGCCAGATTATCGTTTTTGACATACGAGCTTTTTTCAATGTAGTGACGATATTAGACTAGCCCGCTTGTTGCCCGCGACTCCGTCCGCGAAGAATAGGGGTAGGTATAAAAAATAGCCCACGACCTATTCTCAGACCTACCGATTACCGAATACAAAGAAAAAAGTTTCATAAAAATCGGTCAAGCCGTCTCGGAGGAGTTCGATAACAAACACCGTGACACGAGATTTTTATATATTAGATTATTCTTCGCAGACGGAGTCACGGGCAACAGCTAGTTATTTATGAGCTTCTTCAGCGATAAGCGATCTTTGCGAAAACGAAAGCTAGTACAGTAAAATTACATAAAGTTTACCACTGACAGATGGTTTGCTTTCATTTCATATTCAACTTTAACGACCTACAAATAAAGCCAATTTTAGAATACTGTTACCCACGTTTGCAGATTTAGTAATAGCTACTATATTTGTATGGTGTTAAAGTTGGAAATGAAATGAAGGCAAGCCATCTGTCAGTGGTAAACTAAAAGTAAACGTATTGTAACAAGTTTATCTTACTTTCAAGAAGTCCTCCGAACCGCATCGCCATGAAGGAGCTGCTGGAAGCCCTGATGTCCACGGACTACCTGCCGCTGCACCGGACCCTGAAGGCCGTGGGACCTATCCCGCCCCCCACTTTCTTGTTGGACACCACGGAGATACCTTTTTCTGATGAGGTAGGTGTCACTGTACTGCCTTGCCGCATTACCAAAGGCAAGGAAGAGCAGGTGCAGGGGCCTACTGCCGTATCAGCCGTATCAATGATTTTTTTATCCAATTTGCTGGTGTCAGCGTGATGATATGTAGCCTTCCTCGATAAATGGGCTATCTAACACTGAAAGAATTTTTCAAATCGGAGCAGTAGTTCCTGAGATTAGCGCGTTCAAACAAACAAACTCTTCAGCTTTATAATATTAGTATAGATACGGGGCCCCCGGGCTACAGAGGCCCCTAACGTGTGTAAATAAAAATTAGTAAAATGTTATCCACAATGTCACTTAATCTCGTGATTTTTTTTTTTTTTTTTTTTTTTTTTTTTTTTTTTTTTTTTATATGTTAGAAAGGCCAGACAAACGAACTAGTGGGTCACCTGATGTTAAATGATCACCACTGTCCATAGACACCTGCAGCGCTTTACGCGATGCCAGTGCGTTGTCGGCCCTTAAGGAGAGGGAATAGGGGAAGGGGGAGAGGGAAGGGGTGAGGTATTGGGCCCCCGGCACTCTCACTGACCGTACGAAACGCAAGCAGGATTACTGCTGCTTCACGCCGGTTTTCTGTGCGAGGGTGGTACTGCCCCGGACGAGCCGGCCCATTCGTGATGCAGCGGCTAGCTACAACATGGCTCTACCACTACTAAAAAACCCGCTTCCCGCGAAAGCCCCCCAACTAATTAGGGTTCCGTAATCAACTAGGAACCCTTATAGTTTCGCCATGTCTGTCTGTCTGTCCGTCCGCGGCTAGGCTCAGAGACTGTTAGTACTAGAAAGCTGTAATTTGGCATGAATATATATATCAGTCACGCCGACAAAGTGGATAAAAAAAAAAAAAATTTTTAGGGTACCTCCCATAGACTCCCATAGACGTAAAGTGGGGGTGATTTTTTTTTCTCGACTAACCCTATAGTGTGGGGTATCATTGGATAGGTATTTGAAAATAAATAGGGGTTTGCTGAAGCTATTTTTTGATAAAGTGAATATTTTCGGAGATATTTACCACGAAAGTTCAAAATAATGTGTGCCCCCCTCTAACTTTTGAACAGCAAGTCTAAAAAATATGAAAAAAATCACGTTAGTTAAACTTAATAAAAACTTTCTAGAAAAATTATTTTCAACTTAATCAGTTGAGCAGTTTTTAAGTTTTTGTAAAAAGATATTTTCTAAACTAAGATTGTAATTTAACCGCCATTGCAAGCATTTTTTTCTTTATGTACCTATAAGATTACGCTAACAGTATCTTCTTTCAAATAAAAAAAATATATTACATCTGAAAAACAATCAACATACATACTAGTTCTAGTAGACTGCATATTAGTTACCCAATTCGCCGATAGATGGCACTGTCTGTACCGCCGACGTTGGGACCAAAACAGCCACATTAATAAAGTATGCAAAGATTTTTTCGTCCCTGCTATTCCCTATCTTGGGCGTGCCCGACACCCTCTTGGCCGGTTTTTTTTTGTGAGCTAGACTTGGGTCCTTGTGATGTTCCAGGTGGTTTGGAAGAACCTGGTGAATCGCGGTGCGCATGCGCCGATGTACGATACGCAGCTGGACGGGCTCACAGGCCTGCGCCCCGCGCCGCAGAAGCCCGCGCCCGCGCCCGCCCCCGCCCCCGCCCCCGCCCCCGCCACGCCCAAACCCAAGGTAACACTCGTCATCATCATCATCTCAGACTATACAGGGTGTAACAAGTTAGATATGATGTATCTTTTGTATTTAAAATGGCAAAAAACGGAACCCTTATAGATTCGTCATGTCTGTCTGTCTGTCTGTCCGTCCGTATGTCACAGCCACTTTTTTCTGAAACTATAAGAACTATGCTGTTGAAACTTGGTAAGTAGATGTATTCTGTGAACCGCATTAAGATTTTCACACAAAAATAGAAAAAAAAAACAATAAATTTTGGGGGTTCCCCATTGTTAGAACTGAAACTCAAATATTTTTTTTCATCAATCCCATACGTGTGGGGTATCTATGGATAGGTCTTCAAAAATGATATTGAGGTTTCTAATATCATTTTTCTCTAAACCGAATAGTTTGCGCGAGAGTCACTTCCAAAGTGGTAAAATGTGTCCCCCCCCCCCCCCCCTATAACTTCTAAAATAAGAGAATGATAAAACTAAAAAAAATACATATATTTTATGTACATCATAATGTACATTACCATGTAAACTTCCACCGAAAATTGGTTTGAACGAGATCTTGTTTGTCTGTCTGTCTATATCAGTAACCAATCTACAATGATCCCACACTGCGCACATTTTGCTTAGGAGCAGGGGTCTGCTAAGACTGGATGTTCATAGATACATATAAATTTGTACGGAACCCTCGGTGCGCGAGTCCGACTCGCACTTGGCCGGTTTTTTTTATTACTTTTACGGTCATCCCGTGAAACCATAATATTTCATACTAAATACAAACTGAAATATAGATGCACAGAAAAAACCCCAGAAAAAAGACCAACCGCCAACCAACTCACCACCAACCAACCACCAACCAACCAACCAACCAACCAACCAACTCAGGTCCTCAGCATTCCGAACCAGTGACCAATTAGACCAGTGGTGGTGTAGTGGTATGGCACACGGCACGGAATGCTGGGGACCTGGGTTCGATTCCCAGCATTGATCTTTTTTTTGGGGTTTTTTCTGTGCATCTATATTTCAGTTTGTATTTAGTATGAAACATATACAGGGTGGTGTCCCAAAAATCAATCATAACCTCGCATACAGTCGCACCTCTTGAGTTTTTCTTAATTTATGTGGGATTTTTATTTTATTTAGAAACACTAAGGGTGTCGCAGGTGCGTTGCCGGCCTTTTGATAAGCTCGTTTTTAGGGTTCCGTACCCAAAGGGTAAAAACGGGACCCTATTACTGAGGCTCCGCTGTCCGTCCGTCCGTCCGTCCGTCTGTCCGTCTGTCACCAGGCTGTATCTCGTGAACCGTGATAGCTAGACAGTTGAAATTTTCACAGATGATGTATTTCGGTTGCCGCTATATTAACTATACTAAAAAATAGAATAAAATAAATATTTAAGGGGCTCTCATACAACAAACGTGATTGCTTTTTTTTAACCCCCGACACAAAAAGAGGGGTGTTATAAGTTTGACCGCTATGTGTGTGCGTCTGTCTGTAGCATCATAGCTCTTAAAACGGGTGAACCGATTAGGATGCGGGTTTTTTTATTAGAAAGCAGGTTTCTTGGCGATGGTTCTTAGATATGTTTCATCAAAATCGGTTCAGCCGTTTCAAAGTTATCAGCTCTTTTGCTAGCTGCGGAAGGGATCTTAGACGCATAATGGACATTTACTTTATGTTCAAACATACGTGTGACATAATTGCGTTGGGGGTTTTTAAAATTTTTAATTTATAGTTATTTTATACTAGCTTTCCGTCCGCAGCTTCGCCCGCGATAAATTAATTTTCCCGTAGGAAAAGGTATTTTCCCGCGGTAAAAAGTAGCCTGTCACTCTGTGGTAATGTAGCTTTCTAACGGCAAAAGAATTTTCGGAATCGGTCCAGTAGTTTTTAAGTTTATTCGTTACATACAAAAATACAAAAAATACAAATCTATCCTCTTTATAATATAATCTTCTAATATATAAAAATCCCGTGTCACTGTGTTTGTTACCGAACTCCTCCGAAATGGCTTGACCGATCTTTATGAAACTTTTTTCTCTGTATTCGGTAGGTCTGAGAGTAGGTCGTAGGCTGTTTTTATACCTCTAGGTGATATAAGGCAAAACAACGTTTGCAGGGTCAGCTAGTATTAGTATAGGCTTGCTTTTATTTTTAATACAATCCATCTCCCAGGAGGAGAAAAAAGATAAGCAGGAAGACAAGAAGCAGGAGGAGAAGCCGGCGGAGTCCAACCCGGTGTCGGAGGCCAGGGAGCTGACGCAGCTGGCTTTGAAGGGCGCGCTCAGCGTCACGCAGCAGCAGAGACTCTTGGCTGTACTGGACCAGGAGCCGAACCTGGTCTATGACATCGGAGTCACGCCCTACCAGGTAGCTATGTGCCGAGTACGTCTTGACTAGCGTTCAAAAAGGCGAAAAAAAACAAATGTTTTTTTTCGGAAGTTTTGGAAGTTTTCGTTTTTTTTTCGATTTTTTCGGGTTTTTTAAGAAAAGTAAGAAATAAATCGTTAAATTTTATTTATTTTTTATTCACTGTCACTCTCATTTATTTCAATAATTTCTGCCTCCATGTCGTCGGTGTAGTCCGTTTGTTGGTGTAAATTAGTCCGAATAAAAATTAATTTATTAATCGATTGTTTCCCAATGTTTTTTTCGGAAGTTCTCGAATGTTGACTAAGTGGGAATGTGGACGAAGTGGGAAAAGGACGAAATGGGAATGTGGATGAAGTGGGAAAGTGGACGAAATGAACCTAAACGTGTCAAAGTACCCGCTGGCACTAAGAAAAAAATTTAAAACCTTTTAAAAGTATGTACTTACCAATTCTAATTAACAAGATTCATATAGAAAACTTCATTCGTATTTTTCCATTTCATTATTTTCGGTTTTAATCGTTTTTTTCGGAAGTGAGAGCGAAAAGTTTCGTGGTTTTTTACATAAATATCCGGAAAAAACCGGCCAAGAGCGTGTCGGACACGCCCAAGATAGGGTTCCGTAGCCATTACGAAAAAATCAAGTAATATTTTTGTAAGGATTTCGTATGTGTACGGAATCTTCCAATTTAGGTATCGTCAATACTTTCAAAAAAGCTCGTATCTCAAAATCGATAATCTGGTAAAGTGAACTTTATTACGCGCGTATCAAGGTTCAGTTTTGTTTACATGCTGATTTGAGATACGAGTTTTTCAAAGTAGTGAAGGTATGTTTTATACCTTTACCTTTTTGTTTACTCTTAAACTACAAATAATTCCCAAGCAATCTTAGCCGCTATAATTTTCCTTGTAAATTTAATATATTTACTACCATTTTGAATTCTTTCAAATTTTTCCACCCAACAGTTTAGATTTTAGAGGGGGGGACGGCCGATTTAAATGATAATTTTCACTTTAAAGTTGAATATTTCGCAAACAAATCACTGAATACAAAAATCATGTTAGCAACCCCCCAATGGTTTTAAAAGACCTATCCAACGATACCCCACACTATGGGGTTAGACGAGAAAAAAAAATCACCCAACCACGTCTATGGGAGGTACACTAAAAAAAATTTTTTTAGTTTTTTTTATATAATCACTTTGTCGGCGTGACTGATATATATATTCATGCCAAATTACAGTTTTCTAGTACTAACAGTCTCTGAGCTTAGCCGCGGACAGACAGACAGACAGACAGACAGACGGACAGACGGACAGACATGGCGAAACTATAAGGGTAGGAACCCTAAAAACGGGAATTTTTCCGGACTTTTTCAACGCTAGTCTTGACTCGAGTCGGCCTCGATTCCTGCTCAGGAGTAGGACTCGCCTACTCGAGTACAAAAATATTTTGATTCGAGTACGCCAGACTCGATTCGGTACTCGAGTCAGAGATAATCGGTTTCGTACTCGCCGACTCGATTCTATTATGCGAGTACAACTGACTCGAGTCTAGTATTCGAGTCAGATTGACTCGCTTGAATTCAATCTCTTTTTGCTTAAGCAGTAAATGAATACTATGCTGTTTGAAGATACTCCTTTTCGATTTTTCCTTTTTGTTATAAAATTGGTAACGAACTTGATTTCTTGACTCGAGTAAACATTCGAATAGATACCAAACATAGACTTGAAGTAGGTCTTCACTGGACTCGAATCGCGGAATCGAGTCAGGATTCGAATACCACATAAAATGACTCGAGTCGACTCGATCCACCAAAACAGCGACTCTGGTATACAGGGTGTAACATTTAGTTCAGTCAGTATGGGAAAGTCTGAAACTACAAGTAAGTGTTGTATTGACGAGATTTCATTCTTTTGACACCTGAAATTTACTACAGGAATCGAAAGAGTTTTGCCTCTTGAACACGGAAAAATATTTATTATAATTTAATTCTACATATTTAAAAAAAAAAGATGGAGCGATGGATGCGGACGGCGCAGGGCCGATCTGTTTGGCGAGCCTTGGGGGAGGCCTATGTTGGACGTCTTTCGGCTGAAATGATGATGATGATGATGATTTAAAAAAATATAAGAAATTCAAAATATATCTGAATTTACCAACACTACCACAGAATAGATATGTTTCCTTTGCCCTTTTCACCAGAAAAAAGAGCTGTCATAATTTTAAATTTGGCATTAACATTGAGACTTGACACATACATAAATTAAATGATCTATTTTTATTAATGTTAATACACAAACATCGTGTTATTGATTTAAATAAGATTTTAAAGGAGCACGTAATTGTGATTGAAAAGCAAGAAAGAACCAAACCGCCCAAGCAAACCACACACAACGTCAACGTCAGATTTACGTAATCGCTTTTTTTTTAATATAGACTGTCTAGTAAGTAATGGATCTATTGTGTAGTAGTTTTGTAGTTATGCCCTTTTAGAATAAGCACATCTTTAAAAAATGTAATAAATGAATTAATAATCCTAGTGAAAATTTAAAACTATCAGCGTCTTTCTCTTTCCAAACAGAATACAGAGAACGAATCAAATTATAGCCTTAGAAATATGAAATCTAGTCAATTATTCGATTAAAAAAAACTATAAATTATATTACTAACATTACACTAATAATAATAGCCCAAATAGGCATAGGTCAGACTCCTTTACCCTTTTGGGCTATAAAAAAATGGAAAGACAGCCATAAAGAATATAGGTCATTAATGTAAGTACATCTCTTTCAGTTGCCAGAACTGGTGGAAAACAATCCGATGGTGGCGATATCTGTGCTGCTCAAGCTGATAAACTCTCAACACATCACGGAATACTTCAGTGTGCTGGTCAACATGGAGATGTCGCTGCATTCCATGGAAGTCGTCAACAGGTCAGTTCGTTGCAATAGGTGCAATGTAGACTTTTAATAACACAAGCTTTGCCTAGCTTACTTTGGGGCTAGGTCAATTGGTGTGAATTGTCCTGTGATATTTATTTATTTATGATATTATATTGACTAACCTATTTGTTTATTTCTACTCTTTCCAAATCATTCCCGCACCGAAAACCCCGATGTCTGCTCATCTATATCTTCTATACATATAATAAATTGTCTGTTTGTCTGTGCGTTTGTGCGCGCTAATCTCAGAAACGGCTTAACCTAGAAGGATGCGGTTTCACTGATATGTTGGTGTTTTCTTGGATTAACATTTAGTGTTTGTTTCATTTGAATCGGTTCACAAATAAGAAAGATAAGTCTATTTTAAGAATTTATAGAACAGTTTTTAGAAGTAGTGACTTGGGAGTAGGTACGGTGGCGAATGTGAACGTGGGTGGGGGGGGGGGGGTTCGGTGGGGGGTCGGTGAGGGGGGGGGGGGGTTGGGAGGGTGCGGGGGGATAATTTTTTTATATCGAGGAACTAAGGAGAGCCATAATTGATGAAAAAGCAAATTGGATAAAAAAAAATAAGCTGCCCAAATTACTAATTCCACGCGGACGGAGTCGCGGGCAAAAGCTAGTAATATCTAAAATTTCAAATTGTCTCGTTCTTAATATTAAAAATATTAAAATAATGGACGCACTCTTAGGCTTCCTGTTTCTGAGCATCTTCTAGAGCTCGAAGTAGAGCTTAGCAAGATCAACTGGCACATACTGGGGTTATCAGATGTCTGTTCGATGTATTTATATTTTTTTCACAAACATGCTATGAAATATTGACGTTACATCCTTATAACGAACGAAGTGTCACGTTGCAGGTGCGGCTAGACGAGAGGTCAATAATGGAATTTCATACAACATTGCTGGCCTTGGCCAGCAAAGTGATCGTCTATTGTTTCATGTAACACAGCACCATGACGTTTATAGGTCTATGGCATTATAGCATTTAGCCATTAAAAAAAAACTATAAGCAATATTTGCGTTTTAGTTCATTATGGTGATGGTGATGATGATGATGATGATGATGATGGCGGTGGTGGTGGTGGTGATGATGGTGATGATGATGATGACGACCTATATCTATAACTACCTACTCGGCCGGCAATCCCCTATTTCGCGGCCGCTGCAGTAGTGTGTTATTGCCTTGCCACGTCCGACTGGACTAATAAACGCGATATCGACCGGTTGGCAATAGGTAACGCCACCAGAGTTGAGGCCACGCACACAACCACATCTCTTGTAATGACAGCGGGATTTTGACGTTGTGTTGTCGTTAAACGTCAACACAACGTCAAAATCCCGCTGTCATTACATGAGATGTGGTTGTGTGCGTGGCCTCAGCTCTGGTGGCGTTGCCTTTACACCTGCTAAGCACAATCTTTGTGTCCCTCAGGTTGACGACCTCGGTGGACCTACCCGTGGAGTTCGTCCACCTCTACATAAGCAACTGCATATCGACGTGCGAGACCATCCGGGATCGCTACATGCAAAATAGGCTGGTGCGGCTCGTGTGCGTGTTTCTGCAGTCGCTCATAAGGAACAAGATAATTAATGTCAAGGTAATAATATAAACAACTAGCCTTCCGTCCGCAGCTTCGCCCGCGATAAATTAATTTTCCCGTAGGAAAAGGTATTTTCCCGCGGTAAAAAGTAGCCTGTCACTCTGTGGTAATGTAGCTTGTTAACGGCAAAAGAATTTTTAAAATCGGTCCAGTAGTTTCGGAGCCTATTCAATGCAAACAAACAAACAATCAAATCTTTCCTCTTTATAATATTATAGTATAGATAACTATAAATTAAAAATTTTAAAAACCCCCAACGCAATTATGTCACTCGTATGCTTGAACATTAAGTCAATGCCCGTTAAGCGTCTAAGATCCCTTCAGCAGCTAACAAAAGAGCTGATAACTTTGAAACGGCTGAACCGATTTTGATGAAACATATCTAAGAACCATTGCCAAGAAACCTGTTTTCTACTAAAAAAAAACCGCATCCAAATCGGTTCACCCGTTTACGAACTATGATGCCACAGACAGACAGACACACATACATAGCGGTCAAACTTATAACACAACAACTATGATTCACTTATGACATGTTGCTTAAGAACTAAAGTCACCGAGTCACCGACATAGCTCGAAGAATCGCCAGACTCAAGTGGCAGTGTGCAGGGCACATCGCTCGTAGAACTGATGGCCGATGGGGCCGAAAAGTAGTTCCCACGCGGGCCCAGTGTGGATTGGGAACTTCACGCACACCATTGAATATCTTCGCAGGTGTATGCAGGTTTACTCACGATGTTTTCCTTCACCACTCATGGTAAATTCCAAATGTAATTTCACACACAAATTCCGGAAAACTCAGAGGTGCGAGCCGGGATTTGAACCCACGGCCCTCTGGTTGAGAGGCCATAAGTCAAACCGCTAGGCCACCACGGCTTGGGGTGCGAAGTCGGAAACCTCCTCGAGTGCCCGGGCGTTACCACTCCCTTCTATCCGAGGCGTAGGCCTCATGGGGTGGGGAAGGGTAACGCCTGGGACGGTGCACCCTGGGCAACAACGGTAAGATAATGTATTCGTACATTATCTTACCGGTGGCTAATATCCGACTGGGGGGGATATGTATATATGTATTATATGGGCCATGTATCTATGATATGTATGTATTTTGAGAGGACGGGCGTAAGGTAGCTGACGGGAAGCTGCTCTGCAACCTTGAACTGAGTAAGTAGCCCCGCCGTGCTGGTCACACGGCCTGGGCTACCGAAAGGTTCTCCGCTCTGCAACGGGCCTCGATGCGACTTACGCCCTATATAGGGAGGGATAGCATAGGAGGGACAGGCGTTCGGTTGCCAATAGTGCACGCTCTGCAACCTTGGACCTAGTAAGTAGCCCCGCCGTACTCGCCACACGGCCTGGGCTACCGAAAACTTCACCGCTCTGCAACCTGCTGAGGCGCCAAACGCCTTATGGGGAGGGTTAGCTTTTGGGGTTTCTAGAGGGTCAAGAGATGGAGGCGAGCCTAAGCCTAGTACCTGCTTTGTGGCCCGAGCAGGGAAAGGCGAGGGGGAGCCTGGTGGGCGGAAGCGACCGCGCCCTCGGTACCGCTCTGCTTCCAGAGCAGGACATGAGGGCGCGGAAGCTAACGTGAGGGCACGTAACCCCGGCTTGCCGGGAACGTGGGCATCTGCGGAAGCCACGAGGAGTAAACCTCTTTAAACAATCCTTCACCAGCGGGGGAGGCCGGGGAGTGCCGAGCCCGCATTGCACGGTGTCGACAGAGGAGCCCCATCCCGGGGCGGCCAGTGTGCGTTGCGGTGACACATTTTGCTCCCGTGGCGTTCACAATGGCAAACGAGGGAATCCGTGTGGTTTTTAGTGGGTAGGCCCCCCTTGGGGAGAGCCCCACATACCTCCGTTTCCCCGAACGGAGACGATGCATAAGGTGCATTTTCCACACCAAAAAAAAAAAAAAAAAAAAAAAAAAAAAAAAAAAAAAAAAAAAAAAAAAAAAAAAAAAAAAAAAAAAAAAAAAAAGGCCACCACGGCTTTACTTAACAGTTATAGTAACTATTCTTAGCCCAAAGGATCTTCTTGCATCTCCAGTAGGCCTATTTAGATGGTGCAAGTTTCTCGCCTCGACTATACGGTTATCGTAGCACGAGAAAAAATATAGTATCATGTAAACTACACGTACGATATCGCACGAGAAGGGGCGATAATCGCCTCGCCTTCAATGATTGAATGTCTCCGTGTAAACAAAATTTGAATACGAGAATCGTATTTCGAGTTCATGTGCTTTTCAGTCGCCGTCATGTCATGAGTGCATCGTATGACATCGCATGCGTATAAAAAAAAACAAGCTCAATACTAAGTGCAAGGCTACTTTTTCTCCCGAAAAATGCCAAAATCCCGCGGGATAGAAATACTTAAGTGAATTCAATTTCGGGCCTAAAATTAAAAATTATTTCACCAATAGAAAGCTACACTATCCGTGATTGACATAGGCTGTTTTTTCCCTGGTAAAAATTCAAAATTCCCGCGGGATAGAATAGAATTAAGTGAACCCAATGGGTGATGGTGATGGTGACGATGGTGGTGATGGTGATGATGATGATGATGGTGGTGGTGATGGTGACGACGACGACGGCGATGATGATGATGATGTTATTGATGATGATGATGATGATGATGATGATGGTGGTGGTGGTGATGATGGTGGGTGATGGTGATGATGGCGACGACGACGACGACGACGACGATGATGATGATGATGATGCTGATGATGATGTTGATAATGCTGATGATGATAGTGATGGCAGGTGATGAAGATGATGATGATCATGGTGGTGGTGATGATGATGATGATGGTGATGATGACGACGACGACGATTGGTGATTTTTTTTTAAACCGGCTCAGTAGTTTCAAAGATTACCCCTACAAACAAAAAAAAAAGATTAGATATTTTCCTAGCACTTGGGAATTTCAAAAAATCCACCCTAAATGCATTTCTATGATGCCTACCTACACTTATGCCAAATTTCAAGTCTCTAGCACTCAAAAAACCACGTAAGTTATCTGGTAAAACTCGTATTGAAAATCGGTTCGAACCGATTCGTGCAATTCTCGCATGTTCGTGAAAAAATTTCATACGAGAACGAGTTTAGACAGGTCGAGGAATCGTAAGCGAAAATCTCCCTAGAATGCAGGTCCTCGTGTAAACTACATTGCCTGGCGATAATCTCCTTTCGAGTATCGAATGACATAATCGTACGCGAGTTTTTATTTCTCGTATGAATGTAAACATTTTCGTACGATACTCGCTTGACGATTATCGCATACGAGAATGTCATTCGATTTCTCGCCCCAAAACGTGCGAGAAACTCGTACCATCTAAATAGTAAAGACTCATGAACATAAATCGTTATCGCGGGAGTAAGAACAAATCAGTAAAAGAACACATACAACAGAATGTCTGTTTAGTATACGGACATATTCTGCCTACAGGTTCTAAGCATCTAAGAAGTTTTAGTAGCACAAAGTTTTAGCTGGAAAAGGTCAAACAAATGACTATACTTACTGTTTAAACGTTTAACTACATAGAAGTCAATGTGTCTACTTGAATAATAAGCCAGCGATGTGTGTAATTTTTATTAACGTATATGTACTCTGAGTTTATTTGGATTTCGTAATAATCTGTACTAATATTATAAAGAGGAAAGATTTGATTGTTTATTTGTTTGTTTGTTTGCATTGAATAGGCTCCGAAACTACAGGACCAATTTCAAAAATTCTTTTGCCGTTAGAAAGCTACATTATCACTGAGTGACATAGGCTACTTTTTACCGCGGGAAAATACCTTTTCCTACGGGAAAATTAATTTATCGCGGGCGAAGCTGCGGACGGGAGGCTAGTCGCAAATAATTACGTTGTGAACACAGGTTATTATTACGAATAATTAATAAATGACAATGTCAAGCAAGAAAAGTTGCTGAAGAATTTGACGCTGCGATTGTGTAATTAATCTATTTAAGTATGTATTAGTAATCAAGTCAAGTATGGAGGTCTGATATTAGAAATAAAGTTGATAAATTTTGAACTCTTAGGCATAAATGTTGCTCGATGTCAAATTCAGTGTCGCTTCTGTTATTGCTTATTGTCATAATCTTTCAGTACTGTCAAATCGTTTTAGCTCCCGCGATAACGATGTATGCCCATGAAACGTTTGGCATCCTGTTTACAGGAACTCTTCATCGAAGTAGAGGCCTTCTGCGTGGAATTCAGCCGCATACGGGAAGCGGCTGCGCTGTTCCGCCTGCTGAAACAACTGGACTCAGACCCTGCCCACAAAGACGCCAAGGAGGCTTAGCATCCTATCTACCTCACGTACCTTATGGGTCCTACACAGCGCATGAAACAAAAGTCTCTTCTGTGTAAATAAAATCAGCAAACTTAAGAGGATACGATGGCTGAGAGACTTTTGAGAAATAGGTATTTGAATGAAATGTCGCTGTCTCGCCCGAACCCCTCCGTTTCAGTACAGCGAGAGCGGAACAACTGCAGCTCAGACCGTTAATAGGCGCGTAAAATTGATCAAAACAGCATTTCGTAGTCCCCTGTTTTCTTCTCGAAAACTGGACAAATAAAATTATTTTAAATTATCCTTTTTTTGCTTATTGGAGGGATTCTTTTCTGATGAGTGTCTGAAAATGACGTTGAAATTGGGCAATTTTTTCAGCTTTTGAAAGCTCATATTTCTTATGTTAATTGAAATATGGAAAAAATGAAACCTAGGGGCATAGCTGTGGTAGATACAGATTACACAGTAAAAAAAAATTGGCTCTAAAGCCATTATCCAGGGAGGAAACAGGGGACTACGTTTGTATGGAGAAATGGTGCGCATCGTATCCTCTTAAGGCCCTACCGAGCTTTTGGCGCTAATTGATTTTAGGTACTCTATGCACTCGTGAATGTGTGCGTGAGAGCGGCCAGAATCAAAGCCGCGTAAGCGCAAGCGACACGGGTTCCCCGTCCGATGGCCGAAGGAGAACTAACTGTGAAAAAATACAAGAAATTAAAAAAATATATCTGAATTTACCAATACTACCACAGAATAGATATGATCCCTTGCCCTTTTGCACCAGAAAAAAGAACTGTAATATTTTTAAATTTGATGACAACATCAACGTCAGATTTACGTCATCACTTTTTTTTAATAGAGAGTAGACAAAAGTAATTGATCTATTGTGTGGTAGTGAGTTATGCCCTTTTAGAATAAGCACATCTTTAAAAAAATGTAATAAATTAATTAATAATCCTAGTGAAAATTTAAAACTATCAGCGTCTTTCTCTTTCCAAATAGAATACAGAGAACGAATCAAATTATAGCCTTAGAAATATGAAATCTTGTCAGTTATACCATAAATATTCCATTGCAGTCGGTAACACTGTGAGTAAACTGCATACTGCTGTCCGGGAGCCGACTGCAAGAAGCCCTACCTTATAAAAAAATAGAAAATACCTACTCTGTAGGGGTAGCTGACTTTTAGTAGCATCAACTGCTCTTGGTCGGCCGCGGCTTAACTTGGCAAATTTTGCGCAAATGAAAAAAAAGTGGTGCAAAAAAAACCTTATAGAAAAATAGAATGAAACTTGTATTGATAAGATAGAGACCTTTTGAGGACAGTAAAAAAAGTGGTCGGCCAAATCCTTTGTTGGCAGGTTCTTGTGTCCGACTGAATTTGTGGTACAGCCGGACACAAGAACCTGCCAACACAGGATTTGGCCGACCACTTTTTTTCATGATAAAATAACTATGAACAACCCAAGTTTGAAAATGTAAAAAAAAATCTCAAACAGAGATAATCGTGATCTATCAACGATACTGAATCACATATCAAAATTTGTGCACTGATTAAAAAATTACCCTGTATATCGCTCATTTAGTGCTTGTCGTTTGATCAGTAGTTAAAGATACTAATAGTCAAATTGCCTTTGAAATGCGCTAACTATTGTTATGTTTGCCATATATTTTAACTATTAGTTTGTTTAACTATTGATCAAACAACAGGCTCTGAAGAACACTGACACGATTACAAATTATTGTTAGTTTAAAACTAAACTTATTTTTCTTTTTACATAAAGTTTAGTTTTGAAATTACACTACTTTGTAACTGTGACAGTGTTCTTACTACATGAAGCGATGTGTTGATCTCAACTTACTTGAAATGACACAGGTTTACGGTACTTCCATTGCGACGAAGCTGTGCGAAGACTTCATTATCATTAAGAGCGCGTCGAGCTTCATTTAATCCCTTGCTGAATCATTAGAGAGAGAGAGAGAGAGAGATGTTTATTTACACATATTCGATACAAACACAGAAAAAAAAATACATTTGACAGGAAATATACAAATAAAAAATATCGAATAGTATAAATTGGGCCCCACTCAGCAACTCACTACTGGTAAAGCTTTCGTTTTGAAATTCATACGTTAAATATTTGAGGATTCCCTCCATAAATCAGTCACTTTAGAAACACGATTACCTATACTGGAGTAGGGCTTATTCCGCCTAATTTGCATAATGCCCAATTCACTAAATTGACTAAATTTCGAATTGCCACGGGCTCATAATACCTAAATATCAAAATTGTCTCATTCCTAAAATTAACAAATGTCATAATAACTTTGACTTTTATTGAAATGTACATTTCCTTAAAATACAGAATCACTGATACAACAACATTTCAAAATAACTTAAACTGAAAACTGCACAAAGGCAAAAAAGTTAGGCATTCTGAAATTTAGGTATTTTGACACCAAGTCCTTTTGAAATCTAGGAGTAATGGTGAAAGGCTAAAATGAAATCGAGACGTAACGAGCCCTACTCCTATACTGGTAGCTAGTTTGAAAAAAAAATAATCCGAAGTCGTCTTTAAAAAACTAAATAATCCCTTAGTACGGCGTAACTATTGCAAACAGGTCATGAGTTTTTGAATGAACATAAAACTATGTTTTCCATAGCGTACACGCGATACATTTTTAAAATGTGTATTTGTTTTAGTAATACGTAGTAAATACCTAAGCACGCGCGCGGTCTGACAACCTATCCTGAGCCCCCGCGCTTCCCCCTGTCCGTATAATTATTTGCGTTATACTTCATTTAATTTAGAATGAGAAACCACAACAACATTATATTGCGGCTCGTGAACTGTAATCTCTTTACAATTTGTACTAGAGTAACAATTGACGACACGCAAATAAAGTGACATTAATACAATTTTATTTTGCGGCTCCCAGACTATTGTACTGTACTATTTGCTAGGTAAGAAATAGTTGACCAGACGCAATATAATGTTATTGTGGTTTCTCATTCTAAATTAAATGAAGTATAGTGCATAGAATACCTAAAATCGATTTGCGCGTGAAGCTCGGCGCCCTCTTAAAATCCACATCTTGCCTTCTTTGTAATGTCATTGCTCGATTCTGCAGTCTTCGTCTGAGACCGCAAGAGGGCTCGACTTCGCCCACTGCCCCATTTGGCCACCTTAAATCGTCCTCATTGTCATGTGGTCTACTGTACATTCCTAGGCCACTATAGAACCATATCAAAATGAATCAATTTGTTTACCTTCTTCGACAGTGATTATTGGGTGATGTATGTCATGATGACCAACTCGATCTTTGCGACCGTGTGTCAACGATGTTGAATAAGAAAGGAGTTTGCTTGTGTATTAATCATGGACTAATAATACCTAACCTGGACTGAGTACTGCGACAAAAAAGTGAGGAAACTTCTCTTCCCTCTCATGTCATGGAACGAAAACGTTTATAAACTCTTTACGTTTATTGCAAATTGTGTTCGGAAAGTTGGTAATCCTTTGAGTCGCACTGACGTTGTAATTGTCTAGTAGTTAATGCGACAAGGTTCTTTAGTGGCCTAGGAATCAAATTGGTTGACTGTACATTCCTATATAGTCTCTTTCCTTGTCCGCTTTCCTACGTGGGCCACAGTACCAACTCGTCAACATTCCTATTTCGACCACTGTGCCAACTGATCAACCTGAGAAGTCTGAGGGTAGATAGCGGACCGTAATGAAACGCGTATACACAAGGCAAAGCTAGTTTAATACTGGAGGTCAGTTACATCATCGTGGTGTGCGTGCACGCACACTTATACACGTCACAACCGTCTTATTTCGACTACAGTGGTAACTCGTCAACATACCTATTTATACCAAGCAGCACTGTGGTCGATAAAGGAATTTGGACGAGTTGCCACTGGGTGTTCTGTCCAAGTAATACTCTGGCCGATATAACTATAAATTAAAAATTTAAAATTACCCCAACGCAATTATGTCATTCGTACGTTTGAACATTAAGTCAATGCCCGTTATGCGTCTAAGATCCCTTCCGCAGCTAGCTGCTTTCTTTTAAAATAACCTGCATCCAAATCCAAATCGGTGTACAGACACACGCACATAGCGGTCAAACTTATAACACCCCTCTTTTTGTGTCGGGGGTTAAAAAGAAAACGGATAAGTTAACACTGTGGTCGAAATAAGAATGCACACGAAATGGGATATTGACGATATCAGAAAATGGACGAGTTAGGAATTGTAGGTTGACAACATGGCACTGTGGATGATTTACTAAGTAGGGGACGAAAGGTGACAGTGGACGACAGTCATCCTGAGCCCGCAAGAGGTTTAATACCGTGGGGCCCGTTTTGCTTGCGATTGGCTCACTCATAAACCAATCGCAAACGTGACAATACGGTTCTACGAGCGTTTCATCTGATCAATATGCTGTCTCATATACAGGTAATTTTTTAATAAGTGCACAAATTTTAATATGTGATTCAATGTCGTTAAAATAACAAATTTCAGCATTTTTCGTTATAATGTTTATTACTTATTTTTCATAGTAACTCGACCAATTATTGGATGAATTACTATGAACACAAATTTCAAAATGAAAAAAAAAAATCTCTAACAAGCAATCGTGATCTATCAACGATACTGAATCACACACATATGTATTAAAATTTGTGCATTGATAAAAAAATTACCCTGTACAGCCTCTTGTTTACCCATCAGTTTGAGGGTAGGTTTTGTGTTTTACCTGTTTACTTTAGTTAGTTTTATTTAATTGTAATGCTGTCAATTATTTTGATTACGGCAGTTTAGCTTTCGTACTAATACTTGTTAATTAAACGATTGATTTAAGTAACCGTCTTTTTTTTTCATCTTCATAAGACTGGTATAAGTAAGTAACCTATTGTTGTTGTTGTTTTTAAGTTTCCATACACAATGGGTGACAATGGGACCCTATTACTGAAAGTCCGCTGCCTGTCTGTCTACAAGACTGCACTTGACCAGTTTTTAAAATTCTTTCCTCTAGGGAAAAGGCAAAGGTTTAAAACCATACAGCAGTTTTAATTATATATTTTTCATCACACTTGCTTGTCTATGGTGTTATTCCCTGCCTGTATACTAAATAATGGCTTAAATTGTTTGTGCCACCAGGTCATTTGGTCTGAATAGTTATTTTGGGGACAGAAAAATTACATTTGAAATTTACCATGAGCTTTACGGTGAAGGAAAACATTGTAATGAAACCTGCACGCGCCTAAGAAATTTAATGGTGCGTGAAGTCCCTAATCCGCACTAGACTCGCGGAATTACGGGTCAGGCCCTCTCATTCTGTTAGGAGGTCTGTGCCCTGCAGTGGGACATATACATATAAGGCTGATGATGACCACTAGAAGAAGAGTGATCCGTCATGCAAATGAGTATGTATAAATCAGCTCTCACTCATACGCCATGATATCGGAATGTCAAACGCGAAGTAGAACCCTACAGAAATGGATGCAGGTAGATATCGCTCTGCACGCCGTGAGTGATATATCAGTCGTTGGCGTAGAACCTGCGGTGCTGATATATGTGTTGTTGGCGTCGAAAAGGTTAAGTAGAAAACATTTAAATTACAATAATTTTATTCCAAACTACCAATCATACAAACTAATCTGGCCACACATATAAATGCCACAAACGGAACTTAAGACTTAGCACCTTGGAGAACCTTCTTTATTTCATCATCAGTCGCCAAGTCTAGTGGAGTGCAGTCCTCGCTATCTTTCACCAGAGTAGCTCCTGCTTCTACCAAGATTATTGCAGCATTCCGATGCCCACAGAATGCGGCATAATGTAAAGCAGTCTGTCCACATTCGTCCACAGCATCAATGAAACAACCTCCTTTCAAGGCAGCCGCTAAAGCTTTAGTGGCATCTCGGTCTGCTGCCCAATGCAAAGCAGTCAAACCATCTTCGCTCCTTTCATGTTTAAGCTCAGGGTTTTGGGCCAACAGTTCCGCGACACGGTCACCGCGGTCCTCTCTCGCTGCATCCAGTAGAGACAACTCGTTATGGATAAGCTCTGGCTCAGGAGAATATCGGTGCGATGACACTCTAGCCCAAGCCTCCTTTGTATTTGTGACAGCTAGTTCCGAACATTCTGGATCAAATTTCTTTACCAATGCTATGTACTTTTCTTTAGCTTCCGTTGAAGGCATATCTCCGAGAGCTCTCCATGCCTCCCATTTTCTACGGCCCTTACCATCCAACCAGCCTGGCTTGGGCACATTACACACACCCTCAGTACCCTGCTTGTAGAAACCATAGAGTTCTAAAAGCTGGTTGTTACCAAGTTTGGAGGTTAGTTTCCTCACGTGATCCGCTGCCTTGTTGAAAGATATGTCTAGAGGTGACTGATCGTCATCTGAGAAGTCAGAGTCGGGATAACTAAGTGCCTCGGCCATTCTAAATACTAACTACAGAGTTTAACTAATTATTCTGTAATTGAACCGATAGGGTTAGACCTTCTAATGTGTGCAGCTGCTTGTTAGTGGCATCGGCAGCTCCCGATGGGCTGGCAAATTCAATGAATCCGTAACCCTTGCTGAGTCCAGTTGAACGGTCAAATATAACTCTTGCTGTGTGCACTGGGCCAAATTGAGCGAAATACTCTCTCAACTGACGATGCCCAACTGTCCACGGCAGATTGCCGACGTACAGACGAGCGGCGCGAGCTGTGCTTGCCATAACCTATACAGAAACAACCTCAAGCAAATGCAAAGACCTGTCGCCGATCAGGGCCCTGTAGTCCACGCCGGAGCTTTCGCTGAGAGAGTCCAAGTCGAGCAATGCTCCTTTCAGCCCCCACTTCTTGAGTAGAGCTTCAATGGACCAGTCGCTGCTGCGTTCCTGGTAAGCACACAAAAATCGCGCGTCAGTGCCGTCCAAAAGGTACGCTACGGTGGACAGGACTTCCTCGAATTGTGACGGCTCGTAGAAACAGTCGGACGCGAGTAGCAGATCTACAGGGCGGAGTGAGTGAACATCAGCGAGGAATAAACCCCACGCAAGCCCTAGTAGCTGGACGTCGCGCCCTGGGACTAATTCGTTTGCTTCACAACAGGCGGACAAATGCCGTAGCGAACGCGGTAGCGCCACGCTATCTGTCAAGGTAACTTGTGCCCCACACTTAGCAGCTAAAATTCCAGGGAGCCCTGTTCCGCAGCCCAGCTCTAATACTCTTAGACCGTTCAAATGCCGCCTCTGCGTCCACAAATACCAAGCCAACAACGGAGCAGACGGCCACGTGTAGAACGAGTAGCCAGCCGACAGTAGCTCGGGTATGACGATTTCTAAATAATCACCTCGCGTGTCTCCGTTAGTGCAAGATTTGCCTCGAAACACGAATTTCTTCAACTGACCACTGCCAGGATGGGCATCGCTCATTGCATAAGCATATCCAACGAAAACAGAGATTACACTGGAGGAATTCGGTTCGGGGCTGCCGAGAAAATTTTACGTCAAATTTGGTGTTGCAACCAGAATGGTTTAGTTTTCCTCAATTTTGTGCCTCGAGGAATTATAATTTTAATGGTATGCAAAAGATCGATTTGTATATATAAAAAATAATTTTATTTAAATGTGATATATATGATGATGATCCGATCCGCCCGATTTCGACCATGGCAACAGCTTCAACTCAACTCCGTTAATATCGATCATGCCAGGCCTCATGCATGCCATGTACTTACGCGCGATATTTACCTACCGCGGGGACGATCGCCTGCGATCGAAATTCCAGTAGGTTGTCACAAGCGCGCGCCGACGCACGTTCATTCGTGTTCCACGGAAAAAATATGCCGCCTGAACTTTTATAAGTGAATGGTGAAACAGGGGGCAAATTTTAATATGACTATGCTAGAATTAATAGCTAATATAACAATTTGGAAGTTCGTATCGTGCTGTCCCTCTTACTCTTCTATAAAAAGCTATAAGCGTGAGCGGGATGGCACGATGCGAAGTTCGAAAGTTAACCTTCGTATTTAGTATAACGCTAGGGTACTATGTGCATGGCAATGTGTTCTACGCATTACAATAAATATCCTTTTTTGTTAGGATTCCAGAGCTAAAATGGCAAAAACGGAACCCTTATAGTTTCGCCATGACCGTCTGTCTCTTTGTCCGTCCGTGGCTTAGCATAAAGAATATTAGTGCTAGAAAGTTTGCATGGATATAATATATAGCAATTATCCCGACAAAATGGTAAAACAACATGTAGAAAAAAAATGTTTAATCCAAACTGCCAGCCCTTGTCACTGTCGGCACGCACACATTCTTAAGGAGACGGAGTAGTATAATCTGTGGCTACAATCGCGGTAAGTACCAAGATTTTGTACGGGATGCAGTATCTGTTACGAAGTAACTATTAAGTAATCTGTGATCATGCGCTCGCAAGTGGCTCACGTATCCAACTTTATTAGAGAGGATCCTCATACAACGCGGGCATGCGAGCGCACCGTTTACATAGTTATAATTAATTGCCGCAGGTGGTCGGGCTTTTAAATTGTCCCGCTTGGCATCTAAGTCACAGCGCCGTCTCAGTTCGAATATATATATATATATATATATATATATATATATATATATATGTGTATATATATATATATATATATATATATATATATATATATATATATATATATATATAGGTACTTCAAATGCTAAGTATATTAAATTTTTATTTTTAGATTGAACGAATTCGTAAAATTTTTACCCTATAAAGTAAATGTTTGTTAGCTATGGCAACACATTTCAGCTAAGCTATTTGAGCTACAATGTACAACTTTTTTTTGTTACAAATAAAATGAACATCTTTTTGAATAAACGAAAACATACTAAATTGCATTGACCCATTGTTCATTGAATAATTTTTCAGAAATGATATTTTTAATTTGACATTCAATGGTAATCACTATATGCATTTAAAATAATATCTGGAACAGTCGGAAGTAATTGAAAAATTGTCGGTCTATCATTCAATTTATCCATTTGCTTATCATTCAATATTATCAATTCATATTTCATTCATCATTCCGTTCACTTGTCCGTAAACTTTTGACTGGCGGGTTCGGTGCCGCGTTGTAAAAGTTGTATTTAATTTAAAGTTAAATAAATTTGTTTAAAGTTTTATAAATTTCATACAACATGTCTGTGGCATCCAAAGGTACGAATAAAATTGTATTATTATATTTGCTTTACCAATTTTACCATACATATCAAGAGCTTGTTTACTCGACCGGTGAGGGGTCAAACTCCAAACTTTCTTACATCGTCAATTTGTATTGTTTTTATCGTTAAAAAAGCTCGGGTAATTGATAAAAAATAATCAAAATCTTCTGTTACCTCCGCTAATGCTGCATCTTTGCGCGAAATTACTATTCTAATTATTTTATTATGTGAAATATTCCATTCTTTTGCCAAGTTTAAAACCTTGGCGTAAATTTCAAATCATGGCCAAGTTTATTACAGACTACCTTCGCCTTTCATGTACGAACATTTACATCAAAATATAGCTTGAAACTCGTTTAAAATACCTAGGTGACTTGTTAAATTTATTCATAAAATATTGTCAATAAGCTGCATAATATCATTATCATACCATTCATATTAACATGATTTTTCAAAGAAATTTATTATGTTTTTAAAACACTTGACACCACTAAAAACTCATTGTTACTCAGTTTTATGTAAATTAATCAATATTATTTTGTTTAAACCTCATTCTATCTAATAATTGAATGATAATACATACAAGTAAACTGGAACATTTTAAATTGAAAATCAGAACTGTTATGTAAAATAGGTAATAGGTAATAACGGGCTAATTTCCGCAACTCGACGTCTTTTACGCGCCTATTTTGCGTACTGTAAAATAGGTATTATTAGTATTATTCCAAGATGGCAACGTTTCTGATCAATAACTTAATGTATCATCATCATCCCAGCCTAATACGTCCCACTGGTGCCACAGGCCTCCTCTCAGAATGACTCTAATATGGCTAATGACTCTCACTAATGACTCTAATTTATTCTTAATGTATAAATAAATAAATAAAAATATCACACCAATTGACCTAATCCCAAAGTAAGCTAAACAAAGCTTGTGTTATGGGTAGTAAGCAACGGATAAACATACTTATATAGATAGATACATACTTAAATACATATTAAACACCCAAGACCCAAGAACAAATATTCGTATTTCTCATACAAATATCTGCCCCAACACGGGAATCAAACCCGGAACCTCAAGCTTCATAGTCAGGTTCTCTAACCACTAAGCCATCTGGTCGTCTAAATTAGAATAAGTTGTCTCTCATTCTGAGGGGAGGCCTGTGCCCTGCAGTGGGACGTATATAGGCTGGGATGATGATGATGATGTATAACAATAGGGTTTTAATAATAGGGCAGTACTGTCAGTACTTTTTTTGACAAACCAATTATTACGAAACTTACCAAACCTAATACACTCACCGGCAAAAAATTTGGCCCACATTCCACCTTTCATACAAACAAGGTCACTTTGATGTCTTGGTTCTTCACTAGGCGGTGCTTTGGCTGTGATCTGATGATGGCTATTCCGAGCATTGATAAAGGACATTCAGAGTTCCAAAGATACCCACCTGATTGAATCTGTGTTTAACACGGAAATTATACACTTTTAGATAAACAGCTAAAATGGCAATAAAATGAGTGAAAATCTCAGTGTTGTACAAATTCTCTCGCTGTGGTGTAAACTGGTTGTTGAATCAGTTGTGTGTGTTAGAAACTCTGGACCACCATTACCGATGCTCTGGATATCAATCATCAGATCTCAACCGGGGCACTACCCTGGTGTAGAATTAAGGCATCAAAGTAGCCTCGTTTGTATGAAAGGTGGACTGTGGGCCAAATTTTTTGCCGGTGAGTTTAATAATCAAATCACCTAAAAAACTATGTTACAAAGTCATCTCAAAGAGGTGTTAAACGAGTTCTACATTATATAGCTGGGGTCCCTTCTGGATCTGTTCGGGGTGAAGAGCAGTTATTGCCTAGGCCAGTGTATGGTATTGGTCAATGAGTTCATGGCATGGATGATTATACAGGGTTATTTGTAATTCACTAGCATCCTTTTAACCCTAAACTCCTACCACTTAAACAAATGTTTTTTGTTTTACGGCTTTTATCATAACTTAATATTTTTGGTGTAATAACGTTTTGAAAATTTGAGACTTCCTCTTATTTTTACGATACTCTGTGTATTTGTATGGGAAAAAAAGTGCTTCATTTTAAAAAGTCGTAAAACAAAAAACATTTGTTTGAGTGATAGGAATTCAGGGTTAAGAGGATGTCAGTGAATTAAAAATAACCCTGTATAAAATTTGTTGGCTGATGACTAATAGCACAACTTGTGCGTGTAGAATTATTTTGCTGAACAATGGCCAACATGTTTTAAAACAGTCTTTAACATTCTGCCCATAAAGTTAGTATTTTAATATTTTTTAACTACCCATGTAATGTAGTAGAAACATTTTTTCAGTTCTAATCTTAAGTCTTCATACACATTTGCAAGATAAAATTAAATAACAAGCTTAAATGTTTAGATAAACAAAGTTATGTCAGTAAGAATTTCATTACGTCACATTAAGGGGCTATTCATTATTTATTTAAGAGTACTGAGAGAGAGAATCCGCGCAAGAACTAAAGTCGCCGACATAGCTCGAAGAATAGCCAGACTCAAGTGGCAGTGGGCAGGGCACATAGGTCGTAGAACAGATGGCCGATGGGGCAAAAAGGTTCTTGGGTGGCGTCCACGGACCGGAAGACTTATAGTGTGCGCACTTGCATACATATTTATACCTACTAATTACGAGCCCAACTAAACTATCTGCGGTCTGCGGGGCTCTTAACGTTCGTTAGTTCGTTTTCGTTCTTGTTCGTTGGCGTTGAAATGGTTAAAATAACGTATCATCCAGGTATATTCATCGTGGGCGCCAAGCGCACCGCATTCGGCACGTTCGGCGGCGCGTTCCGCAACACTTCGGCGACCGAGCTCCAGACGCACGCCTTCAAGGCCGCACTGAGCGAAGCGGGCGTCGCGCCCGCGCAGGTCGACACCGTCGTCGTGGGGCAGGTCATGTCGGTGAGTGAGGACCCTTAACTAGTTTTTAGGGTTCCGTAGCCAAATGGCAAAAAACGGAACCCTTATGGATTCGTCATGTCTGTCTGTCTGTCTGTCCATCCGTATGTCACAGCCACTTTTTTCCGAAACTATAAGAACTATGCTGTTGAAACTTGGTAAGTAGATGTATTCTGTGAACCGCATTAAGATTTTGAAAATAGAAAAAAAAAACAATAAATTTTGGGGGTTCCCCATACTTCGAACTGAAACTCAAAATTTTTTTTTCATCAAACTCATACGTGTGGGGTGTCTATGGATAGGTCTTCAAAAATGATTTTGAGGTTTCTAATATAATTTTTTTCTAAACTGAATAGTTTGCGCGAGAGACACTTCCAAAGTGGTAAAATGTGTCCCCCCCTGTAACTTCTAAAATAAGAGAATGATAAAACTACAAAAAAATATATGATGTACATTACCATGTAAACTTCCACCGTAAATTGGTTTCAACGAGATCTAGTAAGTAGTTTTTTTTAATACGTCATAAATCGTAAACCGCAATTTTTTGTAGATAAATGGTACGGAACCCTTCGTGCGCGAGTCCGACTCGCACTTGGCCGGTTTATTTGTAAGCTTGCATACTACTACAACTCCTCACGCTTGATGATAAGCAGATAGTCTAAAAACAAAACAGCGATCCGGGTGTCACCAACGGTACTGGCTGAAAATCAGCGCTGGGGTGTTTTAAACGCCTCAGCATTATGCTGAGCCAGTGTCCGATTTGCAACCGCAATGACACATTCTATCTTTAGCTTCAGTGTTGCCTTATGTTTTGTAAAATATTGATGATGTGTCTTGTGTTGTTGTAAATAAATGTATTTTCTTTCTTTCTTTCAAAAATACGAAAAAGACGCAATCAGCTGCATGCTGGGCAAGCGACTCTCGTCGTGTTCCGGCTTGTTGCCTATAGAAGCCGTTCTGGAGGAAGGGTCTGAGCAGTTGTGCTGCGCGCGTACCGATAACAGTGCCCCGTATTTGTTGTACGGTTTGCAACTTGGGGGCGCGCGCAACACCACGCTCAACTGCCTTCTTCTGCTTATTCCCCTAAATTCAAGTCTATGGTGAATGAGCATTTACTGGGCAAGCGTGTTCCATCGTAGGCCTCATCTTCGCTTTCCATCAGGCGTGATTGTGGTCAAACACGAGCCTATAATGTATAAAAAAAAACAAGATTGTCTATTCACACTTGCATGCCTGGCCTGGCCAGTTACGACAATACAAAGAGTTTTAAATTTAATTTCAGCAGGTGTATTTTCCAGGATTTAGGCCAGGTAGATTTATTCCAGGCGTGACTACGTTTTTAATCAAAAATTTGTTCCGTAAAAGAAACCAGTCACCTGCTGAAATATTCCAGATTAATTTTAAAACACTTTGTTTATTTACCAGTATCTTCACAGATCTGATAAGAGTCATCCTCCTCCGGATAGCTGACCGCCGTTGATACTGAGCATAAATCTCTCGATAGTCTCCCAAGGACACAAACACACTATTGAGATAGTTAGATAGGCAATGCAAATAATTTTACAGTACTTTACAAATGTGGACATTCACCTCTAATAGGATAAAAGGAATAAACGGTTATTCTTATAGAGTTCTTTTCCTGTAGGCGTCACAAACCGACGGTATCTACACGCCGCGCCACGCCGCCCTGAAAGCCGGTATTCCTCAAGAGAAGCCCGTCCTCGGCATCAACCGTCTCTGTGGCTCTGGCTTCCAGTCCGTCGTCAACAGCGCACAGGTAAAAAGCCGAATCTTGCCGCACCTTTTAATCCTCATTTTGGCGGTCTATGGGAAGCAACAGTTAAAACCGTAAAGCTCACATTCTTGGTACAATCAAGCAAAGTGGTCAAACAAAAGCCAGTTTCAAAAAGCTTATTGATTAGAAAACGGTACTTGCATGCTTTCTACAACTTATTCTACTCATTTGTAGCTCAAAAATTGTAATCCGGTAAAGAGAAACAAAACAAAAAAATTAAAATAATGTATCTTTTACAAAAATGTTTACCGTTACCTGCTATCAAATATAAAAGGTATCTTAGTGGCGTAGGGACTATATTGCCAAACCTAGCGTGCAGATAAATTTTAACCACCATAGGTCAATCTGATACAAATCCAATTAAAGCAATTTCTCCCCCTAGGACATCCTGACAGGCGCAGCTAAGATCTCGCTCGCCGGGGGCGTAGAGAACATGTCTCAGGCCCCATTCGCAGTCCGTAACGTGCGCTTCGGGACCACATTGGGCGCCTCTCACGCCTTCGAAGACACCCTGTGGGCAGGCCTCACTGACTCCTACTGCGGCTTGCCTATGGGCATGACTGCTGAGAAGTTGGGGGCGCAGTACAAAATCACCAGAGATGAGGTGGACAACTTCGCGTTGAAGTCCCAGCAGAGGTGGAAGGCTTGTGAGTTGGAACTTTTTTTTAGCTGAGTGATAGTTTGAAGCCAATCAGGTAGACGATTATAGGTCCACTCCTCCTGGCTCGTGCTGAGGCACCGACTTCAAACTGGTACCTAGATTAAGGTCAAACAAAAAAGGTATTATTGTTTGCTTTTCAGTTTTTTCGGCGGTTTAATTTTTTTTCAAAATTTATGTAATACCAACTTCACGGTATAATCTATCCAATAAAAAAAAAATATGAAAATCAGACAACTCTGTAAAAAGTTAGTCAATCATCCTTTGATCAAGTATAACTGTAGATCCACAGTCACGCGCCCGAAAATGTCCGAGCCAAATGAGCGCCACTTTGATAAAAGTGGCCTTCTTTTTTCTCAGAACGTTGCGTGAAATTGTCAAGTTTAGCTGTCAAGTGGAGTTTTGCCGCTAGCGAAATTCGACTGTAATGAAGTAAAGACTAGGTTCAAATTTCTGTGTAGGTGATGATTTTATTTGTTACGCAACCAAATAAAAAAGTTCGGACATTCTTTAAGGGGATTTTGTTCGGCAATGTGTATCTTCAGTTATAATTGATCAAAGCAATCATCCCCTGTTTTCTTACCCTTAGGGTAGGAATATTATTTCCAAATTTAAATGGGACCACCCTTGGGGTATACGCTTTCCAATAAAAAAAGAATCATCAAAATCGGACTACTCTGTAAAAAGTTATGCGTGATCATACATAAAATATATATATATATATATATATATATATATATATATATATATATATATATATATATATATACATATATATACACGTCGACTTGAGAACCTCCTCCTTTTGTTTTCGTTGGTTGAAAAGTGATCACTTATTTATGACGTTTGTTTTGGACGCTTTTTACTTTATTGTCCGAGAGATGTCGCTGTCCCTATGAAAAACTAGATAACGTTTGACTGTTAGGGAATCTATAAGAATTGTACGTACTTGATATTAAACGGATTGGCATAGCAACGGTGTTTGATGTAAACAAAGTGGTCCTTACGAGCGGATAAGTAACAGTGACAGTGACAGTGAGTAGTGAGTGAAGTGTAAGTGCAAAAGTGGACCTTAAAACCGTAAGTACTGTGAAGTGAGGTGTCAGTGTCAGTGAAACAAACTTAGCGGGAAAATCGTAGCTGTCAAAGACTTGTAAAATTTCAAAATCTTATTCTATGGACTTAGCCAAATTCAGAGCACAAAATTCAAACACTTGTAAAATTTTCAAAATTCTTTCTATGGACTTGTAATTTTTTCGAGATTTATTATATGGACTTGTGATAATTTTCGAAACTAACGTGTTCAAGGCTTCAAAATGACGAAAGAACTATTGGGACTTATAGCAGAACAAGAACAGGCAATGGGGATTATTCAAAAAATGATAATAAATTTCAAGAAAACGGGAAAAGCTAGGTTGACAAGTGGATACGTCAAAACGAGAAAAGAAATTTTAGAACAATATTGGAAGAATTTTGTAGAGACCAACCGAACCATAATCAAAACTGTCAATAAAGATGATATGGAAAACCTGGCGTATTTTACGAATGATTATTATTCTGCATACGAGGAATTTTACATTAACCTAAAAGCGGAGATGACAGACATGTTAGACGACACTGCACAAATTTCGAGCGGGAGGATTCAGAGTGAAGATATAAAACTACCAGAAATTAACATTCCACAATTTACCGGCAATTACCAAGACTGGCCATCATTTCATGATCTATTTGTATCACTCATCCACAAGAAGTCAAGTCTAGGAAATGTTCAGAAACTGCATTACCTGAAGAGTTGTCTGTCAGGGGAACCAGAGCATCTTCTGAAACATCTACCAGTAACTGACAGTAACTATGACCTAGCGTGGAATATGCTACAAGGAAGATACAATAATAAGCGTATTATTGTAAATTCTATATTGAACAGATTGATCAACCAGAAAAAAATTAATACAGGAACTGCCAAATCGATTCGTGAGATACTTGATATCACAATGGAATGCTTGAACAAGCTTAAAGCACAAGGTGTCGATATCACTTCTTGGGACGCAATTGTTATTCACATGACCGTTTCTAAACTCGACGTGGAAACTCACAAGGAGTGGGAAGAAGAAGTTGGTGACATGAACATTGATGAGTTACCATCGCTGTCAAAATTTGAGAAATTCCTTGAGAAACGGTTCCGTGTATTAGAGATGATACAACCAACACAGAGTACGAACGCAAACGTTAACAGAAACGTCCAGAGAGTACCTTACGATGCCATGGAGTTGAAATCATTCTTAGTAGCCATAAATATTAAATGTACATTTTGCAAGGACAATCATCACATCTTTCAATGTAGAGAATTTCAACGATTAACACATGAAAATAAGATAGATGTTGTACAGAATGAGAGACTGTGCTTCAACTGCCTTATACCTGGTCATCCAGCAAGGTATTGCAAAAACAAATCATCCTGTCACACCTGTGGAAAAAGACACCATTCACTGTTGCATAGAAGTTACACATCCAGCCATTCCCATGAGAGACAAATCAGAGAGGCAAAACTTGAGAGACAAAACAAAGAAATAAAACAAGAGAGACAAAACAGAGAGACAAACCAACAGAGACAGAACAGAGACACAAACCAAGAGATACAAGACGAGGAGAAACAGCAACGAGAAACAAAACAAGAACTAACAGAGAAAAGAGCAAACAATCAGACAGAAGAACAGAAAGGAGAAGATAGATACGGAAAAAGAGTAACAACAGATTCAGATGAACAGTATAAAGACAAGATAACAACGAAAGACAACAGAGATGCAGAAATTCAAAAACAATTCACACAAAATCTAAATTCGAGAGGAATTGGTTTACGAAAAGGAGAGCATATGATAATATTGAGAAACAAGAGGGACGATTTATCAAAAGATTTACGAATGGATACTTGGCGGAAAAAATCCGGAAAAACCGAAAGAAACAAAATTTACTTTTAAGCAATGAAAAAATAGACAAAGCATCAAAATAAAGAGAGAACATAGTAACATAATTCTAAATAAACCAGATGAGAATGATATAGATTTGGAGAATGAACAAAAAACAATTTGAGTACAACACAAAAAGAATATAAACAAAAATACAGTCCACTGATAGAAAAATTGAGCTATGTTGAGAAAAGTATGTGCATTAAACAGCAAGCAGCGAAAGTGAAGGAGTTGAATAGCATTGAGTACAATTCTCACAAATTTATAGTAAAATGACCTTCAGTCATTTTAGGCGGGAGTATGTTTTGGACGCTTTTTACTTTATTGTCCGAGAGATGTCGCTGTCCCTATGAAAAACTAGATAACGTTTGACTGTTAGGGAATCTATAAGAATTGTACGTACTTGATATTAAACGGATTGGCATAGCAACGGTGTTTGATGTAAATATATATATATATATATATATATATATATATATATATATATATATATATATATATATATATATATATATACATATATATACACGTCGACTTGAGAACCTCCTCCTTTTGTTTTCGTTGGTTGAAAAGTGATCACTTATTTATGACGTTGACTGTACTTTATTATTAACCAACAATCCAACTTGTTTTTCTTATAGAACTTGGCTCCGTTTCTACTAAGTATACGTTTATGGTAGAGTTATTTATTATGATAAAAGGCTTAAGATAATAAGAAAAAATTACAAAAACATATTCTTTTAGTTCAAAGTCCACAGTCTAAAGTCTACATACATAAATATCTATATTTTAAAACTAATCTTTACCCGCGGCTTCCATGGTGCCAGCAGACGAATTGATATTGCCGGGATTTTAATAAATTCGTCATTTTTCGCCCTTAATTCGTTGACATAGAGTCGAAAGGTGACGAACCTTTTCTTACCCCGACTATACATCCCAATCCTGTGAGGACATTGGGATAAAAAGCCGAGAACCTACTAATTTTCATCACACACACAAAAAGCTTTAAGCTTTTGAATGAAAATTTCGATGATTTTCAACTTTTTTAAACTGTAGTTTATTACAAAAGTTAATGATCAACCGTGTCCACAGCCAACGATGCCGGCGTGTTCAAGGCTGAAATCGAACCCGTGACCCTGACGGTCAAGCGCAAGGAGGTCAAAGTTGACACCGACGAGCACCCCCGCCCCCAGACCACCATCGAGGGCCTGAAGAAGCTGGCTCCCGTCTTCAAGAAGGAGGGACTTGTCACAGCCGGCTCTGCTTCTGTAAGTTTACCAAGTTAATTTTAAACTAGTTCTTCTTTAATCCTATTTTCACAACCACTACTTTCAGTAGCACGCTGACTAAAATATGAATATCACAGTTTTTTTTATTGTGAGAGGGAGGCAAACGAGTCAGCTGGTCATCAGATGGAAAATGATCACCGCCGCCCAAAAATATCAACTACTCAAAGAGAGTCAATGATCTGTTGTCGGCCTGTAAAAAAGGAGAGGGAATAGGGAAGGGGTCGGGGGAGAGGTATTGGGTCCCCGGCGCTCTCACTGACCGTACGAAACGCAGCAGGAGTACTGCTGCTTCACGCCGGTGTTCTGTGAGAGGGTGGCAGTGCCCCGGACGAGCCGGTCCATTCGTGATGCAGCGGCTAGCTACAACATGGCTCTACCACTACCGAAATGGAATTCAACTTTGTTCCTATTGAACGAAATTAAATAGATTTAAATACCTATGTATGTAATGACTCAACTCTCAGCTCTGTTGGTTTTAGGGCCAAGGTCCATACAAAGTTTCCCATGGTCCTTTGCAGTTGGTAACGTTACTTCCTTGTTAGGTTATATCTTTGATGTTTCTTCAGTCACCTTCTGCTACATGAAAATTGAGAAGCTTCGGTAACTTCAAACTAGCCACGTTACCAGGGGGGTTTCACTCCGCAGTTTAGGAATGTTCGGCCGGCGCGCCTCCCGGGCAGGCGTATGGCAGTAGGTTGTCGCGCGGCCTTCGCTAGCTTTTTTTTCTGTGATTTTTGCAACAAACAATAACTTCTAAACGATATTATAAATTATAAATAACTTACTTACATACTAAAGGTAGTTTACTGAATTAATACACACTGTTATCTTTCTTGATTTGGTTTACTAATGTTTCGGCGAAAAACTTTTCGCAAAATGATTCATTTGGCAAATGTTTCATTTCCCAAATGTTTATTTTTTCTGAAACTGTAAACTTTTCAGGATTGTTATAAAACAAACCTAACCTAACCTAACCTACAGGACAGTCCTGAAATATATCCTGAATAGTTTACAGTTTCAGAAAAAATTAACATTTGGGAAATGAAACATTTGCCAAATGAATCAGTTTGCGAAAAATAATTCGCCGAAAAGGCAGTACACGCTTGATTTATATACTCGTACCAACCAAATACGAGTGGGAACCCTGTGCCCTTGGTTTAGGATCAGCGGTGCCCAACGGAATATGAACGCTCGTATGACACGATAAGTTTTAATTTCGCGTGCAAGCAGTAGGAGTAGGAAAGTTTTTATACCTAAAGTTGACCTTGTTCGAGAGAGATCCTTCTTGTATTGTAAAATTACATAAAGTTTACCACTGACAGATGGTTTGCCTTCATTTCATATTCAACTTTAACGACCTACAAATAATGCCAATTGTAGAATACTGTTACCCACGTTTGCAGATTTTGTAATAGCTACTTTATTTGTATGGTGTTAAAGTTGGAAATTAAATGAAGGCAAGCCATCTGTCAGTGGTAAACTAAAAGTAAACGTATTGTACGTTAGTACTATTACTTATTCTGTGACGTTACCCCCAGGGCATCAGCGACGGCGCAGGCGCCCTGGTGCTCGCCGGTGAGGAAGCAGCCAAGAGCCTGAAGCCCCTCGCCCGCCTCGTGGGCTGGTCCTTCGTGGGCGTGGACCCCAGCATCATGGGCGTGGGGCCCGTGCCCGCCATACAGAACCTGCTCAAGGTGACGGGACTCACGCTCAACGACATCGACCTTATTGAGGTAAGGCTTAAAGTTTAAACTCGGCTTTGATAATTTGATGTGTCCCACGTTTTAGCGAAGTCTTCAAAAGGTAGTTACGGTCTGGTCGGTCTGATCTGATTTCCGGTTCCGGTGATTTTACGGGACAACTGCATTGAAATTCGGGATTCCAGGTTAAATATGGGACAGGGCGTTTTTCTTAGTAAAAGTAATAATTTTTTTATTACAAAACTTTGGCATGGCATAGTCAATTAAAATAACCTATAGGAAACGTGCACATAGACGGTGCTGCCATCAATTTGAATATTTTACCCTGACATCTTTGAATCTTTTACTGTCCGCATAGCGTCTCTTCTGTCGCATTAGTGCTGCCGCCTATAGTTTCTGCACGTTCCCTGTTAGGGAACGTGCACATAGACGGTGCTGCCAACTGGCCCTTGGTTTCGGATCAGCGGTGCCCAACGGAATATGAACGCTCGTATCACACGATAAGTTTCAATTTCGCGTGCAAGCAGAAAGAGTAGGCAAGTTTTTATACCTATAGTTGAGTTTTGTTCGAGAGTGATCCTTCTGTACGTTAGTAATATTACTTATTCTGTGGTATTGTTTCGGGGATTATTTTGGGGGCTAGAGTCAAACTGTGAATGGTATATTGTAGAGGATGCTTTATAGTTTATATGTAGTTATTTACAAGATCTTAACATTTCGAATTTTCGGTTACCTATCTATACTAGTTAGCACCACAGTAATAAGGCGATGCTGTGAGCATCACCGATGGGATCACTAAAGTATGGGGCGTGGGAGCAACACTTAAGGTGAAATGGGTGGGTGTTAAGGTTATCATTACCAGTCAACTTTTGATTGGATGAGAGAAGCGTTTACTTAGAGTAATAGGATTAATCTAGTTCTTTGGTGCAGATCAACGAGGCGTTCGTAGCGCAGACCCTGTCGTGCGCGAAAGCCTTGAACCTGGACATGGAGAAGCTGAACGTGAACGGCGGCGCCACCGCGCTCGGGCACCCGCTCGGCGCCTCGGGCTCCCGCATCACGGCGCACCTCGTGCACGAGCTCAGGTCAGACCTCAGCACCCGAGTATGTATTACAATACCGAACTACGAAAGACCGAATGTATTAAAACATCGAATGGGTCAAAAGACCGACACGATTTTTTTCTGAAACCGTAAACTTCTCAGAATTTATTAAAACGGCATCATACAGGTCCCATTAGGTTAGGTTAGGTTTGTTTTATAACAATCTTAAAAAGTTAACGGTTTCAGAAAGAAATCGTGTCGGTCTTTTGACCCATTCGATGTTATAATACATTCAGTCTTTCGTAGTTCGGTATTGTAATACATACCCAACACCCCACACCAGCTGCCGGATCAGAGGCAAAGCGGGATTCTTTCGTCGAAAACGGGACATGCTAAAAAAAATTATAAACTAACAGATTTTTTAACAGGTTGCGGGTGAGCAAAGTAATTGTTTCAGTTCATTAATATGGACCCCCACAAAGTAACCCCCGATTCAATAAATTAGTCTTACTTTAGCTTATATTCAGTTTTAGTTTAATTGTATTTTATATGTAACAACTAAAACACAAATAAAAACAGTAGATAAATGTTTTTTTTTTATCCACAGACGCCGCGGTCTGAAGAGGGCGATCGGCTCAGCCTGCATCGGCGGCGGACAGGGCATCGCAGTCATGGTTGAATCAGTCTAAAATCTAAACCTCCCACTCCTTTAACCTTTTGACCACTCACTTGCACGGTCTAAGGTTAAACAGTGAAATCGTTAACCTTGGGTTATCGATGACAGTTCTACGGAACTATGACAACTAGTGCCAAATTTACGTAATTTGACACTAGTGTCAAAATATACGCAATTTGAAGCTAGTGTCAAAATGTGCGCAATTTGACACTAATTGACTCTGGGTTACTTAACTCGGAGTTATCTAATTAACATTGGTTCGTGCAAGTCGGCCTAAGGAAATAAATACAACGTAAAGTAATTAACTTCCAAGAAATAGTAATGTGAATTTTGTGCTCTAAACACTAGATTTAACTTGACTCTGCATTCACCTCAAGAGGTCTTAAATAAGTCTAAGTTTCAAGACAAAACTTAAAAGCAATGTGAACTCTTTCAAGTACTGAATATTAAATTCTGTAAAAAGCATCTGAAGAAGAAACATGTATATAAGTGTAAATGAACTAAATTGTAAGCAAAAATGCAATTTTATAACGAGTTTTTAAATGTATCAAAATATTTATAATCATGTTATCTAAGCCAATTATCTGAAATCGTATTTTTTCAAGTATTTGTACATGTTTTATCGTTATAAGATTTGAATGTCATCATAAATAAACGTTTTCTATAAAAATGTGTATTTTTTATTGGTTATATCAATGACACCTAATGATACTGTAAATCATTGCTGCCTAGAGGCAGTCATAACTTATAACCTTTGCCTTTGTTGTCTTAATCCCTCGTACCTGCGCAGAAGACGCGTTTTAGAAGCGCGGGAAATGCAATTGACCGGTGCGTTTTTTTCCTGTGCAGCTATTGGTGGGTTGCTGCTGCCATGTTAGCGCGCGTCGCGTCCTATGTTAGTCAGCTGCCATACTCCCGAGTGAGTGAGACGGATAACAGGTGCACTGTAATTTCCACCTTGTAACTGTTTGACATAAGACTGATTTAAAGTTTGAATCCTATCATCGGCTAGTTCAGTCGTGTTGCCGGCCGAAAATGCACGACGCGCCATATAAAGTGTGTAGTGTAGCTGTAGCTACTGTATGTACAGACATACCTAAAAAAACCTGCATTCAAGTCTCGTTTGTTACAAGTACAACCTATTAAAAATACAGATAGGTAAATTTAACCTTTGGCAGTTGGCGCATAAGTATTTGTGTTTGGACATACCAAAGGTTAACCTTCATTTATTTGACACTAGTCTACCTCAACAACAAAAGAACAACTTTATAAGCATGAGAAGTAAAAAAGTAATTTATGCAGCCTACATCCAGTATTAATACGAACTTAACGGGCATGAGAACTGAAAAAATACCTATATTATATCTTGATACAACTAGTTTATACAAGAAGCGATTTGAACTTGTAATTCCAAAGTGCAAAGTCTGAAGTCTAAACAAGATTAAACCTATATTTCAAGATTACGTGACTTTGTTATCTTATCAAGTTATCAACTTAAGAGTTAGGTATTGTTAATATCTTTTTGTTTTGTAGAAAAACTAACACCTCCCGTACACCACCCTAAAACCTTTAATTTTTTTTTGAGCGGTTTAAGGAATCGAAAAAACGGTCCCTGAAATATAATCGGTTCTCGATGCCCTGCTCATAAGCAGGCTCATCCACAGCCTTTATAATAGGCGCAAGCCACACAGAGGAGACGCGACGTGGGATGGGGGTGCGTCGCAGGCGCGGCGCCTTTTGAATCAGGCCTTATACTACGAAGTGCAAAATTCGAACTTCGTATCGTGCCATTCCCCTCACGCTAATAGTATTTAATACAAGAGCGAGCGAGACGATGCGATGCGAACTTCGAATTTCGGAGTAGCCCCCCAGTTTTCATACTAAATATATAGAAGCGTCGCGATCCAAAGCAGACAGAAGAGACGGGGCGGAGACGCGGCCTGCGAACAAACGACGCGGACTGCGAGGCGCCCCCGTCCCACGTCTGTTCTGTGTGGCTTGCGCCTAACCACACGGCGGACACGACGCACAAAATACGTCGCGTTCTTGAATCTACATAAGCACGACGACGTCTGTACACGCGTACGCCTACATACATCGCGCGCGCACCATACTGGTGAACAGCGGCGACAAGCAATGGCGCCTTGGTGGGAGGGGTAACTCGAATCGGTGCGGGGCGGAGCGTGGCCATTCTGTACGTTAGTACTATTATATATTCTGTGGCCTAACCCATATTGAATTTAAACACCTGGCATTTCTGAAGGACCGATACTCCAAGTAAAATATAAAAGAAACACAAACACATTTGATAATAGGTATATCATATCATGCAACTCTGCTGATAATAGTTTTTATTTATGATCGTTTATGGCATTTTTTATCGTCGCTATTTCGAGGAGTATCTTATCGGCGATCCCTGTCGAATCCCCCGATTTGTGACATATGGCGGTTAGTAACTAGGTACCTACGAACGAGTATTTTATTTAACACAATAGTTGAATCACAGAATAGCAAAGTAATTAAATTAATAGGGATGACGACTGGGTTATAAATATGTCATTCTATTTAGTCCGTCAGTTAGATAATGGAAAAATATGGGACACGTATTTTTTGGTTTATCAAATTAATAAAAATCGACAAAGGCATAGATCATCAAACTTCCGGAGTGGGGGCTTGTGACGTCACTCTTAGGTAAAAATTGTACCATATAGTGACGTCACTCGAAACTTCTAAGCACTGAATCCTCGTCATTTTTTGTTTGTCAAACAGAAGAAAAAATACGTGTACAATTTTTTTTTTTTTTTTTAAATAGCCTATACAGTGTCCCACTGCTGGGCAAAGGCCTCCCCTTTCTTCTTCCACTCATCCCTGGCTTTTGCAAAGTGTTGCCAGTCCGGCTGGAATCGCTCCAAATCGTCCCGCCACCTCCTTTTAGGCCTACCTCTGCTCCGGTGCCCGTCGTTTGGAACCCAATCAGTAGTGAGTTTGGCCCAGCGATCCGGATACAATATTTTTTAATAATCTAACTGACGGACTAAACAGTTTTTTTTAGTCGTCTAGCCTATTACCTAACTGCGGGTAGTAGGTTCTAGCCTTTATAGTCGTAATGAAATGCAAAATATCAAGTTTAATCAACGTTTTTTAATGTCAATCATTATTCAAGTACATTTTCTATAAAATATAAACAAAAAGTCTAACCTACTATAAAAAATAAAATATTAAACATTTATAAAACCAAAATAATCGTTAGAAGTAGGCTTAATTTTACTGTGGTAAAATCTTGGTTAAATACATAAGTATTATCAATATTTCAATATCCCAAAAAAAATTTTTTTAATGTAAATTTTGCCAAGGCGATACCTCCGTGAAGTACATAGCCTACCTCGCACCGTCAAAGTTATTCAATCTCATGTAGAGCCAAGCTTCTTAAGTCTACATGGCCTACAATAGTTCATAAGCATACATATAATTTAGAATTTAATTAAAAAATATTAAGTTTGTTGTCCTTTTTCGTTATGGTTGCTAATACTATACCTTTTCAACGCCAACGACGGATATATGCGTCATGAAATAAGTACAACGTCAATTTGATTTTCACGCAATGACATAAGGTTCAAAGTAGCATCACGTTTTGGCTACGCTTGGCGTTGAAAAGATTAAAAAATAAAGATACTTAATCATAATCAATTAAATTAGATCCGAATGCAAGGAAGTAAATTTTGCAAATGTGTCGTTTCATGAAATTGAAATTTATGGTAGGTACTTAAAGAGTCGTTTTCAAAAAAATTGTACTATCGCCCCAAGCGCCAGATACCCATTTTCATAACAAATTTGCTTGCAGCCGTTGATGTTTATTGCTATGGATTGTTATGGACAGATGTCTAGCCACTGCACGCAAACTGGGCCTTTAAGGTGGTTATCTGGCGCTTGGGGCGATAGTACATAGTTAAGGGCTTAATCAAAACAAAATCACGATCGCTTCCTTTGTGTTACGAAAGTTAGTCATACAAAATATATGGGTAACTTTCGTCACACAAAGGAATCAATTAAGTTTTGTTTTTATTATGGTCCTTAATTGTGTACACTTTTTTTGAAAACGACTCTAAACTGTTTTTAGAATGTGTTTAATGGATAATTGGTTCTGCATGCTCATAGCGCGCTTTTTAGCATGCTAAGTAACGAGCATGTGTTACAGTAGCTTAACATCCAAATATCCAAACATCTTCACAAACTTTCTCATATACTTATAATATTAATACGATAGTATTTCACACTTGAAATAGGTGCTTGTGTAGGTAAAGAAACGTGGAAGATCAGCAATACATAAATACAATACACGTTTTAGTTATTAATGGATTGGATTGAAAAAATGTGAAGAAAATTTTGTCCAAAACCTGTTAACATAAATGATTTAGTTTCGAAAAAAAAAATACACGTACCTATGTAAGTATGCACGACGGAATGATAAAGATAAAAGCCACTATCATTGGCGATTCCGACCGGTCTGTGAATTGACGTGTTTTCAAAATGGCCGTAGCGATAAACAAAGGTAAGAACATTTAAATGTTTAATAAATAAAAAGTTCATACTTACCAGCAACTAAGTACATACATATTTTTAATTAGGTATCTGATCAAAACATTCTGGATTTTTCGGGACATATAGCTTTTTTTAGGTTATGTTTATTTACTTACCTATTTGAAAGTTTGTGGAATTATTTTTATTGATAATTATTATTACTGTTATGCATGAATATAAATTTAAATCAATTAATTTTTACAATAAGTGCATTATCTAATTAAAATATTGCATGCCTAGTGTAGGTAGAACATAAGCACATCCTATTCACTACTCGTAAGATCTTTGTTATTTACACTATGTTCTGGCAATAATTAACTTTGACTTTGACTTTGACTTTGATGTTCTTTTTAGCAAACGTAACCGAAGTGCAAGTTTATTTTGTAACGTAAAAATAGAAAGTGAAAAGGAATATACTATAATGGATAGGGGACGTGTAAGAGAGAGACAAAACTATGTTTTGATGCGCTGCGCGTGAAGTTGAATGCCCTTACTTGACTCGTAAAAACAGTTAACTATCGCAATTGAAACTTTGTTGTCAATGGCATATAGTTGTATTTCTTATGAATGTTATGTGTTGTTTCAAGTGCCCTTGACCTATGCTTTGACCGTTGTCTAAGTAGGTTTTTAGTTATGGGATTGCCCGCGGTGCTATTATGATTATCAAACTCAATTACTTGTTCACTATTATTCTGTTATACCTACCATTCACTCACTCCGTTTTAATGTGGATAATTAACCACTAGGCAGACTAGGCCTAGGGGCCCCCTCGTCGGGTTAGATCAATTTACCAGAATCGTATTCCTAGTAGCAAAATTTCCATTCGCATTTCATCACTATGGTTTTTTACTGAAGCTTATTTTCACAATCGCGTTATTTCCCAATTTTAATCGACACAGAAACATAGATAGGCTTAAGTTTGCACCGGGCCAATGTTTGCCAATGTTGTCAATACAAATGAAAAAAAAACGCTACTGTGATAAAAACTTTTTAACAAAAAAATTAAACCGCCGAAAAAACTGAAAAGCAAAAAATAATACCTTTTTAATAATAATAATAATAATAATAATAATAAATCTTTATTAAATTTTACATTTAGGTACAATTAGATAACTTATACACTAAAATATTTTAAATTAGAACAAAAACAGTTATGTATACCTGAACTAGGAAAATTCCTGTGTTTCAGGTGTAAAAGAGCTAACAAAACTAAACTTAAATATTAAATTACATGCAAAAGAAACAAAATCATTTAGGACAATTTAAATTGTTTTAAGTAATTTAAGTAACCAACTAACTAATAGAATTATCTAACTAACTGAACTATACTATGTTTATTTTAGAACAACTAATAATAGTTCTGTATCTTCATAGGACATGTGTTGAAGTGCTTCTTGAAGAATTTTCTTAGTTTGGATGTAATTAAGCGCATAAAACTCAACTTTGGCGTTTAACCTGTTATAAAGGAATGGTGCCAGGAATGCATGAAATCTGGAGGAGAAAGGGTGTTTCTTATTTAAATTTGGTGGGCAAACTATATCCTTACGTCGCTTGTTAGTAATTTCAATATTATATGGCAAAGCAGCATGCTGTTTTAGAACCGTGTTGATTATAAATAATTGTCTCACTGTTAGTACCTTGCAGGATTTATACAGAAGGTCCGTTGGATACAGAAAAGAGCGAAAAGTAGAGACCTTTAGGATTGCTCGCTGTGCCCTTTCAATGGTCAATAATGCAGATTTGTATGTGCCACCCCATGACGTAATGCAGTATGTTAATATAGACTGACACAAACCAAAGTAAACTAGACGCATCGTTGTAGAGTCTGCAAATTCACGTAACTTTTTAAAAACATATATAAGCTTCCGGACTCTACCACTTAAGGCGGCAATGTGTTGTTTAAATGAGAGTGTGTCATCTATTACAACACCCAGATATTTAAAATTTTTTGCCTTTGTAATCCTAGGACATACGCATGAGTCTGAAGTGCAGTTACAATTATGTGCAATTATAGTTTGGTTAGTTGTGGCATAATTCGATTTACGCATTGTGAATTGTACATAGTTAGTTTTTGCTGCATTTAGTGACAATATGTGTTCCCGGAGCCAGTTATTAACCACATCAAAGCCTTTTTGTGCGAGCTCGTAGACCTCTTTTCCTGTGCTGGCAGAAAACAAGAGAACAGTATCATCAGCATATGAAATAATTTTACCACCATCCAATTTTAGGTCACATAGGTCATTAATATAGATTAAGAAAAGCGTTGGACCTAGAATACTTCCTTGTGGGACTCCAAAAGGTTTATTTTCAAGGTCACAACTGAGAGTATGGCCTATTTTGACACATTGGGTGCGCTCACTTAGATAACTTTTAAATAATTTGAGCTGGGTTCCTCTTATACCCAAAGATTCTATCTTTCGCAATAAAATAGGAATAGAGACCGTATCGAAAGCTTTTGCGAGGTCCAAAAATATTCCTACTGTTCTATTACCATTGTCTAGTTCCCGCACTACATAGTCCGTTAGTTCATGAACAGCATCAGCAGTTGATAGTTTCGATCTAAAGCCATATTGTGCATTTGATAGTACAGAGACTTTCTCCAAGAATTTAATAAGCCGATTATTTATGATTTTTTCTAACAATTTAGATATTGCCGGAAGTATTGAAATTGGCCTATAATTCTCTACTTGGACTTTACTGCCAGTTTTGTATATGGGTATAACAACAGCTTTTTTTAAACACTTAGGGAAGCAGCCTTGAGAGAGGCATTGATTAAAAAGTTTGGTTAGTACCGGGACAAAAATGTGATTAAATCGTTTTAATATTTTGTTAGGTATATTATCCCACCCTACTGCTGAGTCGTCTTTTAGGTTCCTAATTAATCTTTGGACCTCAGCTTCGTCCGTATCTAACAACACAAATGAATTTAGCGGATTCGTATAGCCTGTAGTTGATTGATTATTTGAAATTTTTGAGCTAGATTTATTCCTACGTTAACAAAATATTCATTTACTCTATTTGCAGATGTCAGCTGTGATGAATGCAGTTGTAATAACCTTGAAGACGATTCCTGCTGTTTTTTTATATGTGTGACATTTTTTACAATCTGCCAGACCTTTTTGTGGTTTTTTCCAGCCTTTTCTAATTGGTTTTGGTCGTAAATACTTTTAATTTTCTTTAAAAGATTGTTACAAAAGTTCCTGTATCTTTTGTAAGATAACTGTAAAGCCATATTACTAGGATTCGATTTTGCCTTTTTATGTAGTTTATCTCTATGCCTCATACATCGAATAAGCCCCGGGGTTATCCAGGGCTTAATATTGTATGTTTTATTGGTCAATCGCACATATTTGGTGTTTTTTGTAATTGATTGCTGAATATACTGTATTAGGTTCGACATACAGGCATCCGCGTCATCAGAATGATAAACTGGGTCAAAGTGAAGTCTACATAAATCGTCTTCAAGGTTATCAAAATTTATCTTAGTCACTATTTTTGTGCAAGTTGTGTTAGGTAATTTGCAATTTAAGGTTAGTAGGGCAGCACTATGATCGGTTATCGTCGAGTTAGTAACTAATGTTATTGATGGGAAATCGGTTTTAAGCATGATATGATCTAGGCAGGAGCCGCTTTGATGTGTGGGAAGCGTGTGCGCAGGGAGTAAGCCATGAAAGGAGCAAACGTTTAGGTAACTTTGGACAGCGGAGTCACAGTTGTCTTGAATAATATTAAGGTTTATGTCGCCTATTGCTATTACATTCCTAATTTTAGACATATCTTGTAATGTTGTATTAAGAGACTCAATAAAACTGCTACTATCCCTAAAAGATGGCGGTCGATACAATGCTAATATTGCAAAATCAGCTCCAATTTTAATTAAGAGCCGATTACAATCCAAAATAATAGGTTCCTCTACGGTAATATTTAGATTATTCCTAGCATAAATAACTACTCCGTCATTTTGGTTGTAATTTACTGTAGTGTTGTATACACTATAGCCGGGTAACTGCGGTATGTGACTATGTTTACCTAACCAGCACTCTGTTAAAACAATAATGTCACAGTTGAAATTTAACCTTTGTTGAAAAATTGTGAAATTGTCAAAATTTTTATATACACTTCGTATGTTTTGTGTGATTATTGTAAGAGGATCATTGAAAGAAGATAGAAATTGTTTGCACTCTTCAACTTCACATGTCGCTGAATCCGATACAGTAAAATCATCTAAATCAGAAATTAAACTATCTGTCATTGTTAAGTAATTAAACTTATAAAACTAATAAAGAGCCGAAAAAAATAAAAGGGGCGCGGCGCTCTTAGACGCCTTCATAATCAATTGTATTGATGTATCTTTTCTCGGCGATTTTTTTGGCGGGGCACTCAGGGTCACCTGTTTTGTGATTATGCGGCTTCTTAAATTTGTAGCACGTGGCACACCTCCCTGGTTCAGATTTTTTTGCGCACTCCTTGATGGTGTGGCCTACTTCACCGCAGTGGCCGCAGCTGACGGTCTCCTCCCGGCACGACTTGGCGGCATGGCCATACTGTTGGCACTTGTAGCACCTAGTGACTGCCGTGAAATCCCTTACGGGGCATGAAGACCAATTAATAAATAATCGCTCCTTCATTATCAAGGCCTTTCGGATGTTCGCCGGGACTTCGATGACATAGTTGCAGGTATCTGCTTCTCTCTTTCCAGATTTATGGCTCAGTTTGATGGAGGACAAAAAAGATTCGACGGACATACCTTGCACCCTGTCGGCAACGTTTTGGTGGTATATGCAGTTGTAGACCTCAGCCTCCTGCATAGACGTAGGCACTCCGATTACAACGATTCTCGGCTTTCTTTTTTGTGGGTCATCTACCGTGAGCCCGGAGATCGTCAGCTGTTTCGATTGCTTGAGCTTCTTGATGTCGTCCTTGGTGTCCGTGCTAATGACGACACCTCCATTTTTCGTCTTGCGTAAGCCTCTTACTTGTAGCTGCATTTCTTCAGGGCGGATAATTTTTTGTACAAGGGCTTTAGTTTCTTCACTCGACTTCGTCTTGTCAGAAGGGTAAATGACTACGGAGTTCATATTACTGGCCTGAACGAACTTATTAGAACCTTTTTTTATAATGTCCGCAAAAGAAACTGCCGTTGGGACAGGTCTAGGGGATTCCTGAATACTTTGTTTAAGGTCTAAAAGGTGTTGCGACAGATCATGCTTCTCTTTTTGGGCTAGTAGGGCAGTATGAATTTGGATGGCCTTGTGGGACAGGGACTGATACTCCAATGCGACTTGAGCAGTTCCATGGTACACTTTCCTGCACAGAGTTTGCACCTTGCTCTTCTGTTCCGAATTAAGCTTCCCTTCAGAAGCGATTACGCATACCTCGTTCAGACTCTGCTCTATTTTGGAGAGCCAGTTTTTGATCTCCGTTGTCCCCACGACATCTGGTTGCGCATCGTCCGGGTGGTCATGTGCATGGGGTTCTGATCCGGGGGTAGGCGGCGGGCTCCGTCGTGTTAAACCACTTCGGTTAAAAGGACTTTCACTCATTTTAAATATTTAAGTCTGAACTACACTACACAATTCATTGCGGAAGTACTATAACGACTTGACCTAGATGAGATGTTTACGCGGTATGTAGAGCTAGGTCGCGATTTTGCACGTAATTAATAAAAATTGCTGTAAAGCTAAATGGACACGTCCGATTGCTATGATTGCTCGAGAATCTATCCAACCTTGACCTTAATCTAGGTACCAGTTTGAAGTCGGTGCCTCAGCACGAGCCAGGAGGAGTGGACCTATAATCGTCTACCTGATTGGCTTCTATCACTCCTCCTGGCTCGTGCTGAGGCACCGACTTCAAACTGGTACCTAGATTAAGGTCAAACAAAAAAGGTATTATTTTTTGCTTTTCAGTTTTTTCGGCGGTTTAATTTTTTGTTAAAAAGTTTTTACTTTATACTTTTTTTCCATCCTTGGGGTAATTTTTTTTCCAAATTTATAATATCAACTTCAAGGTATCTATCCAATAAAAAAGAATTATGAAAATCAGACTACTCTGTAAAAAGTTAGTCAATCATCCCCTGTTTTCCTACCCTTAGGGTAGGAATATTATTTACAAATTTAAATGGGACCACCCTTGGGGTATACGCTTTCCAATAAAAAAAGAATCATCAAAATCCGACTACTCTGTAATAAGTTATGCGTGGTCATATAGTACAATCAGTAACTGAACAATCAATCATCCCATGTTTTGCTACCCTTAGGGTAAGAATATTGTTTCCAAATTTAATTGGAACCACCCTCGGAGTATACGCTTTCCAATAAAAAAAGAATTATCAAAATCGGACTACTCTGTAAAAAGTTATGCGTGATCATACATAAAAAAAAAAAAAAATATACACGTCGAATTGAGAACCTCCTCCTTTTGTTTTCGTCGGTTGAAAAATAAGCTTTAACCATAGTGAAAAGAAAAGGATCTGGGAAAAAATGCGAACGGAAATTATGCTACTAGGAAAGTAGGAAATAACGATTCTGGTGAATTGATTTAACCCGACCCCTGAGCGCGTAAAATGAAATTAAAAAGGTTTCGGAGTGCAAATATAATTGGAAAATTTGTATGTTCGATGTCAATAAGTAAATAATTAATTGAATCAGGCGTTAATTTGCGGAGGTCTATATCGATGAACTGAAACAATTACTTTGCTCACCCGCGACCTTGGGTACTTGGGTGAGCCAAGTAATTGTTTCAGTTCATTGATATGGGCCTCCGCAAAGTAACGCTAGATTCAATATTTTTTTTCATGTTTATCACTTTTTGCTGTATTTACCTACAACGAAACGCAACATGAGAATATTAAAATATGATGATGATTGACATATGAATATGATATTCTCAGCATGAGTTTTTAGGGCTATTTAGGACATTGCACTTTGGGCAAAGATCGAAGTACACATCTTATATATTTTGTTTTATGCTCATTATAATTGATAAAGCACCTATTTACCTAGATAAGATTAAGTTACGCTGTAAATAATATTATGTAGTAAATCTAGCCGTTGCCCGCGACTTTGCTGGCGAAGATTTCGTTGTATTGTGCTATCCCTCGGGAGTGACATAATTCACTGGCGTTCTTTCCCAATTATTTAGAAACATTTACAACTTTTTTATACATAGAGACTAGCGTTTGATCACAATCACGCATACTGGAAAGCGAAGATGAGGTCTACGATGGAGCACACTTGCCTTAGTATTCTCATTCACCCTAGACTTGAAAACGGCCAGATTGTAGTATTCAGGGAGTATTCAGGAAGCACAGATACAGATAGGGAACGGAGCGGAGTGGAATTGCGAACTGTGCCTGCCCATAGACTCGGAGCTAGAAAGCGGGGCGGAGAGAGAAAGCGGACTTTTTTTCATATGCGGAGCTCGTTTCTCCGCCCCGCTTCTCTGCTCATCTTCCTCGCTCTGCGTCCTCCCACTTTCAGGTTTTGTATGAATTTTTAAACTACTTTTGCAAATGCCTATCCACTGGAAAGGAGGGAAGATGTTATGCAATTCTATTGGTGGATTTTATCTGGTTGGCTGGCTGGCTCGGATGGCGGGCTCAGAACGACCAGGGCCTTAGGGCATGTCTGGCCGCTACAGTACTAAGTCACCTCTGCTTCTCAGGCGTATTCATAGTCGCAGCCAAGCGGACGCCCTTTGGGCGCTATGGCGGTAAACTGCGCGACGTCCACCCTTCAGACCTGCTGGCGACGGCTGCCAAAGAAGCCTTCAAGGCGAGCGGCGTCTCGCCCGCGCTCGTCGACACTGTCAACATCGGACAGGTTAATGGGGTGAGTCTTGACAACATTTGTTTTTACACAATTGAAACTCTCTATCCTAACCTACAAGAAGGAGCGATGAACTGGTTAAGGTTGCAGTAACGCTGAACTAGCCTTCCTCAAGGTTCGCCAAACAGACCAGTCCTGCGCCATCCACGTCCAACCCGTTCTTTCAACCTTGTTGCCGGCCTACCTACCTACCCTGCATCTTCCGGTCCGTAGACGCCATTCAAGAACCTTTTGGTCCCATCTCATCAGGTCTGCGAGCGATGTACCCTACTCACTGCAACTTGAGTCAGGCGATCTTCGAGCTACTTATAGTTAACGGTGACGGTTATTTCTAATGCCATCCCGCAGAGAAATTCCGAGCATAGCCATCTCCATCACCCTCTGAGTGTCTTTAAGTTTTCTTATGAGGCCCATCGTTAGCGACCGTCTCAGTGCCATAAGTCATCACTGACAACAAACCGGGCAAAGACATCATCGTTCATTCCGGGTCGATAAATGCTTAGGTCGTGTTTTAACTGCACCCTACCATTCGAGAAACTTTTGGTCCCATCGATCAGCCGTCAGTTCTAGGAGCGATGTGCCCACTGCCACTTGAGGGACTGCTTCGGTTAACGATGGCGATTTAACTCAGACGCATATCCAGCCATCAAAAAAGGTTGTGGTCACAGCCACCCGAAAATCGGCCAAGAGCGAGTTGGAGTTATCATCAACCTATTATGGATCTCAATAGTTGGTTGGTTGTGGGTATGCCCAACGTGCCCACAACGGTGGATGCGCCCTTGATTTGACTTAGCCCATTGTTCCAGCTCAGCGGCACTTCAGACGGAGGCCTGGCGCCGCGCCACGCGTCCCTGAAGTCCGGCGTGCCGCAGGAGAAGCCGGCGCTCGGCGTCAACCGGCTCTGCGGCTCCGGGTTCCAGGCCATCATCAACAGCGCCCAGGTAAACATCATGATTCAAAATAAACGTTATTTTTCAGAGTATTTAAGGCTGGCTGAGACCAGATGCTTGTGCGTGTCACATCACGTCACGCCCACGCACCAGCTGTAATGAAGCAGCAGCTGCAGTGTCACAGACTGTGTTTTCCATACGCGGAGCGAGCCCGCGCTCGTTGCTCCTCTCCTCTTCCCCAAAACTACTTTTGCAACTCCCTGTCCACTGAAGGGGCATATTTTTGGCATAAAATTTAAAGTCAGAATTCATCATTTCGCCGAATTCTTTTTACCAGAAACCATAATTGGCTAAGTAAAGTTTTTTGAAGAGGTGCTAAATATATTTTTTTTCGACAGTAGTCTTCTTCTAGACCGAGAAACTGCAGCTGTTTTATTTTTATCTCCTATTGTTTACTGGAAATATTTTTTTAAGTGTTCGAGATGACATTTGTGAGATTTAATGGCTGACAAGCGGTTCGTGCTCAGTACTTAGCAGAAATAGAAAAATAAACGAAGTCAATTGTCAATGTCAAATGAAATCTAACCGTTTGCGTTTCGTTTACTTTGCATTGTCCAAAAAGCAGTTCCAAAATAATGATCAAAAATATTCAATCGTGATTCAATTATCGTGCATAAGTCGTGGAGAAATGCGGTAAAATTGTAAATCCGGATTTTGTGCGGAGGTTGTTAAAAATAGTCCAAAAATCACACCAAAACGCAAAGCAAACGAAACGCAAACGGTTTGACATGGACAAAAGTGACAGATGACTTAGTTTTTTTTCTGTTTCTACTAAGTACTGAGCACGAACCGCTTGTCAGCCATTAAATCTCACAAATGTCAACTCGAACACTTAAAAAAATATTTTCAGTAAACAATAGGAGATAAAAATAAAACAGCTGCAGTTTCTCGATCTTCAGAACGCCGACTGTCGAAAAAAAATATAATTAACACTTCTTAAAAAAACTTTACTTAGCCAATTAGGTACTAAGGAATTTTGAAATATTTATCCTGTAGGACTGACCCCTGGAGAGGTTGTGGATTGGAAGTCGATTTTTTTTTGCTCACCGCTCCGCTACCTTGCTTCGCTCCAGTGCATAGGCACTAAGCCATTTTTCCGAATTTGGCAGTCCAGCCCAGTTGTCAACCCAGACCTGTCCTCAAGAAACAAAAAAAAAAAACAACCACAATGGTAACATATCTGTGACTGAACTGAAACAATTACTTTGCTCACCCGCGACCTTATGTTAGATAGCTACGTTTATGCAAGAAATGTGTGTTCATGCAGTTCCTCCACCTCCACACTGTACGAACACACACAAATCAAACAAACCCTACTATCAACACCACCAATGGGACCAAACTACAATGAGGCGCGTTAAACGTAACTGTCAAAAGGCCGCGGGTGAGCAAAGTAATTGCTTAAGTTAAGTTCATTGATATGGACCTCCGCAAAGTAACGTCTGATTCAATAAATTATTTAAAATCTGTGACTGTGAAGACTGGCTGGACCTATCATCCAATCTCTCCAATCTCTTGTCTAGGACATCATAACGGGAGCAGCACAAGTATCCCTCGCAGGAGGCACCGAGAACATGTCAGCTGTACCTTTCGTGGTGCGCAACGTTCGCTTCGGCACAGCTCTTGGACAGAACATAGAGTTCGAGGACTCTTTGAACAGAAGCTCCCTGGACACATTCTGTAACTTCACCATGCCTCAGACCGCTGAGAATTTGGCTGAGAGGTATAAGCTTCAGAGGAGTGAGGTGGACGCATTTGCGTTGCAGTCGCAGCAGAGGTGGAAGGCTGGTGAGTGTTTTATGTTAGCAAGGACGACTTCAAGAGGACTGTCAATGTCTAACATCACATTCATTTAAAATAATAAAAGCTGTGATGTCTCTGTACCATTTATTATGTGTGGCATTTTGACCTCTGCGCAGCACAATGGCGCCATCTCTTTTTAATTTCTTCATTGAGTTCATGAATGTGTCCATGTTATGAGTTAATGTGTGTTAGCAGAGGTAAGTAACAATGAACTGAAACAATCACTTTGCTCACCCGAAAACAATTACTTTGCGGGCGAGCAAAGTAATTGTTTCAGTTCATTAATATGGATCTCCGCAAAGTAACGCCTGATTCTTAGGCCTGATTCAATAAATTGTATAAGTAACATACAAATGAATGGCCCAAAGACATTGCTTTAGCGTAATTAGCTAAAGCAGGCTTATTTTTTTATAGGAAAGCGACATTATATAGATATTGGAAGATTTGGCAGTCCTCTTGATTTCATCATCCTTCATCATCATCGGCCTATGCTCGTCTACTGTTGGACATAGGCCTCTCCCGTGGCACGATCCTCGACTACCTCATCCAGCTCTTGCCATCATCCTTGATTGACATAAAATCAACCCAATATTATGAAGTGGTATTTCCGGCCTAAGTATACATGTCCCATTGCTGCTTACAAGCCTCCTCTTAAAATGAGAGCGCTTGGACTGTAGATCTAAAGTGCGGATTGGGAACTTCACACGACGTTTTCCTGCACTGAAAGGTTCAGGGTACAATTACAAATGTAATTTTGCAAAAACAAACTCAGCGATGCGACTCTTCTTTGCGCGAGAAGCCATATTCAAGCCACTATGGGCCGCTATAGACGGACTGCTTAGAGCAGTCAATGCCAACAGCTTCAAGCGGTCGCTGTTGGGTGATCTGCAGTTTCAATACAAAATTCAGAGCATTCGGGTTGAAGTCGACTCCAACCGCTACACAACTGCTCTAAGCAGTCCGTCTATGGACCGTCATAGTCATCACGACTATGCTGATGTGAAAACGGCATCTCATTTTACGTTTTTGTTCCACAGCCTTCGACGGCGGCTTGTTCAACGAAGAGATGGCTCCTGTGACGGTGAAGGTGAAGAAGCAGGATGTGGTGGTGTCTGTGGACGAGCACCCTCGCCCGGAGACCACGTCCGAGGGGCTCGCCAAGCTGCCCGTGTTGTTCAGGAAGGGCGGAGTCGTCACTGCTGGGAACTCTTCCGTAAGGATTTGTAATGAACTTTTTTTACACGACTACCCAAAAGGAGTACACTCCTGTTTAGGATTCCGTACCTCAGAAGGGGTATGAAGTGGGTGAAAATTAGGTCATTATCCATTAGTTGTCAGTACACTTCGTTGCTTACCTATCGACCTATAATCCGGTCAAATCAATTAGTACTACATAACTGATATGGCTCACCGATGTACCTGCACAGAAGACGCGTTTTATAAGCACGGGTAATACAATTGACCAATCGGCATGCTCCACGCACAGCGCGTCTTTTTCCTGTGCCGCTATTGGTGAGTTGTTACGTGCCTTGTTATTCAGCGCCATACTTCCGAGTGACTGAGACGAATAATAGATGCACTGTAGTTTGTACCTTGTAACTATATGACAAAAGACTGATTTGAAGTTCGAATCGTATCTTCGGCTATCATCAGCTAGTTCGTTCGTGTCTGCGCGGCCGAAAATGCACGACGCGCCATATAAATGTCTGTCCTACTGTTCTTACGTGGTTCAACTGTACAGTCGGGGTAAGAACAGGTTCGTCACCTTAAAGTTGTCATTTTTGCTTGCGCCAAGACAATTGTCAGCATATGACTTGATAATGGAATCATTTCGAAGATTTTTTTTTCACATCGAAGGCTTTCGTACCCCTACCGTTCAGATTACTACTTGTGTTTTAGGGTGTGAACGACGGCGCGGGCGCCCTGGTGCTCGCGAGCGAGGAGGCGACCAGCCAGCACGGGCTGAAGCCGCTGGCTCGCCTGCTGGGCTGGTGCTTCGTGGGCGTGGACCCCAGCGTCATGGGCATCGGGCCCGTGCCCGCCATACAGGGTCTGCTCGCTGCCAACAAGCTCAGCCTTAAGGACATCGACCTTATTGAGGTAGGATCTGGTTTACATTTTTAGATAAGTCGATCGAAGTCAATTTGAGCTGGGCGGTCATGGGGACACCTTGCTGGGACCTCGGGGGCCATCACCGTGCACCTCGCTAACGAACTAAGGCCAGTCTTTTACATATTAATATGTCTTCCATCTTAGTTAGGTGCTCTTGGGACACCCTATGGGTATTCGGGGGCTAACATCACCGCACACCTCGCTTACGAACTTAGGTAAGCCACCTTTACATTTTAATACGTATCCTATCTGAGTTGAGTGATCTTGGGGATACCATATGGGAGCCTCGGGTGCTCCCTAGTGAAACGGCGCGGCGCCCTGCTCCTCGCGAGAAAGCGGCCAGCCAGCACGGGCTGAAGCCCCTGGCTCTTGCATACATTTACGAAATGTCAAAACAATAGGAGCATTAAAAGTTTTTAAAAATCGATTTCTAAGATTTATTTACATTGTTAAGTAGTCAATTACAGCTCAAAGTTATATTATATCTTTGTGGCCATAACGTCACAATAGGGTAGTTTGGGGAGTAAATGGAACGGTGTTAATTAATACGAAAAACTAACGGGTTTTAACCGAATACATTTTAATAAGTAATTCACGATAAAAATTACCTAGTACCTAAATTTAATAAATTGATCAATATTATCTTTTGATATATTATTTAACTGTGACTCTGTTGACGTAATAACTACATTCAGATTGCAAAAAAGATGTCTACGCACCATGTACCACTTGCACTACAGACACTCGCTCAGAAATGTATTTAAGGAAAAGAACTTCTTGACGCTCACTGGAATTTACATACTTGAGTTGTGTCTCTTCGTGAAGCGCAATGAAGAGTATTTCACAAAAATGTCTTCACTTCGTCACAATCTGCGTACTCAGTACAAGTATAATTACCGTATTCCTAGGGTCCACAATAAAATTATGTTCAAAAGTGCCTTCATTGCCGCTATGCGAGTTTTTAATAAGTTACCTGTCGAGATTAAATCTCTTGAAAATAGAAAGTTTAAGGGTACTCTGAAACGTTGGCTCATCAATAAAACCTTCTATAGCATTAACGAGTTTTATGCAGATTAATTCGATAATTATTAGCGCATGTAATTTAGTTTTAGTTTTTTCTTTCTATTTTGTAAATATTGTATGTCCGTGATGGACAAACTGTTGTGTCTAAATATATATAATAATTAACACCTTTGTACACAGTTCAACAATAAAATTATTCTTATTCTTATTCTTTGTAACATAACACACAGTGGAACATAAATAACATTTTCACTTCAGTCACTTTTTATTCATCAAAAGCCAGTTCAACGTACAAATGTACGGTTTGCAGTAATATACCAAAAAATAATATTGATTAATTTATTTAATTTACTAGGTAACTTTTATCCTGAATTAATAAAATGTACTCTGTTAAAACCAGTTAGTTTTTCGTATTAATTAACACCGTTCCATTTACTCCCCAAACTACCCTATTGTGACGTCATTGCCACAAAGATCCGGGGTCTAATTATAAGCATAGATGATGTAAACTATATTAGTAACTTCTTCCCAACAGATCAATGAGGCCTTCGCCGCGCAGACCCTGGCGTGCGTGAAGGAGCTGGGCATCGACCAGAGCATCCTGAACGTGAACGGGGGCGCCGTGGCCCTCGGGCACCCCGTGGGCGCCTCGGGGGCCCGCATCACCGCGCACCTCGCTTACGAACTCAGGTCAGTCACCTTTACATTTTAAAACGTCACCGTCTGTGCTGGGTGGTCTTGGGACAACCTGTGGGGGCTTCAGGGACCCGTACCACCAAGTGAGATGGGCGCTGCGGTCTTGCGACACACTTTGGAGGCACGCATCGCCGCGCACTTGGCCACAGCGTAATAATAACAAGTTGGGCAACTCGCCTTCTTATTTAAGTGGAAATAAGGGCCATTTGTCTAGTAGGGTCTTTCCACATAAATCGACTCATAATCGGTTTAATCTGATCATAAAAAAAGCTTTACGTCCACACGATACGGGGAGACTGTTACGCGGTGCTTGCGTTACTGTGTTCCGACGTGGAGAGTAAGACAAGAACTGAAATACATGATATAAAGAGAGATACATGAGATTCTATTTTAGCCCTTCAGGCTGGCGCAATGGGATAGTGATCATTTACCATAATTTTTTTTAAAAAAATGTCAGTCTCTTCAAATTTTGACGCAAAAAAGTCTAAAAGGCCTTCGCGTATTTTACAATCGCTAAGGGCATACAAATTAATTATATGAACTTTATTTCAGACGCCGTGGACTGAAGAGAGCCATTGGATCAGCCTGCATCGGCGGCGGGCAGGGCATCGCTCTGCTCTTAGAGACTGTTTAACCTCCGTATTATGTAACCAGAGAACGCGAGCGGCGAGATTCTCCTCTGTTCATTGCGCACGCTGCCAAGTAACAACTGTGCGGCGAGCATCTTCACCGCGCAATGAACAGAGAACACACTCGCCGCGCCGCAGGGCACAGGCAGGGGGCGATTACAACACGACCTGTATTTGTCGACCTGATAGTACTATTAATTCCAACCTTAATGTCATGCCATTGAATTATGAGGTCGGTCATTATTCAGGGTCGAGAGATACGGGATCGTATACTAACCGTAACCAGGTCGTAGTGCCTAGATCGTTATGCTACCCAAGGGGGCTACTCCGAAATTCGAAAATCGAAGTTCGCATCGCATCGTCTTGCTCGCTCTTGTATTAAATACTATTAGCGTGAGAGGAATGGCACGATACGAAGTTCGAATTTTGCACTTTGTACTATAAGGCCTGTAGTATTTAAGCATCCGTTCCTTAGGATACGCTTCACCTGAAGCAGAGGAGTTACGTGCATAGATACAAAATACCTACCAATTTAATGGTTGCGTCCGAAGGGCGAAAAGCGAAAAAGTATTGAGTCAAATGTTGTGCTTAAATAAGTAAAACTGTGCCAAAATGGTCGTTAAATAAGTCAAAAAGGAGCGCTGAAGTGTACAGACTACATTACCTGTGATTAATTTATTGAATCAGGCGTTACTTTGCGGAGGTCCATATTAATGAACTGAAACAATTACTTTGCTCACCCGCGACCTTAAGGTTAACCTGTGATTATTTTATACATAATCAAAGTACATTTCCTACTAATTTTATGAGCTCTTCATGAATTTAAGCTGACAATATAGATATAAATACTCTATATTTTAAATAAGAATAATAAGTGATGCAAATGTATATTAACTTAAAGTTATTTTGTCATTGAGGGTATTCTTTCTTTTCTAAATGCCTTTTAAAAATATTTATTTGTTAATTTTCTTATGGCATTGTAATAATTATTCTACTGAGTAAGTAGGTACCTAACCTGTATTTTTATTTTGCCCTAAAAATAGATTATCAATGACAAAAATATTTTTGCTGACTTTTTAAAAACTGTTGAAATGTTTAACTAAAACGCATTAAGATGTTTTAAATAAAATATATTTTTGATATATTGTCTTTTAATTCTCCAAAATTCAATATTGATTTTTCCATGTCTAGACAGAAAGGTTGTAGGTTGTTTTTGATTGGCATTTTAATCAAAATTATAATGTATTTAACGAAAAAATAAATACACGTGATAACTTACTAAACCCCCCCTCCCCTATTTCGTAATTTCTGTCAAACCCCTCCCCCCCCTTTCAAGCCTCACGTGACTAAAAGACGAACGGCCCCAAGGTGTTATAATAAACCAAACCCTGTTATAATAAAGGTGTTATAACTTGTGGGGATCCATGTGAAAAACCATTGTCAAGAAAACATAACTATGTAAGGCGCGGTACCTACTATAAAATTAATGATTGTAATCATGGAAGTTTGAAATAATTCCGATCCGCATTAGCGACCCCAGTCTGCAATAGCGTACCTAGGTACCTATTGTGTTAAAAAATTGAAGTAGCTGTCTATTGAAAGGCCTTGCTTTGCGGAGGTCCATATTAATGAACTGAAACAATTACTTTGCTCACCCGACTTGACCCGACGGGTGAGCAAAGTACTTAATTGTTTCAGTTCATTACTTAGATTTCATCACTTATTTGCCAACACAATTTTGATTAATTATTTCTTTTATTTCAAATCAACAAAAAAATAGTATTTTATGCAACTGTATCGTAATAGGGGTCCTTAAAACACGAGTGTGGTTTCATGAAACGAGGCGTAGCCGAGTTTCATAAATGGTCACATGAGTGTTTTAAGGCCTAATTACGTACAGTTGCATGCAATATTTTATCTACATCCATATATTAAATCCTCTATCATGCGTTCAAGAAGTTCAAGAACCATTGTTCATGTCCTGCATTAACATGAACTAGGTAGGTATGTCTGCTGGACGACCTGCGCCCGGTGCGCGCCCCGGCACCTGCGCGACGTGCACGCCGCGTGGCCGCGCTCCTCCTGGAGGCTTATTGTCTAACGTTTCTGACGCTTGCCTTCGCAATCACTGTTTCTTTCTGTCAAACGGTATAAGATGGTGACAGAAAGAGATGGTGAAAGCGAAGGCAAGCGTCAGAAGCGTTAGACAATACAGCCTCTGGTGGTGCTGCTGTATGAAATCTCATAACGATACAGAAATCTGTGATTACGATACTGCCGTGTTCATAATAGAATCCAATGTCGTAATGCTGGTCATTATCTATGGTTTTTGAACGCATAATGGAGGATTTACTATATGGGTGTAGATAAAATATTTTATACATACTTACTTAATCAAATATTAATCTAGTTTTTAAGGTTAAAATAAAGTTTTTTTTATTATTTTTTTTATTTAGAGTTGCGTCTTTGAAAACTACCTTCCCTCTTAAAATTAATTTAGCCATACCATAAAACAAAAACTTAAACGCGTCTTAGACAATAAGTAATTCATAAAATGATAAGTAATTTAAACTGTTTCTATGAACTGACATGTTAAACATAGGTATTAGATAACATTTGAAATTTACCATGAACTTTACTAACTGTGAATGAAAACATCGTGAGGAAACCTGTATACACTTGCGAAGAAATTCAATGGTGTGTGTGAAGTTCCCAATCCGCACTGGGCCCGCGTGGAAACTACGGCCCAAGCCCTCTTATATTGAGAGGAGACCTGTGCCCCGCAGTGCGACGTATATAGGCTGGGATGATGATAATGATACTGATACTTATGATAAATACGAAGTTTTGTGTTACCTTCTACATATCAGCTTTTAAATCCCCCGTATTACATTACATAACGTACTCAAATAACTAAAAGAAACAAATAAAAAGCCTCTCGAAAACATAGCGACATTATCTAGAGAGAATTTTGATAAAACTCATTTTATTGTCGCCACCCGAACTGTAGGTACGTTTCTTACAGATAACATTGTTTACTACAAGCGCGACAAAGTTATTTAAATCGGTGGCGGGAATAGGAACTAACGTTTCCACGTACTTACTCCACTTTTACAGCGCGACGACAGCGCCGCTGATAGAAGCAAACTGAATTTGTAAATATCGTGATTTTGAAATTCAAAATGGCGCTCAAGTGTAAAGGTAAGTAAACATTGCCGGAGTAATTGTAAGTTTATTGCGATTTTATTGTATTAGATGACGATCACGTACATAATAAGCAGCTGTTTGAATTAAAAACTAAATAACGTGTAGAAGTTTGATTAAGATTGAGGATAAGAATTAAATTAGGAATACTTAGTAACTGCGTTACTACTGGACCAAATACATATTCTCGAAAGAATGTCATCTAGTTTTCGATTATACCCACTAAACAAAATTTTCATCGAATCATGTTTACTAATTTAATAAGTTTATTTTTATCGTTTTAGAAATGACATTGAATTCTTTGTTTAATTAAATATTTGTGATTATTTGTACAGGTGTATTTATTGTTGGCGCGAAAAGGACGCCATTTTGTAGCTATGGCGGGCCACTACGAGAGTTGCCAGCCTCACACGTGTTCGCTGCGGCGGCAAAGGAAGCGATTCGTTCAGCCAACGTCGATCCAAGTAACATCGATAACACTGTTGTTGGAAATGTTAATTTTGTATGTACATACTTTAAATATCCACCATCTCATACCGTTTAACAGAAATAAATAGTCAATGCTATAGCAAGCACTCGCGCGTTAGACAATAAGCGTACAGCTCTGATCATTGCGCGGTCAAGACGGTGGCTAATCAGTGGTTACCTGACAGCATACGCAATGAACAAAGACAACGCTCGTAGCGCCACTAAATACGCGACGCGCGTAAATATGGCCAGGTCGTTCGAGTTCTAAACAATAAAATTAAGTTATTTTAAATAACGACCGCTTTAGCCTAGTTGCCAGTGACCCTGCCTACGAAGCAAGAGGTCCTGGGTTCAAATCCCGGTAAGGGCATTTATTTGTGTGATGAGCACGGATATTTGTTCCTGAGTTATGGATGTTTTCTATGTTTTTATGTATTTATTTATCTATATAAGTATGTTTATCGTCGTCTAGTACCCATAGTACAAGCTTTGCTTAGTTTGGGACTAGGTCGATTTGTGTAAGATTGTCCCCTTATATTTATTTATTTTATTTATTTTCAGCTTAGCCAATGTGATGGCGGGAAGACCGCAAGATACTGCGGTATATATTCCGAGGTGCCGATAGACAAGCCGGCTTTGGGTGTGAGCAAAGCTTGTGGAACTGGTCTTCAGGCCATCATCACTAGTGCTGTGGTAAGTTCCCCCAGTGGTCGTCCGGAAAAGGGTCAACTAGCTCGGCAAACTAAATAAGTACCTAGTTAGTAGTAAGTTTAATGGTGTGTGTGTAGAGTTCCCAATCCGTGTGGGCCCGCGTTAGAACTACAGCCAAGCCTGCACATTCCGAGAGTAAGCCCAGAAGTGGGATGTATATCGGCCGATATGATAAAATAAGTACATTATCCAGTGGTGGGGCCAAGGGGGAGAAATGTGTTATATATACCTATTTCCCTTAAGTTTGGCACAACTAAATACAGGAGGAATAGTTTTTTGAGGCGAGCTTGTCGTAGTGTGAACGGCGTTGCGGAAGAGCTGGATATCGATATATTCAACTGTAATCTTTCTACGGTGAGGCGGCGGTTGGTGGGGGGGTGGTTTGATTGAGCGTGCTTAGGTATTAGGTAGTGACTGCTTTTTACTAATATGTTTTATTTTTGTATAGAGATTAGTTCTGATATCTTTTTGTATCAAAATTTGTGTGGCACAACTTTGCGATTGTTCGCGTACTTTCTTTCTTTTTTTTTCTTGGTTCTATTTGTGAGATCCTATAATTGGCTCCTATGTTATTACATGTTTAACCTACTCAGTAATTTGTAGCTGTTGGTTCTCCGAAAATAAATAAATAAATATAACCCCAAGGTCTAAGTTCTGCGACCGGGTCTGAGTCCCACTTGTAGTAAGGATCTTGATTGAAATTCATAAACCTATAATAAGTATTATGATTATTTTATTAGCTATGGTCTAAATGTTAGTGAGGATTTTTAATTACAAAATTAATTCACTGTCTACGTAGGAGCAGGTAAGACAATGACGTCAGTAAGGGAGGTAAATTCTATCCCCTATCAGTCTCAAAATGAAAATTTTGGGACTGCTACGCAACCGATACACTAGGGACGCCGCCCTCTTGCGCGTGGTGCTTAAAAATAGTCAACTCTTGCTTCTGCGAATACCCCTGATGCGCTACAGAGATGGCAGCACTACCAACACCCAGAACGCATTATTTGATTTCGCATAAGTTACGCAAGACTCTAAAATACACAAGGTAGAAGTCAGAAAGTCAGTTTTATTGTTTAACTCATAAAAGCAATTATTTTCAGGACATATTAACAGGTGCAGCAAAGATTTCTTTAACAGGGGGTACAGAAAATATGTCATCTCTCCCTCATGTAGTTCGAAATGTCCGCTTCGGAACAGCTTTAGGGGGGTCATATCAGCTTGAAGACTATATCACGAAGCAACACCTAGACTCATATAGCGGTCTGACGCTGCAGCAAATGGCAGAGGAAGTAGCGAAGAGGTGTGGAGTGACGAGGGAAGAGGCGGATGAATTTGCGTTGCAAAGTCATTTGAAATGGAAGGCAGGTGATTACAGATTATCAATTGTTTACTTATAAGTCCTCTTGGATTCTGATTACTTGTATCATAAAGATTTATCATAAAAAACCGCTAATTTCCAATAAGTGTGTGAAATAACTTACTAACGTGGAACTTGATACTATACTGCAAACAATTTCAGGGTACGAAAGCAATGTTTTTGAAGACGAAATAGCAAAAGTGACAGTGGAAATAAAGAAAAAAGCTCTCACCGTGGTTAAAGATGAGCTTCCTCGAACTTTTGTCGCTGCTGAGCATCTGAGCTCCCTGCCACCTCTGACCGGACTCTCTGTAGTAACTGAGGGGAATTCATCGGTAAAGTATACGTTTAGGTACTATTTCAAATTCTGTAATTATAATTCTGGGATTTTACTAAATTCCCATGGGAATTCTCACAAATCACTAACACAGTGGTCTTACTCGTAATTTAAGTTTTGTGAAGAACACATGTGCAAAACCTCATGTCTCTCATAGCGGTTGAGATTCGGGATTTTATCTCAATCCCGTGGGAATATCAGAATATCAAATTTCACCGAAATCCGTTGAGCAGTTTTAGTGAAAATATAACAAACACACACACACACACTCACGCTCACAAATTTGTATAATTAGCTGATTGAACTTAATCTGACAACATCAACACTTTCCATCAAAGAAAACAATCAGCACCAGCACAATCCCCCCATAACAATTGTCTTCTGAAACCTCGCATTACTCTCTTCTGCCAGCCGCCAGCTGACTGTCTTGCTCTATTCCTGGCCAGCGAGGAAACAGTAAAACAACATGTTTGAAACCCCTGGTACTCGTCGCAGGCTGGGTTAGTGTGACGAACGACTCAGTGGACATCAGGCCACAATAAAGAGATTTCTCCAGGCAGATGTTATTTATGCCTGGGGGGGGACCGAAATTGGAAGGAAGATACTTAGAAGTTGTATTTATGCAGCAGAGTTGAGAAATTTCGATAGTGCCGATGCAGAACTTTACGGTCAGTCTCAACAGATATCTCTCGCTTTTCCCAGTCGCCAGCTGATGGTGCAGCGGCTCTTCTCCTTGCCAACGAGGAAGCTGTACAGCAGCACGGTTTGAAGCCTCTGGCACGCGTGGCAGGCTGGGCCAGTGTGGGGACCGACCCCGCGGACACCGGGCTGGGGGCTGTGCCGGCGGTGCGGCGGCTGTTGGACACCGTGGGCCTCACGATTGAGGATATTGATTTATTTGAGGTATTTTGGTTATATACAAATTGCTTTATTTATTTGATTGTAAATAGCCGTGGCGGCCTAGTAGTTTGACCTATGGCCCCTCAAGCAGAGGGTCGTGGGTTCGAGCTCGGGCTCGCACCTCTGTGTTTTTCGGAATTTATGAGCGAAATTACATTTCAAATTTACCATGAGATTTACGGTGAACGAAAACATCGTGGGGAAAAAAAACCTGTACACCTGAGATGAAATTCAATGGTGTATTTGAAGTTCCTAATCGACACTGGGCCCGTGTGGGAACTGTGGCTCAAGCCCTCTCATTCTGAGTGGAGGCCTGTGCTTTACAGTGGGATTAATGTACTGGGATGATGATGATAATTAGACTATACTTTATTTGTTTCTGGATCAAAACGCATCACATAGAGAATGTCTTTGATTTGACGGGCGTTTTAACCGCTCGTTGAGACAATAACTTTCCACAACGGAAGGAAATGTCGCTAAGTGTTTAGTTTTCATAAAACGTTAACTCTTCTCAGATTTTCTCTTTTAATAATAATTGAGACGTTCATGAGAAAAAAAAACGCTGTAAAAACGCGGATTATTGACCCTGACCGCTCGAGCGAGAATTATGTGAGAAAGTACACAGTGCCTTTTGAAGTGAAAGAAACCGGTAGTAGCACTTCTGAAGTCCGTTGTTGGATGTAAGTTGGAAGTGGTATTTTTGCAGCCGTGTTGAGATACTTCGATAGTGCGATGTTGGATGTAGTAATTAGTTTCTTATGATGATTAGATGGCGCTAGTAGTCGCTGCAGTACCATGAGATTTAAGAGCGCGCGCAGATAGAGCGCGGTCTGGAGTTCCGAGTTCCGCGTTCAGAGTTCTGTGTTTTGACCGCTCGAGAGTTCCAGTCGCCTGCTGTGTGCGTTATCGTAAGAGACTCAGTACATTCGAAAGAACGCAGAACTCTGAACTCGGAACTCCAGACCGCCCTCTGTCTGCGCGCGCTCTGAAGGTAACCCAAACTTAACAAATTCCAGCTCAACGAAACGTTCGCCTCTCAGACGCTGGCGGCGGCACGTCAGTTAAAAGTGCACCAATTGAACCAGCACGGCGGCGCCCTAGCGATCGGCCACGCGCCCGCCGCCACCGGCGCGCGTATGGCCACACATCTGGCACACCAACTCAGGTACACACTTTATAAGGCGCGTCGTGCATTTTCGGCCGCGCAGACAGGAACAAACTATTCCGATGATAGCCGAAGATACGATTCAAACCTTAAATCAGTCTTTTGCTGTAAAGTTACAAGGTGCAAATTATAGCGCATCCGTTATTAACTCGGAAATATGACGGCTGACGCGGCTGACTGAGGGTATGCGCGCACGAGCAACTTTGTCTCCGCGACTCTATTTTATCAAGTCTGTGTATTTGTATCCTGGGAGTCGCGGTGCTACGTGTGCACACTTCCATACTAACCCATAGACTTTATAAAATAATCGCGGAGACAAAGTTGCTCGTGCGCGCATACTCTAAAATGCTACGCGACGCACGCTAAAATGGCGGCATCAACCCGCCAATAGCCGCACTGGAAAAGTCGCGCCGTGCGTGGAGTATGCCAATTGGTCAATTGCATTTCCCGCGCTCCTAAAATGCGTCTTCTGCGCAGGTACATCATTCAGTCAGTGAGCCATATTATTATCATGATATCAGTTGTGTACTACCGTATACCGTACATAGTCTGGCCTAGCCATATGCTACGATATTCGATATTCGAACTTCGTATTGTGCCGTTCCGTTCACGCTTATAGTAATAAACGGAAGAGCGAAAGGGACGGCATGATACGAACTTCGAATTTCGTCGTAGCCCTCGTAGATAGCGAGTTCTAGGTCTAGGGCAAGAGTGGCGGAAAATTTTAAAAATTGGGCTGGCAACACATTTTTACACATAAAAAAATAGCCGTCAAATTACGTAACTACAGGCCACCATAAACCGAAGCGTGGGGCGTGCGCAGGGCGCCGACGGAGCGTGCCCAGCGCGTTGCATAACGCTGAATCATATATACGGTGACATACACGGACAGCTCGGCGCAGCGTATATGATTCAGTGTTATACAACGCGCTGGGCACGCTCCGTCGGCGTCGCGCGCACGCCCCGCGCTGCGGTCTGTGGTGGCATTACGAGCCAAAGTGAGCGTGAGAGCGAAACCGGTATGGTTGGTTAGCATAAAAAATAAAAATAAATTTTCAAAAAATGTATTCTACATACAACACAAAGCTTGAACACTTTCAATCTTGTACTTATTTATTAAGTTATTACTTATTACGGGTAAACCCCGCTCGCCTTTGTGACTCTATACTTGAAAGGTTTAGGTAATTAACTAAATGTAAACAAAACAATGTCAACCAATGTCTTAAATACTGTAATTCTCCCATTAAACTATCTAAACATTTACATTTCTGTATTAAAATACATTAGTCCAGTTTGTATTACAATGATAGATAAATAAAATGTTTTGAATCCTTGAATGTGCCAAATTTGGAAACTGGAGTTTGTTTACATTTAGTTAACTACCTAAACATTTCAAGTATAGGATGGTAATGTGAATTATTTTTTCAGCCGCAATAATGTGAAGAGAGCGATAGCTGCGTCCAGCTGCGGCGGCGGGCAGGGTGTTGCCATCTTATTGGAAAAAGTGTAAAAAATATTTTTTAGCTATTTATATTTGTCAGGAATGTCACAGCTTTTTGTACAGAGAAAACTGGAGAAGGGAATTGTCTTTCAAAGAGACTAGGCTAGTTTTTTTTTTGTGTCAGTCTCATCGCAATGCTTCTAAATTTGTGTCACAAAACACACACAGAACAGCTATAGCTAAACCGTTTAATTGAGTCCTCGCTCGCGGGGTTAGACGACAAAGGGCCGGCGGCGAGCGCACCTCGTGTGCCTGCCGCCCGCACCTCTCTCGGCCCCCTTTGTCATCTACCCCGGCGCCTCTGTACCCCGCGGGTGAGGACTCATTTAAACGGTTTAGCTATACCCTGAAGAGTTATAAGGGGCCATTTGTCAAGTTCAGTAAATGGTCTTTTTTTATATTTTCCAAATTTTTTATAAGAGCAGAATACCGGTTTTGGGACCTGTCCTGTATATTTTTGGAGATTTATAAAATCTTACATAAAATGGTTTTACCCCTCTCCCCTGAGATAAGGACATTTAGATTTTGAATCCTCTGGGCTCTTTCTAAGTGTGTGTGTGTGTCACCAGTTTGTTTTTATTGTTTTGCAACTGACACTTGGCATCAAGTTACATACAAAAATACAGAAATGAGAAGATTGTTATTTAAATAAAAATTATTATTTATGTTTACTTATTCATTTGATAACATTTATACAAAACCAGACAGACAATGACGGCAATCTTCTTGCATATGAAGTAAATACTAAAACTAAAGCTTACAAAAAACCTCTGAACGTTGCCAATCCTAAATTATAATTATGGGATTTATTCATATATTATCCATATTTAATCTTAAGTTAACATTATTATGTCAATGTTTCCCCTTTTGTTACCTGCAAATAAATGAAATGGTTTATAAATCAGCGTTTGTATCATTTACACTTACAACTAGCATTTCCCCGTGTGTTAAACTGTAACTTTTAGTTCTGATGTTTTGCGATAGATGGCACTGTCTCGCCTACCGAAAATTGTACATGGCGCTTTCGAGATTTTTCCGACAGCTAATAAAAGGGCTGTCAACTTTATTAAATTGTCTACACCAAAGCAACCGTTGTTTGAGTAAAAAGTGCGTTCTTCGTTCAACGGCATTAGTGCGTTCTTCGTTGACATGCATGGAGCATTAGAACTAGCAATTGAATTAGAATATTAAGATATTAAGCAATTCTTGAAATTATGTATGACTCATTATCATTACGGTAAACTAAAACTATGATAACTAGGTGACTTAAATTCTGCTGTTGGCAATTACCTACAGTATAATTACAGGGTAATTCGCAAATGTGAATATAAAGCTACAAGAACATGTAATGTTATTTGAAAATGAATACTTACACAGGCTTCCAAATAGTCAATCTTCCTCTCTAGTGATGTCAATTTCTCGTTCAAAGTGGCTAACCGCGATCTACAGGACATATCTGGAACAAATTAGTAATTAAAGATGTTAAATAGCTCCTTGCTATCACTCTTAGGTTGCTTCAATAGTAAAGGAATTGTGTTTAAAGCGACCAGCTTTCTCTCACCGAAAGAGTTCAGGAAATCCGTGATCTTTTTAATGCTTCCCGTGATGACCTCGATGTATTCTCTGTTCGCCCAGTCCTGCTGAATTTGTTTCTGAATAGTTTCTCGTGGAGGCGCAGCCATTTTAATATAAATTTATTTTATATATTCAGTAAAATATTCAATACAACAACAAAGTATCAAACACACCCCAAACGGATATAGATAATTGACTAAAACGTATGGTCTTGAAATTGTTTATAGGTCCTACGTTTCTCTGTACTTTTTGATTTGGTGGGATTATATGTACGTTGACGTTTCTAAATACCATTTAAGGCATTTTTTAAAACGATTGTGGTTTAAAAAAAAGTTTTTAGACATATCTGAAACAATCTGTCACTGTCAACATTGTGTCTTGAACAGCTGTGTGGTGCGGTTCTTCCGCGAATTCAGCATATTTTTTCACATTTTGGTAGTGAAATAACTATTTTAAATCCACAATGGACGAAATAGAATACAAATTAAACACCAACAACAGTGTTTTGATCGTAAACGCTATCGATAAATTGATCAGTGTGATTAAATCGAAGTACAAACCTGCTGAACGTCAAAAGTTTGTTTTGGAGAATGAGGAACTTAAGTTTTTGAGGGAGAAATGCTCTTCGAAGCAGAGGCTGGTGAGCTTGACGGCTTGCCAAGGTTTACTAGCTTTGGTGGAGCTTGGGGTGCTAGAGATTGCACACACCATGTCGACGGTAGTAACCCTACTACCTAGTGCACAGTAAGCAACTTTATAAACTTCTGTGAGCGCTATTACGCGCGCCGGTTTCTCGCCTGTCGTACAGTTCGTCTTTTTTGACTCGCTTAGTAGGAAAGCGATTTACTGAGCGACAAGCGCGAAATCGGCGCGTGATAATAACTAACAAAGTGTAAGTGATTTGTATGGATGGTTAAAAAAGTTTATAGGGTTCCGTACCCAAAGGGTAAAAACGGAAACCCTATTACTGAGGCTCCGCTGTCCGTCCGTCTGTCCGTCTGTCACCAGGCTGTATCTCGGGATCCATGATAGCTAGAGAGTTGAAATTTTCACAGATGATGTATTTTGGTTGCCGCTAAAACAGCAAATACTAAAAAATGGAATAAAATAAATGTTTAAGGGGGCTCCCATACAACAAACATGATTTTTTTGCTCGTTTTTGCTCGATATTGATAACGGCAATAGGTAGACACTTGAAATATTCACAGAATATTTAATTATATATTAACTTTAAAAATAAATCATTAAATTAAAATAAAAAAAATATTTAAGGGGGTCTCCCATACAACAAACGTGACTTTTATAGATAATTGTACGGAACCCTTTGTGCGCGAGTCCGACTCGCACTTGGCCGGTTTTTTTTTTAATGTTTTATGTTTGAAAATTTATAACTTGAACATTATATTGAGCCTGCTGTCATAGCACAATAATATCAACTAGTCTGTCCTTCTGACCTTCAGTTTCCTCCAAGTTTCTGATTGTAGGCAGTTATTGTGAAAACAAATTCGTACACCCCCTATTACCAATATATCTTATTTATGATCAAAGCCCTTTCCACAATACTTCCACTTTGCATTGGCTAAATTGTAATAGAAAAATTTATTTCATCAAATTTTCTTTTAATAAACTATTTTTTTTTCTTTATCACCAGCAATTATTCAGCAATAATTTCCACGATGGCTGGCCTTCTGATCCTGGACCTCCGCTCCCGCCTGGTTCCGGGGCAGCCCTACCGCTGTCAGTTTGGGCTGCGCTCCCCACAGCACCCGTTCATCACAGTGATCGAGAAGAACAAGGATGCCGAGGAGGAGGTGCTCACACAGATGCACGCTTTGTGCACCCACCCGGATTATGTGTGAGTTGGATCTTATAACATCTGTCTTGGATGGAACTAGCTGGATTATCTCTTTTTGTGTTGGGGGTTGATAATTAGAGAGTTTCATAGCAATCATATGGCCTTACACACTTTGCAGTGTATCATCGAACAGCCTGGAACTCCTTCGTCCCGTGTTCCTCTGGCTGACGAGCCACCCGCAGCGAGGAACCTCCCTCCGACCCTGGCGACTGCTGCTGAGTCTACCCAGCACGCCAGCTCAGGCCGACTTGCTTCTAGCTTGCGTCAGCTGCCAACAGGTATACTACACATTGTAACGTAAATACGTTACATAACTTAGGTTATGTATATTAATAAAAGAATACTTCGAATAAACAGATTAAAACGTCTATAATTATTGATAAAAACAAAGCTTAAAACCTTAATAATAACACTTACCTTATAAACAATAATAACACTTAAAAATAAACACTTGAAATATCTACATTAAACCTACATTTAACTAGGTCTATCGGATATCCGCGCTTGTTGCATGTTTCTGACGCCGACTATACTTAACTCGGAATGCTTTGTTTGTGAGAACCAGTATGCGCCCCCTTTCCCCCGACCGCGCGGCCCGCGGCCGCCCGGTCTCGGTCGTCTAGCTCGGCCGACAGACAGAAATTCGCTGCCCGCGTAGGCGCACGTCACTCTTTCCTAGTGCCATCACACGTCGCCTGCGCGTTCGACTCCTCGATTTATTTTTCTAAATTTTATATCTTGTTCCGGCCTAGCTCTCAATTGTCAATAAAGTATTAAAATCAGTGTTTAACCCCGCTATTGGGTAAGTGTTGAACAGTTACTATGCTTTTAAACGTGTAACGATAGGTTTAAATTTAAAGGTGCGCACATAACGGTTTTGTTAACCGTTATAATAATAATAATAATAATAATAATAAACCATTTATTTCAGATTTTTACATCCATAGTTAATTACATAATTTACAAAACAAATCAAATCAAATTAAAATCAGCAATAGTCACAATATATTAAAACAAATTTAAATTAAATAAAAACAAAGGTCAAAATTAAAATTAAAATTTAAAATAAAAATAAATTAATTAATCAAAAGAAATCAGAATAAAATGACAATAGAAACACAAAAACAAATTAAAATAAATAAATTAAACTAATGAAATCAATTAGAATAGTTACATTTACATACCACAATCACAACTCGGGGAATGAAGGGCCATCCACCTTGCCAACATCGGCGAGTCCCACCTGTCCGCCAACACCCTCAAGATGCTGTTCGAGCTGGCGCGCAGGCGGCTGAGCGTGGAGGCGCTGCGCTTCCTAATGATGGCGTGGAAGCCGTCGGTATGCGCCGCGGCAAACATGCCCGACGCGCTGCAGCCCCGCGCCAGCCGGAACAGCACCCTGAACGCGTTGTTATACTGCACGCGCAGTGCACTGTACGCGCGCTGCGTGAACTTGACCCATAAGCTACACGTATAGAAGGACTGACAGTACGCGCGAAATAGTGTCAGCTTAACCTCGTCGCTACATCGCGCAAACCTACGCGCCAGCATATTGCATCGCACGGACAGCGCCCTGCGCTCTCTCTCTATGTCCATGACATCGCTCAGGTCCTCGGAGACCCAGTGGCCCAAATACTTAAAATGCTGAACACGCTTCAATGGAGCACCACACAGAGTTACAGGTGGCAAATCCACGTATGTTTTTTTGCCCGCCCTGAATATCATGAACTCACTTTTACTCGCATTGTACTTGAGGCCATGAGCCTCCGCATACGACTCACAAATTTTCAGCAGTTCTTGCAGCGCGGAAAACGAGGGACATAGTAGCACCATATCATCAGCATAGCTGATGTTGTTAATAAAGACCCCATCTATCGAACAGCCGACATTGGTGCAACTAAGCTCCCGCAGCAATCGATTCATATACAGGTTGAAAAGACGAGGAGAGCTCAACCCCCCCTGTCTCACCCCGCACCCCAACCTATACACGTCCGAATGTGCACCTGCCCACTTTACACTGTTATCCTGTCCTTCGTACCAGTACCGGAGTATTGACAAAATCTCAGCTGGTACATCAGTCTCATGCTGTATTTTATGCCACAGAGTGTTATAAGATACGAAATCGAATGCCTTTGACAAGTCCAAATAACAAGCAAATACAGGTGTGTCCCTAGCCGTGTAGTACTGGACAGTCTGCTTGAGACAGAGAATCGCACTTTCTGTAGATAGATCAGGCCTGAAGCCAAACTGCGTATCGTGCAATTCAATGTGATTAGCTAACTGTAATGTTTCATGATTATTCTTGCTTGCTGTTAGTACTTAATGCCTTAATCGCACATTCCCTATATTCTTACGCAAGCTTTATTGCTATGTGTTTTCTTGTGTAAATTAAGTAATTGTTTAGTGCACACCCTCTCAATTGTAAACTCCGTCTGACTGTGACATCCGTACATCATCAAGCCATTTCATGTCACCATCACGTAGTGCCGCTACCTGCTTCTGCTTAATGCCAGTCACAGTCAACGGAGCCGATCAATCGGTGAACAAATATAACAGCGGACGTAAATTCCAGGGTGCTACTTTGCGGCTCGAGCCCACCGTCACTGTTCCCGGGTACCGGCTGACGCCCGTTGGCTTCCCTCATCTCCTCGGCGTCGGCAGCAGCAGAGCAGGGAAGTGCGGTTATGGTGTTTGTGGCGTAGCATAGCGACCCCTTAGTACCAAGAGGCTTATACCAGACCGGCTTATTGTGACCCTCACCCTACGACTTATTCGTGTGCTAGCGACGCGGTTTTCTTTGTAAGCAGGAATAAATTGTTGTAAATAGTTAACCTTTGTTTTAATTATTTATCTGCGACCGGTAAGCGGAGCACTGGCGCCTTAACGTGTTTTTTTTTAAAAAAGGTCTGGTTTTAGCCTCTTGGTGGGTAGTTGTGTTTGTGTGTGCTTGATGTTTTTTTGTTTTTGTGAAACGTTTTATTTATTTGTTATGTTTGGTTGCAAGCAGCTGATGTGAACGAAAAACTTTTTGTGCAATTTGTAAAAGACAGGTTAGTTAGTATCACAAGTACAGTTGGCCACATTTTAGTGTTAGCAACTTATGAAATTTTAATTGTAATTTTTTTTCTCGGTATCCTTTCTCTAATTGTTTAACTTACCTTTTGAATAATTAGTTTATTATTACTATTTAATTTTATTTGCAAAAAAAAATATATTTTTTTTTCCTTAATCTCTTTTAATCTCAGTTCCGTTCACATTAGTTGCATTCGAAGAACGCTTTTTATGTTTTCAGTTTTGTGAGCGTGTTTTTTTGCGTTTTTTCTATTTTTACGTGCTTTATTTGTGCTTTTCGCTAGTGCTTAAGCGTTTTAAAGAAAAACAACCAAAAAACGTTATATCATTTAAATATTTATTCTGTAACGGACGGAGTATTTAGTTGTTTTTTTTTAGTATTGTTCAACATTTACCCAATTTGAATTTGAATTTTTTTTTTAATATTTTTTTTTTTGCTTTTGCCATGGATCGGCATGTTAAATTCTTGTCTCTTCAAAAGACTGAGTTAGAGTACGAGGTTGCTATTAGGGGGGAAGCGCCGGCTTCTACAGTCCAGGAACTGCGTAAGCAGATTGCTAAGTGTGGTCCCTTATTTCCATCTGAGGACGTTCTTACGAGTCCACTGGATATTGAGGACGATTTAGAGGGCGTTTCCGATGTACTGGACAAAATTAATTCCTATTTGGACACCAAGCCATTGGATAAGAGTACCTTGCTCCGAGCAAAAAATTTAATTAATCATCTTTATCATAGGCTCAACCGTATCGTTTGTGTAGATAGTGAACACAAAGAGGCATACGATCAGTGCGTTACTCTGTTCAAGCTTTGCTCGGATCGTGCTGGTTCCTTATTGACCGGTATTATCTTAGACCCGCTGGCCTCAATTATTACTGATCCTCTTCCACCTCCTGTCAATTATGCATCTCCACTTAATATCACGGTGACTTGTGATGGCAACAACTCAAATCAGTTATCAAAATTGCGTTACGACGGTAAGACTTGTGTAAGGGCTTTCATTCAACGCGTTTCCGAGTTTTGTACTGCAAAAAATATTACTCGTGATAAGCTTCTACATAATGCTACTGAGATGTTTACGGGCGACGCAATTCATTGGTTTCGCGGCGTCAGAGATATGGTAACAAGCTGGGATGAGTTAGTAGTGCTCTTGAAGAAGGATTTTGGACAGGCTGATTTTGATTACAGGCTAATTTCCGAAATCAGGTCTCGTACACAAGGCGAAACGGAGAATATCGTAATATATCTCTCAATAATGTCAGGTCTTTTTGCACGATTATCAAACGAATTGTCTGAAGTAGATAAGCTTGAGATCCTGTTACATAACATCCGTCCTTGTTATGCAAGCACTTTATCCTCCGCTTCGGAAATTGAAACTATTGAGCAATTAAAGACCTTATGTCGTAGTTATGAGAACATTCAGTCTCGTCTGTCTCAATTCAAGGAGCCACCTCGTCCGAATTCAGATACTCTTGCACCAGAGTTTGCTTATGCGGGCGGTTCATTAAAGAATAAACCAAATTTTAATAATACAAGTTTTAATAATGCAAATTTTAATAATACAAGGTACAATAATAATAATAATAAATTTAAATACAATAATTATAACAAAGCAAATACACAAAATCAATATAATAATAATAGTAATTCGTCAAATAAACCTAACCCTAATTATGTGCATGCTATTGCTACTCCAGCATCTAAGACACGTTTTTGTCCTAGATGTCGTGTTAATACACATAACCTACGGCAGTGTAAAGCTAATAAAGATGTTATTGTGTGTTTTGTTTGCGGACGTGAAAATGTAAAAACGCCAGATTGTCCGGATTGTAACAAGAATAGACCTCAGTCAAAAAACTAAATAAGCAGAATTGTGTTAATGAACCAACTAAAGATAATTTTGATAAAAATGATTGGGATACTTGGTTGCGTACAGTAAATATATTTTTCAGGACTTACAAAGTTGACACAATTCTGAAAGAAAATAATTTTAATGATAACAGACCCTATGTTTCTGTACTGATAAACGGAACTAAAGTATTAGGATTGTTGGATTCTGGTTCCGCAGTCACTATTATAGGTAACGGTGCTCATTCAGTACTTGTCAATAGTGGCCTTAAATTGATTAAAGATAATTTTATTGCAGTCACCGCGGCAGGTGGACAGATGTTGCAAAGTGAAGGATTTATAGACGTTCCATTGCAATTTGATAACCAATTCCACATTTTGAGAGCCTTTGTCGTGCCAGGTATACACAGCAATCTTATATTAGGTGTAGACTTTTGGCGTGCGTTTAATATCTGCCCAAAGTATTTAAGTAGTATTGTTTTGAATGGTATTGATGATTCAGTTAATTGTGAAGTTTTTTCAAACCCAATTACCTTCATTCAAGGTTATGATAATTTAGAGGAATCTCAAAAACAATTAGCCGATAATGTCGTAAAACAGTTCGAGGATATATCGTATCAAAAGAAAGGCCTAGGTGTTACAGACTTAATAACACATCGTATCGACACGGGGGATTCATGTCCTATCCGTCAACGTTACTACCGCTTGTCGCCGGAAAAGCAGCGTATTTTGATCGAGCAGGTGGACGAGATGCTTTCTCTGGACGTGATTGAGCCTTGCGAAAGTAGTTGGTCATCGCCCGTACTGCTCGTCACTAAAAAGAACGGTCAGCCTCGTTTCTGTCTTGACAGCCGCAAATTGAATTCGGTAACGAAACGCGATGCTTATAACCTTCCTTACATATCCGAGATTTTAGATAATCTTAGAGACGCCCGTTATTTGTCTAGCATAGACTTGTCCAAAGCCTTCTGGCAAATCAAAATCGCTCAGGAAGACAGAAATAAGACTGCTTTTTATGTTCCTGGTAGGGGGACGTTTCACTTTAAGCGAACTGCGTTCGGCCTGACCAACGCTCCTGCTACTCAGCAACGATTAGTGGACCTGTTGTTCTCAGAGTTCGACCTTAAAGTGTTTGCGTACCTGGACGATATTATCGTCGTTTCTGAGGATTTTAATAGTCACGTGACCTTACTTTTACGCGTATTGGACAAGTTGAAGCAGGCTAACCTAACAGTCAATTTAGATAAATGTAATTTTTTTAGTAACAAACTTAAATATCTCGGTTATGTGGTCGATGGTTCTGGCTTACGTACTGATCCCGCGAAAGTAGAAGCAATTTTAAATTATCCTACTCCCACGTGTCGTAAGGACCTTAAGCGATTTTTAGGAACTGCTACTTGGTATAGACGATTTGTCCCTAATTTTAGTACCATAGCAGGCCCATTGAACAAATTAACCTCATCAAGGAAAGGTTCTCCACCGTTTAAGTGGACCCCTGAGGCTGAGTCTGCCTTCACGCAGCTCAAGGAACGTTTGGTATCCGCACCGGTTCTTTGCTGTCCAGATTACTCCAAACCGTTTGAGGTCCATACAGACGCTAGTAATTATGGAATAGGCGCAATGCTCACTCAGACGATCGACGGTAAGGAGCATCCGATCGCGTATATGTCAAAAAGCTTGTCATCGGCTGAGAAAAATTATAGTATCACGGAACGCGAAACTTTAGCCGTAGTTACCGCTCTCGAGCATTGGCGTTGCTACATTGAAAACGGACAGCCTTTCACGGTCTACACAGATCATAGTGCTCTTAAATGGTTCTTGTCCATTAGTAATCCAACCGGGAGACTGGCTCGTTGGGGTGTTCGCTTGTCAGGATTTAATTTTACTCTTAAACATCGCCGAGGCGTCGATAATGTTATACCAGATGCTTTGTCACGGTTGCCAGTGAGTGCAATTTGTACTTCGAACTCTCACATAGATTCTAAAGACACTTGGTACACCAACATTTTTAACGGTTGCCTTCATAATCCGATTGATTTCCCTAATTTCATTATTAAAAACAATTCCTTGTACCGTTTGTCCAGAAATAAGCATGAACTTACATCGGAATTTTCATGGAAGTTGGTTGTACCCGCCGAATTACGTCAAAAGGCTATTTTTGAAAACCACTCAGAACCTTCTGCAGGTCACATGGGAATATTTAAAACTTATCGTAGGGTTGCCCTTCGATACTTTTGGCCAGGTATGTACCAGGATGTCGTTGAGTTCATTGGCTCGTGCGATAAGTGTTTGTCGTATAAGGCTCAAAACCATCAAACCTTAGGGGAAATGGGGAGACCTAAACAATGCTCACGCCCGTTCCAAATGATCTCTATCGATCTGATGGGTCCTTTGCCTACAACGAGGAAACGTAACAACTACATCCTAGTCGTCACATGTTGCTTTTCCAAATATTGTTTAGTTTTTCCAATAAAGAAGGCTACTGCAGAGAATATAGTTCAAATTTTAGAGGAATCGGTTTTCTTGGTGCATGGTGTACCGCAAACTGTCATGATGGACAATGGTACACAGTTTACTGGAAGAGTTATGGAGACCTTCTTTAAATTCTACAATGTCCCCAATGTTTACTATAGCCCAAAATACACACCGCAGGTAAATCTCGTGGAGCGCTACAATAGATCGATAATTACGTGTATTTCCACCTTCGTAGGAGACGACCACAGGTCATGGGACATGTTCATTCCACGAGTCCAGTTTGCCATCAATAGCTCAGTGAATGAGGCCACAGGTTTTACACCTGCGTTCTTGGTGTATGGGAGAGAGTTGGTCGCTTGTGGGACACACTACACGGAAACCGACATTGGGAAAGAAGTGTTATTTCTACCTCGAGATATCTACGCTGAAAACTTGGGTTGTATGTCCTCAATTTTTGATGACGTGCAGCATAAGCTTTGGCACGCTCATGCAAAAAACACTGCTCACTACAATCTCAGACGAAAGCCAGCAGACTTTAAAGTAGGTGATATTGTTTTGAAGCGCACTTACTTCTTAAGTGACAAAGACAAAAACTTTACCAAGAAATTGGCACCAAAATTTATCAAGGCTAAGATTGTTGCTAAGAAATCACCTTTAGTTTACGTGTTACAGGATTTATCAGGAAAAGATCTTGGTACCTGGCACGTAAAGGATCTCAAACTAGTTGGTCTTAATAAGTAATATATTTTTTATTCTACCATTGACCTTACTTGCAAAGGCTAAATATTTGCGTACATTTTCGCGTCTCACCATCTTTAAATATAAGTACCTAAAGGTTTCCAGTTCTCGTAACGGGTCACCTAATATTCTTTGGAAAGTAAGCGTTGGTATTTAGTATTATTTATATACAAATTCGACGTATTCATGTCAGCGTGAAGTATGAATGAGTTGTACGACAGTGTCCATTTAGGTGCTGAGCTATGCGGATTTCATTATATTTAGATATAATAAAATCCTTCCCGACGCGCCGGGGTATTGTAACGTAAATACGTTACATAACTTAGGTTATGGATATTAATAAAAGAATACTTCGAATAAACAGATTAAAACGTCTATAATTATTGATAAAAACAAAGCTTAAAACCTTAATAATAACACTTACCTTATAAACAATAATAACACTTAAAAATAAACACTTGAAATATCTACATTAAACCTACATTTAACTAGGTCTATCGGATATCCGCGCTTGTTGCATGTTTCTGACGCCGACTATACTTAACTCGGAATGCTTTGTTTGTGAGAACCAGTATGCGCCCCCTTTCCCCCGACCGCGCGGCCCGCGGCCGCCCGGTCTCGGTCGTCTAGCTCGGCCGACAGACAGAAATTCGCTGCCCGCGTAGGCGCACGTCACTCTTTCCTAGTGCCATCACACGTCGCCTGCGCGTTCGACTCCTCGATTTATTTTTCTAAATTTTATATCTTGTTCCGGCCTAGCTCTCAATTGTCAATAAAGTATTAAAATCAGTGTTTAACCCCGCTATTGGGTAAGTGTTGAACAGTTACTATGCTTTTAAACGTGTAACGATAGGTTTAAATTTAAAGGTGCGCACATAACGGTTTTGTTAACCGTTATAATGTTTCATGATTATTCTTGCTTGCTGTTAGTACTTAATGCCTTAATCGCACATTCCCTATATTCTTACGCAAGCTTTATTGCTATGTGTTTTCTTGTGTAAATTAAGTAATTGTTTAGTGCACACCCTCTCAATTGTAAACTCCGTCTGACTGTGACATCCGTACATCATCAAGCCATTTCATGTCACCATCACGTAGTGCCGCTACCTGCTTCTGCTTAATGCCAGTCACAGTCAACGGAGCCGATCAATCGGTGAACAAATATAACAGCGGACGTAAATTCCAGGGTGCTACTTTGCGGCTCGAGCCCACCGTCACTGTTCCCGGGTACCGGCTGACGCCCGTTGGCTTCCCTCATCTCCTCGGCGTCGGCAGCAGCAGAGCAGGGAAGTGCGGTTATGGTGTTTGTGGCGTAGCATAGCGACCCCTTAGTACCAAGAGGCTTATACCAGACCGGCTTATTGTGACCCTCACCCTACGACTTATTCGTGTGCTAGCGACGCGGTTTTCTTTGTAAGCAGGAATAAATTGTTGTAAATAGTTAACCTTTGTTTTAATTATTTATCTGCGACCGGTAAGCGTAGCAACATACAGGGTTATTTGTAATTCACTGACATCCTCTTAACCCTGAATTCCTATCACTCAAACAAATTTTTTTTGATTTACGACTTTTTAAAATGGAGCACTTTTTTTCCATACAAATAAATAATAATAAATAAATACTTCTAACACAACTTCGTACTCTATGAAATTCGAGGGCGGGGCCACGCGCCGCGGTCGTGGCGGGCAATGAATGCGGCACAGAGTATCGTAAAAGTAAGAGTTAGTCTCAAATTTTCAAAACGTTATTACACCAAAAATATTACGTTATGACAAAAGCCGTAAAACAAAAAAAAATTGTTTAAGTGGTAGGAGATTAGGGTTAAAAGGATGCTAATGAATTATGAATAACCCTGTATATTTTCATACTAAATACAAACTGAAACATGGATACACAGAAAAAACCCAGAAAAAGAGACCACCACTGGTCAGGAGTTTAGACACAAATTTTTCTGTATATCGACATTTTTCAGTTTGTTTTTCTATAGTCACTTACGCAACGACACTAGCGACATCTATGTTGATGTTCTCATCGAGAAACGACAACACTCCTTCGGAACTCGTGTCGTATCAGGAAGTCAAACGGCTGCCCGAAGCCGCGCGGAGTGAAGGTTATTCCACCGACAAGAGCATAGCTCTTAAATTTAAGAAAAAGAAGATCAATGAAATACCGGTTGTCTGTAAAGTCGGTTTACGGACGATAGTTTAACGTGACAACGTCATAACAATACATTAAAAAAACAAAAATGAAACCAGGCGGTCACCCATCCAAGTACTGACCGCGCCCGACGTTGCTTAACCTCGGTGATCGGACGAGAACCGGTGTTTTGTCATCCTACACTACTACTTTTTGTGCATCCTACGGCAAAATCAATCAATAGTAATAAGATTGTACATCCTGGCGCGCGCTAAGTCTCTTTTACATCCTGGCGTTCACTGCTCTCTCTTGTACGGGACATGTACGGAAAATTGCGTCATCCTTTTTCGTGCGTGCAGCCGGCGTTCATCGATTTATTAGACGTTGTCACGTAAAAATTCTTTCTTGTTTAGATCAACAATCCGCAACTGGTGGAGCGCGCGTTCCTGGCGTGCAGCGCGGCGGCGGACGCGGCCGTGTACCGGCAACAGCGGCATCAGGTAGCCGCGCTGATGCCTCTGCTGGCGCGCGTGTCCAGCGAGCTGGTCAGGCACGGGTGAGTGTACAGCTGGGATACAACAGGTCGCAACTGGCGGAGCGCGCGTTCCTGGCGTGCAGCGCGGTAACGGACGCGGCCGTGTACCGCCAGCAGCGGCATCAGGTAGCCGCGCTGATGCCTCTGCTGGCGCGCGTGTCCAGCGAGCTGGTCAGGCACGGGTGAGTGTACAGCTGGGATACAACAGGTCGCAACTGGCGGAGCGCGCGTTCCTGGCGTGCAGCGCGGTAACGGACGCGGCCGTGTACCGCCAGCAGCGGCATCAGGTAGCCGCGCTGATGCCTCTGCTGGCGCGCGTGTCCAGCGAGCTGGTCAGGCACGGGTGAGTGTACAGCTGGGATACAACAGGTCGCAACTGGCGGAGCGCGCGTTCCTGGCGTGCAGCGCGGTAACGGACGCGGCCGTGTACCGCCAGCAGCGGCATCAGGTAGCCGCGCTGATGCCTCTGCTGGCGCGCGTGTCCAGCGAGCTGGTCAGGCACGGGTGAGTGTACAGTTCAAATTCGAACAGTTTATTAATAGTAGATTGATAAACAGGGGTCGTAAGTGATCAATTACACCTGTCCTAGATCCGTCAATTATCAGTTTCCACCGGAGCTGTGCGAGGATGCGTTGCGAGGGATGTGTTTGTCGTGAGCCAATAGAAACACTCCATTCACTTAGGACCTTTTAAATGAAGTGTTTCTATTGGTTCATGACAAACACATCCCTCGCAACGCATCCTCGCACAGCTCCGGGGGATACGCAGCCTTATCAGCTTTAATCGAAAATACTACGTACGTTAATCGAATAATAATAATAATAAAAATAATAAATAAATATCACGGGACAATTCACACCAATTGACCCAGTCCCAAAGTAAGCTCAGCAAAGCTTCTGTTATGGGTACTAGGCAACGGATAAACATACTTATATAGATAGATACATACTTAAATACATATTAAACACCCAAGACCCGAGAACAAACATTCGTATTTTTCATACAAATATCTGCCCCGACACGGGAATCGAACCCGGGACCTCAAGCTTCGTAGTCAGGTTCTCTAACCACTAGGCCATCTGGTCGTCTAAAAAATAGTAAAAATACTTCCTGGGTAATTAAGAGAATAGAAAAAAAGAGAACAGTAAAATTAAACCTTGATAAAAAGGAAAAAATCATCATCATCATCATCATCCCAGCCTATATACGCCCCACTGCACGGCACAGTCCTCCTCTCCGAATGCGACGGCTTGGGATTGGGAACTTCACACACACCATTGAATTTCTTCGCAGGTGTATGCAGGTTTCTTCACGATGTTTCCCTTCACCGTAAAGCTCATGGTAAATTTCAAATGTAATTTCGCACATAAATTCCGAAAAACTCAAAGGTGCGAGCCGGGATTTGAACACGCACCCTCTGCTTGAGAGGCCACATATCTATTTATTTATTTTATTTATTTGGGGCATCAACAGCAATGCAATACATGATAATGAGACTTAAGTACTAGACAAAAAGCCAATAACAGATGTCCACAGGCATACAGTTAAGCGAAACATACTTTATACTAACACAGATACAACAAGTTTACAAATCAAGCTATCAAGCTAAAATATATATAAGTACATAGATGTATATATATACAGGGTTATTTGTAATTCACTAGCATCCTTTTAACCCTAAACTCCTACCACGTAAACAAATGTTTTTTGTTTTACGGCTTTTGTCATAACTTAATATTTTTTGTGTAATAACGTTTTGAAAATTTGAAATTTCCTCTTATTTTTACGATACTCAGTGTATTTGTATGGGAAAAAAAGTGCTTCATTTTAAAAAGTCGTAAAACAAAAAACATTTGTTTGAGTGATAGGAATTCAGGGTTAAGAGGATGTCAGTGAATTAAAAATAACCCTGTATAAATTTTTTTTTGAATCCACATAAATGAGTATATCAAACCGCTAGGCCACCACGGCTTACTAAAAACCGGCGGCTTAGGCTGCGTTTCCACCAGAGATGTGCGAGGTAGCTAAGCGGTGCGAGGATGTGTAGCGGGCTCTTTTCAAATAAGCGGGCGGGGGCGTGGTGCGGTGAGGCGGGAGCGGAGCAACGCCGCCTAGCAACACATCCCTCGCAACACATTCCTCGCACACATTTTTCCCTTCTTTTGTTTTGTATGTACAAAAACCTCGCTCCGCTGAGCTGCTTCCACCAGAGCTGAGCTGAGCGAGGATAGGTAAATGAAGTGTTTCTATCGGTTCATGCAGTGGCGTAGCTACCGTATGGCAAGCCGGGGCAGTGCACCGGGGCCCCCAAGCTCAGGGGGCCCCTCGGACTCTGACTTACAAACTATAAACGCGGACCTATGACAAACGCGGCGCTCTTCAACAGCGTGACTATAAAACGCTACTACTAGTAGTGAATTTACAATCGCGCGAGTCTAGTGAATTTAATGTGCATTCATCCTTACCTTGTCTTATCATGTAAACAAACACGGGTTGTGGCCCTAGTTTATTTTTTGCCCCAGGGCCTTTGGTTACCTAGCTACGCCACTGGGTTCATGACAAACACATCTCTCGCATCGCAACGCATCCTCGCACAGCTCCGGGGGATACGCAGCCTTACACGGCTTACTGGTAAAATATGGGAATCCATCCGGACAGCTGAGCCTCAGTAATAGGGTCCCGTTTTTAGGGTTCCGTAGTCAACTAGGAACCCTTATAGTTTCGCCATGTCTGTCCGTCTGTCTGTCTGTCTGTCTGTCTGTCTGTCTGTCCGCGGCTAAGCTTAGAGACTGTTAGTACTAGAAAACTGTAATTTGGCATGAATATATATATTAGTCAAGCCGACAAAGTGGTTAAATTAAAAAAAACTAAAAAAAATTAATTTTTTTTAGGGTACCTCCCATAGACGTAAAGTGGGGGTGATTTTTTTTTCTCGACTAACCCTATAGTGTGGGTTATCGTTGGATAGGTATTTTAAAACCATTGAGGGGTTGCTTACATGATTTTTGTATTCAGTGATTTGTTTGCGAAATATTCAACTTTAAAGTGAAAATTTTCATTAAAATCGACCGCCCCCCCCCCTCTAAAATCTAAACTGTTGACTGGAAAAATTAAAAAAAATTCAAAATGGTAGTAAATATATCTAATACCTTTAAACGAGCAATTCTTGTATATATGTATATATATATATATAATCAGGATCTCGGAAACGGCTCCAACGATTTCGATGAAATTTGGTATGTGGGGGTTTTCGGGGATGAAAAACTGATCTAGCTATGTTTCATTTTCAGAAAATCGCTTTTACTCGTGTTTTCCGGCTATTTTTGTTTGCATTAGAATATACATAAAGCTAAATTTCGCCAACTTCGAGCAGATCATAATGGCACATTAGAAATCGGGTGGTCGCGGATCCAGCCGACCTCGGTTCGAATCCACGTTTTTTTTCAAGATTTTTAGTTTTTTTTTTTATGTTTATTTTTCATGAGAAAACGTCAAGTTTCTTCTTTTGTGAGAAAAAGTTACTTTTTTGTGAGAAAAAGTTACTTTTTTGTTAGAAAAAGTATTATAGGGAACGTGCAGTAACTATAGGTGGCAGCACTAATGCGACAGAAGAGACACTATGCGGACAGTAAAACAAACTTATCAAGGTAAAACTTTCAAATTGATGTCACCCTTATGGCACCAGTTGGCAGCACCGTCTATGTGCACGTTTCCTATTGGGAGCACAGAACAGGAAAAGCCGGTTGTCTGTAAAGTCGGTTTACGGACGATAGTTTAACGTGACTCATCCCCCCCCCCTCCGGTGTTTTTGTCAAATATCTTGAAAACGGTGCATCCTACGGCAAAATCAATGAAATTTTCATCCCCCCTTTAATTCCCCCGCGCTCCCTCCCCCGCATCCCCTACCCCCCTCTCACCCCCCCACCCCACCGGTGTTTTGATCTCGGAAACGGCTCCAACGATTTCGATGAAATTTGGTATTTGGGGGTTTTCGGGGATGAAAAATTGATCTAGCTTGGTCTTATCTCTGGGAAAACGCTTGGTACCGAGTTTCTGCCCGAGCAGAGCTCGGTCGCCCAGGTACTTAAATTTACAAGGAAAATTATAGCGGCTAAGATTGCTTGGGAATTATTTGTAGTTTAAGAGTAAATAGTAGCCTAAGGTATTAAACATACCGTCACTACTTTGAATAACTCGTATCTCAAATCAGCATGTAAACAAAACTGAACCTTGATACGCGCGTAATAAAGTTCACTTTGCCAGATTAACGATTTTGAGATACGAGCTTTTTTCAAAGTGTTGACGATACCTAACTTTGAAGATTTCGTACACATACGAAGTCCTTAGAAAAATATTACTTGATTTTTTCGTAATGGCTACGGAACCCTATCTTGGGCGTGTCCGACACGCTCTTGGCCGGTTTTTACCCTTTGGGTACGGAACCCTAAAAACGATTTTCGGAAATGATAGACCACACCGGAAAAATAGAGGGTAAAAGACCTCGAGGCCGAAGTCCCAAGCGATGGTCAGATCAGAGGCCGTATTGTCTAACACTTTTGACGCTTGCCTTCGCATTCACTGTCTCTTTCTGTCATCATCTTATACCGTTTGATAGAATGAAATAGTGATAGATAGATAGATAGATAAAGACGTTTATTTGGTACTGCAAGCACACACAATCAAGATTAACAAAAATACAAAAGTCAGTACAAACTTAAAAGTAAAACATATATTGTCTGTATGCGCTGCAGTAGTGCAAAAGGGCAATGGCTCAGTGGTCAACATTGCTCATAGGAGCAAAACACTGATATTCTGCCACAACCAAGAGGATCGAGAGCAAAATATTACTTACTAATTCAAAATAATTATATAACAAAAGAAAATCAAAACATACAAAGTGATTGCGAAGGCAATCGTCAGAAGCGTTAGACAATAAGCCTGCAGATCTCCGAACAACTGGACTTAACGGTCAGCGCTGCACTTCATCAAGCGACTGAACGCAGCCGATGGCGACAACTAGTGGACAAAATTAAGTCACGATCCTCAGCAGTGAGGGAGCGATTAAGATGATGATGATGAGACCACACTCGTTTAATCGCACAGGCGTGACCCACGCGCGTGCTACACGGCCATAGAGCGCGGCTTTTCCACGGACGCAGCGGAGTTGCAAGCCGCCGCCGGACTCACGGTGTCCCTACTGGCTGACAACCTGAGCCACAGCTCTGCGCTTCATCTTCACGAGCTGTTCACACTCTGTGAGTATTGGGGGGCGGAGTGTTTCAACCTGGTCCATATCGGCTCGCATAATTGACAAGATTTCTTATTTCTAAGACTTTAATTTGATTCGTTCTCTGTATTCTGTTTGGAAAGAGAAAGACGCTGATAGTTTTAAATTTTCACTAGGATTATTAATTAATTTATTACAATTCCTCGAACGATCTGGGTTCGATTCCCAGCCTTGGTCTTTTTTCTGGGGTTTTTTTCTGTGCATCTATGTTTCAGTTTGTATTTAGTATGTGAAATATATGGATTTCACGGGATGACCGTCAAAGTGAAAAAATGAAGTTGCAAAAATAAAAATACAACAAAAACCAAACTTGTTAAAAGTATGGCCTAGTAGCGACATCTCTTAGTCCGGGTGAGCGGTTAGTTCCGAAGGAGTGTTGATGTTTCTCGATGAGAACTGAACATAGATGGCGCTGTATCACTGCAAAACTGATGATAGCAGGCTGGAATGTATGATGCATAGGAAAAATTTGTGTCTAAACTCCTGACCAGTGGGTGGTGTAGGGGATTAGCACGCGGCACGGAATGCCGATGACCTGGGTTCGATTCCCAGCATTGGTCTTTTTTCTGGCGTTTTCTCTGTGCATCTATGTTTCAGTTTGTATTTAGCATGAAATATATGGATTTCACGGGATGACCGTAAAAGTAAAAATATGAAGCTGAAAAAAATAAAAATTCAAAAAAAGATATGTACTTCAAACCAAACTTGTTAATAAAGAATATTCTTACAGGTCTCAACATAATAAGCAAATACGAATACTCGACCTTATGCCTCAGTACATTCGTCGCATTATCGCTCCAATGGCTGCACCTACCTTCGCATCTCACTGCATCAGCGCTGAAAACCGCCTCCAAAATTCTAGACATACAACAAAACATGAAACAAGACTCCAGACTGTACCTACCTAATTTAAAAGCTAATAAAGTATTCCAAAATCTACTTTACACGGACAGAAGATTATGTATAGTTTTTAAATTGAATCAGACTTGGGAACGTGTAAGGGACGACGAGGAGAAATTTAAAAAGTGGGTGACTGCTTTCGAATCTGTGGACGACGTTTTGAAATTGGAACTGCTGCCGTTCTTTTTTGGAATAATAATGGACCGTAGACAAGAGGAGTGGTACAAGGATGTAGTTTTAAAAGCTTTGGAGATTGTTGTGGCTTTGGTTGAGTTTAAGAAAGAGGTTTCGGTTCAGTTGTTGCCTGTTTTGTTGTATAAGTTGGCGAATGATGCCTCGCCGGATGTTAAGTTGGAGTGTTTGAAGGCGCTTCCCCTGATGGCTAAAACCAAAGTAAGTTAACACTGTACTTAATTCTTAAAATAAACTCGTATTTTATAAAATTTGTCAGAAATTTTTAAATTATGATTTTTATATGCATGCTACAAATATAGGGTATCCCAAAACTAGATTCGGTAGCCAGATTACTTGATTCTAGGACACAGAAAAACTTAAACGTGTAGACTAATCGCTTGAGATGGTGTATTGGTTAGCACGCGTCACGGAATAATAAGGTTTTGGGTTTGATTCCTAGGTACAGCTTTACTCCAGTGGTAGGCTTCGGCCGCGGCTGTTCACCACTCTATTGGTTGAGCCAGGCCGCCAAGCGACTCGTCGTGTTCCGGCCTGTTGCCTATAATAGCCATTCTGGAGGAAGGGACTGAACAGTATCGCTCAACTGCCTTCCTTCTGCTTATTCCCCTTTGCTAGGGTGAATGAGCATTTACTAGGCAAGCGTGCTCCATCGTAGCCCTATATTGTATAAAAAAGAAGCTTTATATATCTGTTGTTTTTGGTGTTCTCGTCTCAATAGAAAAAAAATTGTCATGATTAGTGTGAAGTTGCAAAAAAAAATATGATCAACATTTTTTTTTAGGAAAACGTGCCGACGATCGTGTCCATATTTAACAAGCTAAAGACGAACAAGGGGGTTCCTACTTCTTTCCTGATCTTGCTTTACGCCAGCCTGGCCGAAACGCAGGTGAGATTATTTGAGTCAGTTTCGTGACTTTTTTCATACAGTTTGGCTCGTCACACTAACTAACTAACTTATTTGAAAGAAAGAAAGAAAGAAAGAAGACATTTATTCACTTTCACAAGACACACATATACAAGAAAGTACACACAAAAAAAAAAAAAACTAAGATAACAAACAATGGAGAAATAAACATGTACAATACACAGCTCAGCATGTGTGTCCCCGCAAAAGTGAAACGGTCGCTGACTCAGCATTATGCTGAGGCGTTAGACGCCTGCAGCGCTGATTTTCTGTCAGAACCGTCTGTGACTCACGAAACGATACACAAATATACTATAATGAACCACTTACCTATATAGAAATAAATTAATAAAGTGATAAAGAATTGATAAATAGTATAAATTTATTATAGAGTAGCATAATAAGTTAATAAGTAAATAAATAAATAAAAATAAAGAAAAAGTAAACGGAGAAGATGTTTAAAAACAACAGGTTGGCATATCAATGTGTAGGTGCTGGTTTTTACGGATAGGATTTTTGGAGCGTTAAGAAGTGATCCTTCAGCTTCCGCTTGAAGGTGTACCTACTTGACGCTCCTTGGATAGGGGGAGGAATATATATTTGAAGACATTAGCTGCTTTAAATTTATCTTCATCACATTCAGCCGTAATTTTTCAGCACATTTACCCTGTTTTTATTACTCCTATTCTAGGTGCGATGTTTCCCTTACCTGCAAGAGATCCTGGCGGAACAGGGCACCAACAGACCTGACGACTTGAAGTGGGAAATCGACATCGCTCGGGCGCTTGCTGTCAAGCGGATCTGTGAAATCAGGTACATTTTTAGGGTTCCGTAGCCGAATGGAAAAAAACGGAACCCTTATGGGTTCGTCATGTCTGTCTGTCTGTCCGTCCGTATGTCACAGCCACTTTTTCCCGAAACTATAAGAACTATACTGTTGAAACTTGGTAAGTAGATGTATTCTGTGAACCGCATTAAGATTTTCACACAAAAATAGAAAAAGAACAATAAATTTTGGGGGTACTTAGAACTAGACGTGTGCGCCGATCGGCGTGGCGCACGCCGACGTCGCCGTTCATTGCAAAACGGCGTGAAATCGGCGCAATACATTTACAACAACTTTACCTTCACTACGGAGTTTCTTTGCGGGATCGAGAACTAAAGTCACATAGACGGCCGATGGGCCACAAGGTTCTCGAATGGCATCCACGGACCGGAAGACGCAGTGTAGACGACCTGGTTAGGCTGATGAAGGTTGCAGGAACGCGTCGGGTGTGGATGGCGTAAGATCGGTCTGTTTGGCGAATCTTGGGGCAACCCTATGTTCAGCAGTGGACGTCTTTTGACGATTAATAATGATGATTTTCACTACTTGTCTCTGTCACTTACACATTAATATTTGCCGTCACGTTTGTACGAATTCAAGTGAGCGAGCGCGATATCGGATATTTAGGGTCTCCCCAAATCTATCGATACGGAGTCTGCTTTAGCTGATCGGAAAAATCTTTATGTCAACGCAATAAAATAATAATTTAAGTATAAATTGACTACCTGGCTCTTAGACCGTTGTTTTTACACCATCAAGATTTATTTAAATAGTGACTGACATTTTAATTTTTAATTTTTCAAATATTTGACTGTTATTGATTATGTTATTATTATTATTTTGTAATTATTGTTTTTTTAGCATTACTTACTTACTTACTTACTTTCGCTGGCTCAGCGACCCGAAGTGGATCTTGGCCTCCGACATTAAAGTGCGCCATTCCTTCCTGCTCTGTGCCAAGTCTGACCAATCGGACACGTCCAGCTCCTTCAGATCTTTAGCAACTTCATCTTTCCACCGGTATCTTGGTCGACCCACCGGACGCCTTCCGGATGGTCGCCCAAGATACGCTCTTTTGGCAGCTCGATCCTCTCCCATTCTTTCCACATGCCCCAGCCACCGAAGTCGGGCAGCCTTTATTTCCCCGATGATATTCGGCTCAGACACTAGTTCCTCTATTTCCTGGTTGAACCTTCGCCTCCAATTTCCGTCATCGTCCCTTGTTGGACCCAGAATCTTTCGCAAAATCTTACGTTCCGCAACCAAGAGTTTGTTTTCCTCCTTCAACGTTAGAGTCCAAGTTTCGCACCCGTACAATAGAATCGGCCTAATAACTGTATTGTAAACGCGGATCTTTTTTTAGCATTATTGACATTATTTTATTTTAATTGTATCGCTCCGACAAATGTTTGCACGCTTGCATGCAGGCTGAATACACTGGACATATTTAAAATTAACAATGTAACATCTGCACAACTGTATTCTGAGCAGATAAATTCTTTGAATCTTTGAATGAGCGAAGAAGATGTCGATCAGCTCGGCTAAGCGGGACGAATGGAGCCGACCTGATTGACGTCTTTTTCGCTCTTATTGCGTTGATATAAACGTTTTTTTCGATCGGGTGAAGCCGATTTCGCGTCCATAGATTTGGGGAGACCCTAGGGTGCGAGTGACAGAGTGTTGATGTCAGTCACTGTACGAAATTCTTAGTGCATCCCGACCGTGCTTTACCTTATATATATTCTTAGTTGTATTTTCTTCTCTTCGATGTCGTATTGTCGTAATACGGTTGATGTCGCAGGCCAACGCCCCACGGGCTGGAACTAGTCTCGACCATCTCTGGGACCCTCAATCGGTGTACGGACAAGGGGAGTGCTGTGGCGGCGGCGGCGGCGCTACGGGCGCTGGCGGCGCTGTGGCGCGCGGCCGCCGTGGCGCCCCCGAGCGCCTGGCGCGCGCTGCGCCACAAGCTGCCCGGGGACCCGCGCCCCGCGCTGCAGACTGCGTGAGTACACTAACAAGGGGGGGGGGGGGGCGGCGGTGCTGCGGGCGCCAGGCGCTGTGGCGCGCGGCCGCCGTGGCGCCCCCGAGCGCCTGGCGCGCGCTGCGCCACAAGCTGCCCGGGGACCCGCGCCCCGCGCTGCAGACTGCGTGAGTACACTAACAAGGGGGGGGGGGGGCGGCGGTGCTGCGGGCGCCAGGCGCTGTGGCGCGCGGCCGCCGTGGCGCCCCCGAGCGCCTGGCGCGCGCTGCGCCACAAGCTGCCCGGGGACCCGCGCCCCGCGCTGCAGACTGCGTGAGTACACTAACAAGGGGGGGGGGGGGCGGCGGTGCTGCGGGCGCCAGGCGCTGTGGCGCGCGGCCGCCGTGGCGCCCCCGAGCGCCTGGCGCGCGCTGCGCCACAAGCTGCCCGGGGACCCGCGCCCCGCGCTGCAGACTGCGTGAGTACACTAACAAGGGGGGGGGGGGGCGGCGGTGCTGCGGGCGCCAGGCGCTGTGGCGCGCGGCCGCCGTGGCGCCCCCGAGCGCCTGGCGCGCGCTGCGCCACAAGCTGCCCGGGGACCCGCGCCCCGCGCTGCAGACTGCGTGAGTACACTAACAAGGGGGGGGGGGGGCGGCGGTGCTGCGGGCGCCAGGCGCTGTGGCGCGCGGCCGCCGTGGCGCCCCCGAGCGCCTGGCGCGCGCTGCGCCACAAGCTGCCCGGGGACCCCGCGCCCCGCGCTGCAGACTGCGTGAGTACACTAACAAGGGGGGGGGGGGGGCGGCGGTGCTGCGGGCGCCAGGCGCTGTGGCGCGCGGCCGCCGTGGCGCCCCCGAGCGCCTGGCGCGCGCTGCGCCACAAGCTGCCCGGGGACCCGCGCCCCGCGCTGCAGACTGCGTGAGTACACTAACAAGGGGGGGGTGGGGGCGGCGGTGCTGCGGGCGCCAGGCGCTGTGGCGCGCGGCCGCCGTGGCGCCCCCGAGCGCCTGGCGCGCGCTGCGCCACAAGCTGCCCGGGGACCCGCGCCCCGCGCTGCAGACTGCGTGAGTACACTAACAAGGGGGGGGGGGGGGCGGCGGTGCTGCGGGCGCCAGGCGCTGTGGCGCGCGGCCGCCGTGGCGCCCCCGAGCGCCTGGCGCGCGCTGCGCCACAAGCTGCCCGGGGACCCGCGCCCCGCGCTGCAGACTGCGTGAGTACACTAACAAGGGGGGGGGGGGGGGCGGCGGTGCTGCGGGCGCCAGGCGCTGTGGCGCGCGGCCGCCGTGGCGCCCCCGAGCGCCTGGCGCGCGCTGCGCCACAAGCTGCCCGGGGACCCGCGCCCCGCGCTGCAGACTGCGTGAGTACACTAACAAGGGGGGGGGGGGGGCGGCGGTGCTGCGGGCGCCAGGCGCTGTGGCGCGCGGCCGCCGTGGCGCCCCCGAGCGCCTGGCGCGCGCTGCGCCACAAGCTGCCTGGGGACCCGCGCCCCGCGCTGCAGACTGCGTGAGTACACTAACAAGGGGGGGGTGGGGGCGGCGGTGCTGCGGGCGCTGGCGGCGCTGTGGCGCGCGGCCGCCGTGGCGCCCCCGAGCGCCTGGCGCGCGCTGCGCCACAAGCTGCCCGGGGACCCGCGCCCCGCGCTGCAGACTGCGTGAGTACACTAACAAGGGGGGGGTGGGGGCGGCGGTGCTGCGGGCGCCAGGCGCTGTGGCGCGCGGCCGCCGTGGCGCCCCCGAGCGCCTGGCGCGCGCTGCGCCACAAGCTGCCCGGGGACCCGCGCCCCGCGCTGCAGACTGCGTGAGTACACTAACAAATATGTAAAGGGTGTTACCACACCAATCAATCGATCGTCGATCGATGCCATCAATCAAAATCAAAATTTTACTTCTGTAAGGAGACCTTTAAGGGCTCTTTTAGATGTCGTTTGTTTGAACGTAGAACGCACTTGTTACTCAAACAACGGTTGCTTTGGTAATGACAATTTAATAAAGTTGACAGCCCTTTTATAGGCTGTCTCAAAAATCTCTAAAGCGCCATGTACAATTTTCGGTAGGCGAGACAGTGCCATCTATCGCAAAACATCAGAACTAAAAGTTACAGTTTAACATGCCGCCCACCAAGGACAACCTGAACAATTGTCCTTATCTCCGCCCACCATGAGGCAGTGTAAAACATAAACAAAACAGACTTACAATGTACGCGTACTCACACTAACAATTAACATAAAACATAAATATATCAAAACACAATTAAGCAGCAATACTTATATGTACAATCACTAACACTGCATTAATAATGATAATAGCACAACAACAAATAAAATCACAGCTACTGACATAACTACCTAACTGTTTCTTTAAAAAATTAATTGGTCTGAAACCAAACAAAACTTATTCCCATTTTTACAATATTAACTACTAAAACAATAACAATTATGACTCTATAGGCAAGAAACAAAGTTTACCTACAGATCTCTTAATAATGTTGCCTTTGCAACGTAAACTAACCACTCGCGTGATTCCATCCGACCCTGGGTGTTTCTCTACTACAATGCCATACAACCACCGTGCCGGAGGCAAATCATCATCTTTTACTAGAACAATGTCGCCTACAGTTGGTTCAGGTGTTAGATTCGTCCACTTGTAGCGATGGTGAAACTGTGTCAGATATTCACTCGACCAACGACGCCAAAAATCTTGTACCATTTTTTGCGTTAATTGCCATCTTCTTAAACTATTTACATTTGAGGCTTTATAGTTGGAGTCAGGAGCCAGCACAAGCGGCTCGCCTACAAGAAAATGACCAGGTGTCAGTGGCATAGGGACATCATTATTATCACAAATCCGTGACATTGGCCTTGAATTGAGACAAGCCTCAATTTGTGACAACACAGTTGTCATTTCCTCGAAGGTCAAAGTCGAATTTCCTACTACTCTCTTCAAATGGTGCTTCGTAGACTTAATTCCCGCTTCCCAGAGCCCTCCGAAGTTGGGAGAATGCGGTGGGATAAAGTGCCAGTTTGTTCCATTAGTAGCTAGTTGATCAGCAATCTCAATAGCCATACTCGACCTTTCTTCAGCGTACAAATGCCTTAGCTCGCGCGCAGCACCGACAAAGTTAGTTCCATTGTCACTCCACAAGTCTGCGCAGTGACCACGTCGTGCTGTAAAGCGCTTGAACGCTGCTAGAAAACCTTGAGCTGTCATATCACTCACCGTTTCAAGATGCACCGCCCTTGTCGCCATACAAATAAAGAGGCAGATATACCCTTTATAGGAGCGATGGCCTCTGCCTTTTGCGGTTCGCAAATTGATGGGGCCTGCATAATCCACCCCACTCTGACAGAAAGGTCGACTAACAGTTCCTCTAACTGAAGGTAACTGACCCATCAAAGGATGCTTTGATAATGCCGCAAACCTGGCACATATTACGCATTTGCGAACAAAGAACTTTACCGCATTTGTTGCACCAATTATAAAATATTTTGATCTCAAATAATTGAGCATCAACTGAGGATTGCCGTGTAAAGTTCTGTCATGAGCATCATCTATGATCAACTTCGTTAAGTGTGAATTAGCAGGAAGAATGATTGGATGCTTCATTTCTTCACTGATCCCTGCATGATTCAATCTTCCACTAACTCTTAAGATACCAGCTTCATCAATATAAGGATTCAACGAGGTAAGTTTGCTTTTTTTATTAATCTTTTCCTTTTCTTTCAGGTTTGCCAGCTCTTCATCGAAGTGTTTATTTTGAACAAATTTAATGCATGTCACTAAACTGTCCTGTATTTCCTTACTTGTTAACCACTGACATACAACTTCTTTTCTAGCCAGCTTTCCCAATCTCTTACAGAAAGCTACGATGCGGATGAGTTTTCTTAACTTCGAAAACTTTGAGATCAACTTTTCACAAAAGTCTTCAGTGCCGTCATCATTTACATTACAGGTATTTACACATAGTTTGCTAGTTTTTTCTTCTAGATTAGTTTCTTTATGTGCAATTTTCTTATAACTGATGTTTTTCTGTTTTAGCCATTCCGGACCTTCTCTCCAGAGCAGATTGTTTTCTAGTTGCTGAGTTCCCCGCGATGCACAGTCTGCTGGATTATCCTTTGACAATACATGTGACCACTGAGACGGCTCGATCGATGTTATTATTTCGGACACTCGATTGGCTACAAAGGTTTTCCATTTATTAGGACAACTGTTGAGCCATGACAGCACTACGGTGGAGTCTGTCCACGCGTGGATGTTTTGCTTGTCGACAACCATAACCTCTGCAACCTCCATCAACAACTTGGTAAGTAGCACCGCCCCACATAACTCTAGCCGTGGAATCGAAACTTGCTTGATGGGTGCTACTTTAGTCTTGGACGTGATTAAGGAGACATGTACATTTCCTTTGTTGTCTACGGTCCGAGCATACACCACAGCAGCAAACGCTTCGTTCGAAGCATCGCAGAAACCCTGGAGTTCTACAGCATCATTATCTGACTTGAAATGAATCCATCTGGGAAGCTTGAACTTGGTAAGTTGATTCAATTTTTCTCTGTAGCATAACCAGTCCTTCTGTAATTGAGCCGGAACTTCTTCGTCCCACTCAATTCCAGAAAGCCACAATTTTTGTATAAAAATCTTGGCTGTAATTATTACTGGCGCCAACCATCCAAGTGGATCAAAGAGTCGCGAAATATCGGATATCACGCTTCTCTTTGTCACAGGAACCTTAAGAGGAGGCAGCTGTACAGAGTACTCAAACTCGTCACTACTCCGATTCCAAGTAAGTCCCAAAATCTTCATTACAGAATCAGTTTTTAGTTCTAAATTGCCCTCTGCTTTTTGGCTATCTCGTTTAATTTCTTGCAATAACTCTTCGCTATTGCTGCTCCACTTTTGTAATTCAAATCCTCCTTTCTTTAACAACGCATCTAATTCTTTGTAAATACGCTTTCCTTCTTCAACAGATTCGCACCCTGTCAGCAAATCATCGACATAAAAGTGTTTCAGGACTCTTTCAGCAGCTAATGGAAACTGTTCTCCTTCATCGTGAGCGACTTGTTGAAGAGCCCGCACTGCAAGATAAGGTGCTGAAGCAGTCCCGAATGTTACTCTTAGCAATCTAAGATGCTTCAACTCCACTTCAGGATTCTCGCGCCAGAGGATGCGCTGATAATCTGCGTCGTCTTGGTCTACTTTCACCTGCCTGTACATTTTTACTATGTCTGCCACAAGGCAAACAGGGTGACATCGCCATTGAAGGATTGAATGCCGTAGATCAGGTTGTAGTCTTGGCCCCACTAACAGGTCTTGATTTAGTGAGACACCGTTGGTTCCAGGACCCGAAGCATCAAACACCACACGGAGCTTCGTTGTTGTTCTATCTTCCCGGACCACTGGATGATGTGGTAAAATTACAACATTAGCTTTATGTTGTTCTTCCTTTGGCACAATCTCCGCATGACCCAGATCAACGTATTCTTTGATCACCTCTGCATAGCGTTTCTTAATTTGAGAATCCTTAGCAAATCTTCTTTCTAGTTGATTGAAGCGTCTTGTTGCTATCGCTTCAAAGTTGCCGTGTTGACAACTAGGATTTGAATCACGAAATGGAAGTTTCACTACATACCGACCTGTACTGTCACGAGTTGTCGTAGCAGCAAATATTTCCTCACACTTCTTCTCCTCGTCGGTGTAGTGCTGCTTGGGATCTGACACAAAATTATCTGCCTCAAGCTCCCAAAACTTTTTGGGCAGCTCATTTTCATCTACATGAATGTGGTTAATGCAGATCGTTTTGTGTAAATCCGATTCATCGCAACGAATCGGCCCTGAAAGGATCCAGCCCAAAGTGGTTCGTTGGGCGATGGGCGCTCCCAATGGTGCCTTGATGACACCATCGAGCAGTATCTGTCCGTAAACGTCTGCTCCCAGCAGCATATCAATTTTGCCTGGAACATTGAATGACGGATCAGCTAGTTCTAAATCTGATAACTCTGACCATAACTCTACAACGACCCTTTTATCCGGTAGAGCCGAAGTGAGTTTGCCCAGCACAAAAGCATGAATCTCAACCTCAAATTCAGGATTATGAAGTGATGCTATCTTAACATTCACCACCGCCTTGGAAACCATTGTTGGGTTTCCTTCACCTCCTAATCCTGAAATGTTGCTTTTGTGGGTAATTTTCTTAAGTCCTAGCAACTGGACTGCTGACTCCGTAATTAACGAAGCCTGAGAACCTTGGTCGAGTAAACATCTAAGCGTAACACCACATCCTGATTTCGACTGAGCGCTTACTAATGCCGTTGCCAACAAAACTTGACTGCGGCTGGTCGAAACACAGGCTGTGACGCTTGATGTGTGATCATCACCTGTAGCAACTGTAGTTGTGTGCGTTACAACATTATTCTCAACCGAGTGTATTGCCTTCACTTCAGAATCAGTTGAGCTGGTAATAGGTTTGGGGTGCAACAAAGAATGATGCTTGCGCTTACAAATTCGGCATCTAGTAGGAATACGGCATGAAAAAGCATTGTGACCTGAGCCTAGACAATTAAAGCACAGATTGTTGGATTGGATGAAATCACGCCGAGTGTTAACTTCGACCTTTGCGAAATCTTTGCAATTACATAACTTATGACTTTCAGAACAATAAGCACATGAAACATCTATCACATGATGTACCCTTGTAGGGCTACTGGGACTTGTTTGTCTGAAGTTAATTTTTGACAGTTTAGGATCAATGAATTCAAGTGCCCTGAATCTAGTTTCTAAAAAGTCCTGAAACTGCTTCAGTGTGGGTAAATCATCTGATGACTCGCTAACTTTAAGTTCCCACTGTTTCCTAGATTCGCTATCTAACTTAAGACAGATTATATGGATCACAATTATATCCCAAGTACTTATATCTATCCCTAAGTTTCGCAAAGAATATAAACACTCATTAGTCGTGTCTAACAACTCTTTAAGCGCGCTTGCAGATTCCGAGACTATGTTTTTCTGACTTAAAAGTCTCTTCAAGATACAATTTGACAGATATTTTTTGTTATTGTAGCGCTTTTCGAGCTGATTCCAACATATTTGGTAATTGTCTTGTGTAATCTGGACGTGACGTAAAAGCTGTTCAGCTTCACCGGTTAAGTGCCCTTTCAGATAGTGCAACTTCTGGACGTTGTCGAGGGACTCGTTCTTATGAATCAGTGAAACAAATAAGTCACGAAAACTGATCCATTCGGAATACTTTCCTGAGAACGACGGAATTGAAATCTTAGGCAACTTGATTAGATCGCTACTCTTGCTCTGAAATGCTGAGGCTGCCGTAACGAATGACCCGCTGCTGCTTGCTGAAGAGAGAGTTATCGCCTTTATGTTGCTTAATGCAGACTTCAGTTCGTACATGTAGTCTGTGTACAACTCTTCAGTAGCTTCATACAGTTCAGTCTTGGCATAAGTACTAGAATTGATAAGTTCCTCATCACACTCTTGAACAATCTGTGTATGTGTTGATGAGAACTCTGCCCACAATTTTTCTAAAGTTACGATTCTAGTACTGACGTAATCTGCTGAAGCAAGTCGATCTTTAGGAGACTTCTTAAAGTTCAATTTTGCCCTTCCAATTCGCTTATTTAAATCAACTTGAAGTTTGATATAAATATCCATCTCGAAATTTTCTAAGTGTTTAGCGACTTAAATCCTGACTGTAAACGGGCGTGGATTCCCCGTAGTTCCACTTTTTTCGAAACTATTCTAAGTCGCTAAACTACTTCTAATTTTTCTATGTCCCGATTTAATGCAAATTTTCTAAGTCCAAATATTTTCTTGAGAATTTTACAAGTCTTTGACAGTTCGCACTACGTAAATAATTAAATGTACTCACAGTTTCGCACTTCACTAATACCACACGTCACTCACGTCCCTGACGGTGTCCACGATGACGTCGGAGGCTATTCCCGCCTCTTGCACTCTTGACAGCAATCCGCTGCCACGTCAGTGCTTGGTGTACCCGCAGCCGCTACTCCACTAGGCCAATCCAACTCGTAGGACCATGTTTGAACATAGAACGCACTTGTTACTCAAACAACGGTTGCTTTGGTAATGACAATTTAATAAAGTTGACAGCCCTTTTATAGGCTGTCTCAAAAATCTCTAAAGCGCCATGTACAATTTTCGGTAGGCGAGACAGTGCCATCTATCGCAAAACATCAGAACTAAAAGTTACAGTTTAACATCGTTTTTTGAGTCTACTAGTGTTTTAGAGTAGACTTTCGTTTCCGCGCTTCTCAATCATCAAAGGTTAATTTATTTATCTATTTTCTTTATTTGTTATTCGTTAATTTCACGTGAACAAACAAAGAGTTTGACACACATACATATCTCATACATCCATCCCATGCATTAACCCATCACCCCTTCTCCAGTCTATGCGAACTCCTCGCCGAGATCCCAGCTCTCCGTGTGGACACCCCAGAATACGACGAGCTGATCCGTGAAGCCACACAGAAGCTCTGGAGTCTCGTGGCCGAGAGTCATCAGCCGCTTGTGGTGGAAGCGGCTTGTGACGCGCTCGCCAACTATAAACTCGAAGACTACAAGCTAAAGGATATACCAGAGGTTAGTTTAGTTTAATTCCTTTAGGTTAGTTTTAGTTTAACATTTGGGAAGATAGATTGCACACGCTCGATAGCTATAAACTCGAAAACTACAAACTTATAATACCTGATCAGTTTTAGGTGAAGGTTAGTTTAGTTTAATTCCTTTAGGTTAGTCTTAGTTTAACTTAAAAAATAGTGCGTGCAGTTCCTCCGCGCGGAAGAAGTGAAACTTCGTAATGTGGAAATGAAAAAGGCACTTATACATCAATATGAACCTTATTGCAATAACTTAATGAACAAATTTACTTATGCATCTATGTGTTTAATTACTCACTAGATGGCGCTTTTATCAAGTCTAATACATTTGCACAGACAGTATGAGTTCTGCATCGCACTATCGAAGTTTTTAACATCCGTTAGTATATGTATATACAATGCGAGATGTGTACCAAGTGTACTTGTTTCGGCAGTACTTATGCTAATGCTTTCATACCCCCTCCATGGTTGCGTTAAACGTTTAACGCGACCTTGTTGGAAGTCGCATTAGAAGTTTCACTTCAATAAAATAATATTAAATAAATAAATATCACGGGACAATTCACACCAATTGACCTATTCCCAAACTAAGCAAATCTTGTACTATGTGTACTAGACAACGGATAAACATACTTAGACATAGATAAATACATACTTAAATACATTTTTTTTTATGTTAGTGAAGCCAGACAAACGAACTAGTGGGTCACCTGATGTTAAATGAACACCACTGTCCATAGACACTCGCAGCGCTTTACGCGATACCAGTGCGTATTAAACACCCAACACTCGAGCACAAACATTCGTATTTTTCACACAAATATCTGCCCCGACCGGGAATCGAACCCGGGATCTCAATCTTCGTAGTCAGGTTCTCTAACAACTAGGCTATCCGGCCGTCTAATCGTCTCACGGAAAAGATGGGTGGTGACGCACTCGGTATAAACTGGAGGATTGTAATATTAGCTTGAAGATAAACCAGAGCTTAGTTTTCTTTGATCAATTATAACTGTATATCCACAGTCGCGCGCCCGAAAATGTCCGAGCCAAATGAGCGCCACTTTGATAAAAGTGGCCTTCTTTTTTTCTCAGCACGTTGCGTGAAATTGTCAAGTTTAGCTGTCAAGTGGAGTATTGCCGCTACCGAAATTCGACTGTAATGAAGTAAAGACTAGGTTCAAATTTCTGTGTAGGTGATGATTTTATTTGTTACGCAAACAAATAAAATTGTTCGGACATTCTTTGAAGGGGATTTTGTTCTCCAATGTGTATCTTCCTTCACTTATAATTGATCAAAGTAAGTTTTAGATGATTTAGGTTATTCTTAGTTTATCTTTCGGAAAGGTCGAACGTAAAACGTATTAATTTTTCTGTTATTCGTGGGTATTGTATGGCAGTAAAAAAAAGTGTAGGTACAGTAGAGGCGTCGTTGTGCCAATGTGTGTGTGAAATACCAGATAAACGCAGTTTTAGACGGCCGGATAGCCTAGTTGTTAGAGAACCTGACTACGAAGCTTGAGGTCCCGGGTTCGATACCCGGTCGGGGCAGATATTTGTGTGAAAAATACAAATGTTTGTGCTCGAGTCTTGGATGTTTAATATGTATTAAATAAATAAATAAATAAATAAATAAATATTAGGGGACAATCTAACACAAATCGACCAAGTCCCAAACTAAGCAAAGCTTGTACTATGGGTACTAGACGACGATAAACATACTTATATAGATAAATAAATACTTAAATACATAGAAAACATCCATAACTCAGGAACAAATATTCGTGCTCATCACACAAATAAATGTCCTTACCGGGATTTGAACCCAGGACCTATTGCTTCGGAGGCAGGGTCACTACCAACTAGGCTAAAGCGGTCGTATTTAAGTATGTATTTATCTATATAAGTATGTTTGTCCGGTGTCTAGTACCCATAGTACAAGCTTTGCTTAGTTTGGGACTAGGTCAATTGGTATGAATTGTCCCGTGATATTTACAGTGGTGGTCATACAATTAAGAACGATTTGAAGTTTCCGATTTTTTTTTATCTAAATCATGTCATATGTCTAGTTGTGTTCCTTCTTAGAAGTAACAAGTTATGTTATAAAATAGCCACATGGATAGAGCAAACAGGATTAATAATAATAGTGTATAATTGCTAACATTTTTTTTTACAAATTTTATTTGTTCTCTATACTAATAAATTCAAATAGTAATGAAGCTGGACAAATAATTAAGAACGATTTATTAAACTGCTCGAGAGTTGTTTTATATGAAACTTAGATTAAATAAATCATATTAATGTGAAGTTTTGTAGTGGTAGAGCCATGTTGTAGCTAGCCGCTGCATCACGAATGGGCCGGCTCGTCCGGGGCAGTACCACCCTCTCACAGAACACTGGCGTGAAGCAGCAGTAATCCTGCTTGCGTTTCGTACGGTCAGTGAGAGTGCCGGGGGCCCAATACCTCACCCCTTCCCTCTCCCCCTCCCTCTCCCCCTTCCCCTATTCCCTCTCCTTTAGGGCCGACAACGCACTGGCATCGAGTAAAGCGCTGCGGGTGTCTATGGACAGTGGTGTTCATTTAACATCAGGTGACCCACTAGTTCGTTTGTCTGGCCTATATCTAACATAAAAAAAAAAAAAAAAAAAAAAAAAAAAAGTTGGTATAGAAAAAAAAGCAATTTAATACATTTGAACTAAAATTAATAGTTAGTAGCATGTCCACGGCTTTTAATTATGGCTTTACACCGGCGAGGCATTGAATCTATCAATTTTTGACATTTCGCAAGAGAAATAGAGTTCCATTCTTCTAAGAAAACGTCGTACAGCTCTCTCAAATTGCCACACTGTCGATTTGAAACCTTTTTCTTGACTTCGCACCAAAGATGATCTATTGGGTTAAGATCTGGGCTGTTGGCTGGCCAATCTAAGACTGAAACTGATTGTGATGTGAGGAATTCCTTAACGGTGCGTGCAGTATGCTTTGGATCATTGTCGTGCTGGAATGTCCAAATAACCGGAAGCACGTCTTCGGCATATGGTAACATTGTTTCTTGCAATATATTTTTGTATTGGAATTGATCCATGTTTCCTTCTATCAGCCTAACAGGTCCAACGCCATGTCCAGAAAAGCACCCCCAAATTTTCACATTTCCCCCGCCATGCTTTAATGTCACTTTTGTGTACTTTGGGTCGAATGCTTTATTCGGAGGGCGTCGTACATATCGTTTTCCATCAGAACATACCCTATTTATTTTTGTCTCGTCAGAAAAAAGAACGTTTTTCCACTGTCTGACTGTCCAGTTTTCATACCTTCTTGCAAATGCAAGTCGGGCTTGCCTATGACATCGTTTCAACATAGGCACCTTCCTTGCTATCCTTCCGTTCAACTTATTTTCTACCAAACGCCTTCGAATAGTGCGTGCAGAGATTGCTGAAGGGTTGTTTTCGCCAAAATATTCTTTTCTCAACTCATTAGACCCTTTAAAAGGATTTTGTTTTGCCAAACGAACGATATTTCGATCATCTCGACGAGATGACTTTCTCTGTCTAGGTCCACGCAGAACGTTTGAAGTAGTTTGATACGTGGAAAAATGCTTTACGGCATGGAAAACCATTGTTTTTGAACATTGCAGATGGTCGGCTATCTTTTTATACGACCAATTCTTCTCGCGAAGTTTTATTATTACTTCTCTTGTAGATTTATCACAACTATTATTTTTCCCCATTGTTTTTATACGAAGTAATCACTTTTAAGACTTTAACAGCACGAAATGGTGCCAAAATTATACGAATAATAATCTACAACCACAGAGCCACACAGTGTTCTCTATTTAAATTTGAAAAAATAATAAACTATTCAGCGTTCTTAATTACGTGACCAGCCAGTAAGTACTAATACTAGGTTCAGATCGAATGTATAAAGTTTCTCTATTAATTTTTTAGCCAACAATGTTGCATAAATGAATGTACCGGTAGTACGGAAAAGTTTTGCAATACCGAGAGAAATAAAAAAAATACGGGCAATTAGTTATACTTGTTACTTTGAAAAAATCATCTCAATAAATAATCGTTTTAATTATATGGCCACAACTGTATTTATTTGATTAAGTAAAGTTAGATTTAGTTTAGTTTTAAGTCAGATTATATTGTAAGGATAAGCCAACATCTTAGGTGATATTTTTATTTTATTTGGGACGGTGGTTTTTGATAATTGTTATTTCTCGGTTATTAGTAAAAAAATGTATTATTTTAGCTAGGATAAAAATTTAATTTAAATTAATTTCGTTGAAGTTGTCCTAAGTTAGATTTAGGTATGTTGTTTTAGCTCATTTTTGGATTCGGCTTAAAGCGAATAATTATATTTATTACAGATATACAGGAGGACAGTCAAACTGCCTTCTTCGTACTGTAAGACCCCGGCAGACGCCGCTCGCAATCCCGAGGATGTTTTGGATTATGTACCATGTAAGTTGAACAATAAGAATATGATATGATAATCGTTAGTGGCCATGTAACGGACGTTATGGGCGCCACCGCTTTACATAAACTTCTTTGACGTGACAACGTCTAATAAATCGATGAACGCCGGCTGCATACACGAAAAAGGATGACGCAATGTAACGTACAAGAGAGCAGTGAACGCCAGGATGGGGGAGGGGGTGCGGGGTATTAAAGGGGAATGAAAATTACATTGATTTTGCCGTAGGATGCACCGTTTTCAAGATATTTGACAAAACACCGGTTCTCGTCCGATCACCGAGGTTAAGCAACGTCGGGCGCGGTCAGTATTTGGATGGGTGACCGTCTGGTTTCATTTTTGTTTTTGAATGTTTTGTTATGACGTTGCCACGTTAAACTATCGTCCGTACAGTAAAATTACATAAAGTTTACCACTGACAGATGGTTTGCCTACATTTCATATTCAACTTTAACGACCTACAAATAAAGCCAATTTTAGAATACTGTTACCCACGTTTGCAGATTTTGTAATAGCTACTTTATTTGTATGGTGTTAAAGCTGGAAATTAAATGAAGGCAAGCCATCTGTCAGTGGTAAACTAAAAGTAAACGCATTGTACAGACAACCGGTTTTTTATTTTGTTCAGGTGAGGTATGGCCGGAGGTGTTCAGATACACGAACCAGGCAGCGTTGCCCGGCGTCACCCGGCTGGCCAGCAAGCTGGTGGAGCGCGAGGTGCGCGCGTACCGCAGCGGCGTGTACACGGCGCACGCGCGCGGCGAGCCTGCCAGCGCCGAGTACCTGCCGCCCTCTAGCGTCGTCAGGGGACTGCTGGAATGCTGCCGGAAGCAGGTACGTGTACTGTTAATGTGAAGCACTCGCTGCCCGCGGTGCCATAAGTCATCCATGCGCTCGGCGCTAGGCTGAAAAAACGTAGCCTACAGGTGTGTACAGATTATGCGCGGCAGCCGCGCGAGCCAGTGTTCGCGTAAACATTGGCTCGCGCGGCAAATGTTCGATGGAATTTAGGTAGACGCGGCGGCTGCGCGAGGCAAGCGATCCAGCTCGATCAGCGCGTCCGTCCTAACCGTCCAAATCCCACACAACCGTCCAAACTGCGCGCGCGCCAGCGACTGTAGTTTCTTTGATGCGGGCTCAAAAACCGACAGCGTTCGGATCGCCGCGCGGCACGTTGGAGCGCGGCAATATTCGAGCTGCCGCGCGTGGAAACCCCGTCTCCATTGTGCGCGGCCGCCGCGCGATCCAATGTTCGAGTGATTGCCGCGCATAATCTGTACGCGCCTTAGGGCTACCGCACCGCTGAGTACTTGTCGCCCTCTAGCGTCGTCAGGGGACTGCTGGAATGCTGCCGGAAGCAGGTCGGTAGACAGACACTAATTTTAATGTCCAACACCCGCTGCCCGCGGTGCCATAAATCATTATTGTATAGTGTGGTGGTGGTGATAGTTGGTTTGTGTTATTCGTATGTGTTCGTACAGTGTGGAGGTGGAGGAACTGCATGAACACACATGTCTTGCATAAACGTAACTATCATTAAGGTCGCGGGTGAGCAAAGTAATTGTTTCAGTTCATTGATAATTTATTTATTTAGATTGCAGCATTACAGTATAACACCAATGCGCTGTAAAATTCAAAAATACAAATGAAAAGACAAGAAAACTTAAATAATACAACTATTTAGGGATTTTTGAAAGACGTCTTCGTCGCTTCCCTAAAACGACGGAACACCACACCTTCCGGCCAGAAGTCGGAGCGCAGGAACATCTGCTGGTGCTTGGCAGGCATTTGGAGCCTAAATGAATGTATTATTTGTTTTAAACAGTTACTTGTCTTCTAACAGATCTCGTACCCGTCGTTTGACTTCCCGGACGCGGTTCTCCTCGGCATGCTACGTGCCCTCTCCTCCGCCCCGCGCCCGCTGCCCCCCCTGGAGCTGACCTGGCTGCAGAGCGCCCTCCCGCGGGGAGGCGAGTGGCGCCGCGCCGCCTACCGGGTGGCGGCGCGCGCGCACGGTCCCTCCGCCAGGAGGATGCTCGAGGCGTACCTCAAGGAGGTGGAGGAGGGAAAAGTCGAGGTATTTATTCAATTGCAACATTTGTTACAAAATTTTGTACAAAAATGATGCCCTGTTGGGGCGTAGAAATTAATTTAATACATTAACTAGGTAGCGGGTGCAGTCAAGTGGAAAAATATGGGTGCACACAACTTGCTCATAAATATGTCCCATAGCTCTTATGTCGTCGAATTAAGGTATAGGTATGTAACGATGGGAGGATTAAATCGATACTTATTTTGCACTTGAACGTACATATTAAATTAAGTACTTGTAACTTTTAAAAACTAAGTTTACATATTAAATTATGAATCTATATAACTTGTAATGTTGGTGTCCAACTGTCTGTGTATATGTAAGTGACACTTCAAAAATAAAATTATTAAAAATATTACTTATTCTTCTAAATATTCGTTTATCGTGTAATAGCACTTTTGGAGTAAAAAAATTATTAACATTTTTTTTTATATAAGTTATATTTTCATTATGTCATAGAAAAAAAGTTAAAAAAAGCTCACTAAACTTTTCAGATATTTTTTTTATTTACGTCCACGTTAGAGACCGCTCCATTTTTTTCACCAATAATACACCCACCAACGACCTATAATATGTGTTTTTTTCGAAATTATAGCAGTGGGAGAACATGGAGATATCTTTACATAAAATACTTTACATACATTTCCTAGAACCGCTATAATATAAAAAGGAAAGATTCAAACCTCTTTAGAGAAACGTGCATGACATACTAAAATACTGGCCACTTACAATTCGTTAGGTTTAAAAACAAATTAATCGGTTTCCTGTGATGGCGACTAACCTTTTTGCTATTTCCTTAAAAAGCCTTATAGTGCTAGGACTCCGTGGACCGAGGAGCTCCATTTGCAAAATTAGCTTTTAATTCTGATTTTAATCTCATTTTAACTTATATTCCAGGAAGCCGAAATCATCGATGTATTCGAACTTCTTCCAGTCCTATGTCGCAACATACCTCCGAACTCTCTTCGCGTGCCAATAGAGACCTGCTTGCACCAGTCTTTCCAAGACACCCTAAAGTACAAGCAGAAGCCAAAGAACAAACAACCCAATGACGACACGTCACAGTTGCTTTTCGCGAAGCAGATGGAGTTGATAAAGACGTGTTTGGAGTGCGATAAAATTCACGAAGCTAATAGAACGTTGCTGTCGCAGATTGTGGAAAACTATTTTAGTATTATAGAAGATGATAACGTGGTGAGTATACTTAGATGTTTATGATACTAGTAAGGAACGACAACAGCAATAAATAGCCAAATAGCAAATAGGTCGAATCAAATAATCTCCTTTGCTGGGAAGGAGGCGTGATTGTATCTATTGTATGTAGTAGGAATGCAGAAAATTCCCAACGATAAGTAGGATTTATTCTCAACTAGCTGATGCCTGCGGCTTCGACTCCGTTTTATTTTTTCTTTCATAAGAACCTTCTCCTGACAATAACAAACGCAACAAAAAAAGAATTATCCAATTGGGGATGTCTATTTTTTTGCAATGTATAGTAAATCGAAAACCATTTCGAGATAAATGCTTTTTAACTCGTTTTCTGTAGTTATTTAATTTTAATATTATGTAATGAATTTATTATATAACAAATAAGCAATGACCTTCATTTGACACTGGTGTAAATTGCGTGACCGGTTCAAGTCGTACTTTATTCTGTGTGGTTAGAATTCTTCACAATTTACGCGTGGATTATACTACGGAGTTTGATTTGGACCCGCTGTCTGACATCTAGCACTTTGACAGTGCCAGTAAAGTGACACAGTGTATAGTGTACCACTACGCAAAAAATAATTAAAGGGGTTGCCTTATCGTACGCATTTAGATAGATTTAGAAATTTGGCATTGTGGGAGCCCTCAATTATAATCTGACGTCATCAACTAAAATAGTTTCAATAATTAATTTTGAAAAAAGTAAAGAACTAAATGACAAAATATTAAAATTAGTTCCTTATAATTGACTTTTCTATACAAAAAAAATATAAAAACCACTGGTAATTTTTTTAGACATTCCCAATTTGGTGCAGTCGATCGGAAGTTATGCGCGTACATACATTTCGGTGATTCATTTTTATTTATATAGATGTTACCAAACCACATTGAAAAAAAAACAGAACCCAAAACTCAAATTAATTAATGACGAGGAACTAGTTTCGGGTACCAGCCCCAGATAGAATATTTTGTTTTTGACGTGACAACGTCAAATAAATCGATGAACGCCAGCTGCATGCACGAAAAAGGATGACGCAATGTAACGTTACAGCTAGGTACATGTACGTGCAGAGCAGCGAAGGCCAGTATGTAAAAGAGAGCGGCGGTGCGGGGGTATAGCAACGTCGGGCGCGGTCAGTACTTGGATGGGTGACCGCCTGGTTTCATTTTTGTTTTTTGAATGTTTTGTTATGACGTTGTCACGTGAAACTATCGTCCGTAAACCGACTTTACAGACAACCGGTTTTTTTCAACTTATTACCATTGTAAGTGTTGTAAGTATCAAGGGGATCATCATGAAATAAAAATTGTTTCCCTTCCCTGTTTGAAATATCTCCTCGTTTCCTTACCAGGCGTGGCCAGCCTACGAAGCGGCCTGCTGCGCCCTCTCCACCAAATACCTGGAGCGTATGACGTCGCCGTCCTCCTGGTGGGAGGTGTCCCCGTCGCTGCTGCGCCGCGCCGCCGCCGTGCGCTCCCGCCTGGCAGGGGGCGGCCTCGTCTGGCTCAACGACATTATAGACGCTCAGGCTGGACAGATCACGTAAGTACTAGAGTTGGGACGAAGGTCATGTTTGCGAAGGTGACTTAAAAAAGTCTATCAAGTGCGAGTCGGACTCACGCACCGAGGGTTCCGTACAAACATGTATGTAAATAGTTCGTTAGTAAAAGATTAATCGCAAAAAATTTTTTAGCGTTCCTTCCTGGGTGAATATTCGAGCGTTTTGACCGCGCGGTTAAACCTCATTACCATTCGACGATTATTACCACAACCGAAGAACGAATCGCGCGAAATTTCATCAAACTAGATTCAGCATCGGTACTGTCTTAATTTTTCATAAAAAGTTAACCCTGAGCATCATCCTTTTTAATAATTTCTGCTCAAATGGTAATGACAAAAAAACGCCGTAAAAACGCTGAATATTTACCCTCCTGAGTAAAAAGGTCTTGACAGACAGCCAGACAGACGGACAACAAAGTGATCCTATAAGGGTTCTGTTTTTCCTGTTGAGGTATGGAACCCTAAGGGCGCTTGTGCACTACAGGGACTTTTACGGTCCGGAAGTCCGATTTATTACGGTCCGATGTGGTATGAAAATAACGGATGATTGGCACTTGTCCATCTTTTTACGTCTGTTCGCCCGTTGTTCGTCTTGTTCTTCTATATGCGAAGACGTACAAGACGAGAATAATTTTGGTTTCATCCCCGTATAAGTGAAAGGTACCTATCAGGGTCATTGCAAAGTGTAAATATGTAAATATACCATAATAAATTGAGGCAGGACGAAAGTTTATTTTTTAACTACTATCGGATGTCTACGGCTACTTATTTGCTATACCGCTTAAGCGCTAAGATTAAGAGGTAAGAAGCAAAATGTAGGCTGTGTGCACCACCAAACGAAATGCTTGCTGTAATATTAAGGTTATGCATAATACTGATCGCGGACGCAGTGCACAAGCATAAGCACGTGCTGTCATCTCGTACCGGAATAAAAACGGTCCGGAATGCGGAAAAGTATAATGTCGGATGGTAGTGCATAAGCTAGTATACAGGGTGTAACATTTAGATCGGTCAGTATGGGAAAGTCTGAAATTATAAGACATACGAAGATCTGTTCTTAGGAACCATGTCATTGATTTTAGTAACAAGAAAAACTGCATTCATACATTTAAAAAAAAACTTTTACTCAGCTCGAGAATCGAATCCGGACGTTTTGAAGAATAAAACTAACACTATTTCTAACTACGAAACATGATGTCTAAAATTAATAAAATGCATTGTTTTCATATCCTTTCATTTATTTTAGTAGGTGTTCGAAATGACTATTATTTTTTTTTTCAATTCAACATTCTTATAGTTTCAGACTTTTCCATACTGACCGATCTAAATGTTACACCCTTAAATTTATGGCATGCTATATCGGACCGTGAAAAACCGGACTGCCGGACAGCAAAATTCCTCGTAGTGCACAAGCTCCCTAAAAGCGATTTTGGACAAATGATGTACAATACGTTTACTTTTAGTTTACCACTGACAGATGGCTTGCCTTCATTTCATTTCCAACTTTAACACCATACAAATAAAGTAGCTATATAGCTATACAAAATCTGCAAACGTGGGTAACAGTATTCTAAAATTGGCTTTATTTGTAGGTCGTTAAAGTTGATTATGAAATGAAGGCAAACCATCTGTCAGTGGTAAACTTTATGTAATTTTACTGTAACCAGTCGTGTGTTGTCATGTCACAGTGAACAGGAGCACTCCCTGCGGTGCATGGCGCCGGCGCTGCGCGCGTGCGCTGACGCCGGCGGCGCGCGGGACTGGCTGCTGCGGCTCATGGCGCGGACACAGCTCGCCTGCGCCGAGTGGGTACACGCGTCCCACACGGCGGCCACGACGTACAAAATACGCGTTCTTGAATCTACATAAGCACGACGACGTCTGTACACGCGTCATTGTGTGCGTAAGATACACAGGGCTGACCGTCGCAAAAACCTAGTACTGATAAGTACTACCAATGACATAATAATGTATGCTTAGGTACTTATAATAATATGTAGGTATGGCTTAGATATGTGCAAATTTATAAATGTAATCGTTAATCTTATCTATTTATTTACCTAAACCTAATTATTTAAACCTACTTAAAATGCGTCTGTCTGTGTATTTAAGCATTATTATTTTCAATTACAAACAAACTTAAGCGAATTATTCGGTAGGTAGTTATTTCATGTATTAATCGAGATAATTTCAGAAAGCATTATTTATAACAGGAAGTAGGTAGGGTAGGTAATCTTCTTTCCTTATATTTGGCTGTTAACAAACACCCATATTACACCCACACCACACACCACACACACCCACAGTATTTCGCAAAATTATTGCTTCCGAACTTAGCGCCTTGCGGCCGACATGCATCGCGCGCGTTGCGCACCCGACTGGTTTCCGGCGGTTTCCGGCAATCTGCGCTTGAGAGGTGGGGTAACTCGAATCGGTGCGGGGCGGAGCGTGGCCATTCTGTACGTTAGTACTATTATATATTCTGTGCGCGTGTGTTGTGCACCCAATAGGAGCATCCCTGCGGTGCATGGCGCCGGCACCTGAGGCAGAACTGTGTCCCGTTTTGTGTCATATTTTATATCTTACTAGCTCTTGTCTGCAACTAAATCTGCGAAGAATTTTTTTATCGCTATCATCGCTATATCGCTTGCCATCAATTTTGTCTCATGGACAACCTAAGCATTTTTCTAAGCAACAGTACGAAGATATCACTTTTGGACAACTGGGTACAGTACAATGACTCTTTATTGAAATGAAATGAAATGAAAGAAGTTTATTTCACACACAAAACAAAACACATAAAATTACAAAAGAAAGAAGAAAAAAAACATTAAAATGTGTGTGAAAAAGGTCAAGGTTATTGTACACCATAAATAATACAATACAGAAAAAATATACATACAGGGTGGAATTTTGTAATGCCACCTCCAGGGAAAGTACTCTAAATACTGTAAATAGGAAAATTTACTCAAAGAAAACACTGCTTTATTTTTGAAAAGAATGGAAACTGCATTCAAAGATTTTCGAAAATTCGCTTGCCTCACCCGGGAATCGAACCGGCTAAAATCTGAAAAAATAGCACTCTGTATTTTCATCTCATCGATCGATAAAGTCAGTCATAATTCATAAGGATCAAATCTCTCTAACAAACTTAGTAAATTAAATGAAGGAAATTATTAAAATTAAAGGAAAGGTACAGTCGACAAAAAGATACAAAAACTTTTTCGATAACTTAATTTTCCAATCGCATCATAACAGTACATTACTGCAGTGACCGCGAAATAGGAGATTGTCGGCCGAGTCATCATCATCATCACCATCATTATCATCATCACCACCATCATCATCATCTTACGTTTCTTAAACACCATGATGCCGTGCCACTCCGTGTGTAAAGGAAATTAACGATCTGGAACATAACTTCAATATTTCATGGCATGTTTGAGAAAAGGTGTGTCTCCACAGGTCGGCCGAGGAGGCGCCGAAGCTGTACCTGTGCGAGGTGTTCGCGCTGAGCGTGGTCGCGCTCAGCGGGCTGTGGTCCTGCGAGCCGGATGGGCCGGATGGGCCGGATGGGCCGGCCGGGCCGGGCGCGGGCCGCAGGGAGCGGCTGGAGCTCCTGCCGGCCGCCGTCGCGCAGCTCTGCGCGCGCGCCGACTGGCGGGACAGTGTACACCAGGTCAGACTTAAATTCCGTTTAGGTTCACTTCGTCCACATTCCCATTTCGTTCCTACTTCGTCCACAATCCCACTACGTCGACATTCCCATTTCATACATATTCCCATTTCCTCCGCATTCCCACTTAGTCAACATTCCCATTTCGTCCATACTCCCACTTCGTCCAAACGTTCGACAAAATTTGTGTAACCATGGCAGGATCGTTTTCAAAAAATTTGTACATAGTTAACGGCTTAATCAAAACAAAAATCACGATCGCTATTTTTGTCTAACGAAAGTTAGTCATACAAAGTATATGCGTAACTCCGTTACACAAAAATAATTAATTAAATTTTGTTTTATCTTAGGAGGGTTTATACCTGCTGAGCTGGCAACGTTGCATTTTTGTTAGTTTTTCTCGATTATTCGAATGTTTTGTATACTTTTAGGAACCAGAGGCGTATATGAAATAAAAAAACAATTGTCAGGCTAGTTTACTTAATATTTCAATCACAAATTTATTATTAATGTTAAAGATCACACATCTTTTAGAGGAAACAATCTACTACATCTATACACAATAATTCACAGAAAATAGCCACAAAATAAACTTAGCTGAAACCTCTCCGCGCGAGCACCGACCGGTAAAAAGCCCGGTAAACGAACTGACACCTAGTTTTATTGAAGTTGCCGTGACGTCACAGATTCCTACCATACGAAGTTTAGTACTACCCTAACAATACAAATTGTTCTAATATATAAGTTAATGTGTCTACTGCAATAATAACTCTTGATAAGATTTTTATTTTCTTTAAAAACCGTTAGGTAATAATTTGTTCGCTTTTAAAGAAAATAAAAGACTATCACGAATTATTATTGCAGTAGATACATTAACTTATATATTAGAACAATTTGTATACAAAACATTTTTAGTTTTCATTCAATTTTTATGGAATAATCGAGAAAAACTAACAAAAATGCAACGTTGCCAGCTCAGCAGGTATAAACGCTCTTAGGGGGTTAGCGGTTATGAAGTTACACGTTGTCTGTGTGTGCAGATGTTAGAGTGGCTGTGTCACACGCGCGACGCGAGCCCGTCGCCGGCGCTGGCGGCCGCGACCCACCGCGCCGCGCTGGCCTTGCGCCACACGGAACCCTTCGCGCACCACCGCGTCTGGACGCGGCTGTGAGTATATCCTTGAGGCTGGTTTACACAGTGCGAGCTGCTGACTGGCCAGTAGACAGCTACCAGTGGCGTGCCTAGGGTATCAGGCTATGGCAAGCCGAGAGATATGTTTTAGTATTTTTTTATAATTTAATGTAGGTAAATCCATCTTGTTGCCGCTTTACTCAGTTTGGGCAAGCTTACCAAAGCACACTTCATTCTATTACTAGACAGAATTTTAAATTTTACAGACTCATTCTCACACGCAACGCACTAAAACAAGAATATCTATTTATTTTGTAATTACATAAATTCACGCATTTTACAACGCCTTGCGTGGTATGGCCCACGATTCGATATAAACAATCGTGAAGTTATTCATCTCGCCCGCGCACTCGCGTTCTAAACCAAACGCAGCAAACTTCACACCGTAAGCCAGATTCAAAATTGCAAAGAAAGCGCTATATATGCAGCTATACATAGATATTTGCAAAACTAACGTTTTCCTAAGTATGAAGAGAGCGTTTCGAAGCCCCGTAAAAGCCCACAAGAGCGAGCGAGATGTCATGCTATTTATAACGTCGCTACTATCGCCTATCGCCGCGTCGGCCGCCGTACAGCGCCGCTGGGCCGCGCAGCGGATTTGTTATGCAATTCTTGGTATTTTACGTAAAATAAAGCGCGTTATTATGAAAGTGATTTTATTAGAACTTTTTTCGTTTGGACGAGGTTTGGCTTTTATTTTTAATCTTGATTTGAGATTTATAAGGCAAGCCCGGCTTTTGGGCTTCTATGTAAGGATCGCCACTGACAGCTACTCGGTTTGTCTACTCGTACGCCAGTAGCTCGGTTCGCCTTTGCTGTCTACGCGGGTATGTATTACAATACCGAAGTACGAAAGACCGAATGTATTAAAACATCGAATGGATCAAAAGACCGACACGATTTTTTTCTGAAACCGTTAACTTTTTAAGATTGTTATAAAACTAACCTAACCTAATGCGTTCTTTATGATGCCGTTTTAATAAATTCTGAGAATTTTACGGTTACAGAAAAAAATCGTGTCGGTCTTTTGACCCATTCGATGTTTTAATACATTTGGTCTTTCTTACTTCGGTATTATAATATATACCCGTCTACACGACACCTAGCTACTGCCCAGTTCGAGTCGAGTCGCCGAGGCGAGTCTGTCCGGCTGGCACTGGCGAGCTACTGCCGAACGCGTCCAAACGATGCGAGCGCTGTCATGTGCGAGTTGCTGCCGGGCGAGCAGGCGAGTGAAAACAAAAAAATGTTGAAGTAACTCGGATGCGAGGTACTGAACAACTCGCACGTGTACGAGTTACTCGTAAGTTACGTCCAAACAGTGCGAGTTACTGCAGTGCAGCTACTCGGAAGGCTGATTCGTACGCTAGCTCGCACTGTGTAAACCAGCCATTAGTCATACATAAATAAGTGATCACCAGGGGCCTGTTGCATAACAAAGTACAACTTATATTACAAGCGGAACTCCCTTTCTAGTTAATATAACTGAAGCGAGAGTTCCGCTTGTAATATTGGTTGTACTTTGTTATGCAACAGGCCCCAGACATAGGAATTTAGGGGGCAAAATTTAATGACAGGTAGGGAGTTCCTTTATAGATAAACTCAAGTATCGACGCTTTAGTGATCGCCCCCAGCTTTGTTTGTAAGTTTTTATTATTTTGTAAGTCATATTTCGGAGAAAAATATGATAAATCATAAATATTTTAAATGATAGCTGGGTAGTGAGTACCTACCATTCATTACACTATACACTCCACTTAACGTAGATATAGTTAAGATGTAGGTATTGTTTTAGTTTTTTAACTAAGGGACCCAATACATCCCTGTATTGTTTTTTTATATAATTATTTTTTTATATAATTTTTTTTTTTTATTTACTTAATTCTATATTTGTATGATTTTTTTTAATTTGTAATTTATTATATTTTGATTTAAAAAGATGACTTTCTGCCAAGTTTCTTGCGGCGCATTCTTCTTGGCAATGATGGTCCTTACGAAAGCGCTGGTAGTTTAAAAAAATGACATGTAAAAGAGCCCTTTGCGGCCTACTTGCAGAATAAACGTTTTGATTTTGATTTTTTTATAAAATATTTAAAATAAACTCGTAAGGCCCAAATTTCTAAATACAATATGTTAAAGCAAATGTCAACTTGTCTTGATTGACAATTAGAACAGTTTTATGAAAAAAAAACGATTTTCGAAATTTTTGATGTTACGTTCATCTGGTTTTTTTTTTATGTAATACTAGCTTTTGCCCGCGGCTTCGCTCGCGTGTACCATGAGTATTCCAAAGAACCAAGATATCAAGCAAGCAAGCATACAGGCAAGCAAGCAAGCAGGTCCACAATTGACCAAGAAATCGGTGAACATACCTACATAAAAAAATACATAAGGTGGAATGCATAACCTCCTCCTTTTTTAGAAGTCGGTTAAAGAGCCCTTTGCGGCCTATTTACAGTATAAACTTACAATACTTATACTTACTACTTATTTTAGCTTTTTACAACCAGTAAAACGCAAAATCCCGTTTTTTCCCGTTCCCGTAAGAATTTCGGGAAATGTTTTCTTAATGCTCCCCTACACTCCCCAAGGAACTCACCTGCCAAATTTCAGCTTTCTATGACCAGTAAAACGAAAGATCCCGTTTTTCCCGTTCCCGTAGGAATTTTGGAAAGTCCTCTCTCAGTGCTACTCTACACTCCCCAAACAACCTACATGCTGAATTTCAGCTTTCTACGGCCAGTAAAACATAAAGTCCCGTTTTTTCCCGTTCCAGTGGGAATTTTGGAAATTCCTCTCTCAATGCTCCTCTACACTCCCCAAAAAACCTACATGCCGAGTTTCAGCTTTCTACGACCAGTAAAACAAAAAGTCCCGTTTTTTCCCGTTCCCGTGGGAATTTTGGAAAGCCCTCTCTCAATCCTCCTCTACACTCCCTGAGCAACCTACATGCCGAATTTTAGCTTTCTACAACCAGTAAAACGAAAAATCCCGTTTTTTCCCGTACCCGTGGGAATTTTGGAAAACCCTCTCTTAATTTTCCTCTACACTCTCCATGCAACCTACATGCCAAATTTCAGCTTTCTATGACCAGTAAAACGAAAAGTCCCGTTTTTTCCCGTTCCCGTGGGAATTTTGGAAAGTCCTCTCTCAATGCTCCTCTACACTCCCGCAACCTTCATGCCGAATTTCAACTTTCTACGACCAGTTAAACGAAAAATCCCGTTTTTCCCGTTCCCGTGGGAATTTTGGAAAGTCCTCTCTTAATGCTCCTCTAAACTCCCCGAGCAACCTACATGCCGAATTTCAACTTTCTACGACCAGTAAGACGAAAAATCCCGTTTTTTCCCGTTCCCGTGGGAATTTTGAAAAGTCCTCTCTCAATGCTCCTCTACACTCCCCAAGCAACCTACATGCCGAATTTCAGCTTTCTACGACCAGAAAACGAAAAATCTCGTTTTTTCCTTATCCCGTGGGAATTTCCGAAAATCCTTGAAACAGTTTTTCACTATTATAATTACCTACTTCTATGCCAAATTTGAAGAGTCTAGTAATTATGGTTCATAGGATTCCGTTGAACTGAATATATAAATCCGGTTTTTTTCTTATCCCGTGGGAATTTTGAAAAATCCTGATTGTAATATTTTAACTAATGTAATACCTATTTGTATATCAAATTTGAAGAGTCTAGTTATTATAGTTACTGAGATAGGGTCACTCGGAATCGAATATATAAATCCCGTTTTTTCCCGTTCCCGTGGGAATTTTGGAAATTCCTCTCTCAATGCTTCTCTACACTCCCCAAGCAACCTTCATGCCGAATTTCAGCTTTCTACGACCAGTAAAACGAAATATCCCGTTATTTCTTTATCCCGTGGGAATTTCCAAAAATCCTTAAAACTGTTTTTTACTATTACAATTACCTACATCTATGCCAAATTTGAAGAGTCTAGTAATTATAGTTCATAGGATTCCGTTGAACTGAATATATAAATCCCGTTTATTCCTTATCCCGTGAGAATTTTGAAAAATCCTGAAATCGATGTTTTCATTATTGTAATACCTACTTGTGTATTAAATTTGAAGAGTCTAGTTATTATAGTTACTGAGATACGGTCACTCGGAATCGAATATATAAATCCCGTTTTTTCCCGTTCCCGTGGGAATTTTGGAAATTCCTCTCTCAATGCTCCTCTACACTCCCCAAGCAACCTTCATGCCGAATTTCAGCTTTCTACGACCAGTAAAACGAAATATCCCGTTTTTTCTTTATCCCGTGGGAATTACCAAAAATCCTTAAAACTGTTTTTTACTATTACAATTACCTACTTCTATGCCAAATTTGAAGAGTCTAGTAATTATAGTTCATAGGATTCCGTTGAACTGAATATATAAATCCCGTTTATTCCTTATCCCTTGAGAATTTTGAAAAATCCTGAAATCGATGTTTTCATTATTGTAATACCTACTTGTGTATCAAATTTGAAGAGTCTAGTTATTATAGTTACTGAGATACGGTCACTCGGAATCGAATCTATAAATCCCGTTTTTTCCCGTTCCCGTGGGAATTCCCAAAAATCCTTCCTTAGTGGATGCCTACATTGTATAAGGAATCTATGTGCAAAATTTCAAGTCTCTAGGTCCAGTGGTTTGGGCTGTGCGTTGATATATCAACAGTCAGTCAGTCAGTCAGTCAGTCAGTCAGTTTAGAATTTTATATATATAGATAGGCCAGACAAACGAACTAGTGGGTCACCTGATGTTAAATGATCACCACTGTCCATAGACACCCGCAGCGCTTTACGCGATGCCAGTGCGTTGTCGGCCCTAAAGGGGAGGAAAAAGGAGAGGGGATAGGGGAGGGGTAGAGGTATTGGGCCCCCGGCGCTCTCACTGACCGTACGAAACGCAGCAGGAGTACTGCTGCTTCACGGCGGTGTTCTGTGAGAGGGTGGCACTGCCCCGGACGAGCCGGCCCATTCGTGATGCAGCCGCTAGCTACAACATGGCTCTACCACTACAACAACCGCTTTTACACCGCGAATAAGTTTCAAATAAATGATAGTCGAAATTTGACGTGGGCTTTACGATGATAAAGAAGAAGAGAACTGATTTATTATTTAGTCTAATTTTTATACTTTCTATAAAATTATATTATCACAAAAAATTTGGAGCGATCACTACCATATGGGAAAGGTGTCTGTTTCGGCTCCAAACGGCCGTTGGAGTGCATTGGGAGCATCTGCATCAAAATTGCTATTTTATTTCTTCGGGTGTTTAATCTACAGCATCAAGTGTCAAAATGTCATGACATTCATTCTACTTTTTACTGTAACCCTTGTAGTACACGCATTAAACCTTTTTCTATAATTTTGGGTTTTATTCTCTAAAGCCACGGTATGTTATAAAACAGCGTCGATAGTTGAGTTAGAAGACAGTTTTAGTTAAAAAACGCGTAACACGACTATTTCTCTGTTTCAGTGAAACTTACTTTGGCCGCAACATGAATACTGATGAATAGAATCCCCAGCGAAATACATACTATTACAATACGTTTACTTTCAGTTTACCACTGACAGATGGCTCGCCTTCATTTCATTTCCAACTTTAACACCATACAAATAAAGTAGCTATTACAAAATCTGCAAACGTGGGTAACAGTATTCGAAAATTGGCTTTATTTTTAGATCGTTAAAGTTGAATATGAAATGAAGGCAAACCATCTGTCAGTGGTAAACTTTATGTAATTTTACTGTACCATTGGTGATCTGATTATTTGTATGAGTATAATAAATTAATAAAGTGACTTATGCAATTCATGAATAACAATGTAACAATTTGCTTCGAGTTTCTCATTATAGCTGATCACGCTCTTTCTATGTGCAATTGGATGCTGATAAGCAACATGTCAACCAACACGAACAACATTTTGAGAAAATGGCCGCTAAAGATTAATATTAGGGATGAACTAGCATTTTTGCTAAATATTTATGCCGTTTTCGATATTGTGAAGGTGTAGTCACATAACTCGTTTTTATAAAATGTAGAAGAGACACAAGGTACATTTTCGTATTCAAATGTCAATCGAGTTCTTGTGGATTAATTTTTAAAAGTGTAACCTTTTTTTTTTTTAAATGAGGGTATCATCATCATCATCATTTCAGCCGAAAGACGTCCACTGCTGAACATAGGCTCGCCAAACAGATCGGCCCTGCGCCATCCGCATCCAATGCGTTCCCGCTACCTTCACCAGGTCGTCGCTCCATCTTGTTGGAGGCCTACCTACACTGCGTCTTCCGGTCCGCGGACGCCACTTGAGAACCTTTCGGCCCCATCGGCCGTCAGTTCTACGGGCGATGTGCCCTGCCCACTGCCATTTAAGTCTAGCGATTCTTCGAGCTATGTCCGTGACTTTAGTTCTCGCGCGGATTTCATCATTTCTAATGCGATCCCGCAGAGAAACTCCAAGCATAGCCCTCTCCATCGCCCTCTGAGTGACCTTGAGCTTCCTTATAAGACCCATCGTTAGCGGCCACGTCTCAGTGCCATAAGTCATCACTGGCAACACACACTGGTCAAAGACTTTTGACTTGAGACACTGCGGTATATCGGATGACAAGATATTGCGGATCTTCCCGAACGCTGCCCAGCCGAGTCTAATTCGTCGATTGACCTCTTTCTCGAAGTTGCACCAACGAAAATGAGGTAATTTTGGGGTTTTCTAACATTTTTTCATACATTGGCTCGGCACAAAACTGACAAATCAATTTAATGACCACCAACGTGCGTCCAACGTTTAAGATCTAAGATCCCTTCCGCAGCTAACAAAAGAGCTGATAACTTTAAAACGGGTGAACCAATTTTGATGAAACATGTCAAGAACCATCGCCAAGAAACCTGCTATCACATAAAAAAACCGCATCCAAATCGGTTCACCCGTTTAAGAGATATGATGCCACAGCAGGCAAACACACACACACACACACACACATAGCGGCCAAACTTATAACACCCCTCTTTTTGTGTCGGGGGTTCAAAATTTTATGGAAAATCATGGACATTTTTTATCATCAAAATTAACCTTTTCAACGCCAACGACACATATACAGTTGTGGCCATATAATTAAGAACGATTATTTATTGAGATGATTTTTTCAAAGTAACAAGTATAACTAATTGCCCGTATTTTTTTTATTTCTCTCGGTATTGCAAAACTTTTCCGTACTACCGGTACATTCATTTATGCAACATTGTTGGCTAAAAAATTAATAGAGAAACTTTATACATTCGATCTGAACCTAGTATTAGTACTTACTGGCTGGTCACGTAATTAAGAACGCTGAATAGTTTATTATTTTTTCAAATTTAATTAGAGAACACTGTGTGGCTCTGTGGTTGTAGATTATTATTCGTATAATTTTGGCGCTATTTCGTGCTGTTAAAGTCTTAAAAGTGATTACTTCGTATAAAAACAATGGGGAAAAATAAAAGTTGTGATAAATCTCCAAGAGAAGTAATAATAAAACTTCGCGAGAAGAATTGGTCGTATAAAAAGATAGCCGACCATCTGCAATGTTCAAAAACAATGGTTTTCCATGCCGTAAAGCATTTTTCCACGTATCAAACTACTTCAAACGTTCCGCGTGGACCTAGACAGAGAAAGTCATCTGGTCGAGATGATCGAAATATCGTTCGTTTGGCAAAACAAAATCCTTTTAAAGGGTCTAATGAGTTGAGAAAAGAATATTTTGGCGAAAACAACCCTTCAGCAATCTCTGCACGCACTATTCGAAGGCGTTTGGTAGAAAATAAGTTGAACGGAAGGATAGCAAGGAAGGTGCCTATGTTGAAACGATGTCATAGGCAAGCCCGACTTGCATTTGCAAGAAGGTATGAAAACTGGACAGTCAGACAGTGGAAAAACGTTCTTTTTTCTGACGAGACAAAAATAAATAGGGTATGTTCTGATGGAAAACGATATGTACGACGCCCTCCGAATAAAGCATTCGACCCAAAGTACACAAAAGTGACATTAAAGCATGGCGGGGGAAATGTGAAAATTTGGGGGTGCTTTTCTGGACATGGCGTTGGACCTGTTAGGCTGATAGAAGGAAACATGGATCAATTCCAATACAAAAATATACTGCAAGAAACAATGTTACCATATGCCGAAGACGTGCTTCCGGTTATTTGGACATTCCAGCACGACAATGATCCAAAGCATACTGCACGCACCGTTAAGGAATTCCTCACATCACAATCAGTTTCAGTCTTAGATTGGCCAGCCAACAGCCCAGATCTTAACCCAATAGATCATCTTTGGTGCGAAGTCAAGAAAAAGGTTTCAAATCGACAGTGTGGCAATTTGAGAGAGCTGTACGACGTTTTCTTAGAAGAATGGAACTCTATTTCTCTTGCGAAATGTCAAAAATTGATAGATTCAATGCCTCGCCGGTGTAAAGCCATAATTAAAAGCCGTGGACATGCTACTAACTATTAATTTTAGTTCAAATGTATTAAATTGCTTTTTTTTCTATACCAACTTCACATTAATATGATTTATTTAATCTAAGTTTCATATAAAACAACTCTCGAGCAGTTTAATAAATCGTTCTTAATTATTTGTCCAGCTTCATTACTATTTGAATTTATTAGTATAGAGAACAAACAAAATTTGTAAAAAAAAATGTTAGCAATTATACACTATTATTATTAATCCTGTTTGCTCTATCCATGTGGCTATTTTATAACATAACTTTTTACTTCTAAGAAGGAACACAACTAGACATATGACATGATTTAGATAAAAAAAAATCGGAAACTTCAAATCGTTCTTAATTGTATGACCACCACGTATAGGTCTCAAAGTACAGTGTCAAAGTGACCTTGACACAATGACATAAGATTCAAAGCAGGTTTACGTTTTGTCGAGGCGCGGCGGTGAAAGGGTTAATAGCGCGTTTGATTTTGAATAAAACCCACAATTTTCTCATTTAAAAAAGTTGACATATTGCTTGTCAGCATCCAATTGTAAAATGTGAAAGTATCTGTTAATATTGTTCTGTAAATAAAATGTTTTATATTCTACAAGATTTTTATTATTTACAAGTATCATAGTTTATTACAAAATGATTAAATAAAGGATTTAAACGACATATGAGATCGATTCTATATTTACACATTTATATCCTGGTCCTAACAAACCTTGTTAAAATAATAACTTAAAACAGTAGAAAACGAATGAAAAAGTAACTAACATTTTTACATATGAAAATGTTACAATGTTGGTTGAAGTATTTAACTTCAAAAACATGAGTTACAAAGAAAGTGGCGCCCTCATTTTACTTCTACTGGTTTATGTCGCACTCTAAAACCTTATTTATTTATACAAATACGAAAGTCTGGGTCCGTTACTATTCAAGAGTCACTTTGTTGCTTGTATAGTGCTGTCATCTGTCGCGAGCGAGCTACACCGTTACGGGGCCGTGGCTACAAATTGTCATACTTTCAAAAAGCTCGCATCTAAACATCGATAACCTTACTAAGTGAACTTTACGCCGTGTGCTTTAAGGTTCAGTTCAGTTTGCATATTGATTTGAGATGCGAGTTTTTTTCAAAGTAGGGACGAAATACATCTTTTCTGATCACTAAAATCAATTCCTAAGAACACATATTTCAATATCTTATAATACCTGAGTTCACCATATTTATCTAAATAGTCCACCTACTATAAATAACGACTCGAGTTTTCCCCAACAGTACCAATTAAAAAGCTCAAAAACCGTAGTAGCCTAATGGTTTGGACTAGCCCTCTCAAATAGGTTGTGGGTTTGACTCCTGCCCCACACCTCGGACTGTCTGATTCGAAATCTACCAGGACTATCGTGAAAAGCCAAAACACTATCTTGAGAAGACGCAGTGAATAACATTAAGAACCTTATGAGAAGTGAAATATGAGCTTTTGAAAAAAACACTGAATTCGAGTCCATGGTTTTGGCTTGTCACGATAGAGGCAGAGGAGCTGCATGAGCATCTTCCATACACCTGCGAAGCAGTTACTTGTACAGTTCCCAATCCGCACTGTTAAACCATGTTAGTCTGGTCTATAATCCCGCGTTGGTGATGCAAGAGCCAGCTTGTAGCTTTTCCGGTGCTGCCATCTGTAGCACGCGCCCCTCACACGGCCGTATCCTGAGCTATAACTAACGTGACCATTTTTTTGTCACTTTAAAACGGGACAAGAACTTTTTGAGGGGTCTCATTCTAAATCCCTAACACCGTTTGTCCTAATGATCGTTTGTCCTACACTTTTTTTCTCGGAAAACATGAATTTTTCAGAAACTTGTTTGTGATTATCCTCTAGAACTCTATAGGTTAGGTTAGGTTTGTTTTATAAAAATCCAGAACAATTAATATATTTTAAATAAAAAGAGTTAGGACAAACGATAATTAGGACATTAGGTTTAACATTTGGTAGCATAGCATACGGTTGTGGTAACTCTGAAGATGAGCTCTGGTTGAGTTCGAAACGCGTCAATGTAGCTTGGTGGTGGTGATGGTTGGGTTTGTGCGATTTGTGTGTGTTCGTAGAGTGTGGAGGTGGAGGAACTGCATGAACACACATTTCTTGCATAAACGTAACTATTGTAAGGTCGCGGGTGAGCAAAGTAATTGTTTTAGTTCATTAGGACAAACATTACATTAGGACAAATAATCATTCATTAGGGATTTAGATATAGAGCCCTTTTTGAGTAGATTTTGAGCAGAAATATTTTTTTTACAATAACAAACGTCTTACCACCTAATTTTATATTTTAATTTTTTTCCGATGCGCATTATATACTTTAGTACTGGGTGACGACTTCTAAAACGTGTACAACTCTTGGCAAGATTTTTGAAATAATCTTTAACAATTACTATTAACATAGTTCAAACTATGTAGACATCTACATAATTGAGTTTTCTTTTCTGCCCGCAACTTGTTTATCAAAGAAAATACATGTTCGACTACCGCTTTCGTATAGTTATTTTAAATCTTATAAAAACGGGACATTTTCGCGTTTTTGTTTTTCGGGACACGAGGGCAGAGTACCTGAGAACGGGACGGCCCCGTTCAAAACGGGACGTATGGTCACATAAGCTATAACTATAACCCGGTGTTGGTGATCCAAGAGCCAGTTCGTAGCGTGTTGATGCTGCCATCTGTCGCACGCGCCCCTCATATGGTCGTATTTGGTATGTATCCTGGTGTCGATGATGCAAGAGCCATGCTACCATTTGTCGCGGGCGCCCCTCATACGGCCGTATCCTGAGCTATAAGTGCTATAACCAGGTGTTGGTGCAAGAGCCAGCTTGTTGCTTACCCGGTGCTGCCATCTGTGGCACGCGCCCCTCATACGGTCGCATTTGGTCTGTATCCTGGGCCCAATTGCATAACAAAGTACAACTAATATTACAAGCGGAACTCTCGCTTCAGTTATATTAACTAGAAAGGGAGTTCCGCTTGTAATATAAGTTGTACTTTGTTATGCAATTGGGCCCTGGTGTCGATAATGCAAGAGCCTTGCTGCCATTTCGCGGGCGCCCCTCACGCGGCCGTATCCTGAGCTTATAACCCGGAGTTGGTGATGCAAGACCAAGCTTGTTGCGTGTCGGTGCTGCCATCTGTAGCACGCGCCCCTCATACGGCCGTATTGTGGTCTGTATCCCGGTGTCGATGATGCAAGAGCCAGTTTGTTGCGTGTCCGGTGCTGCCATCTGTTGATGATGCAAGAGCCAGCTTGTTGCGTGTTCGGTGCTGCCATCTGTTGATGATGCAAGAGCCAGCTTGTTGCGTGTTGATGATGCAAGAGCCAGCTTGTAGCGTGTTGGTGCTGCCATCTGCTGATGATGCAAGAGCCAGCTTGTTGCGTGTCCGGTGCTGCCATCTGTTGATGATGCAAGAGCCAGCTTGTTGCGTGTCCGGTGCTGCCATCTGTTGATGATGCAAGAGCCAGCTTGTTGCGTGTTGATGATGCAAGAGCCAGCTTGTTGCGTGTCCGGTGCTGCCATCTGTTGATGATGCAAGAGCCAGCTTGTTGCGTGTTGATGATGCAAGAGCCAGCTTGTAGCGTGTTGGTGCTGCCATCTGTCGCGCGCTAGAGCGTGGCGGGGCCGTGGCGCGCGCGCCGGCCTCACACGGCGGTCTCGTCGGCGGGCGCGAGGCTCTTTACCGGGACTCGGATAACCTCTTCCTCTAGTTTCGTGTCCGCTGGCATGTTCTGGAAACAAACGAGTGCAGATATGTTTAGTAAGCCTATACTTCGTTTTTTTTAGCATTAGAAGGAAGGTAAGCGATCTTGACGTATCTTTTTAAAGAAAAACACTTTTGAAAAATAAATAATTACAGCAAATATGTAACAGTTAACAAGGACATAATTATGGTCATTTACACATTATCTTGGTTTCATAAGTAGTATAATTTCATACTAAATACAAACTGAGACATAGATACACAGAAAAAAACCCCAGAAAAAAGACCAGCGCTGGGAATCGAACCCAGGTCCTTGGCATTCCGTGCCACGTGCTATACCCCTACACCACCACTGGTCAGGAGTTTAGACACAAATTTTTCCTATGCATCATACATTTCAGCCTGCTATAATCACTTCTGCACTGAGACAGCGCCATCTATGTTCAGTTCTCATCGAGAAACGTCAACACTCTTTCGGAACTAACCGCACACCCGGACTAAGAGATGTCGCTTCAATTCTAGGCCATACTTTAACAAGTTTGGTATGAAGTATCTTTTTGTATTTTTATTTTTTCAATTCAATTTTTTTTATTTTTTTTATTATTTGGATTTCACGGGATGACCGTAAAAGTACAAAAAAAAGGAGTTCAAAAAATAAAAATACAAAAAGATACTTCATACCAAACTTGTCATAAGTATTAGTTATTATTTTTTAAAATCGAGCGATTTTCAACAAATAGACTCATCATCATCAAGACTGTTTACCTTATTTCTTATGCTAAAAAAAACGAAGTATAGTGGTTTGATCTATGGGCTCTCAAGCGGAGGGTCGTGGGTTCGAGCGGCAAGTCGATTAACAATTTAAACAATCCCGAAGAACATTATTTGATTCCTAGGCCACCATAGAACTCTATCGCAATAAATTTTATCTGTCTAGCTCAGTTCAGTGGTTTGACTTATTGCTTCTCAAGCAGAGGGTCGTGGGTTAGAATCCGGGCTTGCACCTTTGAGAATTTATGTGCGAAATTATATTTGAAATTTACCATGCGCTTTACGGTGAAGGAAAACATTGTGAGAAGAATTCGATGGTGTGTGTGAAGTTTCCAATCCGCACTGGACTCGCGTGGGTTCTACGGCCCAAGCCCTTTATTTCTGAGAGAAGGCCTGTGCCCTGACTCAAGCTTCAGTCAGGTTCCCTAACCACTGGGCTATCGTCACTACTTTGAAAAAACCTCGTATGTCAAATCAATACGTAAACCAAATTGAACCTTGATATTCTTTTAGTAAAGTTCACTTGGCAGATTTTCGGTTTTAAGATACGAGATTTTTTCAAAGTAGTGACGCTATGCAGTCGTCAAAACGATGATGATGACGACTCTCACCTCCAAGGCGGTATAGTGCGTGTTAGCGGCGGGGCGCGCGGGCCGGCGCGGGGTCAACAACCTCGCGCGCTGCGGACTGGCGCGGGGGGAGCCCCGCACCACGCCCACACTCTTGAGGAGACGGGCGCTGCAATGCAATACTTAAAGTGAGTAGAACGCGCTAGCCGAGTGTTTATATGCATAAGAGCCGCAGGCGAGGGGAGATTAAGTCGAGGGTAAAATGGTTATTGATGGAATTATACATTAATAATAATAATAATGACATGAGTGCGTGTGAGCACAGAATATATAATAGTACTGACGTACAGAATGGAAACGGTCCGCCCCGCACCGATTCGAATTACCCCACCCCTCAAGGCGCAGATAGCCGGAAACCGCCAGAAACCAGTCGGGTGCGCGACGCGATGCGTGTCGGCCGCACGCACGGACCAACTGGTCCGTGGCCGCACGGCACTAAACTTTTGCGAAATGGGAATATATTGTGCATTGTATGGGTGTTTGGCATCAACCAAAGACAAGGAAAGGAGTTTTTTTCGATTTCCGAAGGACGAAAGAAGGTAGATAACCAACTTCAATTAGCAACATGTAACATTAGTAACTAGGGAAAGTAGGTTTAAAAGTTTGTTACCTATAATTTATAAATAGACTTATATTAGTAGGTAGGTATTAGTAAAATTAATTTGTTAATTATTTCCTATCAATATCTACAATTACATTCTCTAATTGTCTTTACAAAATGAATTAGGTATACACTCATTCACTTATTTTTAAACACTTAATTTAGACAAACGATAAGTTTAATTATAAGTACTACGATAATTAGATTACCTACTCATTTTATTTTACATTACAACGTTGCTCGCGCTCAACGAACGGCGCGGCATTCACTTTCCGCAGCTATCTCTTTCTATCTCTTTTTGCGATAGTCTTACGCACACATTGACGCGTGTACAGACGTCGTCGTGCTTGTGTGGATTCAGGAACGCGTGTTTTGTGCGTCGTGTCCGCCGTGTGGTGTGAGCCAACTTTGGGGGCGGCAGGCGTAAGCGTTTGCCTTTGGAATCCAAAAGTTTAATGGTTACTTGAACTGAAATGTGTTTTTAACACAATCATTTTTAATTGATTGTGACATTGGAAGACATCTCCAATATTTTTATTTTTTCCTTTTTAATTTTTTTTTTGACGGTGGAAGCATTCTACACTTCCACTTAACGTAGATATAGTTAAGATGTAGGTATTATTTAGTTTTTTAACTAAGGGACCCAATACATCCCTGTATTGTTTTTTTATATAATTATTTTTTTTTATTTACTTAATTCTATATTTGTATGATTTTTTTAATTTGTAATTTATTATATTTTAATTTGAAAAGATGACTTTCTGCCAAGTTTCTTGCGGCGCATTCTTCTTGGCAATGATGGTCCTTACGAAAGCGCTGATAGTTTTATTGTTCAAAACACATGTATAATTACAATATGAACCCTGGAGACTGTGTTAGTTTTCACTGTGTTACAGTCTCCAGTGGAAGCTCTTATCATGAACATAGATTCGTTGTTAAGAACAAACAGACTATCAATTTAAAAAAGAGAAAAAGTTACATATAAAATACTATTAGCTTAAAATAACCATCACCACCACTTTACATCATATAGTGTACGTGAGCGTGAATGTGTGTCAGTGTGTGCGTGTGTGTGTATGTACATTATGTACATTCTGTTTTATAATTTGATTTCTAGACGAATTCTTCTCAACAGGGTTTTTCCGAACTGGTGGTAGATTGTTTAACTTTCATAAGTGCTTGTTCTTAGAGCCTAAATAGACACTAATAGTAACCATATGTTCACTGCAAATTAATTAACATAATTTTTTTTTCATTTCACCTCGTCCTGTTTGCGACTGGTCTCGTTCGCAATTCGTCCCGTTAGCAAATCGTCCAAATTCGAAGTGCGTTTCCGGGACGAATTGCGAACGGAACCAGTTACGAACGGGACGACGTACGTTGCGGGACAATCTGCAAACGGGACGACTTACAATCGGGACCATACGCGAGGTATAAAGAGTCGGGAAGATTGATCAAGAACTCACGCGTCCAACAGCTTCAGCAGCAGCCTCCCGTAAGCTCTGTACTCGTCGTCCCCAAACTCCCCGGGGTGGTGTCTGGCATACTCGTAGGTGTCGCAGAACTGGTGTACGAGCTTCTGACCGCGGCCGTCCAGCGGAGCCGCCAGCGAGGACAGGAGGAAGGCGCGGAGGGACTCGCGCGGGTGTCGGCGCAGGCACGGGTCTTGGCGGGCTATTTCGTCCTCTGGATGAACCATGATACAAATTAACTGTAGTATATTGAAGAAAGAGATACACTAATAATAGCGCACCAAAAAACTAATATATATAAATCTCGAGTCACTGTGTTTGTTATAGAACTCCTCCGAAACGGCTTGACCTATTTTTTTTTTTTTTTTTTTTTTCTAATATTTTAACGAGGCTTGAGTACACCTAATGTGACTATGTCAGCCTCATGGGAAGCCACAGAAAACTACAATACTCTTAATTGTTTCCTAACTCAGAGATGAAGTCTCTGTATAAAAGCATTTCTGATGAATTTGTATATCAGTACCGCATCATCCGACACCGGCTTACTCAGAACTACATTTACACCACCATTATACAAGTTTAAATGAGCCAAATATTTCTTCCTAACGTCTCCAATCTGGTCACATTCCAGAAGGAAGTGCAAGAGGTCCTCGGTTCTGTTACAACCCCTACACAAGGGTGACTGCATGACTCTCATTAAATTAAAAAAACAATTCAGTGGAATGTGACCAGATCGAACACGTAAAGCTGACACAAGCAGGTCCCTGGAAAGGCCGGCACAATTGACCGATTTTTATGAAACTATTTTCTCTGTATTTGGTACGTCTGAGAATAGGCCAGGGGTCGCCAAATGGCGGACCGTGGTCCGGATCTGGACTGCCGAACCATTTTGTGCGGACCGCGAGAACACAGCAACTTGCACTACAGAGTACGTAATTTAATGAAAATATATCCCCCGCGTTATCTTTGTTGACATCAATTCGAAAACGAGCAGGCGAAGTAACAAGATAACAAGCGAGAAAGACTTCAAACTTCAGACAGATAGTCTGCAACAAAAAATGACATTTTTCTCATTGATATGAAAAAAATACCTTTGTTATTTCCGTAATTAAATTTGTTTAACAAATATGTTTTTCTATAAAATGTTGTGTGGACCGCAATGGTCATTTGATTTTTTAAAACGGACCCCGAGCAAAACTAATTAGTGACCCTGTTGTAGGCTATTTTTCATATACCTACACCTATTCTTTGCAGATGGAGTCACGGGCAACAGCTAGTTAAACATATAAAATGCAATAATTGTAGTTTGTCATGCTGAAGACAACAAAGAAAAGGATAACCATTCTGTGAGAATAATAAAATATGACATATCTTTACTTATAAACTCATCTGAATGTACCTAATGTCTTGACATCATCAACAGCTTTGAACCGGTAGTGGTACGGCTGCTGGGGCTCCAGGATGTAATGCGAGGGCTCCGTGCTGATCAACCGTGGCTCGTGCATGATGCGAGGTACCGCTTCGATGCGTCGCTCGATCTCTTTCTTCAGGCACTACAACAGAATATTTATTTCATTAATTGCTTCAGAATTAAAGGCTACAAATTAATAATTTGGGATTGAACGTATTCATTATGCTAAATTACTACTGTAACTAAAGCAGATAGGCAATTTTAAGGCATTTTTTGTATTTAAAAACTAGTTGATGTACGTGTTACGTAGCATCAAAAATAACTTCAAATTTCTAAAATATAAACATTTGTTACGCTAAAATGAGCTAGGATTTGTTTATTTTATAATTTATATTCACTTTTTTTGAATCACTTCCTATAGGAGCGTGAGGGCCTCTCCTAGATCTCAATGCGAATCTTGTTATTTGTCTCTTTGCGAAAATAAACAGGATAACGAACGTCAACACTCCACCGCTTATTATAAATATTATGTTCAATATACTTGTGAAGTCGTGCATTGTCTTACTTGTGAATCAACAAAATATATCACAAATAAATTAATGAAAAACACTGAACGAACACAATACACATGAATACTGTGTGTTACACAGACACAGATATCATATTTTTTAGACTGACAGTGACAATGACAATGACATTAACTTGACAGTGACTGTGACATTTGTTTTTTTTTCGGTACAGTCTCCATCTGAAGAAGTCAAAGGATTTTACAATCATACAGTCCTGAAAGGTTATGCGCACTCTATTTTTTAACGTTTTTTTTTAGACGGACTGCAGCGTAACTGCAACTGCCGACTAGCTGTAACCTTCAGTCGCAGCTGGCATGCTAGTGAAAATGTATGGCCAGTCAGCAGTTGGCACTGTTGGCAGTTACGTTGCAGTTAGAATGCAGTCCGTCTGTACCGGCCCTTAAACTTTTCGACGCCAAAGACACATATATCTGCACCGCAGTTTCTACGCCAACGACGGATATATCAGACACGGCGTGCAGAGCAATATTTACCTACATGCATTTCCGTAGGGTTCAACTTCGCGTTTGACATTCCGTTGTCATGGCGTATGAGTGAGAGCTGTTGTATTTGACAGAGCGTTGAAAAGGTTAAAGACATTCAAATGTGTTTCATTTCAACGTCTGCCCGTAATAAAACTAAGGGTCGGCAAGGCACCTGTGATTCCCCTCGTGTTGCGGGTGTCCATGGGCGACGGTGATCGCTTTCCAAAAAAAATTAAAAATGTTATGCAGCGCAGCCTTTTTCATGGCGGACCTATCACGATCCGCAGGCCCTTAGATACTAGTTTATTTGCTCGAGTACCCTTGCCTGGGGCTCACAGACCCAGAACAGAAGATGGGTAATAATAATAATAATAATAATCAATTTATTGTGAAGAATTTAGGTACAGTAACATAGGTGTTCAATAATGCACTCTTATTATAAATCTCACTAAACTCTTACCCTACTCTTACTTACTAATGTATTAACATAATTCTATGTCGTTCAGGCACAAACACTAAATTACTTAAATAATTTTGATTGCCCTTATAATCTAAGCCTTCATACAACTTAAAATAACTTGTAGTTTTTGAATGAGGCCTTTAACGTTTTATTACCTTCGATTCGATTCGAAACTCTAAATTCTCCTAATGTATGCGCTAAATTACACATGAAATGTAAAGTCTGGCAAAAAAAGAGTAGAAATTAAAAAGTGGCAACACTGTAGTGTCGTCCCTCTTTATTCGTACACAAGAAAAGAGGGACGACACTACAGTGTTGCCACTTTTTAATTTCTACTCTTTTTTGCCAGTCTATAACGTTGTTTTTTTTTGTGAGGAAAACATCATAAGGAAAACCTGCATCCAACTCTAAGTTCGCAATCTAAACTGAGCCCGCGTGACCGCGTGAGAAGAGAACCCACCCTCTACGCCTAACCTCTGCTGGACGTACCTACACGCCTAAAATGATGATTTGAATTGGTCGCACATGTATAGATAGTTGGTTCTAGTCCCAACAAGCGATTTTTTAAAAATCCAAAATACTGTATTTTTAGTTTTTAATTTGTTGAAAATAAATAATAAAACCGCCTTCAAAAAACATCCAAGAAAATTATGATTAAGTAGGTATATGAAATATCTTTCTACTACTTGAAGTCGGTGCCTCAGAATGAGCCAGCAGGAGTGGTAGAAGCCTACAGATGGTACCTAGATGCAGATAAGTTAGATGACTAGATCCACTCCTGCTGGCAACTACTCCAGTGGCGTTCTTTTTTTCCACTCTGTATACAGGCTGATTCAGGAATCATGAGCAGTAGTGAAAGGGGTGATAAGGGCCACACTGAGCAACTTTCACTATGGGACCACGCACGGAATCGCAAAAAAAATCTGCTGTCCCATACGGGAACGTAGCAAAATATATACTTAGGTCATACTGAAAGTTTCTGGATTCTAAAAAATAAGACTGCGCATTATCGTTATGACACATTTATTGTTTTTCAAAGTATATACCATCCCTATTTACACACTTTTGCATTCGCTGGAACCATTGTGAAAAGCAGTGGGTCCAGTCTTCCTTAGGGACTTCTTCGATGGCCTCGTGGAAAGCATTCACTGCCATTTCCGGACTTGTAAACCGTAAACCTCTAAGTTTATCTTTAATCTTTGGGAACAAAAAGAAATCGCATGGTGCAAGATCAGGGCTGTATGGCGGATGAGTCATTAATTCTACATTTGAGGCCTCCAAATACGCATTCGTTGCTTTAGCGGAATGTGCCGACGCGTTGTCGTGATGAAGGACTATTTTGCTACGGGGACGCTTTTCACGAATTCCTAAGGTAGTACGAATTTGCTGACATGTAATTTTTTTGTCAGTTTCAATTTGTTGTCGTACAGTATTAATATTAATATCGGTAACCGCAGTTGCTGGCCGGCCTTCATGTTCATCGTCATGGAGTTGGTCACGTCCTCGTCTAAACTCACTAAACCACGAATAGACAGAGCTACGACATGGGGCTTCATCACCAAAAGCTAATTAATAGAAGTCTTTGACAACTCTCTTGCTGACTTAATCCACATCGGAAATCGTAAAAAATCATGGATCGAAAATTTTCACGACTTAAATTCATTGCAACAGCGACACACAAATTTCAATCCAACACCACGATGAAAAAACAAATGACAGTCTCGTAAATTAAAAAGTAATATACTGCCAGAGAGTTATTTTTTCAAATCCTATTATTGCTTTTTTAATTTTCTTTTTATAAGTGGCCAGTTCCAGAAACTTTCAGTATGCCCCACGTAAAGTTTAAAACGAATAATGGACGAAATACCTACATAATGGTCATAATATATACTAAAATTTTCTATGCAACTATTGATAAAACGAACTTTTTTAATCGTGTAATCTACAGATTGGTTTAGGTTAGGTTAGGTTTATTTTATGAAAATCCTGTAAAGTTGAGAATTTGAAAGAAAATTGCATTATAATATCAAATGACCATTATGTATTTCGTCCATTATTAATTTTAAACTTTATATATTTTGATACCGTCCCATACATTTCGGATTGTTAGCGATAAATTAACTCTTGGTTACTTAAATGTTTTTTTTTTCGCGATTTCGAGTTTGGTCCGATAGTAAAAATAGCTCAGTGTGAATCTTCCCATCATCCCTTTCAGTCCTGAGTGCTTAGTATAAGTTTTTACTTCACCAAATACTTCTCGATCGCGTTTACGTAAAAAAATCAATTCTATGGAAACATGTGACAGCGCCTCCGCGCTCGCGCGTCCATGTTTCCATAGAATTGAATTTTTTACGTAAACTCGATCGAGAAGTATTTCGTGAAGTAAAAACTTATACTACGCACTCTGCTCTGCTCATGACTCCTGAATCACCCTGTAAACTTAATTACTTTGAGGTAAATTTATAAATAAAAAGGTGGTTAAGGCCTCTCAAGCAGAGCATAGTGGGTTCCAGCTTGAGCTTTACTGTGAAAAAAAATATCGTGAAAAAACCTGTACACACGTTCGAAGAAATTCAATAGTGTGTGTGAAGTTCCCAATCCGCACTGTGCCCGTGTGGAAACTACGGCCCAAACCCTCGCATTACGATGGATGGGAATGATAAATTTATATTTTTTATGAATAACTTCTAAAACGTTAACACTTACAATCGTTCTTTCTTAGTATTTGATTATTTATTCATAGTATATCATACGCTGGCTGAACATAAAATTCCATCGTCATGATTCTTTCTATTCAACGTTGGGCGCGGCGCGGGCGCTTTGGCGGGAAACGCGACACGCATAGTAATTTTTTTCCAATATGGCGACTCAGACGTTTTTCAATATGGTCTCGGATATTGGTCATCAACTGGCCGCCACAATGGTTTCGTGTTCAAATAAGGCACGTTATATTCCACTATAAAACGCGATGCAGTGTATGTTACATACATATCACTGATTCATTTCATAGTAAGTAATAGGTCATGATAGAATGGTGCTGTTGTTGTTGAATGGCTTATTGTTAGAGAGTAGTTTGTCCTACCGCCGTCGAGGAAACGATTAGCTATCGACTATTTTCTCGCTCAAGAACAGTATTTTGTGCAATCGTTACATAATAAAACTTCTTAAAGTTGCGTACCGTGATTAGACCACGTGGCTTTGCCGAGTGGCCTAAATAAGGTACGAGAGTTTAAGACCTAAAGGCTCAGTTTCATTGGTCGATAATTCGGCCGATATACAGCATGCGGTGACTCCCCGCAGGTGGTGTAACGACTAGTGAAACTCATAAGTCGACAACTCGGTCGATATAAAGCGTGCGATGAATTCTCGCAGGCGGTATAACGACTAGTGAAACTCATTATGTCGATAATTGTTCCCCGAATGCGGGCCCCATGGCATGCGTTATGTAATCTTCCGCACTCTGCGTGCGGGCCCTGACGACCAATGAAAACGGTTCCCCGAATACAGGCTCTATGGCATGCGTTATCGAAATCTACCGCACTCCGCATGCGGGCCCTATCGACCAATGAAAACGGTTCCTCGAATGCGGGCTCTATGGCATGCGTTATAAAAATCTACCGCACCCCGCATGCGGGCCCTATCGACTAATAAAACTGAGCCCTAATTATGTCCAAATAATGGTGATATATAAAATTCAGCCTTCCTAAAATGCCGTAAGTGTCTGGTAACTGTATATCTTTGTTTATAACGATATCATATATGACATATCGCTGCTTTAATTTGATAGTGACACGACTCAAAATGAAGAGAGCGTTAAAATTGAACTTTAATTGGCATTGATCACTTTTTTACAATGTGGTCTAATTCCAAAACCATTTCGAGGAATAGGTTTATTAAATCTTTTTATAACATTGTAGTAAAAAAATATTAAATGATCGTGTGTATTTTTGCAAAATAATGTTTGACCTTTGTTTGACCTTTCTATGGGCATTAACTTTGAAATTCTTTGCAACAAGAAAAAAAACCGTCCGTCTAGTTTCTCTATACTATTCTCTGTCACTTCGACGTAGTTATCATGTGTCAGTTCAAGGATACTATTTTGAAAAACATTCTTCGCGTTTTTCACATTTTAATAATGGATTTATATATGAAGTGTTTCATTCCTACTTGTGGAAATGATTCTGTCAATAGCCCAAACAAATTAATTGTTCGCATTAGAGAAGAGTACCTGGGCGACCGAGCTCTGCTCGGGCAGAAACTCGGTACCAAGCGTTTTCCCAGAGATAAGACCAAGCTAGATCAATTTTTCATCCCCGAAAACCCCCAAATACCAAATTTCATCGAAATCGTTGGAACCGTTTCCGAGATCCTGATTATATACACCGGAGGGGTGGGGGTGGGGGGGGGTGAGAGGGGGGAGGGGATGCGGGGGAGGGAGCGTGAGGGTGTTAAAGGGGGGATGAAAATTTCATTGATTTTGCCGTAGGATGCACCGTTTTCAAGATATTTGACAAAAACACCGGAGGGGGTGGGGGGGGGGGGGGTGAGTCACGTTAAACTATCGTCCGTAAACCGACTTTACAGACAACCGGCTTTTCCTGTTCTGTGCTCCCAATAGGGAACGTGCACATAGACGGTGCTGCCAACTGGTGCCATAAGGGTGCCATCAATTTGAATGTTTTACCTTGATAAGTTTGTTTTACTGTCCGCATAGTGTCTCTTCTGTCGCATTAGTGCTGCCGCCTATAGTTACTGCACGTTCCCTATAATACTTTTTCTAACAAAAAAGTAACTTTTTCTCACAAAAGACGTTTTCTCATAAAAAATAAACTTAAAAAAAAAAAACTAAAAATCATGAAAAAAACGTGGAATCGAACCGAGGTCGGCTGGATGCGCGACCACCCGATTTCTAATGTGCCATTATGATCTGCTCGAAGTCGGCGAAATTTAGCTTTATATTCTAATGCAAACAAAAATAGCCGGAAAACACGAGTAAAAGCGATTTTCTGAAAATGAAACATAGCTAGATCAGTTTTTCATCCCCGAAAACCCCCACATACCAAATTTCATCGAAATCGTTGGAGCCGTTCCCGAGATCCTGATTATATATATATATATACATATATACAAGAATTGCTCGTTTAAAGGTATTAGATAGATAGATAGATTTACGAGAGGAGTGGTGCCGCAAAGTTAACTCAAAGTTTACACGATGTACTTAGTTATTGTTGCGAGGAGCATTTTAATGTAAGTATGGATTAAATCCGCTAAAGAACTTTCTAGGCAACACTTCTGACCATTTTATTTTATACATACAAAAAATACTATAGCCGTAAATCGTTTTTTGTACCTATTCTCTTGGAAGAATCGGCAACTTTAGTGTTATTGTTATTGTAATGTAAAGTGTCATTGTCAGATGACAAAACTAACCATCGATTGTGACACATTTTTTTTGTCATTATGTCTGTGGTTTATACACAGATTCAGCCGCGGCATGTAATTTACGAGAAGTCGTATCTCAAATTTTCATTAAATTATAAAAAATATTGGAGTGATGAATAGCTGAAATATTCAAATTAGTTTCTTAAAATGCTCTATATTTTCGATAAAAAAAATAAAAAGGGGGGGTTAGAAAAAATGAACAATCCCAATTGAATAGTGACATATTTCAAAATGTACTGCCCTAGAATTTTGAGTTGTGTCACTATCAAATTAAAGCACCGATGTGTAAAAACTAGCCTTCCTAAAATGACGTAAGTTAGCATGGTTTTTTTCCACCTTTGATACCTAGTTACCTGTAAAATGGCCCCGTATTCAGCTTAGCGAGTATCCTTTCTTTTCTAAGTTTATGTTAAACTGCCGATCCTAATAATTTCAACTATCCTAAAATGACGTAAGTCTGGGGTGACTGGGATCTTGGACTATTATAGCTCTTTTCTCTCTCTCATTGAACAATCTACTACTCCCATTCTACGTAGGTACGAGTACATAGAGCTGAAAAACATCACCTCGCTCGTGACCTCCCGTTTAGCGCGGTCCCTGTCGCCGGCTGACTTGACATGCTCCCGCTAAAACGGACGGCCTTGGTATTACGAAACATGTCGACATTGATAATATATCGACATCATAATAATATTTCTACAAATAACAAAAATTAAAAACTCCCGACATTTTATTAGGTTTCCTTACCCGAAGAGCGACAGACCAGCTAATCCATCACTTCAGTGGGTCTGTACCTCTACCATGAGTTTACACTAGTTTACGTGAGCGTACTCGCTAGCGACGGCGTAAATGATTTGTATTATTACGTATTGTAAATTTAGTGTAATTAATTGTATTTTTGTGAATTTATACGTACCTATAATAATTTGACATGTAAAATTTTTAATTTTATCAATAAATTAATATGAATATGAATATGAATATGGAGAATTGTACTTCCGTAAGTGACCGCTAGAGGCGCTGTACACAATTCTCTATACAAATCATTTACGCCGTCGCTAGCGAGTACGGTCACTGTAAACTAGTGTAACTCATGGTAGAGGTACTAGTGTAAACTCATGGTAGAGGTACTGATATCGAGCATTTCAACCGTAGGCCTTTTTAGGGTTTCGTACCCAAATGGCAAAAAAACGGAACCCTTATGGATTTGTCATGTCTAGACATCGGATTATATGCACTATAACGACCGCTTTAGCCTAGTTGGTAGTGACCCTGCCTACGAAGCAAGAGGTCCTGGGTTCAAATCCCGGTAAGGGCATTTATTTGTGTGATGAGCACGAATATTTGTTCCTGAGTTATGGATGTTTTCTATGTATTTAAGTATTTATTTATCTATATAAGTATGTTTATCGTCGTCTAGTACCCATAGTACAAGCTTTGCTTAGTTTGGGACTAGGTCGATTTGTGTAAGATTGTCCCCTAATATTTTTTTTTTTTTTTTTTTTTATCAAACTGGCAAAATATGCATGCAAATATGCACTAAAAAAGGACGAAATATGCACAATTAAAAACCATTTATTATTAGAACTTACGATTATTTTCACAATAGAATATTTTACAACACACCTAACATGCATATAATGCGATGTCTAGTCATGTCTGGCTGTCTGTCCGTCCGTATGTCACAGTCACTTTTTTCCGAAACTATAAAAACTATACTGTTGAAACTTGGTAAGTAGATGTATTCTGTGAACCGCATTAAGATATTCACACAAAAAAGAAAAAAAAAACAATAAATTTTTGGGGGTTCCCCATACTTAGAACTGGAAATCAAAAATTTTTTTTCATCAAACCCATACGTGTGGGGTATCTATGGATAGGTCTTCAAAAATGATATTGAGGTTTCTAATATATTTTTTTTCTAAACTGAATTGTTTGCGTGAGAGCCACTTCCAAAGTGGTAAAATGTGTGTCCCCCCTGTAACTTCTAAAATAAGAGAATGATAAAACTAAAAAAATATATGATGTACATTACCGTGTAAACTTCCACCGAAAATTGGTTTGAACGAGATCTAGTAAGTAGTTTTTTTTAAAACGTCATAATTCGTAAACCGCAATTTTTTATACCGGGTTATTTGTAATTCACTAGCATCCTTTTAACCCTAAACTCCTACCACTTAAACAAATCTTTTTTGTTTTACGACTTTTGTCATAACTTTATATTTTTGGTGTAATAACGTTTTGAAAATTTGAGATTACCTGTATTTTTACGATACTCTGTGCCGTACCTACTTCATTTTAAAAAGTCGTATAACAAAAAAACATTTGTTTAAGTGGTAGGAGTTTAGGGTTAAAAGGATGCTAGTGAATTACAAATAACCCTGTAGATAATGGTACGGAACCCTGCGTGCGCGAGTCCGGCTCATTACATCATACATTTACATACATTTTTGTTTAATTGATAAAGTTAAATTTGTTCCAATATGGATTTAAATTGTAACTTTTATACTTTTGTTTCATCCGAACTAAGTTAGACAAAATCAATACTTACGTCACGCGGCGGACGCGACGTACAAATACGCGTTCTTGAATCTACATAAGCACGACGACGTCTGTACACGCGTACGCCTACATACATCGCGCGCGCACTCTTCTGGATTCCGGCGGGGTCCGGCAATCTGCGCCTTGAGGGGTGGGGTAACTCGAATCGGTGCTGGGTGGAGCGTGTCCATTCTGTACGTTAGTACTATTATCTTTGATCAATTATAACTGTAGATCCACAGTCGCGCGCCCGAAAATGTCCGAGCCAAATGAGCGCCACTTTGATAAAAGTGGCCTTCTTTTTTCTCAGTACGTTGCGTGAAAATGTCAAGTTTAGCTGTCAAGTGTCAACCGAAATTCGACTGTAATGAAGTAAAGACTACGTTCAAATTTCTGTGTAGGTGATGATTTTAATTGTTATGCAAACAAATAAAAAAGTTCGGACATTTTTTGAAGGGGATTTTGTTCGGCAATGTGTATCTTCAGTTATAATTGATCAAAGACTTATATATTCTGTGCTTACGTCGTCTGTATTTCCCGATATATTAAACCTATTATAGGGCTCTTCAAGGCGAGTGAATAGGCTGTTATGAACCATTGAAAACCTTTGGGCTCATCAGCATTTTGTGAGTTTGGGGTTAATAACGGGTCAGTTTTATGCAAAATATACTTACTACAAATTAAAATGATCTCTACGACAAAGGAATATGTGCCAAATTTCAAGTACAATACGTTTACTTTTAGTTTACCACTGACATGGCTTGCCTTCATTTCATTTCCAACTTTAACATCATACAAATAAAGTAGCTATTACAAAATCTGCAAACGTGGGTAACAGTATTCTACAATTGGCTTTATTTGTAGGTCGTTAAAGTTGAATATGAAATGAAGGCAAACCATCTGTCAGTGGTAAACTTTATGTAATTTTACTATTTATATCTTACTTTGTTTAGGCTCTGCGTTGTCTGCCAGTCAGGTATAAGTTTACCTAATACCGCTCGCATAGATTTGGGACTGATGATTTATTCTGCGCTGTCCGCAAAAGCTACCGTGCTTAGTCAGGGTTGCTAGTACGCAGCGTCGAAACGTCGACGCGTGCGCATAGCTCCGCGTGCCGCCATTGTACCCGATGCGCGTGAGCGGCATACGAAGCGTCAGTGATTTTGCAAGAGAGAGCGAAGGGTTTCGGGTGTGAGTGGAGATTAACTCAAAATATAAAACTGTAGAGTCCATAGAAACAAAACTAACAAAAGTTACCTTTAACTTTGGCTATGAAAACCACAAGCACATATATCTGAATCGAAAGTTACTAATTTACCAAATGTAAGGTAAACGTCCGCGCGTCCCTGTGGTCGACACGACCCAATACTTTGGCACCTTCAATCTTATGTCATAGTATGAGAGGTGACAGATGGGTGTCATCTATTAGGCATTGAGGAGTTGAGCATTGGTACGTTTACCTTAAAATAAAATATCGAATGATTATGTCGGAAAGTTTTTTCCGAAACCGTGAAGTTTTTAAGATTGTAATGGGGTCTAAACGATGCCGACGATGTCGTCCTGAGAATAATTTATTAAATCAGGCGTTGCTTAGCTTTTTTTGGAGGTCGTAGGCTATTTTTTATACCCCTATTCTTCGCAAACGGAGTCGCGGGCGACAGCTAGTTTTATTTATAGTTATTACACAAGTTATTTATTTAAATTTGAAAAATCATCAGGTATGCCTTTTATTTCACAAAAGATTTAATGGTTACTTACTTAAAAGTAAAATGGCCCAAAAACTTATTTAATTAATTAATAAAACGTAAAACATAAACCAGCGGCAGATTCGTATGTTAGCATAGGATGAGATAAGCCGCGGTCTCACAAGCTATTTGCTAACAGTAACACTGCTTATCGCGTAGCAGGTTCCGTAGATAAGAAAAAGAACAAAAAAACCACTTCCTGTCTGCTTCCTTCCATACTGTTTTTGTGATTAATAGTTTTAATTTGTCTCATTGTTTTTCACCTCACTAGCTCGGAAAGCCCTTTTTGTTTGTTTGACATCTATTGAGAAAATCGCTTTTTATCCACATGTGAAGAAAGAGTTTTGACATTTGAAGGCAGCTTACGTGATATTTATTTGACAGCTAACAAAACGTAAAACGTTAAAAGTGCTGAATTTTTAACATCACAATTAATGAATTGCATCGAGTAAAAACACTAAATACAGTCTTACAACTTTATCTTAATTCATAAATATCAGCAATCATCATTAACCTTCATTCTTGTTGCAAAAACGGATAAAATGTTCTGACAGTCTAAGTAAGTCGATGTGCGAACAAAACGCATCCGAAATAATAAAAAAAAACTTAAGTCAAAACTTTTCAATTAATTATTTTGAGTGAATAAATAAATAATAATTGATAGTACAAACCCTTTTTCTTATTTTCCTCGCTGTAGTGAGGTGAAAAGTTTTGTGTTATACACGGGTGAAAAGTTATTTTACGTCTCGTGTGTTGAAACACTCGCTATCGAAAGGATTCTATTTTTGAACCACTCGCTTCGCTCGTGGTCAATCATAGAATCCTTTCGATAGCTTGTGTTTCAAATGGACACTCGCAGGTAAAATACAACTTTCCCCCCTTGTATAACAAATAACTATTCTTTACTTTTGTGGGGATAGGCCACCAGGGCCGAATTTACAACGTCGTGGCCCGCAGGCAATGGCTATTCTCGGGGCTCACTTTCAGCCAGCTATCAACCGCACTTTTCAAGATTATTTTCGTACTAACGTATTACAGTGTCCCACTGCTGGCGGCAAAGGCCTCCCCTTTGGTCCTCCATAGCTATCCCTGTTTTGAGCCAAATCTGGCTAATCGTTTAATTCCGCATCTCGTCACGCCATCTGCGTCTGACAAGATCTATAGCTCAGTGAAATCAACTCTTGCAACTTCTTGCGCTCGCGGGGCCCTTTGGCGATGCGGAGCCCCTAGGCAGGTAATGGTAATCCGGTCCTCTAGTGTAGCCCATCACAACATAATGGAGAAATCTTTCTCTAGACAGAGTTATGCCTGCGGACCGAAGGCCATAGGAAGATAGTTGGAAGTCGTATACAGCGGACTTGAGAAACTTTGATAGCGTGATGCAGGATGTAGCAGTTTCTAATCGCCAGACTCAAGTGGCAGTGGGCAGGGCACATCGCTCGTAGAACTGATGGCCGATGGGCAAAAAGGTTCTCGAGTGGCGTCCACGGACCGGAAGACGCAGTGTAGGTAGGCCTCCAACAAGATGGAGCAACGACCTGGTTAAGATTGCGTGATCGCGTTGGATGCGGATGGCACGGGACCGATCTATCTGGCGAGCATTGGGGAGGCCTATGTTCAGCAGTGTTCGTCTTTCGGCTGAAATGATGATGATATGAATCTGTTTGAAGTCGGTGACTCAGCACGAGCCAGCAGGAGTGGTAGAAACCCAGTAGATAGATGTACCTAGGCAAGTTTGATGACTATAACTAGGTCCACTCCTGCTGGCTCGTTCTGAGTCACCGACTAAAAACAGATTAGTAACGTATGGGTATTGCAGATGGGTAAGTAAAGTAGACCAGTTTGGGTCAGACCAATGGCTTGTTGTTCATCAGCGTAATACATTTGTGTTCTTATTTCTATTTACTGTTAAGTAGTTCAAGCTTTTGTTTAACCCCGGAAAGGAAGGCTGCTTCCAACGCGGAAGGAAACAAACAACTTAGAATAACAAACAATCTAAAAATATTAACAAGCGGAAAGCAGCCAGGACATCCTTTCCCATTATGGTTTAGTGTCTCCATCGCATCCAGACGCGAGTATAACGCCGTTTGAGGTTCAAATTATGGCGATGGTGGCCATTTTGTATCGTCGGCGCGTACGCAGTTTCCTGCTTCGAAAAGAGCTACCTACCCATTGTCTTATGGGAGGGATGCGTGTGACGCGCATACTGATCTGAATAGTCAAGCCATCAAATAAAAAAAAACCAGCCAAGTGTGCGAGAAGGACTCGCGCACGAAGGGTTCCGTATTATCTATAAAAAATGGCAAAAATACACGTTTGTTGTATGGGAGCCCCCCTTAAATATTTTGTTTTATTTTAATTTCATTATTTATTTTTAAAATGAATATATAACTAAATATTTTGTGAATATTTCAAGCGTCTAACTGTTGCCATCATCAATCTCGACCAAAAGAATCATGTTTGTTGTATGGGAGCCCCCTTAAATATTTATTTTATTCTGTTCTTTAGTAAGTATTTGTTGTTATAGCGGCAACCGAAATACATCATCTGTGAAAATTTCTACTGTCTAGCTATCACGTTAGTGAGATACAGCCTGTACCTCTACCATGAGTTACACTAGTTTACAGTGACCGTACTCGCTAGCGACGGCGTAAATGATTTGTATGGAGAATTGTGTACAGCGCCTCTAGCGGTCACTTACGGAAGTACAATTCTCCATACAAATCATTTACGCCGTCGCTAGCGAGTACGGTCACTGTAAACTAGTGTATCTCATGGTAGAGGTCCAGGTGACAGACGGACGGACGGAGACGGACGAACAGCGAACTCTCAGTAATAGGGTCCCGTTTTTAACCTTGGGTACGGAACCCTAACAATGTGAAGCAACTGTTTAAACAGGGTTTTGGGATGTTTGTTGGGGTTGTGGCTTTTATGTTGATAAAATATTCTTTGTCGTCTAAGTTACTCGTATGGAGTAGGTACTAGCTGTTGCCTGCGACTCACTCTGTCTGTGAAGAATGCGTTTACTTATCGGTGGTTTATCGCTATTCCGCGGAACTGTCAATTTTTCGGGACGAAAAGTATCCTTACATGTTAATTCAGGTTAGAACCTATCTGCGTGCAAACGTTCATCATAATCCGTCAAACGTAGGTAACTTGAAAGAGAAGGTATAAGTTGGCAGCCGACTCCACGCAGCAGCAGCAGACGACGTGTCGCTAGCTTCGCGAACTTATACCTTATTTCTATGAAATTCCCTCCGTAGCTAGCGTAGCTAGCGACACGTCGTCTGCTGCTGCTGCGTGGAGTCGGCTGCCAACTACCTTAACAAAAATCCACACATCCAGCCATACAAACTTTCATGTTTTATATTAGAGGGATTAGAGTGAGGCAAACAAGCAAGCGTATCATCTGATGGGAAATGATCACCACCGCCCGTGGAATACCAACAGTCAAGGAGAGTCACTGGTCTATTGGCGGCCTTTTGTCGTCTAAGTAAAAGTCACCACAAGCCGGGAGCGCGGGCCGCCGACGGAGCGTGCCTAGCGCGCTCTATAACACTGAATCAAATATACGGTGACACACACCGGCAGCGCGGCACACCGTATTTGATTCAGTGTTATTGATCGCGCTGGGCATGCTCCGTCGGCGCCTCGCGCTCCCGGTTTGTTGTGGCCTTTAGTGAAGTATAGATAGAGTATGAAGTTAAATATAGAGTATATCGTGGTAGCCTAGTGGCATGAACTTATCAAGTAGAGGATCGTGGGTTCGAGCCTGGGCTCACAACTCTGACTTTTTCCAAATTTATGTGCGAAATTTACATTAGAAATTTACTATGAGCTTTACCGTGCAGTAAGGAAACTTGCACGCACCTGAGAAAAAATTCAATGACCAGAGGCCTGTTGCATAACAAAGTAGGTACAACTATATTACAAGCGGAACTCTCGCTTCAGTTATATTAACTAGAAAGGGAGTTCCGCTTGTAATATTAAGTTGTACTTAGTTATGCAACAGGCCCCTGAATCGAGTTTTCCGCTTTAGCCAGCCTGTAAATGGAACTTAAAACTTCCCTGTGTTTCCAGTCTTAAAATAGCCTTTTGCTTATCGAAGTTAGTAGGAAAATCACATAATTTTTTTCTTACATCATAAAATCTACCATATAGTCGACATAAACGCACAGATTTGACATGGATACGCCCTTAACTTTACTTAAGGTATAAAGGCCGAGCCAATCAACCGTATTGTCGTACGGTACTAACGATTGTACGAACATCACGATTCACGATAGAGCCCATAAGGGCACATTAGTCAATTTACTTTTTCCTACGTGGGTGTCTGCTTTTCGAAGCCAGATGAATGGGCCGTGAGGCCGTGAGGCAACTGATGACTCACTCATCAGCAATTACGCCTTCTCAGTTCGTTTGTAAGTAGCTTTGTATTGTAACTTAACATTGTATTACAATCGAAATTAGCGTGTAAAAATTTTAGTTATTCGAGAGTAGAATCGATTGCACTATTTTTTAAAGCAGGTTATGGTTTTTTATTCCCTTTTTATCGTGCCCACTCTAAGAGGGAAGTTGCACCAAGTAATAACTTACTTACCAGCATAGAATAGAACACATGGTGCCAAGTAAAATAATAATGGCCAAGCTTCTATCCACCGACCCGACATGGCATCTTAGGCTGGTCCCTGAAATTGACTTAAGTATAAGGAAGTTAGCTTAGCTATGAAGTATCTTTTTGTATTTATTTTTTCAACTTCATTTTTTATTACTTTTATACGGTCATCCCGTGAAATCATATATTTCATACTAAATACAAACTGAAATATAGATGCACAGAAAAAACCCCAGAAAAAAGACCAATGCTGGGAATCGAACCCAGGTCCTCAGCATTCCGTGCCGTGTGCCATACCCCTACACCACCACTGGTCTAGAGATTAGACACGAATCTTTCCTATACATCATACATTTCAGTCTGCTAAATCATCACCTTTTGCAGTGACAAGCGCTCATCTATGTTACACCCTCTATCGAGAGATTTTAACACTCCTTCGGAACTAACCGCTCACCTGGACAAGAGATGGCGCTACTGTGCAATTTTAAACAAGTTAGCTTAGCTATGAAGAATCTTTTTGTATTTATTTTTTCAACTTCATTTTTTATTACTTTTACGGTCATCCCGTGGGGTGTGCGGGGGGTACGGAGCGGTGCGGGGGGGGTGGAGGGTGCGGGTTCTTTGGGTGGGGGGGGGGGTGCGGGGGGTGCGGGGTTGCTGTGCGGGGGTGAGCGGATTGGAGGGTGCGGTGGGGTTGCGGGGGGGCGGGTAATTTTTTTTTATCGAGGAACAAACGAGAGCATTGATTGATGAAAAAGTGAATTGGATAAAAAAAATAAGTTGCCCAAATTACTAATTCCACGCGGACGGAGTCGCGGGCAAAAGCTAGTTGTATGTAAGATTGTTTAAATGGAAGTTGTGATTTCAAAATTTGCTAACTGTTTTTTTACCACTTCATGGTACCTACGCGATTTGGCTTCAAGTCAAATAGGTATGTAAATTCGGTGACAATGTAATTAATAGTCTGGTAGTGGAGTTCTGGTGGTCCGTCCAGGATCGTCTCCGCTGGATGGAACTCTTCAATGGTTAATAGTATCGACTTAAAACTTGATTCGGATATGTACTTAGTTTGAATGGCAATGCAAAGTACAGCCAACAAGAAATTGCCGTCGGAATAAAAAAGCTTGTATTAATTAAATTCAATAATAGGGTCGGTATCGATCATTCGCGATTGATTATCAGTTAATTAAACCGTATTTGAGTCAAATCTTTACTGTCAATTAAGTATTTGAATAACTAATGAGGTGACAAATACGGGTAAATAAAATATTCATGTTTCTCAGCAAGAAAGCTGTACCTATGCAAATTGCGCTTTACCGCAGGCAGGGTCACACTGTGACCCAATACGTCGACGCGTAGGTCGCGCCCACATCACAGGTAAAACACCAAGAAGATGCCTCCGACGCGAGGAATTTTCCAGGTACCCACAGCCCTTTAAAGTATTGGACGTTATTTAGAAGGGGACACTTCTTAATAATGACTAGTACGTACAAAGAGTGTCTAATTAGTATTCATCTGAGCGAGTGTAGTCCTCGTCGCGGTGGGGACGGGTTATTAGCCGGCGCCGCCTCCGCGCCCGGCCATATTGTTCCGACGCCTGCCCCGAGCGCCGCCGCGCCAAACGCTCTCCGACTAACGCTAATTTACTCTGTCAATATTTGAACTGTGGTGCCGCTACGACGATTTCACCAGAGGAAGCCGAGCCGGTGGCTGGGAAGGCAAGATGTCGGCATAGCTGATTGACTTTGATATACGGCTGTGTCACATCGAGCCAGCTCAATCCACCGGCGTTCTACTATCGAAGATCGCATCGTGATTGCACCCGTGCGGAGAAGAAATTCGGATCGCTCCCGATTCGCGTTTCGCGCCGCCCCGGAGAGGGCGCTCTGACAGCTGTCACGCAGCTTTCTCGGGCGGCCGTGGGACGAGTTCGCCGAGTATAATTTTTATTTATATCACACACGACGATGTTCCCGTAGAGTGCGACCGGCTGTGTACGTGCGTGGCGAAACGATACGAAAACACGAGAGAATGGCGAACGAGGAGGTTTTGGGGGCGCGGAAGACGATGTTCGTTTTAGTGATTGTTGTGGGTTGTTTCGCGTTGCTGTGGCCGCGGATCCTGGCGCCGCTGATGCTGGGGCAGGGCCAGCAGCTAAAGCCCAACCAGTTCGACCGGGACGCAGGTAACGGCGGTATTTATAACTCTAAGCTCAATGTCAATACCGCTGGACGCTGTGACGACCGCTGCCGTTTCGGACGGTTCACGCGTTTTAAATTTAATTATATGGCGCTCTGCGCTGAAAACCACCACTTTTACTCTGGCTAAATGGCTTTGTACAACGTCCTTTTTTAATTTGGCGGTGTGGTTGATTCGCGACGCAACTTTCCCAGTGCGTATTTGCGTTTCTCAGCGAGGCGGCTGAACAAATATGTCGCAGTCCAGCGGTTGACCGAGCATTACCTAATGTTGACATAAGATCTGATTGGAATGCCGTTAGCATCAAACTAGTTGGTCAACTTTGCTTCTATGACACCTTGTTCTTCTCCATCCAAATATGTGTCAGGGATATTAAACAGTAAAAGTATTTGAAAGTATTTCTGTAGGCACCTAAACTATGAAAACTAATTTTGTTATTTATGCCTTGGAATGTATAATATCCTGCATTATAATTAAAAATGTGGGAGTTTATCAATTTTTAGCAATTAACCTAAATTTCCTCATTCACATAGCTGGTTACAATCATAGTTAGCGGTAGTAATAATATAGATAAGCATTGGTATCACAAACTTTTTGCGTTGTTCTGTTGAAATATACTTACAGCTTATTATTCATAGTAAAGAAAAAATTGAGTGATAAGTATCACTCACATAAAAAAAATAGTACTATTTTTATGTTCACTAGTAGATCATGGATTAAATCTTCATTTTAATATTAACACAATGATAAATCATTAGAATTTTATTATTTTTCTAAATAGAAATCTAATTATATTAATTACACCAAAGTTTCTTAAAAAATGTAGTAATAAAACTTTTGTATTTTGACATAATAAATATGTTATCAAATGGTTAGAGGCAGTATTACCTTAATTATATATACTTGTACCTACCTATTTCCTTAAATTAATAACATATCTATTTTGTTTAACTATTACTCTGCATAGAAACATTAATGAAAACAATATTGAGAGATCATTAAGTCGCCCTACTAATTAACCACTACTAATTAACAAGTTATGCTTCTTTTGATGGAACATACAATTCAAAACTATTTGCCATTACTATAATCTAATCATATTTGCCTTAATATATGTATGTGCAATGTGAAAAATTTAATTTGTAAATAATTTAAGTGGTATCAATCACAGGAGGCATATGAATTGTTTTTGAGTAAGGGATTTACAAAAAATATCACACTAATCCAATCAGTTCTGTAAAACTAAAAAAAAAGTCCGCTAATCACTTTTTGTTTTCAGAGAATATATAACACAATTCTAGAGTTAAGAAAATGTTTTGGTAAATAAATAAGTTGTACACAGATTTAAATTGCATTGAGTTGCTATTCCATGCATGTCTCAATATTTTTTGTAAATATTATTGTAAAATATAATTTCATAGCGGGAGAAGTGTTTGATGAATTTGGCCATTGAGTCTCCCAATGAGGCTGGCATAGTCACACAGGTGCACTTAAGCCTCGAAAAAAAAAGAGGAAAAAAAAAATATAATTTAATTATTGTAAAAGATATTGTGGAAACTCCAACATAAACACTTTAATGAATCCTAAATCTGTGTATGACTTCAACATAAATTCTTCTCTTCTATTCATGTTGTCATACATTTAATGTAAATCAGATGTAATCGTAAATTTGTCCCTGTCACACAACCAATGTGACCCTACAGGATGCTGCGAAGTTATCTTCGCATCAGAAATGGCTGTCTTGGAACTAGTCAATGAAGTATGCAATTCAGCTGTTGGGACAGACGGCAAAATGTCTCCTTTTGCTGCTTCGGAATGCCGGAAAACTGTCAATGAGACCTGCGGGTTGGACATAGCTGCATTTCTGAAACGGAGTGATAATGTTGGCAAGACAACAAAGGTGTTGCTGCAGACTATGAAGCAGAGTAACGGCTCGTGCTTGAAAGAGCATTTCGGAGTGCCGGTGTGGAGTCTCGGAGCCCACACTGCGTTGAATTCTTGGACTTTAACTGACAGTTAGTAGTTTGTTTGGGAATGCTGTTTGATGTTTCTGAGTAAGGCATTTTATAGTGGCTTTTGTGGTACTAACTTTTATTTTTAAATTGTGCAAACAGTGAATGATAAAGTGACCGGAATGTTTCCTTAACCTAGACGTTTTTACTTCCGTGCAGCCATGATAAAAAACAGCCTGGATTTCCATTAAAGAAATAATCAAAATATCACACTCATTAAGAATAGATTTTTAAATCACGTTTAATTTCCATATCAATTAACGACTTTTAATTTCTAGGTCTCAGCTTATTTTTTGTGCTGTATAAAATTAGATTCTTAAGTGTATACAATGATATGTGTTTCAAGAATATTTTTAGCGGTATAAATAAACAGCATTTTCGCGTAGGCGGGAATCAAATTGATGCTATAGTTCTTTTTCCATAAAATAACTTAATAATTAAATATATTTAATTGATAAACATACAAAATGTTTCTAATAATATTCCAGTGCTTCTTTCGTCGTAGACTATTAATAGACATAGACATAACTTTAAACAACATCAAAAAAGAAAATACACTGTTTAATACACTGAGAAAAATAAAAACAACAATAATAACAATAAAAACAAAAAACACAGCAGTACTAAGGACGTTTTTAATCAAGATGTCTGTACAACACCAAATTCTTTTAAAATAAGTAATAGACCTGCAATTATTTATATTACTTTATAGAGGTCTCTACAGGGTTATTTTTAATTCACTGATATCCTCTTAACCCTGAATTCCTACCACTCAAACAAATGTTTTTTGTTTTACGACTTTTTAAAATGAAGCACTTTTTTTCCCATACAAATACACAGAGTATCGTAAAAATAAGAGGAAATCTCAAATTTTCAAAACGTTATTACACCAAAAATATTAAGTTATGACAAAAGCCGTAAAACAAAAAACATTTGTTTAAGTGGTAGGAGTTTAGGGTTAAAAGGATGCTAGTGAATTACAAATAACCCTATATACCATTCGTTTAAAGAAAAATTAATCATTCACTTGTGTGAATATTCATTCAAGTGAACCATCTGACTATGGACACCTGATTATCTAGGTTCTTAAAGGTATGACCGAAAACCAATGAAAAAACCGGCCAAGTGCTAGTCGGACTCGCGCACGAATGGTTCCGTACCATTATCTATAAAAAATGCAAAAAAATCACGTTTGTTGTATCAGTTGTATGGCAAAAAGTAGCAAAAAAAATCACGTTTGTTGTATGGGAGCCCCCTTAAATATTTATTTTATTCTGTGTTTTACTAATTTTGCTGTTACAGCGGCAACCGAAATTCATCATCTGTGAAAGTTTGAACTGTCTAGCTATCACGGTTCATGAGATACAGCCTAGTGACAGACGGACGGACAGACAGCGGAGCATCAGTAATAGGGTCCCGTTTTAACCCTTTGGGTACGGAATAACCATATCACAAAGAACCTGGACAATGCGGTGTCCATATCAATTGGCCATAAGTGTCTACGAAATTGTTAGATTGTATTGAAACGGAGTTTGGTGATAAGTTCATGGCTCTATAATACTGGCCTGCGCGGATACTTGGTATCACGCCAAGCTACGTCACATCCGCGTCATTTCCTGCGTAAAAAATTAAGATAGGTATAGTATAAATCTTCCTAGGTGAACTTTTCGCTTCGAGCTCTTATCTTTCAAAACAAACGGTATCGTCATAGTATTAAGGCGCTGTCAACACCAACGTCGGCGCACGCTGTCTGTTTGTATCGGAGTAAGGGAGATGCCGCTATTACTGGGCAGCCGGGTATATTGAAATTTATCGGGCAAATATTGAATTAAAAAAAAACTGTGGATTATTTGTGAAATATGACTCGTTAGCGGTTTAGGTATGAATATGTTGACTTCATGTTTTTAATTGCAGACGCATACGCCAAATAAATAAAGACATAGAACCGTTTAATGATGATTATAAGACCTATCTTTGCAATTATTTTCTATCGAGCCGATTTCGTCCAATTATGTATCGAGTCCGTCCACGGTCTTTGAAATATGATGAATATTAACATATAATTTTTTTGATGTGCTAGAACAAACAGTTTTTCTTAAAAAACTGTTTAAATGACATCAATTTCAACAAAATTAGGTGTTGTCAGCCTCTTAAGGTTCAAATTTAATGTAATGGCTCGAAGCAAAAAATTCACCTGGTAAGATTTATACTGTAAACAATCTTCAAGTGCAGTTACGAACATGTACAGTTACAGTTTTAGGAAGCCTAGTGGTTTGACCTAAGGCTTCTCAAGCAGCGGGTCGTGGGTTCGAGTCCGTGTTAGCACCTGTGAGTTTTTGAAATTTACGTGCGAAATTACATTTGAATTTCAGGCATAGATTGATTTTTTTCGCATGTTTGTGCAGGTTTCCTCGTGAACCTTCACCGTAAAGCTCATGATAAATTTCGAATGTGATATCCGAAAATATCAGAGGTGACTCGAACCCACGATCCTCTGCTTGATAGGCCATAGGTCGAACTACTAGGCTACCGCGGGTTATCCGAACTTCATCGTTTGATAAATAAAGCAAAGTTGTACAGTAAAATTACGTAAAGTTTACCACTGACAGATGGTTCGCCTTCATTTCATATTCAACTTTAACGACCTACAAATAAAGCCAATTTTAGAATACTGTTACCCACGTTTGCAGATTTTGCAATAGCTACTTTGTTTGTATGGTGTTAAAGTTGGAAATAAAATGAAGGCAAGCCATCTGTCAGTGGTAAACTAAAAGTAAACGTATTGTATCATTAAAAACTTAAATTAAGCTTTCTTTAAGTTAGTTTGAAAGGAAACGTCTATGTCACTATAAAATGTCTAAGTTCGTTCGTACCTATATTTAACACCTGTTTTGTGAGATCGGCATTCTAACATGCATGGATATTAGTGTGTAATTCTAAATAATAATTACCTATAGTGTATAAAACTAAAAAACTCACTAATGATAAACCATATATGTCATTTTATGACGAATAAATTTTTTTGAAAACGATACAGTATATGAAATTCGGGTATAGGTAGTGCCATTCACGAAGACGCGTGAATTTGTCAAAATTAGACATTAATGACAGTAATAAGAACCACGACACGCGTCATCATGAACGACTCTAATTAAACGATAGAGAACTGGCATGGCAACCCTAGTAATAACCAGATGATCTACTTGGATGATTCGGATATTGCTAAATTAAGTGGTACGTGGGTGGTCTGGTCCAGTTGGTCCGCTTTTAGCTGTGCAATTAATGGCACCGTTTTGTCATCGCCGACGTTTCAGTGTCATTCCTCACACACAGCGCGAGAGTTAGGCGCAAGCCACACAGAAGAGACGTGGGAACGGCGCCCCTTGAATCAGTTTTCGTACGAAATGTACTTCTAGAAGCGTCGCAATCCAATGGAGATAGAAGAGACGGGGCGGAGACGGGGTCTGCGAACAAACCACGCGGACTGCGAGCGACGCACCCTCGTCCCACGTCTCTTCTTCGGGCCGCAGGTTTTATTTTTGGCTAATAGCCGTTTTAGGCTGACCAATGTTGTAGAGAATTAAGCTTTTAACTTTTTGAAGTAAAGAAAAAGACAAAGGTAAATTCGGTTGTTAAACTTAAAGGTCACAGATTGTTCACGTTTTTACCAATTGCTGTAGGTATAGGTAGATTCCTGTAGAAGGTCCCGAACTTCTGCCAGATAACAGAAAACTGTATCAGAATCATCTGCCATTTCTACAAAAATGTGTTTACGAAAATTATCTATCTATCTATCTATCTAATACCTTTAAACGAGCAATTCTTGTATATATGTATATATATATAATCAGGATCTCGGAAACGGCTCCAACGATTTCGATGAAATTTGGTATGTGGGGGTTTTCGGGGATGGAAAAACTGATCTAGCTATGTTTCATTTTCAGAAAATCGCTTTTACTCGTGTTTTCCGGCTATTTTTGTTTGCATTAGAATATAAAGCTAAATTTCGCCGACTTCGAGCAGATCATAATGGCACATTAGAAATCGGGTGGTCGCGGATTCAGCCGACCTCGGTTCGATTCCACGTTTTTTTTCAAGATTTTTAGTTTTTTTTTTAAGTTTATTTTTCATGAGAAAACGTCAAGTTTCTTCTTTTGTGAGAATAAGTTACTTTTTTGTGAGAAAAAGTTACTTTTTTGTTAGAAAAAGTTACTTTTTTGTTAGAAAAAGTATTATAGGGAACGTGCAGGAACTATAGGCGGCAGCACTAATGCGACAGAAGAGACACTATGCGGACAGTAAAACAAACTTATCAAGGTAAAACATTCAAATTGATGGCACCCTTATGGCACCAGTTGGCAGCACCGTCTATGTGCACGTTCCCTATTGGGAGCACAGAACAGGAAAAGCCGGTTGTCTGTAAAGTCGGTTTACGGACGATAGTTTAACGTGACTCACCCCCCCCCCCCCCTCCGGTGTTTTTGTCAAATATCTTGAAAACGGTGCATCCTACGGCAAAATCAATGAAATTTTCATCCCCCCTTTAACACCCCCGCGCTCCCTCCCCCGCATCCCCTCCATCCCCTCCATCTCGGAAACGGCTCCAACGATTTCGATGAAATTTGGTATTTGGGGGTTTTCGGGGATAAAAAATTGATCTAGCTTGGTCTTATCTCTGGGAAAACGCTTGGTACCGAGTTTCTGCCCGAGCAGAGCTCGGTCGCCCAGGTACTTAGGAATAAAGGCCGGCGCAGGCCAGATGCTTGTGCATGTCACGTCACGCACACGCACCAGTTGTAGCATATGAAACTGTAAGAAAAATGGCGCACTAGATGTGTGCCATCTTTTTTACAGTTTCATTCATTAGGTACAACTGGTGCGTGACATGTACACGCATCTGGTTTGCGCTGGCCTTAAACGCTTAGGGTAGGGTTGTTCCGGATCACGTCTGTATATTTCAATCGCAACTAGCGTGCAGTTTTGTCGTGTGTAATGCAACTGCAATGGAAATTATATGGGCAGTCGGCAGTTGGAATACAGTTCGTCTGCCCCTCGAATGCCCCTGTATGGCTCGGAGCCTGGCCACCGGCGAGCGTGTTATCAGTTCATTGCGTGTGCCGCCAGATAATCACTGCGCGGCGAGCGTCTCGGCCGCGCAATGAACGGAGAAAACGCTCGCTGCTGCCGCCGGTCGCGCGAAGACTATGCACCAGCGGCGCTGTGAGCGTTTTTTCTGTTCATTGCGTGTGCTGGTAAGGTGACCATTGTGAGCCGAGCGTGTGGATTGCGCAATGGAAAGAGAACAACTCGCCGGTCTCCCTTTCCCTCATCAAGCAATGCGAAGTCACTATGACTTTCTGTGAGTGCTGTCAGTTTGTTCAATGGTACTTGTTGGTGGTCGCAGGGCAAGCTTCCTTAATCACGGCTTCCTCAATTAAATTTTCATACTCTCAAATGCTTTTTAAAGGTACCTGCGGGTGATAAGGCCTAGCCGTTATAAAATATAAATTAACTAGCTGCTGTCCGCGGCTCCGTCTGCAAAAAATCCTTTTACCGCTATCCCGCGGGAACTATAATATAATAATATTAGGGGACAATCTCACACAAATCGACCTAGTCCCAAACTAAGCAAAGCTTGTACTATGGGTACTAGACGACGATAGACATACTTATATACAGGGTTATTTGTAATTCACTAGCATCCTTTTAACGCTAAACTCCTACCACTAAAACAAATGTTTTTTGTTTTACGGCTTTTGTCATAACTTAATATTTTTGGTGTAATAACGTTTTGAAAATTTGATTCTGCCTCTTATTTTTACGATACTCTGTGTATTTGTATGGGAAAAAAAGTGCTTCATTTTAAAAAGTCGTAAAACAAAAAACATTTGTTTGAGTGATAGGAATTCAGGGTTAAGAGGATGTCAGTGAATTAAAAATAACCCTGTAGATAAATAAATACTTAAATACATAGAAAACATCCATAACTCAACAAATATTCGTGCTCATCACACAAATAAATACCCTTACCGGGATTTGAACCCAGGACCTCTTGCTTCGTAGGCAGGGTCACTACCAACTAGGCTAAAGCGGTCGTTAAAAGTATGAAATTTTTTGAGATAAAAAGTACCAAATTTCATCAGAATCCGTCAAACCGTTTTAACGTGAAGGAGTAACAAACATTCATACATCCATCCATACAAACTTTCACGTAGGTAATACCTATTAGCAAGGTCACAAGTTATAATGTTTGATAATCGTTAATTAAGAGCGTTTTCTATTCAAGATAAACGTGCGAATAAATTCAATGGTGTTTGTGAAGTTCCCAATCCGCATTGGGCCCGCGTGAGAACTACGGCCCAAGCCCTCTCATGCTGAGAAGACCCCCGCAGTGCCCCTGCAGTGTGGGACGTATGTAGGATAGATGATTTCGTGCCATTGCCTACGCTCGACTCGCGTTAGAAAATCACGTATGTACAAATGTTTTGCGTACGTCTAACTAAATTATCAAGTCGGATGTATGACCTAGTAACAGCACGCAGAGCTGATGGGCGCGTCACGAGTGCGCGTGACCTTACCGTGTGACAATATGGCCGGACCTTTGTTCTTGACAAACGGGTATTACTTGAACGAGTTATGTGCTTCTATGGACAAGTACGGCGGTAGGAGATCGACGTAGAACAAAGTACTAGAAAGTCTTGAGATTTGGAAAGGAAGTCCCTTAAGTTCTTGTTTTGTTCTGTCTCTCCTAGATTGGTTCAGAAAGAAATGTTCGCACTGATTGGCAAGCGAGTTACAGTAAAATTACATAAAGTTTACCACTATGGTTTGCCTTCATTTCATATTCAACTTTAACGACCTACAAATAAAGCCAATTTTAGAATACTGTTACCCACGTTTGCAGATTTTGTAATAGCTACTTTATTTGTATGGAGTTAAAGTTGGAAATGAAATGAAGGCAAGCCATCTGTCAGTGGTAAACTAAAAGTAAACGTATTGTAGGATTCTGAAGGGGTTCGTCTCAGGTTTACGTTTACGCCGTAAGCTGCCTAGCCTACAGTCGTGCCTTGAAAGCCTAGTACCATTACCCTTAAGAAAAGTGTGTTCGGAGTTATTTTTAAAGAAAGGAAGAAACGAAAGAAAACTATATTTTTTACGAAACTTAAAAAACTACTTACAAAAATAAAAATACATTGTTATGTCTGACTAGAGGCCGTATAGGCGCGGACGCTTGTCGCTGACTGGTTAGAGCAATTTACCAAAATCGTAATTTCCTTGCAGCAAAATTTTCGTTCGCAGATTTTCCTAAATGCTTTTTTTCTCACCATAGTTTTTTACTGAAGTTTATTTTCACAGTAGCGTCTTTTCCCAACTTTAATCCTTAGATTATTTATGCACTAGATGGAGCGTCAGTAGCAAACATTGCGATACAAAACGTCCACAAATCCATTTGACAGCTTCATATTACGATCACGTTACGTCATTCCGGTTGTCACTGTGTGCGTGCTTAATGATACCAGTTTATTTTCTCATTCCCCAAAATGTGGGGAAAGTGAAGCTGATTGGGGAATGTGTGGGGAGAGCTTTAATTCGGGGAAAATGAGGGGATTTTAAGTATGAACACAAATACGCGACATTTGACATCAAATTTCTGCTAGTCTTGATTAATTTCCTACAACTCATTATTCGCAACAGCTCTAAACTAAGTCACTCGGCCCACATAATTTTTCATTCCCCACACGTGGGGAATTTCGACAATGCGTTTGGGGATTTTAGCATATTACTATTGGCAACCCTGCAAATGACGCAAATGTCAAATAAGCCAACGGTTGGCTTATATTTTTACGGGACGTTTCAATGCCACCAAAGCTCTATCTAGTGCATAAATAATCTAAGCTTTAATCGACACAGAAACATAGGTAGGTTTAGGTTATGTTAAGTTTTCAGCGACCCGAAGGGCTAAAAGCTCACAGAAGAAGGAGCTCCGCGTGAGCAGAGCTCCGTCGACACTTTTTCTGTGTCAATTCAAATTGGGGAAAAACGCTACTGTGAAAATAAGCTTCAGTAAAAAACTATGGTGAGAAAAAAATCATTTAGGAAAATCTGCGAACGGAAATTTTGCTACAAGGAAATTACGATTTTGGGGAAATGATCTATCCAGTCTTGTCGCTTTCACCATCTCTTTCTGTCACCGTCTCATACCGTTTGACAGAAAGAAATACTTAGGTAGTGAATGTGATAACAAGACAAGTGTCAGCGCGTCAAACAATAAGCGTAGGAGATTCGAACCCAAGGCATTGTACAAGTTTTCACGCTTCCTCAAATGCCTGCCTGCCTACTCTAAAATGTCTACCAGTTCACGAAATAAAATTGTTAAGTACTGAAAACAATACCGCTCAGCGACGGTTGTCATGCACGAGCAATAAGCTGTACGCTTTGTTAATTACAATATAAACCTGGCTGACACAATGGACACCTCTAGATTCCTACTAGTACCTACCACCTAAGCAAAGGAAGAGCGGGTCGTCCTAACACAGGCACTATAAGCCTAAAGGGAGGCCCCGGAAAACTGCATTTATTATCATGCTTGTTAAAGGAAATAAAGAATTTTTATTTTTTTATTTATTATTTATAAGTTTTCCTTCACTTCAATACTTCTCGATCGCGTTTACGTAAAAATTTCAATTACTAGGGAAACATGGACAGCGCCTCCGCACGCGCGCGTCTATGTTTCCATAGAATTGAAATTTTTACGTAAACGCGATCGAGAAGTATTGAAGTGAAGGAAAACTTATACTAAGCATACTGGCCCTATACTACGAAGCGCGAAATTCGAACTTCGTTTCATGCCGTTCCGCTCACGCTAATGATATTTATTACGAGAGTGAGAGGGACCGCACGATCCGAACTTCGAACTTCGAATTTCGTAGTAACCCCCCTGATGGTAATGTACTGTCTGAAACTTATTCTTTTCAGCTTCGGTTACTTTCTGGAAATATCAGAAAACTGTCCGCATTACTAACACGTTCCCTGTCCCCATGCAAAATGATCGGAAAAATCACACGTCCAAGTGTGCTTCAACTTTGAAATTGTTTACCCATAGTGAGCACAGAGTCGTGAAAAAAGCTCCGCGACCCCACATTGGGGGCACCCGGACAGGAAAGTTGATAAATTTTCTAGTTTCTATGACAGCACATTTGCTGCTGGCAGTCGGATGACTTGAAGCCCCGCAAACGCAAATATGCGTTAAAATGTCTGCAACAGGGGCGTAGCTACCGCCGTATCAGCCGTTTCAATGATAATTAATCTCGTGCTTCCCGCGAAAGCCCCCCCCAACTAATTTTGATACAGGGCCCCTCCAAGGCACGCTACGCCACTGGTCAGTAAGCAAAACCATGACAACGGCACTGGACAGTCTCGAAATAACGAAACTTATGGCTCTAATCTTGGTCTTTAGGTCTCAGTCAGAAAACATCAGTTTAAAAAAGTCGAGACTGAGAAGTTTAGGCACTTGGTGTAGGTGTTTTTCCTCGCGTGGAATGTTCGAAGCGAAAAGAAAGTCAACAAGTAGAAGTCCCCTGACCACACCCAAACCGCACTAAACGCTAATAATACTAAATGTATAAGTACGTCACTGACACACGACGGTTACGACATCACGCGCATGAACATTTCTCTACGCTTTAAATTCTAACCTTAATGAACTAAACCAATTACTTTGCTCACCCGCGACCTTACAATAGTTACGTTTATGCAAGAAATGTGTGTTCATGCAGTTCCTCCACCTCCACACTGTACGAACACACACAAATCACATAAACACAACCATCACCACCACCAAGCTACACTGACGCGTTTCGAACTCAACCAGAGCTCATCTTCAGAGTTATCACAACCGTATGCTATGCTACCAAATGAAATGTTTAACATTTGGTAGCATAGCATACGGTTGTGGTAACTCTGAAGATGAGCTCTGGTTGAGTTCGAAACGCGTCAGTGTAGCTTGGTGGTGGTGATGGTTGTGTTTATGTGATTTGTGTGTGTTCGTACAGTGTGGAGGTGGAGGAACTGCATGAACACACATTTCTTGCATAAACGTAACTATTGTAAGGTCGCGGGTGAGCAAAGTAATTGTTTTAGTTCATTAATATGGACCTCCGCAAAGTAACGCCTGATTCAATAAATTATTCTAACCTTAATCTGTAAACCGTACAGAAAATTAAAGCATCACCGGAAAGTGATGAATTGATGATCGTCTGAAGTGTGATGACTTGACCCATGTGTTGTTGGAGCGCGTCCGGAATTCAGACTAGGGTATCTACCACTACCACAGGTTCGGAAAAACCCTGTTGAGAAGAATCTGGCAAGAAACTCGACAAGATATATTTTTTTGAAACGGTTTTGTAATGTTATTAAGTTACATAAATTTAAAGAATTTTTTTATATGCAATATAGGCTTGCGTTTCACCACAATCACGCCTGATGGAAAGCGAAGATGAGGCCTACGATGAAACACGCTTGCCTAGTAAATGCTTATTCACCCTAGACTTGAAAACCGTCAAATTGTAGTGTTCAGGGAACACAGTCGCAGGCAGGGAATTCCACTCCTTAGCTGTTCGGTTGATGAAGGAAGAGCGAAAATGCTTTGTGCGGATTTTGGGAATACTGACGTAAGGGTGGAGACCCCGCCTACTTCTGGTCAACCTGTGGAAGAAAAGACCACGTGTTTCGATCAACAACAATGTATTGTTGATCGAAGACCACGTGGTGTAAAGTTCCAAACATCGCTGTCAATGATGCCTATTTATAATCATTAATTTTATAGTACGTCTTGGACAGTTTTCCTCAAGTAGGCATAGCTACTATTCTAATCTAATAGCACTTAATATCAACATCCTAATTCTCAGCACTTCAACCCATATGTTTGTTTGTGCATATGCCTAGCAACGTTGGTTAGCATCTGCGGACCTTGGCGGCCCATATGGTTTTTTATACACAAATTAGGTAATGCGTCGATTGGCGATGTGGGTCAAATTGTGGGCGGTGGCGTTAGTTGGGAGCTTAGAGAGGTTTGACGGATAAAAACTATAGGGGAAATAATCATCATCATCGCCCCGTGCGTGGGTCACATGATGGAAAGCAATCACCGCTGCCCAAAGCCATCCGTTGCCGATATAAGATAAACTTAAAGATTAAAAGAGGTCGTCATAGAAGACACGTGTTTTTTTCAGCATTATTAGTTCGATCTTTATAATGGAATTAACTAGATATTATCTATCTTCTTTTTTGCTGAATTTTTAAAACATTGTATGGACTGTACGGAATCCTTCATGTACGTATTTGACTCGCACTTGATTGGTTTTTAAGTAGGTATGTTAATAACTACAAACGCGTGTGAGTCGGTATAGTGCGTTATTAGGATATGACGTGTTTAGCCTAATTTTATTGTTCATTATGAAGTTTTATGAACTAAGATAGCTGAAAATAGACTCTATGTCATAGGTATTATGATCGTGTTCTTTGTTATTCTGTAATGAAATACGGCTTTTGGATACTGTCATGTTCATTCAATCTGATGATGGTGGAACTAGCAAAGAGGGATAGAAATATGCGACTGCGCATGTGGATAAAAAGCCATATAAATACCTACTTATTTTCCAGCTCAGTTTCATCATCATCATCATTTTAGCTGAAAGACGACCGCTGCTGAACATAGGCACACGGCGGACACGACGTACTAAATACGCGTTCTTGAATCTACATAAGCACGATGACGTCTGTACACGGGTACGCCTACATACATCGCGCGCGCACTCTTCTGGATTCCGGCGGAGTCCGGCAATCTGCGCCTTGAGGGGTGGGGTAACTCGAATCGGTGCGGGGCGGAGCGTGTCCATTCTGTACGTTAGTACTATTATATATTCTGTGACATAGGTCTCCCCCAATGTTTGCCGAACATTATCCTGCGCCATCCGTGTTCATCATTGGAGGCCTACCTACTCTGCGTCTTTCGTTCCGTGAACGCCATTCGAGAACCTTTTTGGCCCCATCGGCAATTAGTTCTATGGGCAATGTGCCCACTGCCACTTGAGTCTGGCGATTCTTCGAGCTCTGTTGGTGACTTTAGTTCTTGCGTGCGTTTAAATTACGAAATGCCTCAATGACATTTTCTTCAAAAAAAAAATGCCGCGCCCGCCACCTGTCAGCAAGGTCTGTGGTTTTGTGCTTGGGTATTATTGAGAAAGCATGCATTATACAAGTTTTCAGCGTGCCTCAAATACCTACTCAAAAATGCCCATCAGCTCTCGGACTATGAATATTACAAAGTTGTTTACATTACACTGTGCTGTTATAACTAATAACTAACCTTCTTATTCCCGATTGCGTATGTAAGGGTTATGTGTTTGTACTAACAGCGATGTTTAACGTATCTGCTGTATTAACTGCACTTGTCTTTATTGTAAACAAGATGTGTTTATAACATAATATTGCATTATACAGGGTTATTTTTAATTCACTGACATCCTCTTAACCCTGAATTCCTATCACTCAAACAAATGTTTTTTGTTTTACGACTTTTTAAAATGAAGCACTTTTTTTCCCATACTAATACACAGAGTATCGTAAAAATAAGAGGAAATCTCAAATTTTCAAAACATTATTACACCAAAAATATTAAGTTATGACAAAAGCCGTAAAACAAAAAACATTTGTTTAAGTGGTAGGAGTTTAGGGTTAAAAGGATGCTAGTGAATTACAAATAACCCTGTATACCTAAATCGGTTCAGCAGTTGTAAAGCGTGAAGAGGTAACAGAACAGACAGGGCTACTGTTGCATTTATAATGTCAGGATTTACTACACTGTATCTGTTACTACTCATATTTGATATTCCTAACACCTTCTAAAGTAGGTACTCATGTGCTAACCATTATTGTATTCCACAACAAAATTTGTACCTCCACAGCGGTGAAACAAGAACGGTCGCCGATCCGCGGCGTCGGGCCCCACCCCGCCCTCCGCGAGAGGGGGCGCGCCATCCCCCCGGGGGCGCCGACCCCCCCATCCAGGGTCCCGGTCACCATGCCCCCCCATGCTCGGGTACGATCCCCTCTAAGCGTCTACTTCGAAACAGAGCTCGACATCAAGGTCAGTGGTGGCAATTTTGAATGTGGTGGCTTCGCTGGATGCAGGTAAGGAGTTGCTAATGGACCCAGCAGGTAATCTGTACGGTACGTATTATTGCGCGGATCGGTTAGGGCTTGAAATACCGGTATTTCCCGAAACCGGTATTATAGCTAGACCGTTTAAATGAGTCATCGCCCGCGCGGTACAGCGGCTGGGGGGTATGACGTCAAAGGGGCCGAGAGAGGTGCGGGCGCCCGGCCCTCTTTGTCGTCATACCCCTCAGCCCCTTTCCCGCGCGGGCGACGACTCATTTAAACGGTTTAGCTATAGTCTTGTTACCTATACCGGTGTACCTGTATCAAGCATAGGTCCTACATGATATCGAACCTTTGAGAATGGGTATGATTGAAGAAATTTACCGGTTTTAACAACTTAAAATACCGGTACTCAAAACTGCGCGTGGAGTGAAGGAGAGATAAAGAGAACACAATAAGTTAATATACTCACACCGCGGGTTTTCCCTGTGGAAACAGGAATCGCTCACTCGCATCACAGCAACCTCACGTGTAAAATAAATAAAATAAATAAATATTAGGGGACAATCTTACACAAATCGACCTAGTCCCAAACTAAGCAAAGCTTGTACTATGGGTACTAGACGACGATAAACATACTTATATAAATAAATAAATACTTAAATACATAGAAAACATCCATAACTCAGGAACAAATATTCGTGCTCATCACACAAATAAATGCCCTTACCGGGATTTGAACCCAGGACCTCTTGCTTCGTAGGCAGGGTCACTACCAACTAGGCTAAAGCGGTCGTTAAAGAACCATTACAAACCAATTAATTAAGAACCATTACAGAGAACCGGTATTTTTCTCTGCTAATATCGGTATTTTTCTTTTACCGGTTCTCTAGAGCCGAAACGAAGAAAATCAATAAACACCGGTATGTTACACTTACAAGTATTTTCGGTACCGGTTCCAAGCCATGGTCACGGTTTTACCAGTACATAGTCACTCCATACAATACATAAACCTGTTGTAGCTAAATTTACTACACACGATGATTTTAAATCGGTGATCAGGACCAATCCAAATGTGCCAATGTGTGTGTACCAATGTGTAAATAAACATCTCTCTCTCTCTCTCTCTCTCTCTCTCAATCTTTCTACATCAGTATTTCGTGGCGACCACGTTTAAGTCTCAGTTCCATGAAACAAAACGTCTATGTTTCTTAAATAATTATTCAGAAAATCACTTTTTAAGTAAAATCATTGTCACCCTACACATGGTTTAGTCTGTGAGCTTAAGAGGGTTTATACCTGCTGAGCTGGCAACGTTGCATTTTTGTTAGTTTTTCTCGATTATTCCATAAAAATTGAATGAAAATTAAAAATGTTTCAAATACAAATTGTTCTAATATATAAGTTAATGTGTCTACTGCAATAATAATTCGTGATAGACTTTTATTTTCTTTAAAAACAAACAAATTATTACCTAATGGTTTTTAAAGAAAATAAAAGTCTTATCACGAATTATTATTGCAGTAGACACATTAACTTATATATTAGAACAATTTGTATTCAAAACATTTTTAATTTTCATTCAATTTTTATGGAATAATCGAGAAAAACTAACAAAAATGCAACGTTGCCAGCTCAGCAGGTATAAACCCTCTTAAAACCTCTTTGACAAATCAGTTTCTTGAACAAACTTTGACGTGTCACCTGTCAAATTCCCCGCCAAAACGATGACACTCCATGAAACTACTTTAACAAATGTAGGATGAACACGCATTCGGTGGATGGAGGAAGTTTTAACAACATCGTTATTTTTTTAAATTAAACAGAGACTTCCGATTCCATTTTGGCTAGGGATTAGTATCTTTCAACTCGTGATCATCACCGATTCAAAATCACCGTGCAGAGAGGTCTCTGTATCATTCATAGAAAGAAATAGCGAATCGATAGCAAGCGTCCGCGCGTTAGACTATATTCCGGTTCGACAATGTTTTAAAATTAACTTTTATCCCTTTTATGTGTAACTCTTTTCTCCATTTAAAACTATTTTGAATAGCAGTCTTATTATCACTTGAAGCAGCAGTAAGATGCTATGTAATGTCTTGAACTGATTCCAAAGTTTCTTCCTTACTCGACGCCGCGACGTCAAATTCTCACAGTAAAAATATCCCAAACAAACCATGCTTGTCCATCGGGAACTCCTTTTTATTACTAACACGTTTCGAACAGCTTTGCCCGCTTCGTTTGACTAATAATTAACATGAGTTCCCCGAGTGCAGGGAACGTAAAAAGTGGGACACTATAGCAAGGTCCAAAGTAGCCTATTTTTGTTGATACGGTGGTGCCGGCACAAACAGCAAAGCCGCCCCCTCCCGCTCCAGCCACACGTCATGAGACACGGTTCCTGCAAGCCAATCTGCAAAGGTCGAGACTGGTGACAGTAGAAATTCACCAAGCCATGCAGAAAGGTAACTGCGAAGTAGCACTGCTACAGGAGCCGTACGTGGGCGGGAGAGGGGAGATGGTGGCGCAGCCGGGCTTCAAAGTGGTACAGTGCACACTCAACCGCATGAAGCCCGTTAAATCGGCAATAGTGATCTCAGGCGACCGGGTCCAAGTCCAACACGACCCACAACTGGTGACGGAGAACATCGCGGTGGCTCTCCTGAAGTTTGGCAAAATGTCAATTGGAGTAATCTCGGTTTATTTCGAGCCAGACCAAGACATAGAAGAATACATTGCCAAAACAAAGGAGATAATGCTTGGATTGGGTGCAGACAGCTACATAGTTGGAGGTGATGTGAACGCCTGGAGTTACTGGTGGGGTAGCAGATCGGAGAACCACAGAGGGGTAGCGTACAACAGCTTCCTCAATGAGGTGGATTTGCACGTCTTGAATGTCGGAAACACGCCCACTTTTGAGACGTATCGGGGAGGAAAGCTTTACACAAGCATAGTAGATGTAACGGCATGTAGCGAGAACATTCTGTCAAGAATCCAAGATTGGAAAGTAGACAGAGATGTAACTACATCAGACCACAACACCATAAGATTTGCAGTGTGCAGCCAGACTCGCCCAAAGCCAGTACCCAAACAAACAACCAGGGTTTACAACATTAAAAAGGCTGACTGGACCAAATTCAGTCGCGTCTTGTCCAAAGAGCTCCTAGAAAAAGACCTCACAGAAGACTCCATAAGCAACGTGAGAGATGCAGCAGAGATGGAAAAGGTGGTAAATACCTACATCGGTGCAGTCTCAAAAGCATGCGAGGAAAGTATCCCAAGGTCCGGAGCTCAAAAGGCAAAACGGAAACCGCCGTGGTGGTCCGAAGAATTGGACCGACTCCAAAAAGAGGTGTTAAGACGCAAAAGGCGAATAAAAAACGCAGCCCCAAACAGAAGGCAGTTCGTAGTCGACCAATACCAGCAGGCAAAGGAAGACTATGCGACCAAAGCGGCGGAGGCTCAGACGACTAGCTGGAAGGAATTCTGTTCCACGCAGGACAGGGAGACAATGTGGGACGGAATCTACCGTGTAATCCGGAAAACAGCTAGACGTCACGAAGACACGCTGCTCAGGGACGAACAGGGGCACACCTTAACACCAAAACAGTCGGCCCAACGACTAGCTCAATGCTTTTATCCGGACGACCGCCAGGAAGGTGAGTCCGACCATCACAGGCGCACCAGGGAAGATACGGAGGGAGACGCCTCAATAATGGAGCAAAACCTCACAGACGAAGATCCTCCATTCACACAAGTTGAACTGGAAGCGGTCGTCAAGAGTATGAACCCGAAAAAGGCGCCTGGTGCGGACGGGCTCACCGCAGACATATGTGCAGCTGCAATTCAGTGCAACAGGGAAGTGTTCCTGTGCCTAGCCAACACCTGCCTTAAGCTAGCCCACTTCCCCAAAGCCTGGAAGTCAGCACACGTATGTATACTGCGGAAACCCGGAAAGGAGGACTATACGCAACCCAAATCACACCGACCGATTGGCCTTTTGTCGGTGATGGGGAAGATCCTGGAAAAAATGCTTGTAAACAGGATCAAGTGGCACATCCTCCCAACCCTGAACAAACGTCAGTATGGATTTATGCCCCAAAAGTCGACGGAGGACGCCCTCTATGACCTCTTGAGATACATAAGAACTGAAGTAGAAACGAGGAAACGCATCGTACTACTTGTCTCACTAGACATAGAGGGAGCCTTTGACAACGCCTGGTGGCCAAAACTAAAAACCCAACTGGTGAAAAAAGGTTGTCCAAAAAACCTTTATCGCACGGTATGCTCATACCTTGAGGATCGTGTGATCAAGGTACACTACGCGGGCGAGGTCTGCGAAAAGCCGACGACAAAGGGATGTGTCCAAGGTTCTATAGGAGGCCCAATATTCTGGAATATCATTCTAGATGACCTCCTACAGCAACTCAACGGCACGGATGCTCATTGCCAAGCTTTCGCTGACGACGTCACCTTAGTGTTTTCCGGCAAAACCTCAGGGGAAATAAAAGCAAGAGCGGACCGGACACTCCAACAAGTTGTCGAATGGGGTTCTAACAACAAACTCAAATTTGCACCACAAAAAACAGCGGCCATGATCATCACTAGAAAATTAAAATGGGATCCAATTCGCGTCGTAATGGCTGGAACCGAAGTGGAGCTTGTCGACGAGATCAAGCTGCTGGGACTTACCATTGACCATAAATTAACTTTCAACGCACACGTGGCGAAAACGTGCCAAAAAGCTACCAATATTTACAGGCAGCTAGCATGTGCGGCAAAGGTGTCATGGGGGCTCAACAGCGAGATCCTAAAGACCATCTACGTGGCGGTGATAGAGCCGATCGTCCTTTACGCTGCAAGTGCTTGGTACAAAGCAGCAAGCAAGTTGATGGTGCGGAATCAGCTCGACTCAATACAGCGTGGTTTCGCCCAGAAGATATGCAAGGCGTATAGGACGGTCTCTCTGACATCGGCGCTGGTCCTATCGGGAACTCTTCCGCTGGACCTGCGCATTCACGAGGCGGCAAGACTCTACGAGGTAAAGAGAGGCTTCAGCGAGGATCATCTACCACCGGGGATGGTAATTGAGAATGCGACAGACGCTCTGGCGAGACCACATCCGTCAAAGACCGTGTCTATCGACTATGTAAGCCTGGAGGAATACAACCAGGACATGGTGGATAGGTACAGTCTGGGAGGCCCACAAATTTACACCGACGGTAGCAAAATTGAGGGAAAGACGGGGGCGGCGCTCACATGGTGGGAAGGTGGAAAAGAAATCCGCCACTCAACCTTTAAATTAGCACCTTACAACACAGTGTATCAAACCGAGCTGTACGCGCTGTTCAGAGCAGTGCAGATCGCAATGAAACACAGAGTGCAAAGCGTCAGCATTCTCAGCGACTCCAAGTCCTCGCTGGAGGCACTCAAAACGCCACACACGACGCACCCACTAGTCCAAGCAATAAAGACCCAAACTGTACAAGCGAGGGAGGCAGGAGTGGACATAAAATTCTATTGGTTGCGAGCTCATATTGGAACGCCAGGAAACGAGAGGGCAGATGAACTGGCAAAGCAAGCAGCAATTAGGAAAAAGACCGCTCCGAATTACGACGAGGTGCCGATATCTTACGTCAAAAGGTCAATAAGATTAGAGACGGTCGAAAAATGGCAGATCCGCTACGAGGCCTCCGGGACCGGTGCAATAACCAAGAAGTTCTTCCCACAAGTGAGAGATGCAAACAGCATCGTAAAAAAACTCAAACTCACAAATTTCTTGGTTCAGGCATTTACCGGGCACGGAGGATTCGCAGCCTATCTACACCGTTTCAAAATCAAAGATGCACCCTCGTGCATATGTGACCCGGCTAAAGACGAGGACATCTGGCACATTGTTTGTGAATGCCCCCGCTTTGACACACAAAGGTTCGAGCTAGAGCAAAAAACCGGAGTCAAGGTAACTCAAGATAGCTCGACCTGGAGTGATTTGCTTGGATCGGCAAAGAACAGAGACCACACTAAAGAGTTCCTGGAAAGAGTGGTTCGCGTGGCATGTCTTCGAAATAAGTAGCACACACACACACACACACACACACACACACACATTCAATATTCCCTCTTTATAAAACCATTCTCTTTTCGCTTCACCTGGACCTAGACACTGTTTGCAGTATATATAAAAAATTGTCAAACCTTTTTTACTGATTGGATTGTATAGTAGTTTCTGTATAATATTGGTTAGTGTATAATTAGATCTAAGAATTCCTGACATATGCATCTCCCGCCCATACGACAGGTGAGCTCCGGACGGAGGACGCACCCGGTAGTTTCGGTGGGGAACTCGTGGGAGCAACGGCGGAAGTCTAAACAGAGAATCGAGACTAAAAGTTTCTTCTCTGGCCCTTCAGCATTGGCTGGGGTATGGATCCGCTGGGCTCCACATGACCCTTGTGAGACACTGGGGCGTCCAGCCGTCCGGGGGGCACTCCTCATCCCTCCGAATTATTATAGCAGGAAAACTATCGATGGAAGCGGTAACGAAAAGAGGGTAGCGCTAGGAGACAAGCGCAAAAAAAAACACACAGCATGCCAAAAAACCATCAGGCATAAAGGGTAGCCCCACCCAAAAGATGGCATCCAAAGCCACACAATGGGCCCAAAAGATCTCCGACCCACCCTTCCATCGCAGGGCAAAAGAAAGGAAGCCCGTAGTTATAGATAAATGCATATGACAGGAAATCCCACCAACCCAACCAATAGCTCTAAGTAAATGTACAGAAACGGGCGAGGGTCGGTCAAGGAATAAACCAACGGGTAAAAACATAAAAGACCGACCTAAGCACCCCCCAGTGCCCAGCGGGAGAATGCATGCTCCTCTCCCGGCCTTCCAGCAAATGGCTGAGGCAGGACACTGTGGGTAGATTAAGTCCCCTCCCTACCCCTCCCCTCCTCAAAATATAAAGCACACGTTTTTTGTATTAATAATCAATAGAGAAGGGGACTTGTGACCGGGTTTTTTAGTCCGTGCAAGTCGGACACTGTCTGGGCCCTCCATTCCCAGTTCGTCCGAAGGGATTTTTCCCGAGCACAAGTCACTCTTCCTACCCTAAAGTTAAAAAACAGCAAAGACTTCGCGTCTTTGGCCCCTCTGGCGACTCATTCAAAAAAAAAAAAAAAAAAAAAAAAAAAAAAAATAATTAACATGTGAGTACTAGTGAACTGTTGTTTAAAATATGCCTAGCCTAACCAATATTAATTTCACAAGCTTTGTGTAAGTAAAACAGTGGTACCCAAAGTGGTCTATATCGGGTCATCGATCCCCGGGGGTCGACGAAAACCTGCAAGGGTCCACGTTTGAAATAGATTACTTTGCAATAAATATGTATAAACACTTTAACTGTCCGTGTATTACTTTTAATGCACTGAAGATATATAAATTATCCTTGGGACTCTTAAGGTGTTAGGTAAGCATCAGGGGGTTTCCTAAAACTGAAAAATATGGCTAGGAGTCTACGAGACACATAAGTTTTGGGGTCTCTGGTGTAAATTTAAGTTTTTTTAGTTTTAAGTATTATTGATTTTTGTGTTGTATATTATTAGGATAGTGTATTGTTTAGTGACAAATTTTAGCTGTCGGGTTCCTTGCTGCCGTTATTTTTAAAAACTGTGGTTAAAATGGTTCCAACGGAAGACTAGCGTCGGCTGTAAGGTTGACATTGTGCTGAGTTGGCACCATTTCGTGACAATATTTGTCTCAGTTTCCGTTTTTTTCTTTTAATAAAAATGTCACAAAAAAATGTTTTTCTTTCTTTCAAAATTAAATTGGTGTAGGTACTTAGGCACATCAGCAACAGAAAAAAAATCTACAGAAGTTAGATGGTTTAGCCACTTTAGTACTTTGGAGGACAATTGGGCCATTCTACTTTTCGTTGACCAGTAATTTTTTGTACTGTGCTCTTCAAATATTTTTTTTACAAAAACGGTAAAGTGCTCGGTTTAAATCATTTAAGATTTAAATAGGCACATAATTAAGCTTACATTTAAAATTATCACTACGTATAAAAAGTAATCATTATTATCTATAAAGTAGGTAACGCAGTGGACATGCATGTCCCCGCCATTTGTATGGAAATTTATGTATTTTCCGCTGAGTTACCAATTTTTTCCACAAAATTTCTTTGAATTTAAATTTTTATTGCTTTAAAACATTAAATTTAGGTTTTTCAGTTTGTATATAAGTTATTTACACTTGAAAAAAATCACCAGGTATGCCTTATATTTCACAAAAGATTAATGGTTACTTAATCCTTTCACCGCCGCGCCTCGACAAAACGTAAACCTGCTTTGAATCTTATGTCATTGTGTCAAGATCACTTTGACAATGTACTTTGTGACACCTATATGTGTCGTTGGCGTTAAAAAGGTTAAAAGTAGAATGGCCCAAATTTTGCTCCAAATAGGTTGAGATTGGGCAGCTACAAAATACGTGTCTGTTTTATTTTAAACTACTCTCTAACATATATCAAAATAAATCAAATCGAAGCCTAGTTGGGTACCTCTCCTTGCCTTGTTAGACAATTTTTCTTGCAGGTTTAAACTGGCCAAATAAACTACGAAATAATGGGATGTGGCGTCTCTCTGCATATTATTATTATACCGTATTTCTTAGATTATTTATGCACTAGATAGAGTGTCAGTAGCAAACATTGCGATACAAAACGTCACAAATCCATTTGACAGCTTCATATTACGATTGCGTTACGTCATTCCGGTTGTCACTGTGTGCGTGCTTAATGATACCAGTTAATTTCACATTCCCCAAAATGTGGGGAAAGTGAAGCTGATTGGGGAATGTGTGGGGAGAGCTTCAATTCGGGGAAAATGAGGGGATTTTAAGTATGGACACAAATACGCGACATTTGACATCAAATTTCTGCTAGTCTTGATTAATTTCCTACAATTCATTATTCGCAACAGCTCTAAACTAAGTCACTCGGCCCACATAATTTTTCATTCCCCACACGTGGGGAATTTCGACAATGCGTTTGGGGATTTTATTTATTTATTTATTTATTTTCGGAGAACCAACAGCTACAAATTACAGAGTAGGTTAAACATGTAATAACATAGGAGCAAATTATAGGATCTCACAAATAGAACCAAGAAAAAAAAAAGAAAGAAAGTACGCGAACAATCGCAAAGTTGTGCCACACAAATTTTGATACAAAAATATATCAGAACTAATCTCTATACAAAAATAAAACATATTAGTAAAAAGCTGTCACTACCTAATACCTAAGCACGCTCAATCAAACCACCCCCCCACCAACCGCCGCCTCACCGTAGAAAGATTACAGTTGAATATATCGATATCCAGCTCTTCCGCAACGCCGTTCACACTACGACAAGCTCGCCTCAAAAAACTATTCCTCCTGTATTTAGATGTGCCAAACTTAAGGGAAATAGGTGGATAGTATCTTTTTGACCTATTAGGGGTATTAAAAGATATACTGGACAGTAGTTCGGGACAATCAACCTTACCGTTGGTGATACTAAGGGCATAGATGATGTCCGCTATCTCACGACGCTTGTGCAACGGGATAAGGTGATGCCTCTTACAAAGGGTGCAGTAATCAGATGAACTATATGGGATCTTTAACTTAAAACAGAGAAACTTTATAAACTTTTTCTATACACGCTCGATCCTATTAGCATATTACTATTGGCAACCCTGCAAATGACGCATATGAAATATAAGCCAACTGTTGGCTGTTGTTAAGCTCTATCTAGTGCATAAATAATCTAAGCCGTATTTATCATGGGGAGTGTTCTGACGAACTGTTCGAATTGCTGCCTGCGGCTAAAGTCCACTACCGCACTTCGAGAAACCGTCTGTCTTTCCATCCACACCATCTTGATGATTGGCAGTCTAGTACCGTGCATTTTAAGCGAAACTTCTTTCCTCGCACGACGAAGATCTGGAATCAGCTTACTGCGGCAGCATTCCCGGAGCGTTACAACTTAGGGATCTTTAAAAAACGAGCCTACCAATTCCTAAAAGGGTCGGCAACGCACCTGTGATTCCCAGCGTGTTGCGGGAGTCCATGGGCGGTGGTGATCGCTCTCCATCAGGTGACCCATCTCCTAGTTTGCCCCCTCTTATATAAAAAAATAAAAAATAAATTCGATTTTCGAACTGCGTATCGTGCCGTCCCTTTCACGCTAATAGTATTGTAAAGAAGAGCGAGAGGGACGGCACTATATGAACTTCGAATTTCGTAGTAGCCCTAAGGTAAACGACAATGGCTCTAGTGTCCCATATGCAAATGATTGGGCGGCGGCCTCAGGCCCATAGAAACCTGACAGAATTTTAACGGATTGCGTAAACGTTACAAAACGAAACGTGAACAATCCACCACTGTTCGGCCAGTTGTCGAACTCGTCTAGAAGAGTAGAACGCGCACACATGAGGTAATTTTAAAACAAACGAGTGAACAGGTCTACTTGAACTCTGTAGGGCTGACACTTGACCTATATTCAATGTAACCTTCTAGAATGATGGGGCGGTTAAAACGAACTGTACTTATTTGTCGACCTGGAATACGGAATTAACGACAATAAGAAAAAAATCCAATAATGACCTGATAATTCAAACCTATAAGGCCGGCGCAGACCAGATGCGTATGCTTGACACTTCACGCACACGCACCAGTTGTAATAAATGAAACTGTAAGAAAAATGCCGTATTAGATGCGTGCACATGGTGTGCCATCTTTCTTACAGTTTCATTCATTACAACTGCTGCGTTACACGCACACGCATCTGGTTTGCGCCGGCCTTTATGGCAATAGCATGAGGGGTTGAATTTATTATTAGGTCGTCAAATACGGGGTCGTGTTTTATCTGTACCTGAATATGTTAAGTAGTATGTTAACATTCCACGCCCCCCAGTTCTTTGTCACCCCGCTGTTCCAGACCACGGTGGCGGTCACGGTTCCGGCGGGGCAGGCCCATGCCTAATAGTAGACTGATACAGGCTGATGATGATGGATGTTCTTGGAAAATGAGATCGAAAAGTCGCTAAATGTATGTAAACTGTCAGAAAAAACTAGCTTTAAGGTATGAAATGCTGAAAAAAGTCGCAGGTGTAGTTCTAAAAGTCGTAAATTTAACGAGGAAGTTAGTCTGGCAACATTGACCTACTTTAAGTTTATACTTAATGTTAGTTGGGTTTTAATAATAATAATAAATAAATAATAAATATCACGGGACAATTCACACCAATTGACCTAGTCCCAAAGTAAGCTTAGCAAAGCTTGTGTTATGGGTACTTGGCAACGGATAATCATACTTATATAGATAGATACATACTTAAATACATATTAAACACCCAAGACCCGAGAACAAACATTCGTATTTTTCATACAAATATCTGCCTCGACACGGGAATCGAACCCGGGACCTCAAGCTTCATAGTCAGGGTCTCTAACCACTAGGCCATCTGGTCGTCTATGTCTACGTCTGGTCGGTGGTTTTATTATCCAAGCTTGAGCAATAGGTATAGTTGAAGATGGCAAGTTCCATTCATCATATTTGTGACAACCCTAGAGTAACGTTGTATGCGATGCGCATACGCGGCTAGTTGCGACGGTGCCTGTGATTGGTCCAAGTCAAAAGAGTTGACATGTTAAATAAATTACGAAACTACGAAGTCACACTTTCTAGAATGCACTGTGATTTACGTGGAATATATTTGTAGGCATGTTTAACTATTTACTGAATATAAAACACATGACATGAAATTTATATTATATTTGTATTGATTTTATTGTTTATTGTCTATTAATACTACGTTTTTCTTGTCTGTTACTTCTGCCACCTACATTAGTCTGTTGATATTTATTAATTTCTGAGTAATTGATTGTCTGGAAGAGATCGCTTTTTAGCGATAAGACCGCCTATTGTCTACCTGAATTTTTATTTTTGTAATGTTACTATACTGTTTTTGGTGATCAATAAAGAATATTTGTATTGTATTGTATTGTATGCAAAGATTGTATGACATTAACAGACAACAAGAGAAATAGTAGTACAAAGTGAACTAATCCCTTAAAGGGATTTCTTCCAGTTAACTTTCGAACGTTTCACAGGACATCAGATGTAAGAGTGCCCACATGCAATGAAAAGCAAAGAATCGAGATCTAAAATTAGCCTAAATAAATAGTGCTTTTAAAAAAACATATTAAATAAGGAATAGTCAAGATTATTTATTTAAGGTGATTGTCCTTTTCATTGAATTAAAATATTTTAAAAATTTGGTGTTCATTTAATTCAACCATATGATTTGACGGACGAATTCAATAGAAAAACATTTTCAATTATATAATAATTCTGTCAATTGAAATATATACATATATATATCTTAACTTTCATGAATAATGATTATAAGATTTTTTTTAAATCAAATCAAATAGTTTAATGCGTATACAAACTGTAATATGTATAAACCGAAATCCATGTTTCAGTTTGTATTTAGATTTTTTGATTTCACGGGATAACCTTAAAAATAAAAATAGGAGTTGAAAAGTAAAAAAATACAAAAAGACTAAAAAAAACAATCTTGAGTTTATTTCGTATTAAGTATGTTGTTTTACAATATCTTTTTTTACGTGGTTTCTGGATTAAATTTTCTGTTGTTCGGCGGATAGAAAGATCGGTATATCTTTTCCATTGCGCCAGATCCTTATAAATAAAGAATGTAGGCACATTACGCGCATGATGTCATACTCATTATTTTCGGGCTTTGTGATCTTGTACTAGTTTGTGACATGGCAGTATAGTACGTCCTATTGTGACTACTAAGTAAGCCACTAAACAAGGATAAAGGTACACTATTATAATTAATGACAAAATAGGTATATTTTAGGAAAAATTCTCGAAAAATGTTTACCTTATGATAGCTACGTTTATGAGTCGTTTCCAAAAAATTTGTACACAATTAAGGAAATAGGGTGAGTGGGGGTAAGATGAAAAGCAGTGTAAGATGAAAAACACTTGGGGTGCTACGAGTAGTTTTTCATCATACACTGCCATTTCATCTTACCCCCATTCACTATAATTAAAAACAAAATTTAATTAATTATTTTTATGTAACGGCGTTAACCATACAGGGTTATTTGTAATTCACTAGCATCCTTTTAACCCTAAACTCCTACCACTTAAACAAATGTTTTTTGTTTTACGGCTTTTGTCATAACTTAATATTTTTGGTGTAATAACGTTTTGAAAATTTGATTCTGCCTCTTATTTTTACGATACTCTGTGTATTTGTATGGGAAAAAAAGTGCTTCATTTTAAAAAGTCGTAAAACAAACAACATTTGTTTGAGTGATAGGAATTTAGGGTTAAGAGGATGTCAGTGAATTAAAAATAACCCTGTATACTTTGTATGACTAACTTTCGTTACACAAAAATAGCGATCGTGATTTTTGTTTTGTTTATCCTTATGCAAGAAATGTGTGCTCATGCAGGTCCTCCACCTCCGCACTGTACGAACACACACAAACCCATCAGCTATTACCATCACTACACTAACTGATGCGTTTCGAACTCAACCAGAGCTCATTTTCAGAGCTATACAACCGTTCACCATGCTACCAGATGTTAGATATTTTCGTGTAAAATGATTATATCTTAGGAATGAATATAATCCAATTCTTGTTACCCGACTGCCGAAGGAAAGTTATGTTTTTAGAGTGTATGTACAGTCGGAGTACGAAAACCTTCGTCAGTTATTAAATTGATTCCTTTAAGTCATAGACTCTTAGTACCTTTTGAAAAATGAGAAATGTCAATGCGATATTCAGTTTCTTTTGAAATAAAATGTTGGCAGGACTGACCCTAAAACTCGGGGTTTGTCTTTGCCGGGGTAATTGCTAAATATATCCATGCAAAATTACAGCTTTCTATCACTAATAGTCTCTACCCTAAGCCGCGGACGGATGGACGGACAGACATAACGAAACTACAGGGTTATTTGTAATTCACTAGCATCCTTTTAACCCTAAACTCCTACCACTTAAACAAATGTTTTTTGTTTTACGGCTTTTGTCATAACTTAATATTTTTGGTGTAATAACGTTTTGAAAATTTGATTCTGCCTTTATTTTTACGATACTCTGTGTATTTGTATGGGAAAAAAAGTGCTTCATTTTAAAAAGTCGTAAAACAAAAAACATTTGTTTGAGTGATAGGAATTCAGGGTTAAGAGGATGTCAGTGAATTAAAAATAACCCTGTATAAGTGTTCCGCTTTGCCATTTTGGCTCCGGAACCCTAAAAAGGTGACCAGACATGTTCCCTTCAAATACTTTTAGGTTAAAGAACGAGCTGAATTCGCTTAAGTCAAACCGTAAATTGTTATTGAGACAAATAAGCAAACAGTTAAGAGAGCTAAAAACTCAGCCCCAAATCTAAGAAACAGATGAACACAAATGACCATATTTAACAATGACACCCGCATTAACATATGAAAGACATGTAAAATTAGAAATGCTGGCATTGTACGTTTCGTCTAACTGTAGGATTGCCCAGATATGTGGTGTTTTTGAGGAGTCGGCTCGCCGTGGAGCCATTGGCTCTTGCGCGTTACTAAATGCCTCTGAAGCTAAATTGTTTGACACACGTAACTCTTTTGAAACAGAACGTACTTGATGTTAGATGTTAGTGGAAGAATCAGGGAAGTAACGGCATGCGATTTTTGTAATGGCGGTCTTTGAAATAGATGGTAAATATTTTAAAACGTTTTTTACTTGTTTTGTGGCTTATATACACGTCATACACAGTTACACACAGATAGAAAAACCGCTCTGAAATCGGTGCATCCGTTTGGGGCTACGATGACACATAAAGACGCACAGATAAACGACTGACATTTATCTGAATATCGAAACTTAGTATATCAAATACACTTTATGGAGTACGTCTGAAATGAACTAATTATTATTATTATTAAATAACGATTAATTTTTTCAGAAACCGTAATCTTTTGAGGATTGTTATAGTAAGACAAACTGTTGCCCGCGAGTCCGTCTACGAAGAATAGGGGTATAGAAAATAGCCTACGACCTATTCTCAGACCTACCAAATATAGACAAAACATTTCATAAAAATCCGTCAAGCCGTTTCGGAGGAGTTCGATAACAAACACTGTGACACGAGATTTTAGTATATGTATTAGAAGATTAGACTAGATTATTCTAACCTAATAAATAATGGATTCTATACGATGATGTTTTAATAAATCCTGAGAAGTTTACGGTTTCAGAAAAAAAAAACTATATTTTCATACATTATTGGATGTACTAACTTCGATATTCAGAACCGTGCCCATACACGACACATACGAAACAAAACCCCTCTTTTTTGTCGGTGGTTAAAAATCGTTGAATTATGTACCTTTTACCTTTACCTTACCTTTACCTTTAGCCTCGGTAGTAAACTTGCTTGCTAAGAAGTTGTAGTGCAGCTGATTGCGATTTCAGTGCAACTTCAGTATATGTATGAATGCAAACCCTTTGTTATACAAAATTACCTACAGAAAAAATAGCACTATTGATAACCGTTGAGATTCACGTACAAAGGCGAAGTTATCCCTTTATGGGGTCTCTACCAATCAACCTTTGAGTGTTAAAGCTACTCTGAGTCTAGCCTAAAGACGTTTCACGATCACGCGTCAAGTTCGCGCGGCATGGTCCCGACACTCGCGTCCCACATCGCGCGGCCTAGACACACAGCGCAGAAATAGACTCGCGCGCAGGATCGCGCTGCACGCTGACTTCCTTCATTCAACCGCTATAGCGAACATTACACATATTTTCTGCGGGATGTAGACGTGATTACCTTTAATGAGCTTCCGATATTTCGACATATCTACCAGCGTCATTCACGGGTAGACTGAAGAATTTAGTGGTGGGTGCACGGTGGGTGTTAATATTGTGTAGACCAGTGTTTTTCAACCTGTGGGTCAAGCTTCTGTAGGGGGGTCGCCAGAGGTCGAGAGAACTTTAGTAAAAAAACAATACAGATTATAAAGGAGGTCGTATGGATACATGATAAAAAAGCGAAGGGTCTGGGGGTCGCGAAATATTTTTTCATACCAGCGGGGTTGCATCATGAAAAAGGTTTTCAACACTGGTGTAGACCAGTAATACCCAAAGTGGTCTTTATCGACCCCCAGGGGTCGACGAAGACCTGCGAGGGGTCGAAAAAATAGGGATGACGACACCATCCCATCCTACTAATATTAGGGTGCATTCCCACCAGAGAAGTGCTATGGTACGTTGCCATTTATTTATTTATTGCGTTCAGGATTTATGGATACGTCTGATAGCCATCAGTCATATTCATTGATCCACATATCATATTACTGGTGGAAACAGATTCAACTAAGCTATGTTTTTACATGCTGTTTATTATTTGACCCGCTTCACGGTTTCCGATTGAGTTGAAATTGGCCATGCATGTGTAAATCGGATGACAATACAATATTATTATGACATGGAGCTGACCTGATGATGGAGCTGGAAGATGGCCACAAGAATTTCGCAATAAAACAACATAATCCCACGAGTTTGGTCCCGTTTGAACAGAACAAAATGCACAGTCAGAAAAAGAAGCTTGTATTAAAAATAGAATTTTTAACAATAACTTAGTATTATGAAAAGATGCGTGCTATAGATGGTCGCTAGGGGTGTAGCTATGTGCAGAGCAGAGTGTATTCAGTTAACGCGCGATTGTCACCGAAAGTAGACATGTCATCGTAGAAGAAAAAAGTTATTTTATATCTCGCAATGTGCGGTAGGTGCACGCATAGCTCGACCTGCGCATTGTACGCATCTCCCTCGCACAGCTACCTCGCGGCTGCGCATCTTCCACACACGGCTACATAGCTTAGCATCAGTGGAAACGGTCACATAGTTTCGTAGAGCTTCACATCCACGCAGCATAGCTAGATAGCACATCTCTAGGGAAAGGAACTCTTATAAATGTGACAGTTTGTATATACGGATGGATGATGTGTGGATGTTTGTTACTCTTTCGAGCTCTTTCGCCTTAAAACGGTTTGACGGGTTTTGATGAATTTTCGCACACATAGTTTATAACCTGGATTAACATAATGCATAGGATACTTAGTCATTTATGTATTAGGCGTTACTTTGCGGAGGTCCATATCAATGAGCTGAAACAATTACTTTGCTCACCCGCGACCTTATGACAGTTACGTTTATGCAGGAAATGTGTGTTCATGCAATTCCACCACTTCCACACGTACACACAAATCACACAAACCGAACTATCACCACCACCAAACTACACTGACACTTTTCGAACTTAACTAGAGCTCATCTTCAGACAACGCAAGTACCGCAACGGTTCACTATGCTACCAAATGTTAGACTAACAACACCAACATAAAGACAGACTATTTTTTTTCCATAGAAGATGATCCGTAGACATCTTTCTGCATGATAAAAGTAGATTCAACATTCACAGAGAAACCCTAGAAAATGATTCCATAATGTCAGTAGAGGATAAACATTATCATAATATGCCTGAATAGCGATCTCTGTTGAAGTTGTTCTGGTCAATATTGACAATGCGTAACAGACCTTGGAAGGAGACTGGGATGAGGATGATTTAATTTGGTCAGCTAGTCGATAGTTTAATTTTAGTAATTTTGTTGCAATAGTTACTGATCATGTCGTGAAACACGTGCGCATACGCTTGCCCAGTAAACACAGGAAACCATCAAGCCGCGACGTCGTAAATGTGGGGCTTATAAAACGGAGTTAGTTTATCCGCGACTGCCGTTCAAAATACCAATTGGCGAGCAAGCTCCGAAAGTTATTCAGTGATTCAAAGTTTACCAAGAATTTGGATGGATTCGCAGCTGGAAAAATTTTAAATAAAAAATAGAACCGCCTTCAAAAACACCCAAAAAATATTATTTAAAAATTTAACCGACTATAATGAGCATTATAATATCTTTCTACTAATCTGTTTGAAGTCGGGCCTCAGCACGAGCTAGCAGGAGTAGTAGACGCCCAATAGATAGTAGGTATCTATCTATATAAGTATGTTTATCCGTTGCCTAGTACCCATAACACAAGCTTTGCTTACTTTGAGACTAAGTCGATTGGTGTGAATTGTCCCGGGATATTTATTTATTAATTTAATTACTAGGTCCACTCCTGCTGTCTCGAGCTGAGGCCCGACTTCAAACAGATTAGTAGAAAGATATTATAATGCTCATTATAGTCGGTTAAATTTTTAAATAATATTTTTTGGGTGTTTTTGAAGGCGGTTCTATTTTTTATTTAAAATTTTTTATTTTTGGCTTTTTAGTTGCTTTGGTATAAAAAAGATGCGTAGGCGTAGCCAGTAGACGAAGCCCGGCTTCTGTTTCCGATCTGAGGATCGCAAGGTAACTAACGAACCTAAGCAGGTTAAACGTGGGATGGTTTGAAGGTATTTTTTTATTGCAGGGGGGCTCCGCTCCCCGAGCCAACTCTCTGGTAGCAAGCCTACCACTTCCAATCTGAGGGATACGAGATACTAACGAACCTAAGCAGGTTAAGCAAGGAATGGTTTGAAGATTTTTTTTTGCGGGGGGCTCTGCCCCCCGAGCCCCCCGTTCCGGTATCAAAACTTCTATTACCACTCTGAGGGACGCAAGATAACTGACGAATCTAACCAAATGAAACGGTAGATGGTTTAACAGATTTTTTACTGCGGGTTGTCTCTGCCCCCCGAGCCCCCCCCCCCCCCCCCTCCAAGAGCGGGGATTTTATTTTCACCCTGAGGGACGCAAGGCAGCTAACTAACCTAACCAGGTTAAACGAGAAGTGGTTTAAAGGTTTTTTTTTATTACGGGAGCTCCGCCCCCAAGCCCCTCTACCGGGACCGAGGTTTCTATTTCCACTTTGAGGGATATGAGATAACTAACAAACCTAACCAGGTTACACGGGAGGTGGTTTGAGGGTATTTCTTATTGCAGGGGGCTCCGCCCCCCGAGCCCCCTTTCCATTAGCGAGGCTTCTATTACCACTCTGAGGGACGCAAGATAACTGACGAATCTAACCACGTTAAACGGGAGGTAGTTTGTCTGTATTTTTTAATTGCGGGGGGCTCCGCCCCCCCGAGCCCCCCTCCAAGAACGCGGCTGCTAATTCCACTTTGAGGGACGCAATGTAGCTAACTAACCTTAACCAGGTTAAACGAAGGATGGTTTAAAGGTTTTTTTTTATTACGGGGGGCTCGGCCCCCCGAGCCCCCTTTCCAGTAGCGATGCTTCTATTTCCACTCTGAGGGACGCAAGATAACTGACGAATCTAACCAGCTTAAACGGGAGGTGGTGTGAGAATATTTTTTATTGCGGGGGGCTCCGCCCCCCGAGCCCCCCCCCCCCCCCCTCGAAGGGCGGGGCTTCAATTTCCACTCTGAGTGACGTAAGATACTAGAGAACTAATGAACCTAATCAGGTTAAATAGGGGGTGGATTGAAGGTGTTTTATATTACGGGGGGCTCCGCCCCCCGAGCCCCCCTTCCAGTACCAAGCCTTCAATTTTAACTCTGAGAGACGCAAGATAACTAACGAATCTGGTAAGGTTAAACGGGAGGCGGTTTGACACTATTTTTTTTAGCGGGTGGCTCCGCCCCCCGATCCCCCCCTCTATTCCGCTTTAAAGAGCGCAAGGTAACTAACGAACCTAACCAAGTTAAACGAAGGATGGTTTAAAGGTTTTTTTTTATTACGGGGGGCTCGGCCCCCCGAGCCCCCTTTCCAGTAGCGATGCTTCTATTTCCACTCTGACGGACGCAAGATAACTGACGAATCTAACCAGGTTAAACGGGAGGTGGTGTAAGAATATTTTTTATTGCGGGGGGCTCCGCCCCCCGAGCCCCCCCCCCCCCGCGAAGGGCGGGGCTTCAATTTCCACTCTGAGTGACGTAAGATACTAGAGAACTAATGAACCTAACTAGGTTAAACAGGGGGTGGATTGAAGGTGTTTTATATTACGGGGGGCTCAGCCCCCCGAGCCCCCCTTCCAGTACCAAGCCTTCAATTTTAACTCTGAGAGACGCAAGATAACTAACGAATCTGGTAAGGTTAAACGGGAGGCGGTTTGACACTATTTTTTTTAGCGGGGGGCTCCGCCCCCCGAGCCCCCCCTCTATTCCGCTTTAAAGAGCGCAAGGTAACTAACGAACCTAACCAAGTTAAACGAAGGATGGTTTAAAGGTTTTTTTTTATTACGGGGGGCTCGGCCCCCCGAGCCCCCTTTCCAGTAGCGATGCTTCTATTTCCACTCTGAGGGACGCAAGATAACTGACGAATCTAACCAGGTTAAACGGGAGGTGGTGTGAGAATATTTTTTATTGCGGGGGGCTCCGCCCCCCGAGCCCCCCCCCCCCCCCCTCGAAGGGCGGGGCTTCAATTTCCACTCTGAGTGACGTAAGATACTAGAGAACTAATGAACCTAATCAGGTTAAATAGGGGGTGGATTGAAGGTGTTTTATATTACGGGGGGCTCCGCCCCCCGAGCCCCCCTTCCAGTACTAAGCCTTCAATTTTAACTCTGAGAGACGCAAGATAACTAACGTATCTGGTAAGGTTAAACGGGAGGCGGTTTGACACTATTTTTTTTAGCGGGGGGCTCCGCCCCCCGAGCCCCCCCTCTATTCCGCTTTAAAGAGCGCAAGGTAACTAACGAACCTAACCAAGTTAAACGAAGGATGGTTTAAAGGTTTTTTTTTATTACGGGGGGCTCGGCCCCCCGAGCCCCCTTTCCAGTAGCGATGCTTCTATTTCCACTCTGACGGACGCAAGATAACTGACGAATCTAACCAGGTTAAACGGGAGGTGGTGTAAGAATATTTTTTATAGCGGGGGGCTCCGCCCCCCGAGCCCCCCCCCTTCCCCCCGCGAAGGGCGGGGCTTCAATTTCCACTCTGAGTGACGTAAGATACTAGAGAACTAATGAACCTAACCAGGTTAAACAAGGGGTGGATTGAAGGTGTTTTATATTACGGGGGGCTCCGCCCCCCGAGCCCCCCTTCCAGTACCAAGGCTTCAATTTTAACTCTGAGAGACGCAAGGTTACTAACGAATCTGGTAAGGTTAAACAGGAGGCGGTTTGACAGAATTTTTTTTAGCGGGGGGCTCCGCCCCCCGAGCCCCCCCTCTATTCCGCTTTGAAGAGCTCAAGGTAACTAACGAACCTAACCAAGTTAAACGGGAGGTGGTTTGTAGGTATTTTTTATTGCCCCCTTTTCTTTGTAGGTGCCATACCTACTTATTGTTTAGGTGAATGACTTACACAACTCTTAGGACTGCTTTGGCCAATTAATATTGTAGGTAATCCGATGTTCTTGTTATCAATAAAGAACGAACAAATATGCTTTAGGACTTTCAACAGTATGCCAAACATTCTTGGCCAGAAATTTTTAGAACAATCAACATTATGCGATACAACAGGCACTCTTTGCTGACTGTACTTTTTGACCCTGGTTACCAAAGTACTCTTCAAGACGAATCAAATGAGCTCAAACTCGATGGGGTTTTGTTGTTTTATTACGGAGTTCTTATGGTCACCTTCTAACTCCATCTTCAGATCCTATAGTTACCATCTAGGATCAAAGTACTCGTCAAGACAAATCAAATGAGCCCAATCTCAATGCGGTCGTATCGCTTTATTACAGAGTTTCTATGGCCATCTTTCAGCTCCATCATCAGATCAGCTCCATGTCATAATAATATTGCATCGTCATCCAATTTACATATGCCTGCAAAATTTCAGCTCAATTGGAAACCGGTTCAAATTTAACTTGCAAGATTTGACCCGTTGAGGAGTTCCGTTGGCCATCTACAGTCTTCTTCAGCAGGTCCAGTTTACCAAATGATACTTTCTGAATGCAAATACTTCACTTGATGCTAAAAATGCTAAAATCACCATAGGTTTGCCTGTAAAATTTGAAGGTTGCCCTCGATTTCTCTAGGATCCCATGATCAGATCTTGACTTGGTGCCAATGGGACCACCTCAGGAGTATACTCTTTCAAACAAAAAAAGAATTTTGAAAATCGGTTCACAATTGAGGGAGTAATCGCGTAACAAACATACAAAAAAAAAAAAAAAAAAAAAAAAAAAAAACATACAGACGAATTGAGAACCTCCTCTTTTTTTTTGAAGTCGGTTAAAAAGGTAATACCTACCAATAAAAAGTACTATATAATACGAGAACTCTTTATTAAACACCGCACAATAAACAGTGCAAAGCAATAAGTACATCAAGAAAACCGAATCCAATCCTAACCAACTTAGTTTGTACGCTAGCGTTTCGTAGCGTAAATTAGTAAAATCGGTGTATCCGTTTTTAGTTTTCTCATCGTGTAAGATGAGGGTTAATAACACTCCAATTAATGTTTATTTATAACAAAATTGTGAATGTTTCACGTAAATACGGTGGTATAATTGTTGTGGTTTCATCGCTCACCTCCACCACCACCGAAAAGAAAAAATACATAAAAGAGACATTAGAATAGAAAATAGAAATTACTAGCGAAAGCAAAGAACAATTCTTCAGGAATTGGAGCATATTTACGTAGGGTTTATAACGTTCGGTGCTAAATCTAGCGTTCTGGGACTTTGTCCGACCACGGCGAGTGCTGGGATCAGCGCAGTCCGCGCCAACTTCACAGTCGCCAGCGCAACCGTGGTGCGCGTTCCTAAGTCCCGATCCACCAGAGATAGGATCCCCAGAGTCCGGTTCTGCAAAAACTCGGCCACATTCAATAAACCAAATGCAAAGTTCTCTGCCATTCTGTTCCTATGATCTTCAGTAGTCACATAAGTATTGTAGAAATCAGCAGACGGTTGTAAGTCGTATGCGTTGCGATCGTATATGAACAACGACTCTTTTGGTCTCGCTGTATCTACGAACGGGGCAGGTCCATTAAAAGAGTTTGGGTAGTAATTCGGCGCGTCTCTCATATTATCCAGAGTAGGTGGCACGCCGTCTCGGTTGTAAAGGTTGCTATGTACCGGACAATTGACCTTTATATTGTTGTGATTGATTCCCAGACGATAGTTTTGTGCGTCGCGGTATGCGAACCTTCGTGCCCGGAACATAACGTCACGCGGCCCAGGGATACCGGGGACCAAGTTACCCGGATTGTAGGCGGCCTGCTCTACGTCCTTGAAGAAGTTATCAGGATTTCGGTTGAGTACTAAGCGTCCGATGGGTACCGTTTGGTATGTTCCATTCTTCCACGTCCTTATTACATCGAAAGGGTTGTAGTCTAGCTTTTCTATGTCGCTCTTCGTCATCACGTCCATTTCCAACTGCCATGCCGGGAAATCTCCTCTCGCTATAGCGTTGTAAAGGTCTCTGACGGCGTAGTCGGGATCTATGGATCGTAGGGTTCGTGCCGCCGATGAGGTCAGTGTCTCAATGCCTTGTTCGGTTCTGAAATTGAATCTGACGAAGTAACTTTCACCGTACTTGTTGGTCAGTTCGTACGTGTGAATGGGGAACGCATCCATCTTTCTATAACCGTTTGGGATGCCATAGTCAGAAAACAACCACAGTAGCATGTGAATAGAATCAGGATTGTATCCTAAATATTCAAAGACACCTGTCCTGTCAAAGGTGAACGTTTTTGGATTTCTTCCAGGACCCTGAATTGTAGTAGTGAATAAGTTTGGATCACGGTAGAGGTAAACGGGGAAGTTAAAGCAGAGTAAATCGAAGTTGCCTTCGTTCGTATAGAACTTGATGACCAAGGAATCTGTCTCTCGCACTATGTCGCTACCTCCTATATTTTGAAGCTGAACAGCGAATCGAGTTACTACTTTAGTTTTCTTCCCGATTACGTTGAATACCTCGGCTTTGGTGTATTTGGAGACATCATTGGTGACTTCGAAATATCCGAATGCTCCTGTGCCTTTGGTATGGACGACTCGCTCTGGGATCTTGTTGTGGTCGACGCTGGTCTGGAGGTCGTAGAAGTACGCGTTGTTGAACACGTCGGTGTTGAGGGTGACCGACTCCCGAACCTCCACCGGCTTGCCCGCACTCGTCGTCAGTACGCCTATCGGACTCTGAAGGGACAAAACATCATTTTTATGGTTCCGTACCCAAAGGGCGTCAACGGGACACTGAGACTCCGCTGTCTGTCTGTCTTTCTGTCCGTCCGTATGTCACAAGGCTCTATCTTTTTTGTTTTACAACAAACACTAAAAATAAAATAAAGTTAAACATTAAGGGGGTCTCGATTAACCGATATAAAATGATCCCACACTGCATACATTTTACTTGGAAGCAGAGCTCTGTTAAGACTGGATTATTATAGTTACGGCTGTTAATTTTGACATACTTACTTACCTAAAAATGTGTACGGAACTCTCCGTGCGCGACTCCGACTCGCACTTGGCCGGTTTTTATACACTCACCGCAAAAACTTGACCCAAGTTAGAAAGTTGCATTTGCTTTTTTTTTTGCTATAAGCAATAGTTTTCGAAATTCTCATGTTTAAGAAGTATGATTAGCATATGGCATAACTTTAAATTATGGAGACTAGAGTAATTAAAGTAGAAAACAAGGAAAATTGAAGAAAAACAAAACATGCAAATTTCCGTTTACGGACATGATTCTTTACTGGTGAGTGTATTTTTGAAATGTGAATTAACCAATTCTGTATTTCGAATACTTACTGGATGAGCTAGTTTAAAATCCAACAACTGCCGCGACACGGGGTCTAATGATGTGTCGCTGTCGTTGATATATTGAATTCCGAAGGCATTTTTTAAGACTAAAAAATTAACAACACAACAGACTATCGAGTTCATGGTTCTTCATTGAAATACAACAGCAAAGAGTTTAGAGACTAGATATACGATCAATTATCTTATTTAAGGTACAGCGAGTCTAGCAACTCGCAAAATGTGCTTCTTTGATTCATAATATTAATTACAAAACATGGTACGTTAAGGCCTAAACTATTTTTAGGACTTTTGTTATAATGACCCAGTATCCTATTTATAGGCGTACTGGTAGCCCAGTACTTCAATTATTACAAAATCATACTTTAATATATTTTAGACAAGATTGTAATTGAAAATTAATGTGTGTCCTTATATTGGGACACTATTTGATGAATTTTATCATTTACTTGGGCGGAAAGGATTATATTTTACAGTCCTAAAAATAGGACGTTGGTACAAACTTACGAGATTAAAGCTAAGGATAGGATGGCTGAGAAGGATCTTAGCGCTTAGGGGATTCAGTACTCGATTGGATCTATTTCGCTCGATTGAAAATGCTCATCAATCTGCCCATTTCTCTGAATTTTGATATTAATACTAAAAAAAAAAAAAAAAGTTAAAAACAAAGGGGGTCGTCATACAAGAAACAGTTTTTTTCAGCGTTTCTTAATTCGATCTTTATAATGGTACTAATTCGATACTGTGCTGTAGCTGTTTTAGAGATTGGATACATGGATCATAGAGGTATGCATGGTGAAAAAGGATTTTTTTTTGGATTTTCTCGCGGTATAGAGAGGGCGTGACAGTAAATTAAATTTGTGCGCGTTCGATGTCGCAGCCAAAAGCTAGTAAGTAAAATGGTAAGTTGAACCATTTTATATTTTTTAGGATTTTTTTTGGTTTTATGAATCATGTCTGACGAGACCTTAAGAATTTAATAGTGCTCATGTAATCACTTGGATTTTGTACAGTAATCGTGTTAATTAGTGATAATAGATGTTTAGCCTGAATATGAACAACTAGTGTTTCCCCGCGTCTTCGTCTGAACACATATAAAGTTTGTAGTCAACTCCGGTTTTCTAAATCGCGAGCAAAAAATCCTACCTACTGCACCTCTATGATCCTCATCATTTCAGCAGTAGGACGTCCACTACTGGATATAGGCCTCCCTCATTGACGCCCAATCATTACGGTTGGAAGACTTTCATCCTCCCTGAACCTGCGGCCTTCACCAAATCGTCCGTTTATCTCGTTGGTGGACGTCCCACGCCGCGCTTGCCAGTCCGTGGTCTCCATTCGAGAGCTTTTGGGCCTCAACGGCCATCTGTTTTGCGTGCTATTATGGCCTGCGTATTGCCATTTCAACGAGATAATATGTTTGGTTATGTCGGTGATCCCGATCCTAAAGGATGATATCTGCTTTACCTTATAATAAGTAGGTATCAAATCTCTATAAGGCGTAAGCCACACAGAAGAGACGTGGGATGGGGGCGCGTCGCAGTCCGCGTCGTTTGTTCGCAGGCCGCGTCTCCGCCCCGCCTCTTTTGTCTGCTTTGGATCGCTACGCTGCTATACATTTAGTATGAAAACTGATTCAAGGGGCGCCGCGACTGCGACGCGCCCCAGTCCCACGTATTTTCTGTGCTGCTTGTGCCTAACAGCTACAGCTGGACAGTTAGTTAAAAATAATTCTCTACTCTTTATGCTTTATCCCACGGGAATTTCGAAAAATCCTTTTCTAATTACCTATTTGCATGCCAAATATGATGAATTTAGTCATTATGGCTATGGAGATAATAATCATTTTGAAGCGAATATCCTTCATATTTATCAATTGGCCGTGTTTTTTTTGTATTAATAGTTAAAGGGCTGGAGAGTGACATAGGCTACTTTTTACCACGGGAAAATATCTCATTCCCACGGGAAAACTCGTTTTAATCTACTTCAGTGGGGGCGAAGCCGCGGGCATCAACTAGTTGAATATAATAAATCCTGATCATCTCGATATACTAAAGCCGACATTCATTTGGTGGTAAATCAGTTGGTTGGTATCCTATTATCTCGCCTCATTCGTTTTTCATTTAATTTTTACTTCGTCTCATTCTGTATTTGTCTTTGTCTTGTTCGCTATCCGTCACTATCTTTTTTGGTCAAATTCTGCAACTTGTCTATCTCTTAATACGTCTTATTCGTTTTTCGTCACGGTCTTCCTTCGACTCATTCGTCGTTCTTCGTTTTCGTTTTTTGTCTCATTTACTTATTCGCCAAAATTATTTCGATACGTTCGGTGCTGGTTCGTAAGTAAATGAGACAAAAAACTAAAGAGAAGAACGACGAATGAGTCCAAGGAAGACCGTGACGTGACGAAAAACGAATAAGACTTATTAAGAGAGAGACAAGTTACAGTACCCGGCCATAAAGAATACACATCGGTCTTTGGAAAAAGACTCGGCAAATGTCGGCTTCGTATAGCGTTGTCACACACTACTTATGTGACGTTTGTCAGTCGTTGTTCAGTACGCTTAGTATAAGTTTTACTTCACCAAAATACTTCTCGATCGCGTTTACGTAAAAAAATCAATCACTATGAAAACATGGACAGCGACCCGCGGGCACGCGTCCATGTTTCCATAGAATTGAAATTTTTACGTAAACGCGATCGAGAAGTATTTTGGTGAAGTAAAACTTATACTAAGCATACAGAGTGCTTAGTATAAGTTTTTACTTCACCAAATACTTCTCGATCGCGTTTACGTAAAAAATTCAATTACTAGGGAAACATGGACAGCGTCTCCGCGCGCGCGCGTCCTTTTTTCCATAGAATTGAAATTTTTACGTAAACGCGATCGAGAAGTATTTTGGTGAAGTAAAACTTATACTAAGCGTACAGTATGCTTAGTATAAGTTTTACTTCACTTCAATACTTCTCGATCGCGTTTACGTAAAAATTTCAATTCTATGGAAACATAGACGCGCGTGCGCGGAGGCGCTGTCCATGTTTCCCTAGTAATTGGCTAAGTAAAGTTGTTTGAAGAGGTGCTAATTATATTTTTTTTCGACAGTCGGCGTTCTGGAGATCGAGAAACTGCAGCTGTTTTATTTTTATCTCCTATTGTTTACTGGAAATATTTTTTTAAGTGTTCGAGATGACATTTGTGAGATTTTATGGCTGACTAGCCGTACGTGCTCAGAACTTAGTAGAAACAGAAAAAAAACCGAAGTTTGCTGTCACTTCTGTCAATGACAAATCGTTTGCGTTTCGTTTGCTTTGCATTTTGGTGTGCTCAGTGTGATTTTTGGACTATTTTTATCGACCTACGCATAAAATCCGACTTTCAATTTTACCGCATTTCTCCACGACCTATGCACGATAACCGGATCACGATTGAATACTTTCGATCACTATTTTGGAACTGCTTCTTGGACAACGCAAAGCAAACGAAACGCAAACTGTTAAATTTCATTTGACATTGACAAAAGCGACAGCAAATTTCGGTTTTTTTTTCTGTTTCTACTAAGTTCTGAGCACGTACGGCTAGTCAGCCATAAAAACTCACAAATGTCATCTCGAACACTTAAAAAAATATTTCCAGTAAACAATAGGAGATAAAAATAAAACAGCTGCAGTTTCTCGATCTCCAGAACGCCGACTGTCGAAAAAAAATATAATTAGCACCTCTTCAAAAAACTTTACTTAGCCAATTGAATTTTTTACGTAAACGCGATCGAGAAGTATTGAAGTGAAGGAAAACTTATACTAAGCGTACAGGTGCCGTAGGGTACGGACGCGTTCCGGTGAAAATATATAATATAGAGTTATTGAAACCCCCCAACTTTAAATTGTATGATGGATTACACTGATAGACTAATACTAAATACGGCAGATAGTGACAGTGATATTGACCAAATTGAGAGCACAGATAGTGAAATGAAAGGAATTGAGATTTTTTGAAAATTTAAATTTATGAAAAAATAGGTGTCTTTTAATATAATATACCTACTCTAATCTCTTTTTTGACTATCCTTTTTCTAGTAGTTGCAACAACCCTCTATACAGGGTTATTTTTAATTCACTGACATCCTCTTAACCCTGAATTCCTATCACTCAAACAAATGTTTTTTGTTTTACGACTTTTTAAAATGAAGCTCTTTTTTTCCATACAAATACACAGAGTATCGTAAAAATAAGAGGCAGAATCAAATTTTCAAAACGTTATTACACCAAAAATATTAAGTTATGACAAAAGCCGTAAAACAAAAAACATTTGTTTAAGTGGTAGGAGTTTAGGGTTAAAGGATGCTAGTGAATTACAAATAACCCTGTAGATATCAAAACTTTACATGTCATTAATTCGACGTAAACTAATTAAGTCCATGGAGTGCAGTATTTATTTGATATCAAACGTCACTTAATAAATACGGCGATTGATGGACGGTCGCCAGTGTTCGGAAATCGTCGTAAACTGCGAATTGTCTCTTGCTAAAGGCCGATGTGCATTCTTTATCGCTGGGTGCTGTACAGAATTTGACGAACAAGACGAATAAAGAATGAGTGACGAATACAGAATGAGACGAAATAATAATTAAACGAAAAACGAATGAGGCGAGATAATCAGTTCATTAGGCAATGAATAATAACTAAGGTGAGAAAGAATCAATTAAATTTGCACGAAAGGAAGTGCACTATTATCTACATTGTTTTAACCGTCATAAATAATTGGTGTACAAGGTTTCTATTACAATTCAGAAGGAATGTAACTTTTTTAAACTAATAATGACCGTATCCGGTATACAATGTTTGACGTCCGAATAGCTTAGTGGTTAGAGACCCGGACTACAAAGCTTGAGATCCCGTGTCCGATACCCGCGTCGGGCCAAATATTTGTATGAAAAAAAAATACGAATGTTTGTTCTAGAGTATTGGGTGTTCAATATGTATTGAAGTATGTATCTATCTATATAAGTGTGTTTATCCGTTGCCTAGGTACCCATAATACAAGCTTTGCTTACTTTGGCACTAGGTGAATTGGTGTGAATTGTCCCGTGATATTATATTTTTATAGCTGGTGCCCGCGACTTCGTCCGCGCAGTAAAGCCGTCCGTAGTAGGTTCGTTGAGTAGATTCGGAGATAAGCTTGTACATACAGACAGATGCATCATCATCATCGCATGATTTCTACTGTTTTATTATATGTATAGATTTAGTGGTTAGTGAAACTGATTAATCGTTTCTCTGTATGAACCCCCCGCCCCTTCCCCAGGGGATCGCGACTCATACGTTGAAAAACTATGTGTTATATATGTACTAGCTGCTGCCCGCGACTCCGTCTGCGAAGAATTCGTTTATCGCTATCCCGCGGGAACAGTGCAATTTTCCGGGATAAAAAGTATCCTATATGTTAATCCGGATTATAAACTATCTGTGTGCCAAATTTCACCAGAATCCGTCAAACCGTTTTAGCGTGAAAGAGTAACAAACATCCATCCATACTTACAAACTTTCGCGTTTATAATATTAGTAGGAAGTAGGATAACTGTTTCTTTTACTAAATGGTGATTTCTTTAACAGCCCCCGCCGATCCCGGGCATGCGACCCCCACTGGGGTCGCCCGGCGGCCCCGTGCCGGCCCCCAAGTCGTCCATGGGGTTCGTGATGCCCATCTACACAATCTGCATCATCGTGTTCTTCGTCTACACGCTCAGCAAGGTACCTACTAGGACCCTAATGTTTCAAGTCGACGGTTTTCTGACTCAAGCTCGTATGTGAAATTTCACTAAATTGGAATAACCACTTTAGGCACACGGTTTAAAGTGCTTATTCCAACATCGTAAAGTTTCATATACGAGGTTGAGTCAGAGAAGCGTCGAAATGCGTCTATCTATAGCTAAACTGTTTGAATGAGTCCTCGCCCGCACGGTACAGAGGTAGGGGGGTTTGACGGCAAAGGGGCCGAGAGAGGTGCGGGAGGCAGGGACACGAGGCGCGCTCGCCGCCCGCACCTCTCCCGGCCCCCTATGTCGTCCTACCCCCTGTACCATACCGCGCGGGCTAGCTATAATGTTCATCTTTCGTTACGGAACCAGTGGATACATCTTTGGCCTTATCTGCACTTTCATCAGGTGAAATAGTGGTTAAAAATCGGTACAGCGGATGATGAATACTTTCATATTAATGTAATGATACTAAATAGCTATGTAGACAACAGGGAGGACAAATGAGGGTGAGAGGAATCTAGATTGTTCTTCGTGATCGAAATGTAAGCAAATATTATGTTTTTGCAACTTTTTCTTTGCAAATTTGGTAAAGCATACTTACTGATCTTTACGTTACAAATTTCAGATTCTGTTCAAGAGAACTGGCTCTATCCCCTACGAGCAAGTGGCTCCAGACCCACAGTTTCGCCGCCGGGTCTTCAGGGACGACTCCAGGTCTTCGCCGGACACCAAACTGGGTAAGCTCAGTAACCTAACCTCTCCGGCAAAAACGTGCATTACATACATTACGTGATTGCGGACCTAAAGGGGTTTGACCTCACATGGAGCCCAACTCCAGTACCGCATATTCATTTTAAAATGCGCGAAAAACTTTTTTTTTTAATTATTAGGTGTCTTAAACTTTTACTCAGAATCAAGAGCGCTATTGATTTTGACGATAAAAAAAGTATTCTTAATTTTCCAGACAATTTTCTTGTCCATTAAGCTAGATGAAAATATCACTAAACTGACTCAAAAATGAGGACACTTCTTTTCTTTATGAAAATGAATAGTGCTCTTGATTCTGACTAAGAAAACTCCGAAATTTCGTATTTTTCATACAAATATCTGTCCCGGAATTAAACCGGGGCCTCAAGCTTCATAATCAGGCTATCCATTTGGCTGTCCGGTCGTCAAACGTCAGCATTTCAACTTGCACGATGTCTCTCGTATGAGTATGTGATGAATCCGCTTGTCCTCGCAAAGTACCGTTCAAAATTTGCAAAATTACTTTCTAACTAGCTGTTGTGCGTAACTTCGTCTGCAAAGAATTCGCTTATTGCTATCCCGCGGGAACTATGCAATTTTCCAATCCAAGGTATAATTATATTAGACATTGAAGATAAGACGATGACACCTTTTTTCCGAAAGTGAAATAGCTATGTTGAATAAATTACCTATTATTTAGACTTGATTATGTTACAAGTACGCCCTTTTATCTTTCGTTACGTCTCTCTCGCACGCAGGACACAAAGAAAGGGATGCAAGTAAGTATGATTCGTTTGGATTTTTAGTTATTATATAAAATTACATACAGGAAAACTGGATTATGCCGTTGGTGTTATCGGCAAGTTAATTACTTCGGGTCACTAAGAAGTAGGTTAGCTGGATATTGTTTTATAGCATAAATAAATCATAAACACTATGGTTTATCACGTCATCGATGAAGTTACTTGATTCGACAGGATATACAATAATAAAATGTAAATATGTAACCGTAAAATATCATTTGATATTTACGCAATCGTAAAGAAAATAGAAAGTAGCCTGAAGTGAGCCTTTTCAAGCAGACTCGAGTTAAACAATGTAGAAACAGTACAGTCATTTAAAATAGTGCTGGTTAACTCTAGATTTTCCTACTGAACACTTCAAATATTAAAAAGGTATAACATGCAAGCAAAGTAATAAATAATAAATATCAAAGTAGACAAGCCTGCCTGGACAACAGAAACTGAACACTAACATAAAGATAGACGCTGATGATTTGAAAATGTAGGATTACTCTTTGCAAAACAATGATCACAAGTAAAGCCTTGATCGTATGGCAATGACAAGGTATAAAATGACAGGAGACGTGGAGCTGGAGGCGTTACGTGCGCGACTTGAGGAGACGGAACGAGCCATGCAAAGGATCGTCGGGCAGCTCGCCAAACGCGATGCGGTACAGGGCTCGGGGTGGAGAGCTAGCTGGTTACAAAACTACTAAACAAACAACTTACTTTAAATCTCTCAAGAGACATGATGGCATAGATAGAAGCGAGAATTTTTAAGCTCGTGAAATGAATCTTTCGTCTTCTTTCGAATTAAAATCTATTGTTATGTAATCCTAAAAACATGACGAATTAAACGGCATGGAATGGAAGCATTAATAAACTACTTAAAAATTCCTTTGAAACATTACTGTTTTAAAATGGTAGAGATCTTAAAATTGATGATGTTGATATTAATGAATTAAATTGAATAATAGACAACGTTTAGATTTTGGAGTTGTGCGAGTATAGAGAATGTAAACTTCTGCGTCTAATAAAAGTTAGTTGTACTTTTACAAAACGCACGTTTATAAAAATGAAGTACCAGCCAGCTCATCATCTCGCGAAGGTTGAAGCGTGATAGAGATAGCAGCTTGCGGCATGGTGTCGGTTGCGTCCTTAGCTCCTAGGTTTTACCGCACGACCAAACTTAGTGCATCCAGACGATTGACTACCCTTTCATGTAGACCTAGATTTCGTATGTGCTTGCTCCTTTTAATCATAAGAAATAGATGTTCAGCATTACTTATTTGTGGATGTGATAAATTTTACAGTCAGATTTTAGTGTTGTTAAAACATTTATTTGTATACTAAATTAAATAATTCGTGCCTTATGCATGTTAATGACTTGAAATTTATTGAAGTAAATCTTTTTAAACATTTTATTTTGAAAATGAAGTAACTGAATTCGATGTTTTCGATTTCATTACTATCTAACTCTGTCGTCACGCTATGATGTCATCCACGTACGCAAAGCGAGTCGACGCGTAAGAAATAGCACTGAAACATATTTTTAAAATTTCTGTCTAGACTTTGCATATGCAATTCATGACAATTTATTAAATGGTTAAACGTTATTTAAACGGTTATTTTATGATCACACATCCATGAACAGTGAAGCTGAGATTGTTTTGGGGCTAGATAGTTTAATACTAAATACGTGACGCTTGGCCCGTCTCCAAGGGTAGCAACGTCTGATGCATCAAGCTATTTTGGACTGCGTCCTTCGTAATTTTGTTTTCGTGCTCTATAAATAGACGATTTCGTTTTTATTAATGTTTTCTTTAAAAGTGAAAGTTTTGCATATGTTTATGACGGTTAATTGAATGTTTTTGTAATTGCTCATAACATAATATTGGATATCTAAGAGTTTGGATTTATGTTTTATTTATTAAATGTTACGCATTTTATTATCAATGATGTTATACTTCAAACAAATCGACCACGCTGTGGTGGCAGTTGTTGTTATAAATTCGAAACCACTGCAGACTTGGCTTGTAAAGTATTTAAATTTAACACGTAGCTATATTTAAAGAATCTTCTGTTTACAAACCTTAAAGCATACCTATTACTTTTCATTTTCTCTTTGTTCTAAACTTATCAACAATATTGTTTAGCAATCCACTGCACCTGCCTTTATCGTGCCAACTCTTTTGACTCTGATTTATAATAATGCCACGTTTATCTTGTGACGATTGTATTTATAAATTATATAATCCTATCAAAAATGAGGCTTTAATCTTTTTATTATTGAAACAAAAGTTTTTAAAGCTCTTGAGCGTGGGCTTGCCCACGGCTTTTTATTTATACAAATCCTTTTCTGACAAAACTAACAGCGCAATCGGTTGAACCGTTCGCAAGTCGATAATGCAATAGATCATATCTTCCCTTCTCCCAATTTAGTGTCGTGGCTGTTGTGGGCCAATGATGTAACTAATACGAAACCAAACAAATACGATAAAACGTCAAACAATTTGTAAGAATATGCCTACTTAAAACTAATTCCATCTTATAACCAGTCTCCTGAACCTTACGATATTTCGAGTTAAGAGTCTCTTGCTCCATATTAGAACTGAAATCATTAATCAAAGGGATCCTAGAATTAAATTCAAAGGATTAATCATATTCTCCATCAAAATGATTAAAATGTATGTGTTGTCGGGTGCAGTTGTTACGGCCATATCGGGCCTGGTAGCAGAGGTGCATCAACAGATGGAGGCGAGCTACGCACAGAGTCAGCAACGACAGGTCATTGCATGACGGCTAACGTTTTTACACCTGTTTTGTTACCCCCTACGAACCATCAAATCAACTGTTCAACGAGAATCTTCGTTTTGAATTTTACGCTGTATGTAGCAGCTTCTCAAAAACTTATTGACGATTCTCCTAGTGGAGATTCTTTACCGTATTCTTGCGATTCAAAGTCAGCGATATCTCTTTCGACAATCTCAAACTCCGATGGGAGTAACTTTACAACTCATTCACTGTGTAGCGCGTTTTTTTTGCAACATTGACTAATTTTATAACATTTACTATCTCTTCTGTTTTATGTTGCTTTATTTGGAACTTAACGCTCACATCTCGTATCAAAATGTTCAAACGGGATAGATACTTAAATACAGTTTCGTAATGCAGTTATTAATTGTCCAATGAATCGCCGACATTAACCACGTACTTGGCACTCGCAAGAACATTAAAATTTACGTCTAATTTTATTTTTAGCTCCACGTTTCCTACTAAATCTCTCATTTTGCCATCAATATCTTTTCCGTTTGTATTTTTGTTCACTGTTTCTATTTGAGTTGCAAATTTTAAAGCATGTTCATTTCTTTGGTGTAAGTGTCGTCATTCATCTGTCTGTCTGTACCTAAGCTACCATGCCGAACTAACTCCCATATAAATAACTAAAATAAATCATGATTTTGTACACAAATAAGTAAATAATCAAACAAATATTAAAAATAGATTTAAAATGTGTTTTTTTTTTACTTGGCTTGTTGTTGCACTTTTTGTTATAAAATAGTGAGTAGGTGTTGCAGTTGCAATTTTAATTTAAAATTTTCGCTTTCTGTAGTTTTTGTACTTACGGATAGTTGTAGGTTTTGCTAGAACTTTACTTCAAAACGTAAATTGTTAAGGCTTATTGTTTTCTTTATTTTAATGTAGTGTGTGTTTGTTCCACTAAAATTCGCGTGTTGATTCCCTAAAATTCCTTATGCAAAAAATTCACGGAGAATCTCTAAATTTCAGGAGGCGCAGGAAAATCATACACGTCCATACACAAATGGATCTGTCATGAACAGCTCGCCAATTATCATCGCCAGCGAATACGTTGAGCCCAAAGAGAAGACTCCAGAACCTGAGAAACCAAAAGAGGATTCGCCAGAACCCAAAAAACCGAAGGAGTCCTCCCCTGAACCTAGTCCTGAAAAAGAGTCAACGCCGGAGCTTAGTCCGGAAAAAGAACCATCACCAGAACCAAGCCCTGAGGAATGGAGCCCGGAAAAAGATACTCCAGAAAAGGAAGAGAGTCCTGAGGTCAGTCCTAGACAAGCTAGCATCGAAGACGATTTAATGAAACTAACAGAAGACATTAAAGAGAAAAAAGAGAATTTGGCAAAAACTACGGAGGAATTCCTCAATGATGCCAGGCAGAAGGAGGAAAAAACGGCTGAGTTGCTGAAGGAGGCTTTGAAGGAAGACTCTCCGGAAGATGAAGACGAAGAAGAAGTAGAGGAGGAAGAGGAGGAAGAGGAGGAGGAAGAAGACGAACCGGAGAAGGAGAATGTTAGCGTTAAGGTGAGTTACATGTTGCGCTCTTTGCATGTTGTGAGATTGAAAGTATGGTCCCTGTTGATGAGCTGCATATTGGAAAAGCTATTTCCATAGAAATTGTATGTCATTGTCATTGCTTTGTTGTTGTTGCGAAAATGACATATTTTAAGGTTGCGCAATCTAGGTCAGTATTCTTTTTGTAGTTTGTGGTATAGTGGCACCTACGGCCTCGCAAACAGGGTCTTGGGCATGGTCTTGGGCTTGAGTTCTGAGTTTTTCAGAGTTCATGTGCGAAATACATTTGAAATTTAGAACGGCGATGGAAAATATCGTGAGGATACCTACCCACCTGCGAAGCAATTCAACATATTACGGGGCCGCGATACTAACGAGTAACAAGAGATCGATCAAGGGTTGCCATTGCTACTGGAACGAAGTTCCCAATCCGCACTGGGCGCGTAAGAACTATAGCCCATCCTTTAATTTTGGGAGGATCCTCCAGTACCCAGCGTCCCAGCGGGAGCTACAGTACCTACCCGGCCATAAAGATTGCACACTGAAATTAGAGTATTTAAAATTGGTGGCCTAGTGAAGCCGTGGTGACCTAGTCGTTTGACCTATGGTCTCTCAAGTAGAGGGCAGTGGGTTCGAGCACGGGCTCGCATCTCTGACTTATGTGCGAAATTACATTTGAAATGTCACCACAAGCTGAAAGAAAACATCGGGAGGAAACCTGCACACACCTGCGAAGTAATTCAATGGTGTGTGTGAAGTTCCCAATCCGCGAGGCCCGCGAGGGAACTACGGCCCAAGCCCTCTCAGGTTAGGCCTGTGCCCTGCAGTGGAACGTGTATGGGCCGATATGACGTGAACTAAAGTTAAAATCGTGTTGTGCGGTCTGAGTGGTCTGAGCTCCGTGATTGGTCGCTCCAGGTGGTAGGCATGGAGCTGACTGCGCACACGGCGAGCGGCACCCGCCCGCGCCCCGCGCCCCCCGCCCCTGCCTCAGCCGCCCCCGCAGCCGCGAGAACGGTGAGGCCTCACTGTACTGTCCACATTGTCCAGACTCTCTTCGACACTGACTAGGGCAGGCTAACTCATGGCTCCCAGTATATGGCTCCATAAATAACTTTAATTTCAATACTAGGTGAAACAAACCCGCCTGTATAATTCTCGTTCCCATCAGAATTCCGGGAATTTATATATCCTATGTCACTCGCGGAACTGAGACGAATCTAATGACACCTCACACTTCAAAATCCATTGAGCCGTTTAGGCTGCAGAGCGTGCCAAAGAATGATACATACATACATAAATACATACGCTCGAAAAACATAACCCTCCTTCGACAGTCGGGTGATAAATAAATAAAGCCCTTCACATACCGCAGCGCGGGGCGTCGACGGAGCGGGCCCAGCGCGTTGCATAACACTGAATCATATACACTGTGTCGCGCTACCGGTGTGTGTCATATTTTGTGGTTGCCTTAAGGGCATTTTTAATTTAAATTGTAGGGTCGGCCTCAGTCACTTTGACATGACATATTTGGGTGAATCACGTTTTTAGTCCTCCAACAAGATGGAGCGACGACCTGGTTAAGGTTGCGGGAACGCGTCGGATGCGGATGGCGCTGGACCGATTTGTTTGGCGAGCCTGGGGGAGGCCTATGTTCAACAGTGGACGCCTCTTTCGGCTGAAATGATGATGATGATGATGTCGATGGTCCCTTTCTTAACTGAACTAAAATGTACTAGTTTTCGTCTTGAATCGACTATTTCAAATTGTTTTGCGAATCATAAGGTTTAAGGTTCTATCTTAATAACTAAATTTTGTAGTTGACTTTGACAGCATGTATGCATGGTAGATGGTTTCTACCCTACTGTAATTTTATTATTTAGACTTATACCAAGGACGATTCAAAAGGACTCCCAACGTCTGCACAATGTCGCGTTCCATTAATAGTACTTTACTAAAGAGGCTGAGAAGTGTGGGGTTGCCAGCCGAATACTTGTAGTTATGAGCCTGGCAACTCCATTTCCCTCCAAGGTAAAGTTGTTTTCTCAAACATGCAATGAAATGAATAAAAAAAAATCAAAGGTTTATTTCTGGAGAAATTATAAGTAAACTAGATAAAAAATATAATTGGGTGAATCGACTTTTTACTGGCACCCGTTGCTATGGCTACACAAATTTTGTCTTCTGGACAACCTAAGCATTTTTCTATGAAACAGTATGAAGTGTCACTTGGACAACCGGGGACAGAGTAAACAACACAAAAAAGTTGATTCACCCAATTAACACATTTATTACTATTTATTTTGTTCTATTTCCAACTCGAATTTAATATAAAACAGATAATTCATAAATATTTATTTTTAAAGCGTACCTAGTGGCAGAATCTCATAATGAACCAAAACGCAAATATTACTTATAGTTTTTTTTTTTATGGCAGAACACCATCATAAAATAAATAAAAATAAATAAATCACACACGTCAAACTATCATCCGTAAACCGACTTTACAGACAACCGGCTTTTCCTGTTCTACATAGACGGTGCTGCCAACTGGTGCCATAAGGGTGCCATCAATTAGAATGTTTTACCTTAATAAGTTTGTTTTACTGTCCGCATAGTGTCTCTTCTGTCGCATTAGTGCTGCTGCCTATAGTTACTGCACGTTCCCTATAATACTTTTTCTCACAAAAAAAGTAACTTTTTCTCACAAAAAAGTAACTTTTTCTCACAAAAGAAGAAACTTGACGTTTTCTCATGAAAAATAAACTTAAAAAAAAAACTAAAATCTTGAAAAAAAACGTGGAATCGAACCGAGGTCGGCTGGATCCGCGACCACCCGATTTCTAATGTGCCATTATGATCTGCTCGAAGTCGCCGAAATTTAGCTTTATATTCTAATGCGAACAAAAATAGCCGGAAAACACGAGTAAAAGCGATTTTCTGAAAATGAAACATAGCTAGATCAGTTTTTCATCCCCGAAAACCCCCACATACCAAATTTCATCGAAATCGTTGGATCCGTTTCCGAGATCCTGATTATATATATACATATATACAAGAATTGCTCGTTTAAAGGTATTAGATTAGATAGATAGATAGATTCCATTAACGACCTCTCGTCTAGTCGCGCCTGAAACGTGATACTTCGCAGCGATTGACAGTCCTTTTTAATCGTCCTTGATACGTATAAAATAAACGTCAATTTTGCCTGCAAACATTCCCATGTAACAACATCTTTAGCCTTTGAGTTTATAATTTATTATAGCTACAAAACTGCTTATTATAAAGTACAAAGAATGTACCTTTTAACATTTTAACTTTTTATTTTAGAAATAAATTTATATGGTTGTAACAATAAGCAGTTTTAATCACACTAACTGTCCGTTAATTTACTAATTGACCTGTTTGTGTAACTTTATTTGAATGAAGTAAATTTTAATTTTGACTAAAAAACGTATTAACAATTGAAAAGCTACAACGGTGCTTAGAGTATTACTTATTAAAGTAAGTACTATTTTCTTTCATACTAAACTTAATTTATTTCTACCTGTACTAGAACACACACATACCCTAGATACATAATTGATCTAATTTACAAAGCTTTCATAAATTTTATTAACCGACTTCAAAAATAAGTTGTGGTAGCCTAGCTGCCTATACTCCATTTAATTTAGAATTATAAACCACAACAACATTATATTGCGGCTCGTGAACTGTAATCTCTTTACAATTTGTACTAGAGTAACAATTGACGACACGCAAATAAAGTGACATTAAAACAATTTTATTTTGCGGCTCCCAGACTATTGTACTGTACTATTTGCTAGGTAAGAAATAGTTGACGAGCCGCAATATAATGATGTTGTGGTTTCAATTCTAAATTAAATGAAGTATAGTGGTTTGACATATGGATTGGAGACCGGGCTGGCACCTCTAAGTTTTTCGAAATTTATGTGCGAAATTCGGTAAATAAATATTAAGTGCTACTTTTTATAGCGTTATTATTATTTCTGATGGCCGATGGGGCAAAAAGGTTCTCGAGTGGCATCCACAGACCGGAAGACGCAGTGTAGGCAGGCCTCCAACAAGATGGAGCGACGACCTGGTTAAGGTTGCGGAATCGCGTTGGATGCGGATGGCACGGGGCCGATCTATTTGGCGAGCCTTGGGGGAGGCCTATGTTCAGCAGTGGACGTCTTTCGGCTGAAATGATGATGATGACTGATGATTATTTCTGTGCCCGTACGTACAGTCGACCAGTTTGATTCCTAGGCCACTATAGAACCATGTCGCATTTACTACTAGATAATTACATGCAACGTCTGTGCGGGTCAAAGGATTATCAATTTTCCAATCACAACCTGCAATAAACATAAAGAGTCTATAAACGTTTTCGCCTGATGACATGAGAAGAATAAGTTTTTGTTAAAAATTTCATTTTTAAACAAGCTTTTTAGCTGACTGTACTTTTTGTTGACTGTACTCGCATTATCATCCAACCTACATAAGTATGTATACCAAATTTCAAGTGAGTCCGACCAAGTGGGTCAAATTTGACTTCCAAGATTTGACCCGTACATACATACATAGGTACATCATCATCATCATCATCATCAGCCTATGTTCGTCCACTGCTGGACATAGGCGTCTCCCATGGCACGCCACTGAGCACGATCCTCGGCCACTCTCATCCAGCTCTTGCCAGCCGCCTTGCGAAGATCATCGCTCCATCGAGTCTGAGGACGTCCCACGCTACGTTTGCCGATCCGTGGTCTCCACTCAAGAACTCGTCTACCCCAACGGTTATCGGTTCTTCGGGTTATATGGCCGGCCCATTGCCACTTCAGCGTGCTAATGCGGTGGGCTATGTCGATAACTTTGGTTCTCTGTCGGATCACTTCGTTACGAATTCGATCTTAGGTACATTGCAAGTTAAATAAAAGCTTGTAAAAAAGAAGTTTTGTCAGACGGACAGTGACTCCTTTCCTATTCATTATCGTTGACACATGTTCGTAAAGATAGAAACGCCTTCATGACATACATGACGCAATAAATCACTGCCGTAGAAAATGGATTCATTATGACATGGTTCTACAGTGGCCTATGAATCAAATTGGTTGACTGTGGGTGAATCAACTTTTTTGTGTTGTTTATTCTGTCCCCGGTGGTCCTAATGACACATCATACTGTTTCACAGAAAAATGCTTAGGTTGTCCAAGGGACACAATTTGTGTAACCATAGCAATGGGTGGCACTAAAAAGTCGATTCACCCACGTATAGTACGAATTTTTTGAGGTGTCCCGAACTCGTTAAGAGCCCTTTCGAACAAAGCCATTGTATTCTATTATGTCCTCAAGTGAATAATCCTTAGCTTAAAACGACACACAGAAGAGACGTGGGGCGAGGGCGCGTCGCAGTCCGCGTCGTTTGTTCGCAGGCCGCGTCTCTGCCCCGTCTCTTCTGTCTGCTTTGGATCGCGACGCTTCTATACATTTAGTTATATTATTTCCAATCATTTATTTTCTCGATGACAGCTCCCGTAGAATGTAACTTTGTTTAGTTACGCGAAAATTAACTTTTAAATGCGAGGTATAAAAAATACGACAACTGACTAATTTTGTTCCTTAATCCTATATAATATTCATCTAAGACAAATTGAGTCCGTATATGCAGTAGTTCTTTTTTAAAGTACGATAAATAATAAACATTTTAGTAAAGTTACATTCTATGGCAATCATAACATGACATTTGTATTGCCATAGAATGTAACTTTATTATTACTATTTATCGTACTTTAAAAAAAAATTACTGCATATATGGAATCAATGTGTCTTAGATGAATCTTATATGGAATCAAGGAACAAAATTAGGCAGTTGTCGTATTTTTTATATCTCGCATTTAAAAGTTAATTTTTGCGTAACTAAACGCAGTTACATTTTACGGGAGCTGTCATCGAGAAAGTAAATGATTGGAACTACTATAGTGTAGTCAGTGAAGTACTGATTCAAAGGCGTCGCGACAGCGACCCCCGTCCTACGTGTTCTGTGTGGCTTGCGCCGTAAAGTGAGAATGCCCTGACGCCGGTTGCAGCACGAGGCGTCGGAGGTGAAGTCCATATTCCTGGAGACGAGCATCCCGCAGCAGTCGCGCGTGCTGGTCGCCGAGTTCGAGGACCAGGCCAGGCCGGCGCCCAGGAAGCACGAGCCGGTACGTCGCACGATACGGCATTTGATATCACCAAGCAATCGACGTAGTTTTTTTTATGACCTGTATGTTGTATAAGGGTGAGGCCAGGGCCGAATTTTGAGGTCTGGCGGCCTCGGGATATAAAAGGAGTGGAGGCCCCCTGTCCACAAATTATTTTCCACATATCCAAATAATAAACAAGGTAGGGATCCGTAGCCATTACGAAAAAAACAAGTCAAAACATCGCGAGGAAACCTGCATACACCTGCGAAGAAATTCAATGGTGGAGCCTCACTCTAGTACCTGGTGGAGCTGGTATGTTGCATAATGCGGTATTTGACACCACCAATCAATTGACATACTTTTTATGAGCTGTCAAAACAAGAGCCGGTATCTTGCATTATACGGTATTTAACACCATCATTTAACTGACATAATTATGATGAGATGTTAAAACAAGAGCCGTTATGGTGCATTGGTATTTGACATCATCAAGCAATTGTCACGAGCCGATTATGTTGCAAATTAGACATAGGTACACTCACAATCTTTCAACAATCTTTCGCATGTGTAATATTAGTTTGTATTAACTTTTGAGTTCAGTATAATTTTGTATATTACAGATGGTGGTGAGCGGCAAAATGACATTGTCGCTGATTCAAGATGCACCCAGAGATACGCCCGAGAGGGACGCAGGTAGAGTACCTTGTCGCTTTCAGTCGTTACATAATTTCGTATGGCTTTTCAAACATGACGTTAAAGTGACAAGGTATAAAAGTGATCACTTATTTATAAACGTTGCCTTGACCAGGGGACAAAAGCTTAAAAAATCCGGTGCTACCGTCAACATGCCAACTATCCAGAAGCGGCGCTAGGTGTAGGCGACATGGGTCACCTAGGCTTCGCGGTCTGAGGCCCTTCTTACCTGTGGTACTACCGATGGTCCTACTGGTAGTACCACGGGGATTATTGTTTGCCCGTAGTACTACCGTCCTGACTGGTAGTACCACGGGAGATTTGCATTACCCGTCGTGCTACTTATCAATTTAACATGTAAATATTACAAAAGGTTTCGAGATATGCTTGTGCTAGTTTTCCAACAAAGTAGATCCATTGTTTTGAAGTATAGATCTAATGAGTTTTTTTTTTATATTGATAAGTAGCACCACGGGTAATACAAAATCTCCCGTGGTGCTACCAGTCAGGATGGTAGTACTACGGAAAAAGAAAATCCTACCACCAGTACCAGTAGGACCACCGGTAGTACCACGGGTAAAGGGGGTCTGAGGGGCTTCGCGCCTCGGAAAGTTTCTCGTTTTTTTGCTCGTTTAAACATCCATCATCCAACTATAGGTAATGTGTGGTGCGCCATCGTAGGACCTTGCAAAATATATCTTGCTCACACTAAAAAGACCTGCGACGCCAGTGTAACTATCTTTTGAGACCTGTACGTCTACCATGAGTTTACACTAGTTCACAGTGACCGTACTCGCTAGCGACGGCGTAAATGATTTGTATGGAGAATTGTACTTCCGTAAGTGACCGCTAGAGGCGCTGTACAATTCTCCATACAAATAATTTACGCCGTCGCTAGCGAGTACGGTCACGTAACCTAGTGTAAACTCATGGTAGAGGTACTGCACACACTTACGAAGCGATTCAATGGCGTGTGTGATTCCAATCCGTACTGGGCCCGCGTGGGAACTACAGCCCACGTCCTTTATTTGTAAAAGGAAGTCTGTGCCCTGCAGCGGGACGTTGCCAGAGATGATGATTTATATGGATCTTTGCACATACCTAAGTACTTATTTTTTCCAGAATCGACGGTTGACGACTTCACAACAGCGAGCGGCGTGACGCAGCCGGCGGCCGAGGTAACTATACCTTACTAGCTGTTGCCCGCGACTTTGTATGCGAAGAATTCGTTTACCAATGTCCCTATCTTATGTCATTTCCGGGATAAAAATATCCTCTTAACCAATGTTTCAGGAGTTACCCTTTTCAACGCTTTGTCACATAGGTATAACAGCTCTCACTCATACGCCAAGGAATCGGAATGTCAAACGCGAAGTTGAACTCTATGTCATGAATCATGACGGTCTATTCCGACTAGTTACATTATCAGTTCCATTGATGGATCTAGTTGGACTTTTTTCCAAGTAGAGTTACGATTTTGTTCAACGAAATAAAATAAAAACGAATACAAATAATAGAAAGTACTTAATTTTAATTCCTTTGCTTATTAAAAAAATGATTTATACTTAGGGCCTAAGCACACGGCGTATTTTTATGTTTGTATCGATGAAAACGCGCGTCGACGGCGCGTTTGTTAAAAAACGCCTTATGCTAGGGGCCTTAAGGCTGTTCTAATGGAATGAAAAACGCGCTGTAAACGCGCGTTCCTAAAACGCGCGTCGACGGCGCGTTAAAAAAACGCCGTGTGCTTAGGCCCTTAGGCACATTCTATTTAGGTACTTTCATTAAATTAACTCTGCATTATTAATGTAACTAAGTAGTAAGTACTAGGAAAAAAGTCCAACTAGTTCCATTAAGGAAACCCTCTTCGTTGAATGTAACTACTCGGAAAAAAAGTCTCAACTAGTTTCATCAATGGAACTGATAATGTAACTATTCGGAATAGACCGTCATGACTGGCGGTCAAGAGGTTAATCCTAATGGCCAAAGTAATCCTTCAGGGCTTAAGTAACCCGATCTCACGCTACCTTTTTTACTATTGTAGAAAGAAGGTGAATCATCTGACGAGGAGATCGACGAGGAAATTGAAATCGAAGAAATCGAGGAAGAGGAGGAGGAAGAAGAAGTGAAACCGCAACAGAAGGCGCAGAACTGAAGTACCCTCGCACTAGTGGTTCATTTTGACCCTCACATTCTGCGTTTTAAGATTGAATATCGTGTTGATAATCAAGGAAGAAAACTTGTTTTGTAAAAGTTTGTTACTCATTTTAACTGTCCGCCGTGGCCATTCGCGTAATATTGGCGAAGATCAAACCAATCAGACCAAAGAAAAAGTAAAGACGGAGTTCTGCTTACGCTATAGTGAGGATGGTATAATTAAATAGACAATCGTGCAAATAAACTAGACGAGTTAGCTCTCGCTCAATGCGAGGTGTAAAATTCTATTTTCACTTTTTATTGGTCTGAGACTCCAGATGAATGTGTTCTCGGTGAAGATTCTTCTCATGCTGTCTTTTTTGTTGTGTAACAGTCGCCTTTGTATCGACTAACTTGAATATTTAGGTCTTTATACTCTTTGATGCAATACTGCAACAAATTAAGTATTTCTCATTCTATATATTTTTTTTCTCGCACCACCATTATCATTTGGACAGAGGTCACCCCCAAAGAGTTTCAAAACGATCCCAGCGCTGTCCGCATTCAAGTGGCACCATACTTCTAAATTATTCTAAGAAAAAATAAATGTCTTTTGAAATAAAACGATGCATCTAAAAGTATAACGGCCGATTTACGCTTAGTTACTAACTCCTCACCTTATTTATATCAATGAACAATAGACGCATGACTGTACATTTGATTGAAACGTGGGTTATTAGTGTTATCTATCATATTTTTTATTGAGCTTTGGTTACCAAGGCCGTCAACATTAAACAAATACATATGAAAAGAAAAGAAAATATCTATTGTATGTTCGGAAAATGTGTTATATACAAGGGGCTAGTAACACTGTGATCCCATTTAATTACAAGTTTTTAATTAATTTGTAATAGGTAAACTTGTTTTGCCCCTTTATAAAACACTGATATATCGAAATTATGTACGTAAGTAAATAGATACGTCATGAAGTGTGTTGTAATGTTTTGATTGCTCGTGTTCAATTGTTATTTGTGTGCCAAATTTTCTTCCGGCTTTTAAAGGAAATTTTAGCATTATTATATTAATCAAAAATCAGCTCCATTACTTCCAAGTCTGTAATTCAGCCAAATTTTTAAACATTGATTGTATTAGTTACTATTAAATAAGTCTATGGTATCTAATTTGAAATATTAGATGGTGTTGCCATTGTTTTTTAGCCTATTTGATTGAAAGAGATTTTTGATATTTAACATTGTAATTATAACTCTATTAGTAAAATGACATGGTATTAAATTAATCTGCACTTGTGTGTTTGAGATAGCAATAATTGTGCATTTAAGAAGAGTCGATTTATTTTGTTATATTTTTTTCACACAGCAGGATTTAATTATTTTCACCTCACTAGCTCGGAAAGCCCTTTTTGTTTGTTTGACATCTATTGAGAAAATCGCTTTTTATCCACATGTGAAGAAAGAGTTTTGACATTTGAAGGCAGCTTACGTGATATTTGACAGCTAACAAATCGTAAAACGTTAAAAGTGCTGAATTTTTAACATCACAATTAATGAATTGCATCAAGTAAAAAACACTAAATACAGTCTTACAACTTTATTTTAATTCATAAATATCAGCATTCAACATTAACCTTCATTCTTGTTGCGAAAACGGATGAAATGTTCTGACAGTCCAAGTAAGTCGATGTGCGAACAAAACGCATCCGAAAAATTAAAAAAAAACTTAAGTCAAAACTTTTCAATTAATTATTTTGAGTGAATAAATAAATAATAATTGATAGTACAAACCCTTTTTCTTATTTTCCTCGCTGTAGAGAGGTGAAAAGTTTTGTGTTATACACGGGTGAAAAGTTATTTTACGTCTCGTGTGTTGAAACACTCGCTATCGAAAGGATTTTATTTTTGAACCACTCGCTTCGCTCGTGGTCAATCATAGAATCCTTTCGATAGCTTGTGTTTCAAATGGACACTCGCAGGTAAAATACAACTTTCCCCCCTTGTATAACAAATAACTATTGTATTGTAAAACAGCAAACAGCATCATTCAAAGCTTAAATTAAAATGACAGGAACCCACCTGATTTTACCAAAATGTTGCCATATGAAACAAAAAGTCCTGCTGTGGTGACATTATTTATGTGAAACTTTTTAAAATTTATTTATTTATTTATTTATTTGACCATAATCACACCTATTTTTTTTTAATATTAAGAAATGGGAATTGGATGCCATGTAACACACTCATCTAACTTGCTTAAAACATTCCCTTTCTCATTTTTCAAATATTAATTTATATGATGTATATTATTGTACCCCTTTGTTTTTTACCCAGCAAATTTAAGTATGTTATGTATTAATACATAGCAATATTAGATGTTATTTTAACATAGTAGCATTTTGATTTTGTTTGTTGCAAGACAAACATTTTGTACTACAAAACATAGGAAATAAATGTAAGCATTAAAATAATCATTACAACTTGTGTCAGGACTTGACCATACTAGTGGCCATGTAACTGTAGGTACAGAATTTTGTTGAGTGATATAATAAGTGACCAGTTTTTTAGTTGTATAAGAAATAAAATAAATTAATTCATAGTGTTGTTTTATTTTTCTATCAAAAGAATTAAAAATTTGCTGCTAAGAGCACATAATTCCTACCCCAATTATTAGATTTAGGTTACCATGGACCTACAAAAATTAAAACTATAAAACAAACAGACGCGCATACAGTAAAATTACATATAGTTTACCACTGGCAGATGGTTTGCCTTCATTTCATGTTCAACTTTAACAACCTACACATAAAGCCAATTTTAGAATACTGTTACCCGCGTTTGCAGATTTTGTAATAGCTACTTTATTTGTACAGTGTTAAAGTTGGAAATGAAATGAAGGCAAGCCATCTGTCAGTGGTAAATTAAAAGTAAACGTATTGTACCTGGGCGGTCACAATATTCAAAGGTTAACTTAAACGGTAAATTATGTAAACTTGTAGTCAAAATGATCAATTATAATTTATTGTTTTGCTTAAATTAATTACAGGCTGTTCATATGTACACTACAGAACTTCAGATTCTTCTATTCAATGACCTGCAATAGAAAAAAAGATTTATTTATAGTTTAATGCATATAATGTTTCCCAAATTAATTGCATTTCAGTCTTGAAAGTCTTTGAAACAAGTACCACACAGCATGACAATGTAATAGATGCCCACAAGCAAATTCTTCTGAATTCAAGATCAATGGCAATAACAATAATAATAGCATTAAAATTGGAATGCCACAAAAAAAATATTTTTAATTAATGAAAAAGTTTTAATGAAAATAAATTCCTAGAATATAAGGTAAACAAACATCCCAGTGCTTGACACATGGCATGCATACATGGCACCTTCAATCTTATGTCACAGTAAGAGTCCGTTCCAACTATGTTGTTGTTGGATTCCGATTTTAATCCGATTTCCGACAAAATCGTGTCCAACAAGTGTGAACAGCTTCATTTAAAATGTTCTGCCACTGGAACGTCCAATTAAAATCGGAATCCGACAACGACATAGTGGGAAAGAGCTCTAAGACAGGTGACAGATGGGTGTCATCTACTGGGTGTAGAGCAATGGTATGTTACCTTACACAGAAAAATTAATTACCTACAATTAGTATTTTTAATCTTTACCTTATTTATAAAGGTTTAACACAAGATATTTTACAAATACTACCAAATTATGAATGTTAAAGGACTTATTATTATTGAATCATAAAACACTTGCATTAGGATATCCTGTAATGGTAGTTGTTATGTAAATATTAAATAAATAAATAAATTTTGTAACTTTTTAACAACTTGCCAAATAGATAAAATGGTAACCACCATGCAGTTTGCAAATATTATTTTAAATTTTACCTACTTGAGAAAATTTACTTATAATTTACATACCAGCAGTCCAAGTCTTAAGTTCTGCTACATCTTTCGCCATCGTAAAGTCGTTCCTAGCGGAGATGGCGCTCTGGTTGGCCATTCGGCTGTCGGGGAAGAACGTCCAGCCCTCGTCGATGCCAGTCTTCTTGATCACGGCGGCTACACCAAGCAGCACTGCCGCGGGCACCCCAATCGTGATCGATCGTTGCCAAGCACCAAAAACAGATCCAGCCACTACACCGCCAAGGAAATAGTTGATTTTATCGTTCTTTCCTCTCATGTTCTGCGCAACGTTAGCTGTAACGGTGAATGCCGTAGCCATGCCTACCGCAGGCCCTACGAAGAACGCTAATCGTCCCACTGTTCCCGTCAAACCCTTGGGGTGCGAGAACATGAGCACGTCGAAAGCACCCAACCCGAGCCCAGCGAGCGTCGCATATTTAGATGTCACGAATACCTTCTTGAATATATCCTGGCCCTCAGGGGTATCGTAATATTTGTAATTAAGCATGGCTCTATTTTTCTTGGCGATTTATTGGTGAAAAAGTTACACAACTTGCTGTTTAGCGTTTTCAGGGACAGCTCTGCTAATGAACGTTTGACAGCTGGGAAGTTATAGGCTTTTTAAGAAGAATTTGCTTAGTTCAACGTTATTAACGCAGTAAGACAAAATATTTTTTAATTTTTTGTTTTTAATCTACTAATAGTATTGGCATTTTATACGGGAGAATAAATGTAAGTTATTAATTTTCTTTACATTTATTTCGGATAAATTTATAACAAGCTTCGTACTCTAGCAGTGACATTTAAAGCATACGTTCAAATATCATCTCGCATGCTAAGCTCGGACTTTTTTTGTTATAATAACATTTATTACCTCTAATAAATGTTATTATAATTAACGTAACTAAATTTATAAGTACATTTTTAGTAATAAATGAAACAATCAGTTGACAGATAAAAATATTTCGAGGTGGATAATTTGCTCGCTACAGTCATTCAAGAGTGGAGAATTTAAAAGTATGAGATTTTGAACCAACAAAACACGTCGCTGGCAACATTATCGTCGACACCGTCATTTTTCTCATTTGTGTCAAAAGTATTTATTAAAAATGGCGGCGGACGGTGACGAAGTGATTAGTGATCAAGAAAAAGTTAGAATCGTTTCAGATTTTATACTCCATTCGCCACCCGGTGAATTCAACGAAGTGTTCAACGATGTGAGGGTGCTGCTGAACAACGACAGCCTGCTGAAGGAGGGTGCCAGCGGGGCGTTCTCGCAGTACAACAAGGACCAGCTCACGCCCGTGCAGCTCGAGGAGGCCGAGCTGCACACGCTGGTCACCGACCACAACGAGCTGAGCGGCGGTCGCTTCTTCGACCCGCGGAATAAGCGCTCCTTCAAGTACGACCACCTGCGGAAGGAGGCCTCCGAGTATGAGCCGTACGAGCCCGATCGCGTCGCCGAACCGTGGCGCGCCGCGCTCGACGAGGAGCTAACCGCGTACGTGGCCGCACACTACAAGCACGGCGCCAGCCTCGTGGTGGGCCGCGCGCTTGAGTCGGGCGCCGTGGCGCTCGTGGCCTGCATCGAGGACCACCAGTTCCAGCCCAAGAACTACTGGAACGGGCGCTGGCGCTCCGTGTGGTCGCTGACAGCGGGCGGCGGCGCGTCCGAGCTGCGCGGCGTATTGCGCGTGCAGGTGCACTACTATGAAGACGGGAACGTCCAGCTCGTGAGCTCCAAGGAGGTACGCGCGCCGCTCGTGGGCGCCGGCGAGGCCGCCACGGCGCGCGAGTTCGTGAAGCTGGTCGCGGAGGCCGAGAACGCGTACCAGACGGCCATCTCTGACAACTACAAGACCATGAGCGACACGACGTTCAAGGCGCTGCGCCGCCAGCTGCCCGTGACCCGCAGCAAGATCGACTGGGCGCGGCTCGTGTCGTACTCCATCGGCAAAGAGCTCAAGAGTCAATGATGTCCCGCCGCTGCGCTCTGAGCCGCAGCGGGCGCTCCGCGTCTCTGTACATATTCGCGTAAGAGTAAATCTTGTTCAAATGTTTACGGGCCCCGGGTCCCCCGGCGCGTATTAATCTATGATTATATAGAGAAATCGCTATCGTAACTGTTAAATTTTATTGCATTTTGTTGCTCGCGTTGAACGTGCGAGGAATGAGACAGCCTGCAAATGTGGTCCTGAATCATTGCATTCATAATTATATTTGATTTGAGCCAATCCACTAACTTACTGGCTGCTTGTGTAGCATGAACAAAATGGTACTAAGATTTTGGAGTTGAAACTTCACTTTCTCAAAGAACAGTGCTTGAACATTTAAAAGAACTGTAGAGATCTAAGTCTTGCAACATGACATAATTTAACTTTAATTATCACTTAAGTATTTGAGTAATCATACTGGTTCTGCCACACCTGCAGTATGACTCATCAGTGCAAGACAAGATATAATCTTTTATATTGATTATCTTATATGGGTAACCTTTTCAATATTTTGGTGATGTCAACAAATTTTAACAATTGGGTAATGAGTCATTTAGCAGTAATGATTTCTCCCTTTCACCTTAAATTATGACTGACAGACATGACAAAAAGTAAAAATTGGTTATGAAACCTTTTACTGGGAATATTTGGAGAACTAAAGTAATATTAAATCTTCATTTAATAACTGCCGTATTTATAATTTGAGACAGCTTCAATATTTGAAGTAATTTGTAACACCATTTCGAAACAAAAAAAATTTAATAGGCTTTATAATTTATCTTAGACTTGATTGTAGATCTCTGCAGGAAAAAAATTGTACAATTATGCTTTAAAATGCAACAATGAGTGTGAGTTGCAGCATGTTACGATAACAATAGCCAATGTATAATCAGCCGTCAAGTTCCTTTGAATTGAAGGCTGGTTTGACAATGTTTATAGTTATGGTATGTAGATGTAACTTACTCTACATTGTGTGCGCTATTTCAAACAGTAAATTCGTAATATAAAAATCTTAATAGTCAATTATCAGTGGAACTAAATTTTGATTCTATCCATCCAAAAGTTATGTATAGATCAGTATTATGGCACATTTTGATTATGGCTTGCAGGACGGAGTAGTGTACTGGGCCTGAGGATGGTCCCAATGGTGCATTTAATTGTAGTTAATTTAACAAATTGTCTGTGTAGCTTAAAAGCCACGGAAGATCAGAGCACAATGTATTCAATATTTTTCAAACGGGATTGTTGCTCAAAAGAACGAAAAAACAGTAAATTATTGTCCATACTTTACTGCTTCGAGTGCAAATGGAAGCGAATTTTCTTTTATATAAGGTATATGCCAATAAGGATTATTTTGTAATTATTATAATTATTTTAATAAAGAACATACATTAAAAATCCAAGTATTCTGTAATGTATGATTGAATTCATTTGAATAAAAATATATATTAAAATGTTGCTAACAACTGTTTCTTTTCATTTATTTGAGATTGTTGCTTTGGTTTAATTCCCTTGCTTATGACTTCATAAGATTTTTTGGTGGTGGTGACGTTGTGTTGACGTTTAACGACAACACAACGTCAAAATCCCGCTGTCATTACATGAGATGTGGTTGTGTGCGTGGCCTCAACTTTGGTGGCGTTACCTTTAATGTACAGTCACTTCTGACGAGAGAGCATAGAGAATTCTTCATTTGATATTTAACCTTTTAACTCTCCTAACTTTTTTTATCAGACGTAATGTTTACAGACCAAGCTGAGAATACCATATTTGTTATTCTGGGAAATATTTTTAGAAATTTCTCTTTGAGTCGTTATTTATGGGTGGTGTTGATCATTTTCCATCAGATGACTGCTAACTTGTTTGCCTACCTTTCATAATAAAAAAAAAAATAAAAGTTTGTTCTCTAAATTTGTCTCTGTCTAAACTCTTTAAGTTATTCTTAAGATGGATTTGTGCTTTATAAAGTTAAGTATGTAGTACACTAATATTCAACTTTAACTGACAGTTGCATCAGTGAAAATACTAAATTTAGTAGAATTAAATTATTTCAACCATTTTGCACATTGCGCTGCATGAGATTTCGAGACATAGGACATCCTGGTGATAACATTTACTTATCATTTATGTATGTGTTTGCGTGTATAGTAAACAGGTTTGTATGAATGGCAAATATAAAATTTAAGGCACTATACTTAAAAATTAAATTGTTTAACTCAAGTTAATGTTGGCAGTCCCATGTTAAAGATGCTACCAACCCGGCATTGGCATTTAACGCGGAGTTTAAATAATTTTAGGGTGCAGTTAAAACACTACCTGTACTTGTCTATTATTATTTTTGAATGATAATGTACGACCTGATGATTCAAACCATTATGCCATTAACATGAACGTGATTCAGAATGAGAGGGCTTTGGCCGTAGTTCCCACGCGGCCCCAGTGCGAATTAGGAATTTTACACACACCATTGAATTTCTTCGCAGGTGTGTGAAGGGGTTCTCGCGATGTTTTCCTTCATCGTAAAGTTCATGGTAAATTTCCATTGACCTATAATAAAATGTAAATTTCAAATATAATTTCGCACAGAAATGTTCTAATTGGTGGATTATTTTCTCGTACACCGTTCCCCTAACTCGCGAAGTTTTGTTGGAAACGCGCCCTAAACAATACTAGATCGTGGGGGCTATGAGGTTGGCTACCCTGTTCTTGATAGGGCATAAAACAAGGTGGTCCATTAATTTGGGCATTTTAAATTCACAACAAAATAATGTGACTTGCTTGCTATAGACTATTCGGCTCGAATGACCATTTGATGTACGGGATTAGTACAGTCAGCAACAAAAATATGAATACACACAAAGGACCAAAAATATGCATCCACGACTCTATTACCAGGGCATACATATTTTTGGTACTTTAAGTGTATTCATATTTTTGTTGCTGACTACAACAACACTGATATGATGATTGATGCTTGATAGAAACACTTAGTTATAACTGTGTTTTTTTATTGATAACCAAACCAAGGTACAAAAAGGTAGCTAGGAGCTAAACGTATATTACAATTAATTAATGCAAATACTGCAATAAAGAAATAAATGAATTCACGCGTAGAATATGCGATGCTTGGATCGTACAATTCTGATATAAGTCCGTCTTGCTTGATGCTGCTTACTGTTTTTTTAGCATTAGAAGGAAAGTAAGCTCTTGACGTGTCTTTTTATTGAAAATCACTTGAAAAATAAATCACAGCAAATATGTAACAATTAGCAGGGAAATATGGTTTTTTACATTATTTTGGTTTCATAAGTACAGTTAAAAATTTTTTAATAGCGTTTTTCAATAAAAAAGACTCATCAAGATTGTTTACCTACCCTATTTCTAATGCTAAAAAAACGAAGTATAGTTTAAGACATTTATCATTTTAGCGATAATCGATAAAGTTGTGACAAAACGTTGAAGATCGCAAACTTGTGTTTACAGACAGTAGGTATAAATAAACATGATGCTATCAGTTAGTAGATTGCGTAAATTTCAGTTGAATTCGGATTGTTATGAGTGGACAGGGTATTAATAAACGCGGCTAGTACAGTCCCGAGTCAAAAATGAAGGAGCGTCCAAGGTGATCAAAATTTATGTACAGTCGCCATCATAAACATAGGAGCATTCAAGGTGGTAAAAAATATCTGAACACGTATTGTCAATCGCGTAGGTGCGTGTTCAGATATTTTTGACCACCTTGGCTGCTCCGGTGTTGACAACACAACATTCTAAACCTACTCTGAAGATGAGTTCTGGTTGAGTTCGAAACGCGTCAGTGTAGTTTGGTGGTGATGATAGTTGGGTTTGTGCGATTTGTGTGTGTTCGTACAGTGTGGAGGTGGAGGAACTGCATGAACACGCATTTCTTACATAAACGTATACCTACCTAACTATCGTAAGGTCGCGGGTGAGCAAAGTAATTGTTTCAGTTCAATAATATGGACCTCCGCAAAGTAACGCCTGATTCAATAAATTATTTAAGGAACTGTTGGTTCTCCTTAAATAAATAAATTTAATAAACTATTACACTCGTATTCTTTGGACTTGTTAGTGTTACGATATATTTAAGCATTTCAGCCGCTCCCTTATATTTGACGCTGACTGTATACCTACTAGCGTGCAGACATGAATAATTTTTTTGGCACTAAGTACTGCAAAACCTACCTACTCTTTTTCCGTAGAATTGCTCCAAACAAACACGCCCACATATTGTCCATAAAATATATAATAAACTATGTAAAATATGTAATAAGAGATATAATATCTTTCTCTCAATGAATTCAAAGGGTGAATTGTACAAATGGCTCTGCGAATACCTACAACTCACTACATAGGTATATATAGCTACAATGTTTTAGTTAAGGAAAACCAGTAACAAGTAAAATATTATACTTAGAATTTGAAATTAACCAAATTCAAGGAAAATCTTTAATAGAGACGACGACTCCATAAAACAATAGCCACTCCCACCCAAGACGCGATACTAGTAAAAACAACGCTCTATTTTAACGGCTCTCGTTTACCCAGGCAGGTTTTGTTGAGCGAAGTGGCATTTAAGAAGCGAAAGGTAGCGACCCATTCTTCGCTTCAAGGATTGCACAAAGCGCGACATGGTCGCCTTCGACATCGACCACGACGTGAAGGAGGATCTTGCTTTCGACCGCAATGAGTAGAGAAAGACTCGCGGAGGGTAGTAAAACCCACGACAAGGCCCAGCACGAAAGTCTTCAGAGTCTAGCACGAAAGGCGAGACGGCACGATTACGATGCAGCTTCTGCTTCGTTGGCGGGCCCAAGGGTCGTGTGCCGAAAATGCGGGTGAACGTGCCGTTCTCAGATCGGACTACAGTCACGAACGGAGTTGCCTCTCTCAAACAGACGCTGCTTGAATCATCTGTGCGTGCGTGCGTGTGTGTGCGTATATTTAGTCCCATTAGGCGCACTAGAGCTTCCATGTATCGTCTCTTGTACCTTAAAGCGCTTTTGGGGAATTTCAGAAATGGTAGGTACAACTATTTTTTTCACTGATTTTAGAATTTTTTGCATGGATCTGCTCAGAATCTATCGATTATAATGGAGTAAAAAATGTCCCCAGTTTTTCATACAAAAATAAGTGTCGCTTTTGTTACCTTCAAAGACCAATGTATGAAAAGTAACAAAACTGACCTCGGGACGCTTTTTTTCTCTATGTAGAATCGATAGTGCTACTGATTCTGAGTGTAGATCCATGCAATTTTTTTTTTAATCTGAGGAAAAAATGTATTGTACTGTACCCTATTTCTGAAATTCCCCTTTTGTGAGATGAACTAATGTAAGTATACCTACGTACTGAAGTAAACATTAACAGTCTGCATATTCACAGCCATGCGCGTTGGTGCAAGTGGCACTGGCACTGAAACGAAAATGGGTCAAGAACACGCATAGTTGAAATATAAAATCGTTTAATCACAGCCTTTTTACAAGGGCGGCAGGCGTTTGAGACAATGTTTCTTAATCTAAAGGCCTGTTTTATTACACCACTCGGACCACTCTGTGATAGGTATAATTTTATTATGTGGCAGATATCCGTGATGCCGTGACTGTTTGTTGTATTTAAAACAGATTCAGGGCCGCGTCGCCTCTGTGTGCAAGGCAATAGGGACACCGGATGAATTTTATTGTCAGCGCCAATCAAGGCCGGCGCATACCAGATGCGTGTGATGAATGAAACTGTAAGAAAGATGGCACACCATGTGCACGCATCTAGTGCGCCATCCCTCCCACAGCTCCACTCACCACAACCTAGTTTTTAGACAGTTTTTGTGAAAATCGCAACTAGTTGAATATTTAGGTAGCGCTTGGTTAGTATTAGCCCTAGGCCCCACAAACCCACAGTCCGCCCCAGTTCCTTATAAGTAGTCGAATATCGATAAGTAAATAGGAAGGTAGGTAGGTACAAGTCTCCCTAGACAATAAGTATATTCACGTCTGTGGATTATTTAATTTTACACTTACATTTGAAAATTATTTTTTCGGAACACGACGACAAAAAGGCGCTTCAGGGGGGCCACTCCGAAATTCGAAAATCGAAGTTCGTATCGCATCGTCTTGCTCGCTCTTGTATTAAATACTATTAGCGTGAGAGGAATGGCACGATACGAAGTTCGAATTTTGCACTTCGTAGTATAAGGCCCGAGGCCCTACCACGAATTCGAACTTCGTTTCGTGCCGTCCCGCTCACACTAATATGATTTGACGCGAGAGTGAGAGGGATAATACGATACGAACTTCGAATTTCGTAGTAGCGCCCCAGGTCTGCCGGGGGTTGGCTTGGCTCTGATGGCAACACTTTATCTGTCACATAAAATACCAAGAAACTAGCAGTGTGAAATGAAACAGGCCCTAAATCTTATATTTAAACTTAATTACATTTATAGCTAGATATAAATAATGTTGCCACAATACAAAAGTAAACAAATCGTAGTGTAAAAAAAACCTTAATAGTTAGGCACAGATTTAATAGCATAACTAGGAAAAGGTGTATCGAACTAACTGAGTCGTGACTGAACGTGGAACCATTTCACAGAAAATGTCATAGTGACATTGTATTAGGTAATACCAAGGGTAATACCCAGATTATACCCACGACAGGGATGTTTGAAAACAGTAATTCCGATCCGCATTTGCGATCCATAGCTTCAAATAGCGTATCTACTGTGTCAAAAAAAAGTTGGGTTAGATACTTTGGATGTAATTATAACATCGTAGCCCTTTTTAAAAAAAAAAATACTTTGTTGCTTGTTGGTTGAGTTTCTCAGGGTTTTTGGGTGGGGCCGCGAAGCGTTTCAACCGCGTGTCCCGTGTGTTACCAAAATAGACTAATAGTAACTAAAAAATCTCAGTGACCACCACCACGCGTGATGTGGTGTGTGGTCGCTGAATTGCAATTGGTTTTAGTTTAAGGACATTATCCTTAGATTTTGGTACCTAACACACGGGATACGGCGGTTGAAACGCTTCGTGGCCTCACCCTTTTCGGAACCGGTGGTAGATTCTTCAAACTCATAGCGCTTGTTCAAATGTAAATTAACTAAAAATATTTGGACTTTGACCCACAGTAAGTAGTACCTGACAAGGAACATTGACATTACTATGAGAACGGTTTTACTGAGCATCAGTTCAGGAATCAAGCAGTTCGATTGTAACTAGGTAGGTACAGTCAGCAACAAAAATATGAATACACTTAAAGTACCAAAAATATGTATATGTCATGGACCAAGTGATTAATGCGGGCATTATTCATAATGCCCGGGCATTATGAATAATGTCTAGCTCTATCGGGCAGAGTGATTAATTACTATCTAAACTTCATTATTTATCACATTGCCCGGTCATATATTATACTGCTACGTGACAAATGGGCAATTTGATAAGATAGGAAGCTAAGTTGCCGTTGCTAATGCCCGGACATTATTCATAATGCCCGGGTGTTATTAATAATGTCTAGCTCTATTGGGCAAAGTGATTAATTACTACCTAAACCAAAGCCAGCGAGCGAGCGAAGCGAGCGAGCAAGATCTATCGGAGCGGAAGCGACTCGGTATGGTTAGGTTCAAAGGCTAATGCGGGAGCGTAGCGCAGCGAAGCTCCCGCATTAGCCTTTGGTGTTAGTTATTTTTTTTATGACCACCCGGAAAATCTTCTGCCCAAAGGGTAATGGGCATTATGTATAATGCCCGGTCAATTTGATTATTTGAACAATTATTATCAAATTGCCCTCTCATATTGGGCATTTTTTCATAATGCCTGGGCATTATGAAAAATGCCCGATTTATCACTTGGTCCATAACATATACACGCCTTTATGCCCTGGTAATAGAGTCGTGGATGCATATTTATGGTACTTTGGGTGTATTCATATTTTTGTTGCTGACTGTACACTAAAACATCTGGACATACCTAACGCAGGATCCCGCAAACCGAATGCTCGTGTGAATGTTACCACAGTAGTACGTATGCTGCTAAACGGGATCCTGCAAAAAACCGAACCCGCAAAAAACGGGACGTTGCCCGTGTGAAAGTGCCGTAATTACCTTCTTTAACTGAGTCGGGTTTGCACGGACCATAGTTAACTTTTAATTCCGAGTTACCTGCTGACCTAGAGATAATTAGCGTCAAAATGTATGTAACTATCAACTGTTTAAAGATTCTTTTTACCCTGGACCGTGCAAATCGCCCTTAAAGGTATAGTTTGGTGGACTGGAATTTATCATTAATCAATCATAATTAAAATCACTCCGAAGGCCGTATTGTCTAAAGCGCGGGCGCTCGCGATCCCATTCTCCATCTCTTTCTACCTTCATCCTACACCAAGTGACAGAAAGAAGCGGTGAAAACGTTCGTGATGGCGACTGAGTAGCTCCATACGCACAGACAGCGCAGGCGTGGCGGTGGGGTGGCGGTGACGGTTGTAATATTCTAACTTGTATGAACGGTTGTGCGGTACCGTACCGCGATCTCGTTTATGCAAGTTAAGATATTACAACCGTAGCCACGCCTCCGCTGTCTGTGCGTTTGGAGCTTGAAGGCACCGAGGGTTAATCATGCCAAATATTGTTAAAATTGCTTCGACATTCTCGGCTATTTGAGTCTTTTTCAAAAAAAAGGTCACATTTAAGAGATTTAACAAAAACAAACTTAATTGATTCCTTTGCGTAACAGAAGTTATCCATATAGTTTGTAAGACTAACTTTCGTTACACAAAGAAAGCGAACGTGATTTTGTTTTTATTAAGCCCTTAACTATGTACATTTTTTTTGAAAATGACCCATTTTTTATCGGACATTATAAGTGTCACGTGATAGGGTGTCGAAATAAAATTATGATTAAGTGCGGGTAAGTACTTATGTAAGTAGCTATAAAGACTTGATGTATCCATGGCCCCTCCAATGTGACCGAAACGTCGGAGTCTTTTTTGAACCTGCCCTTTTTACTATAAAGATTAGACTTTTATACCTAGTATTTTGTATTTAAAATTGTCTATAGGGACAGTAAAGTTGGACACGTTACTACTTCGTGCAAGAGGGACTTTTCTAAAGTTTCTTACTTGTAATTATGACTGAACTTTTATAGTTATCAGTCTATCATGGATTATCACTTTTTATAGCTGTACCTAAATCTAGGTAATTCTGTGTAGACGTAGTAAGAGTACGGGGGGTAGCTATAGAACGCCTTCGGGTTCGCTTGGATAGACGGAAACGCTGCTGATTCGAAAGCTGAAAATATAAAAGATTCCGTTAAAAAATCCATTTTAATATAAGGTTTTTTGCTGACTATACTTTTTGCCCCTAGTTGCCATCTAGGACTAAGTAATATACTCATCAATACGAATCAAACGAGGTCGAACTAGATGGGGCTCTGTCTTTTTATTACGGAGTTCCTATGGCTACCTTCCAGCTTCATCATCAGATCAGCTCTCGTCATAATAATATTGTATTAGGTAAGTATTACTAACCGATTTACACATGCGTGCAAAATTTCAGCTTAATTGGAAATTGGGAAGTGGATTATCATCCAAGATTCGACCCACACATACCTATATACTTGTTTCTGATGTCCTGTCAATTGTTCAAAGGTCAACTGGAAGAGATTTCTTTAAGGTTTAAGTTAGGCTTTGTACTTCGGCTCCTTTTGTTAACTGTTAATTTCACGTTTTTATGTACAATAAAGAGTTTTACATACATACATTCTAACACGGGAAGTAAAATAAAAGCTGCAAAAATGATCTGTTGGAACATAGCACAGGGTTATGATCGGAGGTGTCTTTAGTCTATCTTTGCCCAACATTTTTTTCTCTCCTTTTGAGAGGAAGCCTGTGCCCTGCTCTACATTGGGACAAATATAGGCTGGGACGAGGATGCGGTACTTATCTACTATAGTAACTTATTAATCTCACCTGTATTTGAAGGTATAGGAATAAAATTAGGCGGCGGTAGAACAATCGAAGGCACTGGTCCTTCAACACCCAAGGGCACGTCAAGGTCTTTCTCAGAGTTTATCACGTGGAAATGAGACAGTTGCGGATTATCCACTCTTGCTGCTTGCTCTTCTTGCTTTGTATCATCTCTAATTTCAATTTTATGCTCATGATCTGTATCTATGCTTTTAATTTTGTCATTTTCATACAATTTGGCGTGTAAATTATTTTCAGGTGTACCTTCTAGTTCTTTTTCTGCATAAATTACTACTGGTTTAACCGTGCTCATTTGCAAGTCTGATTTGAAATCATCTTTTTCAAAATTACGTTCAATTTTGTCATCGATTCTGATAATTTCATTTTCAGATTCCAATTTCGACGTAGCTTTTTCACTTTCAACTTGTATATCTGAATTATCCACATTTGATGCTTTCTCCAAATTGTCTACTACGTGGCTCTTTATTTCAGTTACATTTGCTTTTTCTTCTTCAAGCTTCGTCAGATTGTCATATATAGGGTCTTCTAGCGGTATACCCTCAGGGACGTCTTCGAAGGAGAATTCATCAGTAATGATGATTTCTCCACTATCCTCGGATATGGCTTTGTTGAACAAGTTATCTGATCGCAAATAGTCGTTTTTTCTATGAGATATCTTGGCTGGACAGTCTTCAGGTATGGTGTACATCTGTAACGAGTACGTTTTTATTCTTTTTTAAATAATACCATAACTAAAACACATTAAAAAAACCACAAAAAAAATGCTGAGGCTGGGGGTTGGTCGTCAATTCGGGATGTGAAGTAAATCCTTACACTAACCCGAGCTTAAGTTCCACGACAAAAATTTCGTTTTGTGTGTAGTAGTTAGGTTTTTGGGAAGTTTTCTTCCCGCGAGCCGCCAGGTAACTCGATGTACCAGAGGACTTCGACAATGCTAAGTAGAGATGATTGCCTGTGTGTCATTGACAGTTGATGTCGTTGAAAGCTGGCGCGTTGGAAGCAGCAGCGCAGTCCGGTAGCTTTCCCACGAGTCGGCAGGCAACACGATACGACGGCGGACTGTGACAGTGCTAAGTAGAGGTGTGATAGTGTCATTGACAGCTGGCGTGTAGGAAGCAGTAACTCCGCCACGAGTCGCTAGGCAATTCGATCCAACGGAGGACTGCGACAGTGCTTAGAGTAGAGATAGTACTTGTGTGTCTTTGATAGCAGCGCCGAAGCCCGGCTATCTCCCAACAAGATGTCACACAGCTGAATGCGACGGAAAACTGCTACAGTCCTTAGAGTAGGAATGGTACTGTGTGTTGTTGACAGCTGGCACGTAGAAAGCAGCAGCATGGGTCGATAGCTTCGTCACGAGCCGCCAGGTAATGTGATTCACCAGAGGACTGCGACAGCGCTAAGTAGAAGGTGGTGGTACCTGCGTGTCGTTGACGGCCGGCGCGTAGAAAGCAGCAGCATGGGTCGATAGCTTCGCCACGAGCCGCCAGGTAACGTGATTCACCAGAGAACTGCGACAGCGCTAAGCAGAGGTGGTGGTGCCTGCGTGTCGTTGACGGCCGGCGCGTAGAAAGCAGCAGCATGGGTTGATAGCTTCGTCACGAGCCGCCAGGTAACGTGATTCACCAGAGAACTGCGACAGCGCTAAGCAGAGGTGGTGGTGCCTGCGTGTCGTTGACGGCCGGCGCGTAGAAAGCAGCAGCATGGGTCGATAGCTTCGTCACGAGCCGCCAGGTAACGTGATTCACCAGAGAACTGCGACAGCGCTAAGTAGAAGGTGGTGCTACCTGCGTGTCGTTGACGTGTGGCGCGTAGTAGTCAGCGAGGCGCGCGTGCGCGGGGCGCGTGGCGGCGGCGGGCCCCACGGCGTGCACGCGCCAGCAGCGCCGCAGCCCGCGCGCCGCGCCGCGCGCCGCCAGGTACAGCGTCGCGCGCCCCGCGTTCGCCGACAGCTCGATGCGCCGGAGGACTGCAACAATAGAATCACTGTTAAGAACAGCGCCATCTATGTCCTTTCACAAGAACTAGATAACATAATTGATCACTAGGACAGTGTTCCGTAAAGTATATGCTGCTGCACCTGGTGTACTGTCATGTGGTCATTAGATGGTGTGCCTCGGAAAACTTAATCTCATGGCCGAAGCGCATGATGCACACTGGTTACCAGGCGGCACATGCAATGAACTTGGCATCGGCGCGGGTGGTTGCCAGGGCGTTACTCACGCGTGTCTGGTTGCCGTAGCAACCCGTAGAGCAGCGCTGCGTCGACGCCGAAGCCACCCGGCCGCATTATATCCAGCAGCGCCATCTCAGGGAATTCCAAGCACGACCAGTGGCGTGGCGAGCGCGTTCTTTGTTCATTGCGCGGCTGAATCGCTTGCTGCTCAGTGGTTACTTAGCATTACACGCAATGAACTTCGCACTAGTACGGGTTACTCACGTGTGTCTGGTTGCCGTAGCAATCCGTAGAGCAGCGCTGCGTCGGCGCCGAAGCCACCCGGCAGCGTTATATCCAGCAGCGCCATCTCGGGGAATTCGCCCGCCCACTGTACGCAAGCCTGCACCGAAACACGAAAATATTAACAGCATAGCTTTCATTAATTTGTGATAATAATAACAATAAGGACCGATTGTACTGCGCGTGAAAACTTGCATCGTAGATGTACGGTCGAGTTCACCAATATATGCATCGCCAACCTTTCATAAATATCTATACATAGACCTTATGTTACCGTAATAAGGTCTATGTATAGATATTTATGAAATGTTGGCTGTACAGATATTGGTGAACTCGACTGTACTAGGCAAAACAACCGCCAGGCTCAAATGGGACTGGGCTGGCCACGTCTGCCGCATGCACCTAGAGAGGTGGGCGCGGGTTACCCTTACACAATGGATACCCCAGAATGGTTATCGGCGCCGCGGCAGGCTGAGGCGAAGATGGGGGGATGACCATTGACACCCACAACACAAGTTGAGTTACGGATGAGTTGCCTTGCCGGCCCTTTGAGAAAATAGTAGGTAGGGTATAATGGGTGGGTAGGGTAATGGGGTTTGAGAAGGATGGATGGATGTGTTTCCTTATGCGGCGAGTTGACACTTTGAAGTTTAAGTCCAGAAACATCTTTCCACCTTCCCAGCGAGCAACAGTTTGAGGCCCATTTAGTAAACAGCGAGTCACCACCTACCAAATTCAGTTTATGACATATTGCAATGGTAGGTGTCCGTTATCTCACTCCATAGCCTGGTAATCTAGTCCCCTACATTTCAACTCTCTAGCCCATCCCATGTTGCTTCCTGCCTGGCAACAGTTTGGAAACTGCGGAGGACTGTCCGCTAGAACATCGTCATGGTGCATTAGTGTATAGACCTCCATAGTTTCGCCCATCTCATTTTCATTACATGGTACCATAGGTATGTACCATAACTCGAACTTAAACCTTTCGTTCCGCCTACCCTTTCTGCCACTACCAGTGTACCATACCTCAACAACAGCAGCGCAGAAGCAGCCGCTCCCGTCGGCGGCGCAGTCAAAAGGCCCGTCAGTCCTGACCGACACCTGCACTGACAACTGCGATCCACCGTCAGTCGGCGCCAGGGTGTGGTACGAGCGCGTGGCTTGGACCAGGGCACAGCCGGACCCTGAGAAGATGAGTACTTAGGTTTTAAAACCAGTGAAGGTAATTGTTATAAATTCTATAAGGGGACATACGATACGACACGACGATTTCTTTTTGAACCTGCTGGAAGGAAAAATAGAAGCAAGACGAGGCAGAGGAAGGTCAAGATTGACCTGTTTTGACCAGGTTAAGGAGAAAGTGGGTGTCGTGTCGTATCAGGAAGTCAAACGGCTGCCCGAAGACAGCGCGGAGTGGCGGTTACTCTACCGACAAGAGCATAGCTCTTAAATTTAAGAACTTAAGAAGAAGATGAAGTAGCTCAGTGTGAGGCAATAAAGTTACATGGTGAATGGAGCGCTGCATGCCTTTACAACAGCCAGAAGGTCTCTCAGAAGGCTGGACACAGGGGGTTGTTAGTTCCGACACTCATTATGTATGGAAGTGAAAGCTGGGTACGGCAGAGGTAGAGGTGGTAGATTCTTCGACATTCATAGGAGCATCAATTGATGCCTTAATTGAATAAAGAATTTTGACTTTGTCTTTGAAGCATGAAAGTAGGATAAATGCTGTAGAAATGAGATCATTAAGGAGTATGCAATGATTGGTGTTCGGGATGTAGATGTTCCGTAAGAAAAACAAGCAGATAGAACTCGAGAGAACTCAGTATAATTTGAAAAACCGTCACCACAGTACAAAATCGAAAAGGCGTAAGTACGTGTGTGTCGCGCGCGGTTAGGTGAGGACGACTGCCGTTCGGCCATTGGTTTGTCGCTACGTCACACACGCAGCCTACCTGCCATATGTTTATATAAAAAATAATTAAAGACTAAAATCTAGGACCCTAATGAGCACGTCGCTAACACGCCCCACCCCAGTGCCTAGCACTCTTCAACCAGAGGGATTCGAGCGACGCGCGCCGCTGATCGCCTGAACGTGCCGGACTGAGTCCGTACTTCGACCAGCCGGACCCGCCCGTCCTTACCTGGGAAAACCTGCTGCACTATCGCTTTTGGCCACACGTTGCGCGGGGCTCCTGGATCTACGACGAGCACCAAATCGCCTACTTGTAAGGGATGTTGCTCCTTGTTCCATTTTCTTCTGGGAAGTAACTCCGGTAAGTACTCCTTTACCCATCTTTGCCAAAACATATCAGCTAACCTTTGACTTTTCCGCCATTGTTTACGCAGAGACAAGTCGGAATCGTCAAAGGCGCCTAATGCAGGCAAGTTGGAGGATGTGCCCAAAAGAAAATGATTTGGCGTTAGCGCTTCATTGCTGCCCGGCTCCACTGACACATGGGTAAGTGGTCGGCTATTGACAATGCTCTCAACTTCCATCATTAGCGTGTTAAGTACTTCGTCCTTTGGAACGCGTTCCTTAAGGATTACGCTGAGTGAAGTCTTAAAACTACGAATTAGACGCTCCCACGCCCCCCCCCAATGGGGGCTAGCAGGGGGGATGAACGTCCATTTGACACCGTTGTTCAAGGCCTCGTTGCGGAGAGTATCCTCATCCAGCTCCTGTAGGGACCTCTTCAGCTCGTTGTCAGCTCCCCGCAGGTTCGTGCCGTTATCTGAGTAGAGAACGCTGGGCCATCCTCGGCGTGCCGACATACGGCGGAGTGACATTATAAGAGAGTCAGTGGTGAGGGAGTGTACAATCTCTATGTGAATGGCCCTTATAGTAAGGCAGGTAAAAATTACTCCGTACCTCTTTTCACGCCTTCTCCCTACCACTACCTCCATAGGTCCGAAGAGGTCCAGGCCACAATGCGTGAATGGTCGCTGATGATGTTCCATTCTCCCTGAAGGTAAGTCACCCATCATTGGAACTTCAGGTCTCGCTTTCCTGATTTTACAAAACATGCATCTTGTAGCTACATATTTTACTGTGGGTCGTATTCTAATTATTGCGTATTTTATTTTCAGGTTATTCACCACAGTTTCCTGATTTTGGTGCGCCGCCTTAACATGGTAATGTCTGACGAGTAGCCTGGTCACGTGGTGCCGCCCATCCAATATAATTGGGTATTTTGTTTCAGCTGCGACATCGCGTACTGCGCCGATACGACCGCGGCAGCGAAGTACGCCGTGCTCATCGAGATAAGGCGACCAGGTAAGTAGTCTGCTGCTTTTTTCTAAGCTTTTACCTTTCCTTATCGCATTTAGCTCAGCGGCGAAAGACTCGCTCTGCGCCTGCCGCACCAGCAACAGCTCAGCCTGATCCATGAGCTCCGCGTCGTCGGGCTCAGTAAGTTTTCGACACTTACGTATGAATTTCAGCACGGTAAAGGTACTCCGCAGTAAGCGCAACCAGGAAGAGTAACGATCGGCATCTGGAACTGGTAAACATGACGTAGGTAAATATCTAATCACATTTATACGTTCAGTGATTTCAGGTGGTATTGCTTTGACGGAGTCAATAACATTGCACGGCCATGTTGATTCATCACTATGTAAAAACAAAGGACCCTTTAGCCAGCTATTCTTAAACTGAGCGTCGTCATAGGCATCGCGCGTGGCTATATCAGCGACATTTAATCCGGTAGGTACGTAACGCCACTCGTCGCTGCGGCTCAGTTCATCTATCTCGCCCAACCGGTTTGCCACGAACGTCTTATAGTTGCGCGCATTATTTCGTATCCAGTGCAGGACGGTCGTCGAGTCACTCCAAAAACATCGACGTTGTACGGTCAACCGATGCTCCTTTAACAAGCTGTCCGCGAGCCTAGCCGCCAGAAGTGCAGACTGTAGTTCCAAACGGGGCACGGTTAAGGCTTTAACAGGTGCAACTCTGCATCTACTAGCTATAAAGGCGACAAATACTTCGTCCTTACATGTCCAACGCCAATAAGCCACCGAACAAATAGCTAAAATTGAGGCATCGCAAAATACATGCAATTGTAAATTATCATAATAATGTAATTTCGTAGCAAGTGGTGCTGCCACGGCCGTAGGAGTGGTTTCGTAGCAGCTCGTAGCAAGCGTAGGCGCCGCCGGGGCTGGCGCGGGTCGCGCGGGGCGGAGTGCGCCTGCTACGCTCGTAGCGCCGGCGGGGGGTGCGGAGTCATCCATCTCGCTCGCACTCACAGGGCTCAAATAACATCTTGGTACTCGAACATGACGCATTTCCAATAATAAACTCAACCATTTAGTCCACTTAGAAAAAATACTGTTTGGTATGTTTTCGTCCCAGCCGATATTTAATTGCCAGAGTTCTTGCAACATTATTTTGCCCTGTATAGTGAACGGAGATAAAAATCCAAATACATCGAAAATCGACATTACTACTCGAAGCATTATTCTTTTCGTAGGTACTTGTGACCCGCTAATAATAGTCTCCGGTATGCGTTTCAAAGATAAATCAAAACCGAACTCGTCAGTGGCCGGGTACCAGATAAGGCCTAGTGTTCGTTCACCTTCGTACTGTCTATCTAATTTGAACTTTATAGCCGCCGGGCCTAAAGCTCCATTTGGAACGCTGTCTAATATCGCTTCGCTATTACTACTCCAATTACAGATTTCGAACCCGCCCTCCTTATGTATAAAAGTAATATTTCTCACCATTTTTATGGCCGCGGCTTCGTCTGCAAAACTGTCCAAATAGTCGTCCATGTAATGCTGCCCGCATATGGAACTGACTGCGTCGGCCATGGTGGACGCGAAGCGCTGCGCGTTCCTATTCTTGACGAACTGGGCAATAAATGGAGAACAATTAGCACCGAAAATTAAGGACGACATGGCGTATGTTTTAACTGGCTGTGTACTATCAGGTCTCCATAAAAATCTTAGAGCGTCCTGGTCCTCAGGCCTTATTTTAACCCTGAGGAACATATCCTTTATGTCCCCGGCCACAGCGTACCTATTCTCTCGAAATCGGACCATTATGCCGAATAGGGACGCGAGTAGGTCGGGGCCTTGTAGTAGGTAATCGTTCAAACATGAACCACTGCTCCTTGCCGCCGCGTCAAAGACCAGACGCAGTTTCTTTTTATTTACGTTATCCACTCCAAAGTGGGGCAAATACCAGATACGTGACGCAGGCTTTGTGTCGGTCACCTCCCTGGCAAAATCATTTTGAAACAAATGATCGACTCGACCCGCGTACCTGTCTGCGTAACCTTTATTTGCCGCCATTTTCTTTTCCACTCCCTTTAACCTAGTTAAGGCGTTGTTGTAGCTGTCGGGCATTATGCTACTCTCGTCCCGCCACGGCAGACCCACTTGCCACCTTCCGTCAGCAAAGATCGCCGTACGCTCCAGCTGGGCCACCGCCCGGACGTCCTCGTCATTTTGACGAGGCTTACTACAAACACCGAGGGAATCAATTAGAAATGCGCGTCTTACCTCTTCATGAAGATCGCGAAGCGCGAGCGCGGCCTCAGCGTCGGGCGCCGGTGGGGCCGGCCCCGCCGCAAGCAGCAGCAGGCTGGCGGGCGCGGCGCGGGCGCTGCGCGGCGCGCGTACGACTCCGTGAACGCACCAACCGAGGGGAGTACGCATAGCGGACGGCTCATTGGGGTTACCCACACTTACTTCTAACGGTATTAACAAATGATGGTTATCTTGCCCGATTAACACCTCAGGTACACAACTAGTATAATTAAACAATTTGTTATTCAACTTTTGTAAGTGAGCGTATTGTTTACAATCAATTGTGCAAATATCTTGCGCTGGCAACTTTAAGCTATCGACACTTCGAGCATTTACGTTAAATATATTATCATTGCTTAAACTAGATAAATTTACTGACAAAACATTAGTTGTACACACAAAATCGCTGTCGTTCCAGGCACCGCTGACGCGCATGGTCTCCGAGCGGCCGCTCAGGCCAGCGCGCGCAGCGAGCGAGCCGCTTATTAAAGTTATTGTGGAACCATCATCTAACAATGCGTTCGTGGTTATGACACCGTTCGGTCCGTAAATATTAATAGGCACCACTTTTAGCAAAACTTTGTTTTCACTAGAAATATGCGTAACTGTCTCTGAAACCGGACCGGCATCGGGATCGATTGTTTCCGATGCGTTATGAGTCACCTGTGCCGGCGGAGCGCGGTCGTCGTGATTGTTTACGTAATGTAACAGCTGATGATGCGCCTCGCCACATCCATCTTTACCGCAGGCGGACGCGGGGCAGGTTTCACGATCGTGTCGCGACACTAGACACTTGAAGCACACTCCGTGACGTTTCACGTGCCGCCACCTGTCTTTTCGTAAGGCTTTTTTGAACGGCCTACATTCAGTTAGTATGTGGTTCGCGCGGTGACAAAATAAACACTTATTTGTACGATCACTTCGCGTCGATTGCAACAACACCGCTTGCGGGCGGCTAGCGTTTACGTTGTCGGCTTTGTTTCTTGTGTGATAATGATAGCTGCCGTGGCGTGAATCCATAAATTGTATATTTGATGTAGTGGTTATCTTGACTGCTTCTTGGTTTAAAAAATCGCCAAGTATTTCTAGTCGTGATTTCTTACTTTCTTTTATTAAAGGGAAACTATAATCAGACCACTTTGATAACATCACTGTAGGTAACTTCGTTAAAATTATATTCACGATGTTAACGCCTTGTAGGTATTCGGCGCGGCCGATAGCTTGCACTGCCGCTATGAAGTTTTTTACCTTCACAGAGTATAACACAATGTCTTTATTGTACTCAGCTGACATTGGTGGAAGTTTATGTAATCCTTGCATGATTCTATTTAAAATGCTGTCTGCGTTGCCAAATAGTAGCTCTAAGGTGTCCATAACGACGTCAGGAGTTGTAGCACTTATCATTAGAGCTGAAACAGCTTCCTTCGCGGGACCTTGCAGGCACTTCCTCAACCGCCACAGGTTTTCCTTCGGGCTGAACCCGCACACTTCCGTGGATTCGTCGTAAGCTTGCTTAAACTGGAGCCAGTCCAGTGGGTCCCCGGAGTAAGAGGGTAAGTCTCTCGGGGTACTCATTCGGCTAAGCAATTTTTTATCGGTCCTATTGTTTGTGGAACCAGCGGTAAGGTTTTGTAATGCACTCGCCAGTATGTGAACCGTGTCATTAGAGGGACCGGGGTTGACTGCCCCCGGCGGGCACTGCAAGCCCTGCTGGTTACCATAATCGGGGGCTCGTTGTGCAGATCCGGGTGGCCACTCGCTTCGTTCCAGCCACTTTTCCACATTCACCTTGCTGTTAGTGTGCAGTTCATCGTTCGGACTGTACATTTCTTCGTCATCCTCTTCTCTTAGGTTGGCTATATCCATCTCTAATTTTTGATCGATAAGGGCCATTTGGATTCGCGCTTTTTCTTGAGCTGCTTGTAGTTCCAGCTGTTTCCTCCTAGCCAGTACAGACGACGACGTTGACCTTGATTTAGACGTACGTGACGCGGGCGATTGCGGCGGCCGGTATTCGGATTTTACGCTGCTACCCGGCAATTCATATGCACGAACAACCATCGGGTCCTGGACATCGTTCTGCGTGGGTTCCATTGTTAGCTGAGAGGTTGTTGGCTGCTGGAGATTATTAACGCCCTCGCGCTCTCGGGCCTCGAGCTCCTTACGAACAGTGCTGCGAGTTTTCACCATTTTTCCCGGCGTATGGAACATTGATCCGGTCGAAGTGACCAATTGTTCGGGATGTAGATGTTCCGTAAGAAAAACAAGCAGATAGAACTCGAGAGAACTCAGTATAATTTGAAAAACCGTCACCACAGTACAAAATCGAAAAGGCGTAAGTACGTGTGTGTCGCGCGCGGTTAGGTGAGGACGACTGCCGTTCGGCCATTGGTTTGTCGCTACGTCACACACGCAGCCTACCTGCCATATGTTTATATAAAAAATAATTAAAGACTAAAATCTAGGACCCTAATGAGCACGTCGCTAACAATTGGTGTGAACCTGAGTGATCGAATGAGGAATAGTGTAATAAGAGAACGTTGTGGCATGAAAGATGATGTTGTGACTCGTATAGAGAAAGGAATGTTAAGTTGGTAGGTATGTATTCATGTAAAAAGTTATGAATGTTGTGGGAGTCATGGTGTACCTAAGCAGTACGACTTAATAGTGCAATTAATATGACACAGTGTATTAGTATCCTTCAGTTTATACTTCTCACTGGTCATAGTTGGCTTGGGCTGTAATTCCCATTTGCTTAGATTTCTTTACAGAGCTCTTGGTAAAACTCTAATGTAATTTTGCAAATACTCAGAGGTGCGAGCCCAAGTTTGAACCTATGACCACGTGGAGTATTCTAACGTTCTAGGCTGGAAACGCATTTGTAATCTTTTGTTGTTACGGGTGTCCATAGATGGTAGTGCTCACTAACCATCAGCTCTTCATCTGAGACCTATTTTATAAGAAAACCCTCGCTCCTATCAACGATAAAATTACCAAACATATCTCACCCTCAACAGCCACATCGAGTTTCCCCAATCCTGTTTTCATGACTTCGGGAACCTTGACGTCGGGCGTGAGCAACGCGCTGGCGACTGTTCCTCCGGCTCGCACGGTGACATTCAGATGCGTGGGCGACGGGGGCTGCGACGCCGACCAGGCTGTTAGGGCTTCTAGGGCTACTAGAGTGTCCTGTGGAAAAAGAGTTTGTTAGCATACAATCAATCGTTCTAAGTGGTCTCTGGTCTGTGGTGGCGTGTACCTGTGTGGCCACGAAGCCGCCACCGGGCCCGCGCCGCGCGGCCAGCCAGCGGGCGGCGCCGCGCGCGTCGTGCGCGCAGCTCGCGGCCAGCGCGGGCGCACACGCCGCCAGCGCCAGCAGCGCGTAGCCCGTCGCCTCCACCGACGTCGCCAGGCTGTCTACAATAGAATAGAACATATTTGTCTTTGAACAATTAAAATAAGGCTGCGTTTCCACCAGAAATGAGCGAGGATGCGTGGCGAGGGATGTGTTTGTCATGAACCAATAGAAACACTTCATTCACTTAGGACCTTTTAAATGAAGTGTTTCTATTGGTTCATGACAAACACATCCCTCGCAACGCATCCTCGTACAGCTCCGGTGGATACGCAGCCTCATACAGCTAAAATAGTAGATTGGACTACAAGAGCATAAAACGAGCCATTTTATACAGCATTCTCTCGACATAAAGACTTTACGAGCGTAAGAAGTGAAAAAGAAATTACAACATGAAGTATAGTTTGTCACAAAAAAAAGTACACCCCCTTACATTTGTTAATGAATGTTAAGCCTTATAGCATTGTGGATTAACATGGCAATACATGAGTGTTTCTATAGTTTATAATTTTGATGAATTTAGACTATGGCAATACTGTAACAGTTGTCAGTTCTGTTCGTTTCCTCTTTCCGTGGTGTAAATATGTAAAACTGATTGTCCTTTGTTTTGTGGAACTCTATCTACACATATCTAATGTAATCCTGCCGCTAATGTCCAATTTCATTGTACCGTGAATACAAGAAGCTCTATCACGATATCTTGGCTTTGTTATTTCTCGCCTGCTGACGCTCCCCGCTCATCTGCACACCACATAGTACTCTGCTACAGGTTAAGGGTCCAGGCATAGCAGTCAGAAGTCCCTGCCCAACACCAAAAAGAAGAAACTCAAGAAACATTTAGCGGGTGAGTGCTCAGCTTGTTTATTTGGTGACACGATGCCGGCGGATAACCTACAAGACGGCCATGTGCCAGGTATGCCACCACCTATGCTTAATGGCGGCACTAACATGATAGAAAAGCTTACGGGCGTTGAGAATTTTAACGCATGGAAATTTGGAATGCGGATGGTGTTGACTTTGGAAGGCTTATGGAGTTGCGTTGAGGGACAGGACACGGATGCCACACGAGGTCAGAGAGCGCTGGCACGCATATGCCTCTCTGTGCACACTTCTCTTTATCAATATGTGCGGAATGCTTCGACTCCAAAAGAGGCTTGGAGGTGTCTTTCAGCTGTTTTTGAGGATAAAGGTCTTTATCGAAGAGTGCTTTTGATGCGGCAGCTTCATAGAATAGAATTTGCAAAATTTTCAAGCATGTGTGAATATATCAACAAAGTAATGCTCCTTGTCCAACAATTAGCAGACATAGGAAAGGAAATTGAAGACACTGAAGTCGCTGAAATTTTGTTGAGTGGTTTGCCGCAAGAATATGACGTGCTGGTATCCAACATCGAGACTGCGTGCATCAACGAGACGTTATCAAGCGAGGTGGTGCGTTCTCGCTTACTACAAGAATAACACCGGAAGCTCAACAATGATTGTGAAGAAGCTACCAATGTGGCATATATTACCAGAAAGAAGCCTATTATTTGTCACTTTTGCAAGAAACCGGGGCATAAGAAGATACATTGTTACACGATGAAGAAAAAGAAGCAGACAACTGATCGACGAGATGTTGTTTTTGTTGTTCGGGAGCCTTCGGCCGAGGCTTTTGCTGCGCAACAGAAGGAATGGATCGTCGACTCAGGATGTACCTCTCATATGTGTAGCAACAGGAACTTTTTCATAAACTTTAAGCCATGTTTAAGTGAAGTGTCAATAGCAAATGGTGACAGGTTATCTTGTTTAGGTATAGGTAATATTAACATTGTTTTGAATAACAAATGTCACTTATTGTCTGATGTTATGTATGTTCCTGATCTCTCAACCAACTTATTATCAGTTAGCAGGCTTACTGAAGAAGGGTTCACAGTTTTGTTTACTAAGAATTGTTGTAATATTAGCTTTGAAAGTCAGATAATTGGTTCAGCTAGAAAAGTCAGTAATGTTTATAGGTTAAATGGTGGTGTTATGTTTAACAAGGTCTTGCAGGTCCATTTGGAGCATTCTTCAGCCACTCTGCAGGATGAAGTGCAGAGGGATCAGAGTGCAATGGTTACTGTGGTGCCAGCGGGTGTTTGGCACAAGAGACTTGGGCATTTGAGTCATGGAGGTATGTGTGCTCTGCGGGATAGGGGTCTTTTGTTGCAGATGGGTGATCTGGAGAAAGGACCGGCGTGCGTGCGCTGCCTGGAGGGGAAGCAAACCGCGGCTGCTTTTCCCGAACATCAGGCAAAGCGTGCTTCACGACCGCTGGAGCTCATACACTCCGATGTTTGTGGGCCCATGTCAACTTGCAGTATGGGAGGAGCAAGATACCTTTTAACATTCACCGATGACTTTTCGAGGAAGACATTTGGTTACCTACTGAAGTTTAAATCCGAGGTAATGTCATGTTTTATTAACTTTAAAGCTGTAGTAGAAAAACAAACTGGTTTGCCTATAAAGTGTCTAAGATCTGATGGTGGTGGTGAATATTGTAATAAGAAATTTAGTACTTATTTAAAAAGTCAAGGTATTATTCACCAGACCACCATGCCCTACTGTCCTCAACAGAATGGCCTCTCGGAGAGAATAAATAGAATTTTATTTGATAAAGTTCGGTGTATCCTGCTGGAGTCGGGTCTTGCCAAGGAGTTCTGGGGAGAAGCGGTAATGACGGCTATCTATCTTAAAAACAGATCTCCCACAAGAGCTTTGGCGGGATCTATTCCAGAACAGGTATGGACTGGAGCTCCTGTAGATCTCAGTCATCTTCGTGTGTTTGGGTGTGTTGCATACACACTTATTCCAAAACAGAGGCGTACATGCAAGTTAGATGCCAGATCTAAAATGTGTATTTTTGTAGGATACAGTGACACTTCTAAAGGATATAGGCTGATAGACCCTTCTGAACCTAGAAAGATTATTTACTCACGGAATGTAGTATTTTTAGAGGAAAGTTTTATAAAGGATATGAACGGACATTTTAGCAAAAATTTATTATGCAATTTTAATTATACTTATACACCTGATTTTATTTTTAGCGAGAGTTCCCGGCATGATGCTTGGGAGTGTAGCAGTGCCTCGGATGCGGACGTGGCGTCTCGTGAAGGGGAAGTGGTGGTGTCTCGTCTAGGGCAGGATGTTCCTGTGACCGACATGTTACACCCAACGGAGTCTGGCCCAGGGCAAGATGTTCCTGTGACCGACATGTCACATCCGGCAAGGTATTGTCCAGGGCAAGATGTTCCTGTGATGGAGCCGGAGCCTGTGACTCGTCCAGATGTTTCTGGTGGTATCGTCACTTCACGACCCGTCCGCAGTACTCGCTGCAAGGTCCCTTCAAGGTATGACAGTTATGACATGTCTTTGTTAGCTCAGGGTGAGACTGAACCACTTACATATGATGAAGCTATGTCTTCTCCATGTAGTATAGAATGGCAAAGTGCCATGCAAAAAGAATATGACGCGCTCATTAAGAATGAAGTGTGGCCTTTGGTAGATCGTCCTAAGGACGCTAATATAGTCAAATGTAAGTGGATTTTTAAGGTAAAACAAGATATTTCAGGTAAGGATAAATTTAAAGCGCGATTGGTTGCTCGTGGCTTCTCACAAAAGAGAGGTATTGACTACAATGACACTTTTTCTCCTGTAGTACGCCACAGCACTATGCGTATCTTGTTTTCTCTAGCTAATGATTTAAATATGGATATTGACCATGTGGATGTTGCAACAGCATTTCTTAATAGTAAATTAAATGAAATTATTTATATGGAGCAGCCTGTAGGTTTTGTAAACAATGACAGTAAGGTATGTTTGTTGCACAAAAGCATTTACGGTCTAAAACAGGCCAGTAGGATGTGGAATGAAACAGTACATCAGTTATTGACAAATAATGGCTATATGCAAAACAAATGTGAACCCTCTGTGTATGTAAAGAAAAATAATAATTTATTGACAATAATTGCTCTCTATGTTGATGACCATTATATATTTAGTAATGACTTAAAGACTAAGAATGAATTGTTAAAGCTTTTAGAATGTAATTTTGAAATTAAAAACCTTGGAGCCTTAAGTAATTGTTTGGGAATTAATGTGACTCGTGATAGAGCTAAAGGTTTATTGAGGTTGGATCAGACTCAATATATAAAGAGATTGTTGAGGCGTTTCGGCATGGAGAACTGTAAAAGTGTCTCTACGCCTATGGTAGTTAATTCAAAATTGCACAAACCACAATCAGATTGTTTAGATGATGAGATTTACAAATATAGAGAATTATTAGGTTGTTTAATGTACCTTTCCGTCTGTACTCGGCCTGACATTGCGTATGCGTGTAGTCAGTTAAGCCAATTTAATCATGACTTTGATAATACTCATTGGTTAGCCGCTAAACGCATTCTAAGATATTTAGCAGGAACGTTAAATTATGCTCTATGTTTTTATAGATCGTATGATTTCAACATAACCGCTTTTGCAGATGCGGATTGGGCAAATGACAGTGTGGACCGTAAGTCGTACACTGGCTACATAGTGAAGCTAGGTAGGAATAACATCAGCTGGGAGTCACGTAAACAGCACTGTGTGGCTCTCTCTAGCACCGAGGCTGAGTACATAGCTATTAGTGACATATGTAAAGAGTTGTGTTTTATTAAGAATTTTGTCTCTGAATTTCTAGCTAATAATATTGATGTATTATTATATAATGATAACCAGAGTGCACACAAGCTCTTAGAAATAAAAGAATATTGTCACAAGAAAACTAAGCACATAGACCTTAGGTACCATTATGTCAAAGATTTAATTCAGAAAGGTTTTGTTAAAATTAAATACATGCCAACTAACAATATGGTTGCTGATATACTGACCAAACCTTTGAGTTCCATGAGGCATCATAAATTTTTGGATGGCATGAATATTGTAAATGTATTGTAACTTGATTTTGTGTCAAAATTAGTTGAGTGTATACTGTATAGGCATGTCATGTTGTATGTGTCTTGTTGTTACTTTGTCTAACTAATTTGTTGACTCTATCAATGTTATAAGAGCTTAAGGGGTGGTGTTAATGAATGTTAAGCCTTATAGCATTGTGGATTAACATGGCAATACATGAGTGTTTCTATAGTTTATAATTTTGATGAATTTAGACTATGGCAATACTGTAACAGTTGTCAGTTCTGTTCGTTTCCTCTTTCCGTGGTGTAAATATGTAAAACTGATTGTCCTTTGTTTTGTGGAACTCTATCTACACATATCTAATGTAATCCTGCCGCTAATGTCCAATTTCATTGTACCGTGAATACAAGAAGCTCTATCACGATATCTTGGCTTTGTTATTTCTCGCCTGCTGACGCTCCCCGCTCATCTGCACACCACATAGTACTCTGCTACAACATTAGCATGTGTCATGACGCTCATGGCACTTGGTGCCATGACTCTGATTTTCAGTGGGTCCCCACCACATTAACTTAAATACACACAGTAACGTAACCAGCGCTCACTTATACCTCGAATAGCTTATTTTGGTCAAATGTTTCATTTGGCATATGTTTAATTTCCCAAATGTTTATTTTTTCTGAAACTGTAAGCTTTTCAGGATTGTTATAGTATAAAACAAACCTAACCTAACCTACAGAATAGTCCTGAAAAATTTCAGAATCCTGAATAGTTTACAGTTTCAGAAAAAATAAACATTTGGGAAATGAAACATTTGCCAAATGAAACATTTGACCAAAATAAATTTGGTAAAACAGCAGGATCCGGAATTGACCCTAACGGTTGAGAATCAAACACGAGTTGCGCATTTTTAGGGTTCCGTAGTCAACTAGGAACTCTTATAGTTTCGCCATGTCTGTCCGTCTGTCTGTCTGTCCGCGGCTAAGCTCAGAGACTGTTGCATGAATATATATATCAGTCACGCCGACAAAGTGATTATATAAAAAAAAGTAAAAAAGTTTTTTTTAGGGTACCTCCCATAGACGTAAAGTGGGGGTGATTTTTTTTTCTCGACTAACCCCATAGTGTAGAGTATCGTTGGATAGGTCATTTAAAACCATTGGAGGGTTGCTAACATGATTTTTGTATTCAGTGATTTGTTTGCGAAATATTCAACTTTAAAGTGAAAATTTTCATTTAAATCGACCATCCCCCCCTCTAAAATCTAAACTGTTGGGTGGAAAAATTTGAAAAAATTCAAAATGGTAGTAAATATATTAAATTTACAAGGAAAATTATAGCGGCTAAGATTGCTTGGGAATTATTTGTAGTTTAAGAGTAAACAGTAGCCTAAGGTATAAAACATACCGTCACTACTTTGAAAAACTCGTATCTCAAATCAGCATGTAAACAAAACTGAACCTTGATACGCGCGTAATAAAGTTCACTTTGCCAGATTATCGATTTTGAGATACGAGCTTTTTTCAAAGTATTGACGATACCTAACTTGGAAGATTCCGTACACATACGAAATCCTTAGAAAAATATTACTTGATTTTTTCGTAATGGCTACGGAATTCTATCTTGGGCGTGTCCGCCACGTTCTTGGCCGGTTTTTTTATTTCACTTACTGGTCTCCCACCACACGAACTCCTCCCTCCGACTCGCCATCCGCATCAGCTGCACCAGTTCCCTCACGTCCTCATCGTTCTCCAGCGCCTCATTCTCCCAAGGGCTCGCCTCGTTCGTCTTCCTCAGCTCATCCTCATACTTCCTTAGTTTCATGAAGGCGTACGCCAGTACTGCGTGAGCGTAGACTCTCGTTGGTGTTTTGGTCTTCAAAGGGGGCAAGGCGCGGAGACAAGAGAGTGTGTTCCGGAGGACTGTGTATGGAAGGTTTGGGGAACTCTCCACTAGGGAGGTTATTACGTAGGCTGTGATAGCCACGTTGGCTATTTCGCCATCTTCGTTTAAGCCACCCTGGAGATATAAAGATAAATGGTAAGGATGATTGGGAAGCCGATTTATTAAATCACATCGCTCGAAAATATCATTCAAAATTGGCAAAAATCTGTCAATTTTCGTCTACTAGGTTGGTATACTCTACTCGTATTTTAATTAGTTACCTTGGCCTATTCGTATTCAGCACACTTTTTATCGATTTCGAATGGTATTTAAACGGATGTAATTTAAAAAAAAAAGTAAAAAATAAAAAAAAAAATGAAAAGTATATTGTTGAAAAGAATTAAGTAGCAAGGATATCAGATGTTAGCGAGTAGGATAAAATAAATTGAGTATACTATATAAAGTTAGTTGAAGTATATGATACGGCGAATTTGAATGCCTTCTTTTATGCAAGTGTAGGTATTATAGCTTAGTATGTAGTTTTCTTTTTTTTCTTTCCTTCTTTTTGTAAAGGATTTAGATTAAGATCAGAGCGTCAGAGAGTGAAATTTTTCTGCCAACAAACTGTCATGCAGTTTGGCAGATATTTAATCAAAAATATACTCTGTTTAATAGTGAAATAAATTAAAAAAAAAAAAAACGAACTCCAGTGATACAGGGCATAATCCAGTTGACAAAGTGACAGAAGATAGCTAACAACTATAAAATATATTAATAGACCTATGTAAATAAAAACGCATAACATCCAAGTTGTCTTAATAAGTTCTAAACGCACCGGCATCGGAGGCGTGGCGGTGCGGTGGCGGTGACGGTTGTAATATTCATACATCGTTATTTATTTATTTAAAAAAATGGCTTCTGTCCTATTTCAGGACAATTTCGCCAGTGTCAAAGTAAGCTCTCTTTGGGAGCGACGTTGTACGGTGATTGTAGTTTTTGCAACTTGATAGTAAAATTCCAGAAACCACGTGGAGACAACTTGCGCATTAAAAAATGTCAGACACGAGAGCAATATAGAATTTTGTGATCACTGTTAATTAAGGTTAATCGCCGCATAAAACACTATCAAAATTATACTTCAACTAGCCAAAGAAACAAGAAATACCAAAATTATATACTGTCTACATCCGCCATGTTCGAATGCTACAAACCGAATCAGAATATTCGAACTTGTATGAACGGTTGTGCGGTACCGTACCGCGAACTCGTTTATAGGTACAAGTTAGAATATTACAACCGTCACCGCCACCGCACTGTGCGTTTGGAGCTTTAAACAGCTGTTGCATAGCCAGTTCCATAAGAATTATTTGGCTTCAGTGTCAGTCCAGTGGCATTTCTGGGGATTTATTGTAAGTATTCGCTGTGCAGAACAAATTTCATCCAGCAGTTGTTACCTTCAGTTCCCTGTGAAACACTTGTCCCTCGTTCCTGAAGCAGCCATTCTCCATCTGCTGGCCCAGTAGCCAGCGCTCCGCTCTATCCAAAGCAGGAGGCGTCGGAAGACCAGGCGAGAGCACCTGGAATTTTGTACAATACGTTTACTTTTAGTTTACCACTGACAGATGGCTTGCCTTCATTTCATTTGCAACTTTAACACCATACAAATAAAGTAGTCATTACAAAATCTGCAAACGTGGGTAAAAGTATTCTAAAATTGGCTTTATTTGTAGGTCGTTAAAGTTGAATATGAAATGAAGGCAAACCATCTGTCAGTGGTAAACTTTATGTAATTTTACTGTATAAGGGGTTTACAGTGATTGTTTCAGGTTATTCAAACACCATCATCATCATCATCGCAGTCTAAATACAGTCAGCTGCAGAGAAACGTAGCCCTCCTGCATCCAAATGCAGAGTACAGACCAGACCTCCTCTCAGAATTTGAGGGATTAGGTCGTAGTTCAGATGCTGGAAACTTCTTCATTCAGCCGTAGGACGTCCACGGCTGGACATAGACCTCCCTCATTGATACCCAATTACCACATCGTTGACGTCCCACGCTGCGCTTGACAGTTTGTGGTTCTTCGCAGTTGTGTGCAAGTCAAACAATCACTAACAACATCTATCAAACATCAGTTGGAAGTAAGTTAGTACCGGGTAAAGAACTGGAGAATAAGTGGAACGTCGAAAGGTCGCGGGTGAGCAAAGTAATTGTTTCAGTTCATTAAGTGGAAAGTCATTCAATGTCGACACTAACTGATTTGAATAGAAATGAAAGTCAGAAAAGGTAAGGTAGAATTAAGACGAATGCCAGTGTATCAAAACAAAAGTCTTTAATCAGTGTGTGTTGCCAGTGATGAAATTTGAATTCGAGACGTGGTGCTTCACTATGGGCCTGATGAACAGGCTCAGAGTCGCTCAACGAGCAATGTAGAGAGCTATGCTCGGAGTTTTTCTACGGGATCGAATCAGGAACGATGAGATCCGTAGAAGAACAAGGGTCACCGATATAGCCAAACGGATTAGCTCGTTGAAATGGCAATGGGCAGGTCATATAGCACGCAACAGATGGCCGTTGGGGCCCAAAAGTTCTCGAATTGAGACCACAGACTGGCAAGCGCAGCGTAGGACGTCCACCAACGTGGTTCAGGGTGGATGCAAGTCGCTCCTAACCGTAATGAATGGGCGTCAATGAAGAAGGCCTGTGTCCAGCAGTGGACGTCTTAGGGCTGAAATTATGATGATGAAGACGAATGTTAATTATAAATTATCACGCTTACCTCATGAGCTTTCCTCAAGTACCTCACAGCGAAAGCAGTGAGCCAGGTAGAAGGGTCATCGGTGGAGCCAAACGCACTGAACCCGCCAGACGAATGAACGTACTGAAGTTGGCGGGTGAACCCTGTGATAGAAATTATTAAGTAATTGAGTTAATACGAAGAACAATTCTCAGGGATGAATGGCTAGCTGTGCTAAGAAGAGGCATACGAGGTTACCACTACACTGTAATGGAAGCTTACTGCTATAATTTTAGACAACTCTGCGCAGAATGTATAATTTAACGACGTGTTCCTTTACGTCTGTTACGTGCAGTAAATGATTATTTCAAGTATATAAAACAACGGCAAGGTTAGACTTAGACACCTATTAAAAAAAAAATTTTAAAGATTTGCGTGTTAATAAATCGCTCAGATGAACCTCTTTTGGAAAATAAAAAATAACTCTATGTCTGCAACAGATTCCCACAACAGCAGCATGTCTTTAATTTCTCTGGCAATTTTGATTCTGACATTAGTTCCAATCAAGCTGAAATCTGTCAGCAGAGATCAGCGTACAGTAAAATTACACAAAGTTTACCACTGACAGATGGTTTGCCTTCATTTCATAGTCAACTTTAACGACCAACAAATAAAGAAAATTTTAGAATACTGTTACCCACGTTTGCAGATTTTGTAATAGCTACTTTATTTGTATGGTGTTAAAGTTGGAAATGAAATGAAGGCAAGCCATCTGTCAGTGGTAAACTAAAAGTAAACGTATTGTAAGAACCCTTTCAGGTGGAAGATATCCGCACTGACCTCTGGCGACGTGTTCCTTGGCGGCAGCGGCGGCGGCGCTGGCAGGGTCGAGCTGCCGAAGCGCCAACAAGTTGGTGGCGAGACGCGCCATGTTCTGTTCCCCGCAGCCTCGGGGCAGCAGCACTAGGGAGTCGGCATCCTGGAGGGGTTGAGTAAGGAGTAATAAGGAGGATGGCCGTGGTACCTATGGGCAGTGGCGTAGCTTGCCTTGGAGCGGCCTTGTATCAAAATAGTTGGGGGGCCAAATGAAGGGTACAGATACACGATAGGGGCCCCGTATCATTGATACGGCTGATACGGCGGCAGCTACGCCCCTGCCTATGGACTCTCAAGCAGAGGGTCGTGGGTTTAAACACCGGCTCGCACCTCTGAGTTTACGGAATTTATGTGCAAAATTACATTTGAAATTTGCTGTGAGCTTCACGGTTAAGAAAAATATCGTGAGGAAACCAGGATACACATGCGAAGAAATTCAACAGTGTGTGTGAAGTTCCCGATCCGCACTGGGCCCGTGTGGGAACTACGGCTCAATCCCTCTTATTCTGAGAGAAGGCCTGTGCCCTGTAGTGGGAAGTGTATAGGCTGGGATGATGATGATGATGATTTGATTTTTGCTATGACATTCCGCCCCTTGGTCATTAATAAGAACAAGTCAGCAAGTCAAACAATACGTACAGCAAGTAAGGGTCCAACGATGTCTCCAACAGCCCACACGGTGACGGCCTCCGTTCCCGGCACGGCCTCCACATCAGGCCACGACCAGGATATCTCCGAAGTCCTGGATTCTGGACTACCTGTATTTAAAATTTCAAATGAATCTGGTATCTTACTTGAACTACAGTGTCATAGAGAAAGTATACGGATTACTTACGTCTCAAAACGAGTTTAACTTGACATGTTTCGGGCTAATCTGTAGCCCTTCCTCCCGGAGCCACACGTTACGTGGCTGCCAAACGCGCCCCGAGTGATATTTAATGATTTTGAAGTTTTTTTCGCTGATTTATTCAGTGGTTTTGATGATTTTAGGACCTCCCTCCCCCCTTAGTGCGATCTCATGAGATTTGGCTCGCCCTCCCAAAAGACACCTCAATTAAGGCATTCGCTGCTGGAAACGCACATATGCGTTTCCGTGACTTTCACCTAGTGCAGTGATTTGATCGTACATGTGAGTCTATGGCTGCTGAACAAGTTTCGAGCCTGACTGCCAGCAACGAATGTGTCCCGATGGCATGGACGAAACTTGACAAATACATTGAAAAGTTCTTGTTTTTAACTGTACCTCTTCCACAAAGCAAAGCAGAGTGGTGGTCATGGACTGGCACTCCCTCAGGATCAACTTGGATCTGGATAATGACCTCGTCACTGCAAGAAATAAAAGCATTCGTTAAATAAAGTAAATGCCGATTATGCGTCTAAGATCCCTTCCACAGCTAACAAAAAAACTGATAACTTTGAAACGGCTGAACCAATTTTCCACGTCCACGGACCGGAAGACGCAGTGTAGGTAGGCCTCCAACAAGATGGAGCAGCGACCTAGTTAAGCTTGCGGGATCGCGTTGGATGCAGATGACACGGGACCGATCTGTTTGGCGAGCCTTGGGGGAGGTCTATGTTCAGCAGTGGACGTCTTTCGGCTGAAATCATTATGATGACTGACCTGAGTCCGCTAGCGGTGCCGCCACACACTCCATCTCTGACGGACGAGGCGCGAAGGGCGAGGCGAGCGGCGCCGGGCAACGCAGCGAGTAGTGAAACGCGCCAAGCCACCGGCGAGCCCCAACATATACTCATGGCACCTTGGGCTGCAAGTGTTTGTGTACAGCACTGACCTGAGTCCGCTAGCGGTGCCGCCACACGCTCCATCTCTGACGGACGAGGCGCGAAGCGCGAGGCGCGCGGCGCCGGGCAACGCAGCGAGTATTGAAACGCGCCAAGCCACCGGCGGGCCCCAACACATACTCATGGCACATTGGGCTGCAAGTGTTTGTGTATAGCACTGACCTGAGTCCGCTAGCGGTGCCGCCACACGCTCCATCTCTGACGGACGAGGCGCGAAGGGCGAGGCGCGCGGCGCCGGGCAACGCAGCGTGCAGTGAAACGCGCCAAGCCGCCGCCGCGCGGGCCCCGACACACACCGCGTTCACAGCCTCGGAGGACACTTCCAGGTGTGGGTCCGTCAGCACCTGGACTTGGATCTGCAGTGGAAGTTACAGTATAACATCTACCACATAATATTAGGAGGAATATAAATAAAAGGCACGTGTCGCCTCACGGGACTTCATCATGTAATCGAATACTGTTTAAATTGTATTTCAACGTTTTGGTCACATTGCAGCGGGTGTGGTCACGAGTAGACTGCTTGAAGATTCAAGATTTCAAGATTCGTTTATTTGGCCAAGTAACATCAGTCACATTTAGCTAGTCAGTAATAGTACATTACTGCAGCGGCCGCGAAATAGGGGATTGCCGGCCGAGTAGTTATAGATGGCCGAGTGTGAACGAGGCCATCTAGAGATACGAGGCCGGCAATCCCTGTTCGTGGCCAAGGCTTGTATAGAGTTTTTCTCAAACATGCATCACCATCACCACCATCATCATCATCACCATCATGATCAACATCATCATCAACATCATCGTCATCACCATCACCATCATCATCATCATCATCATCATCATCACCATCATCATCATCACCATCATCATCATCATCATCATCATCACCATCATCATCACACCATCATCATCATCTCATCATCACCATCATCATCATCATCATCATCGCCATCATCATCATCATCATCATCACCATCATCATCATTACCATCATCATCACCATCATCATCACACCATCATCATCATCATCATCATCTTACCTTACCTTAAATAAGCGTAGTGGCAGAATGTCTTAATGAACCAAAACGCAAATATTGCTCATAGTTTTTTTTAATGGCTAAATGCTATGATGCCATAGACCTATAAACGTCATGGTATGAAACAATAGACGATCACTTTGCTGGCCTTGGCCAGCAAAGTTGTATGAAATTCCATTATTGACCTCTCGTCTAGGCGGTCCCCCACCACCGGCTGCACCTGCACCTGCAACGTGACACTTCGTGGCGTATAAGGAACATAACGTCAATATTTCATAGCATGTTTGAGAAAAACTATTTTTCACGACACTGCTCGAAAATGTGGCCATAGATAACCTAAATCCAGTACACAAAACTGCCTATATATGTACATTTAACAGCTGATTCATTTATGGCGCGCAAACACGACAACAATGTTACACTAATCGAAAACAGGTCGTATCAGTATATGTATTTCATAATACGATACGACTTTTTCAAAGATAATTTCTGAATTTCATTCCCGGCGTGCTGAAACGACCAATCAAAAGTAATCGTCTGCTGCATGTGAAATTCAATTGACCAATGAGAATGCGTCATTCATGACTTTAATGAGGTGTTTTTTTTCCTTAAACGCATAATATGCACAAAATGCTTTAATTTTTTTAAGTATGAAAAACGCCACAGCATTAAACTTTTTAAGCGCTGCAAGGTTAAGGTTTTTATTTTTTAATTATGTGGTTTTTGATACTGGCCACTAGGCCGGTAAGGCGACCGGCGACGCGTCGTGACGGCGACTAAATCAAACATAGTTCGAGTTATGTGAGCGGCCGTAGCGGCCGCAACAGCCGCTCACATTAACTCTAACTATGTTTGATTAAGTTCCCAACCGACTGAAATGACGCAGAACACTAAAATCAGCTTTCCAGGGAAAAACATCACAATGAGTTTTAACAACTGCCCCCATGCAAACATTAACATAAACTTTAATTAAATATTTATTTTTATTATAAGAAACTTTTTTTATTTCCTCGCATTAGTCGTGAAAAGCACAATGTTTAGTCTCGGCCAAAAGTGCAATAGATGGACTCGTACTTTCGAGGGCCTCCGCTACGCGTCGGCCCTCAAACAAACTCGTCCATCTATTGCTTACTTTCCAGCCTCTACAACAATGTACTATTTCTCAAACATGCTTTGAAATATATGCGTTAATGTCACGAAATGAAGCCATGAAGTTTGTTGTTTATGGCTCCCTACATTACTTCTTGGCCTAGGCCATAAAAGTAAGTATGAAAAACCATTATTGTCCGCTGCTGTAACTTTTTAAATTTGCTTACTAACACTAAACTGACAAAGGAAAAATTACATACAGCCAACTTACGACATTAAAAAAAATCTATCTTTTTTTATTTCTATAAAACCGCCTAAACTACTGGTGATGGATGGATGGATGTATGGATGGATGGATGTATAGATGTATGGATGGATGTATGAATGGATGGATGGATGGATGTATGGATGGATGGATGGATGGATGGATGGATGGATGTATGGATGGATGGATGTATGGATGGATGGATGTATGTATGGATGGATGGATGGATGTATGGATAGATGGATAGATGGATGGATGGATGGATGGATGTATGGATGGATGTATGGGTGGATGTATGGATGGATGTATGGATGGATGGATGTATGTATGGATGGATGTATGGATGGATGGATGTATGGATGGATGTAAGGATGGATGGATGTATGGATGGATGTATGGATGTATGGATGGATGTATAGATGTATGGATGGATGTATGAATGGATGGATGGATGGATGTATGGATGGATGGATGGATGGATGTATGGATGGATGGCTGTATGGATGGATGGATGGATGTATGTATGGATGGATGGATGTATGGATAGATGGATGTATGGATTGATGTATGGATGGATGTATGGGTGGATGTATGGATGGATGTATGGATGGATGGATGTATGGATGGATGTATGGATGGATGTATGGATGGATGGATGTATGGATGGATGTATGGATGGATGTATGGGTGGATGTATGGATGGATGTATGGATGGATGGATGGATGCACGGATGGATGGATGGTTGGATGGATGGATGATGATGATGATGATGATGATGACGATGATGACGACGATGATGATGACGATGATGATGATGATGATGATGATGATGATGATGATGATGATGATGATGATGATGATGATGATGATGATGATGCATGTTTGAGAAAAGCTCTATACAATCCTCGGCCGGAAGAGGGATTGCTGGACTCGTTTTATCCGGCCTCGTCTACGACTCGGCCGTATACCCCAAATCTCGTACATCAATCCCTTACTTCACGGCCTCTGCAGTAATGTACTATACAATCATATATGTAAGTACCTACTCTTAATCTAAGTGCTTAATCAATTTCAATACCTACATCAGATTTCTTTAGACTTTTCTTTGAACAAGTCCGTGAACTAATTTATTGAATACAGTGTATGTATTTCAAAAAACTGTTTTAATTTCGTTTTAAACCTATTCATATCTAATGAAGTCATTTCAAATGGTATTAAATTATATAAAACTTATTTTAATTGGAAGAGTAGGATATCCGCGCTTGTTTTTCAAACAACTTCACAATATAATGAAACAACTACGACACATGAGTAGCTAGCATAAGTTACGTAATCGTGTTCTACTTCGCGCTATCGAACTAACCTTCCAATTCTATTCCATCGGAATTCGGTCCCTAGCACAATATCCGCTCGGAGAGAGATCTCTCTTTTGTAGCTTTTTTTCACAAATTTATGTATACTTAGAAAGTGACCAAAATGATACAATATATTTGTTTATATTGGTATACTTACACTGAGCGGCTCGTAGAGATAGTTGAAGATACGATATTGTATGATAGCCGAGTCACCGCGCCTCAGTCGCTTCGGTCCGTCAGCGTGGATGAAAAATTCGCGGAAAACCTGCAGAAAATACCAATACATGAATTATTAACCAAGCCGCCGTCAATAGATGGCGCTGGCTGCAGTTTCCTCTGCAGGGAATAACCGCCTGTTTATAAAGGTACAGCCATATACGTTCGAAGAGTGGGATGGGAAGTGGTATGAAGAGGAGGCAGAGCGAGGAGCATAATCTGGCTGTGTAAGGCTCCCTGTCCACTGGAGCGGAGCGAGGGTTAATGCAGAGCGGAGTCGTGGACTGTGTCTGTTCATAGACGCGGAGCTAACGGAGTGGAGACCGGTCTGTTTGGCGAGCCTTGGGGGAGGCCAATGTTCAGCAGTGGACGTCTTTCGGCTGAAATGATGATGATGATGATCTAGATCATCAAAATATAATTATCGCGGGCCATATATACCTACTAATTTCGAAGGACCAACGGCGGCCCGTACTTTGCCCGCCACTGCTAGGTCACAGAATATATAATAGTACTAACGTATAGAATGGACACGCTCCGCCCCGCACCAATTCGAGTTACCCCACCCCCCAAGGCGCCGATTGCTTGACGCCGCTGTTCACCAGTCGGGTGCGCAACGCGATGCATGTCGGCCGCACGGCACTAAACTTTTGCGAAATGGTAATATATTGTGCATTGTATGGGTGTTTGGCAACAGCCAAAGATAAGGAAAGAAGTTTTTTTCGATTTCCGAAGGACGAAAGAAGGTAGATAACCAACTTTAATTAGCAACATGAACAGTGTAGGTAACTAGGTTTAAAAGTTTGTTACCTATAATGTATAAATAGACGTCTTATATTAGTAGGTATTTGTAAAATTAATTTGTTAATTATTTCCTATCAATAGATCAATATCTACAATTACATTCTCTAATCGTCTTTACAAAATGAATTACGTATACACTCATTCACTTATTTTTAAACACTTAATTTAGACAAACGATAAGTTTAATTATAAGTTCTACGATAATTAGATTACCTACTCATTTTATTTTACATTACAACGTTGCTCGCGCTCAACGAACGGCGCGGCATTCACTTTCCGAAGCTATCTCTTTCTAACTCTTTTTGCGATAGTCAGCCCTGTGCATCTTACGCACACATTGACGCGTGTACAGACGTCGTCGCGCTTATGTAGATTCAAGAACGCGTACTTTGTGCGTCGTGTCCGCCGTGTGGCTAGGTATAGGGTAAAAACCTCACCTGTAGCACAGCTGGTTGTGAGACGGCGATCCCGTTCCGCGCGACGCAGAGCGCGGTGGCCTCGTAACGCGTAATGGCGTCCGGCGCGCGCGCCGCCGCTACCGCCGAACCGTTAGTCCCCACCGCTACCAACCGCCACAGCCACGCCTGGAAATTTTATGCCACAGATATTTTATGCCATGGATCCCGTTATTGAAGTGAAACTTCTAATGCGACTTCCAACAAGCTTTGCGTTAATTGCGTTGCGTTAAATACGCAATGCAACGCAAGTTGACGTTTACGTTTATCTCGCATTTTATATACAGGGTGTTTGGTAGCTACGTACAAAGTTTTAAGGGGGTGATAGCCGAGGTATTTTTGAACATTTTTAGCCATATATGTCTTAGCCGAAATTTGATATTTTTTTTTAAATTGAAGACTTAGGAGTTTTAGGAAAATACCCAGAATTTGATAGTCACGAGTCAATATTGCCCCAATGAGCGTTAATTTGGAAACCAAATCTTTTATTTCGGATAGTTTAATGTGTATTGCACCAAATGAAATAATTTTTAAGTGTCTTTCTTGCCACAAAAACAAAATGGAGGCATTCGAAATTACTAAAAATGTCTTAGGTTGGAATAGAGTCATTTTTCTGTACCATAAAAAAAATTAAAAAAAAATCCTTGAAATGTTCAAACATTTTTATAAACATGTCTGTTTATTGTTCTTTCTTTTAAGGTATCACTCATTGACATTGCTTGCTGAATTTGAGATAAAAAGTAAAAACCAAACTCAGGGAGCACTCGCTAAAAATGCACTAGTCTTGAAATTTAACTAGTAAATAGCATGTGAAAAAGACAAGTCTGCGTCATTTTTCTGTGCCATATTTAAAATTTCCAAATTAACGCTCATTGGGGCAATATTGACTCGTGACTATCAAATTCTGGGTATTTTCCTAAAATTTCAAAAAACATCAATTTAAAAAAAAAAACAAATTTCAAAATGTTCAAAAATACCTGGGCTATCACCCCCTTAAAGCTTTGCACGTAGCTACCAAACACCCTGTATACTAACGGGTGTTAAAAATTCGATAGTGCCATTTAGAACTCATACTGTCTGTGCAAAATGTATGAGACTTGATAAAAGCGCCATCTAGTGAGTAATTTAAACACATAGGTCACACAAATTTAGGTCTTTAAGTTATTGCAATAAGGTACATATTGATGTACAAGTGCCTTTTTCATTTCCACATTACGAAGTTTTTATTATGAAGTTTCACTTCTTCCGCGCGGAGGTACTCCACGCACTAGTTTCTTTAACAATAGAACACCAAAACGCGCATTCTCCTCAAAATTTTTCGTTTTCTTGGGTCCACTTCTTTATAATAGGCTGAATGCAAGGCTAGACTTATATTCTTTGTGTTATGTAAAATGTAAAAAAAAACTCCAAGATGCCTTACAAAAACATGTCGTACGAGGACACAGAGAAGTTACTATAGGTATATAGTGAAATAATTGTTATAAATGAAAGTTATATTTTTAATAAACGTTTAGAAAATAAGAATTAAATTGTAATTCCTAGATTTTTAGTGTTAAGTACCTAAACTAAAATAATATAATAAAATATTTACATTGTTTAATATCAGGGAAATTTGGTAGGTAGGTGATTTATTTAGATTAATTACGTTAGTCCTTTTGCCTGAAACACAGGGAATCCTAGTTCAGGTACTTGTTGTATTTTATCTTGTAGTATGTTTTAGTTTTTTAGCTATTTCTGATGTAAAGTGTGTTTTTGAATAAACTATTTTTTTTTTTTTTTTTTTTTTTTTATGTTAGAAAGGCCAACAAACGAACTAGTGGGTCACCTGATGTTAAATGATCACCACCGTCCATAGACACCTGCAGCGCTTTACGCGATGCCAGTGCGTTGTCGGCCCTTAAGGAGAGGGAATAGGGGAAGGGGGAGAGGGAAGGGGTGAGGTATTGGGCCCCCGGCACTCTCACTGACCATTATTTATTTATAATTATTATTTATAAATCAAAATGAGGTTAAAATGGTTTTATTTAGTAGCTTAGTTTCTAAGACTCCCACAACCACCCACCTCAACCTAATCATGTCAAACGATATAATGTGACCTATCCGTGGACAACGGAGTAAGCCAGTGTTCTACCTCCGAGAAATCGCTCCGCGGCGCAGTAGCGTCGTTCGCCACGAGTGGCGATGGAGCTTCGACGCAGCGGCGTGATATAGGAGCCCCGCCAGCGGCACGCACGCCCGCCGCTGCCAGCCACCGCGTTGTCAACTCCATGCTGGATGACGGAATGTCGGTGGTGTCTGTGGCTGTGGAAATAACAAGAAAGTATCTTTAAGAATATTTGGCTTTCATTAAAAACTTTTTAGATCCCTGTAACATACGAATTACGCTAATGTATCTGCACAGGCCAAAATTGACCATATAACTCAGGGATAAATTGGACGTTTTGATGTGTCAATGGATTAAAAATATTTGCAACGATGAAAATAATCCATTACAAACGACTTCATTTTTTAACCCTTTACCGAGCGAATGGCCCTTATTGTCTTTGGTACTTGCTACGTGAACACGCTGTGCTAATAAAAATGTTACGGAGGTTGGTCGCCGATTCCGAAAAGTCAGAATATCCGATTGATATTAGACCACCAATTTCGAATTCGGTTCAGACAACTTTTAAATCGGAGGTCGAAGTACTGTGTCGGCGGCGATCGTGATTAGCCAGCGCGTATGAACAAGTTTATTTTTGTCGCGCAAGGAACCTCCAAATATGAACACGATGAGGGCACAAGACACTTCCAAAACATTTCTTGTACACACGTATATGATATTTGAGGGTTTGTGAGTTTTGGTAGTGTAGGTACCAATTTGAATTTGCAGCTGTGGCTTCACGCATTCGTTGCCGGCTGTCAGACTCAAAATTCTTTAGGTGCCACACACGCACATGTGCGTTCAAATGACTGCCAAACTATGACTGCGTGACAGCGGTACTGAATGCCTTTAACTCTTTATAAGGCCCCATTTACTGGAGCATACTACCACAGAATCAAAAGCAGCTATCGAATACATACCTGACAAAGGATATTTTTAAAGCTAGTCGTCTTTTCAATAATTACAATGGAAATTGTGACGTATATGAAAGCAATAAGGTTGAAATTCCAACTCAGTGCATGTGGTCGCTAAATCGCCTCTACCTTATAAAGGGTTAAGATTTAGTTGGGTAACCTGAAACTAGAATAGGTACTTACTCAAGAAGCACTCCCCAGCAGCGTCATACTCTGTAAGGTTCCTATGCGCCTCTATGAGCCTCCGTAGCCGCTGCACGACGGCATCCCTAATAGACGGCGCGGGCGTTACTCCTCGTGCCGCCACGTCCACGGCAGTCAGCGCGCACAGGGACAGTCCATGCGTTACAAGGGATAGAGAGGCGCTGGCTCCTGGGGCCACTTGACGAGAGAGCCAGGAGGCTTCGACCTGGGGATAAATAAGTATATCGATATCGGCCAGGATCTGACTTCATCACTCAGCCTGTATACGTCTCACTGAAGAGCACAGGACTCCGCCCAATTACGGACACTGGCTGGCAAGTGGCTCAAAAATTCCGTGCTGTGACTGTACATGTGTCTTGAGTAGGGGGGACCATAGCACTATCGGAACTTATTAGAAACGAGTGGAAAATATGTAAAGAGTTTTAACCTCTAAGTTTAGAAGTAAATTACTGCTAAACTTACCTTATTCGCGAAGCACTCTTCCATCTCAATGTGCTTGCTGGCGCTCACCAGCTCCCCTTTGTAATAGAAATACGTGATCAAATGGCTGTCAGGGCACATTTGGTGCGTCACTTTGATCGGCAGCATCACCCGCAGTAAATGTCTGTCCAGTAGGGCATCACTGGTATTGCCTTCTGCGAGCTGGTAGGTAGAGTAGGCGAAGTTGGCCTGACTGCATCTACTGTTCCTTGCTGCTGTGTGAATTTGGTTGGTCGAGCTAGATACTGGGCATTGGGTGGTGGCACCCCAACGATAGATTATTCCGCCACGAGTTATCACCTGTATTAGAAGGCAGATATAGAAATCAAAAGATTGTTTTGTAAATAGACCAGAGGCACTTTAATATGTCTTTTTTAGTCTGCTGGCGCTTTCGGAAAGATCATAATTTAGAGTGTAGATTGCAAAGGAAGTTTATGGATTAAGTTATTCTCCCTACACTCTAATGATATCTACAGTCCAGATAGGTAACAGCAAATGAAAGTTGTAATTTAATCTCATTACACTAGTTTATAATCCTTTGAGAATTTCGAAAAATCACCCAAAATATGTGTTTGCTGAATTTCAAGACTAGCCCAATGGTTTAGGCTGTCTATTAGTCACGATACTCTTTCATAGGCATAGATTCGGGTAACGTATCCTAACGACAAATAAACGACCTGTACGTTGCCAACGTCCTTAAAGGGTTAGGTAATTAGGTATAGAAGTACCGAATTCCTGGCGGCGTTAGTGTCGCTCTTCAGAAGACAGAGGGCGGCGTGCCCAGTATGGCGAACAAAGACGTAAAGGTACTGACTGCTGTCATAGTGTTATCGTTCTTACCACAAAATGGACGGTTAGCGCAGTGTCAACGTCCTTGGAGCTCAGGTATAGAGGGACGAAACTCCTGGCGGCATTGGTGTCGCTTTTCAGAGGGCCGAGGGCGGCGTGGACTGTCCCCGTGTGGCGGACTGGGAGGTAGAGTGGTGCCGCCGCCGTGGTGCTGTCGTTCTTGAGGGTCGCCTGATAAAAGTATTATAGAAGAAAAAGCATTTAAATATATGAATTACACGGGATGACCGTAAAAGTGAAAAAAATTGAAGTTGAAAAAATAAAAAATACAAAAGATACTTCAAACCAAACTTGTTAAAAGTATGGACTTGTAGCGACATCTGTTGTCCGGGTGAGCGGTTAGTTCCGAAGGATTGTTGATGTTTCTCGATGAGAACTGAACATAGATGGCGCTGTATCACTGCATAAGTGATGATGGCAGGCTGGAATGTACGATGCATAGGAAAAATTTGCGTGTAAACTCCTAACCAGTGGTGGTGTAGGGGTAAGCACGCGGCACGGAATGCCGAGGACCTGGGTTCGATTCCCAGCATTGGTCTTTTTTCTGGGGTTTTTTCTGTGCATCTATGTTTCAGTTTGTATTTAGTATGAAAATATTAAAGAAGAGTTAGCCGAAACGTGAAAAAAAGAAAAACATTTATTATGTCTGCGAAGAACCAACCATCCTTGAAGCCGACGAGTTCTGGAATGGTAACAGTGTTTAGGCAAGCATACTGTGGGATGCTCTGAGACTCGTTGGAATGATGAATTCAAAATTACTGTTCGGAAGTGGCTGGATAAGGAAAGCCAAGGACACAGATTACTTAATAGTTACTTCGTAACAGATACTGCATCCTGTACAAAATCTTGGTACTTACCGCGATTGTAGCCACAGATTATACTACTCCGTCTCCTTAAGAATGTGTGCGTGCCGACAGTGACAAGGGCTGGCAGTTTGGATGAATTTTTTTTTTCCTACATACCTACTCTGTAATTTGTAGCTGTTGGTTCTCCGAAAATAAATAAATAAATAAATAAATGTTGTTTTACCATTTTGTCGGGATAATTGCTATATGCAAACTTTCTAGCACTAATATTCCCTAAGCTAAGCCATGGACGGACAAAGGGACAGACGGTCATGGCGAAACTATAAGGGTTCCGTTTTTGCCATTTTAGCTCTGGAATCCTAACAAAAAAGGATATTTATCGTAATGCGCAGAATACATTGCCATGCTCACAGTACCCTATCGTTATACTAGATACGAAGGTCAACTTTCGAACTTCGCATCGTGCCATCCCGCTCACGCTTATAGCTTTTTATAGAAGAGTAAGAGGGACAGCACGATACGAACTTCCAAATTGTTATATTAGCTATTAATTCTAGCATAGTCATATTAAAATTTGCCCCCTGTTTCACCATTCACTTATAAAAGTCCAGCCGGCATATTTTTTCCGTGGAACACGAATGAACGTGCGTCGGCGCGCGCTTGTGACAACCTACTGGAATTTCGATCGCAGGAGATCGTCCCCGCGGTATGTAAATATCGCGCGTAAGTACATGGCATGCATGAGGCCTGCCAAGGATAGAAAGCTGTTGTGTAACATTATAACTGTCATGTGGTTCTTGATTGAATTAGCCAAGCCTGAAAGCAGTGAAACGGGGCAGACAGCTGGTAAAAAGATAATACGGGATCGGTAGAACCCAAGACCTTCTAAGAGCGCATGTTGGCGTTCACTCCGCGCACTGTATCAGTCATGGTCATACCAATGACGTCATCATAGCGCCAGCCAAAAACACTTGCTGCCACGTCTCCCCCTGCAAATATCGGTGAGCTACAAGAGCAAAATAACGCGTAAACCATCTCTACTGCTTGCCGCTCTGTGGCATCAATACATATAAAATAAAAATATATCTAAGAGTTTGAGAGTGTGGGAGAGGTAGCTTCAGAGAGATCTCTTTCCAGGCAGATGTTATGCCTGGGGACCGAAGTCCGCAAGAAGAGACTCGGAAGTTACGTTTATGCATCCGAGTTGAGAAAACATAAACATAGTGGGAAAAAACATCTGGCAAAAAATGCGAATGGCTACTAGCAAATAATCATCATCATTATCATTTCAGCGGTAAGACGTCCACTGCTGAACATAGACCTCCCCCAAAGATCGCCAAACAGATCGGTCTCGTGCCATCCGCATCCAACGCAATCCCCAACCTTAACCAGGTCGTCGCTCTATGTTGTTGGAGGCCTACCCACACTGCGTCTTCCGGCCCGTGAACGCCACTCGAGAACCTTTTTGCCCCATCGGCCATCAGTTCTACGAGCGATGTGTCTGCCCACTACCACTTGAGTCTGGCGATTCTTCGAGCTATGTCGTTGAATTTAGTTCTTGCGCGGATTTCATCATTTCTAATGCGATCCGCAGAGAAACTCCAAGCATAGCCTTCTCCATTGCCCTCTGAGTGACTTTGAGCTTCCTTATAAGGCCCATCGTTAGCGGCCACGTCTCAGTGCCAGAATTCATCACTGGCAATACACACACTGACTGACTTTTGACTTGAGATATTGCGGTATATTGGATGACAAGATATTGCGGAGCTTCCCGAGAATAACGATAACGATTCTGGCAAATTGATCTAACCAGTCGTAAAAACCTGTTGCAATGGTAGCTAAAATGGTGATGATTCCTTGATGGTTGACTTACTTGGAACTTGTAGATCGCGTCGCGGTCGTCGTCCGCTGTGAACATGACGCGGGCGACGCCGCGGGCGTCCGTGGTCGCATCGTCGCAGGCGGCAGCGCGGCACACGCGCACGCGCTCGTTGGCTGCTGGCTTATCGTCCCAGCGGGTCGCTTTCACCTGAAGCGAATGTGGCAACATCTAATTTCTGTAGCTAAGAGTGGTTTTCATCATCATTCCAGCCTAAATACGTCCCACTGCAGGGCAAAGGGTTGCCAACTTTTTTTTTCGGTCTCAAGGGACTAATGGTCATAAATCTTAATAAATTCGGGATTTCTCTTTTTCACGCGGGACAAATAAAAATCATTGAGTTTTTAGTCAAAATTTGTTTTATGTGGAATTAAAACATGCGATATCCAGGCTTTCCTTATGCAGTTGAAATTCCTCTCAAAGCACGTCTTTATTTACTTCAATGCAGAAATACGGGACATTGGCTGTCCCGGCGGGACATAGATATTTATGCATGAAATACGGGACGTCCCGTGAAATACGAGACGGTTGGCAACGCTCAAGCCTCCTCTCAGATTGACAGCAGTTGGGCCGTAGTTCCCACGCGGGCCCAGTGTCAATTGAAAACTTCACACACACCAGTGAGTGGGTGGGTTTATATAAATAAATAAATATTAGGGGACAATCTTACACAAATCGACCTAGTCCCAAACTAAGCAAAGCTTGTACTATGGGTACTAGACGACGATAAACATACTTATATAAATAAATAAATACTTAAATACATAGAAAACATCCATAACTCAGGAACAAATATTCGTGCTCATCACACAAATAAATGCCCTTACCGGGATTTGAACCCAGGACCTCTTGCTTCGTAAGCAGGGTCACTACCAACTAGGCTAAAGCGGTCGTTATATTAAATTTGTATTTTTAAAATTAATTTTAAATAGCGTATCGATTATACTACTTTTAAGGTAAGGAAAACCTGCACACACCTGAGAAGAAATTCAATGGTGTATATGAAGTTCCCAATCGGCATTGAGCCCGCGTGGGAACAATGGCCCAAGTCATTTAATTTTGAGAAGAGACCTGTGGCCTACAATGGGACATAAAGTTTTGGATGATGTAAAAGCACGTCTTTTGAGCGATGGTTAATAGAGTCCAAATACATGACACTTTGAACCCTATACTAACACAGGTTTCACATTTTTACCTTGGACCGTGCAAGGGAACCTAAGAAGAAGTTAAATATTCTTAGAGCCTAAGCCACAATAAAGAAATATTTGTCAAGGCAGATGCCTTGTTGAGTTTCTTGCCGGATCCTTCTCAACAGGGTTTTTCCATACCGGTGGTAGATTCTTGGACATTCAAAGGAGCATCAATTGATGCCTAAATTGAATAAAGAATTTTGACTTTGACTTTTGAGCCGCAGAATAATTCTACTGGCGACTTCTTATTATGGACTCATGGTGGGATACCCATGCTCACGAGAGAACCCCAAAAAGCGAGAATTTGTGATGAATTTATCGTCTTCTGGCTTTCGAGTATTCCCCCTACGGTGTTCTTTTCTTTACCTGCTTCAAAGGGCTCTTACGGTTGAGGGGGGTTAAAAAATATCAACAATGTTACCAACACCAAATAATAGTTTCAGAAAAGACCAAAGGAAGAATATTTCACCTTCAATTTATAGGGTAGTCCAGGCGCGATGACGGCTCGGTGCTTGGCGAGGAACTCCAGCGTGATTGGCTTGTCTACGACCTGGGATACCACTGTAGTATTCTGCCAGATCCTAGTGCCTTCCTCCTGGAAACAAACGCTTATCATGATTCTGAGATAGATGTAGAGCTTTTCTAAGCTAAAATGACGCGCCCTCTACTGAATCAGTTGATTTTGATGTATGCGTGCATAATTACGACTCTTCACCTGTTTGGGAGCGTCGACTATTCCGTGAACTATAATCAGTGTGCAACATCACGATCGACAAATCGCATGAAAAACCCTGTTCGTAAATGCGGTGGTAGGGCGAGTCGTTTTAAAGTAGACCAGCTATACAAGTCATTCAGTCAGAGCCAGTTGTTGTCGTATGATCGTATTGGTCATTGCAACCGTATTTTTTAATGAAGTTAGATTTTTTCCAGCCTTTTCGTTCTCTCCTCCAGAACTAGCAAGGGACCATATCCAAAACATACCTACTAACCTGAAAAGAAAAGTCAGCCACAACCACATCAGGCGGTGTTGCTCCGTTAAGCCCTATCCTCCTGGCGGCGACGGCGTGTCGATGGCAAGCTTTAGGGGTCCGTAGTCGTACTGCCGTACGGACCCCCGGGGTTACGTCCGTGTCGAAGTTACCACCGGCCCCCCGAAGGCGGATCACTAACATGCCTTCAACAGCTTCTGTCCATGGGTACCTGTTGAAAGATTGGATATCAAAGGGAATCCACACACTCACTCCCTCCCTCACTTCCTCTCTCAATCACTCACTCATTCATTCACTCACTCGCACTAATAATTAGTATCTTTGTGTTATTTGAAAATGTACCCAATTCAAAACTTTTAACCGTTACAGTAAGCTGGAAGAGTAAGGCTTACTGACACGGACTCTGTTCTTTGAATTTATTTTTACCCACTTATTATGGTTTTGACACGAAACTTGGTAGGTACTTATGCGGAGTTCTGATGACAATATGGTACCAGCGAGCTGATCTGATGATAGAGCCGGAACCTAGGCACTAAAACTCGAAGACAGAACAACGTAATCTAGAGGTGTTTGAGCTTGAAAAAATCTTAGGATGTTCTTTGATCAAAAATGGTATCCAGGGTCTAATGATAGAGCAGTCAGGCAGGCATTTCTTGTTTCTAGTTTTTTTTAACTATTATATTATTCCTACATTTCATACTAAATACAAACTGAAACATGGATGTACAGAAAAACCCAGAAAAAAGACCAGCGCTGGGAATCGAACCCAGGTCCTCAGCATTCCGTGCTGCGTGCAAAACGGGTCTATAATGACTCCCATAAAATTTTTGTTCCGAATTTTCAAGACCATAACGTTTTCTGTCATAATTTTTCTTTGTCATATTATCGGAAGTCATAATATTAAACAACATAAATTGGAGCTACGATTTTCTTAAGTCATAATTATTGTAAGGACTAATAAGTAAACTCATATCATTCAGTGTCTAGAAGCATCACACTTCATAATATTAAAGGTACTAAAGTCACTCGTAATAATTATTGCAAGGTCTTTTTTCGCAGGTCATAATTATTTTAAGGCACAATATTACTTTGTAATAACATTCAATGTCATGGTTGTATGACATTTCATAATATTAAAGGTAATAATCCTTTTCTGTGCTGTCATAAAAAAAATACCTAACATCGAAGGCTAAGGCGGGAGCTACGCTTACGCTTCGCTCCCGCCTTAGCCTTCTGAACCTAACCTGTCCGAGTCGCTTCTGCCCTGAAAGTCTTGCTCGCTCGCTTCGCTCGCTCGCTGCCAGCGATATGTCTTACAATGTTTCTGAATAATTATCAATGTTCCTTTGGATGTTATAGAATTCAATGTAGATGGTTAGTGCATTTTAGGTAATGAAAAATTATGACTAAAAACAATTATTACTTTAAGATATATGCCCTATAACGTTTCTGAATAATCAACGATATTCCCTTAAATATTATTGATATCAATATTATGACTTTTTAAAGTTATGATCAATGGGATTATGGCTCATTGCAGTTAGAACTATTAAGCGATATGCTTTACAAAAATTATGATCATCGATATTTATGAGCAAGAATATTATGGACATCAATTTATGACTTTCAAAATTCGGATAAAAAAGATTATGGGAGAAAAGGGGCACCCGTGCAAAACCTCTACACCACCACTGGTCAGGAGTTTAGACACAAATTTTTCCTGTGCATCGCACATCTCGGCTTGCTTTAATCACTTTCAGCAGCGATACTACCGACATCTATGTCATGCTCTCATCGAGAGCCGTCAACACTCCTTCGGATCCAATCCGTACAACTGACGTTGAACCTTACGTTGGTAAGAGAATTTCTTGGTCAACTCACATGGCACACTTTAACGTATAATTGCTTCCCTTAGTTGGGCCAAAGTTGGTCCAACAGGTACAGCTAGTATTATGTAGATATATACCTGACACACACAGTCCAGACCAGCCGCTCGCTGGTCCTCAACACCTTGGCAGCATGCCGGACGCTGAGTTGGAATGGTGGAATCTCGTAGTTTCCCACCCAAAACTCTGCTGCTCCCTGGAAAATATTGTAGCAAAATATAATATTGTAGTATTATATTGTAGTAAAGGTGAAATTGTTCAAACGAACAGACTAGTATTCTAGCTGCGGATGCGTGCTAGATGCATCAAAATATCGAGAGCTCGTAAACGGTAATGCAACAAAACTTATCATCGCACTGTCAAAACGTTATCAGATCTATGTAGTAAGCTTCTAACTCTACACGCCTTAACTCTACAAGCCCTAACTTCAAAATCGTGTGCGTATGCGCCCATGATACCGCACGGGTGGTCCTTCCAGCCGGACTTTACTAGGCAGGAGCTGATGATGGCGACTTAGTGATGCTAATGGATACTTGCGCATCCAACTCATGCTGGACCTGCCCGATGCTCAATCGAGTACGTATGTACCCATGATACCACAGCGGTACGGATTTTACGTAATATCTGGAGCTGATGATGATATATTGATGTGCTAATGGATACCTGCGAGCCGTCCGCAAGCCGTGCGCGCACGGTCCACCGCCCCGGCGGCGCTTGCGCATCCAACTCGTGCTGGAACTGCCCGATGCCCAGACGAGTGCGTACGCGCGTCCATGCTGCCGCGCGGGTGCCTTCCCACGCACCTCTTGGTCCTTCCAGCCAGATTTCGTCAATCTGAAAGAATATACGGAATAGAGGTTGATTAATATTTAGGTTAAAGAAATTTATTATCAACAAAGACATAATCGTCACTTATGTGATAACATCGTTTTAACTTAGTAACTATTTGATGGATTTTCGCCGCCGCACTCATTGAATATACATAAACCAAACTGTTTGATCCGTTGCCTGTTTGGTCCAAATAAGCAACAATCCCCACAAACAATCACAAACAGAGGTAAGAAGAGAGTAAGGAGAGAGTAATTGAGTAGGAAGGTACGTACTCACTTCACGCATTTATAGCGATTTGAGATGAAGAGTAAAGTATCAGCAATAACATGTTTTGCTAACTGTTTTTTAAAAGCGTGAAATGAGCTCACATTTTTGATATGCGAGGGTATTTTATTATAAAGTCGCACTCCTTCATTAGCAAGCATCGTTTTGCCGTATTTCGTTCTATGTTTCGTTGAGACAAGAAAGCTAGCTCGCCGAGTTCGGTGGATGACAAAATTTTTTCGTTTAGTGAACGACAAGTCGGTACGGACATTCCCATCTAATATCTTTCGAACAAAAACACATATGTTAAATTTACATAGCTTTTGGATGTTCATTATCTTGGTTTCTTCGTAGATTTTTTTGGTTGGTGTTAAATAATGGTAGTTAAAAAGCATTTTAATTAATATCTACAGAAATTAAGCGCATCAGACATGTGCCGGGACATACTCCGTTTTTTTACATTTACGTTTTATGTAGTGGTAGAGCCATGTTGTAGTGGTAGAGCCATGTTGTAGCTAGCCGCTGCATCACGAATGGGCCGGCTCGTCCGGGGCAGTGCCACCCTCTCACAGAACACCGGCGTGAAGCAGCAGTAATCCTGCTTGCGTTTCGTACGGTCAGTGAGAGTGCCGGGGGCCCAATACCTCACCCCTTCCCTCTCCCCCTCCCTCTCCCCCTTCCCCTATTCCCTCTCCTTTAGGGCCGACAACGCACTGGCATCGTGTAAAGCGCTGCGGGTGTCTATGGACAGTGGTGTTCATTTAACATCAGGTGACCCACTAGTTCGTTTGTCTGGCCTATCTAACATAAAAAAAAAAAAAAAAAAAAAAACATTTAGCAGAAGCGTGCCGTGTCAAATCTCGACCGAAACCGTAGTCAAGAACAAATTAGTCGTCTGCGTGGTTCCAGTGCCCTATTCACACTGACCGGCAGATAGCACCACGTAGGTACCACGCATTCTGACCGGGCAATGCCTGTGTCTGCGCGGTCATGTTACGACAGATAAATATGAATGCGTTAATAGAAACTGTATAGAATAATACAGGGTGTTTGGAAGCTACGTGCAAAGCTTTATGGGGGTGATAGCCGACGTATTTTTGAACATTTTTAGCCATATATGTCTTAGCCGAAAATTGATATTTTTTTTTAAATTGAAGACTTAGAAATTTTAGCAATATACCCAGAATTTGATTGATTGATTGATTGATTGATTGAAACTTTATTTCCTCCATAACACATGTTGAAAAAGAAAAATTAAAAATACAAAATACAATCAGAAAATGAAACAGTGGATACCATGTGCCATGGAAAAAAAAGGCGCTGACTCAGCATAAAACTGCGGAAACCGCAGCACTGATATTCTGCCAGAACCATACAGAGAGATCTGAGGAAGTGGTATAAAAAAGGTAGTAAAGTTAAAATTATAAGTGTTACGAAAAATAAATAAAAATAAGTACGTATATATGATTAAAAACCCTGAACAATGAATCAATAAGAAGGAATAGCACATATGATGACATAATATGATTTAAATGCACATAAAAATAGTAAACAAACAATAAATATATATATCCGACGCAACAATACTTATTAACCGTCATAAAATGGAAAGGAACATTTTAGAAATTATGAGTTCTTTTGCATATTAATTTCATAGTCACGAGTCAATATTGCCCCAATGAGCGTTAATTTGGAAACCAAATCTTTTATTTCGGATAGTTTAATGTGTATTGGACCAAATGAAATAATTTTTAAGTGTCTTTCTTGCCACAAAAAACAAAATGGAGGCATTCGAAATTACTAAAAATGTCTTAGGTTGAAACAGAGTCATTTTTCTGTGCCATAAAAAAAATTAAAAAAAAGTCCTTGAAATGTTCAATCATTTTTAGAAACATGCCTATTTATTGTTCTTTCTTTTAATGTATCACTCATTGACATTGCTTTCTAAATCTGAGATAAAAAGTAAGAACCAAACTCAGGGAGCACTCGCTAAGAATGCACTAGTCTTGAAATTTTACTAGTAAATAACATGTGAAAAAGACAAGTCTACGTCATTTTTCTGCGCCATATTTAAAATTTTCATATTAACGCTCATTGGGGCAATATTGACTCGTGACCTAATTCTGGGTATTTTCCTAAAATTTCTAAGTCTTCAAATTAAAAAAAAAAACACATTTCGGCTAAGACATATATGGCTAAAAAAGTTCAAAAATACCTTGGCTATCACCCCCTTAAAGCTTTGTACGTAGCTACCAAACACCCTGTATAATTTTGTCTGCCACGGTACTTGTCTGACACGATCAGTGGTAGTAGATATGAACCGACCTAAGATTTTCATCAAATTATCATTATGATTGAATAGGGGTTACCTAGCCGAATCACTGAAAAGTTACACTGATAGAAAGAGAGACTGTGGAGATTTCGTATAGTCGGGGTAAGAAAAGGTTCGTCACTTTTCGACTCTATGTCAACGAATTAAGGTCGAAAAGTGACGAACCTTTTTTTACCCCGACTATACAAGGGCCCTTTTGGCGAAATCCTAAAAGGACGTGCCTTGGCCTCGTTCAAGCTAACTTTAATACAAGAACAAGTCTTCGTAAAATATCATGTGTCATAAAAAGTTTATAAGCAAATGTACAATAAAAGTGCTCATGACCCCCTGACCTTCTTTGCCCAAAACAATGTTGTAAACAATGAATCATCGGCAAGGTCGATGATCGCATTCCATCAAGGGATTAACGGTTATTAAAAGCTTTTGTACTTTAACGTACAAGTGAATCCGCGTACTTGTGGCAGCCTGAAAAGCTTTTTTTGTTGTCATATTCACAAAACTGACTGAACAATTAGACGAGTGAAAAAAATAAACTATCTCCAAAAAAACCGAATAACTAAATAAAGCGACAAATACCTAAAATTTGCGGATTTACTAAAGAAGAACTAAATGCACTAGCACCGAAATAAATCTAAATATGTAGCTATTTTTCTGTGTGCGCTTTTCTACTAACTAGTTAGTAGTCACTGTTAAGTCCAATAGGTAGTTAGTATCTATGTAGTTTAAAAAAATTAAAACGAAAGAACAGATAAATAATAGAAAAAAGCACAAAACTTATTCCTTATAGGCTACTTATAGGGGATCTTTTCCAGCTAACATAGTTGAGAGAAATAAAATTACTTACAACAGTTGGGAAGGTTAGGAAAAAATAAGATAACTAAAACAAATTATGAAATGGTCAATGACAGGCAAGGTTCCGTCCAGAGATACTTGCAGCGTTCCCTCTTTCAAATAGCTGAGCTAATTCTTTGTCTGAGGAAGCTGCCAGCTCTTCGGTCCCCTGTGACGTCACCTCTTTGTAATTTCTCTACGAAGTCTCAAATCGCTAAATAAAATTAGACATATTTAGGCCGTGATTACATTTAATGACTAGATAAGATAAAATGATTTATTTGTAAAATATGAGTAATAATGGTCACAGGTTTACAATAATGTCCGACATGTTTTGGCTTTCGGCGTACAAATTCCCCATTTTCGAACGCATAGCGACGTCACGATCACAGATAGACTGAAAATTGCATTTGAAAGTAAATAAAAGTCAAAATCATGTTACACGAATAAAAACACTCACCCTATTTTAAGGCTTCAGCTAGCCGTTTCCACATAAACAATTTTAATAATTTGTTGTTAAAATATTACATTGTTTCATAATCATAATCATAAAACAAAATTTTTAAAAGCAGGATTGTCAGGTTCGCGTGGCAGTGAAAACAAAAGACGGTTTATTTTATTTTTTCGAAGACCGCTAACGGTGTCGAAAAGTGTAAGTGGCCAGGATTATTTTACATTAGTTTAACTTAGTATCGGTAGCGGAAGCACATTATTTAATTTAAAAAAGTTTTGTTAGGTATGACGTATGACGCGCATTAATTTTGTAGTGGCGTTAAAGGTAACAGGAATCTGTTGGATGCGACAAGCGCGGGACCGATCGTTGTGGAACTCTTTGGAGGATGCCTTCGTCCAGCAATGGACGTCTTTTGGCTGACGATGACGCGTTTCTATACCTACTGCCATCAATGTACAAGAAGCTGACTGTTCAATAAAGTTCAATTTTTTGTTTGTTGTTTCTGCCTGTTCATATTTATTAATTTCTGAGTAATGAACTAAAATCAAATCATTAATATGGACCTCCGCAAAGTAACGCCTGATTCAATAAATTAATTTCTGAGTAATTAAGCGATAAGACCGCCTATTTTCTGCCTGAATTTTTATTTATTTTTGTAATGTCACTGTAGGTACTGTTTTGGTGCTCAATAAAGAATATTTTTGTATTTTTTTTTTATTATTTAATTTGTATAATAGATATATTTATTCCTTACAATATTAATTATGTACTTATTACATTGTTTGAAATCACTTGTTATTCGTATTTTTGTATTTGTCTAAATTAAAATGGAGGATTATTTTGAGTTAACTCACACTTGATCTACGTGTAGGAGTGCGATACATTATACTCAATTACGGCTAATGAAGTCAGTAAAATGTTGAATTGGCGCTTAAGTACACGGACGACAGCTAAATTGGCGATCGTCGCGTTAATGTATTCATGATGCCCTGACAGAAACTGCATTAACCGTGTCATCCGTCCAGTGAGCGCATATTCTACTAAAGGCCATTCATCATCATCATCATTCCAGCCTTTATCCGTGCCACTGCAGTGTACAGGCTTTGTATTTGTATCTCAACTGTGGCCATAGTATTTTTGTAATACGTTTTTTTTAAGATTTTTAAATTATTAATTGACATTGTATTATTATAGTATTTTATACAATCGTTGCATAATGAAGGCTCTTAAAGTCGAGTACCGTGTTTAGGCCACGAGGCTTGCCGAGTGGCCTAAGTAAGGTACGAGATTTTAAGAGCTAATTATGTAACTATTGTATACAATACTTTTTCTACGAGTCATCATCATCATCGTCTATCGAGGTACATACATAACCTTTTTTCGTCCGCCATTCCATGAAGTTAGCATAACTCCTCTTGTATAGGTTTTTAGATTTTTCTGGCAACAAGGTAAGCGTTGCTTCCTCTGTAATAGTAGTTATCTCCTCTGGAGGAGCGGCGAAACTAATCTCGTCACTGTCACTCATGTTTAATTCGAATTAGGGATTATTTATATAACACCATCGATTTCGCATCAAATAACAAACAAAACTTTTAAATTTTCGTAGCACAAAAAAGAACTAATGAGATGTCGTTATAAGACTGTTACTTCAATTACTTCAATTACTAACCAATCACGTAATAGCAGAAAAAAGTTTGTGTGTTCAAATGGAAGCAAATTTGCCAGATATTTCCAACTTTACATTGGGTGCGTTCCACTAAGCGCTCACAACACTCAATCGAAGTACAAAGTTCTAATTTTGAAATTATTATAGTCGTCTAGAGCGTTGTATAATAATTAATAATCATTATAGTTGAGTCTGAAGTACCATAGACTATCCAAGATTAAAAAGTATGTGATTACAATTTTGTCTATAAACACATAATTGACAGATTAAAATCAACGAGTAGAAAAATATTATTGTAATTTGTTGTTGTTGTCCTATGGTACCCCAGTGGTACAGAGGGCCTTCGTGAGACGTCGCCATCCACTCCTGTCCTGCGCCTATTGCTCCGCGTCCCTCCAACTCAGCCCGGCTGCCCGCAGCTCGGCGTCCACGGTGCGCTGCCACGTGTGCGCCGGCCGGCCCCGCCACCTGCTCCCATGCGGCCTCCACGTGAACGCGACCCTGGCGGTATTGCCCTCTGGTCTTCGGAGGGTGTGCCCTATCCACTTCCATTTCCGTTGCGCGATTTCTCGCTTTATCGGGATTTGGTGGCATCGCTTCCATAGATCTTCGTTGCTGATAGTGTCCGGCCAAAATATGCGCACGGTGGATCTCAGGCATTTGTTGACGAACACTTGTAGCTTGCTCGTCAGACCTTTTGTCTCCTTCCAAGTGTCGCAGCCGAAAAGCAAAACAGACTTCACTATGGAATCGAAGAGGGAAACCTTGATCCGCCGGGTGAGCATGTTCGAATCCCACACAGGTTTTAGCTGGGCAAAGGCACCTTTCGCTTTATTGATCCTCGCGTCGACGTCGTCATCAGAGCCACCGCAGTTGGTCACGGTGCTGCCGAGATATGTAAACTTTGCAACAGATTCCAGCGGTGTACCATTGAGTAAGACTGTACTCGCATTTCGACGGTCTATGTGTCGGTTGTGTCTTATTGTAATTTAATCTAATTTAATTAATTATAACTGTAAATAAATATCACAAATAAATATCGCGGGACCATTTTTTGTGGTTCTTTATTTTTGTACAATAAGGGGTTTACAGTGCGGATTGGGAACTTCACACACACCATTTAATTTCTTCTCAGGTGTATGCAGGTTTCCTCGCGATGTTTTCCTTCATCTCAAAGCTCATGTAATTTCGCACATAAATTCTGAAAAACTGGCGCTGGCTCTTGGTGGCGCTTGCCAGTCCGTGGTCTCCATTCGAGAGCTTTTGAGTCTCACCGGCCATCTGTTCTGCGTGCTATATGGCCTGGCCTGCCCATTGCCATTTCAACGAGCTAATCCGTTTGGCTATGTCGATGACCTCTGTTCTTCTATGGATCTCCTCGTTCCTTATTCGATCTCGTAGAGAAACTCCGAGCATAGCCCTCTCCATAGCTCGTTGAGCGACTCTGAGCCTATTTATCAGGCCCGTAGTGATGCACACTGGTCAAAGACTTTTGTTTTGAGGCACTGAGGTTAAAATTATCCTATGTTATCTAGGTTATGAACTATCTTTGAGCCAAATTTCATCAGAATCCCTCAAACCGTTGTAGCCTGATAGAGTAACAAACATCCAATACAAATTACAAACCAAATTTTCGCGTTTATAATTAGTAAGATTAAACCTTCTGCGAAATAAGGGCATCGTGACAAAGTGAAATTGGCTTAACATACATTTGCCAGCATTAACGAGGCTGAGTAAATAAATAACCATTTGCATTGTCCGTTAAAAGCGGGTTTGCCTTGCCGGGGTCACGGCTCTCGTGTCGTGGTGCGATTATGTATTAAGTATGGCTATTAATAACTAGCGACCCATCCTGGCTTCGAACGGATGCAATAAAAAAAAACATCTTAAGTAGCTACCTACCTCTTGAGGTTTCTAGCGCGTAAACTATATTTTTTTTTTCGGCGATTTGGTGTCATTCACTCAAAGGTTTCGTAGAGTTCCCTAATAGGGATAAGGTCACCTTTTTTAAATACACCTATAGTCTTACAGTGTACCATCAGCCAAATAAGTGGTCTATCAATTTTTAAACACGTTCCTATCAAATGAATATGTCGCTACAGTCGAACTTTCAAGTTGACAGACATATCTATTGGCATTATTGTTTTATGACATCCCAACGATTATCAACTTTAGGGTGGTAGACCACATATTTGGCTGATTACATTAACGATTTATGATAAGCGTTTTTTATCTTCTTCTATGTAATATATAAATATCTAGTGTCACGGTGTTTGCTATCGAACTCCTCCAAAATGGCTTGACAGATGGTTATGATTTTTTTTCTCTATATTCTTTAGGTCTGAGAATAGATTGTAGGCTATAATTTATGTGGCAAATCAACGTTTGTCGGGTCAGCTAGTCTAATATATAAAAATCTCGTGTCACGGTGTTTGTTATTGAACTCCTCCGAAACGGCTTGCCCTATTTTTATGAAGTCTATTTTAGATAGTCTATGTGTTCTATCATAGATCCAGCTATCTACATATCGAATTTCATCCAAATCCGTTCAGCCGTTTTAGCGTGAAGAAGTAAATGCACACACGCACGCACACATACTAACAAATTTTCGCATTTATAATATTAGTAAGACTAGATTTTATCCGTAGTTTCGTTAGCGTGAATCGCTGAATTAGCTGATTGAAATTTTACTAAATTACCATGGAAATTCCTAATTCCTATTCCTATTCCTAAGAATTATATTGTGATATTCGATAGTTCCATATTATACCTACCTACATTACTGGGTCTGCGCCGTATAAAGGTCGATTCTTATCAGACAGACACGTGCCGTATAAGACACCGATAAAGAATTTTTTTAACATGTCAGCAGAATCTGGCCCTATGACCATTTGAATTCTAAACTAAACACAGTTTACATTATCTATGGTGGTAGATGACTCGAAAAAAGTGATCATCTGTATTGGCGGGTAGCCATTATTTTATTCAATTTAAGTGTTTAGAGACAAAATAAGTAATTTTATTTTTGGTTCTTTTTCCTCGCAATGTGATGAATATCATTGTGTGTATCACGGGCAGTAAGGGGATTACAAACCCGAGTCATTAAAAGCCCTCCGCCTTCAGCGTCGGGCTTCTAATAGACTCTCGTTAGTAATCTCTTACTGACGGCCCTTGATGCACAATGTACTATTGCGCATACTGGCCGGGCATGGCCCGGCGACGTATCGCGCGATCGTGTTAAATAATGAATGCGTTACTTAACAGAAACTGTATAGAATAATTATTATTTTGTCTGCCACTGTGCGCGTCTGACACGCTCGGTGTCTGTAGATCAGATAATAATCGACCTTTAAGAACTCAAGCCAGTTCTAAAGATCGTCCTTTCTGCCCTTTCCGTAAAAACTTGATTTGAAATGCTCCATTTAAAATACCTAATGATCTTTTTAAAGCTCAGAATTTATGGCTCAACCGAAATAGCATTAAATCAATTTTAATTAGCTCTCGTATCTTTTTGGGCAAAAAACTCGAACAAATGTCTAGGGTTCAGTACTAGGTAATATGCTTTGGAAATGCATTCTAATAGAGTTTGAAACGCGCTAGCGTCTTGCGCGGTATTGGTGATGGTTGGGTCGGTTTTACACATGTCCAATTGTTCAACGATCTAGTTGTTGCCTGCGACTCTATCTGCAAAGAGTTCGTTTGGGTATTTTCAAAAAAAGTGTAACTTTTATTTATTTTTTCAAGTCAAGAAATTTTGGAGTTTTCTTACTCAAAATCAAGAGCACTATTGATTTTAATAATAAATGAAAACCGGCCAAGTGCAAGTCGGACTTGCGCACGAAGGGTTCCGTACCATTATCTATAAAAACGGCAAAAAATCACGTTTTTTGTATGGGATATTTATTTTATTCTGGTTTTTAGTATTTGTTGTTATAACGGCAATCAAAATGCATCATCTGTGAGAATTTCAACTGTCTAGCTATCACGGTTCATGAGATACAGCCTGGTGACAGACGGACGGACAGTGGAGCCTGCTATGGTCCCGTTTTTACCCTTTGGGTACGGAGCCCTAAAAACCCTAAAATGATTCGAAACAAAAAATCCACCATGACCTGTCCGTTGGACTCGCTCCAATTTGCTACACTGGTGTGACTATATGGTTAATTTTATTTATCCGTAGTCACACCAACTTACCCTTGACTAAATATAAATATTTAATTTAAACCAATTCGGCGGAGCCCCGTCGCGGGGCTCCTATTTCTGGGCGGTTTGCCTTTCGGGCAGAAGAAACTACCTAACTAACCTAACCTAACCTACCTATTTTCTGGACTGAATTATTTCAGTATTTCAGTATTTATTGAATCGCAACATTTCTTACAAAATTTGTACATAAATGATGCCCTGTTGGGGCGTAGCAATTAAACTTAAAATTAAGCAGTAGGTACATATTTCAGTACATATAAATTTTAAACTAAATTTATAAGTACATTAGTTTGTACTTATCTGTACAACACGTAATGTTAATGTCCGTGTAAGTGACACTTAAAAAAATAAAATTATTATTTAAAATTATTAAAAAACAAAAATTTTTTTTTTTTTTTTTTACATTATAAACTAATAAGCAATTTCGAACAATTAAATAAACAATTTCAAACAATTTTAAATTACAAACTAATAACTTGTGGCACATTGAAAGAAAATCATCCTTTGACTAAATACATAACATGACAATAATTAAAAATATTACTTATTCTTCTAGATATTCGTTTATAGTGTAGTAGCATTTTTGGAGTAAGAGATCTTTTAACATTCTTATAAATTTTTTATCTTTTGTTTCTATTTTTATTTGGATAGGTAGTTTATTATATATTTTTACTGACATAGCGTAGGTTCCGTGAGAGTGTAGTTTGAGGAGGGATGGTGGCAAATTTAATTTATTTCTGTGGCGTAGTGAGTATGTACTTTGGTTATCGTCTCGCTGTGTAAAGTAATCAGGGTATTTGCGGACAAACTTACATATTTCTAAAATATACAAGCAAGGTACTGTTAGTAGTTTTTGTGCTTGGAAGTGGGGCTTGCAGCTCTCAGTGTTGGTGATGTTGACTAGAATCCGGATAAGTTTTTTTTGTGCAGTAAAAAGTGTTTGTGCATCTGTGCTATTTCCCCACAAGATGATGCCGTAGCTAAGCCACGCATGGGCATATGCATAATATGTCACAAGTGCAGTGTGTAAGTCTGTCGATTTTTTTATCTCTCGGAGTGCGTATTATGGTTGGGGGTTCATTAGTGTGACCATGGATGGGGTAAAATAAACGGTAGTCACACCAGTTTAATAATTCGGTCGCTAAATCCTCGAATAATGACCTCAATATGGGCTAGGATGACGTAGTGGATTCCAAAGAGTAGAATGCACTATTATAGGCAGGACAGGGTCATCAAAATGTAGCGACTCCTTGTTAGTTGAATACGAGACTACAAATAACGTAAACAATGTAACATTTTAATGTGGGAGTCAAATACCGCGACGAGCAAAAGGCGTCAAGGTAGAATTTTGCACACCTATTTTTTTTGTCACACGATAAATACTATATTACAGTTTGTAACTGAACCAGGAGCAGAGCAAACCTAGTTGATGGCAAAGTGGAGTATGAATGGCATACTTTTTATTTACTTTTAGGGTTCCATACCTCAAAAGGAAAAAGTGGAACCCTTACTTATAGGATCACTTTGTTGTCCGTCCGTCCGTCCGTCCGTCTGTCTGTCAAGACCCTTTTTCTCAGGAACGCGTGGAGGTATCAAGCTGAAATTTATATCAAATACTCAGGTCTACTGTCCCTTGGAGCTGTGAAAAAAATCAAACTTCTATCTATCAAAAGATACAGCCGTTTATGACGCAAATTTCCGCATATTTTTGAAACTCGCAAGGGAATCAAAACCTACGGGTATGTATTACAATACCGAAGTACGAATTATCGAATGTATTAATACATCGAATGGATCAAAAGACCGACACGATTTTCTTCTGAAACCGTAAACTTCTTAGAATTTATTAAAACGGCATCATACAGAACCCATTAGGTTAGGTTAGGTTTGTTTTATAACAATCTTAAAAAGTTAACGGTTTCAGAAAAAAATCGTGTCGGTCTTTTGACCCATTCGATGTTTTAATACATTCGGGCTTTCGTACTTCGGTATTGTAATACATACCCAAGCCTACAGGGTACTTCCCGTGAACTCAGAATCTTGAAATTTGGTACGAAGCAAGGTCTTATAGCACAGATAAAGGAAAAATTGCGAAAAGCATAAATTTTTTTGTCTGTCTATATCAGTAACCAATCTACAATGATCCCACACTGCGCACATTTTGCTTAGGAGCAGGGGTCTGCTAAGACTGAATGTTCATAGATACATATAAATTTGTACGGAACCCTCGGTGCGCGAGTCCAACTCGCACTTGGCCGGTTTTTTCGCATGGCCAATCTAAAATTAGATTAAATATTAATTAACTTTAGATTGACCTAACGAAAAAAAGTAAGTAGGTATTGAAAGTTAATAAAAAGTGTGCCATTCTATCATACTCTACTTTGCCATCAACCAGGTATCAGCTTTGCTTTTCGTTCAAGTACATACATTATGTGGAGCTGTAAAACTGTGAAGACACAATAAATTGACAGCCTGTCAGTCAGCATCAGCAACAGTCAGTATCGCTGATTTTCTATACGCCACCAACAACCACTATCGCTCTGACGCCGCGTCACTGATGTTGCATCACTGACACGGAGTAGAGGCAGCTTAGAATTATAATCGGATGAAAAAACTCACGCTTCCATGCACTGGTGCTAAGTCAGCCCGTAGGACCAACGCGCGTACTCGCAACGTTTCCCCGGGCCGGTAACGCCCTCGTTCTGTGTGCAACACAATCAGTCGCCCGCTGGCGATGCGGACAGTAACCCGCCGCTCCCATGTACATTGCGCCACGGGATACCTGTGAAAACAGGGCAAAGGTTTTAACAAAGAACTAATAAAAACGAGTATATAAAAATGTGATGAGAGTTAAAAGCGCGAGGCGCCTCATCATCATTCCAGTCTATTATGCGTCCCACTGCTGGGCTTGTGCCTCCTCTCAGAATGAGAGGGCTTGGGCCATAGTACCCACGCGGGCTCAGTGTGGTATGCACAGAGTGTGTGTTAAAAGATATTAAAGTAGATTTTCAATACAAGCGAGTTCAAAGCTTTTCTGCTGACAGTACGTAACAATACTTCAACAGCCCACTCCATAATTGTCCCAGATTCCCCACCAATCAAGTTTCCATACACGCTCATGAAGAATGTTATTTCAACAAAAACATCAAGGTTGATGGTTCGCGATGCGGCCAGGAATGTTGACAGTGGAAGAAAAGCTTCTAAAATGATCCGAATTGGGCGATCCAGTTCTTCAATATTTGTATGGCAGTTCCTACCACAATCCTACCTAATATGTAATTAAAATTTAAAGTAAAATTTGTTACTGTTTCACGCTAAAATAGCTGGACAGATATAGATCGAATTGGTTTGTGGATAGCTGGAACTCTGGAATAGCAAATAGTCTCCTTTTTCTCTCGATATTCCCTTGATAATCTGATGCCCGCGACTCTGTCTCAGAAGAATTCGTTTATCGCTATCCCGCAGGAATTATGCAATTTTCCGGGATTAAAAGGTTTTTTTTTATGTTAGTGAGGCCAGACAAACGAACTAGTGGGTCACCTGATGTTAAATGATCACCACTTTCCATAGACACCCGCAGCGCTTTACGTGATGCCAGTGCGTTGTCGGCCCTAAAAGGGAGAGGAAAAAGGAAAGGGAATAGAGGAGGGGGAGAGATATTGGCCCCCCGGCGCTCTCACTGACCGTACGAAACGCAGCAGGAGTACTGCTGCTTCACGTCGGTGTTCTGTGAGAGGGTGGTACTGCCCCGGACGAGCCGGCCCATTCATGATGCAGCGGCTAGCTACAACATGGCTCTACCACTACTAAAGTCCTAGAATGTTAATCCAGATTATAAACTGTGATAAATTTCATCAGTATCCATTGTAGCTACTCCTGGCACCATCTAGTCATCAAATGAGGAGCTAACTACGGCATCCTACATCACACTATCGAAGTTTCTAAACTCAGTTACATAAATACACCTTCCAACTTTCATCCATTGGACTTCGGTCGATAACATCCGCATGGAGATAGATCTCTCTATTGCAACTAATACATCAAATCCTTTTAGCGTGAAGCAGTAACAAACATCCAAACATCCATACACACTTTCGCGTTTATATACTCGTAATATTAAGTGGGATCATTGAGATTTCTCTCACCTTATGCTGACTGTCACCTCAGCTTTAGTATTAGGTAGTAACGGAACAGGCAAGTCCAAGCAACCGCCGTCACCTGCAGATTAAGAAATAACAATTACCTATGATTGTAGTAACAATTATTCAAATCAAGTAGAAACAGGAAATTACGTTGCTTAGATGTTTCCGGCTTTTATCAGGTCACAACAATTTGCCGTTGCTTCTAAAGTAAATAAGTAGGATCTCAACAAATAGTAGAAAATCTGAAAATAAATGAAAGAGGCTTCTGATAATAGACCGATAACATATACATGTCGCAGGGAAATGACCAAAGAAAAGGTTTCAACAAGTCTCTAAGGGAAATGACCAAATCACGCGAGATGTTAAAATGGGGAATAGGGATGTTGATGCCATTAAAAAATAATTCGAAGACATGATTCCAGTAAAAAAACGCTTCATTTTAGCCCTAAAAACCAGATTAATCCCAGACCAAAAAGACGATCATAATGACTGGGCTTAATGGGGCATCTTGAAGTACGACTACGATAGGCTGATCATCATCATCATTATCATCATTATCATCCCAGCCTATATGCGTCCCACTGCAGAGCACAGGCCTCCTCTCAGAATGAGCCGTAGTTCCCACACGGGGCCAGTGCGGATTGGGAGCTTCATACAAACCATTGAAATTCTTCTCAGGTGTGTGTTTTTTTTCACCGTTAAAACTCATGGTAAATTTCAATCGTAATTTCGCACATTCCCGAAAAAGTCAGAGGTCGACCGATGATGATTATTACTTACCAGGAGGTAGTTCCCTGGTGGCCGTGGTCTCCTGGCCAGCAGCATTCAGCGTCAGTAGAACAAGAGCTGGTCCATCGGGAGCGAACCGGGATATGCAGGCGCGGCTGCTGCTGCCAGCCGTGAGAGCTCCCGGCAAGAGGAACAGGTGGTTTTGGTCCGTACATGGGTTGCTGCAATGATAGGATAAAGTCAAGTATTTGTTAGGGTTCCGTACCCAAAGGGTAAAAACTGGACCCTATTACTGAGACTCCGCTGTCCATACGTCTGTCTGTCTGTTTGTTCGTCTTATTTAATTTTTTACTTCTATTATCTTTTGCATGCGTTATACTGGAGAAATGTGTGAAACGTTGTTTATATCTATATGTAGGTATGTAAATTGTGACCTACTGTACCACATTTTAAGCAAAATAAAGATTGATTGATAGAACATTCACTAAAAGTCAATCATTGTGTCACACACAGTTTATCATAAAATTCGGCCCTTTTTATCAGTTATCTTTATTGGGAAAATTGTGTTACCAAAGCGGATATAAATATCTTCTAACGTGTAACGTTGTTACCAATTCCGACTTAAAAGATTTGTATGTAAAGATCAGATACGAGAGTCATTGAAAAGGCAATAAGCCGTTGTGAAATGTCGTTCTTTTAAATTCCCACAAGTCTGTTTTTGCTATTGTATTGAGGATTCCACTCCATTAGGACAGTACACAGAATTCCAGCACTACAATAGCGAGCATAGTAGGTTCCATATGGGGTTGCATAATTATTGAAGGTCATAATGTGATGTTTTGTCATAATGTGTTTTTCATAACTTTTTTTACTTTGAATTAGATAAATTACCGAGAGCGTGGAATTACATATTATGTAGTGGTAATTGCGTGTTTATTGGCATTATTTAGATGACCGGATAGCCTAGTTGTTAGAGAACCTGACTACGAAGCTTGAGGTCCTGGGTTCGATTCCCGGTCGGGGCAGACATTTGTGTGAATAATACGAATGTTTGTGCTCGAGTCTTGGGTGTTTAATATGTATTTAAGTAGGTATGTATCTATCTATATAAGTATGTTTATCCGTTGTCTAGTACCCATAGTACAAGCTTTGCTTAATTTGGGACTAGGTCAATTGGTGTGAATTGTCCCGTGATATTTATTATTTTTCAATTCTCATGCTCTTAAAATGTTACTTTAGTCTCTGCATATCGGGACTAAAGCTCTTTTTTGATCTCTAGGGATTAAAGTAATTTTTTTTTATTTACTTTGGAAACCCCTAAACAGCCAATCACGGTGTTTGTGGATGAAGGATTATTGCCATTTTCAGTGACTGGGCATAGACAATTTTAAAGCTTTCCACAGACCGCAGCGCGCTGCGGACGCTCCGAAGCGCTCCGTAGCGCTCCGTAGCGCCCTGTGCTTCGGTCTGTGGAAGCCTTTAGGTTAGGGCGTGGAAATAACCTCAAAATGACAACTGTATAAAAAATATTATAAAAAATAATAATTTCGTGAAACACCATGAATAATTACGAATATTAATCTTAAATAGATTAAAGATGAATTCATTTTATTATGCATACTTAGTCCAATTAGCTATGAAATAATTTTGAAGTTTGAATCTGTTGGCTAAATATGCAAACATTTAAAGCGTCGCTCAACAAAAAAAAACCGCGGAACAAATTTAAATTGCTATTTGAATTCTGAACAGACGTCCATTGCTCGTATTGAGCGTACGTTGTATAAAAGTAATATCGTAGATTAGTATACCTAAAACATCGTTTGTTTCTTCGCATTCAAAGTGAAAAGTAGAGTGTTTAACGCGAGACTAAACTGCCATAATGACTCGCGAATTATAGCCACCCTCGCTCTGTCGGGTGGCTAAATATCTTGTGTCATTATTGCTTGTTTTAGTCCCTTGTTGAACAATCTACTATTATTTATTTATTCTACTTTAGTGAGAGAGAGACAGCGATATAGAGATCTCTCTCCCTCCAATGCCTATAAACACACAATACAACTAAATATGCAATTCTACACTCTCGGTTATTTTATCTATACAGAATTGTTATAAAACAAACCTAACCTATAGAGTTCTACAAGATGGCCATTTAAAAATTTGTTAAAAATTTACGGTTTTGACGGAAAAAAATTGACTAACAAAAATTATGACAAACATTACATTATGACCAACAATTTTATGCCACCAGATACGCTCCTACATTCTACAAAAATAAAGAAAGATTACCTACGTTTCAGCCACATTGAATTTCTAGATAATTTTGTTAATAAATTATCTCATTTAAGTCCCGGCTGCAATAATAACTACTTATTATACTTTTTACAGGCTAGAAGGTATGTTCCCACAGACATTTTATATTAAAAATCATAAAAAATAGTTAATTTAATAAGCTTAAAAATTTTAATGTTTCAGAAAAAACTTTTCGATCTTATAACTCATTCGATATTTTAGTACATTCGATATTCAGATACGTGCCCAAATTATACAGGGTGCTAACAAATTAGGTAACAATATTTCTATGGCTTAACTTAATCGACTCATCAAAACAAGTCACCCTTGTTCTAAAAACATTTTAAAATTTGAAAAAAAATATCGATTTTCCATTACTAAAGCAGTAATCCGTTTGGATTGGATGGATATGTATAAAAAGTTTGCGGTTTTATTAAATTTTGAAAAGTTGTCTGAGTGACAGTGACTTGTTTTGATGAGTAAGTTACGCCCTGGAAATATTGGTACCTAATTTATTAGCACCTTATCTTACTGTACAGATAATGTGCGGTGTGCGAGATGCGCGGCAAAAACTGATCCGGCGCATAATTGCTTCCTTCTTTGAACCAACTCAAGGTTGTAGAAGAGCTTGGGATGAGCCTTATTTTCATAGAAAGAAAAAATAAGGCCCATCCCAATCTCAGCCCAAACCTCTCGCAAACCAGTGATTTTTGGCGTTCCTGAACAGCAGTTCATCTCTATCCTCTCGCAAACGTTCGAATTACCGCTCGCAAACCGTGTTGGACCGTTCCTGAATTTAGCCCCAGGATAATAAAATAATAAATACACCCCTAAATACTTAAAGAGCGGTTTGAAAAATTGCTGATTTAATTTTACCTTTTTTTCTCGCGGTGTCATCATTCATATTACGTTTTCTAGAATTTTTTTACCGAAAAACGACAAAATACGATAGACTTGGCCTAATTGTCTTCTGACGGACAGAGACATATAAAAAAAACCCGGCCAAGCGCAATTCCGACTCGCGCACCGAGGATTCCGTATACATTTTTAGGTATGTAAAAAAAATTAACGCTGCAAACAGTCGTAACTATAATAATCCAGTGTTAGCTGGTACGCAGTGTAAGATCGTTTTATATTGGATAGTCGGGACCCCTTTATATTATATTTTTATTACTTAGTTGTTGTTATATTGGCCACAGTAATACATAATCGGTGAATATTTCAAGTGTTTTAAGGTTCGAGAGATAGGTAGATCCCTGTGATAGACAGACGTGCAAAACAGACAGAGAGACTGTCTTTAGCAGTCTCAATAATATAGAGCCCCGTTGACACCCTTTGGTACAGCACCTTAAAAAACTACTTTTTTTCATGCCATTATTTAACTACGAAATAATTGAATACGGTCCGATTTGATCTTAATTTTATATGCAATGAGTTTGGCCCTCAATTCAAATTGATGCCCCATAAAATAATCACTATATCCGCTAAACTATTGTAGCTCGTCAAAATGTTATCCGGAAGTCACGAAATTGCTATGCGGAATTTGAAATAATGTAGGTAGGTCAAAAGTTTTTATGTTAATCAAAATTACTATTGATTCTTTGTTGAAGTCGTGGTAGCTGATTTGATCTATGGTCTTAAATAGAGGGACATGGGTTCGAGCTCGGACTCGAACATTACATCCGAGTTTTTGGAAACTTTACGGTGGAGGAAACCTGCACACTTATGCAAAGTAAATCAATGGTGTGTGTGAAGTTCCCAATTCACGCTTTGGGAACTACGGCCCAAGCTCTCTCGTTCTGAGAGGAGACTGTGCCCTGCTGTGGGAGAAGTACAGGGTGTCCCAAAAATCCGTGTCACTTAATGTTAGGAACATTGGATTAACTTTAAAATAATTAAAAATTAAAAATTTAATATACCCCCAACTCAATTAAGTATAAGCCCCCTTCCGTGGCATACAAAAGAGCTGATAACTTCGAAACGGCTGGACCAATTTTGATGAAACATGTCTAAGAGCCATCGGCAAGAAACCTGCTTTCAAATAAAAAACCCGCATCCTAATGGGTTCACCCGTTTAAGAGTTATGATGCCACAGACAGACAGACACACACACACACATAGCGGTCAAACTTATAACACCCCTCTTTTTGTGTCGGGGGTTGATAATAAAGAGTTACGTGTGATTTTACAGATAATCAACGATTTCACACTGCACTTTTGTTTGTTTCTTTTTGTTTAATTTGTAGAAATTTTTAGGGTGTGTCTTAATCAGTATTTGGTAAGTATTGCCTGTTGTAGATTTATTTTTTATTTTTTCTAGGACTTATAATTTGCCCTCTCACCCGATAACAAGTTATCGTCGAGTTTTGAAACCTGTATAGATCGAATTGATGCTTCTTAGTTAGCAGATGCACCGGTTTTACTTTAAGTACTGTACCGGCTGTACGGTATGAATATCGCTCTAAACAGCTTTCTAAGAAGTGCATCGCAGTTCAAGAAACAGCAATGAATGAACTAAGTGTCTCATTTCGCGGAAAGATTCGCTTCACATAACAATCCTGGCGAAGGATGTTCAGTTCGTTTGATTTTCTAAACATCTTCGGCTTTTGTCGGAAGATATCGTTACCTTTTACTTGGTATTTTTAGGGTTCCGTAACAAAAGAGAAGCCGCCGTGGCTTAGTTGATCTTTGGTCTCTGATGCAGAGGGTCGTGGGTTCGAGTCCGAGCTGGCACCTCTGAGTTTTGCGGAATTTATGAGCGACATTATAATATGTGAAATTCAGCATGAGCTTTACAGTGAAGGAAAACATAGTAAGAAACCTGCACACAGCTAAAAAGAATTCAATGGTGTGTGTGAAGTTCCCAATCCACACTGGGCCCGCGTGGGAACTCATTCTAAGAGGAGGCCTGTGCCCTGCAGTGGGACGTATATAGGCTGGGATGATGATAACAATAGAATAAACCGTTGGGAAAAATTATTTGGTTAAAACCTACGCTAGTATTTTTTGAATATGGCAGTTGCTTTTAAATCAATAAATGAATGTGCCAGTGAACTTTGTATGTTTGTCTGTACGTGTACAAACTGCGAAGTGCAATTATCTACGCCATATTTGACTATCAAACTCGATTGCAACTTACAGCCTAAACAGGCATGTCTGTGAACCAGTGAAGCTATAGTATAAAACAGTAAGTTTAAACAAGGGTTTATTTTTAGCGTTCCGTATCTCAAAAAGAAAAAACCGGTCGAGTTGGACTCGTACGTACTCGTAGGTACGTTCCGTACCTACGTTACAATTATTTGATAATAGTCTAGTGTATTGTTGATCGAAGAGTCTAGTAAATAAAAATAAAGTACCTACGAGTTAAAAACGCTAAAAAACACGTTTCTTGTATGACAAAAACCTTTAATTTTTGACTTAATTTATTTTTGTTGTTGTTATAGCGCCCATAGTAATACATAATCGGTAAAAATTTCAAGTTTCTAGCTATTACGGTTCACAGATAGAGCCCTGTGACAGATGAGCGGGCAGACAGACGGATGGACAGACAGCAGAGTCTCACTAATAGGGATCCGTGGGCACCTTTTAAGTACTGAACCCTAAAAATATGGAACCTTTAAAACAGCTATAATCAACCTTCGGTCCACCAACATCCATTCAATCATTTTGACTTTAAATGTTGCTGACACTGGGAAAGTAAATTCCGAAAAACTCAGAAGTGCGTGTCCGGTCTCGAACTCACGAACCTCTGCTTAAGCCACTAGGCCACTACGGCTAATGTAATTTACATAGATTTTGGCCACTTCCAAACGATTATTTTCAAGCGAAGTGATTGATCCTTGGTTCAGCTAACCAAAGGCCCATTTATATTACAAGGCTCGCCAAACACATCGGTCTTGTGCCATCCGCATCCAACGCGTTCCCGCAATCTTAACCAGGTCGTCGCTCCATCTTGTTGGAGGCCTACCGACACTGCGTCGTCCGCTCCGTGGACGCAACTCGAGAACCTTTCGGTCCCACCGACCGTCAGTTCTGCGAGCGATGCGCCCTACCCACTGCCCCTTGAGTCTTGCGATTCTTCCAGCTCCAGCTATGTCCCCATGTGCCATTTATATCGTTTTGTAATTATTATTTGAAGTAATATATAGAACTGTAGTGTAAGTTTATAAAGTTTGTTACCTCGTGTAATTATGAGCAACATCACCACTCAAAGAGTCTACAGGCACTAACAACAACAACGTTATAAAAATCCACATTTTCACGCTTCACAGAATCAAACAATTAAAAATCACACATTCATTACATATTCAAACAAAACAATAACGGATCACCAATGAAACAAAAGAAAACCGTTAATATTGAATCATTCGTTTAAAAACACAACAGAATCGCCGCTCAATTCATCATTCGAAGTTCGAATGTTTTATTCGGAAGCGGAACTGACGCGTCCGTTGGGATGCGCGGGCGCAGCTGACTAGCTTGCTGACCGTACGCGCAAAGGTCGCGTGGTGGCCAGGTGTCGTCAACATTTTTTGCTGACTGTTTAAGTGTAGAAAAAGACGTCTGCTTTTTGTGGCGATAATAAAGGCTGATATAAAGTGGAATGAACGTATGGTTTGTCATTGTTGATTGTCTAAAAGCGATAAAAAAGTCACTTGTCACAAGATTATAAACTTTTTATTTTATATCTTAAAAGATTTTTTTTTACTAAGAGTGGATTTCTTGTTAATATTTCCATAGAGAAATTTATATCGGCATAGATAATTGGATGAACGTGCTTTTTTATTTGTTTTTTATCAAATGTATACTACTCAAAAGAAAAATAAGGACCACTTTAATGTCACTGGTAAAATATAAATAAAAAATATATTTGTGTTTTATTTGATCCCTAATAAATCCCTGTTTTAGTTCCGTAATTTCAGAAATAATTATATTTATTTCTATTTCCATTTTACCAATTTAACTCAAGTGGCGTCTATTTTGTTGGGAGTAATTATATTATGCTTATAAGAATAATTAAAATGGGATCAGATAAAACAAGTAAAACTGCAGTATACGGTAAAAATTTCGTGTGGTCCATTTTTGAGGCTACTTTTTATCTTGTTCATGTCAAGGTTGTTGATGTGGAACTCCCGCCATGATCAAACTGGTCTAGTTAGTCCATATTACAGTTAACCAATCACTGCTAATCAGAACGCCGGTTAAGGCTAACGGTGCTTAGATATTTGCATATCATTACCACTATTTACTGATCATTATTGGCTCTTAGCAAACCTAGGCATTATACTTTACAGACGGTCTGTATAATTTGGATGTCACTGTGTAAATTGCAAATGTTAGCACATATATAAATATTTAATAGATTATCAATGATGTTAAATTTATAACAAGCAATTCTTGTATATTTATTTTGGGAATTTCGGAAACGGATTTAACGATTTTGATGAAATTAGATATATTATATGTATCGCTGCAAAAGTGATTAAGCAAGCTGAGTTGCGCGATGCATAGGAAAAAAATGTGTCTAAACTCCTGACAGGTGGTGATGTAGGGGTTTAGCACGCAACACGGAATGCTGAGGATCTGGTTTCGATTCCCAGCGCTGGTCTTTTATTTGGGTTTTTCTTTGCATCCATGTTTCAGTTTTTATTTAGTATAAAATATATTATATTATATGTTTAAGTTAAATAATGCTCTTGATCTAGCTATTGCTCTTTGTTCGTTTGGTTTAAACGCCCTTTTAGACAATCTGACCGCTGGTCAAAGTGGTTAATTAGCCAAACAGTAATTTCATAGGTAAAGACCCAACACACGCTATCCCGCCGTTCAAACAACATTAATATTGCAATCAGCCAATCACATGGCTCATTGAATCTATAGCAAATTAATTACTAGTTAGCAAAACTAGCAGGGCCGATAGTTTGTCTCGCAAAACCAAAATGACATACGTGCAATCATCATCATAATTTCAGTCGAAAAACGACCACTGCTAAACATAGGCCTCCCCCAAGGCTCGCCAAACATCCATCATCCGCATCCAACGCGACGCAAGAACCAAAATCATCGACATAGCTCGAAGAATCGCCAGACTCAAGTGGCAGTGGGCAGGGCACATCTCTCGTAGAACTGATGGCGCGGGGTGCGGGGGGCACCGTTTATATTTGACAAAACACCGGTTCTCGTCCGATCACCAAGGTTAAGCAACGTTGGGCGCGTTCAGTACTTGGATGGGTGGCCACCTGGTTCCATCTTTGTATTTTGAATGTTTTGTTATGACGTTGTCACGTTAAACTATCGTCCGTAAACCGAATTTACAGACAACTGATTTTTTTCAACTTCATTTTTTTTCATCAGAGCTCATCTTCTGAGTAGGCACCAGAACACAACAACATAAACATAACATTTGATAGCATAGCGTACTACGGTTGTAGTGCTTACTCTGAAGATGAGCTCTGGTTGAGTTCGAAACGCGTCAGTGTAGTTTGGTGGTGGTGATGGTTGGGTTTAATGTGATTTGTGTGTGTTCATACAGCGTGGAGGTGGAGGAACTGCACACACACGCATTTCTTGCATAAACGTAAGCAAGGTAATTGTTTCAGTTCATTAATATGGACCTCCGCAAAGTAACGCCTGATTCAATAATTTTTTTTCCCGTGAAATCCATATATTTCATCAATTTGATTAATTAACGAACTGAGATGTGCGATGTATGGGAAACAATTGTGTCTAATCTCCTGACCAGTGGTGGTGTAGAGGTATGGCACGAGGCACGGAATGCTGAGGACTTGGGCTCGATTCCCAACGCTAGCCTTTTTTCTGGGGTTTTTTCCCGTGTATCCATGTTTCAGTTTGTATTTAGTATGAAATAAATAAATTTATTCTTATTCTTAATCTTATTCATCTGCTGAAATATTCTAGATTAATTTAAAGACACAGTGTGTAGATTGCAAAAATAATAATTATATAGAATGTAAACAGTTGCGCTCCCCTGGCTAGGTTAATAGGTCGAGCATTGACCGCGGCAGCAAATCACATAATATATGTCAACCGTACACAAACATAACGGTTTTAACAATATGTCCAAAAACACAATACAAACACATTATTACTATTTTTGACCACAAACAAAAGGCACAATGGTGCAGTGGACACGGAATTTTAAAAAGTAAAAGCGAGCGTCGTTTCAAGTACTGGACTGGTAATTACGCACAGTTTTAGGCACCCTTTAGGTAGCCAACGGGCAGCCCCGGATCTACGATTTTTTCGAACCGGGGCCAAAACTTGACAGTGGTGCCCCCTCCCTTCACTAGTTCGATATTTCGAATTCTTGCCTCAAGGATTTGGCGCCCCCATGAAACTGCCGCCCGGGGCAAGTGCCCCGGTTTGCCCCCCCCCCCTTTAGATCCGGGGCTGCCAACGAGACCCTATTACTGAGACTCTGCTCTCTGTCTCTCCGTAAGTCTATCACAGGGCTCTGTCTCTTGAACAGTAATAGCTAGACACTTGAAATTTTCACCGATTATGTATTACTGTGACTGCTTCATAGAACTTGATAAAAATGTAATTAAACTAAATATTAAGTGGGTCCCGATAAACCAATATAAAATGATCCCACACTGCGTACTTTTTACTTAGAAGCAGGGCATGCTAACACTGGATTATAGTTACGGCTGTTTACGGCATATGTTTTGACTTGGTGCGCGAGTCCTACTCGCTTATTTTACTAGTCACATTAATTTTTACTGGTAGAGCCAGTTGTAGCTAACCGCTGCGTCACAAATGGGCCGGTTCGTCCAGGGCAGTGCCACCCTCTCACAGAACACCGGCGTGAAGCAGCAGTACTCCTGCTGCGTTTCGTACGGTCAGTGAGAGCGCCGGGGCCCAATACCTCTCCCCTCCCCCTCCCCTATTCTTTCTCCTTTTTAAAAGGCCGGCAACAGATCAGTGACTCTTTGAGTTGTTGATATTTATGGACGGCGGTGATCATTTTCCATCAAATGACCCGCTTGCTCGTTAGCCTCGCTCTCATAATAAAAAAAATTAAATACTTCAACATTATCTAACTACTTAAGTATACTTAACACGTTCACAGTCCCATACAAATTTCAAATACCTGGCAAGTCCAGCAAATTAGTTTAATAATTGTCACGCGGCGGACACGACGTACAAATACGCGTTCTTGAATCTACATAAGCACGACGACGTCTGTACACGCGTACGCCTACATACATCGCGCGCGCACTCTTCTGGTTTCTGGCGGTTTCCGGCTATCTGCGCCTTGAGGGGTGGGGTAATTCGAATCGGTGCGGGGCGGACCGTTTCCATTCTGTACGTCAGTACTATTATATATTGTGTCATTGAACCGTCCTGTTCAGTGTGTAAACAAGATATTGTATCTGGATGCAAGTCTAGTTGTTTCTTAGTGTCCCATGTATGGGCACAGACCTGTAGATCTAAGTCGCTACGCCCCACATATGGGGCACTGGACTGTGAAAGTGTTAAACGTTTAACTATGTTTAAATAAATAAATAAATATTAGGGGACAATCTTACACATTTCGACCTAGTCCCAAACTAAGCAAAGCTTGTACTATGGGTACTAGACGACGATAAACATACTTATATAGATAAATACATACTTAAATACATAGAAAACATCCATAACTCAGGAACAAATATTCGTGCTCATCACACAAATTAGATGCCCTTACCGGGATTTGAACCCAGGACCTCTTGCTTCGTAGGCAGGGTCACTACCAACTAGGCTAAAGCGGTCGTTAAAATGAATAAATGGGACTGGTCCGGGCATGTCTGCCGGATGCTTCTACAGAGATGGGCGCTCTCAGCAACATGGTGGGTGCCGCTTGATGGGCACCGACGGTAAGGCAGGCCGAGGAGATAATATGGCGAGACGACTTGGACGCGGAACTGAGGGAGTGGCCAAATATAACTCTGGATAGGGAAACTGGGAACAAGACTTTTATTTACTTTCACAAGAAGACGCACTACATGAAAATAATAAACAAAGACTTATAACAATTAAGCGCAGCGTTGGACGTCCACCATGCAACGAGATGGACGGACGATTTGGTGAATGCCGCAGGTTCAGGGCTGACGCAAGTCACTTCCAACCGTAGTGATTGGGCGTCAATGAGGGTAGCCTATGTTCAACAGTCGACGTACGGCTGAAATGATGATGATGACTTATACAATTCAGTTATGTGTCCCGCAAAAGTGAAACTCAAATATAGGATGAGTAATACATAGTTATGATACAGACACAGGAGGCCTCCTCTCAGAAGGAGAGCGCTTGGGCCATAGTTCCCACGCGGGCCCAGTGCTGATTGGGAACTTCACACACACCATTGAATTTCTTCGTAGTGTGTGCAGTTTTTTTTTCAGCATGTTTTCTTTTAGTGAAAAGCTCGTGGTAAATTTCAATTGTGATTTGGCACGTGAATTTTGAAATACTCAGACGTGGTCATGATATATTTCAAATATAATTTCGCACACAAATTCCGAAAAACTCCGAGGTGCGACCCTGGACTCGAACCTACGACCCTCTGCTTGACTACCACGCCGTCACTACTACTACTTCACTACTAGAGTAAAGCAATAAATCCAAACATTCATTCAAGCGATTCCTGTTTTTATTACAGTGAAAAAACGAGAGAAGAAATGTTACTCAGGCAATGCCGCTGCTTTGAAATTCCATTATGGCAGCATGTAGTTATTATTTATTCACGTTATGTACGTAATTAGGGTTACACTAATTATATCTACCTAAATAAAAATATATACTCATAGCATCCTCTAGCTCTTTGCGGTTTTCTTCATGATTTCACCTGGATTTTGAAATTGTCCTGTGATTTGCCCATTTTTTGCTTTTTTCATTATAAGCCACAAATTTGAATTATGCTCGGACGAAGTAGCGGGCAGAAGCTAGTTTAAAATATGAATGAAACATGGTTTTAGTTTTAATTAGAATTTCGAAAATAATTGTGAAAGAAACATTGTTTTTTAGCGGAGCTACAGCGCCATCTGTTTTTCGTCGCCATAACTTTTTCCGAACGAAGTCTCGTTTGGAACAGTTTAGTTAAGATTTTGATGATTCACTTGTTCATTCAGAGATGGCGCTAACACGGTAGTACTATGATAACCCGTATTTCACAAAAAATAATAAATAAAATTGTAGATTTTCACGGACTAGAGAGCTACGTAACTCTGAGTTAAGTGTTATCCCACGTTTAAGTAGTGTTAAAATTTATGGAACTGTCTTCATAACACGGGGTTAGCGATTTAATTTTTTAACCTGAGACCGCGCAAACCGGGAGCTATGAAGGGCGACGGCCTGTGGGGTAGTTAGGTCCTTGAGTGAGTTGAGTGGCGACCGCGAAGCCCGAACCGGAAGAGGTGGCGAGTGAAGGCTCTTAATGGAATGGCTCGGCCACGACTTCGCGCGACTTGCGGCAGCGGCGAGCGTTTTCTCCATTCTGTTTTAGGGCCGTACCCAAAGGGTAAAAACGGGACCCTATTACTGAGAATTCGCTGTCCGTCCGTCTGTCTGCTGTATTTTATGAACCGTGATAATCTAGCTGGACTGACTAACAACGCTATTATAACTACAGATTTGAAATTTAAGCTCTACTGGCCTATACTTCGTTTAACTCAAGGTTTGAAGTTAACGGTCAAATTGTAACACACGTTTCTCGGTATTTGGAACACAAATGGACTAAAAATACCTACATGTACATTTATTAGCGGTATTTATTATGTTTTCATTATAGAAGTTAACAAAATTTTAAATAGTTCCGTTGTTTCTTTTTTTTTATGTCAGAGAGGCCAGACAAACGAACTAGTGGGTCACCTGATGTTAAATGATCACCACCGTCCATAGACACCCGCAGCGCTTTACACGATGCGAGTGCGTTGTCGGCCCTAAGGAAAAAGGAGAGGGAAAAGGGGAGGGGGAGAGCTATTGGGCCCCCGGCGCTCTCACTGACCGTACGAAACGCTGCAGGAGTACTGCTGCTTCACGCCGGTGTTCTGTAAGAGGGTGGTTTGAAAACGTGTGCAAATGTTATCGTTAAGTTTCAAATGTTAAAATAAATGGAGTATAGTGGTTTGACCTATGGTCTCTCCAGTAGAGAGTCGTGGGTTCGAGCCTGGCCCCGCATCTCTGAGTTTTTCGGAATTTATATGCGAAATTTAATTTGATATTTACCATGAGCTGTAGGGCAAAGGAAAACTTCGCGAGAAGACATACACACAGCTGCGAAGAAACTTAATGGTTTTTGTGAAGTTCCCAGTCCGCACTGAGCCCGCGTGGGAACTTAAATAAATAAATAAATAAATAAATCGTGGGACGACTGACACCAATTGCCCTAGTCCCAAACTAAGCAATGCTTGTAATATGGGTACTAGACAACGGATAAACATAATTATACAGGGTTATTTGTAATTCACTAGCATCCTTTTAACCCTAAACTCCTACCACTTAAACAAATGTTTTTTGTTTTACGGCTTTTGTCATAACTTAATATTTTTGGTGTAATAACGTTTTGAAAATTTGATTCTGCCTTTATTTTTACGATACTCTGTGTATTTGTATGGGAAAAAAAGTGCTTCATTTTAAAAAGTCGTAAAACAAAAAACATTTGTTTGAGTGATAGGAATTCAGGGTTAAGAGGATGTCAGTGAATTAAAAATAACCCTGTATAGATAAATACATACTTATATAAATAAACAATAATATATTCCAAATACAGTATTACAAATCAAGGCAAAGGTTGAGGCTTCCCAGTAGGTATAAAAGTACCTGTGTTGGGAGGTCTCGCTCTTCCAAAAAAAGTAGGTACATGAAAATGACCTCTAAACTAAAAATAGTATGTAGTTTATTCAAGGATAAATATCCTAACTTAACCTAAATTTATTGCAGCGTTATGGCGTGTCGCGCACCCTACGCGCGTACGTGTGTGTGTGCATGCAAGCGTGCGAATGTATGTGCGTGCGTGCAAGTGTGTGTGTGTGTGTGTGTGTGTGTGTGTGTGTGTGTGTGTGTGCGTGATATACATATTAAACATCCAAGACTCGCGCACAAACATTCGTATTTGTCACACAAATATCTGCCCCGACCGGGAATCGAACCCGGGATCTCAAGCTTCGTAGTGAGACTCTAACCACTGTTCTATCCGGTCGTTTATGGCTCAAGCCTTCTCATTCTGAGAGCAGGCCTGTGGCCTGCAGTGTGACTTTATATAACAGGCTAGGATGATAAATGACTAGTATTTAATTAAGATAGCAAAGCGAGTTGTAAATCGGAAATTTATTCAGAAAAAGTTTTTGTTCAGATTCGTTTCTCTGTACTTTCAGGCGGCGGTACAGTCACGTGCAAATTACATGCGAGCGACCCGACTTGTTTGCCGACTGTACTTCATTAGCAAGCAAACTTGGCATTACCACACGTTAGTTAGTACTTTAGCGCTAGTTGCAGTAGTTTCTAGTTGTTTGAGGGGCGGTATTATCTTTTACATGATTAAAGTTATATGTATTTGTACTAGATTTTGCCCGCGAATTCGTCTACGCACAAATAAAATTTATGCTCAACACCCGAGCTCCCGTGGGAAATTCCAAAAATCCCTTTTTACTGCACCTCCTCAATCCCAAAGGAATGGTTACGTGGATAGGTATGGTCCTATTGAATTGAATATATAAATTCCGTTTTTAGGGTTCCGTACCTCAAAAGGACCCTTTATCTCGAGAACGCGTGGAGGTATCGAGTTGAAAATAAAATTGTATACTTAGCTCTACAGTCCTTTGAAGCTGTGAAAAAATGAATCTTCCAAGTTAACGTATAAAAGGTACGGCCAGCCATCTATGCCGCAAAAAACGTATATTTCGACACTCTAAGAGATTTCAAAATTTATCAAAATTAATAAAATAATCAAAATTTGCAGTATTTTCCGTCCTACTTAATACTGTTATAATCACCTACTTGCATGCCAAAATAAAATTGTCTAATACTTAATTATAGTTACGGAGATAAGGTCAATTTGCAACGAAATTAATGAACCCCATTACCTCCCTACCTCCTAGGAATTAAAAAAAAATCCCTTCTTAGTATAGGTACATCTAAGGCACTCGAGTACATGTACGCCAAATTTCAAGTGTTTAGTTTCCGCGGTTTGGGCTGTGCGTTGATGTGTCTATCAGTCAGTCAGTCAGGACTTTGAAAGTGGTCAATCACGGGTCAGTTTTATATAAATGAGTAGTCTCGACGCTACGGTGGAACATCCGTAAATAAAAACATACTTAGACTGCTAAAATCATTACACTTCCTTTGGCTTTGCCGTAGCCGTGTAAAAAAAGCTTTTTGTGAATTTGCAACGCCGTAAACGAGCGTTTACGAAGCATGTGTCGTCTGCGTCTAGGAAATATTACGCCACGTGCATAGGATCTGAACTGAGCTTTTCAGCAGTTACTTAACTTGCCAAGATGTATGTACGTCACATACACCACTGGCACCGAAAATTAGGCCTTCGGCTGAAAATGAGCAGCACGCAAAATGCGAACAACGCGCATAATGTACATCATGACAAATGGACAATACGCAGATTGTACAAGCTTTTAAAATGTACAAACCTACGCATTTTGTATTTACAATGTGCAGAATGTACACCACGCGATAGTGGCAAAATGTGCAAAGTTAGAATTATTAACACATACATTACTGAAAAATAACAATGCACATAATGTACATAGTTCCACCAGTCAGAACGGCGGGTGTACCCAAACAGATTTACTTTAGTAGGTACATTTTGCTTCTTGTTATTTTTCAGGAATGTACAATTTGCGTGTTAATCATTAGTTAGAAAACTTTGCACATTTTATTTACATTATTACATTATTTACATTATTTGCATTAGTACATTTTACGCGGTGTATATTTTGCGTATGCACATTTTGCGTATAGTTCGCATTTTGAGTGTTGCTCATTTTCAACCAAAGGCAAAATTAGATCAATATGACAAAGGACGAACTTTATAGTTCACGTCACCGTCACTATCACAAACTCCATTACAATAACGCAATAAAGTAGATTGAATTCCAAAACAATGTAATATAATAACATGCCTCCTGCCATGCATGCATATAAAGTAATTATTACACAAATTGAATTGAGCGCCTATAGAAAGTTGAAGTTGCTATGGTTTTTCTGCGCTTTTGTTCTTGATTTAAGTATCCTTGATCTTCGCATCCATCCGCCACCAGCGACCCTCTTAAGGTCATCCATCCACCGTGCCTCAGGACGCCCTACACTACGTTTCCCCGTCCGTGGTCTCCATTCGAGGACTCATCTGCTCCACTGCTCATCAGCCCTGCGACAGACGTGGCCAGCCCAACGCCACTTCAGCGAAAACATAGTAACATAGTATTATTAATGAACTGAAACAATTACTTTGCTCACTTGCGACCTGTGTTAGCCTAACATTTGGTAGCATAGCGTACGGTTGTGGTACCAACTCTAAAGATGAGCTCTAGTTGAGTTCAAAACGCGCCAGTGTAGTTTGGTGGTGGTGATAATTTGGGTTTGTGTGTGTTCGTACAGTGTGGAGGTAGAGAAACTGCAAGAACAAGCATTTCTTACATAAACGTAACTATAGTAAGGTCGCGGGTGAGTAAAGTAAATGTTCCAGTTCATTATTATGGACCTCCGCAAAGTAGGTAACGCCTGATTAGAAAGAAAGAAAGAAAGAAAAAACATTTATTCGTGACAGTTACAACAGGCATATGAGATCAATATGTAAGGCAACTACAACTATCACGAAACGGACCCACCTCAGCATATGCTGGCTCGAGAGTCAGCGCTGGTCTTCCGGTGGGACCGTGAGGCCGTCATTTGCTCGCTGCACGTACGACCGGACCGTGTCTAAATTGTGAACGCGACCATTTTAAGCTCAGCGCTACCACTACCAACACAAGGGCGTTATATTTGACATGGCGGCGTTGACTTGACATTGACAAATGACAGACAACTGACACGGCCAACCACACGCGCAGCAAGCAAGACGATGTATGTTTAATTATTCTAATTAAATAAACATATAAACATAGTATTATTTTATCAGTAACAGATGCACTTGAATCTCATACTATCACGTACTGCACGCGTACAAACAAAGCAGTTAATTATGCCATTGTTGTTCAAACAAACCTCCGTTAACACTACACAACTCTATTAACCCATTTAGCCTCGATTTGTAACCGGAGGGAATTTAACCCTGTAAAGAAACCAACTGGGACTGTATGCTCATCCCTTAATTTGGCTTTAGATGGGCCAAATTAACATAATGATAGTCTAGGAATATCTATGGAATACGAAATTGGGTTTTTCTATTTTTGCCATGTATAGTAAATCGGCGGCCAAGCTACATTTAACCTGTTTCTCAAGCAAGAAAGAAAGGAATAAGAATTGGTCCGGGTGAGCGGTTAGTTCCGAAGGAGTGTTGATGTTTCTTGTTAAGAACTAATCATAGATGGCGCTGCATCACTGCATAAGTGATTATGGCAAGCTGGAATGTATGATGCATAGAAAAAATTTGCGAGTAAACTCGTCACCAGTGGTGGTGTAGGGGTAAGGATGCGGCACGGAATGCCGAGGACCTGGGTTCGATTCCCAGCATTGGTCTTTTTTCTGGGGTTTTTTCTGCGCATCTATGTTTCAGTTTGTATTTAGTATGAAATAGGTAGATGGAATAAGAATAGTTTACTTATTAGCTGATAGCATACACATATAGAAACATAGATTAAACTAGCTGCTGCCCGCGTCCCCGTCTGCGAAGTTTTCGTTTATCGCTATCAGGAACTATGCAATTTACCGGGATAAAAAGTGCCAAATTTCAACAAAATCTGTCAAAGCTTTTAAGCGTGAAAGAGTAACAAAAGTCCACAAATCCATCCATACCATACAAACTTTTGCGTTTATAATATTAGTAAGATTATTAAGACCTGACGCAGCTCACTTGAGTAAGTACCTTCAAAACTTTTAAAAGTATCTCTCAAAGTTATTTTTGGCCCAAAATGCTGGGTGACATAAAAGGTATGTCAAGGCCTGTCAGGTTTGTTTAGCATATAAAAGTACTAATTTACCAACCCCCGGTAAGATGGAAAACCCAAAGAAGGTACAGAGTCCATGGCAGGTTATCTCGACAGACATCCCGCTACCTAAAAGTTATAGTGGACATAAGTTTGTTTTGGTAGTCTCAGCCTGGATAGTCGCAAGCCACAGAGAAGAAGGTGGGACGGGTTTTCATACTGAAAGTATAGAAGCGACAGACATCCCGCTACCTAAAAGTTATAGTGGACATAAGTTTGTTTTGGTAGTCTCAGCCTGGATAGTCGCAAGCCACAGAGAAGAAGGTGGGACGGGTTTTCATACTGAAAGTATAGAAGCGACAGACATCCCGCTACCTAAAAGTTATAGTGGACATAAGTTTGTTTTGGTAGTCTCAGCCAGGATAGTCGCAAGCCATAGAGAAGAAGGTGGGACGGGTTTTCATACTGAATGTATAGAAGCGACAGACATCCCGCTACCTAAAAGTTATAGTGGACATAAGTTTGTTTTGGTAGTCTCAGCCAGGATAGTCGCAAGCCACAGAGAAGAAGGTGGGACGGGTTTTCATACTGAATGTATAGAAGCGACAGACATCCCGCTACCTAAAAGTTATAGTGGACATAAGTTTGTTTTGGTAGTCTCAGCCTGGATAGTCGCAAGAAGAAGGTGGGACGGGTTTTCATACTGAATGTATAGAAGCGTCGCGAGAGGCGGAGACGTGGCCTCGTCCTGTCTGCTTTGGATCGTGACGCTTCTGTACATTTAGTATGGAAGTTGTATCAAGGGGCGCCTCGACTGCGAGTACTGTGACGCGCCCCCGTCCCACGTCTCTTCTGTGTGGCTTAAGCGCCTTACCAGCTAAAATGGTCGCCACTCAGCTATATTCTTCTTGAGGTCCCATCTCCTACTGGAGGTCGGCTATCATGAGTTCTATCCTTATCTTTGACACATAAGTTCGGAACAGGGATCTTGTGCTAAGACACAGTAGTAAAATGAAGAAGTAAGAAGAAGCCGTGCTGGCCTATATAGTGGTTTGACCTATTGCCTTGCAAGCAGAGGGCCGTGGGTTCGGGATTTCTGTTATGTGCGAAATTATATTTGCAATTTGCCATGAGCTTTACGATAAAGGAAAACATCGTAAGGAAACCTGAGAAGAAGTTCAATGGTGTGTGTGAAGTTTCCTATCAGTATGCTTAGTATAAGTTTTACTTCACCAAAACACTTTTCGATCGCGTTTACGTAAAAATTTCAATTCTATGGAAACATGGACGCGCGGCCGCGGAGGCGCTGTCCATGTTTCCCTAGTAATTGATTTTTTTACGTAAACGCGATCGAGAAGTATTTTGGTGAAGTAAAACTTATACTAAGCGTACTGCACTGGGCCTGCGTGGGAACTACGACCCAAGTCTTTTCACTCTGAGAGGAGGCCTGTGCCCTGCAGTGGGATGTACTTACATATCGACGACAGAAAACAACAAGGGCGTAACCCTAAAAACCCAACTTTACACCAGAGCCAAAAAACCGAAATAAAAACGGGAAAAAAATCATATCTTTGTAACGGCTTGTCGTATGAACGTAATTTTTGGACCATAACTATAAAATATAAATCTGCATTATATTGTTTTCAAACTGTTACCTTGGTACAGCCAGGATCACGAGAAATCGAGTTACGCCCATCATCTATAGAAATTACAGACCTCAAAAATGGCGTAACTTGACACGATGTTTGTACTGAATCAAAAAATGATAACAAATTAGCTGACTACAAAAAGGTAGTAACCGCTTTTTCTTTTAATTTCGCATAAGGAACGGGGGTGTAAGCACATTCGTAATGCATGACAATGGCTAGAAAAAATGTCGTAACTTTAACCTCTTCAAATTCAATGAATTTAATGAAACGTCATAAAGCTTTTGTAAACGAAAATTTATTGAACTTTAAAAAATTACTAACAACAAAACTTATTTTAACTTAGTTAAATATGAATACGTTAACATTTAAACATTAAAAATTTGTGTTTTAAATGATCAATCATCGTAGTAACAATTTTTAATTCGTGATTCAGGTTGTTTATCCATTTTCTTCGCTGCCATCTACAAAAAATGTAAATTTAACAATTTATATCCCAACGTTAGGACTACTTTATCCTTATCTTATGTAAGCTTAAAACTTAACTGAGATACCTGTCCAACAGCGTAACTATTATTCTTTAGTATTTGACCACACCGCTAGATAGACTTTGATCGATTTACTACATCTATTAATTGGTGTGGTATTGTTTGTTGGTGTAAGTATACTTGCGTTATCAAAGTTTAAGCAATCAGCTAGATAAAACATCCTTAGTACCTACCTAGGTCTAGTAAGGACTTTATTAATTGGTCCAGGATTTGATTCCTGGCTTCAGCAATTTGAAAAGCACATAATGAAATGAACAAATACATATTTTTTTTTTATTGTGAGAGGGAGGAAACAAGAAGCGGGTTCTTTTTTCTTTCAATTGTTCTTTTTGTAACATAAAATTTTCTATTTCATCTAAATTTAATCATATTTATCATTTTTTATAAGCTTACCTACTTATACAGGGTGAAAAAAAAACGAACTAGTGCAGGGCAACTACCTTTAATATCGAAAATAGTATAATCTATGTTAAGGACTCTTTCTGTTTAAAATAAAACAATAAATACTGCATTTATGCATTTTTGAAAATTCGCTTGTTTTTGTCGGGATTTGAACCAGTCAAATACGATAAAATAACATAAACAAATAAAATAACACATGTTGTTGCGTTGTTGTTTTATGATGTAGAGTTTTATTTTTAAGTAACATACACAATCAATAAAACAGAAGGTCATGAAAGCCAACAATTAAGTTTCGTTTTATTCAGTTTGCTTTTATTCGTTACGGGAAATGGACTACAGCTACCATATTGGGAATATGTAGCAAATAGTAGAATACTAGTAATTTTTATTTCTTGAGGTTTTTATTTAGTTTAAAGGACGTGTTGTAGCCATAAATGAACACTATGAATGACGCTTTCGATTGGTAATATAAAGTACGACTTTATGTTATGTCATTATTTAATTTTGGCCTGTTCGAGTTCCGGCTAATAAATTACTGATTTTATCAGTTTTTCAAAAATAAAAGTAAGTGTCCGTTCCTTAGGTACAAATTTGTTATTTCCAATATTTAAGATATTTTTTGCAGCTGCGATCCATTTCTCACGACGGGTGAAAACAAAACGAAATTTAATTGCTAGTTTATATGGCCTTCTGTTTTATTGATCGTGTATGTTATTTTAAGATAAATGTACCTTAATTAATTGACTAAACGCCGTGTTCACCAAGTGCAACCGTCAAACTGACGTTTAAATGATCAGTCGTTAATGCAATCACATAATACCTCACTATTTTGAACGGTGATTTAAGTACGCCAGTTTAACGGTAAATGAACTCGGCCCTTAAGTATCATGAAATTCACTAGTTGGTACGAGTAATTCAAAGTTTATATGACATACCTTAATTTTGATAATCTTTTATGATTTTGTCGAGGAAAAATAAACACAACCTTTCAGTTGCGTCCGCGCAGTGACTACAGGAGCTTGTGCCTGTGGCGTAAGCCGGGAAAAACCGAAATGTTCCAAAATATTCATTCTGATAATATTGGTTTAACTAGGCTTAGATTGATTTCGGGTAACCACGAAATTGCAGTATCTTAGAGGTTATTCGTTGTTCTTAGAAGAAACGCGAACTGCAAGAATGTCGTAAGCAATGAAGTTTGAAAAATGCATCCCGCAAAAAGGTCGTAACTACTTTCGTGTGTAGAAACTCGAACGGCTTAACTAATGTTTTTTGAAAAACACAAACTTCTACTCGTCGTATCTCTTAAAAGTTTAAATTCGTCATTTTATGGGCAGTTACGACCAAAAAATTACTCCCATTTTCCAAAATACTGCCCGATTTTGAAATTTTTTGTCGTCGTAGAGACACGAGACCCGGACCATTCGACGCAGAAAAAAAAGCTGATTATAGCTATGTAATAAACTAGTTACGACCTTTTTATGGGATACGCCCTTGTTGTTTTCGAGCGTCGATATATACGCTGGGATGCTGGTAAGGCTCCTCGCGCTTTATGATGCCAGTAGTAAAAAAGGTTTTGAGTAAAACTCGATCACTTAATGTTGTCAGCATTAAAAAATTCAGTCAGCATCCCTCACCTGGCAACACTCCAGGCGCGGCCGCACCGCCCCGGGGGCCGAATAAAAATTAATTATTATTACCACTTCTCACTTCCCTTTTATAGTACGTTCGCGAAATAAAATATGGCCGCTCGAGTTAATACCATTCGGATTGTTTAATCTTTATGCATGCCTTTTTGTTGGGAATGAATGAGGTGAGGCTAATTTATTGTTTATGGCCGCTTATAAAGTTTATATTTGAGTTTTTTTGGAACGAGTTCTCTGGGAAAATGGGTTCAGTTTGGAGCATTCATTGGGGAATGGCCCTTCGTCATGCTATTAACTTTATTTAGATTTAGACGAGTGAATTATAGGGGTAAGTGACCTACGTTACCTACAATGTTATTAAATAATTTATTGAATCAGGCGTTACTTTGCGGAGGTCCATATTAATGAACTACTTTGCTCACCCGCGACCTTCGCGAGGTCGTGGGTGAGCAAAGCAATTGTTTTAGTTCAGTAATGTTATTAAATTATATCTAAAGTACTTATTTAAGAGTCCACCAATGTCATTCAATGCTATTTTTAGAAAGATTTAGTATACAATTAGTCTATTTTATCGAAGTAAAAAAATATTAAGATAATCTTGATCGTATTCCTAAATTCGTGTATACTTTCGAAATACGATGAAACAAATTTGGCTCGATAGATTTTAATGCCAAAGTGAGCTCTTACTTTGATTTTGAATCGGAAAATACTCCCGTTATTTATTATGGCACATTAATCATAATTACTAAGTCTGATTTACAAACAAACCGTAAAGAAAATACTTATTGCTTCATTTTTCAAGTATACATCGTAATTTTACTGTTAGAATTTTATTTGTGGTTTTTTGACGAGTAAAGGCTTGCGCTACGCCGAAGCCATATTGCCGGGTGGTATTGGTGGCTTCTTAATACAACTAGATTTTTTAACATAGTAGATAGATTAGATTAATACAATACAACTAGATTTTTTACATAGTAAGTAGTGGCCTAGTGGTTTGACCTATAGTGGCCTCTCAAGCAGAGGGTCGTGGGTTCTAATCTAATACTGCCTCGCACTCGGTTTTCGGAATTTATGTGCGAAATTAATTTAAAATTTACCACGAGCTTTACGGCGAAGGAAAACATCATGAGGAAACTTGCATACACCTGCAAAGAAATTCAATGGTGTGTGCTTCGATGTGTGTGTGTGTGAAGTTGCCAATCCGAACTACGGCCCAACTCCTCTCATTCTGAGAGGAGGCCTGTGCCTTGCAGTGATACGTATATGGGTTGGGATGAGATAAAGCTATTAATGAGACTACGAGTAGAGATCGCTAATGCGGATCGGAATTATTTCCAAACATCCCTGTCCTATTAAGAGGCTGACAACACCTAATTTTGTTGAAATTGATGTCATTTAAACAGTTTTTTAAGAAAAACTGTTTATTCTAGCACATCAAAAAATTATATGTTAATAATTCATCATATTTCAAAGATCGTGGACGGACTCGATACATAATTGGACGAAATCGGCTCGATAGAAAATAATTGCAAAGATAGATCTTAAAATCATCATTAAACGGTTCTATGTCTTTATTTTTTTGGCGTATGCGTCTGCAATTAAAAACATGAAGTGAACATATTCATACCTAAACCGCTAACGAGTCATATTTCACAAATAATCCACAGTTTTTTTTTAATTCAATATTTGCCCGATAAATTTCAATATACCCGGCTGCCCAGTAATAGCGGCATCTCGTTTACTCCGATACAAATAGACAGTGTGCGCCGACGTTGGTGTTGACAGCGTCTTAATTTTATAGTTCAGGAGCTGAATCACGGTAAGGGCAGCCTATAATTACGTCTCACTGCAGACATACCTCTCAGAGAGGGCTTGGGCTGTAGGGTGTAAGCGGGCCCCGTGCGGTTGGGAACTTCGCACTTACCATTGAATTTCTTTGCTGGTATGTGCCGGTTACGATGTTTCCTTCACCGTAAAGCTCATGCAGGGCCGGCCGGTATAGGCGAATTAGGCGACGGCCTAGGGTGCCAGTATTAGGGGGCGCCTATCAGAGACATCGAAATTCAAAAATAACGAAGGCCACCACTAAACCGAAGCGCAGGGCGGGCGCCCGAACGCGTTGTATATCACTAAATCCTATATGCGATGACACACCGGCAGCTCGGCGCAGCGTATATTATTTAGTACAACGCACTGGGCTCGCTCCGTCGGCGGCCGGCGCCCCGCGCTGCGATCTGTGGTGGCCTTAAGTACAATTTTCTTATTGTTATAGCAATGTTTATTGATTTTAGTAAGGCCTTTGAAACTCTAAGATATGACATATTATTTTCGAAACTTCTGCGAAATGGTATACAGGGCCCTTTTCTAGATTTCTTCAAAAGTTACCACCTAAACCGTTACACCGCAGTAAAAGTTAACAATATACTGAGCGACTTGATTTTAACGGAGGAAGGAACGGCCCAAGGGTCCAATTTTGGCCCAACTGAATATTTATTGTACGTTAATGATATGTGCAATATATTCCGTGAGGGTTCTGTATACCAGTTCGCAGATGACACGTGTCTGCTGGTGGCAGACAGTGACTTGAAAACCGCTGAATCTGTAATGCAAAATAACTTCAATTTACTTTGTAAATGGGCCCATGACGTGGGACTCGTTATTAATTATTCTAAAACTAAAATTTTACATATCCATTCCACTCATATGAATAAGACACCTAGTCCCATAATAATAGCCCATAGTCACCAGTGTATGCACAATAACAACGATAAAAATCGAAACTTGTCATGCGATTGCGAACCTTTAGACTTGGTAACGGAACATACCTACCTGGGACTGATTATAGATACTAACTTTAATTGGGGGTCGCATATAAATTACGTGTGTAATAAACTGAGATCTATTCTTTCGAAACTTAATGTGCTGAGATATAAACTTCCATATAATGTATTAAGAATGTTATATCTGTCATTGGCCCAGTCAGTTATAGATTATGGACTTAGCAGTTATGGCAGAACTTATAAAACCTACATAGATAGGATATACAGATTACAGCTAAGTTTACTAAAGTCAATTATACCTAACCATGTTAGGAAAAAAATGTTTTAACTCTGAGACAGACATATTTAAATATTGTAAAATAATCAATGTTCGTAACAGTACCAAAATACTTATACTTAGTGACGGAATAGAAAATATTGGAAGTCTTAAAAAAACCAGTAGACCGGGAAACCTTAGAAAATTAGATTACTTACCCACATTTGTCCTGCCAAAATGTAACAATGTGTATGGAAATCGGAGATGGGAATACATGTTACCTAATATTCTCAACGAACTCGATCACAATATAATTACGAGTTTATGTGAAACGCCACACCACTGTAAACGTATTGTTGAAGCAATTTACCTAAAGTGAACTTTGTGTTAAGCTTACCTATGTACCTAGCCTAAAGTTAAATCGTGCATGATTGATTAATTACTATAAATTACCTACTTATCTTTGCGAGTGATTTCAACGGCAGTTAAACCTTAGTATGGTTTTGCTCGTTGCATAGTTGTAAAATTTTATATTGTTTCTTTTTTCTGTTTAGTAAATAAATCAAAAAAAAAAAAAAAAAAAATTATCTTTTTATTATTTGTTGTTGTACCGGCCACAGTACTACTTACTTAACTGGTGAAAATTTCAAGTGTTTAATTAACGCCATTATGAAGATCGAGTAAAAAACGCAAAAGACACGTTTCTTGTACGACGACCCCCTTTAATTTTTAACTTTATTTTATTTTTAGTATTTGTTGTTATAGCGGCAACAGAAATACATCATCTGTGAAAATTTCAACTATCTAGCTATCACGGTTTATGAGATACAGCCTGGTGACAGACAGACAGACGACGGGCAGTGAATTCTTAGTAATTGGGTCCCGTTTTTACCCTTTAGGTTTGGAACCCTAAAAAATCGAAGTTTCTCGATAACGGTGAGACTTACTAAGGTCATGTTTGTACATTTGGTAGATGACCTGCCCACCTATTTCCCATTTAAGTTTGTCGAACTTCTTACGGGACACCCTGTATAGAAAATATTGTTTTCTGTCGTCACAAATTCTCTTTTAAAAGGGCGCCGTTTCAGTTTTTGCCTAGGGCGCCAGGAATGCTCGGGCCAGCCCAGAGCTCATGGTAAATTTGAAGTGTAAGTTCGCATATAAATTCCGTAAAACTCAGAGGTGCGAGCTTGCTTGAGAGGCTGTAAGGTAAATACCCAACTGTTCGACACTTTTATGCCAATAATCGACACCCTGCTTGTCGCCTTTATTGCTACGAACTAAGATTGAAAGTGTTTGTTTGGCTATTGGGGCAGCGTCGGGCAATGGGGTTTGAAGGAAGACACTGTGAGGAAATCATCCCACACATGCATGCATTTAATGGTGTGCGTGAAGTTCCCAATTCGCACTGGGCCTGTGGGAACTGCAACTCAACCCCTTTTATTGTTAAAGGGGGCCTATGCCCTGCAGTGGGACGTATGTAGACTAGAACGAAGCCAGTGAATGCACGTTAACCCGCTGGATGTCCGTAAAACGGTGTATTTTCCACCGCGACGAACCCAACTCACAATAAAGAAAATTCACACACAGTGAATGAAATGCAATGGTGAAACTGCGGGTACATAGTTCCTTTTGCAGACCAATCTCTGCCAGAGGACGTGTAAATGCAATCACAGGTCTTCGTTTCTGGCAGCTGTTTAAAACGACGGCAGGAGTTTTAGAGAGCTGACGGGATTTTCAGGTGCTCTGATTTTTATCCGGTTTCGAAAAATAGAGGAATCAATTCGGTTGTATGTACACGAAATAAGTGTTTCATTTTTACCATTTGGGCTACGGAACCCTAATAACTATGGTCATACAGGCAATTCTTGTTTAAGTATTATGGATTCACACTTAATATAATAAAGAGCTAAACTTGCTTGTTTGTGCGTTCGTATGGGGTAGTATCAGGAAGAAAACCGATTTATAAAATTATTATACTTACTATAAAATTATTCTGGTGTGTCTAGGAATAATTATTATGGAGATTGATTTTGTTGCGAGTAGCACATTGCCATAACTTTATAGTAGGCGTTCATTATCAATGCACAACCAATCATGTCAAGTTTTCCCCGACACAAAAAGATTGTGTTATAAGTTTGACCGCTATGTGTGTGTGTGTCTGTCTGTGGCATCATAGCTCTTAAAAAACGGATGAACCGATTTGGATGCGGTTTTTTTTATTTGAAAGCAGGTTTCTTTTCTTAGCAATGGTTCTTAGGCATGATGCATCAAAAGGTTCAGCCGTTTCAAAGTTATCAGCTCTTTTGTTAGTTGTGGAAGGGATCTTAGACGCATAGTGGGCATTTACTTTATTATCAAACATATGTGTTAACTAATTGCGTTGGGGGTTTTAATTTTTTTTAATTTATAGTTATTAGTCAGTGCATTCAGGAGTCTATATTGGGATACGTAAATATTGAAAGTCGCTATGGAACTCTTTGGGGCAGGCCGTTGTCCAACAGTCCGTCAACGTCGTCTTTTGACTGAAATGAAGGCAGCGATGTGCATAGTGTACTTATATTACTAATAGCTCTTACCTACGGCTTTGCTTGCGTAAACCATTGATCACAAGGCCTAGCAATCGAATTGCATTTTTTAAAAATTACATTGTGCTCTTCATTAAAGTTGCATAAAATACATGTGTAAAATAGGTACCGAAGTATCAACCGCTAAGTCTAGGTCTAAGATGTATAATAAAACTCACGTAATCACTCGAAACATACATATATTTCTCCAAGAATACAGGTCAAAGAGAACACGTCTTATTACTTCCATTCCTCCATATTGAATGCCATGTCAACCAACCGGCCGATAATTTTCACCCGGTTATCGAAAGAGGTTTAGCAAGCAGCCTTAAATCTGCGCAAACTTTTCGACCATGTGATTTTTTCAAAAACATGGGATATCTATATATATTCCCGGAATCCCCATGGGAACGGAAATTACACAGGCGCGGCGGGTTTTTTCATCTAGTATTGAAATTAAAGTTCAATTTTCGAAAAGTTCTAAACGTCAATCACATTACTTTTAATTTAATCCAGAAATCCAATCCACTCGACCTGATTAAGGTTAATTAAGGTTGCAGGAACGCGTTGCATGCGGATGGCGTAGGACCGATCTGTTTGGCGAGCCTTGGGGGAGGCCTATCTTTAGACGGCTTTCGGCTGAAATGATGATGATGATCCAATTCAAAATATTTTTGTATTAACTTTAATAGAAATCAATAAATTTAATATTAATCTTACACATGAAACAACACATGGAATAGACAAATTTCGAGAAGAAATTTCGCACGGCTGTTCTTCAGACGTCGCAAATATTAGACTACTATCACACGGCGGACACAACGTACAAAATACGCGTTCTTGAATCTACATAAGCACAACGACGCCTGTACACGCGTACGCCTACATACATCGCGCGCGCACTCTTCTGGATTCGGGCGGTGTCCGGCAATCTGCGCCTTGAGGGGTGGGGTAACTCGAATCGGTGCGGGGCGGAACGTGTCGACTGTCCATTCTGTACGTTAGTACTATTATATATTCTGTGCTACTATGTAACATTTGGTAATTCCCACGGACGTTTAAATCCAGCGGCCAAAACTTGTGCTTTATGCGAGCGAACCCGGGAGAAAACACTAGCCATTATAAAAACAGTGAATTATTCAGAATTAGGATAGGTACTCGCATATTCTGCGAAAGTTAACCGCAGATTTGAAGTCTAGTTTGACTACAAAGTAAATAGCGGAGGCAAAAGACCTGAATAATTAGTAATCTGCATGTTTGCGAAAACCTGATACACGAAACTTGACTCTGAATTTAAATTCATAACTAGAATGTTTAGCCAAGATTGTGATTTACAAACGAGCATTACGTTTCAGACAGTTTTATGTATTTTTAACCCCCGACACAAAAAGAGGCTGTTATAAGTTTGACCGCTATGTGTGTGTGTGTCTGTATGTCTGTCTGTGGCATCATAATTCTTAAACAGGTAAACCGATTTGAATGCGGTTTTTTATATTTGAAAGCAAGTTTGTTGGCGATGGTTCTCAGACTTGTTTCAACAAAATCGGTCCAGCCGTTTCAAAGTTATCAGCTCTTTTGTATGCTGCGGAAGGGATCTTAGACTTAACAGCATTGGGGGTTTTTAAATTTTATAATTTATAGTTATTAAAATGGCTTTACCTATATGAAAAAGTTGAGACTAGAATGCACATTTTTTGCACTTCCCGCTTACGAGGGGTTCAGTCTCCTAACGCTTTCGAAAACATCATCATTGCTAAGAATGTGCCGTAAAAATTTTCCCAGGAATTAATTTTCTAGAAACGAATTACTATAAATTATTGCAAAGCATGAACATTTACTGGGCAAGCGTGCTCCATCGTAGGCATCATCTTCATCTACTGATGTAACGTCACGCCTGATGGCGTGATTGTGATCAAGTGCAAGCCTATATTGTATAAAAAAAGGCGAATTACCTCATGAATGCATGTGCGGCTAAAGAGTGGATGCAAATGGCCGTCACGCTTTGAGTTGCTGTCGCTTTTTGGGTGAATTTCCGCGCCACTATATGCTCTCAACAATATCGTCCAGAGAACTCTGATATCCGCCAACATCTCGTGTATGCTGGAACTACCGGGCCCTTGTCGCGCCGATGGGTAAAGGCCAGACGGACTCAGTTTATTGCTGTGACAGAAAAGAAGGTGCTTGCTCTGGGATGCCACATGCGTCATCAGTTTTGCCGCCTCACACCTAAGCCACACTCAAGTCAAAAGTCTTTGACCAATGTGTATTGCCAGTGATGACTTATGGTATTGAGACGCGACCGCTAACGATGGGCCTCATAAGAAAACTCAAAGTCACTCAGAGGGCGATGGAGCGGGCTATGCTTGGAGTTTCTCTGCGGGATCGCATTAGAAATGATGAAATCCGCGCAAGAACTAAAGTCACGGACATAGCTCGAAGAATCGTTAGACTTAAGTGGCAGTGGGCAGGGCACATCGCTCGTAGAACTGACGGCCGATGGGGCCCAAAGGTTCCACTGCAAGCACAGGCCTCCTCTCAGAATTATAACTTGTGCAAACAAAAGCGCTTGTCTGCAAATTGATTTGAAACTCATCCCTTTTCTGCACATGCAATGCGCAAAATTACCACTAAAATATGCGAATATATCCACAAAGCGTCCCGTATGTAGCGACGCTGAATAAAATCCCTGTAGACGCCTCATCAGATTTGCGGCGTATGCACCATATGTGTACAGGAGCTACGAATCATGTAATACATGCCATCAAAAACATACTTAGGTACCTACAATACTTTTTACTGAACACCACGAGATCATCATCATTGTTTCATCCGAATGACTTGAGTGAATGAGCTTTCTTATCAGGCATGTTTTTGAGGCACTGTGGTATTTTGGACGTGAACTGCGTAACTTTCCGAGCGCTTCCCAATCGAGCTGTGTTATCGCTGGGGGCAATAACACTCGACGTTCAGGTTGAGGTTAGGAAAGATGAAAGGGCTTAACGTGAGATGATGATGGCGTCGTACGTTGGGAGATTAAGATGAGCTGATGATTGAACTGGTTTATGTCACTGTACCTACTTTCACCGGCCGGTGAGCGAGAGATGCAAATCGAGAGCAAAGAAGATACGTCTTCACGTGACAGTGCTAATTTGGCGAGTGATTAATTGAGCGAGAGATGCCCACGCGCAACCTTTCGAAGTCACGTGACCGGGAATGAGATGAAGGAATTGAATGCTTGAATTAAATGTTACACGTCGCGTTTGGCGGGAACTAGCTGATAAAATGTCTGTCTTCTCATCATTTCAACCGAAACATAGGCCTCCACTAAGGCTCGCCAAACGGACTGGTCCTGCGCCATCCGCAACCAACACGTTTCCGCAGTCTTTACCAGGTCGTCGCTCCATATTGTTGGAGGCTTACCTACCTACACGGCGTCTTCCGGCTCGCAGATGCAATTCTAGAACCTTTTGTCCCCATCGGCCATGAGTTGTATGAACGATGTGCCCTGCCCACTGCCTCTTGAGTCCGGCGATTCTTCGAGCTACATCGGTGAGTTCTTGCGCGGGTTTCATCGTTTCTAATGTAATCCCGTGGATAAATTCCGACTATAGCCCTCTCCATCCCCCTCTGAGTCACCTTGAGCTCATCACGCTATACCTACAGTAAAATTACATAAAGTTTACCACTGACAGATGGTTTGCCTTCATTTCATATTCAACTTTAACGACCTACAAATAAAGCCAATTTTAGAATACTGTTACCCACGTTTGCAGATTTTGTAATGGCTACTTTATTTGTATGGTGTTAAAGTTGGAAATGAAATGAAGGCGAGCCATCTGTCAGTGGTAAACTAAAAGTAAACGTTCTTTGTTGATTTTTATTTCCTCCCAAGTGTATTTTTGACACTCCCACAATCCCTCTCTTTCAAGCAATGTGGAGCACTATCGCGACACAGCGATCTCGCCCCGAAAACCTTTGAAAACAAAAAGAAGAAAGATTTAGATTTAAGCACTTAGATGGTGTCATAAAATTATCATCATAATAATTATCACGAGTCTAATCGACAATATATATATATATATATTTTTTTATGTTAGATAGGCCAGACAAACGAACTAGTGGGTCACCTGATGTTAAATGAACACCACTGTTCATAGACACCCGCAGCGCTTTACACGATGCCAGTGCGTTGTCGGCCCTAAAGAAGAGGGAATAGGGGAAGGGGGAGAGGGAGGGGGAGAGGGAAGGGGTGAGGTATTGGGCCCCCGGCACTCTCACTGACCGTACGAAACGCAAGCAGGATTACTGCTGCTTCACGCCGGTGTTCTGTGAGAGGGTGGTACTGCCCCGGATGAGCCGGCCCATTCGTGATGCAGCGGCTAGCTACAACATGGCTCTACCACTACAAAACAACAATGCCAACAGCAACATTGTTACAATAACGCCGTATCCGAAGTTTGACGCTCATAGTCGTCACCAGAATTTTCCACGTGGACGGGCAACGCACCACCTGCTCCGGTGCGATACGGCAGGGCTGCCACCGCCGTCGTAATGAGCACTGTGGTGGCCCTAATGAGATCCTACATACTTAGATTATTTATGCACTAGATAGAGTGTCAGTAGCAAACATTGCGATACAAAACGTCCACAAATTTCTTTTGACAGCTTCATATTACGATCGCGTTACGTCATTCAAACTGAAGGGAGGCAAATGACATATAAGCCAAGTTGGCTTATATTTTTCGGGACGTTTTCATGCCGCCGAAGCTCTATCTAGTGTATAAATAATCTAAGCCTACATATTATAAACGCGAAAGATTGTAAGTATGGATGGATGTTTGTTACTCTTTCACGCTAAAACGGTTTGACGGATTCTGATGAAATTTGGCGCACAGATAGTTATAATCCGGATTAACATATAGGATACTTTTTAACCCGGAAAATTGCATAGTTCCCGCGGGATAGCGATAAACGAATTCTTCGCTGACGGAGTCGCGGGCAGCAGCTCGTACTAAATTACCGGTCAAGTGAGGGTCGTACTCGCGCACCGAGGGCTCTGTACACAATTTTAGTGATGTCAAAATATACGCCGTAAACAGCCGTAACTATAATATTCCAGTGTTAGCAGAGCCATACTTCTAAGCAAAATGTACGCTGTGTGGGATCATTTTATGTAATAATAAATAATGTATGCATGTATAAACTAACATAGTCTAGTAAATTTAAGTTTATGTATCTACTAACAAGTTTATGGGTCATTTGGCCTGAAATAAAGGATTTTTAATTTTTTTTTTTTTTTTATGTTGGTTTTTGGGACACCCCTTAATGTTTAATCACGGGCCAAAAACCAACATAAAATGATCCCACACGGCGTACATTTTACTTAGAAGCACGGCTCTGCTAACACTGGATTATTATTGTTACGGCTGTTTACGGCGTATATTTTGACATACTGAAATTGTGTACGGAACCCTCGGTGCCCGAGTACGACTCACACTTGGCTTCTATAGGCAACAGGCCGGAACACGACGAGTCGCTTGGCGGCCTGGCTCAACCTATAGAGCGGTGACCAGCCTACCACCGGAGTTGTATCGCTCGTTTAGCACTAGCCAGAGGTCACATGTAGGGTCTTAAGGCTAATCTTGGTAATATTAATTTTATTTCTGAGCAGGCAGCAAACAGCTTGAAGGTTATAAAAATATTTATACAAAATGGCGTGTTAGACAGCCCTAGCAAACATTTTGTCGGCACCTCGCGCCGTAGGTGCCGGCATAATTCTAGTTCGAAGTATATTTACGGGTAAAGGCCATATTCAGGTGTGTTCTTAAAAACTATTTTAAAAACGACACTATATAGAAATATTTGACACACTATTATAAATTTTAAAACATAATATAATGAAAAAGAGACAATGAACAACGAAATCTCACCCTCATGGAGACAGCTCGTATTACTGAGATTTGTACTTTGACTTTTCACCAAAAATTTATTTGTGACTATGGTTTTCCCCATTTGGTGTTTAATTTGGATGCTGTTCTTGAGGCTTAACTAATATATAATATATCTGTGCATCCATGTTTCAGGGTTTACAATACAATACAATACAATGACTCTTTATTGTACACCACAAATAATACAATACAGTAAAACAAGTACATGAAAAAAAAGAAATAAGGTAAGCAATGGGCGGCCTTATCGCTTCGAAGCGATCTCTTCCAGGCAACCTTTAAAAAAGAAGAAAGAAAGCAAGGAAAGCATTTCAGCAGGTGGTGCAGTATAAAATTTAATAAATAATACTTAACAAAAAAAACAAACATTTTAATAAAACAATTGAAAACATCCAATAATACACATCATAAAACATACATAGATAAGTGATATACAAACATACATAGATAAGTGATGTTTGACCAAAAAATTATTGACAAATGATCATTTGACAAACAACGTTTCACCAAATTATCATTTGGCAAACGTGACATTTGACAAATGTATCATTTTACAAAAACTCACTTAGCAAATGATCAATTGGCAAACACTACACTTGGTAAATGTGTTAAATAATAAAATGTCAATTGACCGTTTTCCATTTCACCAAATGATATGTTTCGCAAATTAAGCATATGTTTCTTAGAAAGTTATTCACATCTGTATTAATACATAACTAATTTGTTTAGTAATCAATGAAACACTAATAATTGTAGCTGCTTTTTAAATAGCAAGACTTTTTTGGGTGGCCATAAAAAAATACCTAACACCAAAGGCTAATGCGGGAGCGTAGCGTAGCTTTGAACCTAACCTATCCGAGTCGCTTCCGCTTCGAGCCGTCTTGCTCCCTCGCTTCGCTCGCTCGCTGTAATAAAACGAGATTTCTAATAAACAATTCTAAAACATTGTAGGTACCAAACGTTGTTAGACCAATAGTAGTTTTGTCTGATAACTCACTTGCTAAATGTTAATTTTGTCAAACAATTAGGTAAATATAAAATGTAAATAAATCTGTTGATCATTTGAATAAGTGAGTCATTTGTAAAATGACTACTAGTAAAATGATCAATTAGCGAAACATTTTTTTGTAAAACGTTGTTTGTCAAGTGTAATTTTGCCAAATGACTTTTGGTCAAACGGCCGGACACCATGTTTCAGTTTGTATTTAGTATGAAATATCTATACTAATATACTAATAGGTATTATAATGCTGAAGGGTTTGTTTGTTTGTTTGTGGGGGCGTTGGGGGTTGCGGGAGCCATAATTGGTGAAAAAGCAAATTAAATAAAAAAAATAAGCTACGGAGTCGCGGGTAAAAGCTAGTAATATATAAAACTTTAAACTTTCGCGATTCCCACTCATACTTGGGTGTACCAACTTTTACGTGTTGTTTACTCTTACTCTGTCCAAGGTATCTTCATACTGTTTCACAGAAAAATGCTTAGATTGTCCAACAGACAAAATTTGTGTAACCATAGCAACGGATGTCATGAAAAAAGTTGATTCACCCAACTAATATTTTGCGGAACCTAATCACGAACTAAAAATTATCGCTAGAGGCGGCCGTGGTCACGAGTCGACTAAAGTGAAAGGTAGCAGTAACACTGAAATTACTAAGGATAGTTTAAAATGCCCTACAGTTGGAATAGCCTCGCCCAACCTTACGTTATGATATGAATTTACAACGATCCTAAAGTAAAACCCTAAAAAAAAAATTAACTCAAACTTTCCAAGACCTACTCAGCGAAACTTGTATCCAGTATTGGGGCATTCAAAGACTGGAAACGATGATCACATTCTTTACTAGAGCTAATATAAATCGTGCAGGCCCTATAATGTGTCCTAAGGAATCTCTCTGAATAACGGAGTCCGGTTTAAGCTAAGTACAGCGAACTTTTCCAATTCCTGCAGCTATCAGTCACGGCTATGCGGCTCCTGACGTTCAATTTCATAAGCAAATATTTACAATTTATTTACTTCAGTTATTCTTTTACCAGGTATAGCTAATGCTATTCACGAATACGTTTGAGTTTGTCAAAATTAGATATTAATGGCATTGCAATAAGAATCACATCATGCGTCATTATGAATGACTCGATCTATATAGACATGCAGAAAGGCAGGCAAGGATTGGAGGAGAGCTGAAGATCGAACTCGTGGCACAGGAGACGATTACTGTTTGCTTTTGCCATAGTTTGCCATAATTAAATTTAATAGAAGGAAACATGGATGAAGTAGAATAAAAATGTATGAAACGGTGTATAATTTGGTCTAAAAAGGGCTCGTGTCGTCTTTAATTGCGATATTCACTTCGTTCATATCGCAACTCACGTCACTCGCCTTTTAAGACCTCACTCAGACCTCACTTATACAACCGTTGAAAAAATACCGTAAAAAAAAGCTGCGCCATTTAAAGTGAAAATGGCCAAGGACGAGAGTTGGGGGGAAGAAAATATTTCACCGTACTTAGGTCATCTACCACGATATACATCCGAGTGAGCCACATTTTTGAACGAAAAAAAAACTTACAAATCAAACTACTCGTAGAGCTTGTCTCAGCTAAAAAAAATAAATAATAGTTTAAAAAAACTAAAAAACACGCTTTAAAAAAAAAATAAAAAATAAAAATTAATAAATTTCAATTCACTATTCTTATAGTGCAGTAAAAAATCTTAATAAGCAATTATTATATTGTTATATCCAGATCAAAATTTGTAAACAATTCTAAATATTGATAAAATTAATAATAATAGTTTAAAATATTTTATTGTAAAAAAAGCGTGGGGTGCTTTTTAAGATGTTATCAAAATGATAATCCTTGACAATTGACACCATCAAGACGAATCAAACGAGCCCAAACTCGACGGGCTCGTGTCGTTTTATTGTGGAGTGCCTTTGGCCATCTTCCAGCTCCATCATCAGACCCTGGTTACCATCTGAGATCAAAGTGCTCGTCAAGACGAATCAAACGAGCCCAAACTCGACGGGATTGTGTTGTTTTATTACATAGTTCCTATGGCCACCATCCAGCTCCATCATCAGATCAGCTCCATGTTACAGTAATATTGCATTGTCATCCAATTTACACATATGTGCAAAATTTCAGCTCAATCGGAAACTGGGAAGTGGGTCAAAATCGCGCCCTAAGGAGTCGGTTACAATCATACAAACATACAGGTGAAGCGTGTAATAAAGCGTGTAATAATAACGCGCGCCCATCTACTGAATCAGTTGATTTTGATGTGTGAGTGCAAACATTAATTACGACTCTTCATCTGTTTGGGAGCGTTGACTATTCCGTGAACTATGATCAGTGTGCAACATCACCACAGAACATCACGATCGACAAATCGTATGAAAAATCCTGTGCGTAAATGCGGTGGTAGGGCGCGTCGTTTTAAATTAAGGCCCTACCGAGCTTTTGGCGCACTTATTGCATTAATTTAATCTCGTGCTGTATCATTACTAGCAAAGCTTTAGTCCTGAAATTCATGTGTAAGATATTTGAGGATTCACTCTAATGACCAGTGTTTATAAAACACGATTACTTGTAGTTCGCTTGATAGAAAAAAATCCAAAGTAGTCTCTAAAAAATAAAATAAATTCTTAGTACGACGTCAATACAGCAGGTCATGACTTTTTGAATGTTAATAAAACAAGATGTTTTCTAGGGCGTAGTGATGTTACATTTTTAAATATGTATTTGTTTTAGTAATACGATGAAAATATCTAACGAACGCGCAGTCTAACCAACCTATCTTGAGCCATCGTGCTTCCCCCTTGCCCGATAGTCAGTTGCGTCAGTTCTCGTTCGGCCATCGGCCGGGGAACTCGTGTCGCTTGCGCTTCCACGGCTTTGATTCTAGCCGCTCTCACGCACATATTCACGAGTGCATAGAATACCTAAAATCGATTAGCGCCAAAAGATCGGTAGGGGCTTAACTAGACAAGCTATACTACAACATTATTCATACAAAACAACAAACAAAGTTGTTGAGTAATGTAATGATCTGTGGGTTTTCACTGGTAAACATCAAGGCCTTCCTGTATGGGTACCTTAAGTAGTCCAACTTTAGAAACACGTCAAATCATTCAATTCCTTATAGTCCAACAAACTCGTGCGCGGCTCTCCGCGGAACCCTGTCGCAGTCAGTATTTGCCGCACTTATTAAAAACAATCTTGTTAAGGACAGCAGAGGCTCCCTGCGACAGGGTTTCGCCGAGCGCCGCGCACTAGCTTGTCAAGGTATAGGGATTCCCATTCACGGTTTGCAAGATAACACGGGGAAAACAATACGACCATGACAAATAAGTCAAAACTAGAATATTGTTTGTTTTCTTCCTCTATTTCGTACGCACAACTACGAGTATGTATAAATCTTTTAAACGTCAAGCCTAGCCAAAACGTGAAGCTACTTTGAACCTTATGTCATTGCGTGAAGATCATTTTGACGTAGTATTTTGTAACGCATATTTATATCCGTCGTTGGCGTTGAAAAGATTAAACATTTTGTACAGGACGTAAGTAGACCGCGATTATACAGGGTGTTCCAAAACTTAACGATAACCGGGTACCGAGTGAGAGGTCAAGTTATACCAGTTTTGGAAAAAATAAATGTCACTTAGTTAAGCGACAAAAGAGTCACATAACGTAATACTTTTAGTATTAGATATTTTCGAAAAATGTCTGTTAACTTAACGCTTAACTAAGTGATATGGATTTTTTTCAGTACGCTTAGTATAAGTTTTACTTCACCAAAATACTTCTCGATCGCGTTTACGTAAAAAAAATCAATTACTAGGGAAACATAGACAGCGCCTCCGCGCGCGCGCGTCCATGTTTCCATAGAATTGAAATTTTTACGTAAACGCGATCGAGAAGTATTTTGGTGAAGTAAAACTTATACTAAGCGTACAGTATGCTTAGTATAAGTTTTTACTTCACTTCAATACTTCTCGATCGCGTTTACGTAAAAATTTCAATTACTATGGAAACATGGACAGCGCCTCCGCGCGCGCGCGTCCATGTTTCCATAGAATTGAAATTTTTACGTAAACGCGATCGAGAAGTATTTTGGTGAAGTAAAACTTATACTAAACGTACAGTACGCTTAGTATAAGTTTTACTTCACCAAAATACTTCTCGATCGCGTTTACGTAAAAAAAATCAATTACTAGGGAAACATAGACAGCGCCTCCGCGCGCGCGCGTCCATTACGCTTAGTATAAGTTTTACTTCACCAAAATATTTCTCGATCGCGTTTACGTAAATAAATCAATTCTATGGAAACATGGAAGCGCGCGCGCGGAGACGCTGTCCATGTTTCCCTAGTAATTGAATTTTTTACGTAAACGCGATCGAGAAGTATTTTGGTGAAGTAAAACTTATACTAAGCGTACATGTTTCCATAGAATTGAAATTTTTACGTAAACGCGATCGAGAAGTATTTTGGTGAAGTAAAACTTATACTAAGCGTACTGTACGTTTAGTATAAGTTTTACTTCACCAAAATACTTCTCGATCGCGTTTACGTAAAAAAAATCAATTACTAGGGAAACATAGACAGCGCCTCCGCGCGCGCGCGTCCATGTTTCCATAGAATTGAAATTTTTACGTAAACGCGATCGAGAAGTATTGAAGTGAAGGAAAACTTATACTAAGCATTTAGTATAAGTTTTCCTTCACTTCAATACTTCTCGATCGCGTTTACGTAAAAATTTCAATTACTATGGAAACATGGACAGCGCCTCCGCGCGCGCGCGTCCATGTTTCCATAGAATTGAAAAACGCGATCGAGAAGTATTTAGGTGAAGTAAAACTTATACTAAGCGTACTGAACTGCCATAACTTGTCATCTCGCCCGGTAGGTACCAATTTATAGTCGTTTTGGGACACCCTGTATCTGTCGAAGACTCGATATTTCGACGTATCTATTAACAGGGATCCTGCTGTTTCCCAACTGTTTCATTTCCCAACCGACTTTTTTCTGTGTGTGTGCGTGTGTTCAAGTCTAGGGTGAATGAGCATTTACTAGGCAAGCGTGCTCCATCGTAGGCCTCATCTTCGCTTTCCATCAGGCGTGATTGTGGTCAAACGCAACAAAAAATAACAAAAAAGACTGTACTCGAAGGCAATAGTTTTAAGTATAAATTGACTACCTGGCTCTTAGACCGATGTTTTTACACCATCATGAATTATTTAAATCGTGACAGACATTTTAATTTTTAATTTTTCAAATATTTGACTGTTATTGATTATGTTATTATTACACATCGGTAACTCGTGGCATTTAGGTAGCACTTGACAGTTATTAACAGACTAGTGATGGGACAATGTTCTTTCTGTACGAGTCGACAAAAAGAAACCAGTAAGAATTTTAATCATTTAATATATGACATTCGTGATAAATAATTAATATTTGTTCTAAATTTTTACAAGTCAAGCTACTCCTCAGAGGCCGCTGCAATAGCAAAAGCGAAGCGATTATTTTCGCTGAGTGATTTATTAAGTGACATAAGTTTTATCGATCAAAATTTTGGTATTCTGGCCACGTCAGTCAAGGAATTGGAAGGTAGAAGCCTTAAACAAAAAGAGTCTTTGGAGATCGTATTTAAAATTGAAAAGTCACTTTCATTACTGAGACTGCATCACAAAGGTAAACTTGTTTATCAAAATCTGAAAATAGTATTATCAAAAAATCCAGTATATATCTTACAACAAAAAATATCAATAACTTATTTATTACAAAATAAGTTGAAATCAAAGAGAATATCAATAAAAATACGCTGCAACATTACAATAAAATGATTTTTTTACCCATTACGTCAGTTGAGGTTGAAAGATCATTTACTTACACAAAGTGAATTTTTTCAGGTAGAAGACGTAGGCTGACTTGTAAAAATTTAGAACAAATATTAATTATTTATCACGAATGTCATATGTTAAATGATTAAAATTCTTATTGGTTTCTTTTTGTCGACTCGTACAGGAAGAACATTGTCCCATCACTAGTTTGTTAGAAACTGTCAAGTGCTACCTAAATGCCACGAGTTACCGATGTGTAGTTATAATTATTATTTATAATTGTTATTTTTTAGCATTTTTGACATTATTTTATTTTAATTGTATCGCTCCGACAAATGTTTGCACGCCTGCATGCAGGCTGAAAACATTGGACATATTTGAGATTAACAATGTAACATCTGCACAACTGTATTCTGAGCAAATAAATTCTTTGAATCTTTGATGAATCTTGAATCTTTGAATCTTTGTAAACTATTTAGGATATAATTTATTGAATCAGTCGTTACTTTGCGGAAGTCCATATTAATGAACTGAAACCATTACTTTGCTCACCCGCGACCTTTATCCTCCTCCCTCTCCTCTTCCTTTTCCTTTTTTTTCGCTTTTTTGCGTCTTTTTTTGGTCGCGGGCGAGCAATCTAATTTTTTCAGTTCATTATTCAGGATATATATCAGGACTATCCTGTAGAACCTTATAGGTTATGTTAGTTTCATAACAATCCTGAATAGTTTACAGTTTCAGTAAAAAACAGTTGGGAAAAATATTTTCAGTAATAAGCAGAGAAGTCTATTAACGTCATAATCACAGGTAGACCTAGTAGATGCGTTAAAATAAATAAATAAAAAATATAAATAAATATCACGGGACAATTCACACCAATTGACCTAGTCCCAAAGTAAGCTAAGGAAAGCTTGTGTTATGGATACTAGGCAACGGATAAACATACTTAATATACTTACATGTTAAACAACCAAGACCCGAGAGCAAATATTCGCATTTTTCATACAAATATCTGCCGCAACGTGACGTATCTGTGGGACGTCCTCACCCCAGACTCGGTGGAGCGATGATCTTCGCAAGGCGGCTTGCAAGAGCTGGATGAGAGTGGCCGAGGATCGTGCTCAGTGGCGTGCCATGGGAGCTGCCTATGAGCAGTGGACGAACATAGGCTGATGATGATGATCTGCCGCGACGCGGGAATCGAAACCGGGACCTCAAGCTTCACAGTCAGGTTCTCTAACCACTAGGCCATCTGGTCTTCATGTATAATACGGGACTTCATTAAAGGTAAACACGGGATGTAAACACATCCCGCAGCAAAATGTCTAATTTAATTAACCGTGAATCATTTCAACTGTTACCACAAGAATGCTGGTATTCCCATAGAACAATAGCATGAATCAATTTACAGAAGAATTAATGAATGGATACCGGTCAAAACAGAAACGGGTTAACGTAGATGTCAGAGTGCTTGAGTGAGTGAAGTTCGAAGTGTGTATCTTCTGTCTCTTTCACTCTCCTGTATTAGCGTGAACGTGTAAAATGACAAACCTCAACGGCCCAACACGGTTTGCGAGAGGTAAATCAATCGTTTGGGAGAGGATAGGAATGGGTTGAGCTCGGGATGAGCCTTATTGTCCTGTTAATTCGCTTTGTAAATAAATAAGGCTCATCCCAAACTCAGCCCGAACCTCTCGCAAACCAGTGGTTTTTGGCGTTCCTGAATAGCAGTTCAAACCAAACCCAACCCAAACGATTGAATTACCGCTACCAAACCCGTGAAGGCCCGTTCCTAAATAATGGCCCCTGGGCGCTTACAGAAAAAAAAACTAAATTCTAAACTATTATTGCTTTTGTTTATTTCCTGATTCGCTTGGCTGATCTACTATTTGGCAGGGCGTATGCTTTGATTTATTTTCTAAAATAAATGAATTTATCTCAGTAAAAATACTATTTTTCCGAGCTGCTTGTATTTATTAAGGGCTGCTGCTATCTATTTTCTTGTGCATACTTTGTGAAACCTAATCCAGGTCTCGTCTAGTTTTCTTTAGGTGGCCTAAACATTAAAACGAGGCTTGGATGGGTGCATCAAGCAAGCAATAAATCTGGATTGTTATTGGAGGCCTACCTACACTGGATCTTCGAGTTCTACGAGCGGTGTGCGCTGCTCACTGCTAAGTACATCAGTTTGCCGATTGTTCGAGCTATGTCGGTGAGTTTAGTTCTTGCGTGATTTCACCATTAAAATAAATTTTGTAATGCGATCCTGCAGAGAAACTCCGAGCATAGCCCTCTCCATTGCCCTGAGTGACCTTGAGCTTTTTATAAGGGCCATCGTTAGCGGCTACGTCTCAGTGGCATAAGTCATCCATCACTGGCAACACGCACTGGTGGAACCGGTATCTTTGAGCAATATAAACACAACCACGTGGTAAGAGAGTTCACTGACTTGAAATTATTGCCAACAGTCTATGAGCTGTCTACTGACGTACTCATGATTCAAATCCAGTTTTGGCAGACGTCTTTCTTAAATGTAGAGTACGGAGCCCTTAGCCAAGAATCGCTCGTAATAAATGCTAAACCAAGGGTATTGGGTCAACTCGATAATTTCTTACTGTACATATGTATACAGGGTGTCCCAAAATTCATCGATAACTTATTGTTACCGGGTCGAGAGGCCAAATTATAAAAGTTCTAAAAAAATAGTTAAATGCTAATATTTTTTTTCGAAAATATCTAATACTAGGTACCTTTTGAACGCCAGCGTTGTCTATAGACGATAATACGGTAATACAAAAATTAATCTACCCGCATCTGCATTGGATTCAATTTTGTTCATAACAAAAACACACACAAGCGATAAAAAACCTCATTCATGAATTTTGGAAATTCCCACGGAAAAAACACGGAAAACGGTTTAATATAGAGAATTCATCATCATCATCATTTCAGCCGAAAGAAGTTTTGCGGAACACAGGCCTCCCCCAAGGCTTGCCTAACAGATCGTAAAATGTACGCAGGTGACGGCCGTATTTTTTGCAACTAGAAGCTTGTTGTAACTTAAAAGTTTGATTTTTTCACAGCTCTCAGTATTTTATACTTAGTTTGAATTTCAACTTGATACCTCCACGCGTTCCCGAGATAAGGGGTCTTCACAGCCAGACGGATGTATGGATGAACGGACAACAAAGTGATTGTAAAAGTGTTCCGTTTTTTCCATTTGAGGTACGGAACCCTAAAAGTACAGTCAGTTTGTATTAAGTACAGTATTTTTATCGAGGAAGAAACAAACATTCATACATAAACATGTAGGTAAGTAAACGGAAATAACGAACAACAAACATGTCCATATTTTTCCTTATGGTATTTGCTAAGAAAACGTAGCCAATATGGAAAATGAGCACGGTTTTGAATATTCATCCATCCATCCCAGCTTATATACGTCCCACTGCAGGGAACAGGCCTCCTCTCAGAATGAGAGGGCTTGGGTCGTAGTTCCCGCGCGGGCCCATTGCGGATTGGGAACTTCACACACACCATTGAATTTCTTCGCAGGTGTATGCAGGTTTTCTCACGATGTTCTCCTTCACCGTAAAGCTCATGGTAAATTTCAAATGTAACTTCGGACATAAATTTCGAAAAATTCAGAGGTGCGAGCCAGGATTTGAACCCACCCTCCGCTTGGGAGGCCATATGTCAAAGCGCTAGGCAACCACGACTCTTTTGAATGTTGAATGTATTAAAATATCGAATACATTAGATTATCGAAAAGTTTTCAGAAATTGCAAACTTCTCGAGATTTATTAAGAGGATACGATGCGCAATTGCGCACCATTTCTCCATACAAACATAGTCCCCTGTTTCCTCCCTGGATAATGGCTTTAGAGCCAAATTTTTTTTACTGTGTAATCTGTATCTACCACAGCTATGCCCCTATGTTTCGTTTTTTTCCATATTTCAATTAACATAAGAAATATGAGCTTTCAAAAACTGAAAAAATTGCCCAATTTTAACGTCATTTTCAGACACTCATCAGAAAATAATCCCTCATATAAACAAAAAAACGAAAACCTAGGGGCATAGTTAAATCTGTCCTCTAATTATTTTTGAAAAAATAATTTTATTGGTCCAGTTTTCGAGAAGAAAACAGGGGACTACGAAGTGCTGTTTTGATCAATTTTACGCGCCTATGAACGGCCTGAGCTGCAGTTGTCCCGCTCTTGCTGTACTGACACGGAGGGGTTCGGGCGAGACAGCGACATTTCATTAAAATACCTATTTCTCAAGAGTCTCTCAGCCATCGTATCCTCTTAAAACGCCATCAATGCCATCATATACTTAGGTGTTGTGTGCCTTCTGATAGATTAGTTTACTAATATTATAAACACGAAAGTTTGTATCGATGTCTGGATGTTTGGATGTTTGTTACTCTTTCACGCTAAAATGGTTTGACGGATTCTGAACAAATTTGGCACACAGATAGTTTTATAACTTGTATTAACATAATATAGGATACTTTTTCTGCCGAAATTTTGCATAGTTCCCGCGGGATAGCGATAAACGAATTCTTTGCAGACGGGAGTCACGGGCAACAGCTAGTCTTAAATATAGTTTACGGTTTAAAAACCTTTAGATATTTTAATACAGTCATTCGATTTATTAACGTCCGAATCGTCCGATATTCAGACACGTGTCCATGAAAATGAATTATAGCTCTGAACGATTACAAATATGTATCACCACGTCCAAGTTGTTACTATAATTTACCAATAATAATAGCCTTCAAACACAAATTTACCTTCGAGACCCTACAATAGTAGGTATATGGGGTGCTTCCAAATTAGGTAAAAAAAAAATATATATTAGGGGACAATTTTACACAAATCGACCTAGTCCCAAACTAAGCAAAGCTTGTACTATGGGTACTAGATGACGATATACATACTTATATAGATAAATAAATACTTAAATACATAGAAAAAATCCATAACTCAGGAACAAATATTCGTGCTCCTCACACAAATAAATGCCCTAACCGGGATTTGAACCCAGGACCTCTTGCTTCGTAGGCAGGGTCACTACCAACTAGGCTAAAGCGGTCGTTAAACCTTTTGGCGGTGCCAATACTTAAACCTTTTCGACGCCAACGACACATATATCCGCACCGCAGGTTCTACGCTAAAGCTCAAAATATATTATAGTACTAACGTACAAAATGGCCACGCTCTTCCCCGCACCGATTCGAGTTACCCCTCCCCCCAAGGCGCCATTGCTTATCGCCGCTGTTCACCAGTATGGTGCGCGCGCGATGTATGTAGGCGTACGCGTGTACAGACGTCGTCGTGCTTATGTAGATTTAAGAACGCGTATTTTATGCGTCGTGTCCGCCGTGTGGCTAAAGACTGATATATCAGTCACGGCGTGCAGAGCGACATCTACCTACATGCATTTTTGTACGGTTCAATTTCGCATTGGATATTCCGATATCATGGCGTATGTGTGAGGGCTGTTATGTTGTTGACAGTGCGTTGAAAATATTAATTTACGTTAACTTACCTACATCAATTTTTTTTTTTTAAATAGGAATTGAGGAAACTTCGTATATGAAATTTTTGTTTATTGAATCAGGCGTTACTTTGCGGAGAACCATATTAATGAATTAAAACAATTACTTTGCTCACCCGAGACCATAGGAATGAGCATCCAGATAGATCGAATTTTGCAAAACATTTGTTGGAATCAAATCATTAATTTTGTTAGATTCAGATTCTTATGAAGTGTTACATTATTGCGGCAAGGGGTTGCGTCTGGATGCTCTGGAATGCATGGAAATAATTAGGTACAACACTATGGGGTCTATTATTAATGAACAGGTAAATTTAGTATCTGCTCCTTTACTGCGGCTTGGGTCTAATTTGAACAGTTAGTATTAATAAAATATGCCTTATAAATAAATAAACAAAAATTCAAGGTAGTTTTATAATATGTCAATAAAAGTAAATTTTTGTGGGGAGTTTGAGAATAAGAAAAATAAAGTGGGTACTTGAGAAGTTATAGTGACAAGTTAAAACAGTTGTTTTGGTTTGTTAGTTTAACATTTGGTAGCATAGCATACGGTTGTGGTAACTCTGAAGATAAGCTCTGGTTGAGTTCGAAACGCGTCAGTGTAGCTTGGTGGTGGTGATGGTTGGGTTTATGTGATTTGTGTGTGTTCGTACAGTGTGGAGGTGGAGGAACTGCATGAACACACATTTCTTGCATAAACGTAACTATTGTAAGGTCGCGGGTGAGCAAAGTAATTGTTTTAGTTCATTGAAATTTTGTTTTTTTTTTTCAAACAAAATAGTTAAATTAAAATTGTGCCCGATCAGAGTGTTATTTTATTACGTGGCATAATTGTGTTCCTAATTTTCTCCAAAACCTGTCTAACAATCTTTAGATTAGTAGTTATATTCCAAGGACGAGTAAAGTCAGCTCTAAAAGTATTGGCGTATAAAGCACCTTGTTTAAATAATCCTCAATCAGTTTTAGAAAATGAAAGCTACAGGTTATACATACTGGGGCAGAGCCAGACGCTATATGCTGCGAGTAAGACGGTGAATATTTTACGTGCGAGCAACAGAGACACATAGTGACAGGCCATTGAACGAAATTCTTCGTTCTTCGCGACCGTACTTTAGTATTTTTTTTAATTTTTCAGCAGAAGTGAAGCCATGCATGGGACAAAGCTAGGTATATGCATTTAGGGTAGATAGAGGTTATTTGTTTATACACACAACGAATGTTTCACCGATTTAAAACATATACAGGGTTATTTGTAATTCACTAGCATCCTTTTAACCCTAAACTCCTACCACTTAAACAAATGATTTTTGTTTTACGGCTTTTGTCATAACTTAATATTTTTGGTGTAATAACGTTTTGAAAATTCGAGATTTCCTCTTATTTTTACGATACTCTGTGTATTTGTATGGGGAAAAAAGTGTTTCATTTTAAAAAGTCGTAAAACAAAAAACATTTGTTTGAGTGAATGGAATTCAGGGTTAAGAGGATGTCAGTGAATTAAAAATAACCCTGTAGTAAAACAATAAAATATAAGCTTCAATGAAATAAACAATGTTTTGGTTGCATCTTTAAACAGGTGCCAGTGTAATCTTAAAACCTCTTCTCGACACAATATCGCTTAGCATTGCATCATTCGCCTCTCAAGTTCAACATGCCTACGTCCTTGAAGCCACTCGTGCGCACGGGTTTGTACGTAGTCTGGTTATTGTATCGTGTTACAAACAAATACAAGTTTTATTTAAAAAAAAATCAGACAAAAGTTACAATTCAGAACTACATAATTTAAGGCCAGAGTGAATAAGCTGTTACTGAAACAGTGATACATCTTCGGCTAAGTGAAGAAGTATAATTAGTTATATCTATATGGGTGGTTCTACAAAGGAGGGACGAAAATTAAGTGATTTTCGGCACAACATTTTTTTGGTATCTAAGGTCAGAAAAGTAGCTTGACGTCTAGCTTAGGTGGTTCTTTTACTGATCTCAAACGGGCCAGTCAAAAAAATAAAATTTACCAAAATTATGACCATTGAGACTGAGGCTATGAACAGAATACTGAGAATTTGATACAAAAGAGCTTAAAAACCGTTGTAATTATTTAAATAAATAAAGGTTTTAGGTAGGCTGCGTTCAGCATACCGCTTAAGGCCGTGTTGCGCGACAGGGTTTCTGTGACTGATACAAAAGGGTCCCGCCGGAAGACCAGTGCTGGTTCCACCTCAGGAGTCCGCATTTATGCTGAGGCGGGACCTTTTTCACACACATTTTAATGTTTTTTTTCTTCTTTCTTTTGTAATTTTATGTGTTTTGTTTTGTGTGTGAAATAAACTTCTTTCATTCATTCATTCATTCATTCATTAATAAAAATAGTGTCTTCCATGGAATACTTCTATTGTAAGACCTTGTCTCACAAATAATCATAAAATGACACTAATTAGTACTACAAAATGGCAACATCCATATCAATGTTTTAGCATTTCAGTAAACAAAAATCTGAAGAGTATTTGTCTGTATTTATTTTCCTTTTTCAAGTGCCCTTGTTTGATTCATCTAGGGAATCAATAAACTTCTTTAAATTTTGGGCTTTTGATGGACTATAGCAATGGTTTCATTTGAGAAGAGATCAGTAGGGTAGTAATTTTCTTTGTCCCTTTTCTTTTCTAGTTAAATATTTTTGCCGACTTTTTTCTTTTTGAGCCGCTAATTTAGTAGGATCATTTTTAATTTTTTAATATCTAAGCCTTTCAGCTAACCTTTTTTTCTCGAATCTTTCTTCCTTGTAAATATTGTTTGGTTTTCCCATTTTTCTGTAAAAGAATATAATAAAATGTATACGGTTTTTTACGTACGCAAATATGACCTAAACATATATTACATTTTTATCCAAAAACATATATAATTTAAAATGGAAAATGTAGAAAATCGAAGTTTTTGCTTCGAGATTTCTCGATAACGATGATAAATAATGATGTAACTAATCAAATAATACATAAATGTACCAATAACTAATATATCAATCATGATAACTGGATTACTATTCGTGCGGATCCTTGATGAATCTCAGTCTCCTGATTCATACTCATTCTCCGGCCGATTATGTTTCCAGGAGACTGAGGACAGGATACTGAGATTATTTGAAGTTTTAGCCAATAACTACGTCAATGCAACATTTAATATTGAAATTATGCAATTCTGCACTTTAATGTAACGAATTTACGACCTATGAATGCAACAAAAGTATACAGAAAACATTGGATTTTAACAAAAAACGTATCAGAATACTGTTAAGCTGACTGGCCGCAGCTCAATCTCGCACACAAAACTCGCCGTAGCGACAAAGCCAACCGCGAGCCGAGACTGACGCGAGAGGTTCTATGCTAACTTCACTCCGCTCTTTCACTCAGACCAAACAGCATCTTGCTAGACGCAGAAATTCAAACTGATTTTAACGTGTTTTGATGTAGCAGGAGACTGAGGTAAAAAGCGAGAGACAAAATATAATGCCCTTTTTTTATAAAGTTTCACATTTAAGGCAAAATTAGACAAAAGACATTGAAACTATATATAATATACATTTCTATTTTAGTGCAGATATTACATAATACTCAAAATAAAGTTATGATGCAGCCTTTAAGCTTTAATTTCGTCAGAGATAAATGCCAGGAAACTGAGAATTTGGCACTTAAAAGTACAATTATTGAAATATATATATTTAGGAGTGAGCTAATTTTTAGTGTCGTACTAGAAACCATTTAGTTGTACAGTTTCGATCGTAAATCAACATAATTTGCCTACAAAAACTATACAAAATAAGGTGAGCCGCGGAAAATTCCCTTGCGAGTAGAACCACCCATATCTTAGCGGTCCCCCGACTTGGCGAAACTCACACATCTTAAAAATATCAATAGGTTATTTTCATCATTATTCATCATTTCAGCCGAAAGACGTCCACTGGTGAACATAGGCCTTCCCCAAGGCTCGCCAAACAGATCGGTCCCGCGCCATCCGCATCCAACGCGATCCCGCAACCTTAACCAGGTCGTCGCTCCATCTTGTTGGAGGCCTAACTACACTGCGTCTTCCGGTCCGTGGACGCCACTCGAGAACCTTTTTGCCCCATCGGCCATCGGTTCTACGAGCGATGTGCCCTGCCCACTGCCACTTGAGTCTGGCGATTCTTCGAGCTTTGTCGGTGATGTTAGTTCTTGCGCGGATTTCATCATTTCGAATGCGATCCCGCAGAGAAACCCGACCATAGCTCTCTCTCCATCGTCCTCTGAGTGACTTTTAGCGGCCACGTCTCAGTGCCTAATGGCACTAAGTAATCTTAAACCTATTCTACCAATATTATAAATGAGAAAGATTGCAAAGACGTTTGGATGTTTATTTTTCAATCACACAATAGTTGAACGTATTTAGATGAAAGTTGGCGTATAGATGTACAAAATTAGTATAATACCATGATATCATTTGTTTTCTCCATTTTTACACAGAGTCTGGGTGGCCCACGTCTGTTGCATGCATCCGGAGAAGTGGGCGTGCGTAATCTATCACTCACTGGATGAATTAGGCGCAAGCTACACAGAAGAGACGTGGGACGGGGGCGCGTTGCAGGACCGCGGCGCTTCTATTAGTAGGGGAGCCCAAGAGGCAGTGGCGAAGCGTGAAATTTTTTTCAGGTAAAGCCGTAGCGAAAGCCAGTGGCGGCGCAGGACCTAAATTTGGTGTAGGCAAGACAAGACACATTTTGTGAGGCCCTGTGATGGCGCGCCACACATTAGATTGCGGATGTAATGAGCAAAAAACGGGAAACTTTCGAGGCGCGAGGACCCTCAGACCGCGAGGCCGAGGACGGGTGCCCACGTCGCCCTTACCCAGCGCCGCCTCTGGCGAAAACTACTAACCTTTATCTTACCCTTTTTATTTATTCTCATCTTGAAAATTAGGACATAACTTCTAAAATCGTCACTCAACAAATTCGCATCCACAGTCAGTTTTAATTAAAGGAGCCTTTTCTACTTTTATTAAGCCTAGTAAATACAAAATAATTTATCTAGCGAGTCCGACCGAAGATAAAATATAAATTAAACTGATCACTTGACACTATAAGTTTGCACAATCCGATATTACGAAATTCACTGGTTTCGAGCATCAACACTAATCTGGCTATGTATTTTTTTATTAAATTAAAACAATATAATGTACTGCCTAACAAACAATAATAATACGTCAAAACAAGAAACGATATATGAAGTTTGTTATCAATGACAAATCAATCGTAATGTTGCCATTACAATTATTTCCAATAAGTGACGGTGTTATTTTATAAAATTCTAATCTAATATTAATTTCGCCAGTTTATAAACCTAATAATAAAAGCAGATAAAATATAATTGTTTTTGTTTTACACTAAATCATCCATATTTTACGTTCCATTTCGCTGCAGTAATTTTGTATAAGTAGGCGATCGTAGCGCCAAAAATGTTCCAAGAAGCCGCTCACGGCTCGCGGCTCGCGACTTCGGCAGGCAAAGTGAAAGTGAGCCTTACACACAACACACAAAGTCTTTTTTTAAATGTAATAAGCCGCTTAATCCCGGGTTATCTAAGTAGCATACACACGCGATGTTTCCTGGAGTGGTGTGGGTGTTTGTCAATGAATTATTTAAATGTCTGAGTGTACAATTTCTAATATTTCCGACCGGCATTTACTATTAGAGATCGTGAATGAATCGTTTTTGTGAGAGTATTACGTTGCGTTTTGATTCTGCATCGTGTTGAAAAAAAGTTAAGTTTATTAGGGAAGATTATGCCTTTATTACAAACAACGTTTATTAATAGAAGCGTTTGATTACTTCAAAATTTTAGGCAACCCGGAAGGAATCGGGTTGTTAGCACCCTTCGCCACTGCCAAGAGGGGATTTGTGAAGTTACTCGAGCGCGGCAGATTTAATATACGGGGGGATACCTTATACCCTCTAGAGTAGAGTACCCCATTGACTATGAGCACGCCTAAGGCACCCCGTCAAAATATTTAGTAAAAAAATTGATTCTTTGAAATACTCGAGCGTGTCAGATTAAGGTTAATTATTAGCAGAAAAATGCACATTTCACTTCCAAACCGTCAGTCTTTGGAATTAACATCCCCTATGAAAACCTGACACGCGCCCGCCCGTATGGCCACTTCCACCATGCAAAGTGGCAGATTATCATACATTTATTATCAGTGGCTCGCTGGAGTATCAAATTATCAAAATCTGACGCGCTCGAATATTTCAAAGCCCCCATATGAAGTGCTCATATTCAATGGGGGTACTCTAGAGGTTATAAGGTATCCCCCCGTAATAATATTAATCTGCCGCGCTCGAGTAACTACAAAAGTCCCCTCTTGGGCTCCCCTACTATATACATTTAGTATGAAATCTGATTGAAATCTGATTCTGTTGTGTGACTTGCGCCTATTATCGGCGTCACAGTATCGGTAGGCCAAAGCGGAGATGGCGGGATGACCTAGACAAGTTTTCGAAGAGCGAGCAAAGTGCAGACAGGACGAGTTGGAATTCTTGGGGAGAGGCCTTTGAAAAACAGCGGTACATTACCGACTGGAAAAATAAATGTTCATCATTTCTGTTTTTGCGTAATGACAAGGAAAAAACTTTACACAAATGAATTGAGAAAATCATTCTGAATTGTTATTGTTGACACGGAAAATGTTATTATTTATATTTTATCCTTACTATAATATAATTCGGTTTCTTCCGCATCCGCGGAGACTGCAGCTGTCTCATAAGGATCTCCCCAAATCTATCGACGCGGAATCGGCTTTATGTCAACGCAATAAGAGCGAAAATAAGTCGATCAGAGGCTAAATTCAGGAACGGCCCAACACGGTTTGCGAGCGGTAATTCTATCGTTTGGGATAGGAATGGGTTGAGCTTGGGATGAGCCTTATTTTCCTATTAATTCGCTTACAAATAAATAAGGCTCATCCCAAACTCAGCCCAAACCTCTCGCAAACCAGTGATTTTTGGTGTTCCTGAATAGCAGTTCAAACCGAACCCAACCCAAACGATTGAATTACCACTACCAAACCCGCGAAGGCCCGTTCCTGAATTTAGCCCCAGGTCGATTCCGATCGACGTATTTTTCACTCTTATTGCGTTGACATAAAGATTTTCCGATCAACTGAAACTGATTCCGCGTCGATAGATTTAGATTGACCCTAAGTCACTGATGGGAGAAAGAGGCGTGTATATGTTTCTGGGGACCCCGAGCAAACTGAAATCGTAGGTGAGAGTCACTGTAGAATCATACGTGTAGCTATAGAACGCTGGTCGACCGAAGAAGGAACGCGATGGGTCATTCATGCCCCTAAATGTAATGCTTGAGTAATTATAATCACGGTAAAGCTTGACCAGTAATATATGACCATTGTCAAGAAGGCGCTATTATTCTCATTTGTGTGGTAATATTTCAGTATAGTCTGAAGAATGTGGATTGGCAACTCGTTATTTCGACTTAATTTTATTCACCGTAATCAAAATCAGAATCCAAATGGTGTCCATAGTGTAATGTTAATTCTACACGGGGTAACGCTGCGGGTGAGTAATTAAACCATGTCGTAGATGCAACAAGATGTCCCAGTTCGGGCGCCAATTGTAATGTTTATTCTACACGGGGTAGCGGGGTAGCGCCAACCACGTTGTAGGTGCAACAAGATGTATATATTTTTTTTCTAACAATTTCTTCCCCAGCTATCCCGCACTCTCCACACACATACATAGACCATATAGGCTTAAGCTTAAATCCTAACTCACAATATAATTCACAGGGACGTGAATGCAATTGGCCATGTAATCTGATATAACTAATGTAATCTAAACTAATATGAGCCAATTCCTGGGACCTGGGCTGTGAAACGGCCAAACCTGGCTGCAAGCCACTGTAGGCCACACTCGGACGGCGTCTCGTGCCCGACGTCCCAGCGTCGCCGACAGCCGCCACACTGCGCAGACCAACCTGCTTCACAACCACCAAGCCTCCTTGAAACGCTTCTACACGAAGCCACAACAGCCACACTCTCCGTGGAGGAAATGCGGACTTGCTTAGTCGCCTGGGTCGCGCTGTCGACTCTAACGAAGGTGCAAGATCTCGGACACCACAGCAAGTCCGCATTTCCTCCACGGTTGTGTTAAGACACTGCCTTGAGTGCGGCTGTTGAGGCTTCGTGTAGAAACGTTTTAAGGAGGCTTGGTGGTTGTGAAGCAGGTTGGTCGAACATCCAAATATCTTCACAAACTTTCACATTTATAATATTGTATAAATTAAGTGCTACGTGCGTATTCGTACCTAGATAATAAATAAACGGCCCATTTGTAGAGCATTAGTAACGCTACATTTGCATTTCAACGTTTGTGGTAATGCTAAGTCATTAATAATCTCGCGCCAAATAAAGTACATATTCACGTGTAGGTGTGATGTTTCTTTTAAGTAGCAATCGTTAATACTATGATTGTTACGTACATTTTTGTACAACTTTGAAAACACCAACCCGCTTTAATTTCATGTGCCATTTCTCCGATACCAACTTTACTATATTGCCTTCTGCAAACCATCATGACGAGCATAGTTGCGCCCATCTCATTTATATTATATGGTACCAAAGGCCTCTTCATGTTGGCTTCAGCCCCTTGAATGCCTTTCAAATGACCGGGTCCCCATGGACCCGTGATCGGAAATCCGTACCAACAATAATAATAATAATATTAGGGGACAATCTCACACAAATCGACCTAGTCCCAAACTAAGCAAAGCTTGTACCTACTATGGGAACTACACGACGATAAACATACTTATATAGATAAATAAATACTTAAATACATAGAAAACATCCATAACTCAGGAACAAATATTCGTGCTCATCACACAAATAAATGGCCTTACCGGGATTCGAACCCAGGACCTCTTGCTTCGTAGGCAGGGTCACTACCAACTAGGCTAAAGCGGTCGTTAAAGATAAATATAATTTTATTTGTAAAACATGAGTACTAATATACTAATATTAGCAGAGGGTCGTGGGTTTAAATCCCGGTTCGCACCTCTGTGTTTTTCGGAATTTATGTGCGAAATTACATTTCAAATTTACCATGAGCTTTATAATAGGAAACCTGCATACACCTGCGAAGAAATCAATGGTGTGTGTGAAGTTCCCAATCCGCATTGGGCCCGCGTGGGAACTACGGCCCAAGCTGACCTGCATCATCCCATCTTATACATTCCCATTGCAGGGCACAGGCATCCTCTCATAATGAAAGGGGTTGGGCTGTACCACCGATGTAGATCGGATTTTTTTTTTATATAAACACTGAACAAATTGTGATGAAATTGTGATGAAACCGCGGCAGATCCGTACTATGGCGACTGCCAATCCAGTCTATCATCCTTGGTACTACGATAATTTCACCTTAAATTAACCAGATGATACCTAGTGGTTTGACCTATTGCCTCACAAGCAGAAAATCGTGAGTTCGAACCCTGGCTCGCATCTCTGAGTTTGTCAAAATTTAAGTGCGAAATTATTATTTGAAATTTACCACGAGCTTTACGGTGAAAGAAAACATCGTGAGGAAACCTGGACACCTGAGAAGTAATTACTAATTAAATGGTGCATGTGAAGTTGCCCGCACTGGGCCCAAGTCGTTTCATTATGAGAGGAGGCCTGTGCCCTGCAGTGGGACGTATATAGGCTGGGATACTGGACAATTTTTTGTTCGAATGTACAGTCGAGCAAACTGAATCACGTACCAGGGTGGAACCTTTTCGTAACCAATTTCGCTATGATTTGTTTGGCAGATGTATGGGATGTCAACATGACATTAGTAGCACAAAGGTTCCACCCTGGTACGTGATTCGGTTTCCTTGACTGTACAGTCACGGAATGAAAAGGTTCGTCGCTTTTCGACTCTATGTCAACGAGTTAAGGTCGAAAAGTGACGAACCTTTTCATTCCGCTACTAATTTCACCGAGTTTTTACGGCATACAAGACGACTAACACGTAGCCGCTTTGACACAATCCGCTAAAACTAAAATAGAATTAGTATGTTTTCTCGCGTCGGCGCGGCAGCATTGGATTTATTCGCGTTAAAATAATTGTCCCAAGGTTATTGTACTGAAGTTTTTTCGAGTACGGATTAATTGGCCTATACTAGAATAATTTAAACTGTCGCATTCACAGACGTCGATTAGTTTTATCACTTTACACATTTAAATCGAAAACACACACTATTTACACTACTACACACACTACTACACACTAGTTATACTATTTTAATTTTAAGCCTTCCGGAAATGAAGATTTTTATTTCCCTGAAAATATTCTCACCAGCCCACTATTATTCCCTTTTTACCCCCCCCCCCCCCCTTTTATTCCCTCACGTTTAGGGCGCTCTGACACTATGGGGGCCTCACGCTCAAGGGGCCCTTACATTCAGAGAGTCTTCACGCTTTGGGGCCCTTACACTCAGGGGGCCTTCTCCCTTACGGGGCCTCACGTCGGTGGCCCTTAAGCTCAAAGGGCCCTCATGCGCAGGGAGCCCATAATAATAACCCAGTGAATGCCCACTACTTTAAATCGTAAATTAAACACAAATAGATTTATATTTTGGACTATGGCCCGTACTGCATAAAAAATACAAGCAAATCTCTAATAATTTACTTATACTTTATTATGCAATTCGACCAAGAAACCGTATTGTATACGCGCGGGCTCTTGCCTTCGCTTTCACTATCTCATTCTGTCACCATCTTATACCGTTTGGCAGAAAGAAATAGTGAATGCGAAAGCAAGCGTCCGCGCGTTAGTTAAGCGTGTGTTAACTATTCATGCCAGGGATTAAAATAAAAACAGGCAATCCTCAAAGAACTGAAGTCACCGACATAGCTCGAAGAATTGTCAGACTCAAATGGCAGTGGGCAAGCACATCGCTCGTAGAACTGATAGCCGATGGGACAAAAAGGTTCTCGAGTGGCGTCCGTGGACCGGCCTCCAACAAAATGGAGCGTCGACCTGGTTAAAACCCCTTCTACACGGTCGGGACCAACCGCCGACCATCGTGTCCTTGGTCGGGTTGATTGAAGCGCTCGCGTCGGCCGACAGCGTTCCATACGGTTGGGGCCGACCACGGACAATGCGCTCGCGACCAAGGCCATTGACATCAACCAAATATCGGTCGGGTCAACCGATTTCTACACTGTCCATTTTTAAATCTACCCGACCAAGGACACGATGGTCGGCGGTTGGTCCCGACCGTGGTTTAAGGTTGCGGGATCACGTTGGATGCGGATGGCGCGGGACCGATCCGTTGGGCAAGCATTGGGGAGGCCTATTTTCAGCTGAAATGATGATGAAGATGATGATGAGGCGGCAGTAGATTATAGGAAAATGTGCTAAAATTTATATCACTTTGGGAAACAAATAAAGGTGTACGTATATTATCCTCGTTCGGGTATACCCCGCACGTGGTGTGCTGTATACTGCTGTATACAACGGTCATGTTACGTCAGCCGATGCGAATGACTAACGTTTAAAAGTAGCGGCACTATATTTCAGCGTCAATCATTGTACAACTCTTGGTGGAAGCGCACGGTTTTTTGCGCCGTTCACGCGTGTATTGTTTTTATGAAGTGCGAGTGAAACGACGTGTCTGTGATAATTGTGATTACTGATAAGACTGTGGTGACCGGTGTTGAGGTATACCTTGACTTTGGCATAGTGTTTCAGGGGATCTTGGGTAACAATTGGTGATGCTAACATAGTTTCGAGGTTAGGATTGCCATTTCAAAATTTATAGAGTTGTATTGAAATGTTTGACGTTTTAGTCGCAAAGTTTGAATGAAAATCATACAGCCACAAAGCATGCGCGGGGGTTGCTTTTAGCTTGTTGTAATAATCATCATCATCATCTCCGGCTAATAAAATTTTTTTTTTTTGATGTTTCCGTGAAATAAGTACCTACCTATATATGTTGTTAGTTTGACTTAATTAATCGGTTACTTATTATAAATCTCTTAATAACGTCTTTTAATTAATTATTATATACAGCGTTTTTTTACTTTTTTCTTGTATTTTTTGTTGATAAATAAATTTATGAGTAGCAATAATATGCCTGTAGTAATTTAATAATAAATATTTACCGCATTATAATTTTAGACACTAGTGGGATTATTTAGTTTCCTAAAATCCATACATTCATCCATACAAACAAAGTTTATATGGATGAATGTATGGTTTTTTGTTACTATTTCACGCAAAACGGTTTGACGGAATCTGATGAAGGGCAAAATTAGTTTATAATGTGGATTAACTGCATATTTGTGAGGATAAATTGCATAGTTGGCTAGCGTTAAGCGAATTCTTTGTAGACAGAGTCACGGGCAATAGCTAATGTGTCATATACGACCGCTTTAGCCTAGTTGGTAGTGACCCTGCCTACGAAGCAAAAGGTCCTGGGTTCGAATCCCGGTAAGGGCATTTATTTGTGTGATGAGCACGAATATTTGTTCCTGAGTTATGGATGTTTTCTATGTATTTAAGTATGTATTTATCTATATAAGTATGTTTATCATCGTCTAGTACCCATAGTACAAGCTTTGCTTAGTTTGGGACTAGGTCGATTTGTGTAAGATTGTCCCCTAATATTTATTTATTTATATTATTTATTTATATAGGCACAATTCCGCCTGTTCGGTACCATTTTCAGGGTGATTATTCTGTTGTGTACAATTTCACTGCGTATGTTTTAAGAATTCCCGCGCAAACCTGACGTTTTTATTATCATCATCATAATTTCAAACGAAAAACGTCCACTGCTGAACATAGGCTTTCCCCAAGGCTCGCCAAACATATCGGCCCTGCGCCATCTGCACCCAACGCTTTCCAGCAACCTTAACCAGGTCGTCGCTCCACCTTGTTGGACGGCTACCTACACTGCGTCTTCCGGTCGGCGGACGCCACTTGAGAACCCTTCGGCCCCATCGGCCATCAGTTCTACGAGCGATGTGCCCTGCCCACTGCTACTTGAGTCTAGCGATTCTTCGAGCTATGCCTGTGACTTTAGTTCTTGCGCGGATTTCATCATGTCTAATGCGATCTTTATACAGGGTAATTTGTTAATCAGTGCACAAATTTTGATACGTGATTCAGTATCGTTGATAGATCACGATAATCTGTCATCAATCAAGATTTTTTTTTTAATTTTTGAAATTTGGGTTGTTCATCCAATAATTGGTCGAGTTACTATGAAAAACAAAAAAAATAGTTATTAACATTACAACGAAAAATACTGAAATTTGTTATTTTTAACCCCCGACACAAAAAGAGGGATGTTATAAGTTTGACCGCTATGTGTGTGTGTCTGTCTGTCTGTGACATTATAGCTTTTAAACGGGTGAACCGATTTGGATGCGGTTTTTTAAATAGAAAGCAGGTTTCTTGGCGATGGTTCTTAGATATGTTACATCAAAATCGGTTCAGCCGTTTCATAGTTATCAGCTCTTTTGTTAAGCTGCGGAAGGGATCTTAGACGCATAACGGGCATTGACTTAATGTCAAACATACGAGTGACATAATTGCGTTGGGGCTTTTTAACCTTTTCATCGCTCTGTCAAATACAACAGCTCTCACTCATACGCCATGACATCGGAATGTCAAACGCGAAGTTGAACCCTACAGAAATGCATGTAGGTAGATATCTCTCTGCACGCCATGACTGATATATAAGTCGTTGGCGTAGAACCTGCGGTGCTGATATATGTGTCGTTGGCGTCGAAAAGGTTATAATTTTTAATTTATAGTTATAACGACACTGAATCACATATTAAAATTTGTGCACTTATTAAAAAATTACCCTGTATACAGGGTTATTTGTAATTCACTAGCATCCTTTTAACCCTAAACTCCTACCACTTAAACAAATCTTTTTTGTTTTACGACTTTTGTCATAACTTTATATTTTTGGTGTAATAACATTTTGAAAATTTGAGATTACCTGTATTTTTACGATACTCTGTGCCGTGTATGGAAAAAAATGTACTCCATTTTAACAAAAAACATTTGTTTAAGTGGTAGGAGTTTAGAGTTAAAAGGATGCTAGTGAATTACAAATAACCCTGTATAGCCGTTGAATTTTTGGAATTTTTTTAAATGTAATCCCGCTAGAATATTGGTGCAAAAAGTAGCACATAGATTATTTTAGAGATTATAATATCTTATCTACATTTCAAATTTCATCCAAACTCGTTCAGTTTTTAATGTGACGGTCCTAAATAGTGAAGAAATAAGTCGCACCGAATGGAAGGTTTTTGTAAAACGATACAGTGCGCTCGCTGTAAAATAAAAATTCATTGAAATCCCATGCAAACAATAGCTCATTTCTTTGAGGGGGTACCAAATGCACTCACACATTGGTAGGATTTGTTTGTTTGTAGACCTAGATTGGTAGACCATATTTTTGGCCGACTGTACCTAAAAGTAATAAAAGCAATCAGTATGTCGAAGTAGTCAATATTGGTTATATATTATGTTATCTTGTCATGTTTTTACTAAGACTATCCTGAAAACACACTAAGAAAACAGTTTTGCAGTCTCTTTGAAAAACTGTACTATTGTAAAAGACAAATAAATTATTTCATTCATTCAAGGCTGCAAGGGTGATGATGATGATGACTATGGGTGTCTAATTTATTTATTTATTTCTTCGCCTACAACTATTTTTACAGGTATTAACCTAATACAATAGTGTAACTAATTCTATTACAATACAATTACATTACATATCTAATTGCTAAGCTACGGAATGCATTTTTTTTTATGTTAGAGAGGCCAGACAAAGGAACTAATGGGTCACCTGATGTTAAATGATCACCACTGTCCATAGACACCCGCAGCGCTTTACGCGATGCCAGTGCGTTGTCAGCCCTAAGGAAAAAGGAGAGGGAATAGGGGAGGGGAGAGGTATTGGGCCCCCGGCGCTCTCACTGACCACAGATACGGCATAAATAGAACTATACGTATACACAGACGTTTGCATGAAAATGACACACTGACTTACCTACATGTAGGTGTACAATATTTCATTGACAATTTATTTTTCGTTTGCAGGAAAAATACGAATAAAATAAAAGTAGTAAATTGCAGTTGCAAAGCAGGAAAATGGTAAGCTTATGTCATTTTTATCACTTTGCTCTGGGACAGATGGTTACACGTACAATTTCTGTTATTTTATGTTATTTTATGTTTTAGGTTGACGGAAAGAAGCCACCAGAAGTATTTAGCCTATTAAGTCCAAATGATGTAAACGGGTCTCAGTAAGTATAAAATTTAGGGTTCTCTATCGTTTGCTCGATTTCATATGTTTTCATTTGTTATAATATAATTATAAATTAGGTAATCTATTTCCGTAACAGCATTTTACCTAACTTAACCTTTCTATAAGATAATATTTCAAAAAATCCTGGAAAAAGCACGCTTTTAAAATTTTATGGCAAACGATTGTAATGACAAATGAAATTATGGGAAACAAAGCTATTTGGAAATTCAGGAATGCTTCTTTCTATAAAAAACTTCAGTTAGGATTATTACCACTTTTATACAAAAAAAACCGCACCCAAATTGGTTTCACCCGTTTAAGAGCTATGGTGCCACAGATAAACACACAGACAGACAGCGGTCTAACTTATAACACCCTTCTTTTTGTGTCGGGGGTTAAAAATAAAAAAATATATATTGTTGCAGACTAAAAATTCAAGATATCGAAGGCGCACCCCTAACGAATTCTAAAGAGTTTGACCCATTCAGCGAAAGGGACACAGAAAATGCAACCAGGTACGTAAGCAGGTTGAGCATACTTAACAAATGGAATAATTATCTTTGCTCCTCTGAAAAGTGGTAAGGTTAAGTCATGCAATACTTAAAGAAGATGCAGAATAAATTTTTAACATAGAAATAACACCTGAAGTCGCCTCAGTGAAGTATTGAGGATGATACGTCACTCAGATGGCGATGGAGGGAGAGGGCTATGCTTGGAGTTCCTCTGCGGGATAGCATTAGAAATTATGAAATCCGCGCAAGAACTAAAGTCACGGATATACCTCGAAGAATCGCCAGACTCAAGTGGCAGTGGGCAGGGCACATCGCTCGTAGAACTGATGGCCGATGGGGCAAAAAGGTTCTCAAGTGGCTCCGCGGACCGGAAGACGCAGTGCAGTTAGGCCTCCAACAAGATCGAGCGACGACCTGGTATAGGTGGCGGGAACGCATTGGATACGGATGACGCAGGGCCGATCTGTTTGGCGAGCCTTGAGGGAGGCCTATGTTCAGCAGTGGACGTCCTACGGCTGAAATTATGATGTGATGTTATTTCAAAAGTATATGATTAAATATACAGTCGGTTAACTTTACCCAGACCTTGACATTGATGGAATATTCTGAAGTAATCTCAGCTTTGATAAAGTACAACCACGCATTGTTCTTTGATTGATGTGATTGACTTATAATTATTTTTATTACTTTTAGTGATTGCCAAACGCTGATACACTTACTGAAATCTACACTAGGTAGCGGAATTATGACAATGCCCTACGCCTTTAGAAATATTGGAATAATAGGCGGTATAATTGGAGGGTTCTTCGTAGCAGCTCTATGCACTCACACATCCTATGTCTTGGTAAGTTAGTGATTATTTCACTACATTTTGTATTTATTTTTTACTAGCTGTTGCTCGTGACTTCGTCCGCTAAGAATAGTAGCCTACGACCTATTCTCAGACCTGAATATAGAGAAAAAAAAAAATCATAAAAATCGGTCGAGCCGTTTCGGAGGAGTTCGATAACAAACACGAGTTTTTTATATATTACTTATATTAGATGGATAATATAATTTGTATGGACTCTCGTCCACCGTGACACGAGTTTTTTATGTATTAGATAGATAATATAATTTATATGGACACTGGTCTAGGCGGCTCGTGCTTTCGGTTTGCTAGACAATTCTATTGTCATCTATATACATATAATAAATCTGTAACAAGTCGGTGTCTGTACATTGAAGATATTTGAGAAAAACTGTCACTGTGGCTATTTATTAGCGCAATAGAACCCAAAACAATGATTTTTAGAATAATTGTCTGTTTGTCTGTGCGTTTGTGCGCGCTAATCTCAGAAACGGCTTAACCTAGAAGGATGCGGTTTTCACTGATTTGTTGGTATTTTCTTGGATTATTTATTTATATCGAGGAACTAAGGAGAGCCATAATTGATGAAAAAGCAAATTGGATAAAAAAATAAGCTGCCCAAATTACTAATTCCACGCGGACGGAGTCGCGGGCAAAAGCTAGTTATTAAAATATAGTTATAATTATGCACCTGATGGTGTGTCCATACATGGTATCCCGTTTATTTACGCTGTGCATCATGTTATTTTTTATATCCGTTAAATTTAAGTGAAGTTTCTTCATGTCAAATAAAGCTAATTTTTCTAACGCACTACAACTTGGACCATATAAAAGATATTGACTATTTTTAATGACCAGACATAGGAATCCGCGGGGCAAATTTTGTTGACAGTTAGGGACTTCCTATATCGACAAATTAAATTATCGGTGCTCGTTCTATATACTAGTGATCGCCCCCAACATTGTGTGTTTTTTGTTCTATTGCTCAACATAGCATATTTTAAATAATCGCTAGGTAATTTAAAGGTAGGGCGTAATACCTATTGCGCTACAAAATAGTTAATATTATCACAACCTCTTTAGATAATTAAATAGAAGACCTACTTAGACACTCACTATAAAACAATATATACTTGTCAATGTCGTCGGACAGTGTCATTTGTAAAGACGTTATATTACATATTTGTATTTTATATTTACGAGTGAAAATAAATATAAATTATTGAGTTATTATTATTTATTTTTTTACTCTTAATAAAAACATATTTTTACAAACAAACCATTGAGTGATCACTAGTATATAGAACTAGCATCGATAGTTGAGTTTATCGATATGGGAACTCCCTACTTGTCAAACAGTTTTGCCCCGCGGATTCCTATGTCTGTTAATGACCAATATTTCCTTTTTAAATTTCGCGTAATCTCTTTGCCTTTGATGTGACGTCAATGTAACTTCACTATTAAGTAAAGTCACAGTAATTAGTGCGCATGGCTCCTACGTTTTAGTTAATGTCGAACCATTTGATTTATTGACTCATCGTAGAACGTTTTCACAGTAAGCAAAATAATGATTGTCCTTGTCAAGCAATGCGGATGTCACTGTGACATTTTCTGTGAAAAATTTCTACAGTGCATCACGATCCAGTTGAATTCAAAATCACCAGGCATGTGGTCGTCGTGGGGAGGCCAGGGGGTCGTGTTTTACGAGCCTGGTGATTTCACTATCTGATATTATGGAAATTCGGTTTTGAATGGAACATGGTCTAATTGAAAACAAGCTTCTTTGGCAATCCGATATAGAGAAAAACACGGTGACAGGAAAGTCTGGTATTCTGGGGAATTTGGTATTTTAGAAAAAGGGTAAGTCGGCAGTCTAGTATTGTGCAATTCTGATATTAAAGGAACGAGCGGGTTCGACTGTACATTGATTCATTTTAAGTATTTAATTATTATGTATGGAAAACGTAAAATATTTTTTCGGTTGGAACAAAAAACGTTTCACTAGGTAGTTTCTGTGAGCGTACCAAGTCATAATATTGAAGTGAACGGAAATCAGAAAAAAAAATGGTTACATGGTAACTGTTAGATTGTAACATTCAACCAACACCCGCAAATAGGGAAGTCCATGTTAAAGAAGATGTTCGTGCATAACTGTCGCTTGGTAACCATATAAATAGCCACTACGGTCTAAACAATGAAAAGAATTTTATTAACTAATTGTACCGGCGCATGATCATGTCGGGCAACGCTAAGTGCCACGAGTTATCTCCATACCAATAAATTATAGCAATTTATATGGCTATGTTTAAAACGTAGTACAACCATCAATTGATGCTAAACGCTTAGAACAAATGCTAAATTGATTTTTCAAATTGTATTCAAACATCGACCGGTATCGTTAGGAGCGTGCTAATTAGTGTTTTTATTGTTTTCAGATTGATTGCGCACACGTACTTTACAATAGAACACATAAAACGAAAATGGACTACGCCGATGTGGCAGAAGCCGCATTTGCAACAGGGCCCAAATGGAGTAGGAAATTTTCAAAGTTTGCACGATATTTCGTGCTAATATGGTTGTTCTCTGTATACTTCGGCGCTTGCTCGACTGACAACCTACTCATTGCTACTAATTACGGTCAAGTCATCAATTATTTCATGAAACACGACTCCTTGGTAATTGCGAACAGTTCTGGAGGGCCCCCTTTAATCAACGAAACGGTTGCTGCTGAGCTCGCCTTGCCTCCCGAAGAGTCTTTACAGAGGATCATCATGAGCTGTCTAATGTTACCTATAATTCTCTTCGTATGGGTACCAGATTTAAAGTACTTAGCACCGATTTCTTCGGTGGCCAACGTTTTTATGGCTACCGTTATAGGGATAACCGCGTATTTTCTTGTCCAGAACCAGGAACCTATGAGCAACCTATCCCTTTTTAAACCCATATCAATGGCAACCCCTCAATTCTTTAGCATGACCTTATTTGCCATGGGCAATATCGGGGTGATAATGCCTCTTGAAAACAGCATGAGGACGCCTCGAAATCTTTTGGGTACCTGCGGTGTGCTCAACCGAGGAATGTTCAGCATCACCTTCGTCTACCTCCTCTTCGGTGTTTTAGGTTACATGAAATATGGAAGTGCTGCGCACACAATTATAACAACAAATTTACCAGTCGATCATATAGCAGCTCAAGTCGTAAAAGTGCTTATTGGGTCAACTGTTCTTTTTACGTTCAGCCTCCAATTTTATGTGTGCCGTGACATGTTTTGGAAAAGGGTCAAAAAATATTTCCCTAACAGGCCGCTTTTATCAGAGTACATCGTAAGGGCGCTTTTGGTGATAGCATGCGTCTCATTGGCCATTGCTTTGCCGAAGATCGGTCCATTAGTAGAACTTTTAGGTGCACTTGGTTTCTCGGTGCTTGGTATTCTTGGACCTGTGATCATTGAAGTGATGACATACTGGGACATAGGGTTCGGACGGTACAACTGGAGGCTTTACAAGAACATTTTTATCCTGTTAGTTGGTAGTTTATTCCTCGTTTTTGGTAGCTACTCTGCTATGATTCAGATCCTCCAAAGCTATTTTAATCTGTCAATATAAGTGCTCAAGATGACTGAAGAAAGTATGTTTCAGGGTGGTTTTAGCTTTAAAGAGTATGTACACTGTACATACAGTTAAGATCAGTCCCAAATGGGCACTGTATTGCGTCTATTGGTGTGTAGTGGGTAATTTCAGGACAGGCAGCACCAGCGCTGTCTACCTCAGCTGCGCGCCACGGACTCCTAGGTAGTGGTTCGGCGTCAGTCTATCCGTCATGGTACTTAGTGCACACAGTAATGGCCAACCCCAGATGGCTATTGTACAGCGTCTGTTAGCGTGCAGTGGGTCAATGCCAGGGTAGGCAGCCATTAGCAGGCAGTTCGTAGCTGCACCTACAGGCATCTACCACCATCAATAGTAGGGTAGTTACCACCAGCGCTCTCAACCTCACCACAGACTGCGCCCGAGTGGTACGGCGTCAACTTAACCGTTATGGTACTTATTGTTAGTATCGAACTGGAGTATTACTTAATGGGTTCGAGCTGATGGTTGCTAAAATATTGTTTTATTCGATTTTGGATAAATTAAACCGTAAGCTCTGCCCGTCACTGAATCTCAGAAGCAAGCGTCTCAAAGTAAACTGAAGAGCAATAATAATTTAAGTCAAAGACAATAAATATTTATATGTTTTCAACAGTTTTTCATTTATTAACCTCTAGACCAATGGTTATTGTCTGTCATCTTTGGCAGGGAGGAAAACCTCTTTCTTTTATCATATTTTTAACCGACTTCAAAAAAAAGAGGAGGTTCTCAATTCGTTTGTATGTTTTTTTTTTTTTTGTATGTTTGTTACGCGATTACTCCCTCAATTGTAAAACGATTCTCAAAATTCTTTTTTTGTTTGAAAGAGTATACTCCTGAGGTGGTCCCATTGGCACCAAGTCACGATCTGATTATGGGATCCTACAGAAATCAAGGGCAACCTTCAAATTTTATAGGCAAACTTATGGTGATTTTAGCATTTTTAGTATCAAATGAAGTATTTGCATTCAGAAAGTATCATTTGGTAAACTGGACCTGATGAAGAAGACAGCACATGGCCAACGGAACTCCTCAACGGGTCAAATCTTGCAAATTAAATTTGACCCACTTCCCGGTTTCCAATTGAGCTGAATTTTTGCACGCATGTGTAAATTGGATGACAATGCAATATTATTATGACATGGAGCTGATCTGATGATGGAGCTGGAAGGTGGCCATAGAAACTCGGTAATAAAACGATACGACCGCATTGAGTTTGGGCTCATTTGAGATGTTTTGACGAGTACTTTGATCCTAATGAAAGATACTGTAAAACCACCTCCAGTTTAACTTGGTTACGTTAGTTAAACGGGAGTTACCTTGAGTCCCTCAAAGCGGAAATAGAAGCCTGGTCTTGGAGGGGGGGCTCGGGGGGCAGTGCCCCCCACAGTAAAAAAGACTTCGAAACCATCCCAAGTTTAACCTGATTAGGTTCGTTAGTTAACTTGCGTCCCTCAGAGCGGAAACAGAAGCGGGGTTTCGTCTACTGGCTACGCCTTCGCATGTTTTTTAATACCAAAACAACAAAAGTCAAAAATAAAAATTTTTAAATTAAAAAATAGAACCGCCCTCAAAATACACCCAAAAAATATGAAAAAAAAAAATTTAACCGATTATAATGAGCATGAAAATATCTTTCTTCTAATCTGTTTGAAGTCGGGCCTCAGCTCGAACCAGCAGGAGTGGACCTAGTAATTAAATAAATATTTCACACAATTCACACCAATCGACCTAGTCTCAAAGTAAGCAATGCTTGTGTTAACATACTTAAGTATATAGATAGATACATACTTAAATACATATTAAACACCCAATACCCGAGAACAAGCATACATAGATATATCTGCCCCGACGCTTATGCTTCTTATACTTATGCTGCACAAGCTTTATAGTAGTAATTTAACTTACCTACATAAAAAATGTACCTACCTACTATCTATTGGGAATCTATCACTCCTGCTTGCTCGTGCTGATGCCCGACTTCAAACAGATTAGTAGAAAGATATTTTCATGCTCATTATAATCGGTTAAATTTTTTTTTTCATATTTTTTGGGTGTATTTGAAGGCGGTTCTATTTTTTTATTTAAAATTTTTTATATCATAAGCAGGTCCCGGTTTCACCACACTGACAGATACGACTATTTACATAGTATTATTATCGTGACTACTACTTTCACGGAGTGCCTTTTGAAAATACGTACCTATAATGATAATGATAAGATAACCACGCTACAATTGGAACACAAGCCTGCCATAGCTTTGATCTCAGGTCAAGATTTACGAACAAGACTTCAAAATATTGAAACAAAATGCGTCATTTGTATAGAAGCAATGCCATCAAGGTGGAGCGAATTTTTTATTTTGAATGCTGAAAAGAAGTTGTATTTTGTTTAAAAAAACATTTGTATCGAATTTTAGCCCTCTACTGTCTTTTAAAGATTTGAAAATCGTTAAGTAAAAAGAATTAGAAATCCATAAAATAATGTGTTTTACTTTAAATGATGTTGTCATCTTATTAGAAATATAACTTAGTTTAAGTGACATACAGACAGAGAACCAAAGTTATCGACATAGCCCACCGTATTAGCACGCTGAAGTGGCAATGGGCAGGCCATAAAACCCGAAGAACCGATAACCGTTGGGGTAGACGAGTTCTTGAGTGGAGACCGCGGATCGGCAAACGTAGCGTGGGACGTCCTCAGACTCGGTGGAGCGATGATCTTCGCAAGGCTGCTGGCAAGAGCTGGATGAGAGTGGCCGAGGATCGCGCTCAGTGGCGTGCCATGGGAGAGGCCTATGTCCAGCAGTGGACGAAGATAGGCTGATGATGATGATGATGAAGTAACATACTGAACATACCAAAATTTTAAATTAAACCGACTGTCAAAACTACCAATTTTCTTATATTAGATGTGATTTATAATACGAAACTGTTAGTACCTGTTGATATAATTTTTGATTAAATTTGACTTGTAATGTAACCCTTTGTAAAATAATAAATAATTATTTAAAAAAATGATTCAAAAATCAAATTTTTGAGCTAAGGTAGAGGGCTAAAACATACATCGAAAAAATACAGTTAAAATATTGTATGTAAGTAACTTAGTACATATATACGCAAGTTTTTAGAGGTATTCAAGACCGATAGCACAACTTTTTTTTTCACAATACATAAACGCTCCACCCTAATTTCCATGGAAAATCATTTTTAAAACAGTAACCTGTCACCTGTCACTCTGAATGAAATCGTCACAGATAAAGTCGCGGGCAGCGCTTAGTGAATCATACCTCATGAGAGCATGAAATGCTTATCGTAATATTTAATTACGAAATCTTTTAAGTTGGTCAAGTGCTGATATGTCGCATTTCTGTAGCTATGACCGACGAGACTCGTGTTGAGGCCTTGCTGCGTCAAGCGAAAATATTGCTTGTCATATCATCAAGCCAGGTAGGGATCATCATCATCATCATCATGTCAGTCGAAAGACGTCCACTGCTGAACATAGGCCTCCCCAGGGCTCGCCAAACAGATCGGTCCCGTGCCCTCCGCATCCAACGCGATCCCGCAACCTTAACCAGGTCGTCGCTCCATCTTGTTGGAGGCCTACCTACACTGCGTATCATATCATTACCATCATCCCAGCTTATGTACACACCATTTAATTTAATCGCAAGAGTGCGCAGGTTGCCCTTCGCCGTAAAGCGCATCATCATCATAATTTCAACCGTAGGACGTCCACTGCTGGACATAGGCCTCCATCATTGATACCCAATCATTACGGTTGGAAGCTGCTTGCATCCACCTCGGACCTGCGGCCTTTACCAAATCGTCCGTCCATCTCAATTGTCCATTGAACTGCAGGAGCTGTTAAAAATGTTGAATGATCACAGTGTACCAGATGACAATAATCCCTTAAATATTAATAATAGCTTAAACAATAAAAGTAAGAAATTTATCCTAGGCTTCTCTTTTTCTGAATTTAATACCTTCTACCAGAATTTGTTTCTATGACTGTCTTGCTTTCCCGAAATTTCGTCGAAACTAACTTATGGCTTACAATACCTCAAAATTTGGTGGATTGTGTATCTCTTTATTGGTTAATTTAGCGTTTTTATTTTCTTAATTTTTTGTTATTTTGCTTTATTTTTTATTATTATTGTTTTTTATTTTTTAATCTAACCATATTTTATAGTGAACATCGATTGCTCTCTTCGAACCATGACGCTACTGTGTAACTAGCCCTAACACAGACTTCGGTCTTTTTGGGCTGTTACTGCACACTAGTCTTTAGGGGCTTATCTGGATCGGTAACAAATCTTAATACTAGTGGAATATTAGCTGTACGAGTGTTGTTTAATAAATAAATAAAATAAATAAATCTCGTTGGTGGACGTCCCACGCTACGCTTGTTCGTCCGTCCGAAAAGCGCGAGGTACAAATGTAATTTTATTTTTATTTTTATTTATTCAAGAAACAAACAGTCGTTTACAAAAAATTTCTTTATATCTAATGCTTATAAATAGACCTGGAGTTTCCTTAAAGTACATACGGTATGTGTACTAATAAAATTACATTGTAAAAGAATAATTTTGAACATAAATAGTTGTAATATTCCAAAAACAAGAAAACTAAACATGAAAGTAGAAAAATGATAGTGGCTACCAGAAAACTTTTTTATAGCGGAAATATTGCAATTGAACGGGTCAATATTTTTTCACCTCACTAGCTCGGAAAGCCCTTTTTGTTTGTTTGACATCTATTGAGAAAATCGCTTTTTATCCACATGTGAAGAAAGAGTTTTGACATTTGAGGGCAGCTTAAGTGATATTTGACAGCTAACAAAACGTAAAACGTTAAAAGTGCTGAATTTTTAAAATCACAATTAATGAATTAACACTAAATACAGTCTTACAACTTTATTTTAATTCATAAATATCAGCATTCAATATTAACCTTCATTCTTGTTGTAAAAACGGAAACGGTTGAAATGTTATGACAGTCCAAGTAAGTCGATGTGCGAACAAAACGCATCCGAAATAATAAAAAAAAAACTTAAGTCAAAACTTTTCAATTAAATATTCGCATGTTTTTCTAATTATTTTCCTCGCTGTAGTGAGGTGAAAAGTTTTGTGTTATACACGGGTGAAAAGTTATTTTACGTCTCGTGTGTTGAAACACTCACTATCGAAAGGATTCTATTTTTGAACCACTCGCTTCGCTCGTGGTCAATCATAGAATCCTTTCGATAGCTCTTGTTACAAATGAACACTCGCTGGTAAAATACAACTTTCCCCCCTTGTATAACAAATAACTATTAAGTTTTTCATTGTCATTGAATAACGCCTCAAGAAAGTGTTGTGCATAACGCGTTCTATACTGGGGGATTGAAAACAATTTTTTTTTCCGACACTGGCGCTGACGTTTATTGGGGACTCTTAAATGAATTTGATGAAGTAGGGAGGGGGAATTTAAAATATTATTCAAAATTTTATAGAACAGAACTGAGTCTTTTTCGTATATAAGTATAAATTCTGAAAAATTCAGAGGAGCGAGTCCGGGCTTGAACCCAGGACCTGCTTGGTTAATACAGCTGTATTAAGAAAAAAAAAAATTTTTTTTTTATGGTATAGGGGCAAACGAGCAGACGGAACGCCTGATGGTAAACGATTACCGTCGCTCATGGACACCTGCGACACAAGAAGAGTCACAAATGCGTTGCCAGCCTTTTAGGTACGCTCTTTTTTACCCGACTGCGAAGAAGGAAGGGTTATGTGTTTGACCCGTATGTATGTATGTATGTATGTATGTATGTATGTATGTATGTATGTCCATTCCTATGTCCTCTCGTAACTACACAGCGGTTGAACCAATTTTGATAAATGATACGTCATTGGATTCGTCTTGATAACGCGAGTAACACTGGATACATGAAATTCTTGAAAAATCAAAATGGCGGATTTTTGGCGCCAAATTGTGAGTCTTGAAAAAAATTTTTTTATCAAACCTATCGAGTAGGGTATCAAAATAAAGGGATTTTAAAAGAGATTACAAAAATATATTCAAGTCATGTGTTTAAATTTAATTTGGAATAGTAAATTGGCAATCAATGCATTTAAACGACGACGTACCTACCTACTTACTAAGATACCTTTGAGCAATAATTTTCTCTATGAAACCCATGTGGAATATTAAGTACCTACATATTTCAAAATTGGTTTTGAACTTTAACTAAATAGCAACGGATTCCTAATTTAAATACTCAATAATTTATGTGGGTCTCAGGAGGTTACACTAAAAAGCAAGAAATAAAAAAAGTAATTAAAAAAACTAAAAACCCGCCTGAAATATAGATGCACAGAAAAAACCCCAGAAAAAAAAAAAAAAAAAACGGGTGCGGTGTAAATAAAATAATAAATTAAAAAATCAAAAACCCGCCTGCAGAAATACTGAAAAGGTGGAAACAAGATAAATGTTCAATATCAATAAAACGAATTTAAAACAAGTCAATGGCAGTCTTTCAAAATTTAATACAACGATAAAATGCAGTCGGAGGCATGGGAGTCAGTGGCTGCATGGGATTTAATGTCACTTCATGCATGCCTCCGACTGCATTTTATCGTTGTACTTATTAAATTTTGAAAGACTGCCATCGACGTGTTTTAAATTCGTTTTATTGATATTGAACATTTATCTTGTTTCCACCTTTTCAGTATTTCTGCAGGCGGGTTTTTGATTTTTTAATTTTTTGAAAGCTTGAAGGCCGTTAGTGTGGCCGTTTCTTAAAATTTGGGTTTATGGAAAAAAAATCATAATTGGTTCTTGTCCATTACTGGTGCTGTTACCCTAATGTATTCAAAAAGATTGAAAAACACTGATTTAAACCAACACCCAGCTTTCAGGCCTAGGCAATACTATCTACTATACTATCAAAACGACATGTTTTTCTGCGACTCGATGTCGCGCCGCCGCGCCAAGTGCCACTCGACCGACTTCCAGCGAACCGTGTCGTACAATTTCACGAGAAATAAAATAATCTTGTTTAAAGTCATACCAGCGGGCAGCGGGGCGGGCAGCGGAGCGGGCGGCGGAGCGGTGAGCGTGCTTTCTGTGCATTGCGCGGCAGACACGCTCGCCGCGCAGTGGATAACATAACGGGGCTCCCATACAAAAAATGTGTTCACCCGTCATGCGCGAGCCCGACTCACACTTGGCCGGTTAGATGCTTGAAATATCCGCAAAATATTTAGTTATATATTCACTAAATATTCTGTGGATATTTCAAGCTTCTACCTGTTGACGTTATCAAAATCGAGCAAGAACGAGCAAAAAAAATCACGTTTATTGTATGGGAGCCCCCTTAAATATTTATTTTATTCTGGTTTTTAGTAGGTATTTGTTGTTATAGCGGCAACCGAAATACATCATCTGTGAAAATTTCAACTGTCTAGCTGTCACGGTTCGTGAGATACAGCCTGGTGACAGACGGACAGACGGACGGACAGCGGAGCCTCAGTAATAGGGGACCCTAAAAAATAAAAAAAATACTTATTATTAAAAATTAAAGGCATGTCTCCCATGTGGATGTTGTAGTTCCAGTGCCTCACCACAGGGCAATCAAACTTAAGCAGTAGGTACTGCGCTTAGGAGGCCGCTGGCACTACCTCGCACTCTGTTTAATAATGAGATCCATTTCCGCACCATTGCCTTAAATCCATCCGTTATAGCATCTATTCAAATTATTTATTTCAAGTAATCAAACAACTCATATTCAAAAATAAAATAATTAAAACATGCCTGAGGCACTGTACCAGAGAGGCTGTCCCAACAGCATCCTGAACGCGTTATTATACTGAACACGTATCCTGTTCATAGACTTTTGAGAGTAGCTGGTCCACAGGCTGCAGATGTAGGTAATAATGTACCCAGTGTCACTCGTTTTATCAAGACGAATCCAATGACGTGCTATTTATCAAAATCGGTTCAGCCGTTGAGCAGTTACGAGAGGACATAGGAATGGACATACATACATACATACGAGTCAAACACATAACCCGCGCAGTCGGGTAAAAAGACTGGCAGTATGACTTAAAAAGAGTAATTTTAACATGACGTGAGTATTACGTGATGTTATTTTTATCATCATCATAATTTCAGCCGTAGGTCGTCCACTGCTGGACATAGGCCCTCTTCATTGATACCGATACTCAATCATTAAGGTTGGAAGCGGCTTGTATCCACCTTGAACCTGCAGCTTTTACCAAATTGTGCGTCCAGATGGACGACGATGAGACGACAAGATCGTTGGTGGACGTCCCACGCTGTACTTGCCAGTCCGTGGTCTCCATTCGAGAACTATTCTGCCCCAACGGCCATCTGTTCTGCATGCTATATGGCCTGCCGATTGCCACTTCAACGAGCTAATCCGTTTGGCTACGTCGGTGATGTTTGTGTGTTTTATTATATTCAGAGAAAATATTTGATTGTGTTGGCTTATGCTTCAATTCTACGAGCGATGTGCTCCGCCCACCGTCACTTGAGTCTGGCGATTCGTCGATTTCATAATTTGTAATGCGATCCCGCAGAGAAACTTCGAGCATAGCCCTCTCCATTGCGCTCTGAGTGACTTTGAGCTTTCTTATGAGGCTCAACGTTAGCGGCCACGTCCGACGGCCGATGGGGCCGAAAGGTTCTCGAGTGACGCCCACGGACCGGAAGACGTAAATGTAGGTAGATAGGCTTCCAACAAGGTGGAGCCAAGACCTGGTTTTCGAGCAGCACCGGTCTGTTTGGCAAGCCTTGGGAAGCCCTGTATTCAGCAGTGTACGTCTTTCGGCTGAAATGATGATTATGATGATGATGTTGGTTTGTCCCGTTTTAATTCAAATGCTAGATGGTATAGTTAACACGGGAAAAGACAAAGTGTCACTTAAAGCCCTCCGTCGATTTCCGAGTATCTATAAAATAACTATGTAGTAGGTTTCAGGAGCACCATATTTGTATCTTAACTAAGTGAATAGTTCAAAGGTAAGTTAATACGTCAAAGGGATGATTCCTGTTAACCCTTAGAGGTGTTGAACCGTGAAAGGTAAATGGAACTTATTGAACTGGCAATGTTGCTAATAGCCCAAACAGATGTGGAATCACTGAATCGGAGGAATTAGTGGGTAATGAAAATGTGTATTCTTTGTGTTAGACATGTGGTATACAAGTCAGGTATGAAGTATCTTTTTTATTTATTTTTCAACTTCATTTTTTATTACTTTTACGGTCATCCTATGAAACCATATATTTCAAACTAAATACAAACTGAAATATAGATGCTTGTATTTAGTTTGAAATATATGGTTTCATGGGATGACCGTAAAAGTAATAAAAAATGAAGTTGAAAAATAAATAAAAAAGATACTTCATACCTGACTTGTTTAAAGTTGCACAGTAGCGCCATCTCTTGGTCCAGGTGAGCGGTTAGTTCCGAAGGAGTGTTAAAGTCTCTCGGTAGAGGGCATAACATAGATGAGCGCTTTATCACTGCATAAAGTGATTATAACAGACTGAAATGTACGATGTATGGGAAAGATTCGTCGCTAACCTCTAGACCAGTGATGGTGTAGGGGTAAGCACGCAGCACGGAACGCTGAGGACCTGGGTTCGATTCCCAGCATTGGTCTTTTTTCTGGGGTTTTTTCTGTGCATCTATATTTCAGTTTGTATTTAGTTTGAAATACAAGTGGTATAGGTAAACAAAAAATAAATTGTGCCCCCTTTTTGCACGTTTTACGCAGTAAAATCGTATTGACAGATATTATGATGGTAATGATATTGGGATGATTGTTAGTCTATCACGCAAGATAGGCACGGATTTGGATGGAACTTGGCGTACTAGACAAAGTTCTGGATTGAGACATGATATACTTAATATCCAGGTGATGCGTTCCACTGAAATGATAACTTAACTTTAAACTCCCTCCGTGCTGCCAAGCCGTAGTTTCATTTGCACCATTGCCTAGCACCAATACAGTAGGTACATGCGACACCACAAGCCAATGGTGCAAACGAAAGTACGGCCCTATTACGTAGCACTATTACTCTTTCATCCTGCAACTCCTCAATATCTTCAAGAGCGTTTTAAGTTCTTGTCCTGTATTTGCTCTGCACAAAATTTTCTTCTTACTGTTCCTCCTTCTTCCTCCAAATTCTATCATAACTCCTTCACTATGAATGCCATTTGTCTTTGGAATTCTATTCCTTTGGCGCTAAGGCAAGCCAAATCCCTTCCCATTTTTAAAAACCTCCTCAAGACTCACTTTTTGTCACTAACATAATCCTCAGTCTATGATCCTTCTCTATTCTTTTTGTTTATTTATATTGTTTCTTTAATTTCCTTTTTAAATCCCTTGTCTCTCATGCCCCTTTTTGACTTTTTTCCATTGATATTTTGTATTTAGTATGTAGTGTATAAGTTTTATATTTATTGTATTTGTTTATTAATATAATTTATGTTATATTTGTATTGTTTTTAATTTAGCATTAAACATTAGTCTGTTCATATTTATTAATTTCTGAGTTGTCTGGAAGAGATCGCTTTGTAGCGGCAAGTCCGCCTATTGTCTGCCTGCATTTTTATTTTTGTAATGTCACTGTACTGTTTTTGATATTCAATAAAGAATATATTTGTATTGTGTTGTATTGTAATTTCTTAAAGCTCTTGCATAATTCTTATAGAATATAATCAATGGAAAAGAGGATCTCCTATTTCAATTCGGTTAAGAAATAATTGCTGCCGGACCATTGAGCTTAAACCGATGCTTACTTTTTGCCCGATCAGACAGGGATATGCACTCCGCTCGATCCGGCCTTTTGTCCGGGTCTCGCTTGTCCGGCAATCATCCGGTTTCATTTCATTTTCCTTTCTTTCATTTTCAGTTGAATCGATGGGCATATTTTACACTATTAATGTTAATTTAATTGCTAACTATAAGAGATTTTATAGAAATTTCTTTTTGACATGATCTATGTCAAAATTATTTATTCAATTAAAAAGCCATTTAAATAAAATAATACTATAATTTAAACGCTGTAAAGCAATGCTGATACGTTGTGCGAGGAAGCTGCCAGCTCTTCGGTCTCCTGTGGCTACTATACTCCATTTAATTTAGAATTATAAACCACAACAACATTATATTGCGGCCCGTGAACTGTAATCTCTTTACAATTTGTACTAGAGTAACAATTGACGACACGCAAATATTTGACATTAAAACAATTTTATTTTGCGGCTCCCAGACTATTGTACTGTATTATTTGCTAGGTAAGAAATAGTTGACGAGCCGCAATATAACGATGTTGTGGTTTTCAATTCTAAATTAAATGAAGTATAGGCTAGGCTAGTGCGGTAGGACGTACATATATAGGGTGGGATGATGATAATAATGAATGTAGATGGACAGGGTAAAAACTTTATACACAAAAATGCTTTGACAATTATAGAGAAACAAGTATTTAAGGAGTTCAGTAAATACCTAAATTTTGTTTTGTTTGCGTTTTGTTACGGCACAACCGCGAAAAGCCGTCGACTGAGCATGTGAGAATATAAGACTTTTAGCAACCAATTGAAGTGGGGCATCATTGCCCAAGGTGTAACATTAGGCGTCTAGAGGTCGTCTTGTTGATGAAGGTATAGTCACAAGCATTGAGAAATGACAGCCTCGCCAAAATATCTGATCGTTGGTGGGAGTCATATATAAGTATATGACAATACTAAGGCTATACTTAAATACCTATTTGACACCGACTCGTAGCCCCTCCTCAGATTGTTACTAGAGCGATATCTTTGAAACAACTCTAAAATTAAGCATTTAGACGCTGTCTTGTACAACATGTTTTACAAGACGGGCATTACCCAAAGAAATCATGCATTTGACGAATTTATACTCGTAGTCGATCATGTAACATTTTTATGACAGTTCCTGCATCAGAAAAAACAATAAGGCTGATAATCACTTTGCTTTTTAACCGACTTCAAAAAAAGGAGGAGGTTCTCAATTCGGTTGTATGCTCATTTTTTTTTTTTTTTTTTTTTTTTTTAACGTGTGTTACCTCAGAACTCCGTCATTTATGAACCGATTTGGAAAATTTTTTCGTTGTTTGAAAGCACATGCTTCAAGGTTGGTCCCGTTGTTACCAAAATCCAGTTTTGATGATGGGATCCATGAGGAATTGAAGAAACTCCTCAAAAATTCAAGAGAAACGTATAGCGATTTTAGTATTTTCGGTGACAAGTCGAGCATTTGCATTCAGAAAGTATCATGGAACTCTGTAATAAAACGACATAACCCTGTCGAGTTTTAAAAATAGAATTTTCAAATAAACTTATTTCGAAGTCAAACTGATGATTTTATCCTACGCATCTATTTTATACAGAAACAACCAAAAAGCAAAAAATAAAAAATTTTAAATAAAAAATAAAACCTCCTTCAAAAAACATCCAAAAAACTATGAAATAATAATTGAACCGAACCGACCACAATAAGCATGAAAATATCTGTCTTCTAATCTGTTTTAAGTCGGTGCCTCAGCACGAGCCAGCAGGAGTGTAGAAGCCCTATAGATAGTAGGTATGTAGGTAAGTTAGATTACTAGGTCCACTCCTGCTGACTCGAGCTGAGGCACCGACTTAAAACAGATTAGAAGACAGATATTTTCATGCTTATTGTGGTCGGTTCGGTTCAATTATTATTTCATAGTTTTTTGGATGTTTTTTTGAATGTATTTACAAAGACAAATAGATTAAATACACGACATAATATCTTAAACTAAATTTAAACTATAAAGAAAAATATATAAGAATTCCTCCCCCCGCGGCATGAATCCAAAGATGTTGGCAGCTCCTCGCTGTACAGCAATGCTGACGATGTGCGAGGAAGCTGCCAACCCTTCGGTCCACTGCGGTATCAGATAGTCGTTTTGAAAGTTCTATATAAAGAATTTTGACGCCCCACGCACCTAATATCTCATCCCCGAATGGAACAAAGTTGTATTTGAAGTAGAAATATGCTCAGATCTACGTGTATGTAGATGCAACCCAAACTACGTGTACCCAAGTCCGCATGACCCCATTCGTAAGCTCAATCAGAATGCCCTAGCCCACTCACTCGTCGTCTGCATACAAATATTTGTATGTAAATGGGATGGCATCTTGCAACAGCAGCATATTGCCGATTCTCACAGCATGAACTAAAATAATAAAAATTCTGTATTCCGTACAGCTTTTGCTGGGTAAACTTAATATTTGGTAAAATCTAGGACAGATTCTTTGTGACGAATAAGATATTGATTGACGCTGCTTAGCTACTCCAAAACAATCCGACGAACTCCTTAACGACGAAATCCTTTGATTGAAGAAGCCGGTCAAAATTGTAGGAGCAGTTTAATTACATAGGTACTTTTACTTCATCATATTTAAAAAAAATCGTGCATGCAGCTCCTCCGCGCGGAAGAAGTGAAACTTCGTAATGTGGAAATGAAAAAGGCAAGGTTATGTACATCAATTTGAACCTTATTGCAATAACTTAAAGAACTAAATTTACTTTTGCATATATGTGTTTAAATTACTCACTAGATGGCGCTTTTATCAAGTCTCATACAAATTTACACAGACAGTATGAGTTGTGCATCGCACTGACGAAGTTTTTAACATCTGTTAGTAAATATATGTACAATGCGAGATTGCTTGCTTCGGTAGTACATATACTAATGCTTTCATACGCCCTCCATGGTAGCGTTAAACGTTTAACGCGACCTTGTTGGAAGTCGCATTAGAAGATTCACTTCAAAAAGTCATCTTGATGCTTGACAGATGTATAGGTCCACTCCTGCCTTTTTGTAATCCACCGTCATAAAAAAAGTTCTTTTGCTTCTCTTAAAAAACATGGGAAAGGCGTGCATTAAGAGGATACAATGCGCACCATTTCTCCATACAAACGTAATCCCCTGTTTCCTCCCTGGATAATGGCTTTAGAGCCAATTTTTTTTACTGTGTAATCTGTATCTACCACAGCTATGCCCCTAGGTTTCGTTTTTTCCATATTTCAATTAACATTAGAAATGAGCTTTCAAAGACTGAAAAAATTGCCCAATTTCAACGTCATTTTCAGACACTCATCAGAAAAGAATCCCTTATATAGACAAAAAAGGAAAACATAGGGGCATAGCTAAATCTATCCTCTAATTATATTTGAAAAAAATAATTTTATTGGTCCAGTTTTCGAGAAGAAAACAGGGGATTACGAAATGCTGTTTTGATCAATTTTACGCGCCTATTAACGGTCTGAGCTGCAGTTGTCCCGCTCTCGCTATACTGACACGGAGGGGTTCGGGCGAGACAGCGAAATTTCATTAAAATACCTATTTCTCAAAAGTCTCTCAGCCATCGTACCCTCTTAATTAGTGGTGTTAAATTTGAACGCTACACGGTACGTGCGTGGAGACCAGATGTATCCAGGCGGCGATACCCGGGAGCCGAGTACGAGCTTACGGGACGGATACGACACGGAGTCGAAATAAGAAAGAAAGAAACTGTAATTCCGCTCCATATTATCCCCTCGCTCCGAAACGATTAAGATTCATAAGTTTTTTCATCAATGCTCAAGTTTTCACTTCTGCCGGCACTCCCGGGGAGTGCAACCCGTTGTTTTTTTTTAAACCACACTGTGAAGCGTTTGTAGCACCCCAGAGCTGATTTTCAGCCAGCACCGTCAGTGACACTCGGATAACTCGGTGTTTTTTTCCTTATTGGAAAGTCAAAGGGAACCAAGCCCGTACAGCAACGTTCATTATAATGTAAGAAGATGTGTAATCGGAAAAAGTTACGTTATTGTTGTTACGAAACACTAGATAGATAATAAAGTCTTTTAATACCCACCACGAGCCGAAATACATTACCTTGGTCTCTCGCGAAAATGTGCTAATATTAGCAGCAAGCGCAAAATAACTGCTAGGTAGGTACTAGTCGTTAATACAATATGCGTTTAATAAAGTTTATTTGATATTCGTTAAGCCACTGATACGCTGTGTACCTAAGTAAGGTAATTAAGTTTTTGGAATGATTTAGTTTTTAACTCGTAAGGTCCAGCGTAGGTACTAAATTTAGTAGGTACGTACGTTAAAGTAAAAGTCCACTTTTTCTTGTTTGACAATTACTTAAGTGTCCAACACACTCTCACTCACATACTCTCATGCGTACGCATGCGCTGATACTCTCATACGCACTATAAGTTTTGTTTATTCTTGTTAATTGTTATTATTGCATTTAAGTTGTTGCGGACGACAGAGGGTTGGAGACCTGGTGACCTGAAACACAGGTTCTACCTAGTTCAGGCACCAGCCTCCCCCACTCAAGTTCAGTTAATTTGTACTACGTTGTATTTGTCTGATTTTTACTTTTACTTTGTATCTTGGTGGTGGAGAAAATAAATATATCTTAAATTTATAATAGTCAAAATTTGACGACTATTAAATTGCAGAAGTGTACAGGTTTCCTCATGATGTTTTCCTTCTGATGGCCTTCACCGTGGGCTGCAAACTTCAAACGTAGTCGCACATAAATTCCTAAAAACTCTGAGCTAAGCCGCGGATGGATGGACAGACAGACATGGCGAAACTACCTATAATGGTCCAGTTTTGGCCATTTTGGCTCCGGAATCCTAAAAATGAAAGAAACAAAGACATTTATTTACTTTCACAAGAAGACACAAATACAAGATAATACACAAAAAATGATATTAAATAAACAAATGAAAATAGTAAATAAGAACTTACACAATTCAGTATGAACCCTTTTCCTTTCCGTATAAACCAGGGTGAACCCTTTTCATTGCAAATGCCATGTTGACATTCCATACAACTGCCAAAGAAATCATCGTGAAAATGGTTGTGAAAAGATACCACCCTGGTACGCGATTAAGTTTCCTTGACTGTCTCTGCTTGACCAGACCTACGTCAGATCATTGATTACCACGGCTTTTTGAATTCACTATAATTATAGTTAAACCGTTTAAATGAGTCCTCGCTAGCGTTGCATAACTATCGATAGTTTGACTATCGATAGTCGACCTTGAAAAATAGTCACAATATCGATACTATCGATAGTATTGATGTCTATCAATAGTATTACTACTATCGATAGGCCTATCGATATTGTGACTATTTTTCGAGATCACGATAGTATTTTCGATACTATCGATAGTTCGATCTATTGTTGGCAACGCTAGTCCTCGCCCGCGCGGCACAGGGGGCCGGGAGAGGAGCGGGCGGCAGGCACACGACGCGCGCGCGCTCGCCGCCCGCACCTCTCTCGGCCCCTCTGTCTTTGGTAGTTTGACGTCACCGGCTACCGTCATAACACCTGATGCCCCCCGCCCCGCCGCCGCCGCTTCTGTTTCTGTGGATACGTCGACTCCTCGTCGCGCGTACGCCGCTGTTGTCCAGAAGCCGAAGGTGAAGCAGAGTCGCTGTAAACCTGCTCACATAGATCCGCCACAGCCGATTTCAAAGAGGGACAGTCGCCGTTGCGACAAGGATGGCTTCATTAAGGTGGAAAGGAAGAAGAAGCCCGCCTGTCGCAATCAGTGCGGCACCGCCCTGACCGGACCGAACCATCTGCTGCGTCCCGCGACACCGACGACGCAGCTGTACGTCTCCCGCCTGCATCACTCCACGAAGGTCACGGACATCGTGGAATATGTGCGTGTGAAGACCAAGCTCACTCTGAGGGTTGAGCGGTTGGAGTCCCGCCATGATGTGAATTTCAATTCATTTGTGGTGAAGGTTCCGACTGATCAACTGTCGACCTTCACAAGAGAGGAGTTTTGGCCGAAAGGTGTCGCTTACCGGCGGTTTCGTGGCCGGTTAAGTGACACTTCAAAAGTGCCCACGTCACAGACTTTACGTGCTTGTAATTAGGTTGTTAATTAAGTGTAATATAAATATGTATGTATGTATGTATGTCAACTCTTTATTGCACATAAAAAATAAAAATACAAATAAACAGAGAAGAGAACAAAGGCGAGCTTATCCCTAAAAAGGGATCTCTTCCAGCTAACCTAGTTAAGAGAAGACAATTTAATATATAATGGATAAGCAGACAGTTAAAAATACGTGCGGTAAAAAGAAAAACAGAAATACTCAAAAGAGAAAGGAAAAAAATAACAATAATAATAGTGATAACTAAATAAATACAAAAGAAAGTAAATACAAAATTATTTACATTAAATGCAACATAAAACATATTACAAAAGCGGACACAATCTCGCCTCAGATGTCAGTGTCAAGCCATAATTTCTTTAACCTCTCCCTGAACGAGGCCACAGACGGAGATTCCCTTAAAGACAAAGGCAAATCGTTCCACAGCTTGACAGAATGGAAAGTGAAAGATTTAGCATAAGAGCGCGCGTTGTTAGTCTTTAAGATATTTTTATATGGGCCTATGCAGCCTGAAATAAAATTATTCTATTCTATTCTATTCTATTCTATTTGTCGTCATACCCCCCAGCCCCTGCACGGCGTGAGCGAGGACTCGTTTAAACGATCTTGCTATAGCAGTAGGAATAAATCGTTAACTAGCCCAATCGTCTGGTATAAAACGCGTCATCCATACGGGTGGAATGGACCAATAATTACCCGGTTCAACCGCCGCGAATTACGTGCTGAACTGGCGATTTGCACCGGATAAGGAACGTGCGACTCCCGGTTTTAATGTTCCCGCATTTCTAGTACCGGGAATTTTTAACACCAGCTGATATAACTATAAATTGAAAATTTTAATAAGCCCCAACGCAATTATGTCACTCGTATGTTTGACATTAAGTCAATGCCCGTTATGCGTCTAAGATCCCTTCCGCAGCTAACAAAAGAGCTGATAACTTTGTAACGGCTAAACTGATTTTGATGAAACATATCTAAGAACCATCGCCAAGAAACCTGCCTTCTATTAAAAAAACCGCATCCAAATCGGTGCACCCGGTTAAGAGCTATGATGCCACAGACAGACACATAGCGGTCAAACTTATAACACCCCTCTTTTTGTGTCGGGGATTAAAAAAGGTTTTTTCTCATACAAATGACGTCATAACAGTTTAGAATGCGTTGTTAGCCTCGTGCCTCGTTATCTTGGAGTTCGAAATTATTCATGTATTATTGTTTGTCAAGCCGTGCTGGCCTAGTGGTTTGACCAATGGCCTCTCAAACAAGTCTTGGGTTCAAATCCCGGCTCGCACCTCTGAGTTTTTCGGAATTTAAGTAAGTGCGAAATTACATTTAAAATTTACTATGTGCTTTACGGTGAAGGAAAACATTTTTTTTTTTTTTTTTTTTATGTTAGATAGGCCAGACAAACGAACTAGTGGGTCACCTGATGTTAAATGAACACCACTGTCCATAGACACCAGCAGCGCTTTACACGATGCCAGTGCGTTGTCGGCCCTAAAGGTGAGGGAATAGGGGAAGGGGGAGAGGGAGGGGGAGAGGGAAGGGGTGAGGTATTGGGCCCCCGGCACTCTCACTGACCGTACGAAACGCAAGCAGGTTTACTGCTGCTTTACGCCGGTGTTCTGTGAGAGGGTGGTACTGCCCCGGACGAGCCGGCCCATTCGTGATGCAGCGGCTAGCTACAACATGGCTCTACCACTACAAAACATCTTGAAGAAATCTGCACAAGTCGTCGAGACCATTGTAGTTGTGGTAAGGAAGATACTTAGCACTCAATACGTACCGCGCGGGTCGCCGGCGAATATAAACAAGAACTAAGTTAAATAGTTTATTGCCAAGCGATAGATCACAAGCACAAAGATCAAGCGCGGTGTTTTACAGAAGGAGAAGAATAGTTATAAGCAGAAGCGAACACAGTAGTTAAGATGAGGCGCACGCACAACGAAAACAAAAGATTACAAGCAAAAGTAGCGGAGCAAAGTGCCATACGTCTCGCGTCGTAGCGGTAAGCAGACTGCCGGCCGCGGCCGCGCCGCGCAGCGCATGCGCAGGCGCATCGCGCCGGGCCGGTATGACCGTGACGTAGGCGGTTGCGATGCGAGTTCTTACTACTAATAAAAACCGTGCGCCTGTCCGCTTCAACGTACAAAAATATATTAAGTTTATATAATGCAATTGGACAATTATGTTTTGACATAAGTGGATGCATTATGCCATTTATAAATTATATTAGTTATTATTATTTCATCATTATTATAATTAGATTTATTAGATTAAATTAATTATTAGACATAGATTAGATTATTATTAGACATTCCAATTTATTTATATTATATTATTATTATTATTAAACATTGTTAAATTAGACTATTAAGAATTGATTATTATTTTGTAGATTACAATTATTTAATCAATCATTATTATAAAACATAATTCATTATTTATATTTTAATTCAATATTTTATGACAACATTTAATAAATAACATTCCGTAATTATGAGCTAAATTTAACGATTCAAAATCAATAATTAATGATTTACATTGGCTGCACGCCACATCACCCCCTCCCAGAGACCGTCAAGGGCGATAATAGTCGGGGAAACGTACTACACGACCAGAGCGTGTACGTCTGACACCATTGTCCTCATTCAAAGCTGGGGACCTAGAGATGTCTTTGCGAGTGGTGTTATGTGTTTTATTTGAAGTGTGAGTGGTTTGTGTGTTGTGAAGTATGTAGGCTGGCTTGACACGGTCTACCGATACTGTCACAGACTTACCATTTACAAGAAGTGTAAAAACTTTTGCATCTCTTCTCAATACTTCATAAGGACCAGTGTATGCTGGTTTCAACGACTTGGACAAAGTGTCATCTCTAAGAAAAACGTGAGAAGATGTTGCCAAATCACGAAAAACAAAAGTGCGACGCTGACCGACGTGGTGGGAAGCAGGTACCGGCTGCAAGTTCTTCGAGAACGAGCGGAGCCGAGACAAGTAATCCGTCATATCGGGAATGGCGTCAGTATCAGGGTTAAAAAATTCCCCAGGCATCCTTAAAGGTTGTCCGTAAACTATCTCTGCGGCTGAGGTCTTAAGGTCATCTTTAAATGAGTTTCTTACCCCCAGAAGCACAAGTGGCAGAGACTCAACCCATGTGCTACTGGCGTGACAGGTTATGGCTGCTTTTAGCTGGCGATGGAACCTTTCCACAATGCCATTGCAGGCAGGGTGGTAAGCAGTGGTGGTCTTGTGCTCAAAACCTGCCAACTGAGACAGCCGCTTAAAAAGAGCAGATTCGAACTGCCGCCCTCTATCTGTCACTATACTCACTGGGCAACCGAATCGAGCGATCCACCCGAGCAACAGGGCCTGTGCGACCGTTTCCGCAGTGATATCCTGCAATGGAATAGCCTCAGGCCATCGCGAGAAACGATCGATGGCGGTGAGGCAATACCTAAAGCCTTTGCACAGCGGAAGAGGGCCAATCAGGTCTATATGTATGTTAAGAAATTTAGCCTTTGGTAGCGTAAATGTCGACAAGGGTGTTGTGACGTGTCGAGTGACCTTCGAACGCTGGCAAGCCAAACAGTTCCGTGTCCATTCACGACAGTCTTTCCTTACCCCAGGCCAGACGAATCTTTCAGCAACGAGTCTTGCTGACGCGTTTACACCTGGATGGCTGAATGAGTGGAGGCTTTCAAAGACTTGCCGCCTCAACTGCTCTGGAACATATGGCCTTGTGGTTTCGGGATTACCTTTCACATCGCAGTACAGTTCGACACCGGTCTCTGGAAACTGGATTTTAGTCAGACTCAGCGAGTTGTTACCGCTCAGTAGCTGTACCAATTCAGGATCGGTAGCCTGTGCATATGCTAACGTACCTGCGTGCACTGGCTGCGTTATGTCCTCGATCCTGGAGAGGGTATCAGCTACAACGTTATTCTTACCCGAGATGTGTCTGATGTCAGTAGTAAACTGGGAGATAAAATCTAGGTGACGAAACTGCCTGGGTGAACAATTCTCCTTACGCAAGTGAAAGGCAAAGCACAAAGGCTTGTGGTCTGTGTAGATCCTGAAGTCGCGAGCCTCCACCATGTGCCTAAAATATTTGATGGCTTCATATATCGCCAAGAGTTCCCGGTCATAGGGCGAGTATTTTTGCTGAGCGGGGCTCAACTTACGTGAGAAGAAGGCAAGTGGTTCCCAGCCCTTCGCTTCATCAAATTGCTGCAATACGGCGCCCATTGCCACATCTGACGCGTCTGTCACTATGCATAGCTGGGCATGCGCGTCAGGGTGGGCCAACATGGCTGCCTGTGACAAATCTTGTTTACAGCGTTCGAAGGCATCGGTCTCCAATGAGGAAAAATGGACCGGATGTGAACCTTTCACCGAACCGGTAAGGAGGGCGTTCAAGGGGGCTTGATGCTGAGCAGCTGCTGGAATGAACCTGCGGTAAAAATTCAGCATACCTAGGAAACGCCTCAATTCCTTCACGGTCTTCGGTGGTGGAAACTCGTTAATGGCCTGGACTTTGGTTGGTAACGGCTTAGTACCCTCAGCAGAAATACGATAACCTAGAAATGTTACCTCTGGAGCTCCAAACACGCATTTCGAGGTATTAATTACCATGCCGTACTTCAGAAGCCGGGCGAACAGCTGTCGAAGATGAGCCTTATGAGTCTCATCGTCCTTGGAGAAGACCAAAAAGTCGTCTAAGTAGGAGTAGCAAAAATCTAGTCCCCGTAACATCTCGTCCACAAAGCGCTGAAACGTCTGTCCGGCGTTACGGAGCCCGAACGTCATGAACGTCACGTCGGGGTCACCAATGTAGTTGTGGTAAGGAAGATACTTAGCACTCAATACGTACCGCGCGGGTCGCCGGCGAATATAAACAAGAACTAAGTTAAATAGTTTATTGCCAAGCGATAGATCACAAGCACAAAGATCAAGCGCGGTGTTTTACAGAAGGAGAAGAATAGTTATAAGCAGAAGCGAACACAGTAGTTAAGATGAGGCGCACGCACAACGAAAACAAAAGATTACAAGCAAAAGTAGCGGAGCAAAGTGCCATACGTCTCGCGTCGTAGCGGTAAGCAGACTGCCGGCCGCGGCCGCGCCGCGCAGCGCATGCGCAGGCGCATCGCGCCGGGCCGGTATGACCGTGACGTAGGCGGTTGCGATGCGAGTTCTTACTACTAATAAAAACCGTGCGCCTGTCCGCTTCAACGTACAAAAATATATTAAGTTTATATAATGCAATTGGACAATTATGTTTTGACATAAGTGGATGCATTATGCCATTTATAAATTATATTAGTTATTATTATTTCATCATTATTATAATTAGATTTATTAGATTAAATTAATTATTAGACATAGATTAGATTATTATTAGACATTCCAATTTATTTATATTATATTATTATTATTATTAAACATTGTTAAATTAGACTATTAAGAATTGATTATTATTTTGTAGATTACAATTATTTAATCAATCATTATTATAAAACATAATTCATTATTTATATTTTAATTCAATATTTTATGACAACATTTAATAAATAACATTCCGTAATTATGAGCTAAATTTAACGATTCAAAATCAATAATTAATGATTTACATTGGCTGCACGCCACATCATGAATCAATATAAAATGATCCAACACTGCGTTGTTACTTAGGAGCAACGCTTTGCCAACACTGGATTATTGTAGTTTTTGGCGCCTATTTAGTCACTAAAAAATTGTACGGAACCCTCGGTCCACGAGCCCGACTAGGACTTGGTAGGTTTTTACTTCTAAGGGCCTCAGAAACCAGTTTTATGAATCGGACGGATTCGCCGTAGGCCCATATACGTAGCGTATACCCACGTAGATATTATATAGGTAGATGCTACAAAGTACAAGAGCCTTTTTGATTTTCCCCTAAACTCTAGCTATGTAATAAAGTATTAAGTTACGAGCAAACAACCAAACGGGCTTCATTTTAAAGAAATTCAATTTCGCTATTTTATGCTGAAGACTTGAATCTCTGGGTATTAAAAATTCATTTTGGCCTGCTTATTTGGTATTTCCTTAGTTAAGCTACGTAAATTTTAATTAAAAATGGTAAATATGTGTTTTTGGAGGAATGAGGCTGTGTAATCAATCGTTTGTAGGTATTTATTTTCGCTACCGACGAATGTTTCTGCCATCATTACCATCATTTCAGCTGAACATAGGACTCCCCCAAGGCTCGCCAAACAGATCGGCCCTGCGCCATCCGCATCCAACGCGTTCCCGCAACTTTAACCAGATCATTGCTCCTTCTTGTTGGAGGCCTACCTACACTGCGTCTTCCGGTCCGTGGACGCCACTCGCCAGCAGTTCTACGAGCGATGTGCCCTGCCCACTGCCACTTGAGTCTGGCGATTCTTCGAGCCATCGGTGACTTTAGTTCTTGCGCGGATTTCATCAAGAATGTTTCCACCGCATTTACGCACAGGATTTTTAATGCGATTTGTCGATCGTAACGTTGCACACAGATCATAGTGTTCACGGAATAGTCGATGCTCCCAAACAGATGAAGAGTCCTAAACAGCTTCCCTAACAATACCATAAATTGTATACTTAACTAGCTTTTGCCCGCGACTTCGTCCGCGTAGAATTCCAATTTGTGGTAAAGCTTCTTCATCTCTTTCATTGTATAAAACAAAAATCCGGCACCGGCAACATCCATCATTATTATCATTTCATCATGAGTATCAGTAAGTGAATATTATAAATCCCGTTTATTCCCTATCCCGCGGGAATTTCAACAAATTTGTCCTTATTCTTTGCAAAATTACACTTATTTTTATCCCGCGGGTATTTTGCATTTTCCCCGAGAAAAGTAGCCTATGTCCTTAAAGCTTTCTACCGATAAAAGAACTTTTAAAATCAGCCGCGTAGTTGAGTTCACTTATTTTTTTCCCGTGGGAATTTTGATTTTTCACGGAGAAAATAGTCTATGTAAGTAAGGGTTAGTGTAGCTACTCACTAATAGGTGAAAGAAATTTTCAAATCAGCCCTTTGCATTTTACCGAATAAATAGTAGGTAGCCTATACCAATAAAGGATAGTGAAGCTTTCTATTGGTGATTTTTTTTTAAACTCAGCCCCGAAGTTAATTTTACTATTTTCTATACCGCGGGAATTTTGCATTTATCCGGAAAAAAGCATCCTATGTTAACCAAGGACAGTGCATCTTTTCTATTGGTGTAAGACATTTTAAAATGAGCTCCGAAGTTGAATTTTCTTTTTTCTATCCCTTGGGAATTTTGCATTTCCCCGGAAAAAAGTAGCCTATGTCAATAAAGGATAGTGTAACTTTTTACTGGTAAAAGTTTTTTTTTTAATCGGCTCGGAAGTTTCAGAGATTATCTATCCCACAGGAATTTCCAAAAATCCTGCAATAAGTTTTTTCTAATTTTTAATTTTTATTCTAATAGTCTAATTGCATGCCCAATTTGTACAGTTTAGTAATCTTCGTTATGGGCATAGGGTCACTCTTGATGAAATATATAAATCCCGATTATTCCTTATCCCGTGGAAATTCCGGAAAATCCTTTCTTATCGGATGCCTACGTCATACAAAGAACACACCCTCCACGTTTTAGGTCTCTACATAAAGCGGTTTAGGCTGTGCGTTAATCCGGCAGTCAGTCATTTAGGACTTCAGGACAAAGCATTTTATATGTATTTGCATTGCACCAAGCTTTTATGCGAGTTCAACAATGATATTTGAATACTCAATTCGATTTTATTCGAAAAAGGTTGAACTCGCATAAAAGCTTCATCATCATCATCATTTCAGCCGTAGGACGTCCACTGCTGGACATAGGCCTCCCTCATTGACGTCCAATCATTACGGTTGGAAGCGACTTGCATCCACCCTGAACCTGCGGCCTTCACCAAAACGTCCGTCCATCTCGTTGGTGGACGTCCCACGCTGCGCTTGTAAAAGCAAAAGCTTGGTGAAATGCAAATACTTAATACATATAATTAGCTATTATCAGAGATCAGATCAAGACGTGGTTGACAAACGTAGACAAAAATGGTTTGCAATATTTGAAGTTTCGTTTCGTTTACAATGTGTCAAAATAAAATGTAATTTAAATCAAAAGCACTAAGGAGTATTGATATCAACTTCGAAGCAAATCACCCCCAAAATAACTTTCTACTACTTTTTGACCCCGTCAAGGTATGAATTTCAATAAAATACGAAACACGTCTTCCATCAATTTTGTTAAAGAATGTTTATGCAAAATTTGAAGTAGATTGGACCAAGGAATCACGATGTCTCATACAAACTTTGCCCCCCTTTTTTACCCCCTTAGAAGTAGAACTACGGAAAATCCTTTCTTATCGGATGCCTACGTCATACAAAGAACACACCCTCCAAGTTTCAGGTCTCTACGATCAGCGGTTTAGGCTGTGCGTTGATCCGTCAGTCAGGATAAAGGATTTTATATGTATAGATAAGCCAACACAGCAGACTAAGAGTATTGTAAAAAAGTATCTATTAACAAATATTAACTAATTATAATAAGTTAATGTAGTGTTAATGAAAGTAAGTTGTTAGTATATAATCTTAAAATTTAAAAGATTTTACTAAAAATATTAATAATTAATTTGTATTTTTATAAAAGTAGCAGTAAGCAGTTTAAATTTTAATTTTAATTTTTTTTTTTAGTCATAAATAATATTTGCACTCACACATTAAAATCAACTGATTCAGTAGAGGGGCGCGCGTCAATTTAGCTTAGACAAGCTCTACTCAATTTTATTTAGAAGAAGATACAGTTTTCCACACACTGATAATCTTGACGTATGTAATGATCAAAGATTAACTTCATACTCGAACTATAGCTAAACCGTTTGAGCCCTAGCCCGCGTAGTACAGGGCTCGCCGCCCGCACCTCTCCCGGCCCCCTTTGTTGTCATACCCCGCAGCCCCTGTACTGCGCGGGCGAAGACTCAGTCAAATATGTTAGCTATAGCTAGAAGTGTTTTTATTTTGCTCATTATGTCATCATCATCATCATTTCAGCCGCAAGACGTCCACTGCTGAACATAGGCCTCCCCCAACGCTCGCCAAACAGATCGGCCCTGCGCCATCCGCATCCAATGCGTTCCCGCTACCTTCACCAGGTTGTCGCTCCATCTTGTTGGAGGCCTACCTACACCGCGTCTTCCGGTCCGCGGACGCCACTCGAGAACCTAGGGAGATTCACACTGAGTAACTTGTACTATGGGACCGGCCCCGAAATCGCGAAAAAAAATCATCTACTCAAAAGTTAATTGATCACTAATTGATCGCTAACAATCTGAAATGTACGGAACAGCAGATTTTTTTTTGCGATTTCATGGCTAGTCCCATAGTGAAAATTGCTCAGTGTGGCCCTCCTCATCACCCCTTTCACTCCTGCTCATGACTCCTGAATCACCCAGTATATTATTAAATATATGCTTAAGCAACACTATCTATTATCCTGTGCTTGATAATTGTATTATGGTCCATTTTTACAAGTATATTGTGTATCACTTTATCTATGTATGTTTTATGATATGTATTATTGGATGTTTTTAGTTGTTTTAGTAAAATGTTTGTTTTTTATTATTATTTATTAAATTTTATATTGCACCACCTGCTGAAATGCATTCCTTGCTTTCTTTCTTTTTTTAAAGGTTGCCTGGAAGAGATCGCTTCGAAGCGATGAGGCCGCCCATTGCTTACCTTCTTTCTTTTTTTCATGTACTTGTTTTTCTGTTTTGTATTATTTGTGGTGTACAATAAAGAGTCATTGTATTATATTGTATTAGAAGCTTTATCTTGGTCCCTCAGCCTATATAACCCTCTTAGAATGAGAGGGCGTATGCTGTAGGTCCCACGTTTGCCCAGTGTGGATTGGGAACTCCACGCACAACATTGAATTTCGTCGTAAGTGTTATTCTTTAATACTATTCGAGCTTGACCTACGGGCTTTTCGATGCTATTCCTGACTCGAGCTTCCGAGGGTAGATTAATAAATCGATGTTATCGCCAAATTAATGGATGGGGGCGACCGCTAGTAATTAGACTTTGGACAGCTTTTTTCCGATACCTTACGTGTATTTTTCCGTTTCCACGGGGTGAGCTTTGCATCATCATATTAGCCAAAATCAAAGTGTTTTCGCTGTGGAGTTTTCAAGCGGATATTCCTACAAGATCGAGATATGAAGTACCTACCAAAAACATAACCACTTAGTCTAGAGGTATACAATTCTACACGGATGTTTTTAATGCAACGTAAATTAAAACAACAGTATTTTTTTGGGAATTTCCATTGGAAACTTTATTGGAAAATTCATTAAATCGTGCAATTTCAATACAACTGCTCAAGTTCACGCGAATTCCCTACCTGCGACTGTGTTCCCTGATCACGACCTACAATTTGGCCGTTTTCAAGTCTAGGGTGAAAGAGCATATACTAGGCAAGCGTGCTCCATCGTAGACAACATTTTTGTTTACCATCAGACGTGATTATGGTCATGGATAAAGATATGGGCGTGGATAAAGGAATGGGAAGACCAGCAGGACAGTGTAGACGACACCATCTTTGAGCTTAACACTCGGGAGAGGCCCAAAGGGTTCAGTGAAAACCGACAGACATGGTGCAAACTGAATCGCCTGAGGACTGAAGTCGGAAACTGCGCATACCTCTGGCACAAGTGGGGATGGTGTGGGTCGGCGGCTTGCGAGTGTGGAGATCCGAAGCAAAACATACACCACATGGTATTCGAGTGCCCCATCACCAGATACAACGGACCGGCTGAGGACTTTAAACATCTGACAAAGGATGCGAGTGTTTATCTGCATGGTTGTAAATTTTAATAATAATTTAATTGTTTTAAGTTTAAATCTAATATGTATTTAACTAACCAGTGTGTAATCGCCATACGATAAATAAATGGTCAAACGGAAGCCTATCGAAGAATCTTCAAACTCAAGTGGCAGTGGGCAGGGCACAAAAGTGGGGAAAAAATGCGAATGGAAATTAGGAAATAACGATTTGGTAAATTGATCTAACCAGTCAGGATGGCAACCGACTACGATCACCTTAACAACGGCTTCCACGGAGTGACAGCTTGTATGAAGAAGGATTTGGGTTTGGTGACGTGGTGTGTTCTGTGTCCGTTGGCAGTTTCGCAACGAAGCGGAAAAACGCTGCTACTGGTTACGAGCGTAGCGCATAGCAATGCGTGGCAGCGAATGTGTGACGACAACTTCTTTAAGACCATTTTAGAAGGAAAGATCGTGGAGAAGAGAGGAAGAGCTCGGCCTAGGCACAGCTACATGGATCAAGTAAGGGAAAAAGCTGGTGTCGTGTCGAATCAGGAGGTCAAGGAGATGGCTCATAGAAGGGACGAGTGGAAGATACTCCATCGACAAGAGTGTAACTCTTATTGAATGATCATCTTCTTCATTTCAGTCGAAAGACGTCCACTGCTGAACATAGGGAGACTCGCCAAATAGATCAGCCCTGCGCCATCCGCATCCAATGCGTTACCGCTACCTTCACCAGGTCGTCGTTCCATCTTGTTGGAGGCCTACCTACACTACGTCTTCCGGTCCGCGGACGCCACTCGAGAACCTTTCGGCCCCATCGGCCGTCAGTTCTACGGGCGATGTGCCCTGCCCACTGCCACTTGAGTCTAGCGATTCTTCGAGCTATGTCCATGACTTTAGTTCTTGCGCGGATCTCTTCATTTCTAATGCGATTCCGCAGAGAATCTTCAAGCATAGCCCTCTCAATCGCCCTCTGCGTGACTTAGAGCTTTCTTATGAGAGCCATCGTTAGCGGCCACGTCGCAGTGCCGTAAGTCATGACTGGCAACACACACTGGTCAAAGACATTTGACTTGAGACACTGCGGTATATTGGATGACAAGATATTGCGGAGCATCCCGAACGCTGCCCAGCCGAGTCTAATTCTTCGATTGACCTCTTTCTCGAAGTTGAACTTACCCAATTGGATGATCATGATCTTTTTTTCAACAAAATATAGGTATGGCAAACAAAAACCAGAATGAAATAACCCCGGTTTTCTGTTTCACATTTCTAATTATACAAATACAAAACAATCCCGGTAACCTTTTAATTAATGCCCCGGTTGGACTACATTCCTAAACCGGGTAAACCGTGTTACAGTAACAGACGTCTAATTGTCGAAACCGGATAAACCGCATGCAGTCTGGCACTGATTAACCGACCGGACCGGCGGACGGAGGTACGGTTCGTGTGTACTTCTGACAGTTGTAAATATACCTATCGTAGATACACAACTATCATCATCATCATCATCCCAGCCTATATACGTTCCACTGCAGGGCACAGGCCTCCTCTCAGAATGAGAGGGCTTGGGCCGTAGTTCCCACGCGGGCCCAGTGCGGATTTGGAACTTCACACACACCATTGAATTTCTTTGCAGGTGTTTGCAAGTTTCGTCACGATGTTTTCCTTTACCGTAAAGCTCGTGGTAAATTTGAAATGTAGGTATTTTTGCACATAAATTAGGTACAAAAAACTCAGAGGTGCGAGCCGGGATTTGAATTCACGACCCTCTGCTTGAAAGACCATAGGTCAAACCATTAGGCCACCATGGCTCAATAATATAACATTATCCATAATATTGTTAGTAAAGGTACAGTCTTATAACTATGGTAGCTATTATATGTTTTTAAGTTCAACTTGTTACCTCCACGCGTTCCCGAGATAAAAGGTCTTGATAGACAGACAGCCGAACGGACAGACAACAAAGTGATCCTATAACGGTTCAGTTTTTCCTTTTGCGGTACGGAACCCTGAACACGGTGTAGACGATACTGATCTTTTATTTCCGAAGTTGGTTGAAATTCTACAAACCCCAAATTACTTAACCTACACCTTCTAGTACATAAATAACCCTAGTTTTTCCTTTTGAGGTACGGAACCCTGAACACGGTGTAGACGATACTGATCTTTTATTTCCGAAGTTGGTTGAAATTCTACAAACCCCAAATTACTTAACCTACACCTTCTTGTACATAAATAACCCTTGAAGCCAGTAAAACATGAATAATTCAATCTAAACCGATTCACTCAGTATACTTAGTCTCGGAGCTAGCAATATTTAGTTTAGTTTTCAGTTAGCACTTTATTTGCATTCTGCGGTGATTCTAAATAATTGAAACTTGATGTTTGAATATTATTTTATACGACACGAACACGCACACGCAGACTCACTCACGCACACACACAAACTATCTTAAAATAGGTCAAACCAATAGGTTACTACGACCTTTTTCAAGTCAACGGCAATGTGATATGTATGTAAACTAATTTATTGAATCAGGCGTTACTTTGCGGCGGTCCGTATTAATGAATTGAAACAATGACTTTGCTCACCCGCGACCTTGAGGTAAGGTAAGGTCGCGAGTGAGCAAAGTAATTGTTTAATTTTTAATCGACTTCAAAAAAAGGAGGAGATTCTAAGTTCGACTGTATGTATAGTCGGGGTAAGAAAAGCTTCGTCACTTTTCGACTCTATGTCAACGAATTAAGGTCGAAAAGTGACGAACCTTTTTTTACCCCGACTATATGATTGACTGTTAAAAAATTGTTGAAATATGTGTACAAAGGCGAACTTATCCATTTAAGGGATCTCTACTAGCCAACTTTGAGTGGATGAAAGGACCATTTAGAGAGACCGACAATAAGTAGTAAAAAAGTCAGAAATATTGAAAGCTACAAAAAATATTTACAACAAAATAAATACAGTACATAAAGCCATAGAAAGCAGCCGACACGACGTGTGGCTCCGGGCAGAAGGGCTACGGATTAGCCCGAAACATGTCGAGCTAAACTATCATAATCATATAGTTATCCATATTTTTTCACAATCGAAAGAAACCTAAAATGCAATGCAACGTTCAAGGCATTGCGTTAAAATTACAATGTAACCGCCTCCTCTACCGCCTAACGAACCAAAAAACACTATCTATACCCACTAAATCTCTCAAAAGGACTATGAAACGAATCCAATTTTAAAATGGCGTCGGAACGAGGTCTGCTCCTTTTGCGACTCGAGTAACACCCGTCTGAACTCAAAGGAATATAAAGAATAAGGAAACGTTCGAATATTCTGCATTTTCAATTGATCCGAATTGATTTCGGCGAAACGAGAGGAGAATAAAACAAACGGGACTGTTTTAAAAGTGCATTGCATCCAATTGCTCTTGATATTGCATTTTTATTATCTACTAGCTGTTGCCCGTGACTCCATCTGGATTTTTCTTATGGCTATACCGCGGGATTGCGCAATTTTTTTGAATAAAAATCGTATGTCCTTTCCCGGGACTCAAAATACCAAATTTCATCTAAATCGTTTCAGCGGTTTAAGCGTGAAAAAGTTAGACATAGAAAGACGGATAGACACGTTTTCGCATTTATATTAGTATGGATATTGGATGCGGATGGCACGGGACCGATCTGTTTAGCAAGCCTTGGGGGAGGCCTGTGTTCAGCAGTGGAGGTCTTTCGGCTGAAATGATAAACCCTTGGTTTCGCATAATTTAATAAGTCATAATGCATCATTCTTCATAATCAACGTTACAGTGATTTATTTCTGAAACAGTATTTGTTCAGGACTTTTTTTATATGCCATCTAGTTTGTAGGGTAATTAATTACAATGTGAAACTTTCTTTAGCTTAAAGATCATTAAATTGTAGACAACTACAATAAGGATATTGGAAATGCCATCTTATCAAATTCAGTAGGTTAGGTTAGATTTGTTTTACAACAAATTCGAAAAAAAAACCATTTCGACTACGGCTTCGTACGCCGCTAAATTTAAATTCGAAATTTAAAAATAATTTGGTCATTTTTTGACATTTGGTAGATGATCTGCTCTCCTATCTCCCATTTCAGTTTGTCGTACTACTTACTTACGGGACACCCTGTATACGGTTGGTCCTCTACTGACGCGTGACGCACGATAAAAAAATGGCGAATATTGTACCATTTTCTATGCAAGAAGTAATTCTTATTAATTAAAATTCGAAATTTAAAAATAATTTGGTATTTTTTTGATATTTGGTAGATGATCTGCCCTCCTATCTCCCATTTTAGTTTGTCGTACTACTTACGAGACACCCTGTATATGGTTGGTCTTCTACTGAAGAGTGACGCGCGATAAAAAATGGCGAATATTTTCTATGCAAGAAGAAGAAATTCTTATTAATTTGGTTGCGCAACGTCCTTACTTATATTATGATCTTAGTTTAGATTTTAAGTGTCTTTCTATTATAAAACGATAAAATCCTTCATCACCTCTATTTCTGAAAATTGGATCAATTGAATTTCTTTGCTTGTAATAATATTCTCTTCTTCGTTTAGCATTGCTAGCAAGATATCTTTTTTAGAAGCCATTAGAGATCACACACAACTGCACTGGATGGACACTAACATCAATATGCTCACCCGTGACCTAAGATCAAGGCAAAAAACAAGGGTAAAGGGGGTAAAGGATAAAGGTAAAAGTAAGGGTAAGGGTAAGGTAAGGTCGCGGGTGAGCAAAGTACCTAATTGTTTCAGTTCATTAAAAGCGCGCGCAGACAGAGAGCGGTCTGGAGTTCTGAGTTCCGCGTTCGGAGTTCTGCGTTCTTTCGAATGTACTGAGTCTCTTACAATAACGCACACAGCAGGCGACTGGAACTCTCGAGCGGCCAAAACACAGAACTCTGAACGCGGAACTCGGAACTCCAGACCGCTCTCTGTCTGCGCGCGCTCTTATATGGACCTCCGCAAAGTAACGCCCGATTCAATAAGTAAATTAAATAAACTCCTAGTCAAATCTTACAAATTCCTGGACACCAATTGGAAGGAACCAATTGCAACAATCGTGGGCCCGATCACAAATAATTTAGCGATTATCATAAATTAAATTCGAGCCGTCAGTGGAAATTGAAGGCCGGTGCTAATGCGCCATGCGTCACCACCATTTTGATTAGTCGGCCATTTTGTGACACTTCACTTTGTGGTTAGGTCTTGGTTTAAGAAAGAATATAATACGTGGTGGTCTAGTGGTTTGACCTATGGCCTCTCAATCAGAGGGTCGTGGGTTCAAATCCCGGCTCGCACCTTTGAGTTTTTCGGAATCTATGTGCGAAATTATATTTGAAATTTATCATGAGCTTTACGGTGAAGGAAAACATCGTGCGGGAACCTGTATACACCTGCAAAGAAATTTAGCGGTGTGTGTCAAGTTGCCTATCCGCATTGGGCCCACGTGGGAACTACGCCCCAAGCCCTCTCATTCTGAGAGGAGGCTTGCGCCCTGCAGTGGGACGTATGTAGGCTAGGATGACGCACAGAAACTGGATATTTGAGAGGGAAGCGTATTTAACGACCGCTTTAGCCTAGTTGGTAGTGACCCTGCCTACGAAGCAAGAGGTCCTGGGTTTAAAACCCGGTAAGGGCATTTATTTGTGTGATGAGCACGAATATTTGTTCCTGAGTTATGGATGTTTTCTATGTATTTAAGTATTTATTTATTTATATAAGTATGTTTATCGTCGTCTAGTACCCATACTGCCGTGCAGATTTTAAAACGCAGTAAGTGGCATTTTGAGTGATTTCTGTTTATTAGTGATTCGGAATCAGTGCATCGAAACGCACACATATATGAAATCGGTTTTTTGGTCCGGAGCCTCCTTCGAAGCCTCTACGAGCAGTATGTCAAAGTGCTCAGTAAATAATACACCGTAGCGCTAACTAAAATGCAGTAAGAAACAACTTACTTTATTGGAACTGTAAAGATACAATTTACGCTCATCTGTAATGCCATTTAAAATGCAGTGATTAGGCAACTTACTCTTTGTTAGTCAGTAATCATTGAAAAATAAAAATAATATATTCTATTTAAATCGCAGTATGCGTCAAATTTACTGCGTTTTACTTTGTAAATGAAAGTTTTTTTACCTTGTACTGCGATTTTCACGGCGGATAAAAGTTTTACTGCTTTTTAGTCGGTATTCGCTAATCGTACAAATATAAGTCTACAATCTAAATCGCAGTATACCTACGTTGATTTGCTGCATTTTAGTTGGTAAATCAATATTTTTTAATGTTTGTACTGCGTTTTTGGCCTTACTTACTGCGTATTATTTAGCAATTGGTTGCTCAGTGGAGGCTCGGATGCCGTACGAGCAGGATAGTCTAGGCGTTTTGTGATTCGAGGACTGCCGCGCAATCGAGGTAAGTAGGTACATAGGTATACTTGAAATTCAGTTATTTACATATTATTAAGGCCTTGATTTGTATTGTGCACGTGTCACAAGGATATTATGCGTTTTATTTGATTGAAACATGAAACTATCGTGAGACTCACTCATAGTGAAAATAAACGGATCGCTCGCGTCTTGAAGCGAGTTTGGCTTGACATGTTTCGGGCTGGTCCGTGGCCCTTCTTCCCGGAGTCCCCGGAGTATGTGCGTCTGGCAGCCGCCGTGACGTGTTACTCCGGGAAGAGGGGCTGCGGATTGGCCCGAGGCATGTAGAGTTGGACTCGTTTTGGGACGTGGGTGATCCGTTTATTTTAACTATAAAAAATTGGTTATTTAAATAACACTGTAGTATATATGCAATGTTAGTACATAAACTACATATATTTAAAAAAAAATCTTAGTTTTAGTTTTAATAAGCTAAAGCTTAATTTTTCTAATTGTGATGTTTGATTTTTACAAGATCATGTAAATTTTTTGTATCTTTTAGAATTTTTAAGATTTTAAAATGAATGAATAATATGTTATTCATTAAGTCTGATCTCAGAACTAAGTTCCTAGTTTTATTTAGGTCACAATTGTTTTTTTTTTTTTTTATATACGTAAGCAGTATTATTTTAAAACAATGTACCTATCATTGATGTCAGTAAGGCTGATTGTTTAGTTTTGTTACTGTTTTAATTATACGTAAATAAAAAGTTATAGAAACAATTAAACTTTGTGTATTATTTTGACTTTATTCTCAATTAAGACTGAAAGTAATTTTAAGTTTTTAATGGTAATCATTCATTATTAGCCAAAAATAAAATGTTATACAGTGAGTTTTATTTATACATAATGATGGTGACTAATGATACCGGTAAAAAAATAATTGTAGAATGTGAATTTTACTCAGTCATTTTATACATTTTTACGTTCAATTTCCTTACAATAAGCAGTAAAATAACTCGTAGCATTTCAAACGATTGCTACGTTCTAATTAAAATGCAGTAAACATGATGAACTTACTGTACTTTACTCTGCAAACACGATTCAACTATTGCAGTATCAAGCTTTTATACTGCGTATTATTTGGTATTCTAAAAGATTTTTAGTAAAAATATGTCAGCAGTAACAGCTCAGATTTTCTTAAAAACCTCCTCTCATGCGTAATATAAGTCTGAGGATGTTCTTTTTTTTTCGTAAATAATCCTTGTAACATTTAAGCTATAGTTAAAGTGTTAATTTAGCAAAATTCTTCGAAATAACGAAAAAAACGAAGTTTGAAGTAGTTTTTTGCGTTTATCTCGAAACAGCATTTTTGCACTTACTGCGTTTTAAAATCTGCACGGCAGCATAGTACAAGCTTTGCTTAGTTTGGGACTAGGTCGATTTGTGTAAGATTGTCCCCTAATATTTATTTATTTATTTATTATTCATCTTGAAAACTAAACCTTGTAAGATCGCGTACTGAAAGGTTCTAAATTTCACTTGGTAATCAAAGTTTGCCTAGGCCTATAATACTAGGTGGAAAAAAACGAACGCCACATGGAGGGCGACTATTTTAAATATTGGAAATATCACCTCCTATGTAAAGGAGACTTTCTTTTATTTAAAAAAATAAAAAAAACTGCATTTATGAATTTTTAAAAATCGGGATCTTAATCGGGATTCCAACGGTCAAATGCGAAAAAAATAACATGCCATATTTTATGATGCAGATCGAAAGGGTTACCAATTGACAAGGTTCATTTATCTCTAAATATCATCATCATCATCATCATTTCAGCCGAAAGACGTCCACTACTGAACATAGGCCTCCCCAAAGCTCGCCAAACAGATCGGTCCCGTGCCATCCGCATCTAAATAAAATAACATACGCAATTAATAACAGAACGCCATGAAATGAAAACTAACAATTACGTGTTAATTTAGTTTTCACCCAACACAGGAAATGGACTGCGGCTATCTTAAATCATCATCATCATCATCATTCCAGCCTATTTACGTCCCACTGCAGGGCACAGGTCTCCTTTCAGAATGAAAACGCTTGGACCGTAGTTCCCATGCGGGCCCAGTGCGTATTGCCAATTGCGAACTTCACACACACCATTGAATTTTTTCTTAGAGGTGTGTGCACCCGATGGTTTCTTTCACCTTAAAAAAAATCCGAAAAAACATAGAGGTGCGAGCCGGGATTCGATCCCACGACCCTCTCCTTGAGAGGCAATGGGTCAAACCACTAGGCCACCAAGTCTTACCTTAACTATTGGAAAAATCAAATTGTATATAACGGATAGGTACTTACTTACTTTTGTTTTTGAAAATAATAAAATAAGCAATTGGTATATGGTAGGTCAATGTTTATGCAGTGCCCTTTCTATTGATTCTTTCTTATTATTTGAATAAATTATCTTATCTTATCTTAACTATCTTTTCTTTCTATCAAGTCAAATAATGTCTTGACTTTTAGTTCGAGTATCACCGACCACTAAACTGATCACATAGTTTGCAAATTGAACCGAGTTGTTGTTCAATTCTACAGCAATTGTGTGCAGTGGACACCGAGGACGGACAGACACATCGATCGTCCTTGAGCTACCTAGCCTGTTTATTAACTAAGCTAACGACAGTGCTTTTATTAGTTCCAGTGGTTTTATAGTAGAACTTGTCTAAGCTAAAGTCTTTGACCAGTGTGTGTTGCCAGTAATGACTTGTGGCACTGATACGTGGCCGCTAACGATGGACCACAAAAGAAAGCTCAAAGTCACTCAGAGGGCGATGGAGCGGGCTATGCTTGGAGTTTCTCTGCGGGATCGCATAAGAAATGATGAAATCCGCGCAAGAACTAAAGTCACCGACATAGCTCGAAGAATCGCTAGACCTAAGTGGCAGTGGGCAGGGCACATCGCTCGTAGAACTGACGGCCGATGGGGCCGAAAGGTTCTAGAGTGGCGTCCGCGGACCGGAAGACGCAGTGTAGGTAGGCCTCCAATAAGATGGAGCGACGACCTGGTGAAGGTGGCGGAAACGCATTGGATGCGGATGTCGCAGGGCCGATCTGTTTGGCGAGCCTTGGGGGAGGCCTATGTTCAGCAGTGGACGTCTTTCGGCTGAAATGATGATGATGAATGATTGTCTAAGCTAAAATGGCGCCTGTACTGAATTTAGATGTGTGCGTGCAAATTATTACTATTCCGTGAACTATAATCAGTGTCCAACATCATGATCGACAAATCGCAAGAAAAATCCTGGGCGTAAATGTGGTGGTAGGGTGCATCATTTCAAATTAGACAAGCTCTATAATAGGACATTAAACACGCGGTAACTAAGAAGAGATAACTGTAGCCATTTTTTTAGTGTTCTAAAACTAAAAAATGGCTAAAAATATAGCCATGGTGGGGTGTTCTAGTGGTTTGACCTATGGCCTCTCAAGCAGAGGATCGTGGGTTCAAATCCCGGCTCGCTCCTCTGAGTTTTTCGAAAATGATATTAGAAATTTACCATGAGCTTTACGGTGAAAAAACATTGCGAGGAAACCTGCACTCACCTGAGAATAAAATCAATGGTGTGTATGAAGTTCCCAATCCGCAATGGACCCGCGTGAGAACTACGATCCAAGCCCTTTCATTCTGAGAGGAAGCCGGTGCCTTGCAGTGGGACGTATATAGCCTGGGAGAATGATGATGAATCATCATTGATGATTGAGTTGTTTCCAATATGGCCTTCATGAAACACTGGTGGAGTGTACTAGTCTGCCGTGACATTACCATGCGGCGGTCGTTGTCGTGTTTGTCGTCCGACATTAACAGTAACTGTATTACGACCACGGTAAGGAGCCACAGCAACCGTGGAAGACCGCACGCTCGCACTTTGGAAGTGCTAGAGCTAACGGAGACATACTTAGTGCTTTAATTGGCTAACTAAAGTTTTTTGAAGAGGTGCTAATTATATTTTTTTTCGACAGTGGTCGACTTCAACACTAAGAAACTGCAGGTATTTTATTTTTATCTCCTTTTATTTATTGGAAATATTTTTTTAAGTGTTCGAGATGACATTTGTGAGATTTTACGGCTGACAAGCGGTTCGTGCCCAGGACTAAGAAGAAATAGAAAAAAAAAACGAAGTCAACTGTCGCTTTTGTCAATGTCAAATGAAATCTAACCGTTTGCGTTTCGTTTGCTTTGCGTTGTCCAAGAAGCAGTTCCAAAATAGTGATCGAAAGTATTCAATCGTGATCCAGTTAACGTGCATAGGTCGTGGAGAAATGCGATAAAATTGAAAGTCCGGATTTTATGCGGAGGTCGATAAAAATAGTCCAAAAATCATACTGAGCACACCAAAACGCAAAGCAAACGAAACGCAAACGATTTGACATTGACAGAAGTGACAGTTGACTTCGTTTTTTTTTCTATTTCTTCTTAGCACTGAGCACGAACTGCTTGTCAGCCGTAAAATCTCACAAATGTCATCTCGAACACTTAAAAAAATATTTCCAGTAAACAATAGGAGAAAAAAATAAAACAGCTGCAGTTTCTCGATCTCCAGAACGCCGACTATCGAAAAAAAATATAATTAGCACCTCTTCAAAAAACTTTACTTAGCCAATTGTCCTGGGGCTAAATTCAGGAACGGCCCAACACGGTTTGCGAAGTAATTCAATCGTTTGGGAGAGGATAGGAATGGGTTGAGCTGGGATGAGCCTTATTTTCCTGTAAATTCGTTTTGTAAATAAATAAGTGGCAGTGGGCAGGGCACATCGCTCGTAGAACTGACGGCCGATGGGGCCGAAAGGTTCTCGAGTGGCGTCCGCGGACCAGAAGACGCAGTGTAGGTAGGCCTCCAACAAGATGGAGCGACGACTTGGTGAGGGTGGCGGGAACGCGCTGGATGCGGATGGCGCAGCCGATCTGTTTGGCGAGCCTGGGAGGCCTATGTACAGCAGTGCATCTTTCGGCTGAAATGATGATGATGATATTGTTTGAATAAATTCTTACCGAGTCCTTTTATTTTACATGCAAACCAGAAAATTTCATGTAAAATGATGAGAAATCGCAACCAACATGACTTCGCACTTCGCTGCAATATACAATGAATGTTACATTAGTAATATGATATCCTTGTATCCCCGTCACACGGCTTGCACCTGTCCTGGCCAGCACAATGCACTGTGTGCACGGATGTCAGGCGCGATATAAATAACCGTACCATAAGGTAGATGTTTGTTTGACTAGCTTTTACCAGCGGCTTCGCTCGCAAAATCTAGAACAAGCAGTCGAACTAAAATTGTGTGCGTGCGAATTAAGTGAATGACTATGACTTTATTTTTTATTTTTAGGGTTCCGTACACTACTAAGACTCAGTTGTCCGTCCGTCTGTCTGTCTGTCCGTCTGTCACCAGGCTGTATCTCATGAACCGTGATAGTTAGACAGTTGAATTTTTCACAGATGATGTATTTCTGTTGCCGCTATAACAACATATGTTAAAAACAGAATAAAATAAATATTTCAGGGGCTCCCATTAGCTCCCATACAACTAACATGTTTTTTTGCCCTGTTTATAAATAAATAATAAATAAATAAATATCACGGGACAATTCACACCAATTGACCTAGTCCCAAAGTAAGCTAGACAAAGCTTGTGCTATGGGTACTAGGCAACGGATAAACATACTTTTATAGATAGATACATACTTAAATACATATTAAACACCCAAGACCCGAGAACAAACATTCGTATTTTTCATACAAATATCTGCCCCGACACGGGAATCGAACCCGGGACCTCAAACTTCATAGTCAGGGTCTCTAACCACTAGGCCATCTGGTCGTCAAAAATACATCATCGTCATCATACGTCTATGTTTATAGATGGTACTGAACCCTTCGTGCGCGAGCCCTACTCGCACTTGGCCGGTTTTTTTTATTATGAGAGGGAGACAAACGAGCAAGCTGTTCATCTGATGGAAAATGATCACCACCGCCCATAAAAATCAACAACTCAAAGAGAGTCACTGATCTGTTGCCGGATTTTAAAAAAGGAGAGGGAATAGGGGAGGGTGTGGGTGAGAGGTTATAGGCCCCCGGCGCTCTCACTGACCGAAGGAAACGCAGCAGGAATACTGCTGCTTCACGCCGGTGTTCGGTGTTTCTTTTAAAATGCAAATAATTTATTTACAAAAATATGAAAACATAAATTACTTTTATACTGACCACCACACTAGGCATCCCTTGCCCGTGGGTAAATGATAAGGTTTCATCATCATCAGCCTACGCTCGTCTACTGCTGGACACAGGCCTCTCCCATGGCACGCCACTGAGCACGACCCTCGGCCACTCTCACCCAGCTCTTGCCAGCCGCCTTGCGAAGATCATCGGTCCACCGAGTCTGAAGACGTTCTACGCTACGTTTGCCGATCTGCGGTCTCCACTCAAGAATTTGTCTACCCCAACGGGTATCGGTTCTTCGGGTTATATGTCCAGCCTATGATAATGATAAGATTTACAAGAAATAAATATTGGCTCTATATCTAAATCCCTAATGATTATTTATCCTAATGTAATGTTTGTCCTAATGATCGTTTGTCCTAACTCTTTTTATTTAAAATCAATTAATTGTTCTGGATTTTTATAAAACAAACCTAACCTAACCTATAGAGTTCTAGAGGATAATCACAAAAAAGTTGCTGAAAAATTCACGGTTTCCGAGAAAAAAAGTGTTAGGACAAACGATCATTAGGACAAACATTACATTAGGACAAACGATGTTAGGGATTTAGAATGAGACCCATAAATATTACATTAGCGGCTCTTGGCAACCATTCTGAGCAAGAAAAGCTTAAAAGTAGCTAATTCTGAAAAAAAAATGTGGGTAAATTTTAAAGTGAAAATGCCCAACTAATTTTAAATCTTAATGAACACTACTAACAGTTTATGCGACACAGAGGGCTTGTAAGCAAAGACATAAAGATTAACTTTCACAAAATGAAAACCGTTAATCAAGCGGATAAGGGCGAGGCTGCACGTCGCGATTAGACGTTATCGCACGTGTGGCCTGCCCTTATTGCATTCTACGGTGCAGGCTAAGGTGACCATGTGTTCAATTGTACACTCCCATAATCTTCCTTATTTATAAAAATCTCATTTCACAGTGTTTGTTATCGAACTACTCCGAATTTTTTTGGTCTATATTTGGTAGGTCGAAGAAATAGGTCGTAGGCTGTTTTTATACCCTTATTCTTTGCAGACGGAGTCGCGGGCAACATCTTGTAATATTATAAACGTCAAAGCCTGTATGGATGGATGGAGGGGTGTGTGGATGTTTATTATTCTTTTACGCTAAAACGGTTTGACTTATTCTGATGGAATTTGGCACATAGATAGTTCATAAGTTTCATAACCTGGCTTAAATTAAAGGAAAATTTTATCAAGGATATTTTCTTAGTTAGACAGAGTCGCAGGCAGTAGCTAGCAATATATCTATACACATTGCACATTGCTCGAATAATAATAGTAACTTTATTTATTTCGACGTAATTAGAACATAATATACTATTAAAATATACAGTCACACACAACCTAATTTAAATTACACACTTTTACATATTATGTAGGTATTTAGGTATATAAAACACATGCACGCACGTGCATACTAACAAACTTTCGTATTTATAATATTAGCAAGGTGTTACTCAAAATAAAATAACATGAAATCTACATGTGTCACAATAAACATTGGTTTTCACAAAATATTTTTAAATAAATAGTACAAAATTACCCAGTTGCCGCAAGTTTTAAAATAATCCATTATCATGGTCACCCTAACAAAATAGCGTGCGTGTGAGCCATCCATTCGTCAACTTGCCCTGACCGGCGAGTGCATGCACACCCTACCCAAAACAGCGCTGCCATTTTACACCCTATTACACCACATTACAGATGGATTTTCACTGCCTTGACATTGCGGCATTAGGTCACTTTGTTATACAGCTGCTATTTATTCGCTCGACCACTCCGTTGTTTCTAGTGAGCGTCAGTGCTTTAGGAATAAACACTGGAAGTGAAACTCGTGCATATCGGGGTCTAAATTCAGAACGGCCCAACACGGTTTGCGAGCGGCAATTCAATTGGCTAAGTAAAGTTTTTTGAAGAGGTGCTAATTATATTTTTTTTCGTCAGTCGGCGTTCTGGAGATCGAGAAACTGCAGCTTTTTTATTTTTATCTCCTGTTGTTTACTGGAAATATTTTTTTAAGTGTTCGAGATGACATTTGTGAGATTTTACGGCTGACAAGCGGTTCGTGCTCAGTACTAAGAAGAAATAGAAAAAAAAACGAAGTCTTACAGTACAGGTATTCATTTTATGTATGACTAGGTTTATTACGACACTCCATAAATAATGTTTTCACGATAAAGTGACACCAATTCCACTTTATCATTATTTGAGGATCACAAAGAGTTATAATAATAAATTAAAAAATATCTGTGATATCAATTTCCAGAATTGGAGACAAAAAGCTTTTCCTGAACTTTACGCGGACAAATTCGCGGGCACGAGCTAGTTAGTCATTAAACTGCTGAATAATTATCCTGACCGCTAGTTACTGAAAGTGCCATAAATTTCCATGCAATTGATACCGGTGACTGTGGTTGAAATGACATTAATGCCAAATTATAGGATGGTGGAGTTAATCCAATCATTCTGCCTACTGATATATATGATAAAATTGTTTAAAAAATTAACTGAATCCAAAAACGGTTTGTAATGTAGCGGTACGGGTGTAAGCCACTGGTCCCACCGCTGGCGACGAGCGATAAACGAGTAGAACTAGAAACGAGTGGGCGAGCGGCGAGAAGCGAGTGTGTAGTTTCGATAGTTTTGTCGCTCGGCTATAAGCGAGTGTTCGAGTGCGACGGGCAATTGTACGGTAGAATGATCGCTCTGATCGCTAAGCGAGTTTTATCGTTGATAGCTTTTATCGCTGCGATCAACTAGTGAAGAGAGAGTCCTCGCCGGCAGTGTGAACAGCCAGCGATGAACTGTAAATATATCTCTCACTTTTATTTACACGGGAGCGATTATCTTTAGATCGTTTCTTGGGCGAGAAAATCGCCGATAGCTCATCGCTTACTCGCCGGCGGTCGGACCAGTGCCCAACGGTTTGTAGAAATTTAAATCGTAAAACAAAATTAGTGTGTCTGGGTAGTCGCTACTTAAGAACATATTGCTCCCAACGGCCATCAATTCTTGTTATATTAATACACGCGTACATATTACATTAAAATTAATTAGCCTGGAGTAATGTCCCACTGCTGGGCAAAAACCTTCGCCATTTTCTCCATTCGTCCCGAATTCGAGCGGTGTCCTTCCAGTCCGCAAGATACACATCTAGGTCCCGCCGACGCTTCCTGGGTCTACCTTGTTGCCGCTATCCATCTTGTGGTATCCGTGGCTACTTTAGCACACTTCATCATCCCAGCCTACATACGCACCACTGCAGGGCACTGGCCTCCTCTCAGAATGAGAGGGGTTGAGCCGTAGTTCCCACGCGGGGCACACTTATTTGGATCTATTTGCAGAAGATCGTGCGGTCGTTCATCAAAGAGATGGACCGATCAAATAATACTCGTCGTCTACCAAATTCTACACGGTCTCATAAGAGATGCGCTGGACAGGAACCAGTGGAAGCAGATTATCCGCTCCAGATGCAACCCTGATACTGACCACAATCCTCAGACATGAGGGACCGACATGGAAGGAAGGGGAATTTGGATCTATGGTGGCTGACGTGCCCTGCCCAGTCCCACTTCAGATTGTTAGTCTTGGCATTCACATCGATAATGCGTGTTTGGGAGCGCAGCGTCGTGTTTCGGATCCGGTCAACCGGCCTCACTCCAAGCATACTGCGCTCCATTGCGCTTTGGCAAACCTTCAATTTGGTATTTTGTAATCCTGTAGACTCAAATGTGCGTTCGGGAAGCTCCGCAGTATCTTGTCATCCAATATCCCGCAATGTTTCAAGTCAAAAGCCTTTGACCAGTGTGTGTTGCCAGTGATGACTTAACTTATGGCACTTAGACGTGGCCGCTAACGATGGGCCTCATCCGATGGGCGATGGAGAGAGTTAAGCTCGGAGTTTCTCTGTGGGATAGCATTAGAAATGATGAAATCCGCGCAAGAACTAAAGTCACCGACATAGCTTGAAGAATCACCAGACTCAAGTGGCAGTGGGCAGGGCACATCGCTCGTAGACCTGATGGCCGATGGGGAAAACAGGTTCTCGAGTGGCGTCCACTGACCGGAAGACGCAGTGTAGGTAAGCCTCCAACAAGATAGAACGACGACCTGGTTAAGGTTGCGGGTTCTGGTTGGCGAGCCTTGGGGGAGGCCTATGTTCAGCAGTGGACGTCTTTCGGCTGAAATTATGATGATAATGATTCAACCTGCTCCTTTCTTTCACAGGTCGATTAGAAGTAGGCGGTTAGTATTCTCAAACCAGTACAAAGCGTTTTAGCTCTTCCTTCGTCAACCGTACAGCTAAAGAGTGGACTTCTCTATCTGAGTCTGTGTTCCCTGAACAATACAATCTAGCCGTTTTCAAGTCTAAAGTGAATGAGCATTTACTAGGCAAGCGTGATCCATCGCGAAGACCTCATATTCGCATTCCATTAGGCCATATTGTTTAAAAAACTCGTTAAAATACACAAACAGCCACAATGGAGCAAAGAAAATTGTAATTGAATATTTTCCGTGACCAGAAATTACAATTGAATCCGTGGACTAATAAATCAAACAATTTCAATTATTATGCGGCGTTATCGTTGATTTCACACGAAAACATCGGCTTTATTAAACGGTGCGAGCCGGAAGTCGTAGGCGGAATAAACAATTTGAGATTGGAGGGGGGCCAGTGTGGAGGAAAGCTGTTTTAAGCGAGCAACGAAATTTTTAGTGGGGTGTTCTGTGACGGACAGCGTTCGAGTTGTAACAACGACGATAGCAGCGCTTGCTGTGGCTTATAGTGGTAACTTACACGGCAGATTCTGTCAAACGTCATACGCCTCAGTTATTTTGTTTACGTTTTACCCGCCTTACGGAGAAGGTATACGTTTGGGGTGAGAGGATGTTCACCTCAAACGGAAACCGGAAAGTGAGTCAAATTTAACTTGCAAGATTTGACCCGTACATACATAGTTACATAAACTTGAAGTTTAAGCATTTAAAGTTTGTAAAAAGCTTGTTATAAAATGGTTAAATGGTGAACTGTAACAATATTGGATGATACAGTAATAGTCATTATCATCACTTTAGTTGATCATAGGCCTCCTCCAAAGTTGTTCTGTTGCTGGCAACACAAAGTTTAAGCTGTATCATGTTGGCAGAACTCTTTTCTATCTTGTTTCCGCTACTTATGGTGGTCGCAAGGGCAATTGTGCTCGTGTCTAACGAATATTACATATTTTTCCTCCTTGCATAAATTGTAAAGTGTTTTTAGTTTGGTGTCAAAAATAAACTCAGTGAACATCAATCTTTCGTCTCATTTGAATCAGCCCAAGAAGAAGTTACAAAAATCTACAGTCCACGCTCCGAACACTTCCAAAGTTCGCCAAACAAACCGGTTTTGCGCCATTCGCATCACACGCATCCCGCAACCTAACCAGGGGTTGTATGGTCAAATATTAGAGGTCCAGTCGTCGAATTACCAAAGGTTCCTCACAAAGCTTCGCGGGTCTCCGATTTCTGAAGTTATCAATTCGTCGGTGATGCCCTAATTGATTGCGTAGCGTCCAATCTTGCGATATTCACAGGCTCAATTCACGAAAATATAGCAATATTTTTATGACAAGATTTTATTTGACTTGCTTTGTAAGGGTGCCTTTCCACAAGAGTTGTGCTATATGTATACCTATGCTGCGAGGATGTGAAAGACACACTATGGAACTATGTGTGAAGTTACCATTCCGCACGGGGCCCGCGTGGGAACTACTGCTCAGGCCCTATCATTATGAGAGGAGGCCTGTGACTTGCAGTGGGACGTATGCTGCGATGATGAGGATGAAGACAAATATAGTTGGTAAGAAAAGCTTTTTTTGAAACTTATTATTAACCAAATCGCACTAAGACATTGAAATCACGACAAGTCCATTTCGTGGTCATAGTATAGACATTTCCATTGCCTTGTGGTTAGACTTTAATGGGCATATGCCTTTTAAACCTTGATTTAGTGTTCATCTCAGATTAGTAGCGTCACAATGCACGCAAGTGCCAATTTTAAATCAGGCTTAATGACTACATCTAGATTTAATTTTAAGTATGGTCGCAGGTCGATGATGATGATGATGATGATTTCTAAAAAGTGAACCGAAATTACATAGTTCCACTGCTGCTGTTCTCATTCTGAGAGGAGGTCTGTACTCTGCAGTGGGCCGTATATTCGGCTGGGATGATGATGATGATGATGATGACAGCTACAGAATCTACGTCACCCAAGGTACTAATTCTACCGCATTTCACATTCGACATCCTGTAGAGTTCCTTACCCCCTCCATAGCGGCATAAATCTACGGGGGTGGGGATGAGGGGTCCACAAAATTCACGGCTAATGAGATTGTTCCTGCGACGACTGTATCCGATTTTTAGTGTGACCATGTGATTGGAGTATTTGGGACAATCCTGGGATGATTTACTCCGCTAGCGTACACAAAATAGCAAAGAAAACGAAACGCAAACGGTTAAATTTTATTTGACAATGATAAAAGTAACAGTTGACTTTGTTTTTTTTTTCTGTTTCTACTATACTTTGACAAGCTCGTGCGCGGCGCTCGGCGGAACCCTGTCGCAGGGAGCCTCTGCTGTCCTTAACAAGATTGTTTTTAATAAGTGCGGCAAACGCTGACTGCGACAGGGTTTCGCGGAGGGTCGCGCACGACCTTGTCGGACTATAAGAACTGAGCACGAAGGTCTTGACAGCCATCATCATTCATCATTTCAGCCGTAAGACGTCCTCTGCTGAACATAAGCCTCCCCCAAGTTTCGTCATCTCGAACACCTAAAACTTTTTCCAATAAATAATAGCAGATGAATTTTTTTTTTTTTAGTTTATTTATTCATATAATAGATTTCTACATTTTTTACATTGATAGCCACTGTTAAAAACCATAACCGGTTTATGTAACAGATGGCGAGATCGCGCGGTATTAAAACAGCTGCAGTACCTCGATCTTTTAGACGACGACTGTCGAAAAAAAAACAATTGCAGCCCCTTAAAAAAACATTATTTAGCCAATCTGTTTTCATCTAAATATGTTTTTCTTTAGCTAAACCTGTTGTTACGTAAATTAATTATGCTGCACAATTTTAAATTCTTTTTCGCGCTTCAGGCGAAGCCTAATGCAGGGATCCTTGGTAAATTTAGCCACACATTGTGCTACGAACCGGCTCAGGCAAGATTTGATATGAGTCATTTTAACGGTTAACCTATATACGTATATATTGCAAGTTAGTAAAAAGCTTGTAATATTAGAACTTCTGTTTGATCCAATTTTATTGTAGATATACATATTGACGGCGATTAAACCAGCCTTATCGATCTACAGCCCGCAATCTTATTAACGCCCCGTAGGACACAACACATTAAATGTTAAAAATAAAATGCATTTTTATTTAAACTACTATATAAAAATCTCGTGTTTGTAATAAAGAAAAACGGTGTTTGTTATCGAACTCCTCCGAAACGGCTTGACTGATTTTTATTATTTTTTTTCTCTATATTTGGTATGTCTGAGAATAGGTCGTAGACTATTTTTCATACCCCTATTCTTCGCGTACGGAGTCGCGGGCAACAGCTAGTCTGTTTGTAAATGTCACCAAACGGTCCAGCATGGTCACACTACATTAGGCCCCGCCTCCACTAACCAATTGGAAATACATTCTCGTAACGTCGCGTGAGATCTGTGGAACGATAGCTTTAATGGACGACCGGGGATTGTCTTACCCCAACTTAGCTCAAGCTACCCTGATGGACCGGGAGGTGGCGACAAAATCAAATCAAATAAGTTTTTGTTATAAATTCTATTTTTAACACAAGATTTTTTACTGACTGTACTTTTTTTGACCCTAGTTACCAAAGCACTTGTCAAGCCGAATCAAATCAGCCCTAATTCAATGAGATGTGTCGTTCTATTACAGAGTTCCTATGGCCATCCTCCTGTTTCATCATCAGATCAGCTCCATGTCATTATAAAATTGAATTTCCGTCGGATTTATACATAACAGAATATTTTAGACTATCGCGGATTTATACATGCATACAAAATTTCAGTTTAATCGGTTGAACTGTTGAAGCTTTCGTGATTTTCACTCATGATTACTAAACTAAACGCGAATTATCACGCAATAAATATTTATTTATTTACCTCGACGTTTCTGCTACATTGCAGCAACCGTGGTCACGAGTTAACTGAAGTGTAGGGTGTCAAGTTCGTTTAGCCGCACGAGTCTTTCGAACTACCCGCACTTGATCCCGATTAGAATCAGCACCCGTATCTCGAACTACCCGCACTTGATCAAGATTTTTTAACGGCACCCCATCACACCGACACACAACACTCACAACATCTGACGATCTCTCCAAACACTACTCCCGACGCCAACATTTGTTTATTACAGGATTCCACGAAGACGAAAGCTTATATCCATCCTCCCGGTTGAAATTTTTGTGTTTTTTAAAAGGTAAGTAAATAAATATTTATTGCGTGATAAGTCCCGTTTAGTTTAGTAATTATCAATCGGTTGAATATATCTACTTCAAATTTGAGTTGAAAGATTTCACCAGAACAAACATACATTGCAAGTTAATAAAAAGCTTGTAATAATCAATAATAAATAATCTTTATTTCGACAAACATAGGAGTATGGTGTTAGTAATACATAAAGCTTGATTCTTATGTTAGTGACGCTACACCTCGCAGAGAAACTCCGAGCAATAAATTATATCCACCACATGTTGTAAAAAAAAATATGTCCGAGTCTCATCGTAGATTTCTTTTTCAGAGGACCGGTATTGTTTTTAATGTAATTTTTCACTGCCAGCTCCCAGCCAACCCAAACTCGCGCCGTAAGAAACTGCGTGAAATTTAATTTCTTTGCTGAAGATTTAGTTCGTTCGGCGCAGGAATGTAAATTCAAACGGGATTTATCGAGATAGGGATTAATTTGGTTGGGATCGAACAGTTCTGACTCTGATTGACGATGTTGATTATTAGGCTTGTGATTTACATTTAGTCTTTAGTTTAAAGACTATTTAAAACTAGACTTATCTTTAAGTTTCTCGCGGATGAACAATGGTTCATCCGCGAGAAACTTAAAGATAAGTCTAGTTTTAAATAGTGTGGCGGTATAATTATTAATTATTTACAATCCTATCAAGATGTAAAATGTCACTTGGTTAACCTTTTTTGATTTCATTGTTGTCTGATGGACATAACCATAAAAAATGTAGCTAACCTTTTTGGTAATTAAGAACAATAGTAATTAAAAGAATAGTAATAGATAGAATCCGGAACACCGCGCTGCGCAAAAACACGTATAGTCGTCCTTATAACGTTCACACAATTATAATATATAATGTTAAGTTGAGACCAAAACGTCTACTCGACCTAGAAATGTTTGTTTGGTTGTTATCGAACTCCTCCGAAACGGCTTGACCGATTGTTATGAATTTTTTTATCTTTAAGTATTCGTTAGATCTGAGAATAGGTTGTGGGTATAATTTATATGTCAATACAACGCTTGCCGGGTCAGCTAGTAATATATATTTTACGCCTTTACTTAATAACATTTGCGTGTATATCAGCGATTGAAGTTATTTTACAAGCAAACAGCAGCACTTAAAGAAGCTAACGAACTTCAAAAGAAAATATAATAACTTTTGTATGTAGATTAGACATTGTGCGACCGCCCATCATTTCCATTTCTTCAGTTTTAGGTAGAGTTCCATTGAAAACTCGTGTATCTGCCTTTTTCTAAATTCAACTTCTCTTAGTGAAATTATACGGATCACTACGTCTTAATACGAGTTTAACTTGACATGTTTCGGGCTAACCGTAGCCCTTCTTTGGAGTCACAGTCGAGAGAGAGAGGAGAGTCGTTTGGCAGCCGCCATGATACGGATTAGTTTTAAGACGTGCGTGATCCGTATATTTTCACTATAAGTGAGTCTCACGGTAGTTTCATGCTTCATCTTCTCGTTTATTCTCTTTTTTGCGTAATTTTCCAGGTCAATTTTGGAGACGTGATTTGCATTGGTCGTGGACAAGATAACCTATGCTTCCCAATAGCTTTGTGTTACTATGTATCGATACAGTTGCAAAATCCTCTATGGCCTCTCACGCAGAACCTACGACAGGTTCAAATCCCGGCACGCACCTAAAAGAAAGAAAGAAAGAAAGAAATACATTTATTTACAACAACACAAGACACATCATCAATATTTACAAAACAAAAGACAACACGAAAGCTAAAGATAGAATGTGTCATTGCGGTTGCAAATCGGACACTGGCTCAGCATAATGCTGAGGCGTTTATAGCACCCCAGCGCTGATTTTCAGCCAGCACCGTTGGTGACACCCGGATCGCTGTAAGTATAGATAGATAAATAAATAAATAAATAAATAAATAAACTGCACACTAATAGCTACATAAGACTACATGCGTAAATAAATAATTTGTAGAATATAAAAAAGCAAAGAATAATCACTCAAACATATGTAAATACTATACCTCACCTGCCAAGTATACAACCCTGCGCGGACTTAATTGAATAATGAAAAATGAAATCACCGAGACAATAAAAAAATCAAAGAAGTTTTGTGAAATACTTAGTGCTGGAAAGGAGAGGAAATTCTCGGAATCCACCTCTGAGATTTTCGGAATTTATGTGCGAAATTGCATTTGCAATTTACCATGAGCTCTATGGTGAAGGAAAACATCGTGAGGAAACCTGCATACACCTGCGAAGAAATTCTATGGTTTGAATGAAGTTCCCAATCCACACTGGACCCGCGTGGGAACTACAGCCCAAGCCCTCTCATTCTGAGAGGAGGCCTGTGCCCTGCATGCCTGGGATGATGGTGATGATGAAATCAGACAGTTGGGTCGCTGAAGTTTTCACTTATTTAATTAACACCTTGTATGCATCAAAACGCTGAATCCGTAAAGCGATTATAAAATAACATCCTGATCTACCTTTTAAACTGTTTTCCCGCGATTGGACTCGTCGCATTGTGCGTGCGCTCTTTCATTTGGACAACGAATGGACTCGCCCTTTGTGTTGAAATTCAATTTGTTCTTCATCGTGCCTCAATTTCTGGCCTAAGCAAGTGCGGACCGCGGTTAAGGAGCATATTGTACTCAATTTCTATATTTTTGGGAATCAAATATGGCTAATGTCAAATAAATAATAAATAAATATTAGGGGATAATCTTACACAAATCGACCTAGTCCCAAACTAAGCAAAGCTTGTACTATGGGTACTAGACGACGATAAACATACTTATATTGATAAATAAATACTTAAATACATAGAAAACATCCATAACTCAGGAACAAATATTCGTGCTCATCACACAAATAAATGCCCTTACCGGGATTCGAACCCAGGACCTCTTGCTTCGTAGGCAGGGTCACTACCAACTAGGCTAAAGCGGTCGTCACTTGCAATTTCATTTGTTTTTATTTGCAAAACGTTAGCCAACGAAAACTGTAAAGGCACGTTCACACTCACCGTTGACGCAGTACGATCAACACCGTCTTCCAACTCGGGGGTTCCGTCCAACCACTATTCCGTTTGACATTCAAATGACGACAAATCTCAATGGCTTTACTGGGTGATGTTGTGAGTTTTGTGAGCTAACTCTACATTTAGGGCCTGTTCGCACAGCGATATTTTACCGCGGCTACGCCCTTAAGATTCAATGTGTTACAGAATTAGGAAAATAACCGCGCGGTGAAATATCGCTGGCCCTTAAAGTGGAACGGCGCTCTCTAGGCGCGAAATTCAAAATTTTTACAGGTTTTAATTTACTGTGGGTAAACGGTGTAACTGTTTAACTTGATATGGTACTTGCGGTTGTAAAATAGTGTTCTTTATATTATTGTGTAAAGCTTTTTAAGAATAAAACTGTTAGCTTGAAATAAAAGTTGTCAATACGTTGAAAGTCCGAATATCTATGTTTGACGACTTTTATATCAAGCTAACAGTTTTATTCTTAAAAAGCTTTACACAATAATATGAAGAACACTATTTTACAAACGCAAATACCATATAAAGTAAAACAGTTACACCGTTTACCCACAATAAATTAAAACCTGTAAAAAGTTTCAATTTTGCGCCTAGAGCGTGCGCTTCCACCTTAACAATGACAATAAAAATGACGATGAAAACGCGGGTAGTTGTGCGCCGGTATCAGTTGCGTCGAGCAGCCGCGCGAGCAGAGCGGAGACACGTAGTGCGCGTTTGGCAGCCGCCATAACGTGTAGCTCCGAGAAGGGCTACGGATTAGCCCGAAACCTACTTTCACTATGAGTGAGCCTCACGTCTCACGGTAGTTTCATGTTTAAAGTACAGCCAAGGGCAAAAATATGTATACACTTTAGTACCTTAGTTAGTTACTTTGTCTATTTTCGTCATATTTGAACTGCCATATATGAACTGTCACAGTGGTTAAAGTGACAAGGTACTAAAGTGTATACATATTTTTGCCCTTGACTGTACAATGTTATGGATTGCGAATGGGAGCCAATCTCGATTTTAAGATTTAGTAGAATTACTAACGTTCGATTTTTCATATCTCAAGATAGAGTTTGATCTCGATGATATCGAGAATCGCGACCAAGTGCGAAATGTCAGACAGGGAGGTTAAAACAGACATTTATAATCGTGCTTACAGATTATAATTTACATAAATTAAGATTATAATAATTAAGATTTCAGTCCTAAACCTAAGGATAATTATTTCAGTAAGATAGTACATTTATTAAAGGAATACTGCTATATTTACAATATTTACAAGGATTATCTTTGGATCGCCTTTCTAAATTAATTGACAAAAAAGCCGTGGAAACCTAGTGGTTTGACCTAAGGCCTCTCAACCAGAGGATCGTAGGTTCGAGTCTGGGTTTTCAACTCTGAGTTTCTAAAAATTTATGTTTGAAATTACATTGAAAATTTGCGGTGAAGGAAAACATCGCGAGGAAACCGGTACTCTGCTTAATAGTGTGAAGTTACCAATCCGCACTAGGTCCACGTGGGAACTACGGTCCAAGCTATCTTATTCTGTGCTGTGTCCTGCAGTAGGACGTTTATAGGTTGGGATGATGATGATGATTTCTATTCTATGCTATGGTTTATAGAAGATAGGAGTGTGAATGCTTAACACATACATTACCAGGGGCTAAATTCAGGAACGGGTCTTCACGGGTTTGGTAGCGGTATTTCAATCGTTTGGGTTGGGTTTGGTTTGAACTGCTATTCAGGAACGCCAAAAATCACTGGCTTGCGAGAGGTTTGGGCTGAGTTTGGGATGGGCCTTATTTATTTGTTTATTTATTTACAAAGCAAATTATCAGGAAAATAAGGCTCATCCCAAGCTCAACCCATTCCTATACGATTGAATTACCTCTCGCAAACCATCTTGGGCCGTTCCTGAATTTAGCCCCTGGGCGACTGAGCTTCTAAACCTCGAGCTATAAAGTGAAAGCAAGCGTTTCCCAGAGATAAGACCAAGCAAGGGGTGAACAATCGATCTACATAACAAATTTCATCAAAATCTTTTTAGGGTTCCGTACCCGAAGGTACTCCGTCCGTCCGTCTGTCACCAGGCTGTATCTCGGGAACCGTGATAGCTAGAGAGTTGACAACAAATACTTAAAAATGGAATAAAATAAATTTTTAAGGGGACTCCCATACAACAAATGTGATTTTTTTTGCTCGTTGTTGCTCGATATTGATAACAGCAACAGGTAGAAGCTTGAAATATTCACTTTAAAAATAAATCATTAAATTAAAATAAAAAATATTTAAGGGGGGCTCCCATACAACAACTGTGATTTTTATAGATAATTGTACGGAACCCTTCGTGCGCGAGTCCGACTCGCACTTGGCCGGTTTTTATGTCAGTAGGAATAGAATTGAAATCGGAAATAATTGCTAAGTACAAAAGGTTTTATTGTTTGATTGGCTTCATTTGTATTTCCATTATGACTATCCTAGGTTTTTACCGCCGGCGGAGTTGAGCATAAGTGGTGGAGGTAAAAATGTACCCCAAAAAGGGTATTTTTGCGGGTTTAGGGCTTTATTTGTAACTCATGTTGAACTTTAAACCTTATCTTTATCTTATGAACATTATTTACCAGCACAGGTGAGCAGACTTTTCACAGCAATTCCACTTATCCAGCATTCCTATATTCGTAGCTATACTCCATTTAATTAAGAATTATAAACCACAACAACATTATATTGCGGCTCGTGAACTGTAATCTCTTTTCAAATTTGTACTAGAGTAACAATTGACGACACGCAAATAAAGTGACATTAAAAAAAAAATATTTTGCGGCTCCCAGACTATTGTACTGAGAGAGAGAGAGAGAGAGAGAGAGAGAGAGAGATGTTTATTTACACATATTCGATATAAACACAGAAAAAAAAATACATTTGATAGGAAATTTACAAATTAAAAAAATATATCGAATAGTATAAATTGGGCCCCACTCAGCATAATGTTGTGGCAGGCCATAACGCTGTTTTTCAGTGGGACCCATTTAAAAACTAAACACAAACATACACACTGTGACGACACGAACGCCAGCGAATAGTTCGCAACAAAAACCAAATTAGAAGCTGGAATTAAATATGTATGGCAACACTTGATCGGCTTAATCGCACTATTTACTAGGTACTGTACTATTTGCTAGGTAAGAAATAGTTGATGAGCCGCAATATAATGATGTTGTGGTTTTCAATTCTAAATTAAATGAAGCATAATGTAAGTGCTCTTGCGTCACGCTCATCTCTCCAGTTCTCAAGCATCTGGCGATCCGATTGCCATCTTAACTTAATCCCTTCGAACTATCGTCTCCAACCGACTCTTGAAATTTAATTACGCTGAATACGTAAATCAAAGGGCTCTATGTGAACTGAAATTAGTTTAAAATTATCACGTATTTGTGTTTCGGAGTTGTGGGTCGCGAGAGCAAACCCTGGAGGGCACACTTGTCAAAGTTTCGAGACAAGTTTAGGTTCTAGTGAACCTTATTCGATTTAGTGGTGGGTTAACGAAGAAATCGCGAATAAGTTTTTGTTAAAAATTTCATTTTTAAAGCAAGCTTTTTAGCTGACTGTACTATTTGTTGACTGTACTTGCATTGTCATCCAACCTACATAAGTATACCAAATTTCGAGTAAATATTTAAGGGGGCTCCCATACAACAAACGTGATTTTTTTGCTCGTTTTTGGTCGGCATTGATAACGGCAGCTGGTAGACAATTGAAATATTCACAGAATATTTATTTAAATATCTACTTCAAAAATAAATAATTAAAAAAAAAAAAAAAATATTAGGGGACAATCTTACACAAATCGACCTAGTCCCAAACTAAGCAAAGCTTGTACTATGGGTACTAGACGACGATAAACATACTTATATAAATAAATAAATACTTAAATACATAGAAAACATCCATAACTCAGGAACAAATATTCGTGCTCATCACACAAATAAATGCCCTTACCGGGATTTGAACCCAAGACCTCTTGCTTCGTAGGCAGGGTCACTACCAACTAGGCTAAAGCGGTCGTTTAAAAGCAGCATTAAATTCATCATCATCATCATCAGCCCATAGCAGTCCACTGCTGGACATAGGCCTCTTCCATGGCGCGCCGCAACACTCTGTCTTCGGCCCCTCGCATCCATCCGCCGCCAGCGACCCTCTTAAGGTCATCCGTCCACCGTGCCTCAGGACGCCCTACACTACGTTTCCCCGTCCGTGGTCTCCATTCGAGGACTCGTCTGCTCCACCGCTCATCAGCCCTGCGACAGACGTGGCCAGCCCAACGACACTTCAGTGAACTAATTCTTTGAGCAATGTCGGTGACTTTCGTTCTTTGTCGGATAATAATTAAATTAAAATAAAACAAATATTTAAGGGGGGCTCCCATACAACACACGTGATTTTTTGCCGTTTTTATAGATAATGCACGGAACCTTTCGTGCGCGAGTCCGACTTGCACTTGGCCGGTTTTTAGTATGGATCTTTGAATACTACGAAGCCTAGCTTCATTTAAGGACTTTGTTAAAACTCACTTTGACCCTAATTTTCTAAGTTAAGTTGTGTTTGACACCTTAAAGTATAGTAGGCCCGAAACGCTTCCCAGATCAAAGGCGTTAATCTAAATTCAATTATAAATTTGGGTTAAAACGCAACGGTGAAGGGTATTTTCTTGAAGGTTTCTTAAAATCTTTGAAAGATATAAAACCAGTTGTTACAGCGTTATGTTTACCATCTTGCAGGATACAAGGGACCTGTTTTACGATTCTCTGCTTTTTAATGGATATCACCCTTGCGGTTTTACTAAGGTTTATTTTGCCAATGTCGACGTAGACATAGGACACGCGGGAGACTGTTCGATTTACGAAGAACCATCGCCAAGAAACCTGCTTTCAAATAAAAAAACCGCATCCAAATCGGTTCACCCGTTTAAGAGTTATGTTATGATGCCACAGACAGACAAACAGACACACACACACACACACACACACATAGCGGTCAAACTTATAACACCTCTCTTTTTATGTCGGGGGTTAAAAACAAATAAAATGTGTTATAGACGGTTCACAGATTCAGATAACAAAAGACGATCTAAGTGACTCAACAAGGTCACTATTTTTTTTTTTTATGTTAGATAGGCCAGACAAACAAACTAGTGGGTCACCTGATGTTAAATGAACACCACTGTCCATAGACACCCGCAGCGCTTTACACGATGCCAGTGCGTTGTCGGCCCTAAAGGAGAGGAAATAGGGGAAGGGGGAGAGGGAAGGGGTGAGGTATTGGGCCCCCGGCACTCTCACTGACCGTACGAAACGCAAGCAGGATTACTGCTGCTTCACGCCGGTGTTCTGTGAGAGGGTGGTACTGCCCCGGATGAGCCGGCCCATTCGTGATGCAGCGGCTAGCTACAACATGGCTCTACCACTACAAAAATATTTATTTTTATTTCAAATTTCAAATAACAATATACATTGTGTTTGAAGTTACAATACATGTCGAAATTATATGCTAGTAATAAATTAAAATTAATAGATCTAAATTCCATATCATAAAATTCATAAAAACCAAAAATTAGGTAACTAGTACATGTCTAACAAGCGTCAGCAAATCGGAACAAACACTAAAACAGATATTCATTATAATTTTAACTTGCAACGCCCAAACACCATTGAATTTCTAGACTGGGATGATGATGAGTGAGTTCCGCTTCTATCTTATTTATATTAGCTTCATTCCAAAGAATCAAAACCAAAAACACACTGACAGGCTCAAAGCCTACCATAGCCCCGGGATATCAAGTATCACTGAACATTATTACCCGGGAACAAATTTACGGCGCTTGTAATTCGGTCGGCGAGTAGTGACGTCACAGGCGGACTTGCGGTCACAGGTTGAAATTTATACGCTACGCAAACGTATAGCTGCTGGAATGTAGCAGAAGAGGAATGCAATTTGAAGTATTAATCTTACTTATAATATAAACTATCTTATACAGTAGAAGAAGGTGATTAGGTGTAAAGTACCTACTGTCTTGATCTATAGGGAACGTGCAACTATAGGCGGCAGCACTACTTAATACGATAGAATAGACACTATGCAGAGAGTAAAAGAAACTTATCAGGGTAAAACATTCAAATTGATGGCACCAGTTGGCAGCACCGTCTATGTACACGTTCCCTATAGGCAGCAGCACTAATGCGACAGAAGAGACACTATGCAGACAGTAAAAGAAACTTATCAGGGTAAAACATTCAAATTGATGGCACCAGTTGGCAGCACCGTCTATGTACACGTTCCCTATAGGCAGCAGCACTAATGCGACAGAAGAGACACTATGCGGACAGTAAAAGAAACTTATCAGGGTAAATTGAGATGGTTCTGAGAGGAGGCCTGTGCGCAGGGGGAAATAATGATGATGATTGAGTTCCGCTTCTTTGAGCTAGCTAGCTTTAAAATAGAGCCAAAAAATAATGTTTTCCAAATGATTTCCGTTGGCTTATCCAGCGTTCATGGCCCGGGGCAATTCGTTATTTGCTTAATAGCCGAAGGTCCAAACTGTGTCTAGTAGCGGTCGATATCTGCCGGTATTACGTTGCGAATTCAGTTAGTCTTAAACGTTCTACTCGTCAAATAGGGTAGGTAGAGGAATCTACGTGTTTTGTTAAAGCACGTAAATTCAGTGGCAGCGCAGGACCTAAATCTTGAATTATGAGCACTACACGTTAAATGACGGTTTTTTAACTAAGCAATAAACCATCACCACGGACCGGCAAACGTAGCGTAGGACGTCCTCAGACTCGGAGCAATGATCTTCGCAAGGCGGCAGGCAAGAGCTGGCCGAGGATCGTGCTCTGTGGCGTGCCATGGGAGAGACCTATGTCCAGCAGTGGACGAGCATAAGCTGATAAACGAGAAACTTTCTAGGCGCGAAGCCTCTGAGACCGCGAGGCTGTGGGCAAAGGGCCGCTTCGCTCGCCTACCTATCATCATCATCATTTCAGCCGTAGGACGCCCACTCCTGAACATAGGCCTTCCCCATTGATGCCCAATCATTACGGTTGGAAGCGACTTGCCTTCACCAAATCGTGCGTCCATCTCGTTGGTGGACGCTGCGCTTGCCAGTCCGTGGTCTCCATTCGAGAACATTTGGGACCAACGGCGGCGGCGGGTTTTATAGCCTGCCCATTGCTATTTCAACGAGCTTTTAATCCGTTTGGCTATGTCGGTGATCCCGATTCTTCTGCGGATCTCCTCGCGCTAGCCTAGCTATGTCACTGTGCAATTTTAATATAATTAATATTTTTCCGACGCAATGTAATGATTGTGATCGAATATTTGAAGACCCAGTTTTTGACCCCATCGGCCATCAGTTCTACGAGCGTTGTGCCCGTCCATGCTGCTTGAGTAAAAAGGAAAGGGTTTACAAATGCCTGTAAATATTATTATGCCATACGAATAAATAAGTGAGTAAAATCACTGGTTTGCGAGAGATGTGGGCTGCGATTGGGATGAGCCTTATTTATTTATTTATTTACAAAGCGAGTAATAGGAAAATAAGGCTCATCCCAAGCTCAGCCCAGAGTCCTCTCGCAAACGATTGAATTACCGCTCGCAAACCGTGTTGGGCCGTTCCTGAATTTAGCCCCTGGTCACAGAATATATAATAGTACTGACGTACAGAATGGAAACGGTCCGCCCCGTACCGATTCGAATTACCCCACCCCTCAAGGCGCAGATAGCCGGAAACCGCCAGAAACCAGAAGAGTGCGCGCGCGATGTATGTAGGCGTACGCGTGTACAGACGTCGTCGTGCTTATGTAGATTCAAGAACGCGTATTTGTACGTCGTGTCCGCCGCGTGCCCTGGTTAAGATTGTGGGAACGCGTTCGATGTGGATGGCTATACGTTCAGCATTATGTAATTGCCAAAAAGATATCCCACAGAAATTGTTATAAGCTTCAAAACATAACCCCTTTTCCATTACGACCATATATTAATTATCTTAACAAATAAAACGTAACCTGACCTGGCACAGTCTACAGCGGAGGTTATCTCGGCATCTTATTAATCGACGCGTCGGAGCAAATTGAATTTCTATTAATCGGGTAAATTTCCCGGGCCGTTCGAGCTGGTAGTATGACCGAAGTGTAACCCGGTACACTGCGTACGCTTATTCTCATCAATCTCATCATCATCATCATCATCGCAGCCTATATAAATAAATAAATATCACGGGACAATTTACACCAATTGACCTAGTTACCAAACTAAGCAAAGCTTGTACTATGGATACTAGACAACGAATAAACATACTTATATAGATAAATACACACTTAAATACATATTACACATACACACTAACACCACAACACAACATCTAACCAGCAGTACCAGTACCAGGTCCAGTGGTGGTGTAGGGGAATGGCACGCGGCACGGAATGCTGAGGACCTGGGTTCGATTCCCAGCGCTGGTTTTTTTTCTGGGGTTTTTTTCTATGCATCCATGTTTCAGTTTGTATTTAGTTTGAAATATAATGGATTTCACAATTTTTTTTTAAACGTAAAAAAAATGCAGTTGTTTTCATAGCAAACTTGTTAAACTGGGTCAGCTACTTCACTCCAAGTTAACTGCTAACCCAGGGATAAGAAGTGTCAAAATGTATCGAACTGTCATTCTAAACCCACGGCTACCGATTTAATTTTTTAACCCTGGACAGTGCAAGTGGCCCCAAGCAGTGTGCGCTAACCCGAAGGGATAAAAGCATCCGATCGAAAAGGTCCTTAATCACTTTAAAATTATTCTCTTTCCGGGCTTTTGCGGGAAGTTATAGAATATTTGTGGGAAATTTATCGTTAACGTTTTCTTTGTTTGTAGCTTCCAATATGACATCGTTGGGGTTTCACTTCCGGGATTTACTTCGGTTTTTTCATGTCATTGTGTTTTTATCGATGAGAAGAAAGCCAAGAGAAATCGCTTGTATCAGGCTGGCGTTATTGTCAATGGTTACCTTTGAAGATGTCTTTGAGACGAAACAGGAAGGCCTATTTTCGAATAAGGCTTAAAGGCATTCGTGAGTGGAAAAGTTGAACCATTCGTACTAGGTAATCATAAGGTTGCTATCATTAACGTCGGAGCGTTAACCCTTTCAACGCCAACGACACTTATAAGTGTCACAAAGTACAGTGTCAAAGTGATCTTGACACAATGACACAAGATTCAAAGCAGGTTTACGTTTCGTCAAGGCGTGGCGATGAAAGGGTTAAACGTGGTCAAAAGTATCTGAACACGACCGTACTGTTAATCGCGCACAGCCAATTTGATTCTTAGGCCATTAAAGAACCATGTCATAATGAATTAATTTGTTTATCATCTACGACAGTGCGTCTACGACAGTACCGGTCTTTGCGAACATTGTGTCAACGATAATGAATAGGAAAGGAGTTTGTGTATACTACATATATGTATAGCTTGAATTGTCACTATCCGTCTGTCAAAATTTATTTTTCTTCGCATGTCATGTTGCGAAAACGTTTATAAACTCTTTACATTTATTGCATGTTGTGATCGGAAAGTTGATAATCCTTTGACTCGCAATTACGTTCTAATTATCTAGTAGTTAATGCGACATGATTCTATAGTGGCCTAGAAATCAAATAAGTTGACTGTACGGGCCTGTGGAGATATATTTGAGCACCTTGACTGCTCCGATGTTTAGCGACTGTACAAAACGGCTGCCTGGAAAAGTTCCGTTGTGACATGAAGTTACCGACACAGAGGACTCTAGTGAAAAAGGGGTTAAGTCTGCAGAAATCAAACAGCTATTTTCTATTTTATTTGTAAAGGGGGTTAAGTCGAAATCAGCTGTTCAACTTCTGTAGAATTAACCCCTTTTTCACTAGAGCCCCATTGTTCAGAGGATAAGTTCGCGAATTTGTGCTTTATCTTGGATGTTTAATATGTATTTAAGTATGTATTTATCTATATAAGTATGTTTATCCGTTGTCTAGTACCCATAGTACAAGCTTTGCTTAGTTTGGGACTAGATCAATTGCCTTTGATGATTGAACGTATTGTGCGGTAACACCCAATAGTAGTGAAACACGTAGCATTGTGCAGAAATCCCGGCGCACAGTCCATTTCCAATGATTTTTGTTCTAAAACTAAAGACGTTTGTTTCACAGTTGTAAAGCGATCGTGTAAGCATCAAGTTTAACCGAACGCCACAATTAAACCAGCCAAAACAGCGGAGTGTAACTGTGAAAACCCATGAAACATAAAATGTAAAAAAACGCCAAGTTTTGCAACGCAGTTCTTCCACTACAAAAAGTTGAGGCTCAGTTATGACTCAAAAAACCTCGATCTTTTGTAAATGTAAATGCTCTAATATAATTAACTGAAACAATTACTTTGCTCACCCGTGACCTTCGACATCAGCAAAGGTAAGGTCGCGGGTGAGCAAAGTCATTGTTTCATTTCATTAATATGGACCTCCGCAAAGTAACGCTTGATTCAATCATTTATTCTTCTAATATATAAAAATCTCATGTCATAGTGTTCGTTATAGAACAGCTTGACCTATTTCGTAGGTCTGAGAATAGGTCGAAGCCTATTTTTTATACTCCTATTCTTCGCAGACGGAGTCGCGGCCAACAGCTACTAACTAATATAAAATGACCCCATGCGCTTAGATTATTTATACACTAGATAGAGTGTCAGTAGCAAACACTGTCATACAAAACGTCCAAAAACCCATTTAACAGCTTCATATTAATATCACGTTACGTTGGCTTATATTTTTCGGGACGTTTTCATGCCGACTAAGCTCTATCTAGTGTATAAATAATCTAATCCCATGTGGTATATTATATTTTGCTTAAGAGCAGGGCTGTGCTAACAATCGATCATTATGTTTCATAATTTACACTATTCATTGTTTCTTTATTTTGTAGGTATATTTTCCTTTGGTGTCAATCGTCCAACGACTTATTTATTATTTTATTAAAATTAAAATTTGTTGGTATATCCATAAAAAAGTAACAGGGGGCCAAAAATGCCGTGAGTCGCTTCCAAATAAGGATCGTACGGCCCTGATACTTGGCGGGGGACTGCCGTGCCCCGTGATAACCCGTGAATAACATGCCGAAAGTTCCCCTTGGCTGCTGCCAAGCTGCTGCGCTGCTGCGTTTAAATAACAGATTATACGTACTTAAGGCTTTATTGGAATCCGATTCAAACTTCAACTGGAGATCGAGTTTGCTTTACAGTTCTGTGTTTAGGTTGGCCACACTTTCAAGATGGATGTTCGCCGCTGGCGAAGTTATGGATTGAAACATAGTGCCAGCACCTACCAACATGCTACTCATAATTTCAGAAGAAAAGCACCGTTCAAAGTTTTATATTTCTTATCGGTGCTTTTTAGGGTTCCGTAGTCAACTAGGAACCCTTATAGTTTCGCCATGTCTGTCCGTCCGCGGCTAAGCTCAGAGACTGTTAGTAGGTACTAGAAAGCTGTAAATTGGCATGAATCTAAATATCAGTCACGCCGACAAAGTGATTAAATAAAAAAAAGTAAAAAAAATTTTTTTAGGGTACCTACGTACCTCCCATAGACGTAAAGTGGGGGTGATTTTTTTTTCTCGACTAACCTTATAGTGTCAGTGGGGTGTCTTTGGATAGGTATTTGAAAATAAATAGGGGTTTTCTAGAACCATTTTTTTAAAATATGATTATTTTGCAGATATTCACTCCGAAAGTTCAAAATAATGTGTCCCCCCCCCTCTAACTTTTGAACCGCACGTCTAAAAAATATGTAAAAAATCACGTAAGTTAAACGTCATAAAAACTTTCTAGGAAAATTATTTTAACTTAATCAGTTGAGCAGTTTTTAAGTTTTTGTAAAAAAATATTTTTAAACTAAGATTGTAATTTAACCGCTATTGCAAGCATTTTTTTTCTTTAAGTACCTATAAGATCACGCTAGCAGTATCTTCTTTCAAATAAAAAATATATTACATCTGAAAAACAATCAACTTACATACTAGTTCTAGTAGACTGCAGTTAGATTATAGTTACCCAATTCACCGATAGATGGCGTTGTACCGCCGACGTTGGGATCCAAAACAAACACATTAGTAAAGTATGCAAAGATTTTTCGTACCTGCTACGGAACCCTATCTTGGGCGTGTTCGACACGCTCTAGGCCAGTTTTTTTTTATATGTATCTTAGCCGATATGACAAAACATGGGTCAGTCTATGATTAATATAACTTATCTCAAAAATAAAAAAAACAATTTGGTTATAACGGGACCAACCTTGAAGCATAAATGCTTTCAAGCAACGAAAAAATTGTCCAAATCGGTTCATAAATGACGGAGTTCTGAGGTAACACACATTGAAAAAAAAATCGGCCAAGAGCGTGTCGGACACGCCCATGATAGGGTTCCGTAGCAGGTAGGTACGATAAAATCTTTGCATACCTACCTTATTAATGTGGTTGTTTTGGTCCCAACGTCAGCGGTACAGCGCCATCTGTCGGCGAATTGGGTAACTAATCTAAACTGCAATCTACTAGAAATATACATGTATGTTGATTGTTTTTCAGATGTAATATATTTTTTTATTTGAAAGATGATACTGTAGCTTAATCTTATAGGTACTTAAAGAAAAAAAATGCTTGCAATGGCGGTTAAATCACAATCTTAGTTTAGAATTTTTTTTTCCAAAAACTTAAAAACTGCTTAACTGATTAAGTTGAAAATAATTTTTCTAGAAAGTTTTTATTAAGTTTAACTTACGTGGTTTTTTTCATATTTTTTAGACGTGCGGTTCAAAAGTTAGAGGGGAGGGACACATTATTTTGAAATTTCGGAGTGAATATCTCCGAAAATATTCACTTTATCAAAAAATGGTCTTAAAAACCCCTATTTATTTTCAAATACCTATCCAATGATACCCCACACTATAGGGTTAGTCGAGAAAAAAAATTCACCCCCACTTTACGTCTATGGGAGGTACCCTAAAAAAAATATTTTTAGTTTTTTTTATTTAATCACTTTGTCGGCGTGACTGATATATATATTCATACTAAATTACATCTTTCTAGTAGTAACAGTCTCTGAGCTTAGCCGCGGACGGACAGACATGGCGAAACTATAAGGGTTCCTATTGACTACGGAACCCTAAAAAAGAACATACAACCGAATTGAGAACCTCCTCCTTTTTTAGAAGTTGGTTAAAAGCTACAAATTGTTTGAAACTACAATTTAAATTTAAAACAAGCAGGACAAGACAAGTATTTAAAGGGAACAATAGTTTAACTCTACCATGATTAAAAATTAAGCTTCCAACAAAGATTAAAAATATTGCTAAAAATTTGCATTTCAAAATGACTATTAAAACATCATTAAACTGCAGACTATTTATGAATGCTTAACGGAGGATTGCATCGCAGTTTGTAGTAAATTTAAGTTAAGACGAAAGTAGAGTTTACAGAATTGGGAATGTCTAAAAAAAATACCAGTGGTTTTTATATTTTTTTTTGTATAGAATTTCAATATTTTGTCAATTAGTTCACTACGTTTTTCAAAATTAATTATTGAAACTATTTTGGTTGATGACGTCAGATTGTAATTGAGGGCTCACACGCTGCCAAATTTCTAAATCTATCTAAATGCGTACGACCACCCCTTTAATTATTTTTTGCGAAGTGGTACACTGTAACTAGTGTCACTTTATTGGCGCTGTCAAAGTGCTAGAGATGTCAGACAGCGGGTCCAAATCAAACTCCGTAGTAATCCACGCGTAAATTGTGAATAATTCTAACCACACAGAATACGACTTGGACCGGTCACGTAATTTACACCAATGTCAAATGAAGGTCGTTGCTTATTTGTTATGTAATAAATTCATTACATAATATTAAAATTAAATTACTACAGAAAAGGAGCTAAAAAGCATTTTTATCTCGAAATTGTTTTCGATTTACTATACATTGCAAAAAAATAGACATCCCCCAATTATTTTAACATCATTATCACCATCATCACACATCATCGTCATCGTTAGGCTCCGACTTCTGGCATAGGTATATTTTTTTCAAAACAGATCTGCAATGGTGTCGCGAATTGTCGCGAGAACATCAAAACGGTAAGTAGAATCACATCATATTAAATTTGTGTGCTAGTAACACTACTGAGGGGTGCCATAATGTTGGTACGATTGCAGGAGAAGATAAAAAAGTAGATGTAAAAGGAAGCGGTCACCAAGAGGGTGAGTTGGATAGTCTCTGGTCCGGCTGAAGTTCAACACCTGAAGATCGGTGAGTAATTTGATGTATTGCTAGTACGAATAGAAAAATCAGAAGGCAAAGCATATAAGTAATGTTGAAAGCAACTGAATATGGCACAGGATGGAAATATGAATTGAATGTAAACTAGAGCTCGAAGTGCCAGGCTCATGGTGGCTTGGAATGGACTATAAGGGGAGTTGGGAGGTCCTCCGAAGGAACCTGAGGGTTCCGTTGCTGAAAGGAATGTGGGTACATTGTATGTACACATTCCTAGTTGAAAGTAAAATGCTTTGTTTACTGATATACCTGAAATCTAGACTAAATACTTTGTCGCTATGAATTTTACTGTGAACTTAGGAATACTCCGCGACAAATGTTATACACACATACACATTATAATCACGGCTCCTTCCCAACAAAGGGGTAAGCAGAGAATATAATTTTTGAAGTGAAACTTCTAATGCGACTTGCGGCTACCATGGAGGGGGTATGAAAGCATTAGTATATGTACTGCCGAAGCAAGTACACTTGGTACACATCTCGCATTGTATATATGTATACTAACGGATGTTAAAAACTTCGATAGTGCGATGCAGAACTCATACTGTCTGTGCAAATGTATGAGACTAGATAAAAGCGCCATCTAGTGAGTAATTGAAACACATAGATGCATAAGTAAATTAAGTTCTTTAAGTTATTGCAATAAGGTTCATGTTGATGTATAAGTGCCTTTTTCATTTCCACTTTACGAAGTTTCACTTCTTCTGCGCGGAGGAGCTGCACGCACTATTTTTTTGTTTCCAACTACTACAGTCCTGACACATAATTATTACCTAATCTTTCGCTTCCTTAAAACTCTTTATTTAATTCAACAGCGATCCGGGTGTCACCAACGGTACTGGCTGAAAATCAGCGCAGGGGTGTTTTAAACGCCTCAGCATTATGCTGAGCCAGTGTCCGATTTGCAACCGCAATGACACATTCTATCTTTAGCTTTCGTGTTGTCTTTTGTTTTGTAAAAATATTCATGATGTGTCTTGTGTTGTTGTAAATAAATGTATTTTCTTTCTTTCTTTCTTAATTACTTAAGCTTCAAATAGGTAGTATATCTACCATGTTACAAAAAATATTTGTGTTAAATAATTTAGCTATTATAGCTATTATAATTTAGGTATATACTACCTATTTGAAGCTAGGGATCGGAATAATTTCCAAGCGTCATCTATCTCCCTCTAGTGCTGTCGTGCACCTCCTGCAGGCTTATTGTCTAACGTTTCTGACGCTTGCCTTCGCAATCACTATCTCTTTCTGTCAAACGGTATAAAAGGATGATAGAAAGAGATGGTGAAAGCGAAGGCAAGCGCCAAAAGCGTTAGACAATACGGCCACTGGGAGGCCTGCCAACGCCTCGCCTTCTGGTACGTAGTCGCCACTCAATAGCCTTTCTCTCCATATAGTTATGTATGTATGTAAACTCTTTATTGCACATAAAAATAAAAATGCAAATAAACAGAGAGGAGAACAAAGGCGAGCTTACCCCTAAAAAGGATCTCTTCCAGCTAACCTAGTTAAGAGAACACAATTTAATATATTATTATGGTTATTTGTATGTTTTTGAAGTGGTGTGGTGTGGCCCGGCCATTGACACTTCAACTTGCATTTTTTTTTGCTGTGTCGGTGATTTTTAGGGATCGTAGATTGAGTGCAAATGACATAAGGAACAGAACTAATGGAGTAGAAATCAGTGCTATATTTCTTATGCAGTCGAAAATTTGTCATTGTCAATGGCGTCCTAAATAAAATTTCAACGTAATTATTTTATTGTTATCATTGGAGATTCGTTTATAAAATAAAAAGAGAGTATAACGACTTTTCGGAGGTCCATATTAATGATCTGAAACAATTACTTTCGATAGCTACGGTTATGTAAAAAATGCGTCTGCATGCAGTTCCTCCACCTCCACACTGTATGAACACACACAAATCACACAAACCCAACTATTACCATCACCAAATTACACTGACGCTTTTCGAACTCAACCAGAGCTCATCTACAGAGTACCGCAACCGTACACTGTGCTACCAAATGTTAGACTAACAAACCATAACAAATGTTTTAATTTATCATTCACGCATTTACATGACATCATCAAATATGTAACTTACACCGCCATAGTCGGGCAAACAGCTCCACTTCGTCTTAAGATATGCATTAAGTTTGTATGGAATACTTACAGGACTATTTGCATTCTTACTGCGTCTCGACTGTTCTGTTTTTATTGTCCTGATAAGACTATTTTGCTCATTTTGTCTGGAGTTTGGTAACGGACGGAGCATTCAACCATGTATCCGATCTTATCTTATTTTATCCTACCTAACATTATAATTCAGGTTTGTGAAGACGACTGGATGGCCTAGTGGTTAGAGGACCTGACTACGAAGTTTGAGGTCCCGGAATGTTTTATATGAAGCTTTTCATACTTGCCCGTCACCGATTTTATATCGGTGCCGACAAGAAATATCGGGTGTTTTGCTAGCCGACGTCCGGAAAAAAACGTGTCAGGTCTCGCTCGCCTATGAGTAAGCATGACGCAGTTCACATTGGTCAGATGTAGGGGCGTGAACAGAGGCGCCGACAACCAATTAAAATCCGGGCCCGACATCCGACAAGGTGGGAACCAGCTCTAAGATTGTAAAAGTTTTCGGTCGTGTGGGTCAAATGACGACACCGTAACAGAGATACAGCGGTTCTTGCGACTCCGTAACTAAATTGCTGCAGCATTGGCTCATTTGCTGTAACAGGGAAGAACAAGCTCTCCGCATACGGAGAATAATACAGGGTGCCATGGAGACCTAATGAGAAACCACTTATTCAGAAACCGTAATTTATAGCCGTTTACAATCAATATAAAGCTCAGCTCTTACATGAAAACTCGCATCCAAAACGAAACACCCGTTTAAGAGCTATGATGCCACAAAGACGGCCGAATAGCCTAGTTTTTAGAGAACCTGACTACGAAGCTTGAAGTCCTGGGTTCGATTCCCGGTCGGGGCAGATATTTGTGTGAAAAATACGAATATTATTTTGTGCTCGAATTTTGGATGTTTAATATGTATTTAAGTATGTATTTATATATATAAGTATGTTTATCCGTTGCCTAGCACTCATACATATAACACAAGCTTTGCTTAGCTTACTTTGGGGCTAGGTCAATTGGTGTGAATTGTCCCATGTACTTATTTATTTATTTATAAACACACACACACACCCAAACATATTAGCGGTCAAACTTATAACACCCCCATTTTGTGACGGGGGTTAAAAAAGGGTCCCTATGGAACACCGCTAAGACCTAGCAGGTGTTACGTATTTGTTTTCATAAAAACAAAGTTCCCGTTAATAATGTTACCGATAAATTACTCGGCAGGGTCATAAAACAAAACTTCTGGATATGGAACTAAGTACTGAAATGGGGCTTAATTAAGTGAAATAAGTTAGGCCAGACATTGTACGCCGCAGAGTGCTTTTAAATCTCAGTTTATTATATAAAATAAGCGTCTAAGTAGAATATTTTTTACATACGTGGTTTGGTCTTTCAAAGAGAAGATAAGAGAAATATGTACACGGTGGATGACGTGAACAATTTGATAACTTAGGATGAGTCGGTATTAATGAACATTTCGGATGTAGCGGTATATTTGGCGACATTGACTGTCATTATCTATATGATGCTGACTGTACTACCAAATTTCAAGTAAATCCGACCACTGGAAGTGGGTCAAATTCAACTTTCAAGATTTGACCCGTACATACATAGATACATTGCATGTTTATAAAAAGCTTTTAAAAAAGTTTCATAAATAAGTTTTTGTTAAAAATTTGATTTTCAATGTAAGCTTTTGCGCTGCCTGTACTTTTTGTTGATTGCACACAAGTATACCAAATTTCAAGTTGATCCGACTAACTACAAAACTTTCATACAACCTGTTAAATAACCCAAAGCCGCTAAACAGGGTCATTCAATCCGAACATTTCCGAAGCGGCAATAAAAGCGGCGTAAACGCAAAACTATAAAAAATACGGCTCGCAATCGCCATAACGGGTCGACGGGCCCTTAACTCGTCATCCCGTGGATTGCCTTTCGGCAAAGGGGTGGCCATACGACATGGAAGAAACGCTGCGTTTGTAATCAGTTGGCAAGAAAGGATTTGCGTGAAAATAAATGGGGTTAGTTAAGTAAACGAAACTGAAAAGAACCGCGGACGTAGGGTTCCGTACCATTATTTATAAAAACGGTAAAAAAATCACGTTTGTTTGTTGTTTGGGTTGTACTGACCACTGTCACGTTTGTTGTACTTTTTTTTTTTTTTTTAACACTATACCTCACCCCTTCCCTCTCCCCCTCCCTCTCCCCCTTCCCCTATTCCCTCTCCTTAAGGGCCGACAACGCACTAGCATCGCGTAAAGCGCTGCAGGTGTCTATGGACAGTGGTGATCATTTAACATCAGGTGACCCACTAGTTCGTTTGTCTGGCCTTTCTTACATAAAAAAAAAAAAAAAAAAAAAATGTTAGGCCAGACAAACGAACTAGTGGGTCACCTGATGTTAAATGAACACCACTGTCCATAGACACCCGCAGCGCTTTACACGATGCCAGTGCGTTGTCGGCCCTAAAGGAGATGGAATAGGGGAAGGGGGAGAGGGAGGGGGAGAGGGAAGGGGTGAGGTATTGGGCCCCCGGCACTCTCACTGACCGTACGAAACGCAAGCAGGATTACTGCTGCTTCACGCCGGTGTTCTGTGAGAGGGTGTTACTGCCCCGGACGAGCCGGCCCATTCGTGATGCAGCGGCTAGCTACAACATGGCTCTAACACTACAAATGTAAATGTACTGACCTAGTCCCAAAGTAAGCTAAGCAAAGCTTGTGTTATGGGTACTAAGTAACGGATAAACATAGATACATACTTAAATACGTATTAAAAACCCAAGACCCGAGAGCAAACATTCGCATTTTTCATACAAATATCTGCCACGACACGGGAATCGAACCCGGGATCTCAAGCTTCGTAGTCAGGTTCTTTAACTACTAGGCCATCTGTGGCTAAATTCAGGAACGGCCCTTGGGATGAGCCTTATATACCTAGAAAGAAAATAAAGCTCATCCCAATCTCAGCCCAAACCTCTCGCAAACCAGTGATTTTTGGCGTTCCTGAAGAGCAGTTCATCCCTATCCTCTCGCAAACGATCGAATTACCGCTCGCAAACCGTGTTGGGCCGTCCCTGAACTTAGCCCCTCTAATTTCGTTAAAACACAAATCTCACACAAAACAATCTCCAAAAACATCGCATAACGTTTTGTAACGTAAAATGTAGGAAATATATAATAAAATGATAAATAAAATAAATAAATATTAGGGGACAATCTTACACAAATCGATCTAGTCCCAAACTAAGCAAAGTTTGTACTATGGGTACTAGACGACGATAAACATACTTAAACATCCATAACTCAGGAACAAATATTCGTGCTCATCACACAAATAAATGCCCTTACCGGGATTTGAACCCAGGACCTCTTGCTTCGTTGGCAGGGTCACTACCAACTAGGCTAAGCGGTCGTTATCTTAATATATAAAAGAAGAAACTGACTGACTGACTGACATATCAACGCACAGCCCAAACCGCTGGGCCTAGAGATTCCAAATTTGGCACGTAGGTTCCTTATAAGGTCTAGGGGTGCACTAAGAAAGGATTTTTCAAAATTCATTCCCTAAGGGGGTGAAACGGGGGTCCAAAGTTTGTATGGGGAAACAAGATTAGTTCGACTATTTTACTCGAAACTTAACAGAAGTACTCCTAAAGATAAATGATTAAACACATGTTTCAGGTTTTTTGGGAATTCAACCCCTAAAAGGGGGAAATGGGGGGACAAAGTCTGAAAATCAACATGGGTATTGTTTCTATGGTTTATCGGGTCACTGGTTACGAAAACAACAACGGTTTTAAAATCCGACGTGGCGGACGTAAAATACCATCTCCCTGGATGGGGTGCGATGGGGTTGAAATGTCTAAATAAACTAAATGACTGTTGATATATCAACGCACAGCCCAAACCACTGGACCTAGAGACTTGAAATTTTGCACATAGATACCTTATACAATGTAGACATCCACTAAGGAAGGATTTTTGGGAATTCTCACGGGAACGGGAAAAAACGGGATTTATATATTCGATTCCGAGTGACCCTATCTCAGTAACTATAATAACTAGACTCTTCAAATTTGATATACAAGTAGGTATTACATTAGTTTAAACATTAATTTCAGAATTTCTCAAAATTCCCACGGGATAAGGAGAAAACGGGATTTATATATTCAGTTCAACGGGATCCTATGAACTATAATTATTAGACTCTTCAAATTTGGCATAGAAGTAGGTAATTAATTATAATAGTAAAAAATTGTTTTAAGGATTTTCGGAAATTCCCACGGGATAAGGAAAAAACGAGATTTTTCGTTTTACTGGTCGTAGAAGACTGAAATTCGGCATGTAGGTTGCTTGGGGAGTGTAGAGTAGAGAAGGATTGAGAGAGGGCTTTCCAAATTTCCCACGGGAATGGAAAAAAGAGGATGTTTCGTTTTACTGGTCGTAGAAAGCTGAAATTCAGCATGTAGGTTGCTTGGGGAGTGTAAGGAAGCATTGAAAGAGAACTTTCCAAAATTCCCACGAGAACGGGAAAAACGGGATTTTTCGTTTTACTGGTCATAGAAAGCTGAAATTTGGCAAGTGGGTTCCTTGGGGAGTGTAGGGGAGCATTAAGAAAGCATTTCCCGAAATTCTTACGGGAACGGGAAAAAACGGGATTTTGCGTTTTACTGGTTCTACAAAGCTAAAATTTCAAAATTGATAAGTTTATACTGTAAGTAGGCCGCAAAGGGCTCCTTAACCGACTTCAAAAAAAGGAGGAGGTTATGCATTCCACTTTATGTATTTTTTTATGTGTTCACCGATTTCTCGATCAATTGGGGACCGATAATAAAAATTATTTTTTTATTCGAAAGAATACAATATACTCCTGAGATGGTCCCATTGTCACAAAATCAGGATCTGATGACGGGATCTCAGGGAAATCGAGGGCAACCCTCAAATTTTGTAGGCACGCATTACGTTTTTCATATATTTTCTCAAGCTATTTAATTGTTTGCGTCTGGTAGACATCATCTTATGTTGATGAGCTGATGATGGAAGGTAAAACTCCTTAACGGTTAGGAGTTGAGGATATTTTTTCAAATATTATAGGTAAGTATATACCGATAGTCGTTTTCTTTCAGGTTATCCAGGTGAGCTGATGATGGAAGGTTAAACTCCTTAACGGTTAGGAGTTACAGGAAGTTTCTTTAAATATCATATGCACGTATAGACCTTTAATTGTATTCTTTCTGGTTATTCAGATGAGCTGATGATGGAAGGTATAACTCTTTAACGGTTAGGTCACACAACACCTTAACAAGATACTATAATATGTATAATATCAATGCTAAGTAGGTACACAGCGCTTCCAGTTACTCAAGTTTCCGTAGAAGGTAAGAAAACATTGAATTATACCTAATGCAGGACAGGGGAAAGTAATAATAGGTTTTATATTATTGTATATAAAGAAAGTTTAGTCGGGCTTGCTTGCACGCTTGCTTGCACGCTTACTTGCACGCTTTCTTGCACGCTTGCTTGCTTCTGTGCATGCATGCTTGCTTGCTTCCGTGCATGCATGCTTGCTTGTATGCTTGCTTGCTTCCGTGCATGCATGCTTGCTTGCATGCTTGCTTGCTTGCCTGTATGCTTGCTTGCTTGATATCTTGGTTCTTTGGAATACTCATGGTACACGCGAGCGAAGCCGCGGGCAAAAGCTAGTAACACATATTTATGACACAGAGAACTTCCTATGAAGCCGGTTAATAAACCGCTCTCTGTGTTCGTCTGGGAGATCCCTTAAGACGCTCTTATCAACATTTTCTGCTTTGGCCGGCTCAAGATAATTACTGGATTTCATGAATAATTACAAGTGCAGAGACGTCGCTGTTGGACTGAGAGCTCGTTGTGGATAACTGTACGTCACTAAATAATAATAAATTATAAAATACAAAAAAAAACTACTTATATGAAAAAGAAATTAACCAATTTCAATCAAAAAGCATAAAAATACCTTTCTACTAATCTGTTTGGCGAGCCTTGAGCCTTTAAGTCCTACGGCTGAAATGATGATGATGATGATGATGATGACACACTCAGAGATGTCAATCAATATACAAATGAACGATTAGTTAAACATAATAATCATCAACATCGAAAGACGTCCATTGCTGAACATAGGCCTCCCCCAAGGCTCGCCAAACAGATCGGCCCTGTGCCATCCGCATCCAACGCGTTCCCGCAAATGACGAAATCCACGCAAGAACTAAGGTCACCGTTATAGCTCGAAGAATCGCCAGTGACAGTGAGCAGGGCACATCGCTCGTAAAACTGATGGCCTATGGAGCCAAAAGCTACGACCAGGGCCCAATAGCATAACAAAGTACAACTTTATTACAAGCGGTACTCCCTTTCTAGTTAATATAACTGAAGCGAGAGTTCCGCTTGTAATATTAGTTGTACTTTGTTATGCAATTGGGAATGTCTAAAAAAAAATTACCAGTGGTTTTTATATTTTTTTTGTATAGAAAAGTCAATTATAAGGAACTAATTTCAATATTTTGTCATTTAGTTCTCTACTTTTTTCAAAATTAATTATTGAAACTATTTTAGTTGATGACGTCAGATTATAATTGAGGGCTCCCACAATGCCAAATTTCTAAATCTATCTAAATGCGTACGATAAGGCAACCCCTTTAATTATTTTTTGCGTAGTGGTACACTATACACTGTGTCACTTTACTGGCACTGTCAAAGTGCTAGATGTCAGACAGCGGGTCCAAATCAAACTCCGTAGTATAATCCACGCGTAAATTGTGAAGAATTCTAACCACATAGAATAAAGTACGACTTGAACCGGTCACGCAATTTACACCAATGTCAAATGAAGGTCATTGCTTATTTGTTATATAATAAATTCATTACATAATATTAAAATTAAATAACTACAGAAAACGAGTTAAAAAGCATTTATCTCGAAATGGTTTTCGATTTACTATACATTGCAAAAAAATAGACATCCCCAATTGGGCTCTGGTTAGTTAAATATGTGATGATTTTTGTATTAAACCAGGTGCAGGTATCTACAGCGGTCTCTCGGTCTAAAACCATTGCTCCCGAGATCATAGAATTTGGAAGCCAAGGTGAACGTTCTATCTTCACATTTTATTTTACTGGCTGTACCCATTTTATCTTAAAAATGACTATTTTATAGCATGACAAAACCGGCCAAGTGCGAGTCGGACTCGCGCACGAAGGGTTCCGTTCCATTATCTATAAAAACGGCAAAAAAATCACGTTTGTTGTTTTGGAGCCCCCCTTAAATATCTGTTTTATTTTAATATAATTATTTATTTTTGAAGTAAATATAAAATTAAATATTCTGTAAATATTTCAAGCGTCTACCTGTTGCCGTTAACAATTATGGAGCAAAAACGAGCTAAAAATCACATTTGTTGTGTGGCTCTTGGAGGGGTTAAACTGCACTAAGTTACGGGTGCCCCAATCAGAAACTTGTGCTAGTGTATTTTCTAGATCATACACAAGTTTAGATCGTCTCTCTTCCAATTCTGCCAGAGGAAGGTTAGCTCTACCAGAGTACCGTGCGTCGCAAGTACTGTCATCCGCATAGCAATGAAGGCCGCTTACAAGCAGCACATCATTGATATGCAGGAATAGAATATTTTATTCTGTTTTTTAGTATTTGTTGTTATAGCGGCTACCGAAATACACCATCTGTGAAAAATTCAACTGTCTAGCTATCACGATTCGTGGGATACAGCCTGGTGACAGACGGACAGACGGACGGACAGCGAAGTCTCAGTAATAGGGTCTAGTTTTTACCCTTTGGGTGCGGAACCCTAAAAAGCAATTTTAAAAAGAGCGTTTATAATTTACCCGTCTATTTTTATAGAGGTCTTAGTATCAACAATTTTAGCTTCGTAATGTTGCTTTGTGCAGTCGCAAAAAAAGAATGAAAAGGTCCATTTTTAAAGTCGCTTTTTGCTCGTTGACAAATTGTTGACGTTAAGAAATTACACGAAATTGCAATGATATTGGCAGAAGCTATTTGTTTTATAACTTGAATTGGGAATGTCTAAAAAAAAATACCACTGGTTTTTATATTTTTTTGTATAGAAAAGTCAATTATAAGAAACTAATTTCAATATTTTGTCATTTAGTTCACTACTTTTTTCAAAATTAATTACTGAAACTATTTTGGTTGATGACGTCAGATTGTAATTGAGAGCTCCCACACTGGCAAATTTCTAAATGTATCTAAATGCGTACGATAAGGCAACCCCTTTAATTATTTTTTGCGTAGTGGTACACTTTCACTTCTGTCACTTTACTGTCGCTGTCAAAGTGCTAGATGTCAGACAGCAGGTCCAAATCAAACTCCGTAGTATAATCCACGCGTAAAATTTTGAAGAATTCTAACCGCACAGAATAAAGTACGACTTGGACCAGTCACGCAATTTACACCAATGTCAATTGAAGGTCATTTCTTATTTGGTATGTAATAAAGTCATAACATAATATTAAAATTAAATAACTACAGAAAACGGGTTAGAAAGCATTTAACTCGAAATGGTTTTCGATTTACTACACATTGCAAAAAAATAGACATCCCCAATTGTATTTATTGAAACTAAGAATACAAATATTAAGAAAAAATAACAATGAATGAAACTTAACTATACCTAAACTTAATATCTAAATGCAATTAGTTTTAATCATCACAAGTGAATTTTATTGGTTTTTATGATTTCTTTAATCAGACTCAGGTTTCGTTCTGCGAACGGTGCTTGATTTCAAATCTCTTTGAAAAATTAGAATTCCTTCTGAATTTTAGTCGTAGGCCCTCTACGATTTAATCGTAGACCTGCTACGCCAGACTCGTAGCCGGTCCTTACTTAGTACTTATTATGTGCAGTGACAATATTGCGTCGGTGATACTTCAATACCACGTAACTAGCTTTTCCATAAGGCTCAACTTGAAATGAAATAACAGTGAAAATTAGATGAAATGGAACTTATGGGTAAAGCTACTTACGCGGTATTGAAGTATCGCCGACGATTGATCGCTCTGAAATTGTTATCTCTCTACGCTTTCACACTTTTTTGCTGGATTCTTCTTAACAGAGTTATTTTAAACCGGTGGTAAATTCTTTGACGTTCAAGAGCTTCAATTGAAGCTAAATTGAATAAAATAAATTGACTTTGGGTTTGACCTTGATTTTGCGATAAATTTCTGATATTTTAAATACCATTGAACATGGACAAGACGAAGGTCATATCGATCGCCCATGTTGTACCAACTCCCGTCGCAATCGGAGAGACTTTGCTCGAAGTTGTTGACGACTAATATCTACCTGGGACATACAATCCAATTAGGTAGATTCAACTTCGAGAAAGAGGTCAATCGACGAATTAGACTCGGCTGGGCAGCGTTCGGGAAGCTCCGCAATACTTGACAAGAGTCATCCAATATACCGCAGTGTCTCAAGTCAAAAGTCATGACTTATGGCACTGAGACGTGGCCGCTAACGATGGGCCTCATAAGAAAGCTCAAAGTCACTCAGAGGGCGATGGAGAGGGCTATGCTTGGAGTTTCTCTGCGGGATCGCATTAGAAATGATGAAATCCGCGCAAGAACTAAAGTCACGGACATAGCTCGAAGAATCGCTAGACTGAAGTGGCATGGGCAGGGCACATCGCTCGTAGAACTGACGGCCGATGGAGCGATGACCTGGTGAAGGTGGCGGGAACCTTGGCGAGCCTTGGGGGAGGTCTATGTTCAGCAGTGGACGTATTTCGGCTGAAATGATGATGATGCCGTCTCAGTTCCTTAAGAGGCAATATGTCAAACCACTAGGCCACCATGGCTTACCAGACCACCACAGCTTCATGGCACTCTTCATAAGGAGAGCAAATTATAAATCAAATACCACAGAGTCCGTAAAATCTAAAATTTTACAAAATAACCACCAATTAATACAACATGTGTGTGAAAAAAATCCTTAATTACTTAATTACCGGTTTAACAACATCCTCACGAAATAAAATTAAAACTCGAAACAAAAAATAATTAATTTGTAATTACCAATGAGGGTAATTATTTAGGAATTAATTAAGTTTAATTGGGCGGTAATTAAGTCGCGTGTCGTAGGCGGGATTGATGCGTCGTCTTTGTGTTTGGGCGCCATTGCGTTTTACTGGATCGCTAATGTGAGATGTCTTAGCGTGATTTTTGGGTTCCTTCATCATCATCCCAGCCTATATACGTCCCACTGCAGGGCACAGGCCTCCTCTCAGAATGAGATGGCTTGGGCCGTAGTTCCCACGTGTATGCAGGTTTCCTCGCGATGTTTTCCTTCACCGTAAAGTTCGTGGTAAATTTCAAATTTAATTTCGCACTTAAATTCCGAAAAACTCAGAGGTGCGAGCCGGGATTCGAACCGACGACAGACGACGACTTTGAGAGGCGTCAAACTACTAGGCCGCCGCGGCTTCTGGTGCTGGTTTTATTATAACTTCGCAATCCGGTTGAAGCAAATCTTTAAATAGATTAGTAGGATCGAGAAATACAATTGTTTCCTGTAGGCGTGGCAGGTGACGCCTCGCTTTCAATCCCACGATTGTTGTCGCCCTTTAGGATTGTTAAATAATTAGCCCTCAATAAAATATAGAGAATATCCAAATGTTTACTCTTAATTTACCATGGTCCTACGTATGTACAGTCAACCAATTTGAAAGAAAGAAAGAAAACATTTATTCGTGACAGCAAAAAAAATGCAAAAGAAAAAACGGAAGCAGATACTTCTATACTAATATTATAACGAGGAAAGATTTGTATTTTGTATGTAACGAATAAACTTAAAACTACTGGACCGATTTCAAAAATTCATTTTCCGTTAGAAAGCTACATTATCACTGAGCGACATAGGCTACTTTTTACCGCGGGACAATACCTTTTCCTACGGGAAAAATTAATTTATCGCGCGCGAAGCTGCGGACGGAAGGCTAGTATTTAATATTGTCACGAAATCGTCCCAACTCAGCATAATGTCGGTATTTTGTCGTTGCAACAATTTTACCCTTCGATATTCCCTATTTGATTCCTAGACCACTAGAACCTTCTCGATACCAATTGTCAGCCCATACAAGAACTGTCAAAATAAACGCGATGGCGATTGCGAGGGAGTTAGAGGGAGGGAGCCTGCGAATAGCCTACTTGTTAGAGGACCTGACTACGTCGGTCTGCCTGGTCGGGGCAAATAATTATTTGTGTGGAAAATGCGCATGTTTGTGCTTGTTACGTAACTACGCTGCGCACTACGAGGAGAGTCGCCGAACCATCATATGTATAGCAGCCTGACATTAAAAATTAGCCTACGCCAGCTGCCACTACGTGAGGCGACGCATCAGCGGGACGTGACTCGCGCTTACCTAGTTAAGATTACTGTTAACAAAATCACTTTAGTTTCTCACATCGAACTATCGTCATTTAGGATTTAAGATGTAGGAATAGTTTATAATTTTAATTAAATTAGTTTTAATTCATTCTCCTGGTTTTCTTCGAGCCTCCGACTGCAGAGTTTTATATATTGCTCGAGTCTTGGATGTTTAATATTATGTATTTATTATGTATTTATCTATATAGTTAAGTTTGGTTGTCCCTTGTCTAATACCCATAGTACAAGCTTAGCTTAGTTTGGGACTAGACCTAATTGGTGTCAACTGTCTCACGATTTATTACTATTATTATTATAATTATTGTATTATTTTCTGTTAAAGAAATCATCTTGAAATTGGTAGTGAAAAGGTACGTGATTCAGTTTCTTTGACTGTACACTACACAAGGCTACGCATATCTTCCATATCTGACGATTTTAGTCGCAATCTTGTCGCAATACAAATTCGAAGTGGTCGATAACGCGTGCCTGTGTCCAAACCCCTATGAATTTGTATTGGTTGTCGCTTAGGGACCAAAATTGTCGGATATCGAAGATATGCGTAGCCTTGTTTTTGAAGGCAAATATCGAAAACCTGTATATTCCTGTGTAATATTTACTCCGGTGGTAGGCTTCGGCGGGTGCGTCCCACAAGATATAACTACAAAATATCTATTTTCATATTAATAACGTTCACAAGATATAATGAACGTTAGCTATAACTATCATCATACTTTGGCTCTTTGTTTGTTCGTTTGTTACTGTTAATATGTATTTTTTTTTTTCATTTTCAAGCAAACGGCGGTAGTTAATTTTTTTTCTTTTCTTTTTTTTACAACTTACGGGTTTTCACAAGTCCGGGCTGTGTTCCCACCCAACTTTAGGTCAAAAGAATGTTTTATTGTTTTTAAGTTTTTTTATTTTTATTCGAAGGTTATGTGATGCATTACAGTATCAGTATTATTGAAATTGTTGATGATTCACTGCAATAGCCATAACAAATCTTGGCTTAATTTGTTACGGTTTAAAAGTTCAAATGCGATTAAGCCGATCAAGTGTTGCCATACATATTTACTTCCAGCTTCTAATTTGGTTTTTGTTGTGAACTGTTCGCTGGCGTTCGTGTCGTCACAGTGTGTATGTTTTTGTGTTTAGTTTTTAAATGGGTCCCACTGAAAAACAGCGTTGTGGCTTGCCACAACATTATGCTGAGTGGGGCCCAATTTATACTATTCGATATATTTTTTTAATTTGTAAGTTTCCTGTCAAATGTATTTTTTTTTCTGTGTTTGTATCGAATATGTGTAAATAAACATCTCTCTCTCTCTCTCTCTCTCTCATAACAGCAAAAAGTATAATTTTTTAACGTTTAACGCTTAAATTATATAACGTTATTTTTATATAACTTCAATTTGCATAAGATTAATATGGACTAATTTCTTTAACATAACAAACATTAGGTATAACAGTCATGATATATAATAATATGTGTAAATGTAAAATTAAGTGGCGCGAGCGAGCGAAGCGAGCGAGCAAGACTTTTCGGGGCATAAACGACTTGGATAGGTTAGGTTCAGAAGGCTAAAGCGGGAGCGAAGCGTAGCGTAGCTCCCGCCTTAGCCTTCGATGTTGGGTTTTTTTTTTGTAACAGAGCGGAAGAAATGAATGGATTGTTTGATTGTTTGCTTGCATTAAAGTTTTTAATGAATTTATACGTTTTAAATCTTAGGTGTTATGAACATTATACGCTTTGATCGTTATATCAATTGATATTATATATAAACAACGTTATACATTACAAAATTAGATATTTTGTAATTATACTTTTCGTTTATTATATCCAGTGAACGTTATACTAAACGAGTTTATATAAAGTGAGCGTATATATTATGAATATTAGATAATAAGTTGTTATATCTCGTATTACACACCTGGCTTCGGCCGTCGCTGGTCACCACCCTATAGGTTGAGCCAGGCCGCCAAGCGACTCGTCGTGTTCCGGCCTGTTGCCTATAGTAGCCATTCTGGAGGAAGGGTCTGAGCATTGAAGATGTGCAGCGCACGCGTACCAGTTACAGTGCCTCGTATTTATTACGCTGTTGCGGTACGGCTTGCACTACTTGGGGACGCGTGCAACACCACGGTCAACTGCCTTCTTCTTGCTTATTCCCCTAAATTCAAGTCTAGGGTGAATGAGCATTTATTAGGCAAGAGTGCTCCATCGTAGGTATCATCTTCGTTTTCCATCAGGCGTGATTATGGTCAAACGCAAGCCTATAATTGTATATAAATAAAAAAAATAAAATGGTGTGTATGAAGTTATTATTTTGGTATAGCGGCCACAGTAATACATAAATAGGTGAAAATTTCAAGTGTCTATTATTGCTGTTTAAGAGATAGAGCCTTGTGAGAGACAAACGGACAGACAGCGGAGTCTTAGTAATAGGGTCCCGTTGACACCCTTTGGGTACCCCTCAAAAGTGAAGTGAGCAGAAGGGTTATAAAACAAAGTTAGTGAGTTAGCAACACACTCTAAGCCTTTACACGGGTCCCGTGTTCACGGTACCTTTTTCCATCGGAATGTTTATTCTCTCGCTCCGTTGCTTTCGGCGGTCAACCGCAGGTTTCAACGGACAATCTGTGAATTTTTTCAGGGGATAAAAATGTTATAGGGCTTTTAGTATTATGCGAGCAGAATAAATGGTTCACGGTTAATTAGGCTATTTTATACTGGGTGGCTATGTTCGAATTTGAAGTTAGGGGCAAGCCACACTGAAGAGACGTGAGACGGGTGCGCTCCTGAGAGGGGGGAGTTCCTCCACCTCCAGACTGTGCGAACACACACAAATCACACAAATCTAAGTATCGCCACCACCAAACTACACTGATGCTGTTTCGATGTGAGCTTAACATCTAGTTACGTATTTATTTACGTAGCTATCGTAAGGTCGCGGGTGAGCAAAATAATTGTTTCAGTTCAATAATATGGACCTCCGAAAAGTAACGCCTGATTCAATAAATTATTTAAGCTTAGTAGTTTGGCCGTGGCTTCTTAAGCAGAGGCACGTGAAATCAAACCCGGGCTTGCATCTCTGAGTTTTTATTTTTATTTTAGTGAAGCCAGACAAACGAACTAGTGGGTCACCTGATGTTAAATGAACACCACTGTCCATAGACACTCGCAGCGCTTTACGCGATACCAGTGCGTTGTCGGCCCTGCAGAAAATTGTACACTCGCCTCTTAAAGGCACCCAGGTCGTAACTCGATGGGAAGACCCCAGCGGGAAGCTCGTTCCAGATTTTGCAAGTTCGTGGCAAAAATGACCGCTTAAAACGCACCGTCGAAGACTGCCATTCATCAACATGATGTCGATGAAATGAACGCTTACGACGGGAGGATCTGTAATGGAACCCCGCAGCTGGAATGAGGTCAAAGAGTTCCTCAGCGCATTCCCCGTTGTAGATCTTATAGAACACGCAAAGGGAGCTAACGTCTCTGCGAAGAGCAAGAGGATCGAGTTGAACGGAGAGTGAGGGGTTGCCGACAACTCGGCACGCTCTGCACTGTATGCGATCAAGTGAAAGCAGCTGATACTGGGGTGCGCCAGCCCAGAGATGAGATGATGAAAATCATGTGCGAAATCTTTTGAAATTTATCATGAGCTTTCTGGTGAAGGAAGGACGAAGGAAACCTGGAAAGTAATTCAACGGTGTGTATGAAGCTTCCAATACACTTTGGGTCTGCGTGGGACTTATGGTCCATTATTGGGATAAAATTTTGTCTTTGTCTAACGACGAATATGCATGGCCAGTACTAGTTTGTTTGACAAATGTCAAACAGCAATGTCACATCGAGTTCTACCTCGAAACAAATAACAAAGCTGACGCTCTTTTATTTTATGGGGTTGAATTCTAATTCTTTGCATTCGTGCAGTAAAGTTTTCATTTGTTCTTTTTCTTATTTTTTTTTCTACAATGAAGAGTTTACATAGCTTTGCACTCCGTAAATCAGTAGTAAGTATTGTTTCTCTCCGAGATGTCAAAACAATAAAATTATAACTATCGATATTCTTAGAGCTTGTCTAATTTAAAATGACGCACGCCACCACCGCATTTACGCATAGGATATTGAACCTATTGAAACTGTATTTAGGGCCATTTTCTACTTTCAAATCCTGTGCTTAAATGCGGTGGTGGGGCGCGTCATTTTAAATTAGACAGGCTCTATCATCGAACATCTGTCCATAGACTATCGGTGTTCGGTTCGACTAATGTTATGATGGGCAACATCAGTACTGCATATTATTATTAATCTCTTGTACTATGGTTTGCGGCGGCGCATCCATTTCATTTCAAGACGCAAAACGAGTGGCCACTACACTCAAGATTATCAGTAAGTAAGGTAAGTCTTTTAACTGTAAATATTTATTTAAGAAAAAATAAAAACACATAAATGCATAAACACATAAATCGTGCAGTTTAAAAATGTTGCAGTTGCATAGAATTCATTGCATTTTTAATACGTCCACTACGCATGCCGCCTGTAAGACAACTGAATTGTGGCCACGTAAGCGAAGATCATTGCGAATAAAACGCATGATCCTAGCTGATTTTTAAATTTGTTGACTGATAGAAACAGCAACAACTTTGCCAATAAAAATATACCCTGAGCCAAATGCCGGCAAAAAAGTAAAATATGTACAATCAGCTTTTGCAAACGACGTTGCCCGGGTACTTATTTGCTTTACAAAAAGTCCCATGTCGTTTGAATCCTTTAAAAGGTGTACATAATAAAAATAAAGCCGTCATCAGAATAATTTCCGTATTTCAAAGGGGAGTCTAATGTGAACTTTGATTTACCTATTCAAGTGCTGATAATACATTATGCAATAGACAAAATGGAACATCAGATCCTGTACTGTAATATCTCGCGCAAGTAGGTCAATTGATACTGTCATAAACAAGGGAACTCCATTACGACTCTGCGTGGGTGACTGTCAAATACACGAATAGGGTAGCTTTTGCGCAAGGTGTAGGTCTCGTTTTTGTAACACGAGTAAATGGGTTAAAGACACTAACTGATCAAGTTTCAAGATAAGTAAAGGTTGTAATAATGGGTATCTACTTATTCATAGTAAAATACAATACGAAAGCTTGTGAGATCCGTGGGTGTGAGTATGTATAACTAAACAGCTACCTAATTTGAATTATAGAATCCATCATGCCTATGCCTATGTTCGTCCACTGCTGGACATAGGCCTCTCCCATGGCACGCCACTGAGCACGATCCTCGGCCACTCTCATCCAGCTCTTACCAGCCGCCTTGCGAAGATCATCGCTCCACCGAGTCTGAGGACGTCCCACGCTACGTTTGCCGATCCGTGGTCTCCACTCAAGAACTCGTCTACCCCAACGGTTATCGGTTCTTCGGGTTATATGGCCTGCCCATTGCCACTTCAGCGTGCTAATGCGGTGGGCTATGTCGATAACTTTGGTTCTCTGTCGGATCACTTCGTAAAAAGAAATCCATAGTTCCATACTAATATTATAAATGCGAAAGTGTGTCTGTCTGTCTGTTACTTCTTCACGCTTAAACCGCTGAACCGATTTAAATGAAGTTTGTTATGAAGATAGCTCGAGACCCTGGGAAGGAGATAGAATAGTTTTTATCCTGCATGCTGTTTGGATGTTTTTCGAAACCTATAAGTTTGCTATTTTTAGGGCTTACATTTCGGCGATTCTTTACTGAGCTCTTTAAAAAAATGTACGGAGATACGGAACCCATCATGTACGAGTCCGACTCGCACTTGACCAGTTTATTTTTGTCGGTCTTGAAATTATCAAGCTCAAATAATACGTTGCGCGTGAAAATTTTATGGCATCATTATTGCTTAGGTTAAAAGCTCTAAAGGTCACGAACCTAGTCAGATACATACATTATGTATGTTGTAACGGAAGAGTGAACCGCGTTTTAACGGCCTGGCCCTTAAACGGGGCGTTGACCTCGTTGCTTTTACGCCCACAGTAAACCGTCTATACCCTTATCTGGTATACTCCGTAATCAGTTTGTAAACTCGTTTCAAAAGGAAAGCCAGGGAAAAAGGAAATCATAAGTAAGAAATTAACTTGCTAATAGGGATGACGACTGGGTTAAAAATTGGTCATTCTAATTAGTCCGTCATTTAGATTATGGGAAAATATGGGACACGTACTTTTTGGTTTATCAAATTATTAAAAAACGACAAAGATATAGATCATCAAACTTCCGGAGTGGGGGCTTGTGACGTCACCCTTAGGTAAAAATTGTACCATATATAGTGACGTCACTCGAAACTTCTAAGCACTGTATCCTCCTCATTTTTTGTTTGTCAAACAAAAGAAAAAATACGTGTACAATATTTTTTAATAATCTAACTGACGGACTAAACAGTTTTTTTTAGTCGTCTAGCCTATTGAATCACTTGTGTCATGAAGAATGTTTTTAGGGTTAGCCTACATACAACGTCCCACTATAGGGCACAGGCCTTCTCTCAGAATGACACGTGTCATATCGCTTGCCTTTATTGTGCCCACACTTACGAAGAAATTTAATGGTGTGTGTGAAGTGCCCAATCCGCATTGGGCCTCCGTGGGAACTAAATAAAATAAATAAATAATAAATAAATATCACGGGACAATTCACACCAATTGACCTAGTCCCAAAGTAAGCTTAGCAAAGCTTGTGTTATGGGTACTAGGCAACGGATAAACATACTTATATTGATAGATACATACTTAAATACATATTAAACACCCAAGACCCGAGAACAAACATTCGTATTTTTCATACAAATATCTGCCCCGACACGGGAATCGAACCCGGGACCTCAAGCTTCATAGTCAGGGTCTCTAACCACTAGGCCATCTGGTCGTCTAAGCCCTCTCATTCTGAGAGAAGGCCTGTGCCCTATAGTGGGACGTTGTATGTAGGCTGTGATGAAGAACCCTGAAAACATTCTTCATGACACAAGTGATTGCACAGATAATTCTAAGTTCTAAGACTGTTACTGTTACCTTTACCTTTTTAACCCCTGTCACAAAAAGAGGGGTGTTATAAGTTTGACCGCTGTGTGTGTGTGTGTGTGTGTGTGTGTGTGTGTGTGTGTGTGTGTGTGTGTGTGTGTGTGTGTGTGTGTGTGTGTGTGTGTGTGTGTGTGTGTGTGTTTGTGTGTCTGTGGCATCATAGCTCTTAAACGGGTGAACCGATTTGGATGCGGTTTTGTTTATTTATAAGCGGGTTTATTGGCGACGGTTCTTAGATAAATAGTTTCATACAAATTGGATCAGCAGTTTCAAAGTTATCAGCTCTTTTGTTAGCTGCGGAAGGGATCTTGGATGCAACCCAAATTTGGACCAAATTGCGTTGGGGGTTTGTAAAATTTTTAATTTATTTTTTCCACCGCGATTCAAAATTTCCCGCCATACAAAAAGTTGTAGAATATGAAAAAAACATTTCCAATACCTATATAAAGAGTTATAGTGAAAATAAACAAATCACTCTCGTCTAAAACGAGTTTAATTTGACATGTTTCGAGCTAATCCGTAGCCCTTCTTCTCGGAGTCACACGTCACGGAGACCAGGGCGGTAGCACGCAGTTTGCGTTTGGTAGCAGCCGTGAAGTGTGACTCCAAGAAAAAGGGCTAATGCCCGAAACATGTCGAGTTAAACTCGTTTTAAGACGTGAGTGATCCGTTTATGTTCACTATGAGTGAGTCTCACTGTAGTTTCATGTTTAAAGATATAAATTAAGAGTCCATACAAATCTACCCATCCTCTTTAGAAATATAATTTCGCACATAAATTCAGAAATGTGAACCACAACTCCGATCTAGAAGGTTAACTTGAACCAGTCCTAGAGGTCGTTGTAAAACAATGAAACCAAAACCACAAAAACCGAGACAAGGCTAATTCAACAAAAACTCAATTTAATTCACTGTAGAAACTACTAAGCTCCGCTTAGCTGGAGTCCAGCATTAGCATAATTCATGGCACCATAGATCAGCAAAAATCCCCCTTAACAAGTGTTGGCGTAACGAACTGCTCTCGCGGGAGAGTGTTGCCTGCCTTGGAGGAGGGAAGAGTGTGGAAGGGTCATTTGAATTAAGAGATTTAATGCAATTATCTCAAAGTCAACCTCAAGTCAAAACTCCTATCTTTATTCAATTGAGATTGTATTATTTCTTGTTCTTCTTCTACTATACGGTAAGATATTCAACAATATTTTTTTTGTTCAAAACTGATCTACAATGATTTTTCATTACTTACATCTAATGTATTCATATAATATATGGTGCGAAATTTTACGATGTAAGAGGTTTTTGTTTTTGAAGACAGTTATATACTAATATATGGTGCAAAATTTTACGATGTAAGAGGTTTTTGTTTTTGAAGACAGTTGTATACTAATATTATAGAGGTAAAGCTGAACTTGCTAATCTCAGGAACTACTGGTTCGAATCGAAAAATTATTTTTATCTATAGGCTATATAACATCACACTACGACTAATAGGAGCGCTAAAGGATTAACGCGGACGTAGTCGCAGGCATCAGCTAGTTAAGGTATAAAAACAATTATGCTGCGACACCTCCGTTACCGTTCTCGCACGTGGCGTAAAACGGACGGAAATCGAAAAACACTGCGGACATTACAAAATGGCGCTTCTCGTGTGGATTTAATGTTGGGCTGCATTTATATTTGAAATTCATACCACGTAATATGGTAGTAAGGGGTCTGTATCGGGTTGCATAAAATTTAAAGTCATTTGTTAAATAGTCAGAATTCATCATTTTATCGAACTCTTGGTCATCCCCCAAGGTTCGTTAAACAGACCGCTCCTGCGCCATACGCATCCGACCTTAACCCAGTTCGTCGCTCTATCTTATTGGACCCTACCTACACTGCGTTTTCCAGTCTATAAACGCCATTCAAGAACCTTTCGGCCCCACAGGCCATCAGTTCTACGACCGATGTGCCCTGCCCTCTGCCACTTGAGTCTTTCGATTCTTCGAGCTGTGTTTAAATCATAAAGTTTAAAACAGTATATTAAAAATCATATATGGGACACCGCTTTTGGGCTTAGCTCATCAAAGACAACCACCTCAGTTGTGTGCGGAGGTGAGACACGTGATCGTATATCTTCGCGTGGGTGGTTCGCTTGGAATGTTTCTGCGCCCTAAGTTCCCACGCGGGCCCAGTGCGGATTGGGAACTTCACATACACCATTGAATTTCCTCACGATGTTTTCCTTCACCGTAAAGCTCATGGTAAATTACAAATGTAATTTCGCACATAAATTCCGAAAAAGTCAGAGGTGCGAGCCGGGATTTGAACCCACGACCCTCTGTTTGAGAGGCCATAGGTCAAACCACTAGGCCACCACGGCTTAATAACGTTATTATGTATTAACATTAATTCGAAATTAACGGTGGTCCCATGTGCGCACCAAAACCAAAAGGGTTTTTATCAGGACCAGTAGAATCAGATTAAACGACAAACCACTCTTGACTGGAGTCGCCCTTAACCAACTTCGGCCTATGCCCCACTGCTGGGCACAGGTCGTTGCAGGTGACACCATCTGGTGCATTGTTGTGGTACAGTCAGATGCAGAGAAACGTGACCCCCTTGCATCCAAAGTTTGTATGCAATGAGGGTCGCGTTTCTCTACAGCAGGCAGTAGTTGACTGTACGTTTGGTTTAGACGATGTTGTGTCTTGGCCCTTTATATTTGTTTCTTTTTTCAAGGAGAATCTGGAATCAATTTCACTGCGATGTGTTGTTGGTCGTAGTACTCGTAGCTTTATTGGAAGACAGTTATGACAATCGCCATTTGGAATACTAAGGCGTCGCAGGTGGTGCCATCTATTGGTTTACAGCTATATTTTTCAGATCCATAGTAACGAAACAGTCATGTAGTGTATAAAAGTACTACTAAAAAAACATAAATTAAAATTTAAAATTTAAACTGTTTATTTCAGAAAATAAATACACTTTATACAGCATTAACTTTAATCCTTAATTTGTAGGATTGTTGCAGTTAGTAATAATATTAGTTACCTACTTAGTTACTTACTATTTGGCAAATCATCACTACCAATTAATATCATAAACCTTTTTATCTACTCTCATATCGTAAAATTCGAATTATAAAATTCAAAACGAGTTTATATTGACATACTTTATAAACACAATACCGAAATATTAAATAAAAACGCATTATAACACTTTTCTTCTGACGAAATAATGTTATAGTACAATTTTTTTACCATTACGATACAGGGCAAATCCAAAAAGTTTATATCACCAAGTTTTAATTCCAATTTTCACTTGTCTGTGGCAGAAGCGGGCTTTAGCGCATGCGCGCACATGCGCGGTGACTACTGGGTTTTAGCGCCATTCCATTCCTAAATTGTCAGTCAATTGAAATTGCAAACAATGTAAACTAACCTTGTATTTAAAATGTGTTTAATTTCCATTATCCCTCATCAAATACTGCTAAATCCGTGTATTATTTAATCAATACTTACCACAACACTATCCTAAACCATTAAAACAATAAACAAGTGTTAGAATATGGATATTTCATTAAATGGTTTATTTACATTGTTCTCAATTTTAATTGACAGCGATTTTACGTGTCGTTTTGGTGTACGAATTTTCGTGGGAAAATTTTATTGTGTTCTTGCTTAAAAAATGTCTGATATCAGTGAATGCGAAGAAAATTTGACTCCACCCGATATTTTAGATGCGGCGAAGGAAATGGCTCATAATTGTTTACCAGCAAAGTCCAGAAAATTATACGAAAAATGCTATCAAGATTTTATTATGCAAAAAAAGGTGTGAGAGAAGATAAAATATTGTGTGCAACTGTACGTAATTCGGCCTTAAAACACTCATGTGACCATTTATGAAACCATATTCGTGTTTTAAGGACCCCTAATACGATACAGTTGCATAAATAGCTATTGTTAAGGAGGAATACGTCACCTGCGACAGAGGCCTTTTCTCACAGTGAGAACGTGGGTCAGTGCAGATTGAAAAATTTACATAACAAGTACCATATAATTGCTTCACAGTAAGTTTAATTATGAATATTCTTATCAAGTACCATGTCATCATGACGTCATTATTAATATATTCATTCATATTTGTATTTTTGTTGTGGTAGAGCCATGTTATAGCTAGCCGCTGCATCATGAATGGGCCGGCTCGTCCGGGGTAGTACCACCCTCTCACAGAACACCGGCGTGAAGCAGCAGTACTCCCCTGCTGCGTTTCGTACGGTCAATGAGAGCGCCGGAGGTCCAATACCTCTCCCCCTCCCCTATTACCTCTCCTTTTTCCTTAGGGCTGACAACGCACTGGCATCGCGTAAAGCGCTGCGGCTGTCTATGGACAGTGGTGATCATTTAACATCAGGTAACCCACTAGTTCGTTTGTCTGGCCTCTCTAACATAAAAAAATATACATATATACAATATTCTCGTTCTTTACATTATAAGATGGTAGTTTTACAAGTTGGTAGGTACATTACAACCTTTGGGTACCTATAGAACGACAATCTATCATAATATGTACGTAATTATAATTGTTTATGACACATTAGTAGGTAGGTACATTGTGAAGGAATTATTTCATGCCAATACAATTATTTACCTTAATATTTAATGTGTCTTTTCCTCAATTACTATTATTAATTTTACTATACCTGCCTATACGTACAATTAAATTTGTTACGGTTTATTTTTTTCTGTGAAAAGCTTCCACAGTGGGGCATGGTTCATTCAGGTTAATAATACCATCTCCTGTGATATGTGCTACATGTATTAACCCTGCTGCGAAATTTACTAATAATAGGGCCTTATCCGGCCCTTGCGCCACTTAAGGGTTAAACCCCGTTTCTGATTATGGTCTAATATGATTTCATTTAATTATCCGACAAAAGAAAGAGGGTTTCACGCGAATTAAGTTTTGGGTGAGTTTCGTGTGTATGTAAATCTATAAAGAGTTCAAATAAGAATTGGAGCTATCTAGTGAAATTTGATACATGTAAGTAAGGTCCTTTTAATTTTTTTTTTATATGAAAGAGGGCAAAGGAGCCTGGGGGTCACCTGATGGGAAGCAATTTTCGCCGCCCATTCCGTCCATTATGACATTCTTTATTTCAAATTATTACTAGTGTAGGGATAGCCCAAATAGAGGTATCTCTCTCCAAGCAGATGTTATGGGGGATAGAAGTCCAAAGGAAGAACATTCGAAGTTGTATTCATAAAGCCGGTTCTCCCCTCACCTCTCACGTTTTTGGAATTAAAGTATCATCACAGTGAAGAAAAACAACCTACAACTTACGAAATCAAATGGCGTGTGTGAATTTTCTAATCCGATCCGCACTGAGCCCAAGTGGGAAACGGCCCACGCTCTCTCATTCTAAGAACAGCCCTGTGCCCTGCAGTGGGTACATAGGCTGGGATAAATGATGACCCTGACTTTACGGCACCATACAGCCTCCTACGACTTTATTCACGTTATCATTCACTCAACCATTTGAAATAGCCTCGGAGTCCTAATAAATCTTCCATTAAAAAGCCTCGACGTTGTTTATAAGACCGTCCGCGCACTATCGCCCCCATTCAGATCCATCTCATTCATGGTTTGACTAATTACCAGAGCAGAAACCTGACCGTTTTGCTATGGTACAAAAACAGTGGATCCATTTGATAAAACTCTCGGCATTTAGCACTCAATTTTGAAGATACAGTTTTGTACACATTGTAGGGTGGCTTTTCGACCAGAGGATGTGCTGTGTTACGCTGCCATGAATGCGTTTGATAAACATTGGTCTATACAGGCTGATTCAGGAGTCATTAGCAGGAGTGAAAAGAGTGACGAGGAAGGCCCCGAAATCGCAAAAAAAATCTGCTGTTCCATACATTTCGGATAGTTAGTGAGCAATTTAGATGTTTTTTTACGCGATTTTGGGACTGGACCCACAGTAAAAGTTGCTCAGTGTGAATCTCCCTATCACGCCTTTCACTCCTGCTTATCTAATACCTTTAAACGAGCAATTCTTGTATATATATATGTATATATATAATCAGGATCTCGAAAACGGCTCCAACGATTTCGATGAAATTTGGTATGTGGGGGTTTTCGGGGATGAAAAACTGATCTAGCTATGTTTCATTTTCAGAAAATCGCTTTTACTCGTGTTTTCCGGCTATTTTTGTTTGCATTAGAATATAAAGCTAAATTTCGCCGACTTCGAGCAGATCATAATGGCACATTAGAAATCGGGTGGTCGCGGATCCAGCCGACCTCGGTTCGATTCCACGTTTTTTTCAAGATTTTTAGTTTTTTTTTTAAGTTTATTTTTCATGAGAAAACGTCAAGTTTCTTCTTTTGTGAGAAAAAGTTACTTTTTTGTTAGAAAAAGTATTATAGGGAACGTGCAGTAACTATAGGCGGCAGCACTAATGCGACAGAAGAGACACTATGCGGACAGTAAAACAAACTATTATTATTATTATCGTTTATTTCCAGAATTATTGACACATACATTTTTACATAAATTAATTGTACTGCCAAACTGCGTAGCAGTTTGTTGGCAGTTCGAATGCTCTTGATACACCTTGTGTCTTACATCTAATTAGTTATATTCATGCATTATTATTTACTATTTATACAAAAATACTAAGCATGCAATTTGACATTTTAATTTTAGTGAGAACTAAAAGCAGTGAAAAGTGGGTACCGAATGAATACGAGTTACCCATTCTCACTGCCCTTTATCCCAATAATTATCTATAAAGAACTTTTTGACATTATTCATAAAATTATTTATTCTAACTTTCTCATCAAACAACTTCACTAATCAAGGTAAAACATTCAAATTGATGGCACCCTTATGGCACCAGTTGGCAGCACCGTCTATGTGCACGTTCCCTATTGGGAGCACAGAACAGGAAAAGCCGGTTGTCTGTAAAGTCGGTTTACGGACGATAGTTTAACGTGACTCACCCCCCCCCCCACCCCCTCCGGTGTTTTTGTCAAATATCTTGAAAACGGTGCATCCTACGGCAAAATCAATGAAATTTTCATCCCCCTTTAATACCCCCGCGCTCCCTCCCCCGCATCCCCTCCCCCCTATCACCCCCCTACCCCTCCGGTGTTTTGATCTCGGAAACGGCTCCAACGATTTTGATGAAATTTGGTATTTGGGGGTTTTCGGGGATGAAAAATTGATCTAGCTTGGTTTTATCTCTGGGAAAACGCTTGGTACCGAGTTTCTGCCCGAGCAGAGCTCGGTCGCCCAGGTACTGACTCCTGAATCACCCTGTATAGCACAGCACTCGTGGAAATGGGTTCAGATAAGGTATGACTTTTATATGAAAATTTATTTATTTTTGAAGAACCAACAGCTTATACAACAAGTCAATTACAGGATCTGGCTGATAACGACGGGATTTATATATTCGATTCACACTGACCCTATCTCCGTAACTATGATTACTAGACTATTTAGAGTGACCTCCCTTCTCTCTTCTTAAATTTAAGAGCTATGGTCTTGTCGGTGGAGTAACCGCCACTACGCGCGGTCTTCGGCCAGCCGTTTGACTTCCTGATACGACACGACACTTTCTCCTTCACCTGGTTAAAACAGGTCAATCTTGGCCTTCCACTGCCTCGTCTTCCTTCTAATTTTCCTTCCAGAAGGTTTAAAAGGAAATTTTCGTGTCGTATCAAGAGCCCTATCATATCCCCCCTGCAATTTATGATATGCGTCGTGATCATGACAAGAAAAAATTATGATTTATTTTCAGGATTTTTGCGCAGTACCATGGGATAAGAAAATAAAACGGGATTTACATTATACACATAATAATATAGGTATTCACTAACTGATACCGATAATGGTGGGTTTTTGGGTGTTGCCCTGCCGGTTTTTTTACTTTATTTGATAAAATATATGAAGAAGCTATACCACAAATTTGGATTCTGCGCGGGCGAGGCACGTGCCAAGCTGTTTAAGTCAATCATAACCTTCAGCCGAAAGACGTCCACTGCTGAACTTAGGTCTTCCCCAAGGTTCGCCAAACAGACCGATCCTGTGCCATTCGATCGAAGGCTATGGACTTCTATTTTATTCTATTCAAGGCGTCTGACGTCAGCGTCCACGCTCCGATCGAAGTCTGAACACAACGCACAGCATCAACGGTCAAACGACATCGTCGTCGAACTAGTGACGCGGCGCATAGCGTTTGACTGCCGCGTACGGGGGCAAGATGCCAACGTCGACGTGTAAAGGAGACCACTAGAGTACATTATTTTCTATAGTAAGCATTCTGATGCAGCGTACGACGTGACGTTGTAACCGGCCGAATGGCGTTCATAGGAGACCATAGTCTAAACGCGTTTAGTTCTTCAGCAAATCAATATTATTTACTCCAATGGAACGTGAAAGCTGATTATAACATACTCTGCGCCAAAACCCGCTTTATTCTCCCAAGATAACGTTTGTAAAATTAATTACCGCCCCGATTGCGGAGTCACCGTGAATGGAACCGGGTCAAACGGGAATTAGTTTTTATCCTGTTCAAAACCTTATTTTTGATTAATTATTACGCTAATGTCTCGAACGTTATACTTCATTTAATTTAGAATTGAAAACCACAATATCATTATATTGCGGCTCGTCAACTATTTCTTACCTAGCAAATACAGTACAGTACAAAAGCCTGGGAGCCGCAAAATAAAATTGTTTTAATGTCACTTTATTTGCGTGTCGTCAATTGTTACTCTAGTACAAATTTTAAAGAGATCACGAGTTCACGAGCCGCAATATAATGATGTTGTGGTTTATAATTCTAAATTAAATGGAGTATACTACTAATGTAGGCATAGTTTACCGACTGATTGTGGGTGAGCAAGGAAACAATGTAATTGTAATCCAAGACTGATTTTATTGTTACAATTTCTACCTTATATACTAGATGCCTAGTTACTATGTTATAGCGGACGTGAAGATAGATGTACCTTTTATCATCACGCCGCTATCAACTTAATCTCTTAAGATTGTGCCATAAATCTATTGAGTTTATGGCACGTCCCTAGGCATACCTCTTGAGCCATGTGGCCTCTCGCCACATAGGTCCCCCCTTTTAAAAAACAATAATACCAAAAAAAAAAAAAAAACAACAACATTAAAAAAAAAATAGCTTGTAACAATTAAAAAATAGCTTACGGACTATATTAAACCGGTGACTGGTTGTTGCGACTATCCACAACCGCTTTAACCCTTTTATCAAGCAGCTTCAGCGCCGTAAACAGTAACACCACTATAACCATAACTGCTAGCTGCGTCAAGATGTAACTCTTCAACGACCGGATCTCTTCTAAAATTAACTCCTTAATTTGTTCAGCCTCATGCTGCTCGAGTGCTGGATTATTGTTGTAGGTTATCTGGTCCTTAGAACTTTGAATACCCATGCTTGCTGACCGTGATGCACTGATGATCTGAGTACTAACCCATTCTGTAGTGACTTATATACCGTCTAGTTCTTGAAACGAACCATGCGCCCAGACTTCGTGACATACGTGCGTTGGCCCGTTTTATCACTATCATCACTACTATCAGGGTTATCGAGCAGAAACGCTGGTTTAACACGATCTATTGACACAACCATTTCTTTATCTCCTCGTCGGATCTTAAAAACTTTGCTTGTTCTGTCTACTACTGGAAATGGCCCTTCATAGGGTGGAGTTAATGAAGGCCGTAAGGTGTCACATCTAACAAACACGTGTGAACATCGATCCAAATGTGGGTGGACGAATATCGACTTCCTTTCTCGTTGTCGCTTCGGTGTCGCCGTAACCCGTGCTACACATTCCTTGAGGTTAGCCATGTACTCCCCATACGTCTCTGCTTTTGCTTGCGGCTCGAAAAATTGTCCCGGGAGCTTAATTGGCGCTCCATATACGACCTCAGCCGCACTGAACCCCGTGTCGTCTCGCATGCAACTTCTTAAACCAAGCAGTACCGAAGGCAGCTCGCTGACCCAGTCTGCCCCGGCGTTCCTTGCCATCAGGGATGCCTTGAGCGATCTATGCAGCCTCTCGACCTTGGAATTGGCCTGCGGATGATATGCCGTGGTCCTTATCCTCTGTATGCCCAGGTATTTCGACAAACACTCAAAAGTTCTGGATTCAAACTGCCGCCCTTGATCGGTCGTTATACGAAGTGGACATCCAAATCTTGTAATCCATCCCTCGTATAATACTCGAGCTACTTTTTCAGCAGTGATATCTTCTACCGGAAAAACCTCAGGCCACGAAGTGCAGCGATCTATCATCGTGACCAAATATCTTTTCCCTTGAGATACCGGCAATGGCCCCACTATGTCAATATGAATGTGCTCGAAACGTTGGGACGGCAAAAAGTGGCCCAACGGTGAATTTGTGTGCTTCCAAATTTTTGATTTCTGACACGATATACAGGACTCGCTCCATTTAGCTATGTCTTTGTTCATGTTATGCCAAACAAATCTTTGTGCCACCAACTTCCTCGTGGCACGTTTACCGACTGATTGTGGGTGAGCAAGGAAACAATGTAATTGTAATCCAAGACTGATTTTATTGTTACAATTTCTACCTTATATACTAGATGCCTAGTTACTATGTTATAGCGGACGTGAAGATAGATGTACCTTTTATCATCACGCCGCTATCAACTTAATCTCTTAAGATTGTGCCATAAATCTATTGAGTTTATGGCACGTCCCTAGGCATACCTCTTGAGCCATGTGGCCTCTCGCCACACATAGTAACGGGAAAAGGTTGGAAGGATTTTTGTTGATATATTTTATATATTTTTTATCAAGTCATCGTCATTTCAGCCGTAGGATGTCCACTGCTGTTGTCACAGTGTTTGCTATCGAACACTTCTGGAACGGCTTCCGATTTTTATGAAAATTTTGATCTACATTTCGTAATTCTGAGAATAGTTCGTAGGTTATTTTTTACATCCCTAGTTTTTCCAGACGGAGTCGCGAGCAACAGCTAGTCTAATATATAAAAATCCCGTGTCACGGTGTTTGTTATCGAACTACTCCTAAAGGGCTTGACCGATTTTTTTGTCTATATTTGGGAGGCCTGAGAATAGGTCGCAGGCTATTTTTCATTCCCATATTCTTCGCAGACGAAGTCGCGGGCAACAGCTAGTTTTTTATATAAGTAGCCTTTATCAACCTTTAATATGGTAGTAGAACTGAAATTCCTGGAACATTACTAAACAAAGGTAAAAGGTAAAGGTTTTTATTGGAATTTTTGATTCCAAATGCGAGCAGTCTAGCCTCGTTGCACTTGACGCAACACACATTGAATATCATATCAATCAATGTATGGAAATAGTTATCAATCACAGTTAGAAAATCTTGAAAAACATTCAAAGGGGCATTCAGACACATAACCTAACAACCCGCTGAAAAATTACTAATTAATACTCTCACTTCGAAAAACTTTATATAAAAACTGTCGATTAAAACTCCTTAACATTAAAGTCCCTTTAATATTAAAGTAATCCGTAAACTGGCATTAACCGCTTGTTCGGGAATGATTGTTTAACTCTATTGACCTAAACGCTAATTCCAGAAACTTTGCCGAGTTAAATTGTCTTAGCGAAGTCGAGGAAATCGTTAGAAAATTCATGACTGCCGGAACGGGGATTATTTGACTTATGATAAACTATAAAGACGGATTTGCACATTTCGAGTTCCGTGGTTACAAATAGAACGCGCAAGTTTTGAAATTAAATTAATTGTTTCTAATTTAACAAAATACTTAATGAAATCATAACTTAAAAAAATCAAACGAGCTCAAACTAGATGCGGTCGTTTCGTATTATTACAGAGTTCCTATGGCCACTCTCTAGCTTCATCATCAGATCAACTCCATGTCATAATAATATTGCACACGTGTTTTATACACGCATTCAAAATTTCAGCTCAATCGGTTGAAGATGAAGATATCTACTTCAAATGTGAGTAGAAAGATTCCACCCGAACAAACATAGTTACATTGCAAGTTAATAAAAAACTTGTATGTAAAAAAAATAAACACATGTCGGCGCAACAGGGGTATGGGATGGCCTCCTCGTCAAATATTGTAATAGCCTAGATTGGGTGATCGAGTAATGAGACAACTTGATAGTCAGATTAACACTTATAATCAGCTAAGTGGATTACAAATCACTATTGGTAGGTACAGTACAGGGTAGCGTGGACGGTTCCGAGGTCAGCCAACACGTCCAGTATCCAGCGCAGTCCACAAGCGAATGTTTCAGCCTTCGCTCAGCTGGATCCGTCCTAGTGTGCGATCCGATCGACCGGTCCAGTGTGACGACATCATAAAAGACCACGCGCTGCGCTACCTTTGAGTGTCCGTACTCATGACCGTTCGTCTCAGACATACATAATCTTTGAAAATTTGAAGAGCTATTACGGCTCAAGAGATAGAGCTCCGTGACAGACGGACGGACGGACAAACAGACAGCGGAGTCTCAGTAATAGGGTCTCGTTGGCATAGTCGGGTACGGAGCGCTAAAAAGAGATTTATTTTAGTTTTAAGTTTCTAAGTATTTAGTTTACCTGGTAACACATCATCATCATTTCAGCCGAAAGACGTCCACTGCTGGACATAAGCCTCCCCGAAGGCTCGCCAAACAGATCGGCCCTGCGCCATCCGCATCCAATGCGTTCCCGCCACCTTAACCAGGTCGTTGCTCCATCTTGTCGGAGGCCTACCTACACTGAGTCTATACTACCTATACTGCATCTTCCGGTCCGCGGACGCCAGTCGAGAACCTTTCGGCCCTATCGGCCGTCAGTTCTACGAGCGATGTGCCCCGCCCACTGCCACTTAAGTCTAGCGATTCTTCGAGCTATGACCGTGACTTTATCATGCTCGGATTTCATCATTTCTAACTACTTTCATCTGGTAACGACTCATAGTTTATCTATTAATCTTTTCAAAATGAATGTAATTTGATTCGCGCCCTTAGTTCTATTACCTACTATGTTGGTACGTATGTCAACATGTAACCAATAAAGCATAATATGTTTGTTATAAGACAGATACATCAGCTACAAATGTGATGGCAGCAAGAACGTCTTATTACAGAGTTGTAGTTCTTAACTGAATTACTGAGACGAGGCCATAAACAACATAGTCGCTGCTCAGAATTCAATTTAGACTCATATGTTCCAGTACAAGTAATTGCATTGTCTGTGTAATATGTGAATCATCATCATCCCAGCCTTCCACAGGGCTGAATGAGAATGAGAAGGCTCGAGCCGTAGTTCCCACGCGGGCCCAGTGCGGATCGGGAACTTCACACACACCGTCTTTCTTCGCATCTGTGTCAAAAAGTCCTCACGTTAAATTTAAAATGTAATTTCGCATATTTCATACTAAATACAAACTGAAATATAGATGCACAGAAAAAACCCCAGAAAAAACCAATGCTGGGAATCGAACCCAGGTCCTCAGCATTCCGTGCTGCGTGCTAAACCCCTACACCACCACTGGTCTAGAGATTAGACACGACTCTTTTCTATACATCATACATTTCAGTCTGCTAAATCATCACCTTATGCAGTGACAAGCACACATCTATGTTACACCCTCTATCGAGAGATTTCAACACTCCTTCGGAACTAACCGCTCACCTGGACAAGAGATGGCGCTACTGTGCAACTTTAAACAAGTTAGCTATGAAGTATCTTTTTGTATTTTTTTTTTTTTTTTTTCAAAAAAATGAATACAAAAAGAAACTTCATAGCTAACTTGTAAATTCGCACATAAATTTGGAAAAACTCAGAGGTGCGAGGCCGGATTCGAACTCACGGTCCGCTGCTTGAGAGGCCATAGATCAAACTACTAGGCTGCCATCACTTATTCTATATCATACTTATACCATGACTTATCATGCGAAGCTGCCATCACTTAAAATACTACATAATACTTCATCATGACTGATCATCATCATGCGAATACGAATGGTGTTTCAAATTTGTCTAGGTTATATCAGCAGGGTTAAGCTGAGAAAAAAAAAATAGAAATGTTGAAGAAAATCCTACTAATAAATATTATAAACGCGTTTGGGGGTAGTTGCAATAGAGAGATCTCTCTCCAGGCAGATGTTATGCCTGGGGACCGAAGTCCAATGGATGAAAGTTGGAAGTTGTATTTATGCAGCCGAGTTGAGAAACTTCGATAGCGTGATGTAGGATTGTAGTAGTTCCTTATGTGATGACTAGATGGCTCTAGTAGTCGCTACACCAGCCCCCCTTTTAGACCGGAGGTCGATACGAATTGCAGTGGAGTGCAGTCTGTGCGTCATGTGGGCGCTTGCAAGGGCCAGTCGCTCAGAGCCTCGTCGGCGAGCATTGTTGTTCCTCTGCTACTTGTGGATGCTTGCCTGTTGCGTGATTGCTCGGAGCCTTGTTGGCGAGCGTTGGTTGATTGATCGGCAAGTGGAAGTAGTGGGAGGAGGATTTGCGAACTATAGACACCAGGCAGATAATAGATACATGCTAATGGTGCACAGTGCGGTAAGTATGGCTTGCTGTGAGACTGCGTCATCGTCTTTGTGTGTCTGAAGGTTGCGATTTTGTCCAATGTTGTGGGTCACCAATTTGGGGGTAGTCACAATAGAGAGATCTCTCTCCAGGCAGATGTTATGCCTGGGGACCGAAGTCCGCGGATGAAAGTTGGAAGTTGTATTTATGCAGCCGAGTTGAGAAACTTCGATAGCGTGATGTAGGATTGTAGTAGTTCCTTATGTGATGACTAGATGGCTCTAGTAGTCGCTACATCAGCCATACACGCGAAAGTTTGTAAGTATGGATGGATGGATGTTTGTTACTCTTTCACGCTAAAACGGTTTGACGGATTCTGATGAAATTTGGCAGACAGTTAGTTTATAATCCGGATTAACATATATGATGTTTTTATCCCGGAAAGTTGCATAGTTCCCGTGGGATAGCGATAAACGAATTCTTCGCAGACGGAGTCGCGGGCAGCAGCTAGTAATGTAATAAAAAGTCTGAGTACAAAATTAGGACACAAGTTGCTGGTAGCGATTTCAAAAAGGGAATATGCTTTGTAATTACAGTTTGACAGTTCTTGACATTTCTGACGGTTTTGTAGACTTTTAACAGTGGTCGAAAACCCTACTATTGTAAAAGGGAATTGAACCCGGTACCTCAATGAACTGAAACAATTACTTTGCTCACCCGCAACCGTACGATAGATACGTTTATGTAAAAAATGCGTGTTCATGCAGTTCCTCCACCTCCACACTGTATGAACACACACAAATCACACAAACCCAACTATCACCACCACCAAACTACACTGACGCTTTTCGAACTCAACCAGAGCTCATCTTCAGTGTAGGTACCGCAACCGATCACGGTGTTACCAAATTATAAACTAACAAACCGTAGTCAGATTCTGTCAGCACATCCACGGCTAAAGGCATTTATAGATTTAGCCAATCATGTTAGATTAGCGGGCCCTTTAAGGTCCTTGAAATTGAGTGATCAAAGAATCTCCTGATCTTTACTACCTCGATGATCCTCGTTTAACGAAAGCGTATAAATATCTTAGGGCCCTCGTAAAACTGGCTCCGATCATGCCATGAGTTTATGATAAATAGCTAAAGGCTTGAGAATTTATTATAACATTTTTGTCTATTTCAGAGTGCCTCAGTTCCTTTTTAGGGTACCGTTGCCAAGATAATAATAATAATAATATTAGGGGACAATCTCACACAAATCGACCAAGTCCCAAACTAAGCAAAGCTTGTACTATGGGTACTAGACGACGATAGACACACTTATATATATAAATAAATACTTAAATACATAGAAAACATCCATAACTCAGGAACAAATATTCGTGCTCATCACACAAATAAATGCCCTTACCGGGATTTGAACCCAGGACCTCTTGCTTCGTAGGCAGGGTCACTACCAACTAGGCTAAAGCGGTCGTTAAGATGACTGAAACTTATCACTAAATTAAATTTGTAATCTTTTTCAATTATGATTTTATATTTCACTTAAGATATCTAATGACGTACCAATTATGGGTCTCATTCTAAATCCCTAACATCGTTTGTCCTAATGTAATGTTTGTCCTAATGATCGTTTGTCCTAACCACAGAAATAATAATACAATTAATAGATTTTAAATAAAAAGAGTTAGGACAAACGATCATTTGGACAAACATTACATTAGGACAAATAATCATTAGGGATTTAGATTTAGAGCCAATTGAAGTGAATATGTTAAGATGTTTAGATGTTATGCATGTTTGGATGTTCTCATGTTTCATACTCCATCACGCGATAAAGTCTGAACGGATTTACATAAAATTTGACTGGCATATTAATAATGAACTAAAACAATTACTTTGCTCACCCGCGACCTTACAATAGTTACGTTTATGCAAGAAATTTGTGTTCATGCAGTTCCTCCACCTCCACACTGTACGAACACACACAAATCACATAAACACAACTATCACCACCACCAAGCTACACTGACGCGTTTCGAACTCAACCAGAGCTCATCCTCGGAGTTACCACAAACGTATGCTATGCTACCAAATGTTAAACCCATAAACCCATAGTTTAACATTTGGTAGCATAGCATACGGTTGTGGTAACTCCGAGGATGAGCTCTGGTTGAGTTCGAAACGCGTCAGTGTAGCTTGGTGGTGGTGATAGTTGTGTTTATGTGATTTGTGTGTGTTCGTACAGTGTGGAGGTGGAGGAACTGCATGAACACACATTTCTTGCATAAACGTAACTATTGTAAGGTCGCGGTTGAGCAAAGTAATTGTTTTAGTTCATTAATATGGACCTCCGCAAAGTAACGCCTGATTCAATAAAATGGCATATTAATATTCTAATATTTTATATCTAATATTCTCCTAATATATAAAAATCTCGTGTCACGGTGTTTGTTATCGAACTCCTCCGAAACGGCCTGACCGATACTTATGAAACTTTTTTCTCTATATTCGGTAGGTCTGAGAATAGGTCGAAGGATATTTTTTATACCCCTATTCATCGCGGACGGAATCGTGGGCAACAGCTAGTATATAGCTGATAAAGATCGGATGGCACGGGACCGATCTGTTTGGCGAGCCTTGGGCGAGGCCTATGTACAGCAGTGGACGTTTTTCGGCTGATATGATAATACAAAGATCTGGACAAGACAAGGGATACTTAATTATGTGAAATCACTAGGCCACACTAGGCATCACTAGACTGGGGGATCTCTGCGGGATCGCATTAGAAATGATGAAATCCACGCGAGAACTAAAGTCACGGACATAGCTCGAAGAATCGCTAGACTTAAGTGGCAGTGGGCAGGGCACATCGCCCGTAGAACTGACGGCCGATGGGGCCGAAAGGTTCTCGAGTGGCGTCCGCGGACCGGAAGACGCAGTGTAGGTAGGCCTCCAACAAGATGGAGCGACGACCTGGTGAAGGTAGCGGGAACGCATTGGATGCGGATGGCACAGGGCCGATCTGTGTGGCGAGCCTTGGGGGAGGCCTATGTTCAGCAGTGGACGTCTTTCGGCTGAAATCATGATGAATGATGACTAGGCCACCACGGATAATGTTGAATATTTTTAACCCCCGACACAAAAAGAGGAGTGTTATATGTTTGACCGCTATGTGTTTGTGTCTTGTCTGTGTGTCTGTCTGTGGCATCATAGCTCTTAAACGGGTGAATCGATTTAGATGCGGTTTTTTTTATTTGAAAGCAGGTTTCTTGGCGATGGTTCTTAGACATGTATTATCAAAATCGGTTCAGTCGTTTCAAAGTTATAAGCTCTTTTGTTAGCTGCAGAAGGAATCTTAGACGCATAATGGGCATTTACTTTATTTTCAAACATAATTATGTGCGAACTCTACACTGTGCGGGGCCAATCACGGACTTGGCCGTTTTTTTCTTTTATAGACTCTGACGCAGGTGTTTCAGTGAAAATAAAAGAATTACCTACCTACTATGCCTCACACTAAAAGCACTAATACTTGTTGTCGACGAAATCAGCTTGAAGTATTGCTTAATGGCTTTTAGGCATTCTTTTATGTGCCCTAATGTATTTCTATTCAGAGAATAACGAAGAACACATGACCACTACATTTATATGATTTTGGGCTTAAAGTTATAACAATGTATCGAAAAAAAAAATGTTGAATTGCCTAATGACACCCTGAACCTAAAATAAAAATACACTAATAGTTTATTGAATCAGGCGGAGGTACTACGTATTATGATTTGAAACAATGTAGGGATGGTGATGCCATTAAAAAAATATTTCGAAGACGCAACTCCAGTAAAAAAACGCTTTATTGTAGCCCTGAAAACCAGATTAACTTTCGATGAACTGCAAAATTAGATTTTTGTTGCTTTAAAACAAATAAATAGTTAGTTGATTTAGTTGGCGAACAAGTAATGCCATAAGTTGCTATCGCAATTCAAACTCTATGGGAGAATAATTGTGTTTTGACAGCTCTTGAAAAAAAACATCAGCTGTTGATTGGTGGCGTCAACATCCCTGTTAATTTAATTGTTTCAGTTCATTAAAAATACACAATAATTTGCAGCTTCTCTAACTAAATGCGTGCTTGTGTGCGTGCGTAAACAAGTTCGATGCTTGCGTGAATAACTAAGAGAAATGCATGCGTGCGTGCGTAACTAAGTTCGATGCGTGCGTGCGTGCGTAACTAAGTTCGATACGTGCGTGCGTGCGTAACTAAGAGCAATGCGTGCGTGTGTGCATTCATGCGTGTGTGCGTGCGTAACTAATAGCAATGCGTGCGTGCGTAACTAAGTTCAATGCGTGCGTGCATAACTAAGATCAATGCGTGCGTGCGTGCGTAAATAAGTTCGATGCGTGCGTACATAACTAAGAGCAATGCATGCGTGCGTTCATGCGTGCGTGCTTGTGGATTACTTAAAAAGCTAAACGCCAATAGTATCAGCATATAAATTTACCAAAACCTTGGTTGCATTTCTTAGTTACATAGTTGTCTATGTTACAAATTATTAACACATTTCAATATTATAGTTATAATGTTACAACTTTTTCACCGTTCGTACAACAGTCTGGCTAACATCCTGTATTTTTGAACTCGCAAATTCTCGCTCGAAATGTAACGTTGTTTTACCGAGAAAAACGCAGCGATTAGGTATTTCAAGACAGCTCAGGTATTAAAAATCGTTTGGATCCGAAGATTAGCTCGCAGACCCTACATTATTCATGAGAAGTAATACTCTTGGCAGATAAAGATTCCAGGTTTTGCAGACATAAGTTAAGTTGGAGCTTGATGGTTTTATTACAAGAGTAGCTGTTACCCGCGACTCCGTCCGCGAAGAATTGGGGAATAACAAATAGCCTACGACCTCAGACCTACAAAATATACAGGTAAAATTAGGTAAATATCGGTCAAGCCGTTTCGGAAGAGTTCGATAACAAACACCGTGACCGTCACATGAGATTTTTTATATATTAGATTTTATTTAACCACAGTGTCTTGAAATGGAAGTCAGCTTTGAGCAGTGTATGTTGCCAGTGATGACAACATACACTGCTCAAAGGGTGCCAAGGGGCTGGTTTTCATAGCAAAAATCAAACGTCAAGAGGGGTCGACCATTGTATTTTATCGACTCATCATCAACATTCCAACCTATATACGTCCCACTGCAGGGCAAAGGCCTCTATTCAGAATAAGAGGACTTGGGCCTAAGTTCCAACGCGGGCCCAGAATGTATTGGGAACTTCACACATACCACTGAATTTCTTCGCAGGCGCGATGTTTTCCTTCACCGTAAAGCTCATGGTATATGGAATTACTAACTTGTGCCTGCTAAAAAAACTCGCTTCGCTCGTGTCTTAAGAATACCGGCACTCGTTGGGAATGCCTTCGTTCCGCACTTATACTTATTATAAGTAAATATTATGATCTTGTAAAATAGGTAAGTATACTTTACTTGCTACTTATGAACTTGTGATTGATGTGGGAGTGAAGAAGAGGTAAAGAGGAGGCCCAGAACTAGAACACAAATAAAGGCTGAGTAATAATAATAACTTGCAACTAATAATACGTCTCAGAACCCTGGGCTATGATGATGATGATGATGATGATGATGATGATGATGATGATGATGAATAATACGTCTTCGGAAACTCCATTTACCAAAAGGGAACCGAAGATAAGACCATTTTCATAACAAAAAAATTCAATTAAATGCCAGTCATTTTTCCCCTCAAGTACCCATTACAACCTGAAGAAGGGTTGAAAGGCCCAGTTCTATTCCTAATATAAGTCTTTGTTCATGAATTGTTCGAGAACCCCTTCAGATCGAAGAAGGGAAGATAATATGTCGTCGTATCTGCAAATTCAATTGTTCGGCTGTTACTTGCCCAGTATTTGAAAAGTGGGTTCAAAATCGCCCCGAAAACGGCAGAATCGTGAGCAGACCTTAAAGAACCGTTATTTTTGAGTAACGTTATTTTTCAAAAGGTTATCTTACATACACAAGAAATGTGTCTTTTTTAACGTTTTTAACTGCGACGCTGGTTGAAATGCGATAGCTGACAGTTGCTAGGTAACGATTAACAACCATAGCCATGGCCGTGCGCATACACGCCGGCAATCTGATGTTTGGATGTTTTTCGAAAACCTTACATTTCGGCGATTGTTTTATAACATTATACGGAGGTAAGAAACCCTCCATGTTCGTATCCTACTTGCATTTGACCGTTTTTTTTTTTTTTGCAACTATTTTTTGGCATTGAGGAGAAGCAAACGCACACTTGCACGCACACACTCGATCACAAATTATCACACCTTATAAATTACCGGGATTTTAAATTAAAGTATTATTAATTTGGTTGTTAGAAGATATAACACGATGCAGGATGTCTATTATGTTTTGTCCATAAATTTCATGATTAAGTCATATAGCATAATATAATGGTTTTCATCCTTGCCACAGTATGAACCCAGTAAGTGATCAAGCTGTTAATGCATGAACATAACAATAATAGCGACATCTGTGCCTAAAATAGAACACTATTAATTGTTGGTAACAAATTCAATTATTATTGGTAATTGTAGATGTTACACAAGATTTATCATACTTAGATAGTGCTATTGTTTTTAGGTACTAATATTGTAAACGTGACAGTAACTCTGTCGGTCTGTCTAATTGTCTGTTATCTTTTCTCACTTAACGATAGCTTGAGAGTTGAAACCCTGGGAAGAAAATAGGAAATGCGCGGAATTTGACCATAAGCATTTTTGGTAAAAGTCATCGTGAGTAAATCTGCACGAACCTGCGAAGTAAATTCAATGGCTGTAGCTGTCAATCCGCACTAGTCCCGCGTGGGAACTATGCCCCAAGCTATCTTTCTGAGCGGAGGCCTGAGCCTTGCAGTGGGACGTTTATATCTCTCTCTCTCTTCTTCAGCCCATAGCCACCCAATGCTGAGTGTAGTTTATAGGCAGAGATAACTTACTCCCTTAGGCGCAAGCCACACAGAAGAGATGTTGGACGGGGGCGCGTCTCAGTCCGCGGCGTTTGGTCGCAGGCCGCGTCTCCGCCCCGTCTCTTCTGTCTGCTTCACGCGCCCCCATCACATCTCTTAGGGCCGGCGCTCACTGACGGCATGGCACAGCGTGGCATTTTATTACTATCAAGTTATTTTGAATCTTATTTCAATGAGTTTAGAATTCATGTTACTTTATTTCGATACCACGATGCCGCGACGTGCCGAGGGATGACGCAACGCATAACCAATAAAGTAACATGAATTCTAAACTCATTGAAATAAGGTTCAAAATAACTTGATAGTAATAAAATGCCATGTCGTGCCATGCCGTCAGTGAGCGCCGGCCCTTATGTGTGGCTTGCGCCCTGGACTGGAAATGAGTCTGCGATCCCTTGAAGTTTTGCGAGTGTTTATGGGTGATGGTGCTTACTTACAATCAAGTGACCCCCCTGCTCGATTGACAAACTATTTTATAAAAAAAAAATATAACTGCGTTGAGCGGATCAGTGTAAGTTCGACTTCAGCTCATTACTTGGAGATTACATACTGCGCTATACTGTGACACAGTTTAATTATTAATGGCAGTATATATTTACGGAAAGCACACTAATTAAAACTGCAAATTACCAGTAAACAGTTAAACAGCCGTGTTGAGGCAATTTCGTCAAAATGTTTGAGCTTTAGCTAATCGTTTGAAGGTACCTGTGTACGTTTTTGAAAGTAGGGCATGAAATCATTGTTTCCACAAAAATTTTAGATATTACTAACTGTTGCCCGCGACTCCTTCTACGAAGAACAGGGGTATAAAAATAGTTTACGACCTATTGTTAAACCTACTCGTACCAAATAAAGACAAAAAAAAACATTTTAACAAAAAAATTAAACCGCCGAAAAAACTGAAAAGCAAAAAATAATACCTTATTTGCTTGACCTTAATCTAGGTACCAGTTTGAAGTCGATGCCTCAGGACTAGCCAGGAGGAGTGATAGAAGCCCATCAGGTAGACGATTATAGGTCCACTCCTCCTGGCTAGTGCTGAGGCACCGACTTCTAACTGGTACCTAGATTAAGGTCAAGCAAATAAGGTATTATTTTATGCTTTTCAGTTTTTTCGGCGGTTTAATTTTTTTGTTAAAATGTTTTTATTTTATACTTTTTTTCCCATCCTTGGGGTAATTTTTCTTTCCAAATTTAAATAATACCAACTTCAAGATATACCCTATCCAATAAAAAAAGAATTATAAAAATCAGACTACTCTGTAAAAAATTATGCCTGGTCATACAGTACAATCAGTGACTGAACCATCAATCATCCCCTGTTTTCCTACCCTTAGGGTAGGAATATTTTTTCCAAATTTAAATGGGACTACCCTCGGGGTACACGCTTTCCAATAAAAAAAAAAACATCAAAATCGGACTACTCTGTAAAAAGTTATGCCTGGTCATACATAAAAAAAAATATATACGCATCGACTTGAGAACCTCCTCCGTTTTTTTCGTCGGTTGAAAATCGGTCACAACGTTCCGGAGAAGTTCGATAACAAACACCGTGACAAGAGATTTTTATATCTGTCAGACGTACAACATACGTATACGGACAGACGGAGTACAGCGACATTAAAACAGGGCTCCGCTAGCCACCTTTTGAGGACGATACCCTAAAAATGTTACTAAGTTGGAATGATGCAAAATGTGTTAAACCAACTTTGTACGTGAAAATTGATTATGCGGTTTACATGCGTTGCGATCACTGCCACAGAATAATTAAATTTAGCATTAAGTACTTTGTGGTTATTTATTAACAGCGCTTTGTATCAATATCAGGATTTTATTTATTACCATATTTTATATCACGTATTTATTTTGAAGTATCACTGCCTGCACTTCGTCCGCGTTAATTATTGATGCTCCGTTTCTATTAGTCGTATCATGATGTAATATAGCCTTCCTCGTGGAATGGACTATTCAACACAAAAGAATTCTTCAATTCTAACCAGTAGTTCCTGAGATTAGCGCGTTTAACCAACCAACCAACCAAACAAACTCTTCAGTTAATAATATTACTATAGATTTTAGCACTGACATTGATTCTGCACATTCATAGACTACTTAATCGGAAGTTTCTCTGCCGGGATCACATTAGAAGTGATGAAATCCGCGCAAGAACTAAAGTCACCAGATCATGATCAAAATCACCAGACTCATGTGACAATGGGCAGGGAATTTGGCACACAGATAGAGAAACAGATAGAGGTCATTATAACATATTAGGATAATTTTTTTCCCGGAAAATTGCATAGTTCCCACGGGATAGCGATAAACGAATTCTCCGCAAACCGGCTACTCCGGGCATTAGCTAGTTCTTGATAATAATAGAGTCTTGCCGTGTTGCAAAATTTATTTTACATTTAGGTATATCAAATTAATTCTGTCGACAATTACAGTTGGAATTTTTGATTGGAGAGTCGTGAAAAATGGCACGCGTCCACGCCACACCGCTCTGCGTACCGCATACATTGACACACAAACGTACAGCACAACAGTAGTCCAATCCAAACAAAAATTTACGAATGAAATGACAAGTGGTAGCCTCGCGGTTTGTTCTATGGTCTCTCAAGAAAAGAATCGTGGGTTTGAACCATAGCTAGGCACCGTTAATCAAATAGTTAACTTCGTTACTAAAAAAATTAACTTCGTTACAAGTTAAAGCGTTGCATTCCGGACGATTTAACGCGAATCAACGTTAATCGTTAATCCGTTGACTTGTGATAAAATTTTCTGCTACCCAAGAGAAGGCCAAGGCCCTTACTTAGAAGGCTGAAATTTTACATAAATAAAATAATGACAGATTTGTTGAAATGCCTTCGAGACAGTTAATAACCGGGATTTATACATTCACTAATTGATACCGATGATTACAATAATGATGGATGGTTGGATGATGCTGTAGCCGTTTTTTTTTATTCAATGAAAGAGATGAAGAAGCTTTGCCACAAATAGCTGCACTAGCATCTGCGCGGACGAAGTCGCGGGAAAAGCTAATCTACTTATAAAAACTGTTGCAATGGGTTCGCCACTCACACACTCGTTACTCTAAGCTCCGGCGCTAAGTAATAAAACAATCAAACGAATCATAATGAATCATATGAATCGAAATTTCTCGCAGTTTCCTCACTCACACGCAAGACATAACCTAGTGCGATCTTTTTGGTAAGTAGTCGGCACTGAAGACACGATTAACGGACTAGATTAAGTTTAACGGAAGTTAACGAGACCGTTAACAGTGTTTAAAAGTTAAGTAACTTAATAGTTAATTCGTTACTCGAAATGTTAAATTCGATAATTAATAATTTAAGAGTTAACGCCAACTTCTGATTTTTTCGAAATGAAGTAAAAATGAAGGAGTCCTCCGTACAACAGTGGACGGATAATGGAAGTAATAGATAAATACAATCTCCTTTTAGTTTTTACTTCTACTGCATGTATATCGACCCTGTTGCCGTGTGACAGTATCGTATAAATTCACATGAAACATTAACGCTGGACCTTCGCGCCAGTCCAGTCTTTATTATGGTAGTCCAAAGGCATAAATTACTCTGCACAGCGAAGTTAACGGATAATAAAGAATAAAGATTGATCCATCGCTAAAATTATGATCTATGACTTGATAAATGACATTGTCGTCGATGGCAAATGTTGTTTTAAAATTTCTGAAACAAAATATTGGGATGTAAAACTGTTAAGTATTTAGACCCTATGTGCGTTTATGCCAAAAAGCCGTGATAGCGTAGTAGTTTGACATATGGCCTCTCGAGCAGAGGGTCGTGGGTTAGAGCCCGAGCTCGTACCTCATTTTTTGAGTTTTCCGGAATTTACGTGCGAAATCAAATTTGAAATTTACCGTGAGCTTTACGGTGAATAAAAACGTGAGTAAAACTGAGAAGAAACACAATGGCGTGTGTGAAGTTCCCAATATACAATTGAAGTTTAAAATAATTGTTTCAGTTCCAAGTATAACAGTTCAGGAAAAAATAAAAACATCATGTTACTTAGTTAAGCGACAATAGATTTTTTTTCGAAAATATCTAAAAGTGATTATGTAATTTGGTTAAGGTTACGGGATCGCGACGGATGCGGATGGCACGGGTCTGACCTGTTTGGCGAGCCTCAGAAGCCTATGTTCAGAAGCGGACGTCTTTCGGCTGAAATGATGATGACGATGATGATGATAATGTAATTAGACTGTATAAAGTTTCGGTCATACGGCTGTTTAAAATACGGAGACATTACGGAATCGCAGTGACGTGCCGTAAACGTCAGACTTTACCGCATGCCCTCCATAGTAAAGTCGTGATGTTTCCGATGCGTCACGGCGATTCCGTAACGACACGAAATTTTAAGCACCGGTTTGGCCGAACCTTTATCGCTTGGGTAATTTTATTCTACTAGCGTTTCAACCGCTATCAGTTCCTGTCGCATCTACCTACATAAGAAATAAGCTACAGTTAGCGTGTAATTTCAACAAATTGAAATGATACCACATGCACGCTGTATTGTTATGTAAAAACCGTCGCTAGTTACAACTACAGTTCATTTCTTTAATACATGCGACAGGAGACTGATAGGGGTTGAAACGCTAGTAAAACTACCCGCTTAACAAAATTGACATGGATTTTTTTTTTTGAAAGAAAATACATTTATTTAATAAATATAAATATCACGAGACAATTCACACCAATTGACCTAGTCCCAAAGTAAGCTTAGCAAAGCTTGTGTTATGGGTACTAGGCAACGGATAAACATACTTATATAGATAGATACATACTTAAATACATATTAAACACCCAAGACCCGAGAACAAACATTCGTATTTTTCATACAAATATCTGCCCCGACACGGGAATCGAACCCGGGACCTCAAGCTTCATAGTCAGGGTCTCTAACCACTAGGCCATCTGGTCGTCTAATTTACAACAACACAAGACACATCATCATCAATATTTTTACAAAACAAAAACTTTTTAACAAAAAAATTAAACCGTCGAAAAAACTGAAAAGCGAAAAATAATACCTTTTTTGTTTGACCTTAATCTAGGTACCAATTTGAAGTCGGTGCCTCAGCACGAGCCAGGAGGAGTGATAGAAGCCCAACAGGTAGATGACTACAGGTCCACACCTCCTGGCTAGTGCTGAGGCACCGACTTCAAATTGGTACCTAGATTAAGGTAAAGATAGAATGTGTCATTGCGGTTGCAAATCGGACACTGGCTCAGCATAATGCTCCTTAGCACGAATCCCAGTCACGGATGCGTTGCCGGTCCTTTAAGAAAACAGTAGGCTCGTTTTTGAAGATCCTCAAGTTGTATCGGTCCAGAATTAGTGGCGCTGCAAGTTGATTCCAAAGTTTAACAGTGCGTGGCATAAAGTTCTGCGAGGAAAGAATTGGATAGATAGTCATTCACGATGACGTGTGCCGTGGTTCTTATTGCAATGTCATTAATGTCTAATTTAGACAAATTCCAGCGTCTTCGTGAATGGCACTTGCTATAGTAGACTGCCGGCTATTGAGGTGATGAGGGTGGAATTTTGAGACATGTAAAAAACCGGTTGTCTGTTAAGTCGGTTTACGGACGATAGTTTAACGTGACAACGTCATAACAAAACATTCAAAAAACAAAAATGAAACCAGGCGGCCACCCATCCAAGTACTGACCGCGCCCGACGTTGCTTAACCTCGGTGATCGGACGAGAACCGGTGTTTTGTCAAATATCTTGAAAACGGTGCATCCTACGGCAAAATCAATGAAATTTTCATTTTAAAACGCCCGCACCCCCTCAAACCAGTCGCAGGCCGCGTCTCCGCCCCGTCTCTTCTGTCTGCTTTGGATCGCGACGCTTCTACATACATTCTTCTGTATACACTTAGTACAAAATCTGATTCAAGTGGCGAAGCGTTCCCGTCCCACGTCTCTTCCATGTTTTATCACAAACAAGTAAATTATTAAATATTAAGTAAATACTCAAACATTATTAGAGCCTCGGTTGTTCTTCCTGTTCCTTCCGCCTCAACATACGCGTCACATAAGCTCAATTTCCTTTTTTCAATACAAAAACTGTCAATTTTTGATAAAATACATTCCCTGTAACTTTCGAAATATCGTTACCTGATTTTGTTTGTTCATGAATTTATACTCTATCTAGTGTTGTTAGAGTAGGTTTTTAAATGACGGTATTAGGTACGATAAGAGTTTGGGAGGGTAGCCTGTCGATATTAATACCACAGTGCATAATGAAGCAGTAGAATAACCAGTCAAGCTTAGGTAATAATTTTTACTACGAGTAAGTACCCGTTCCTGTTACGATATATTCGAAAACAGACAGAAGTTAAAGACATATTTACTCAAGCACATAACATTGTAGATCTGTTCTAAAACCCCCGACACAAAAAGAGGGGTGTTATAAGTTTGACCGCTATGTGTGTCTTTCTGTGTGTCTGTCTGTGGCATCATAGCTCTTAAACGGGTGGACCGATTTGGATGCGGGTTTTTTTAATAGAAAGCAGGTTTCTTCGCAATGGTTCTTAAATATATTTCATCAAAATCGGTTCAGCCGCTTCAAAGTTGTCAGCTTTTTGTTAGCTGTGGAAGGGATCTTAGACGCATAACTATCTTAAGATCGCGGGTGAGCAAAGTAATTGTTTCAGTACATTGATATTCTTTTTCTTAAATTGCAACTCCATTAGGTACTGGAAATTGGCTGTCAGCGCTGAAAATTTTCCCCTGTTTTGAGCCGTTATGAACTGTTGATCTGCACTGCTGATCCCGGTCCACTCCCTGATGTTTCGCAGCCATGACTTCTTTTTGACATGGACCTCAGCAAAGTAACGCCTGATTCAACAAATTGAGAAAGAATGATTGAGAAAGAATGGCTTAATGAGAAATGTTTTTTCTCAAACATGCTTTGAAATGTATGCGTTAATGTCACGAAATGAAGCCATGAAGTTTGTTGTTTATGGCTCCCTACATTACTTCTTGGCCTAGGCCATAAAAGTAAGCATGAAAAACCATTATTGTCCGCTGCTGTAACTTTTTAAATTTGCTTACTAACATTAAACTGACAAAGGAAAAATTACATACAGCCAACTTACGACATTTAAAAAAAAATCTATCTTCTTTTATTTCTATAAAACCGCCTAAACTACTGGTGATGGATGGATGGATGTATGGATGGATGTATGGATGTACGGATGAATGTATGGATGGATGGATGGATGTATGGATGGATGTATGGATGTATGGATGGATGTATAGATGTATGGATGGATGTATGGATGGATGGATGGATGTATGGATGGATGGATGTATGGATGGATGGATGTATAGATGGATGGATGTATGGATAGATGGATGGATGTATGGATGGATGTATGGATGGATGTATGGATTGATGTATGGATGGATGTATGGATGGATTTATGGATGGATGTATGGGTGGATGTATGGACGGATGGATGGACGGATGGATGGATGGATGGATGGATGATGATGATGATGATGATGATGATGATGATGCATGTTTGAGAAAAGCTCTATACAATCCTCGGCCGGAAGAGGGATTGCTGGACTCGTTTTATCCGGCCTCGTCTACGACTCGGCCGTATACCCCAAATCTCGTCCATCATTCCCTTACTTCACGGCCTCTGCAGTAATGTACTATTATTCTGTTCATGATTTTTTTACTTGATATACTTATAATATTATTAATTATGTAATTTTATTGTGGCATGTAATTTAATCTCATTAATTGTAAATGTTCTATAGTCGCCTAGGAATCAAATTGGTTGATTGTACTGGACCTAAATTATTGTTTTTCGTAGTTTAGATACCTACTGTTAAACTGCGACTGTGGCTACACCCTTGTCACGGCCCGTCAGTGGGCATCAGAACCGGCCCTCACGCGAAATTACGTTGATTATCTGTTCTGATAGGTTGTGGATTAAGTGATGATTTGGGGGTACGGAGTGATTTAGCTGTTATTGTTATTTATGGCATCTAGAAGTAAAGGTGGCTGTTTTTATCTTTTTACGTCATTAAACATTATGTACCCTATACTTTTCGCATTCACTGGTAAAAATAAACACAGATCATTACAAAATAAAATAAATTTTCATTTAAGGTAAATATCCCAGTGCTTGACAAGCTAATGCTCAATTAGATGACACCCTTCTATCAACTCTATTGCTAATGACATAAAGTTCTAGATGGAATCCACTGGGATAGTGAGCAGCACTGGGACGTTTACCTTTACCTCGCCAACATACAAACAAAGAGTTATGAATTTACGGAATAAGTACACATTACCTAGTTTATTAGTATGAGATTATTAGGAAATGGGTATCTGAGAACTCTCTGGTTTTAAGTCTCGAACCTGAGCGACATTAACTTAAACAAGGATAAGATTATGATATTCAATCCATTTTTGAACTTTGATGTTAGGGATTTAGTACTAAAATTTTCTTACGCTTATGACTGTATGAAAAAGTAGTCATCGCCCAAAAACGAAATCGGAATAGCTAGTGTACTATCAAACAGAAATCAGCTTTCAACAATAATACCAGAATTTTTCCACCTAAATCATTTAGCGCGAAATAGAAACAAACAAACAATACTGCTCGCACGCACGCTCGCACACACGCATGCACGCAGGCACGCTTCCACGCATGCACGCATACAAATTTAATTAGTAGGACTATCCCATTTGCCTGGGTGGATATGATCATGAATGGATTAAAAGCAAGTTAATTTCCCATTTAGTTGAATTTACGGAGCATAAGCTTTTGGCCTAAAAAAATTGCAACAAAACCGTTAAATCCCGTCTCAAATCCTCTGGCCGGCGCGTTGTTAATGCTACATACGGGCCACATTTTATTCGGGACATAAAAGTCACGTGGCGGGCTTTGGCAACCGCAAATAATTTTCATCTGTACAATAACGTTGTTACAAAACTTTTAAACCGACTTCAATAACAGTGGTGTACTTTAGTTATGATTTACATTTTTTTATATTTATACAGGACGGGTACGATCGATTCCCTTCACGCCCAACATGCTGCGCTCCATAGCTTGTTGGCAAACCTTCAGTCTGGATTTCTGATTCTCAGTCAAAGAGGGTATGTATTACAATACCGAAGTACGAAAGACCGAATGTATTAAAACATCGAATGGGTCAAAAGACCGACACGATTTTTTTCTGAAACCGTTAACTTTTTAAGATTGTTATAAAACAAACCTAACCTAATGGGTTCTGTATGATGCCGTTTTAATAAATTCTGAGAAGTTTAAGGTTTCAGAATAAAGTCGTGTCGGTCTTTTGACCCATTCGATGTTTTAATACATTCGGTCTTTCGTACTTCGGTATTGTAAAACATACCCGTCAAAGACCATGTTTGTGCACTATAGGTCAGGACGGGCAAAATATACGTGTTGACGAGTTTGCGCTTCAGTGTCGTTGGATGGCTGCCCTTCATGTGCTCCTTTATGGACCAGTAGCTCTTCCAAGCATTCTCAAGGCGCCTTTCAATAATTTCCTTGTCCAGCCACGTGGTAGGTGCCACACGACGGTTACCGACGGCGAGGCAGGTCCAGGCACAGGTGGCGATTGGCCAGATTTGGCTCAGAACAGGGAGCTATGGAGGACCAGACGGGAGGCCTTTTCCCAGCAGTGGGACACTATTGTAGGTTAGTAAAAAAAATACAGGACGGGTGGGCCAAAAGGTTTTCAAATGGGCTCCACGGTCAGAAGACCGGTAGATATAGGCCTCAGAATAGGCATTGCGGGAACGCGTTGGCTGCGGAATGCTCGAGACCGGTCTGTGGGAAATTACATTTCAAATTTACCATGAGCTTACGTGGAAGGAAAGACTTCGTGAGGAAACCTGCACACACCTACACAGGCTCAGCCTAGTTTGAAGTCTGATGGATATCTCTTTTGTATAAACTGTTTTTCTTTTTCTAAAGATTTTTGTTTTTTTCGTCGCAGCCTATACAAGTGTTCCCTGATATTTATTTATTTAGAACAAAATAGTGTATTTTTTGTGAATGACAACGGAGCGTCCGCAAAACTATTGTTTTTGTAAATTCGACACCAGATGCGTTTGTGCTGTCCACTTTAATGCACTTCCCAACTTTCGCATCCGGCTGGAAAACTCACAGTTCACTGTGAAAATATTTCCTCTCGAGTTTGTAGGTAGCTAATGTAGTGATAGAGATGTGGCGAATAATAGAAAACGTATCCTTCATCACTTGTCCTTCGTCACTCCTTCTTATGAGTGAGTTCGATATCACATTAGAATTAGTCCTTTATATTTAGGACTTACTTCTAATGTGATATCGAACTCACTTAAAAGTGACATAAATTTTGAAACAAAATTTTCGTGGGCCTCAGGAGGGTAAAACTAGTATGCACTAGCTGGTACCCGCGATTTCATCCGCGTTATGATATATAGCCTGCCTCGATAAATGGACAATTCAAACAAAAAGAATTGTTCACTTCGAACGGGTAGTTCCTGAGATTAGCGCATTCAATGAATCAATCAAACAAACTCTTCAGCTTTGTAAGGGCACTCCTCTTTATTGTATGTAGTTCTCTCCAAGCCAGGGTACTTTTAATATAGAAATGCATTCAGAATGACAGGTAAAAAAAAATTAAACACATATTGCCGCCTAGGCTGTACAGAGCAGTCTAAACGGCCGCTCTCCGGGGATGATCAGTGACGTCATCGTGACGTCACCGGTACCGCTATGTACGCTGAACCACAGCAGTAAATGTTGTTGTGGCGTCAACAACTCAACAGCTTTATAATATAACTAGCTGTTGCCCGCGACTCCGTCCGCGAAGAAAAGTAGCTACGACCTATTCTCAGACCTACCGAACACAGAGAAAAAATTTTCATAAGAATCGGTCAAGCCGTTACGGAGGAGTTCGATAACACACACCGTGACACGAGATTTTTATATATTAGATTAGGTCCTTACATATGAAATTGGCGTTTTACATGACAAAAATCAAAACGATTTTTTTTTATGAAACTATATATTTATTTAATTAAAGTATGTACCTACCATGGATATCTATGCACTTTTGTCATCTAAGGGCCGGCGCTCACTGACGGCATGGCACGGCATGGCATGGCAAAGGATTTTATTACTATCAAGTTATTTAGAATCTTATTTCAATGAGTTTAGAATTCATGTTACTTTATTTCGATACCACGATGCCGCGACGTGCCGAGGGATGCTGCGGTAAAATTTGTATGTAACCTGCCGTGCCATGCCGTCAGTGAGCGCCGGCCCTTAAAAGTCGTTCATTGATTGCTTTGCCGAAAAATTTTAATATTCGTAATCGTAAATAACGTGATATTTTAAGGTCTCCATTATCGTGAACAGAACGATGTTAAAGAAAAACAAATGACGCGATAACAAATGAATTGCTACATTCGAACACACAAGAATGAGCTTAAATTTGAAACAAATTTGAATTTGGAATTCCTAGCCAAACGCCAGATATTTTGAACCAAAGTGGCCAGTTCGCCAAACGCCAATTTTATATGTAAGGACCTAATAGTAGTACAATACGTTTACTTTTAGTTTACCACTGACAGATGGCTTGCCTTCATTTCATTTCCAACTTTAACACCATACAAATAAAGTAGCTATTACAAAATCTGCAAACGTGGGTAACAGTATTCTAAAATTGGCTTTATTTGTAGGTCGTTAAAGTTGAATATGAAATGAAGGCAAACCATCTGTCAGTGGTAAACTTTATGTAATTTTACTGTAGTATAGATGCTTAGGTAAAGCTTATATGTGAGCGCGCGTGTGTGCATAGTTCCCGCGTGGGAACGATAAACGAATTATTCGCAGACGGAGTCACGGGCAACAGCTAGTAATTTATTTTTATCATTTTAGCAAAAGAGAACTTTGTAAGGACATAAATCAATTTATCTTCGCAGTTCTGAAATAACGATATTTTCTAAATGTACGCCTTTTCTCACTAAAAATTTTCTTCAGTCACTTTAAGCAAAATTTATGTGCTGCTCGATTGTAGCTTTCTAATAAATTAAAGGTACGAAGTACTTTGTACCTAACTTTACATTACAATTCAGGGGTGATCTCGGACTAAAGACAAAAATAGGTGGCTGATAAAATCAACCAAGTTTCGAAAATTTTCTACACGTTTATCACGTTCTTTTTCATCATTCTCATTGTCATGTGGTAAAATAAAGGTGTTATTAAAGTAGTGGAATGAAAAGGTTCTTCACTTTTCGACATTCGAAAGGAAATACTTCAAATATTTTCAAAATGTAAAATTATTCCCACTCTTTTTAAATTACTTATGGAACATCGCCGCTGCTCTTGTTGTTTTTTTTTAATGAAAGAGATGAAGAAACGTTATCTAAATTAGAATTCAGTGCGGACGAAGTCGAGGCCAAAATCAAGTTTACTTACTGAGGTTAGAGTAGACCAAACTAATGTAGTCTATTGCTACTCTTATATTATGTCTATTTTAGTCTTTAGTCTGTGGGGTGACTGCACCGACGTGTTTACCAAGGACTGACGTCGAAGAAAATCTTAATCTTAATAAAGTTTTTGCTTCGAAAATGACGTGATGTGCGTGACAGGTTTTTTAATATGCAATGAAAGAAATTTGGTTGTGAAATGGAAGCCTTTGAAATTTACTATGTATGAAAATGTGACTGGTTTCTTAACTTGTAACTAACTACTTAACTAACCTGAAATACAGTTTATAATCAACTGAAACAATTACTTTGCTCACCCGCGACGTTACGATGGTTACGTTAATGTAAGAAATGCGTGTTCATGCAGTTGCTCCACCTCCACACTGTATGAACACACAAATCACATAAATCCAACTATCACCACCACCAAACTACACTGACGCTGAGTCTAACATTTGGTAGCACAGTGAACGGTTGTGGTGAGTTCGAAGTGCGTCAGAGTAATTTGGTGGTGGTGATAGTTGGGTTTGTGTGATTTGTGTGTGTTCGTACAGTCTGGAGGTGGAGGAACTGCATGAACACGCATTTCATACATAAAAATAACTAATTATCGTAAGGTCGCGGGTGAGCAAAGTTTCAGTTCATTAATATGGACCACCGCAAAGTAACGCCTGATTCCATAAATTAGTATATAGCAAGGATGATATAGACTGGATTGGCAGTCGCCATAGTACGGATCGGCCGCGGTTTTTGTAGCTCGATCATTAAATCTTGATGGCGCTGAAATATAGCCAGAGGCTTTGAAGGCAAAACAATAAGACTACAGATGTTTCATATTACTACAAATATATTATTTTTCAAAAATATTGCATAATAATACATTTGCAGTGACATGAAATATCTGTAGTCTTATTGTTTTGCCTTCAAAGCCTCTGGCTATATTTCAGCGCCATCTAGATTTAATAATCGAATTACAAAAACCGCGGCCGATCCGTACTATGGCGACTGCCAATCCAATCTATATCATCCTTGGTATATAGTCAACTAGCGTTTCCAATGGCATGATTCATTATCTCGGCCCATATGCAGAGCAGAGCAGAGAATAGGCCTCTCGGAATGAGGGACTCGGGTCGCAGTTCTGATGCAAACCCAGTAAGCATAGGAAGCTTTACACTCACACACAAGCACACAGAGCCCGTTGGAAAAATGGAGCTGCAGGGATCACTTTCAGTTAACCTTTGAAAGATTGACACAGAAGCAAGAGTTAACAGACATTTTAAAAAGTTACGAATTAAATTAATCTTTTATTATTCTTAACCCAAAAACGCCTCGCCTTCTACTCCTTCCTCCTTCCTCCTTCCTTCCATCTTCTTCGCCTTTGTACACTTTTTGTTTTGATGTTTTTTGTATTATTTTTGTATTTTTGTACAATGAAGTATTTAAATACATACGTATACGCCTTGAATATACCAGCTCCACAAACGATAAAAGTTATTAAAACATAGTTACGTATACGGAAGGGTAATTTCGTGGTGCTACGGCGGAATGGGCGCCACTGAAATGTAAATATAATCGACGAACCGGCTAGCTGCCGCGGCTCAGGGAAATTGAGTCGCGTATTGAGCTTTAAGATAGCTCGCCGTCAGACGGCAGCGTAAGGGTCTCCCTCGAAAAAGACGTCAATTGGCTCGGCTACGCAGGCTGAACCGAGCCGAGCTGATTCGACGTCATTTTTGCTCTTATTGCGTTGACATAGAGGTTTCTCATTCGGCGTCGATAGATTTGTGGATTTGTGCACATGGTAGAAGTTAAGGGTCTATAGCCAATATTTTTTAGTCGAGTCTATGGGGCTACGCTAGCTGACGCGGACGCCCGCCGCGTGCGCACGCTCGCGAGTCCCGCTCCGGACATCCGCCGCGGGCCAGCGAGTCCGCGACGGGCGTCCGCGTCAGCTAGCGAAGGCCCGAGTCGCAACTGTACTGTCCGACGCGTCGCCCGCCGCGCGGATTCAAATCCGTCGCACGTGCCTGCGACAATTAAGCGCTGTTCATACAATTTCGTAGTAGAGGGGCGTCCGTTCCGGGTAATCCGCGTCAGCTAGCGTAGGCCCTAAATATATCGGCGTGTGGGATGCCTGGCCAAATTTCGGCCCATTTAAATGGATCTTAGGTATGCTGACTCGAATCGCTAATTCTATGACCACAGGAGAGACAACTTTTGTTTCTTACGCTGTGTATGACTTAAATGAAAAATCGTCCAATTGGGAATGTCTAAAAAAAATTAACAGTGGTTTTTATATTTTTTCTGTAAAGAAAAGTCAATTATAAGAAACTAATTTCAATATTTTGTCATTTAGTTCACTACTTTTTTCAAAATTTATTATTGAAACTATTTTGGTTGATGACGTCAGATTATAATTGAGGGATCCCACACTGTCAACTTTCTAAATCTATCTATTTCCGTACGATAAGGCAACCCCTTTAATTATTTTTTGCGTAGTGGTACACTGTAACTAGTGTCACTTTACTGGCGCTGTCAAAGTGCTAGATGTCAGACAGCGGGTCCAAATCAAACTCCGTAGTATATAATCCACGCGTAAATTGTGAGTAATTCTAACCACACAGAATAAAGTACGACTTGGACCGGTCACGCAATTTACACCAATGTCAAATGAATGTCGTTGCTTATTTATTATGTAATAAATTCATTACACAATATTAAAATTGAATAACTACAGAAAACGAGTTAAAAAACGTATATCTCGAAATGGTTTTCGATTTACTATACATTGCAAAAAAATAGACATCCCCAATTTAATTGGCCATATTGAATTTTGACCAAAAATAATAGGTACCGTTCAAAGTAAAAAACAAACACTCAGATGATGGCCCCCAAACCGATGATTTCGTCTTGCGAATACGGTATTCGATTTTTTGAGCTGTCATCACTTGTCAGAGCAGTTAAGCCTTCCACACACCAAAGCGCGGGGCGTGCGCGCGACGCCGACGGAGCGTGCCCAGCTTAAAGCACTGAATTAATATACGCAGAGTCGTCTCTATTGGGGGCCCTAGGCACTTTAGGTTAAACTCCAAGGGCTATGACCAACAAATAGAGTAGATAAAGGGTGAGGCCACACGAGCGTAGTTTTGTGAGTTGTGAGCGGCAGAATTTCGGTTGCACCATCATACATTGTGTCACGTGAGTGTCACGTGATGGCGCGCATATTGTACGGCCCGTACCGAAATTCTGCCGCTCACGACTCACAAAATTACGCTCGTGTGGCCTCACCCAAAATCAAAGCCTAATATTTTCGGTATCCTACTGCGGTCGCCAACCCGCCTCCCACTCCTAAGCGTGGCGACTATAAATAAATAAAATAAATAAATAAATATTAGGGGACAATCTTACACAAATCGACCTAGTCCCAAACTAAGCAAAGCTTGTACTATGGGTACTAGACGACGATAAACATACTTATATAGAAACCAAACTACTACTACTACTACAAACTACTACTTACTATGGCAAATACCTCCCTATGGCTGAGTCCAAAAGAGAGCGCCCCTAGTCTCCGGCAGCCCCGCTGTTCCAGGCTACGGTAGCGGCCTGGTTAACGGCGGGGCAAGGGGTGCTAAGAATCCCAGGAAGCGATCCGGCTACACTACCGACGATCCCTGACCTGGTGAAGGTGGCGGGAATGCATTGGATGCGGATGGTGCAGGGCCGGTCTGTTTGGTGAGAATTGGGGGAGGCCTAAGTATCTTCAGCAGTGGACGTCTTTCGGCTAAAATGATGATGATGAAACCAAAGCCTACACACTAGAGGGCCATATTATCTAATGGGGCCCTTGGTACATGCTCCTAGTGCCTAGTGGGAAAGAGAGCCCTGATTATACGGTGACACACAATGACGGTGCGGTGTTTGTCACCACATATATGATTTAGTGTTATATAGCGCCATGCACGTAGGCACGCTCCGTTGGCGTCGCGCGCACTCCCCGCGCTTTGGTATATGGAAGGCTTTACTGGTATGTTTAAGGGAGTTATAGATAATTATATTCCCTGTAGTTTGTTCGTTTTGGTGTGAGAGGCGCCCGGGCTAAAGCGAAGTTTGGTATTCACGTAGTTTTGAACGACTGAATTGCTGACTACGAAAAGTATTCTAAAATTGCTTCGGCCATATCCTCCGGTGGTTTCTGACTTTAACGTTTTGCACAAACGAATACTTTAATTCATTGAGCTTTGAACTATTGTGGATATCAAATATTACTTTTATCACACTTGCTCGTTAATGGTGTTATTCCAAGCCTGTATAGGTACTAAAGGACAATGGCTTAAACTGTCCTTACGGGAGTTATAGATTTACGTATAGTTTTTCCTCCCTAGGGAGTTATAGCTTTAGTTTTCAAATTTGCAAACAAGTTAGTGTAGGTACGTCATTTTAGACTAAGGAGGTTTCAAGTCAGCCAGCGTTTTATTAATATGTTTAAAACTTAGCTATAACCCAATTTTACAACTCAAACTTATTTACGCTTCATGAAATTTCGTTATTTTTATATGTATTTTAAATTTATATCAAATTCTTTACCAATAATTTTAAGAAGGTATTTTTAATCATGTAGGCAAAATCTGACCGTATGACCATTCGAATTCATAACTAAACTGAAATTTATTTCCATCTAACTGGACTATTGTTCTAAACTGTTTATTATGTGGGCACAATAAGGTTTTTTTTAAATATTGACCACAATCACCCCGATAGAAAGCGAAGACGAGGTCTACAATGGAGCACACTTGCCTAGTAAATGCTCATTCATTCTAGACTTGAAACCAAAACCTGTATTGTATTGTAACTTCTTGAAAATTATAATCACAGAGCCGCAGGTTTATAATTTAGCGAACTTTCTCAGTTTCATGCCATGCAACGATGCAAAACTTTTTACCCCACATGTCCATGAACTGTAGAGTAAAATGCTTGAAGCTAGTTCACTAATTAAATTGACCGTTCACTAACGCGTTCGTGTGGTGGTGGTGATAGTTGGGTTTGTGTGATTTGTGTGTTCGTACAGTGTGGAGGTGGCGGAACTGCATAAACACACCTTTGTTCTATAAATGTAACAATCATAAAGGTCGCGGGTGAGCAAAGTAATTGTATATTTTACACGAAATACAAACAAGGATGCACAGAAAAAGAGACTAGCGTTGGGAATCGAACCCACGTTCTCAGCATTCCGTACTGCGTGCTAAACCCCTACACCACCACTGGTCAGAAGTTTAGACACAAATTTCTCTTATACATCCATCTCAGCTTTTAGTCACTTAAGCAGCGACACTAACGACATCTGTGTTAGCTCTCATCAAGAGACCTCAACACTCCGGAACTAAACACTCACCCGGACCAAGAGATGTCGCTTTTTAAGCAATTTAATAAGATTGGTTTTTTGGAGTCTTTTTGTATTTTTAATTTTTAAAAAAGTAATTGTTTCAGTTCATTGATATGGACCTCCGCAAAGTAACGCCTGATTCAATAAATGACCGCTCAATATTAAGACCAAAAAATTAAACAACACAGATCAGTGCTCATAATGTTATAATTTACGTTCGCCGTGTCTATAAGTCTGGGACGCCATAGTGTACAGTCATGTAGGTCAGCGCTAACTTCTATTTTATCCAATTCAGTTTTTGTACATTATGGCGTCCCGCGCAGTGTGTCAAGTCAAAAGTCTTTGACCAGAGTGTGTGTTGCCTGTGATGACTTATTTATGGCACTGAGACGTGGCCGCTAACGATGGGTCTCATAAGTCACTTGGGCGATGGAGAGGGATATGCTTGGAGTTTCTCTGCGGGATCGCATTAGAAATGTAGAAATCCGCGCAAGAACTAAAGTCACGGACATAGCTCGAAGAACCGCCAGACTTAAGTGGCAGTGAGCAGAGCTTCGCTCGTAAAATTGACGGCCGATGGGGCCGAAAGGTCCGTGCGTCCGCGGACCGGAAGACGCAGTGTAGGTAGGCCTCCAACAAGATGGAGCGAACCTGGTTATGGTTGCGGGAACGCGATGGATGCGGTTGGCGCAGGGCCGATCTCTTTGTCGAGCTTTGGGGGAGGCCTATGTTCAGCAGTGGACTCTTTCAGCTGAAATGATGATGATGAGCCTTGTAGACGCGGCGAATACGATGCGCTTTCACTCCGCCTTCTAACACGTTCAAGGACACAAAACCTCATCCAATAATTTGTGTTGTGTTGTCTGGGGACGGTTTGTCATATTGTTCTGTTTTGGAAGTAAATGTTGCGGCAGTAACGGCCACAGACGAAGACTTTGTATGGGCATTGTCCGCTTACAGACGTAGTGCCACAACGCGAGGTCTTTTTTTGTATGTGTGACGGAGACAAACTTGTGTGCAAGAGTAGGAGTGTTTGCTGTGGCACTAGCTGTTTGTGATTCAGCCTTAGGCGACACAGAGCCACATGCTTCCTACAAATGCTATGAAAAATAACCGTCTGTGGACGTAGTTCCACTTTTGGTGTGGTTAGAACCACCGTCTGCAGCCGTAGTGCCATATCGTACTGTCCGTGAACGTGCTAATACGTTCGCAAATCGCCAGTGTGATAAGCTCTAATTGTCATGGCGATAATTATAAAAGTAAATAATCTGCATTTTATTTTCTGCGCATACTTTTGGGAATAAAAACAGTTTCGAAACATAATCCATCACACGCAGCCACGCGCCGACAGTGATGTATTAAGTTTAATCATTCAAGCACATTTTGTTTGCTACCAGCTACTAAACGTGAACGTTACTCGTCATGACTCCTTATTAGGTGTATCTAGGTCTTGTGTTCATTAGCTAATTATAAAAAAAACCGGCCAAGTGCGAGTCGGACTCGCGCTCGAAGGCTTCCGTACCATTATCTATAAAAACGGCAAAAAAATCACGTCTGTTGTATGGGAGCCCCCTTAAAAATTCATTATATTCAATTGTTTACTGTTTTTTGTTATAACGGCAACAGAAATAGGTACATCATCTGTGAAAATTTCAACTTTCTAACTATCACGGTTAATGAGATACAGCCTGATGACAGACGAGCAGACAGAGAGACGGACGGACAGCGGAATCTTAGCAATATAGGGTCCCGTTTTACTCTTTGGGTGCGGAACCTTTAAAAACTGAATTGGAATGAACAAATCACAACGGATCATTAGATACATACAACTATGTGCTCTTCAAGACTAGAGTGACTATTTTTTTTGATAATGATCTAGAATGAGTTTTTGTCATCGTAAAGCTTATGGTAAACTTCAAATGCAATTTCGTACATAACTTGCGAAAAACTCAGGGCGCGAGCCCGGGCACGAACCCACGAACCTCTGCTTGTGAGGGCATAAGTCAAACCACTAGGCCACAACGGCTTTTGAAAACGTTTCTGTGAATATGTTGTTGCAATTTTCACTTTTAAAAGTGATCCTTCTCGTCCAAAGTAACGTCATTTAAAAGTAAAATTTAGGAAAACTCGTCTGTCATCCTGATTTGCATGTGCTTATTTTTATCCTTCCTCAAACGCAGCGTTTTATTTCTATTTATTGTTCAAAGTCAATCTGTCAGCGGTCGATAAATAACGCTTGTTGACGGAACGGGCTGCGCGTGCGCCCATCCGTGGACACGAGACTAATCGGTTAAATTAGGGTACCCTCATTGGTTTCTAGATAATTTTACATTATTATCTTATTCACATCAAAGTCAATGTTGAACTAAACGTGTATAGACAAAGTGAGCACGAAAAAAAAATTGTGCGCAGACGAATTCGTGAGAAAAAGCTATTTTCAAAAGTAATTTGGTCGTCAAACTTTCACGTTTGTAATATTAAACTGTCAGTCAATTGAAATTGCAAACAATGTAAACAAACCATGTCTTTAAAATGTCTTTAATTTTCAGTTTCTCTTATCAAATACTGCTAAATCCATGTGTTATTTAATCAATACTTACCACAACACTATCCAAAACCATTAAAACAGTAAACAAGTGCTAGAATATAGATATTTCATTAAATGGTTTATTTACATTGTTCGCAATTTCAATTGACAGCGATTTTAAGTAAATTTATTCATTTACTAATCTACTAAGCTTTTAACTATTTTAACCAGAAATTTACAGCTCAAACCGACGAATCTCTTAATTGCCCTGGAGGATATCAATACATTGAATTTAATTCCAACTCACGTTCACCCTTAACCACATTCTTACCCAACATTGTGTTCGAAATATCCTTAATTGGAGACGTACTTTGTCTGTCTGTCTGTCTTAATCGACAGTGAATAATGCGCTCCTATTATTAGTTTGGATGCAGATGTACAGTATTATTGAAAGCGACAACGTTTAGGAATAGGTATAGTAAAGAATGTTTAGTGTGTATTTTGATTGACATAAGTAGAATACGCTAAGATTTTTTTTAACAGGAAGTTATTTTAATTGACTATCAAAACACTTTCATGATAAATGCCCTCTCTTTTGAAAAGGAATTTAAGATTGAGTTTATAGGTATATTTGTGATTTATTTGCATTTAAGACTGAGTAATGGACAGCAAAGATTCAATGCCTTATAGTTATAGCCCACCAGTCATGGACTTTACCAGTTATGTAGGACCATCAGTTATCTGAGTAGTGTTGATAATTAAATATGTATTGTTGCCGTTTCTTAAAATTTGGGTTTACGGCAAAAATGTCCATAATTGGTTCTTGTCCATTACTGGTGCTGTCACCCTACTTATCTCGGAATTATTTGTGGCTTTTCAGCTGTTCGTGTTATGCCGCGATTTAAAAATTTCTGAACAGATTTTTTTGTTGTAGGTAGTACGAGTTCTCGCCGCGAATCACAATGGTATATTAAATTTCAAGGATAATGTTTCTTTGTGTAGTTGTTCACCTTAGTCGCTTTTCACCGCGAAACGTACCTATTGGTTTGTAATGCGATATAAAGCACTACACCTGTGTAGTTTTTTAAAGCATTTCGCACATGTTGTTTATCTTCTGGGTGTTATCTAAAGGATTGTGATATAGACGCCGTTCAAACATTTTAAGATCGCGCTAAATGACGAAATTCTGATATTATAATCACCAAGAGACATGTATGGCGACAACACACTGCCTCGCCATTTCTATCATTCGACATTTAAATCGCGTGCGTTCGTATTAAAATTAATTCGAGTATCGAGCCGAGCGACCAATAATCGTAAAAGATAATAATCGTCGATAACCGACAATATGGCGGGCCAATATGGCGGCCAAAATGGCCACCGAATTTTGGCGGGAAATTCACCATTTTAATATATTTTCGCGGCCTAATTGTTTTAAAGGGTTCCTAGATTTGTAATGGAGTGTAAAAAGTTAAGAATTAACAGCTTATTTTTTAGGTATATATTCAAATGTTTACAGTATGTAATGTGATTCTTTAATATATACAGTGAAAAATATGTCTATTGCCACAAAAAGTAATCACCAAAAATTACACAACAAAAAAAAGTATGGCCTAATAGCGACATCTCTTATCCGGGTGAGCGGTTAGTTCCGAAGGAGTGTTGATGTTTCTCGATGAGAACTGAAAATAGATGGCGCTGTATCAATGTAAAAGTGATGATGGCAGGCTGGAATGTATGATGCATAAAAAATTTGCGTGTAAACTTCTGACCAGTGGTGGTGTAGGGGTAAGCACGCGGCACGGAATGCCGAGGACCTGGGTTCGATTCCCAGCATTGGTCTTTTTTCTGGGGTTTTTTCTGTGCATCTATGTTTCAGTTTGTATTTAGTATGAAACAAAAAAAAACATTGCTTGTGGCAAAAAGGACCGGCTCAGCAATAGTTTTCTTCCTATCGAGTTGTGGAAGCCTAGTGATTTCACTTATGCCCTCTTAAGCAAAAGGCAATGTGTTTGAGTCTGGACTTGCATTTGCCGAGTTTTATGAAATTTATGTGCAAATAAATCTAATATATAAAAATCTCGTATCACGGTGTTTGTTATCGAACTCCTCCTTGGCTTTACCAATTTTTATGTTTTTTTTTCTCTATATTCGGTAGGTCTGAGAATAGGTCGTAGGCTATTTTTTATACTCGTACCCCTATTCTTCACAGACAAAGTCGTGGGCAACAGCCTAGTCTAATATATAAAAAACTCGTGTCACGGTGTTTGTTATCGAACTCCTCCGAAACGGCTTGAGCGATTTTTATCAATATTTTTTTTCTATACCTATTTGGTAGGTCTGAGAATAGTCGTAGGCATGGACTTAATACCTAACCAGGACTGAGTATTGCGACAAAAAGTGAGGCCGTAAAAAAACCGGCCAAGTGAGAGTCGGACTCACGCACGAAGGGTTCCGTACAATTATCTATAAAAATCACGTTTGTTGTATGGGAGCCCCCTTAAATTTTTTTTTATTTTAATTTAATTATTTATTTTTAAAGTCAATATATAACTTAATATTCTGTGAATATTTCAAGTGTCTACCTGTTGCCGTTATCAATATCGAGCAAAAACGAGCAAAAAAATCATGTTTGTTGTATGGGAGCCCCCTTAAATATTTATTTAATTCCATTTTTTAGTAGTTGTTGTTATAGCGGCAATCGAAATACATCATCTGTGAAAATTTCAACTCTCTAGCTATCACGGTTCCCGAGATACAGCCTGGTGACAGACGGACGGACGGACGGACGGACGGACGGACGGACAGCGGAGCCTCAGTAATAGGGTTTCCGTTTTTACCCTTTGGGTACGGAACCCTAAAAATAACTAGTGGTTTGCATCTCGTTCTAATTAGGGTGATCAAGAAGTAATGGTGCGAGTGGGACACAATACACTAGTTTCTCTAGTTTGTATGTAATCTCTCGGACCGCTGTCTCTAGTTGCCATTATTAAACTGTATGGCTTGGTAATATGGGTCACTTTTGATTGACTAATAAAAGTTAGTACTCAGTTCTGGTTAGGTATTAAGTCCATGGTCGTAGGCTATTTTTACGCGGATGGAGTCGCCGGCAACAGCTAGTCTTTATTAAAGTTAATTTATTTATATATTTATTTCTAATTGTGCCTGGGCCGTAGTTCCCACGCGGGCCTAGTGCGGATTGGGAACTTCACACACACAATTGAATTTCTTCTCAGGTGTGTGCAGGTAGATTTCAATTGCAATTTCGCACATAAATTCCGAAAAACTCAAAGTGAACGGGCTCGAACCATAAGAATAAATAATAACAGAGTAAAAGGGAAACTCTCTCCGGCCGGACTCAAGGTCACGAAATTAGAGTACTCGCTAAGCGGGAACTCAGTCAGGGTGTCACGGCCGGCGTCGCCGTACGCGCGTTTGGCTGTTTACTGTTTGCGCGTTCGTTTTATTGGAAACAAATAACAATGGCGTCAAGTTATTGTTGTGTTTTTGGCCACTTGTCACTGTTCGTATTTTAGCCGTGTAATGCAAATCAGCATATACGAATATAAGCGGCTTCACCCGATTTGCATTACACGGCTAAAATACGAACAGTGGCAACTAGTGGCAAGTGGCCTAACAATTAAAATCCTTGACTGTACCTAATGATTTATAATTCTCATATTTTGTAAAACTAGAATAAAATAATGATTTCAAAGTAAATAAAAACTTATAATTTAGCGGTATTATCTTTAGACGTAAGTAATATTTAACAGTAAGCAACCCTAGCAACACGCCTGAACGACAGAGGGGTGTAACGACGTGAGGGGGGAAGTAGGTATATAAATGGCGGCGTTTTGGACGCGGTCAAAAGAGATTCCCTTCTACTCTGTTATTATTTATTCTTATGCTCGAACCCAAGACTATTTGCTTGAGAGAACATAGATCAAATCACTCGTCCACTACAGCTCCTTTGTTTGTACTTGGTATCTTCTATTTCTACCTTGAAATATAACACGAAAATTAAAATGAAATTCGCTAAGATGAATAACGGACACTTTTCCAATTACAAACTAAGCCTCTATGATCGGAACTAAAAAACCCCATTTGTTTGAGTGGACGAAAATTTGGAGAGATTTATTTCCAAGTATTCGACAACATTGCCCAACCGTCAATAGCTTAATTTAATTAATGAAACTGCGAAAATTATTTGGAAAATAGAATTGATATTATTTATAATTTTTGATATTATACTCGGGAGTTAGTTTTTATAATGCTTTTATGATGTTGATATTAAAGAGTTTCTAGATGGGCCGAAATGGAGTCACAAGATATACAAGGCCTCTTACATCTTGATAGATGATTATTATTATTAGCCTGTATTATTGTCCCACTGCTGGGCAAAGGCCTCTCCTCTGGACTTCCAACTCACCCTGTCTGCACTTATGTTAGGCCAGTCGCCCGAGAACGTGTCTAGGTCATCTCGCCATCTTCGCCATGGTCTACCGCGGCGCCGATATCCATCTCGAGGCATCCACATAAGAATAAATAATAACAGAGTAGAAGGGAATCTCTTTTGACCGCGTCCAAAACGCCGCCATTTATATACCTACTTCCCCCCTCACGCCGTTACACTCCTCTGTCGTCAAGACGTGTTGCTAGGGTTGATTACTGTTAAATATTAATTACATCTAAAGATAATATCGCTAAAATATAAGTTTTTATTTACTTTGAAATCAAATTTGCGCCACTGGCCACTGCGCTGTGCGATCGCGTCACGAGGCGAGGCGAGCGAGAAAAGGTCAACGACCGATGGCGGGGCTATTGAAGATTTGACGAAAAGCAATAATTTTATTGCTGTAGGTACCTACTCTTAACTAAATTTTACCATTGGGTGAAACAATTGGCTACACAAAAAGAACTGTTCATGTCTTTTTGATTAATTAGGTACGAAAACGAAATAATATTTAGAAAATATTACTTACCGCTCATCATCTTTGGGCAAACTAAAAAAACTTAAGTGTGGCATCGTTTTTCCATTATTTACACACCCAAATATACAACAATAACTTGACGCCATTGTTATAAAACGAACGGGCAAACAGTAAACAGCCAAACGCACGGGCGGCGACGCCGGCCGTGACACCCTGACTGAGTTCTCGCTTAGCGAGTACTCTAATATCGTGACCTTGAGTCCGGCCGGAGCGAGAGTTTCCCTTCTACTCTGTTATTATTTATTTTAATGGCATCCATTCAGTGCTAACCCGCGCCCACCTTTCTGGGTGCATGCATGCGACAGATGTGTGCGATGCAAATTTTGGAGTACAGTGTAGTTTTTCGGACTCGATCGGTCCTTTTCACGTCTAAAATGGGGCGTTCTATAGCTCTTTGGCAGACCTTCAATTTGGACTTGATAATAGATATTGGTCTTTAAAAAAATTAAACGTCATATGGCTGGATAATCTATCTCCACTATCATCTTAAATCGGTTCAGCGGTTTAAGCTTAAAAAGATATGAGATATAAGAGACGATGACAGAGTTACTTTCGTATTTATGATTATAATATTAGTAAGGAAATAAGGATAAGAAGTTGTAAAACAGCAATATAACCAAATCCACTAAAAACTATAAAAAGATTTCATTAGAAGCACTATAGCGTCTCACTTTACAACGTGATTCAGTCCTTTGAAAGTTGTCAATAAAACTAAATTTACACAAAAACAACAATTCTAAAATAAACTTTACCCGAAAGGCAGTAAATCACACTGGCACTAATAAAGTGGACGTACAGACAAATGTTCCGTATATATAAGCCGGCAATTTACATTCTTGGAGTTTACTCTTGGGATGGTTATTTTTATATGGTTACATTTGTCGTTCGCAAGTGGCTCACATGAGTCAAATACCGCGTTGAAGTTATCTATATCTATCTATCTACCTACACATAAGTATTACCTACCTATCAATTAAATACCGTTTTAACATTTAACTAAAGCCTATTATTAAATTAAACATAATATTTATGAGCTTTACGGTGAAGGAAAACATCGTGAGGAAACCTGCATACACCTGAGAAAAAATTCAATGGTGTATGTGAAGTTCCCAATCCGCACTGGGCCCGCGTGGGAACTACGGTCCAAGCCCTCTCATTCTGAGAGGAGGCCTGTGCCCTGCAGTGGGACGTATTAAGGGGGGATGATGATGATGATGATGATGATGATGATGAATATTTTTATTGAAACTAAGAATACAAAAATATCTGAAATGTTCACTAATTAATTATCTATAAAAATTAAAACTAACTAGGTATATATAATTTATTGAAATATTAGTATTTAATAATAAAGGATACAAGAAGGATACTATTAAATTCAATAATAATAATAATTATTATATTTTTAGACGACCAGATGGCCTAGTGGTTAGAGAACCTGACTACGAAGCTTGAGGTCCCGGGTTCGATTCCCGTGTCGGGGCAGATATTTGTATGAAAAATACGAATGTTAGTTCTCGGGCTCGGGTCTTGGGTGTTTAATATGTATTTATTAAGTATGTATCTATCTATATAAGTATGTTTATCCGTTGCTTTGCTTAGCTTACTTTGGGACTAGGTCAATTGGTGTGATTTGTCCCGTGATGTTTATTTATATATTATTCATCATCATCAGCCTATGCTCGTCCTCTGCTGGACATACGTAGGTCTCTCCCATGGCACGCCACTGAGCACGATCCTCGGCCACTCTCATCCAGCTCTTGCCAGCCGCCTTGCGAAGATCATCGCTCCACCGAGTCTGAGGACGTCCTACGCTACGTTTGCCGATCCGTGGTCTCCACTCAAGAACTCGTCTACCCCAACGGTTATCGGTTTTTCGGGCTATTTGGCCGGCCCATTGCCACTTCAGCGTGTTAATGCGGTGGGCTATGTCGATAACTTTGGTTCTCTGTCGGATCACTTCGTTATGAATTCGATCTTTCAGAGAAACTCCGAGCATAGCCCTTTCCATAGCACGTTATTATACATTACTAGCTGTTGCCCGCGACTCCGTCTGCAAAGAATGGGGTATAAAAAATAGCCTACGACCTAGGTATTCTCAGAACTGCCGAATATGGACAAAAAAGTTTCATAAAAATCGGCCAAGCCGTTTCGGAGGCGTTCGATAACAAACACCATGACACGAGATTTTTATATATTAGATTACCTATTATTATTTATTACCTATAATCGAGCGAGCGCGAAGTGTGAGCTAAGCGTTTTTTCTTGGGCAAAAATGCGGGCGAATATACGGCTATTCTCATTTTCAGGTCGCATTTCTTAACCGATCCTCGTGAAATTTTGCGATCAGGTTCAAAAATTATATGGATTGCTTTACTGATTCAGTTTTTGGAAAATTTTCAAAATGGCGGAATAATGGGGGTGTGAAAACAAAACTGTCTACAAACACTCACAGCCACTAGTAGATATTTATTTAAATGGCAATCAAGCAAAGTCATCAAAAGCTTGTGAGTTTAAGTTTTACAAAAACAGATATTAAAATACATTACCGACATTAGCACAAGCCCACAGAATACCATAAACGTAAAATAAATATACCTAGGTACAGTCACGAGTTTTAATTTGGGACCCACTGAAGATTGACAGTCCTGTCATATTGTATACGAATATAAAGGATATTTTTTCGAAATGGGTCCCAAATTAAATCACGCGACCGCACCACAAAAACTTCAGAGTGCCATGATGCCAATTTAATGAGTACAGTCACCTGAATAAATGCCTAACGCAATTATATGGGACGATACACAGAAACGTATCGATAAAACCAGTCTGCAGCTGTCACTGCTTCGTTATCCAATTAGTATTATCAAGGATGAATAGATTGGATTGGTAGTCGCCATAGTACGGATCGGCCGCGGTTTTTGTAGTTCGATTATTAAATATAGATGGCGCTGAAATATAGCCAGAGCTGGCTGGCTGGCAGAGGGCTGAAATATACTACAAATGTATTACTTTTCATAAATATTGCATAATAATACATTTGCAGTGATATAAAATATCTGTAGTCTTATTGTTTTGCCTTCAAAGCCTCTGGCTATATTTCAGCGCCATCTAGATTTGATAATCGAACTACAAAAACCGCGGTCGATCCGTACTATGGCGGCTGCCAATCCAGTCTATATCATCCTTGGTATTTAAGTACAGCTTTTTGTTTAATCTGAGGCATTATTGGTTATATTTTGACTGAGTTTGACGGTAATTTCTCATTGAAATTTAGTGGTCGTCATCATCATCATCATCATCTCCATCTCATACCTCAAAAAACTCACTTTCCCGAAATGTGCACTTTTTCTAAGAGTGCACACTTGTTTAGAAGGATCACTTTCTCGGAAGGCGCATTGTCTCAAAAAGTGCACTTCCCAATTGGTACGCTTTCTCAGATAGAGCACATTCTCAGAAGGTGCACTTTCCCAAAAAGTGCACTTTCTCAAATAAGACTAGTATAGTATGTATATAAGTAGTTTGTTTATCAAAGTACTTGAAAGATTTGGAAAAGTACGTTCTATAGGTATACCTATATAATATAATAGACTATTCGATAAACGGTAAAAATGCACGAGCACGAAGGATTTATATAGGTACATAGGTAAAAATGTTAACATCGCCATCGTAGCTTAGGATCTTCATCTAAGGAAAACTTTGTGGTGAAGATGACATTTTTAACTAGTGTACATTTTGGGAAAGTGCACTTACGGGGAAAGTTTCCAAATTGGGAAAGTGTACATTTTGGGAGTGTTCATTTTGCGGAAAGTGCAATTTTAGGAGAAAGTACACATTTCGGGAAAGTGTGTTTTACGAGCCTTACCCGGTATGGGGGTGCCCCATATTTATTTATTTTATTTTACGATGGCTGCACTTCTACTTCGCAGTTTGCAACTCTATATTGTACATAGTTAACATACTTTTCCACGTGGTTATGTCCTTTCTGCTATCGTGGTCTTGTAACTTCCGGCATGAGGCCAAAGGCTAACCCAGTTTCGTAGTTCCCCGCTTCACTTAATACACTTGACGGAGTTCCCTCTCAAAATGTATTTATAAATTGTGTAACGCTGTCTCAGTTCACTAGGTACGCTGAACAGAGCGCTCGGACTAAAGATGTTGGGTTATTGAAAACTTGGTGAATACTAGAGATGGGCCTAGTATTCGTTTACTACTCGGTACTCGGTGTATTTATTAACTTTTGATGTGACAACGTCTAATAAATCGATGAACGCCGGCTGCACGCACGAAAAAGGATGACGCAATGTAACGTACATGTCCCGTACAAGAGAGAGCAGTGAACGCCAGGATGTACAAGAGAGCAGCGCACGCCAGGATGTACAATCTTAGTACTAGCGCTCGGGTAATTTTTAATGGAGGGGTGCGGGGTGCGGGGGAATTATAGGGAGATGAAAATTTCATTGATTTTGCCGTAGGTTGCACCGTTTTCAAGATATTTGACAAAACACCGGTTCTCGGCCGATCACCGAGGATAAGCAACGTCGGGCGCGGTCAGTACTTGGATGGGTGACCGCTGACCGCCTGGTTTCATTTTTGTTTTTCAATGTTTTGTTATGACGTTGTCACGTTAAACTATCATCCGTAAACCGACTTTACAGTCAACCGGTTTTTACCCGACTGCCGGAGGGTTATGTTTTCAGGGCGTATGTATTAATGTATGTATGTATGTATGTATCATTCTTTGGCACGCCCTGCAGCCTAAATGGCTTAATAGATTTTGAAGTGTGAGGTGTCATTAGATTCGTCTCAGCTGCGCGAGTGACATAGGGTACATATTTTCCGGGAATTCCCGTGGGAACGGGAATTATACAGGAAAAACGGAATTTTAAACTTCCTATTGAATTCGAGTTGTGGTACACACGAGTTGTGTTGTCATACACGTACTTATGTAAGTCGGTAACCCTTATTCTGACTTATTATTTTTTCACTGTATCATCATAACCATCATTATCATCATTATCATCATCATCATAATCATAATCTCATTAAATCGAGCCCATGATGAAAATTGCTTTAGAGAATTAGACTATTTACGTCATTTATGGGTACTAAGTATAATAAGTAAAAAAAAATATAATTGGTTTATTGCAGACAGTTTCAGAGCATGACATGAGTGCGTGTGAGCCAACTTTGGGGGCGGCAGGCGTAAGCGTTTGCCTTTGGAATCCAAAAGTTTAATGGTTACTTGACCTGAAATGTGTTTTTAACACAATCATTTTTAATTATTGTGACATTGGAAGACATCTCCAATATTTTTATTTTTTCCTTTTTAATTTTTTTTTGACGGTGGAAGCATTCTACACTTCCACTTAACGTAGATATAGTTAAGATGTAGGTATTGTTTTAGTTTTTTAACTAAGGGGCCCAATACATCCCTGTATTGTTTTATTATATAATTATTTTTTTTATTTACTTAATTCTATATTTGTATGATTTTTTTAATTTGTAATTTATTATATTTTAATTTGAAAAGATGACTTTCTGCCAAGTTTCTTGCGGCGCATTCTTCTTGGCAATGATGGTCCTTACGAAAGCGCTGGTAGTTTAAAAAAATGACATGTAAAAGAGCCCTTTGCGGCCTACTTGCAGAATAAACGTTTTGATTTTTGAGTGGTTTGCCTCTATATGTGTGAAAAAAAAATTGCTAACTGCTAATAAAATAAAATAATAGTTGAATAAATAGATGTGGTACATCATTTCTTACGCATTTCCAATGTAATTTGGAACGTAGGAGTCGTAGCTTTTAATAGTTGCGATGGATGTTAACCACACGCCACTGTTGGCGTATGTAAGCGATTAAGAATTTTGGGGGAGTCGGTTGGATGCGACGTGGTTCAATTGGTAGAACACCCGTTGGGGCGCATACCCAGGAGACGTGGGTTCGAATCCCACCGGCGCACCCGAAAAACTTTTTCGCTTTTAAATAATCTTAGATTCGGTGAGCAGCCGTACTGCTAATAAAATAAAATAATAATTTTATGAAACGTTTTTGAGTAAACTAAGAAGAGTAAGCCATGCGCAATGACACGGAAAAAGAAATGCAGCTGAAGGCACCAAACCCAATCATGTAATACTAAAAACGATGCCCACTGTGGATTTCACGTTATGACGAATAAAATACATACTATATATTTCAAACTAAATACAAACTGAAATATAGATGCACAGAAAAAACCCCAGAAAAAGACCAATGCTGGGAATCGAACCCAGGTCCTCAGCGTTCCGTGCTGCGTGCTTTACCCCTACACCACCACTGGTCTAGAGGTTAGCGACGAATCTTTCCCATACATCGTACACTTCAGTCTGTTATAATCACCTTATGCAGTGATAAAGCACTCATCTATGTTTATGCCCTCTACCGAGAGACTTTAACACTCCTTCGGAGCTACCCGCTCACCTGGACCAAGAGATGGCGCTACTGTGCAACTTTAAACAAGTCAGATATGAAGTATCTTTTTTATTAATTTTTTCAACTTCATTTTTTTTTTTTTTTTTATTACTTTTTCGGTCATCCCATGAAACCGTATATGGTTTCAAAGTTGAAAAAATAAATAAAAAAGATACTTCATATCTGACATACTATATAGTAAGTTTAGGATAAGAAATTGGATTTCAAAACGCAGTCGGAGGCATTATGATGATCAACTGTGTAACTGAATTCTAAGTGCCTCCGACTGCGTTTTGGAATCTAATTTCTTATCCTAAACTTGCTATATAGTATTTTAATCGTCATGACGTGAAATCCACAGTGGGCATCGTTTTTAGTATAACATGGGTTTGGTGCCTTCAGCTGCATTTCTTTTTCCGTGTCATTGCGCATGGCTTACTCTTCTCAGTTTACTCAAAAACGTTTCATAAAATGTTTTGTTTCATAGGAATCTCATTTAAAAGAAACTGTTTTTTCAAAAATCGTAGTTTATATTTTGAAATCCTCAATTCTTGTTTCCATCTTTTGAGTCCATTTTTATTGAGCTTGTTTTTAGTTAATTTTTTACGCAGTCGGGTTTTTTGTTTTTTTTTTAATATGATACTCTTACTCAGCCGAATAATTTGTTTCCAATGACAAGTATACTCGGTCTAAATAAAATTATTATTTAAGAGGAATCGTGTGTATTAAAATAAAACAGGTTGGTTTAAAAATGTGGTACTCGTATTAAGAGTATTTATTAATTAAAAACACAAAAAGATAATTATCAATTTTTAAATTCTAGATAGGAAGTAAAATTAAAACAATTAATATTTAAAATTTAGCAAGGGCAATGATGCAGAAAAACCAGACTTTCTGCGCGTTTTTCTCGTAAAACAAGAACTGACTAATTGGCGGGGAGAAGGCGGGGATCACCGCGACGTTCGTCTAAACCTGTTTTCGCGCCCCAAAACTGAACCGAGTAACTCGGCCGAGTACTCGGTTTGAGAAACAGAATTCTGAACCAAGTATACTAGGTACTCGGTTACTCGGCGCATCTCTAGTGAAGACTAAGATGGTGGAAAAAAGGATAGTTTACATCCGAGTTCAGACCATGACTTAGTTGTTTTAAACTTTCACTGTTTTACAAGCTATTGTTAAGTAAAATATTTTTTGGGCTGCTTAAGCTATTTTAAGGCTGTTGTTAATTTCAAGAAGTAAATAAGAGACAGCCGTAGATCTCGTGTTTAAATCCGAAGTTTTTCACAATTTATGGGCGAAATTATATTACCCAGCTTTACGCTGAAAGAAAACACTATGCGGAGAGTTGCACACACAATACATGCGAAGAAATTCAATTGTGTGTGTGAAGTTCCCATTTCGCACTGCATTGTCCGAGAGAACGATATTAAAAGAAAAACTTTAAAAATGTAACCGTAACTTTTTCTTTTTGCATTTTTTTTATAAAAATTAAAGTCCTGAATACAAAATGTAATCAACACAAAAGAGACGTGGGGCGAGGGTGCGTCGCAGTGTCAGCGACACAAGAATCAGTTTTTATAATAGAAGCGTCGCGATCCAAAGAAGAGAGAAGAGACGGGGCGGAGACGCGGCCTGCGAACCAGTGTTGCAGAACTATCGATAGTTTGACTATCGATCATTGACCTGGCAAACTATGCAGGATATCGATATCACTATCGATAGTAACGCACATGTTAATACTATCGATACTATAGATAGTATTGATAGTGATTTATAAGCAATACTGTTGATAATGGCAATACTATCGATACTATCGATAGTTTTATGTCCAATACAATCGATAGTACCGATAGTATTGCAATAATGACCGAATAAAATCGATACTATCCATAGTACCGATAGTTTTGTACAATCGATAGTACAAAGCTATCGATAATATCGATAGAATCGATTGTTTTCGGTCATTATTGCTTAGTTTGGGACTAGGTCGATTTGTGTAAGATTGTCCCCTAATATTTATTATTTTTATTTTTAATTTTGCAATACTATCGATACTATCGATTGTATTGGACATAAAACTATCGATTATCGATAGTATTGCCATTATCAACAGTATTGCTTATAAACCACTATCAATACTATCGATAGTATCGATAGTATTGTCACGTGGTGATACTATCGATAGACTATCGATAGTCTATCGATATTGGACTATCGATAGGCAACACTATTGCGAACAAACGACGCGGACTACGACGTGGCCCCGTCCCACGTCTCTTCTGTGAGGCTTGCGCCTAACTCATCAACACTCAGCCCAAACTGGTTTGCATCGACCATCATGAACACGGGACCTCTAGTTTCGTAGTAGGTTTTCTAACTATTCCCGGTCCGATCAGTCTAGTTTAGTCAAGGAAAAAACATAAAAGACCGACCAGAGCCCCCAGTGCCCAGCATGAGAATGCATGCTCCTCTACCGGCCTTCCAGCAAATGGCTGAGGCAGGACACTGTGGGTAGATTAAGTCCCCTCCCTACCCCTCTCCTCCTCAAAATTTAAAGCACGCGTTTTTTGTATTGACAATCAATAGAGAAGGGGACTTGTGACCGGGTTTTTTAGTCCGTGCAAGTCGGACATTGTCTGGGCCCTCCATTCCCAGTTCGTCCGAAGGGATTTTTCCCGAGCACAAGTCACCCTTCCTACCCTAAAGTAAAAAACAGCAAAGACTTCGCTTCTTTGGCCCCTCTGGCGACTCATCCCAAAAAAAAAGTCAAGTTTTATTGCAAAACTGTGTACTACATAATATTCCTGTATATTTACAGCATTAGAGTAACTTATTTACCAATAAGTCCCAATACATATGAATACCCAATGGAATCGAATCTAGTAAGCCTTCCACGCCACTACGTTTGTAATTTCGGCCGCCATAATTGAACAATAATCATTTTACGCGCGAAGCTTATGGGAAAATAGTTTAGAATTTGTGTGTTATATCATTTGTATCATCATCATCATACTTTGAATCATCATCAACGGTAGCCAAACAGGCTTCTTCTCAGAATGAGAAGTTTTCACACGGGCCTGGAGTATTTACATTGGGAAGTTAACTCGATTTGCTGTCTTTAAATGAAATTATACGTTAAATCTAAAAAATGCCAAAAATGTTTGTTCAATGTCGTTCTTCCACCTTCACACTATACGAACACACAAATCACACAAACCCAACTGTCACCACCATCCACCAAACTACTCTGAAGCGTTTCTAACTCAATCTCATCCTCAGAGCATCGCAACCGTTTACTATGCTACCAAATGTTAGACTAACAAACCAAAACAAACGTTTTCATTTGTCATTGTTACTTCTCAAGTACCAACTTTTTTCCAAATGTACCTGTCATAAGGTCGCGGGTGAGCAAAGTAATTGTTTCAGTTCATTGACAGGACCTCCGCAAAGTAACGCCTGATTCAATAAATTATTACCACCATTTTATTCATTTAAATACCTATATATCGCCTCAGCAACAACACAAGATTCCACGAACGGTATTAAGCTGTCTCCGTACGTTTCTAAATAAGTACCGACAAAGAAAACAATTAAATAAGAGGGCTCTTATTGTACCATAATTAAGTCAAGTGTATCAGGAATGAACTACGTAACAATAGAACGCTTGTCTGTCTGTCGCTAGGAATACATTTTCTATTTATACACACGGTCGTTGACGGCGGAAGATAATTTTAAACAATTAGCGCAATTATAGTCGCGTTTTTTACAAGAAATATATGAAAGTTAGTTTGTATCATGGGTAAGTATGTAGTACCGTAAAAAAAAGATATTCAATGTAAAAGTTTTAAAACCTTTCAGTTCGTCAAGATCCATTAATGTTTTAAATACCACTACTAGTATTATAAATGGTGAAGTTTTTGAGTAGGTATGTCATGAGTGTACCTTTGGCACTTTCACACTAAAACCGGCGGACAGGTTTAAAATTTAGTATGGAGATAGCTGGACGTCTGGAGTAACACGTGATTTACTTTGAATCCCAATTTTCTCACGGGATTGGGTTAAATCTCAATACCTTAACCGCTATTCTTTAAGACACAAAGTTTTGCACAAGAACCAGCACGATGAATTTTTTGGGAATTCAATGTGACTGCCTGATCCAGGCCAGATGAAATAGTTTCCGAAAGCGAAGTTGTTTTAAAATTAATCTTACTAATATCACAAACGCAAAAGTTCGTATGGTTGTTTGTTACTCTTTCAGGCTAAAATGGTTTGATTGTTTAAACTTGACACAATTTGTTTATAACCTGGATAAAGGATACTTTTTATCCCGGAAAATTGTACAGTTCCCGAGGGATAGCGATAAATGAATTCTTCGGAGACGGAGTTGCGGACGACAGCTATTTCATACTTCAGCAGATGATTGGGCTAGTGGGCCAGTTTGATTAAAATAATTTGAATTAATTATTTTTTTGTTGAATTAGGCGTTACTTTGTGGAGGTCCATATCAATGTACTGAAACAATTACTTTGCTCACCCGCGACCTCTGCTTGCTTGCTTGCGAGGTCTCGGGTGAGCAAAATAAATGTTTCAGTACATTACGCCACCCTTACGTTGTCAGTATTCTCAAAATCCGCACAAAGCGTTTTCGCTCTTCCTTCATCAACCGCACAGCTAAGGAGTGGAAATCCCTGCCTGCGAGCGAATGTGTCCCCTGAACACTACAATTTGGCCGCTTTCAAGTCTGGGGTGAATGAGCATTTACTAGGCAAGCGTGCTCCATCGTAGGCCTCATCTTCGCTTTATATCAGGCGTGATTGTGGTCATATTGTATAAAAATAAATAAAAAATTACTTGTTGTACGATTTATTTAGCTGTGTGTATCCAATATACATAAATAGGCACCCAGTGGCGCCGGCTGGGTCGTTTCATTCCATCCAGAATATCTCCGTCTCGATGGATTACCGCTAATTAAGCAAAACCATTCCGAATAAGAAAAGATTCGAAAGATGGATTATCGTTAAAACGGATTATGCACGGTGTAGTTAAATGTGGATTTAGATGGTTTATTGGAGCGTTAGGGGTTGGATTCTACTTAATCCTTGACACAAAATGAGTATTTTGACTCATCATCATTATCATTTCAGCCGAAAGACGTCCATTGCGGAACATAGACCTCACCCAAGGCTCGCCAAACAGATCGGTCTTGCATCCGCATCCAACGCGTTCCCACAATCTTAACCAGGTTGTCGCTCCATCAGGTTGGAGACCTAGCTACACTGCGTCAGGTCCGTGGACGCCACTCGAGACTCTCTTGGCCCCATCGGCCATCAATCCCGAGTATTATGTCCACCAAGAGTGTAAATAGAACGTTTTCTGTTAAGCGACATAGAGAAAGAAGTGTAACTTTGATGTTTATTGCCTGGAGATGTTTAGAATATCAGACTATGAAGCTTCAGGTCCCGAGGTTGATCTCTGGTCAGAGAAGATATTTATATGATAACTAGAGATTAAAATTTTTAATAAATAAACGCAAAATAAAGTAAATACACATTATGTGGCTAAGATCCGTTCCGCAGCAAGTTAAGTTTGAAAACGTTTGGAAAAATTCTGAAATTGACAAATTCTTGGAATCTAATAATGTTCAAACAGAGCGCCATTATGATATTATTTGCTGCAAATATTTAGCAGTATAGGCATAATAACAGAAACCTCTATCATAATTACGTACAAATTTTTATTCCAAGACGACCAACAGCTCTGAAATTGGTTTCGTGTTTCTTTTCAACACAAAAAAACTGTAATAACGCGGTTGCTTAAAAGATTTATTATGTTTTCTGGAACTTTAGCCGGGCTTATTAAATTTGGCCGAGTTTTTTTGGCAAAGAGTGAATACGCTCACTGTTTGCATTGCCAAATGCGGCACGATCATTTTGCCGGTTTAAATAAAAAAGAATCACCACAGCTTATGATAAGTTTTCCTTTTTTTATAATAATTATATAATTTGTGTGTTTTGTGTGGCCTTCCGTGATGTTGCTGTACTATGGCCCGGCGGAAGACCAGTGCTGGTTTTTAACTAGCGACATGCTGAGCCGGGTCCCTTTTTGTAGCAGCACTAATATGTACCTACATTCCTATGTCTATGTCTATGTTTGTACTCTTATTTTTGCCTGTGTATGTGTTATTGTTGTTATAAAATAAATGTTTTTCTTTCTTTCTTTCTTTCTTTCTTAGTATACGTCCTCCTGCAGGGCACAGGCCTCCTCTCAGAATGAAAGGGCTTGGGCCGTAGTTCCCACGCGGGCCCGGTGCGGATTGGGAACTTCGCGCACACTATTGAATTGTTTTCGAAAGAGTATGCAGGTTTCCTAATGATGTTTTCCTTCGAAGTAAGGCTCATGATAAATTGCAATTGAAATGTAATTTCGCATATAAATTCCGCAAAACTCATTGGTGCGAAGCCGGGATTTGAACCCACGACCCTCTGCTTGAAAGGCCATAGGTGAAACCACTAGGCCACCACGGCTTTTTGGGTGCATAGAATAAATAACTAAATTACTAATATGGTATAGCTTAATGAGTATGCTAGTTTTAGCTGCTAACGATAATAATATTCATTTTAAGTTATTTAAGTTATTTATTGTAGGGTAGCTTTCACTTCACATCCTCGCAGTATAGCTCTACATCTGTGGTGGTAAGGCACCCCCCTACCCACCTGTACCCACCCTCTGTTTATTCCTTTTATGAATTTGGCGCAATACACAAGAATCTGCTACATGGGCACAGAATATATAATAGTAATAACGTACAGAATGGACACGCTCCGCCCCGCACCGATTCGAGTTACCCCACCCCTCAAGGCGCAGATTGCCGGACCCCGCCGGAATCCAGAAGAGTGCGCGCGCGATGTATGTAGGCGTACGCGTGTACAGACGTCGTCGTGCTTATGTAGATTCAAGAACGCGTATTTTGTACGTCGTGTCCGCCGTGTGACGTATGGATTTTTATTGAACAATTCTCGCTGCTCCTCATACTTCAGATAGCTTCAGATATTGTCAGCGAGGACTTTAACAAAGCGAAAGGGCTGGTCATTGAGCAGCCTTCATTACTGCGATACATCATTCGATGAGCATTCCGTACAATCACACGCATCGGGTACTGTCCGTCCGATAGAGGAACGTTCCAGAGGCGGCAGTAGACATAATAACTAAAAGTAAACGTAAAAAGTATTTATTTTTGGCGTGTTTGATTTGTAGCATGGAGACTGGTGCCCGAACTATTTAAAGGAAACCTGTTTGCCAAGTCACCAGGTCTCCTAGCTCTCAGATGTATACAACGCAGAGATCCTGATGAGAAGTTTAACTTTATCATGAAGTACACTGTCGATATAATTTAAATATTTCTATCTATACCCCTTGTTAACCCTGATAGAATTTGTAAGGCGCCCTCGCGGCTCACCTAACAGCATTCGGCAGTTGCAGTCACGTTGCAGTTGGAATGGAGTCCGTCTGTATTGGCCCTAATACAACAGCGCCATATTTATTTCGATTCTCCATTGAAGAGACAGCAATGTCTAAGTAACATACAAAATGTTAAGTACTACCAACATAATGTACAGTCAGCAATAAAAATACTTACAAAAAAATATTCCGACAATCTTTGTCCTGTCTGCGCTTAACTCATCAGCTCAATATGCTAACCGCACTCTAGCCGTCCGTAATTAATCAATTTCTCGCGCATTAATTGGAGTCCAGCAACGGACATCAATGTTAGACTCGTCAAAATTTTGGTAATTTTGATAGTCGGATGTATGCGTGTTGCGTGGCTAGCATGTGGGTTCTATACTCCATTTATCTGCAATAGTTACCATCATAAACCGGACTCTATGAGACGCGGCCGCTAACGATGATTCATCATTATTCATCATCAACATCATCATTTCAGCCGAAAGACGTCCACTGCTAAACATAGGTATCCCCCAAGGCTCGCCAAACAGATCGGTCCCGTGCCCTCCGCATCCAACGCGATCCTTAACCAGGTCGTTGCTCCATCTTGTTGGAGGCCTACCAATATTGCGTCTTCCGGTCCGTGGACGCCACTCGAGAACGTTTTTGCCCCATCAGCCATCAGTTCTACGAACGATGTGCCCTGCCCACTGCCACTTTAATCATATGGGCTTCATAAGAAAGCTTAGTCACTCAGAAGGCGTTAGAGAGGTATGTGCTCGGAGTTTCTCTGCGGAATCACATTAGAAATGATGAAATCCTCGCAAGATAAACTTTAGTAAATTACCAACATAGCTCAAAGAATTGCCATTGCCAGGCTCAAGTGGCAGTGGGAAGGGTACCGCCACTCGCAGAAATGATGATAAAATAAAATAAAAAATATGTAAGAAAATCAGAACATTAAAAACAAAACACAAATAAAATTAAAAATTAAGTACTATCACATCAAATCCACCACAACCACAACAAATCAGGTAAGTATTCAAAACTCCGAAAGGACACACCAAAAGAAATGAACTATTTACCTATATCTTAAGGGCCATTGTGCCCAAACAAAACACCTTCCTTATTTACTGTTCGAGAGTTAGAAAATTCGCGTTTCCGTCCCCAAAAAACGGCGGTATCCTTTGAATTCACTTCCTTATACAAAGCACCCCTTTTTTGTTCGTCTCAAACCGGCCGGTTAATCTCCTTTGAAATTCTCGACTCAAAACAATTCTTCATTGTTGATTACTTCCCTTCCTTTGTTTTCTTAAAGGCAGCCGCATTAATCAAAACAGTGGTGAATAAATTATATTTTGGAAAAAGTGGGACGCGTATAATTGAAGCTTTGACATTGTCAAACATCGCTTTTGAGCGCGAATGTTGATTTGTATATTTTATTGTTGCAGGGCGAGTTTGTAATTAGTGACCTTTGACGGTATTTCAAAGGTTGTTTTACTGACAACATTCATTGTTACTTAGTTATAATGACGTTCATTTTTTGAAAATTTTTCAGTTCTTTGTACAAACCTTTATTGTTTTTTAGGGTTCCGTACCCAAAGGGTGAAAATGGGACCATATTACTGAGGCTCCGCTGTCCGTCTGTCCGTCTGTCACCAGGCTGCATCTCAGGAACGGTGATAGCTAGACAGTTGAAATTTTCACAAATGATGTATTTCGGTTGCCGCTATTACAAAAAATACTAAAAAACAGAATAAAATAAATATTTAAGGGGGCTGCTATACAAGGAACATGATTTTTTTGCTCGTATCTGCTTGATATTGATAACGGCAACAGTTAGACGTTTGAAATATTCACAGAATATTTAGTTATATTATTTACTTTAAAAATTAACACTTAAATTAAAATAAAACAAATAAATATTTAATGGGGCTCCCATACAACAAACGTGATTTTTTTTTACCGTTTTTATAGATAATGGTACGGAAACCCTAATGCGCGAGTCCGACTCGCACTTGGCCGGTTTTTTTTGTTCTCTGTACAACCTTTATTTTTTTTTTAATAAATAGAATTTTGGTTCAGGATCAGTAAACGTCTGCGTAATCTTATGAAATTATAATTTATGGATTCAATTACACGAGTGCAAACAGTAATATATACAATTCAATCAAGCAATATAAATAGCGAGTAGAAAATACTTGGAACTAGTTTTGTTTCAAGCATTTATTCAACAGTGGGCAATGGATGTGACGTATTATTTTTAGGCCAACCAATTAGTTGCACAAACATTTGTCTGTGAACGAAACATTTGTCTATAGAGAAACGAAAGTAAATATTTCAGCGTAAAAGTACTTGGTAATGGGAGAGCCATCGCCCGAAGAACAGATAACCGTTTGAGGAGAAAGGGGCGACCACGTGGTGGAAGGCGAATAGTTGGTACAGTAAGATTATTTCCAATATGGCACTCGGCAATTCTCGACATAATTCGAAAAAGATCGGAAGTGCAATACTTAGGCTGAGGTTTTGTTATTGTACATATATACATTAAATAGGTTTGGATATTTTATGTGGTTAAATTCTAGAATTATATATATACATATATATATATATATATATATATGTGTGTTATATAGATTATGTATATAAGCGCAAACTCGCCGACATGTTTTAACAACCGCTTTAGCCTAGTTGGTAGTGACCCTGCCTACGAAGCAAGAGGTCCTGGGTTCAAATCCCGGTAAGGGCATTTATTTGTGTGATGAGCACGAATATTTGTTCCTGAGTTATGGATGTTTTCTATGTATTTAAGTATTTATTTATCTATATAAGTATGTTTATCGTCGTCTAGTACACATAGTACAAGCTTTGCTTAGTTTGGGACTAGGTCGATTTGTGTAAGATTGTCCCCTAATATTTATTTATTTATTTATGTGTATCCTGCCCATCCTAACCTACGGCGCGCAAACGTGGTCACTTACAGAAATTCAAGAGTAAGGTTTAGATATGTATATTACATGCATAATGCACCCGTGCGAAGCCGGGGCGGGTCGCTATACGGGGCGGGTTGTATATATATACTTTACCTGCTTAGATTTTAGTCAAGGTTTAACTTCTTTCAAGCCTTTTATTACGGTATTTATTGCACACTTACATAGAAAGTGTAGTACAAATATGTTTATTTTATCTAATGAATGAATAACCAATGACTAAAAACTATTCGTGTGATTTGTTCTTTTACACACCGTCAGAAGCTCATTCAGTGTGAGACAAGACGATCCTTTTACACTGTATCATGATCATGACACCACAAAAACATATTTCATCAATTTGAATTTACGTAGCTCCCTGTTTTGTCTCCAATTTTTTTGCAAAACTCACTAAGCTGTTAGGTGAGCCAAGTCCGAAAATTTTAATAATTTACCACGAGCGGCAAACTTACAGTTACTTAATACTTTAAAAAACGCTGTTTACTGAACCAGAACTCTTCTTAATTATTTTGCGAGCATTCCAGGGTGAAGTATAATCCTCGGTTACTAAGTACTGAGGGATTTGTGTTTTAATTTTATGACGTTTTAGGGTACCGCATTAACTTAAGACCGCTATAATGCTGACGCTGACTGAAATATCATAAAAAATTTCAACAGGCTTTGGCAATGCTTCCTTAACCGTCGCTTTAGTGTTGTTAGGGCACTCCCCTTTACTGTATGTAGTTCTCTCCAGGCCAGGGTATCAGGATCATAGAAGAATAACTCAGGATGATGCACAATTACTTTTAATAATATAAATACAGTCAGTTTGACAGGTAAATAAATAACTTTAACACGTGTCGTATTGCCGCCTTGGCTGTACGGAGCTGTCTCAACTGCCGCTCTCTGGGGTTGATCCGTGACGTCATCGTAACGTCACCGCGTTGCATGCTAAACCGCAGCCGTAAATGTTGTTGTGGAGTCAACAAGTGAAAATAGATAATAGTTCATTGAATTAGATGTACAGATGCGAAGCCGGTTATTAACGATTTTAACCAAGCGGTTAAAAACGCATTTTTCGTTATTAACGGTTATTTAACCGCATTTTATTACGGTTAAATACTCGCACAGCGTGGTATGGACAACCAAAAAATAATCAGTCAGTATACTTTATGTTCTTTAAATATGATTTATAAAATCTAAAATAAAATCTTTATCCTTCGGATACCGATTTTTCACTTCACCTAGGAGTTGACTGCACATTAAAAAATCATTACCCTTTTTCGTTGTCGCAGTCGGATAATTAACCGTTAATAACTGCATTTTATCGGTAGCTAACCATAAATTTGGTTAATTAACGGTAGCTAACGGATTTTTTACAACTATAATTAGATGTTACTTTGCGATGGTCCTTACAAATGGACTAAAATTTTTTTTCATTACATTATTATTGCTCGATGGTTACTATTCCATAAAAAAATAAAGAGAAATGTCAAATTTCAACTCCATCAAGTATCAAGAAGAAGAGAACGATGGGCCTCATAAGAAAGTTCAAAGTCACTCAGAGGGTGATAGAGAGGGCTTTGCTCGGAGTTTCTCTGCGGGATCGCATTAGAAATGTAGAAATCCGCACAAGAACGAAAGTCACGGGCATAGTTCGAAGAATCGCCAGACTCAAGTGGCAGTGGGCAGGGCACAACGCTCGTAGAACTGACGGCCGATGTGGCCGATAGGTTCTCGAGTGGCGTCCGCAGACCGGAAGACGCAGTGTAGGTAGGCCTCCAAAAAGATGGAACGACGACCTGGTTAAGGTTGCTGGAACTCGTTGGTTGCGGATGGCGCAGGACCGATCTGTTTGGCGAGCCTCGGGGGAGGCCTATGTTCAGCAGTGGACGTCTTTCGGCTGAAATGATGATGATGTAAGTATCAAGAAGTGGTCGCAAAACCACAACTTACACAGGTACAAACGTCGTTAGTTTAACAAAAGCTTGTAAAAACATGTACGAACATGTCATATCATACATGCACGTACGATACTAATTTCAAACACGAGTAAACACAACAACCTTTTTTTCAGTCTGGTATGTAAATTTACTTCCATGAACGAGCTTTGACTGCAGCACTGCTAATTAAAAATTACCTTAGCGCATATAACACCAACTTTTAACCACATACGGCATGCTAACAACATAAAATTATAGATAACTTATGCCCTGTTAACATGAAACCATTAGAACTACTGGTTTTGTGTGGTACAGTCGCCATCGTAAGCATCGGAGCGGTCAAAGTGCTCAAAACAAACGCACGTACGCGATTGAAAATACGGTCGTGTTCAGATATTTTTGACCATATTGAATGCTTATGATGACGACTATACAACTATTGGGGGTTTTCAGAAAAAAATGTACCCGTTTTGCCTTAATTATCCTTAATTTTCCATACAAAATTTATTAGTCAGTTTTGTGACGGCCCATACAACATGTATGGTTAACTGCGTCACAAAACTGACAATTAAAAGTGGGACACTTTTTTATTGCTTAAATCGATAGTGCTTGTGATTCTGAGTAGAAATAACCCAAAAATTGTTAGGTTTTTAAAAAAAAGTACAGGGTACACTTTTTTCTGAAAATGCCCTTAATCTGTGGCTATATTTCGTGAGTTTTTCGAAAAAGCTGAAATATTTTTTACGTTTACAATCGCCCGTCATTTTGAAAACTTTTCTATTATTGAATCGAGAAGACCCATCAGAATCGAATCTGTTCACAACATATTTCACGAGAATCGGTTGAAAAATTAATGTGTACGAAAGCACTTTTGATCAAGCTCAATTGATCCATTATTATTTCGTACTTAAGTCATGTAGATTTTGCACAGGTTAGAAATAGGTATAGTTCAAAATGGAACAGCTGTGATGTACCTTTCTGCGTACTATAATCTGTACCTTGCTACTTCGCTACCTCACGTGCAAGATAACTACGTCTGCTGTGTTTTATCTCTCACTCTTAAATGAGTTTCTGCTCATCAGTTATACGTCGATTTATGGGGGAAGTTCCTACATCTTCATACAAGCCGTACAACTGACATTGAGCCTTAGAGTGGTACAGAAATTTCCTTTCACCAATTCAGCCTATAAAATACTTTTAACAGAACCATAGTGATGACGGGTTGTCGGACTTGGCCTTTTTTTGCCAATCCCAGGTCGTCGCACTGCGGTTGCAGGCTCAACTTTATGTGTACGAAAACATTCTGTGATTGTTTCAATGGCTTATGTGATAAGTAGCAGTTGGATTTTCTACACGAAGCTATTACTACGCGAGCTGCTTTTGTCATCATCATCATTCATCATTTTAGCCGAAAAACGTCCACTGCTGAACATAGGCCTCCCCCAAGGTTCGCCAAATAGATCGGTCCCATGCCATTCGCATCCAAAGCGATGCCGCAACAGGTCGACCATCTTGTTGGAGGCTTACCTACACTGCGTCTTTCGGTATGTGGACGCCACTCGAGAACCTTTTTGCCCCATTGGTCATCAGTTCTACGAGCGATGTGCCCTACCCACTGTCTCTTGAGTCTAGCGATTCTTCGAGAGCTATGTCGGTGACTTTAGTTCTTGCGCGGATTTCATCATTTCTAATGCGATCCCGAAAAAAAACTCCGAGCATTTGTATGCAGACCTAATTTTTACACATAAAACACGATATAAAAAGGATTTTTCTGGATAAACGGACGAACAAAGCGAAACAATTCCTTAAACACGTGACTAATTTATTAGACAGTTGATACTAACTGATTGAGGTGTGGTTGGGAACACCGAAGGCAGAAGATTGCACGGTTGTTTACCAACGAGATGGACCGATCAAGTAAAAGACTCGTCGTCCGCCAATTCGTAAGAGATTCGCTGGACAGAAACTGGTGGAGGCAGATAATTTGCTCCAGCTGCAACCCCTACTGACCAGTGGTGGATTTACCAGCAGGCTGAGTAGGCTGGAGCCTAGGGCGGCAAATCTTAGGGGGGCGGCAAATTTGGTTCAATTTTTTTTTCTATAGAAATAAGCAAAAAAACCTTATTTTATACGCGGAGAAAAGAAATTTCGAAAATTTAACAAAAACTACGATATTTTAGTATATACCGAATACTTACTCTAATGTCTGTAAGTACACCGTGTCCAATAAATTCGAATACAGTTTCAAACTCTCATTTAAATAAAGAACAAATGTTATAAAACCTATATTTCATGAAATATATTCTTATCTGCAATATTCACAGTAAATATTTAGGGATGACTCCACCTTTAACATTCATCACCAGCTTCAAACGTTTTTCGAATCCGTCGCACGCGGCACGCACTGCCTCCATCGGCATTTCGTCCCAAATTTGCATGATATTTTTTTTTAAATGCTCTTAATTCTTAATTTTATAGTTATTAAGTTTTGAGAGCATGTACGACCATACAAAAAGTCCAGTACATTTAAATCGGGAGAACTTGGGGGCCATTCATTTTTTGGCAAGAAATCCGTTAAATTGGCCTGACACCACGCTTGAACTAAGTTTGCCGTGTGGGACGGAGCTCCGTCTTGTTGGAAACAATAGTAGTCGTTCCCAAACATCATTTTTAAATTTGGAGCAATATTTTTTCCAAAACTTCTGTTCTATAGTACTCGGCATTGATTTTTACTCCTCTGTCAATAAATACCAAAGGAAGTTTACCCCGCTTGCAAACTACTCCCCAAACCATCACTGATGGTGTACTTTAGAATCTTGGCACATTCCTCTGGCTATCTGGAATATCCTGTATGTTTGCTGCCCACAAACGATCTTTTTGAGTATTGAGATTGCTCTAAAACGAAGAGTTTTTCGTCCCGAAAAAACGAATTCATCCCCCGCGTGCCAGGAAAGTATACAGTTTGATCTATCTACTCTTTTTTTTGTAGCTTCGAAAATGCCGTGTACTTTTCTTTTCTTGTAAGCGTGACACCCAAGGTCTGCTCTCAAGATATTGTGTACTGATCCTCTTGAAATCTTTAAGTCTGCAGCTAATTTTCGGGTGGTACGGTGTTTTTTCCGGCAAAGACGCTCTCTCACGTTTTCCAAGACCCTATCCGTTCTTACTGAACGCGGGCGACCAGATCTCTTGCGGTCTTCTAAAGAGGAGGTCTCCTTGTATCTTCTAATTGTAGTATAAACCAGGTTACGCTTAACTCCAAAAGATTTCAATGCTGGAAAAATTGCACTGGGGCTATCGCCTTTACGAAATTTTGAGATAATAGGTTCCCGGAACTGCTTCATCATGGATTAAACGTGATCGACGTTAGCTAAATATTTTAAAAATATTCTTATATGTTCATGACAATATAAACTTTGAATTATAATGACAAAACTGTATGAAAGTTGTCTATATTTTTCAAACCAATGTTAGAAAAAGTGTATTGGAACTTATTGGACACGGTGTATATGAAAAATTACTAAGTGTTTTGTAAAGTATAGGTACTTTTGTAAACATGATTTTTTTTAATATTCCAATAGCGTTCAATACTATAATATAAATTTAGGGTATCAAATTACAGAGCTTAGTCAGACCCAGATAAGGCTTCAACAATTTTGATAGCACACGCAGTGTAAGTATTATATTATAAGTCAAACTTGTATCAAAATAAATTATGACGTATAAATATCACATGCACTTCGTGTGCTATCAAAATCGTTGCAGACTTATCTTGGTCTCACACTAGGGGCGGCAAAAATTGAATAGCCTACTGGCGGCAAAAGTGTAAATCCGCCACTGCTACTGACCACCATCCTCAGACAGGAGGGACGACTAGGAGGAGGACCAATACATGCAGAATACAAATTCACCTAAAAGTAATTATCAATATACAGCTATCCTAAATTAAAAGTAAATACATGTAAGAGACGAAAAAACATATAATGAAAAGGATACCCATCAGGCAAGGTTTCGGAAATATTTAGTTTTACTTTAATCTGTTTTCTACTCTTATGTGAAAGTCTTACTTTAAGAAGAAACTCGCGTTGCCGTCTCTTGTGATAAACGCTTTGAGTTTTCGACCAAAGAGACGTTTTTTTTGTGTAGCATGTGAGAGATTAGTTTAGAAAAGCGAAGATAATTTGCCTAAGTAATTAAGACTGCTTTGAGTAAATAATACTCTGTCTTGTCTTGATTAAATGACAGTGCAGAGAAACTAATTTATTGAATCAGGCGTTACTTTGCGAGGTCCATATGGACTGAAACAATTACTTTGCCCACCCGCGACCTTACGTTTGCTACGTTTATGTAAAAAGTGCGTGTTCATGCAGTTCCTCCACCTCCACACAGTATGAACACACAAATGACACAAATCACGCACCATAGATTGGTCAAACACTGTCGTCTTGAGGCACTGCGTTATTTATCAGAGACATCATTATGGCAGAATTAAGATAAGCACATAAGCTACACGTCAAATTTAGATTTCTCTGAATTTGAAAAGTCAAAGTTTAAGTCTAAGTCGAACTGAAAATATATTTGATTTAGGCTACAACAAGCATTTATTAATGTCGAAGTTTTGTCGAAGTATTGTCGATGTTGGGAAATACCCGGTTGTGAAACCGGCAAAAAACTCAACAATGTACCTACATATTTTTTATTGTACATAGATTACATACATTTAAAGTGTGTGATAAATATAACGCTACTAATTTTGTTAACTCAGAAGATACGCTAATTGAGACCAGCAGGCCTACAATATTGTCTAATGCTTTATGGAAGCTTGCCTTCGCTTTCACTTTCTCTTTCTGTCATCATCTTAAGAGGCTGACAACACCTAATTTTGTTGAAATTGATGTCATTTAAACAGTTTTTTAAGAAAAACTGCTTGTTCTAGCACATCAAAAAAATTATATGTTAATATTCATCATATTTCAAAGACCGTGGACGGACTCGATACATAATTGGACGAAATGGCTCGATAGAAAACAATTGCAAAGATAGGTCTTAAAATCATCATTAAACGGTTCTATGTCTTTATTTTTTTGGCGTATGCGTCTGCAATTAAAAACATGAAGTCAACATATTCATACCTAAACCGCTAACGAGTCATATTTCACAAATAATCCACAGTTTTTTTTTAATTAAATATTTGCCCGATAAATTTCAATATACCCGGCTGCCCAGTAATAGCGGCATCTCGTTTACTCCGATACAAATAGACAGTGTGCGCCTACGTTGGTGTTGACAGCGTCTTAATACCGTTTGACAAAAAGAAACGTTAGAAATAGTGGTCGCGAAGGCAAGAGTCAGAAGCGTTAGACAATAAGCCTGCAGGGGTCGTCAATGCGGATCGGAATTATTTCCAAAAATCCCTGTCCATGAAATAACGAATTGTTGACTATGATGTTTTCTTGACAAAGTTGGCAAGTGCTTGAAAATATACTACGTGGGCCTTGCCAAGATAAAATTAAAATGAACTACGCGTCACCCGTAAACCTAGCCCATAAATATCGCAGCTTATGAAACCGTCAGAACCGTATTTTAATGGGCATTTAAAAATAATTTAGTGTTTAAAAAGCGCATTATCGCGAACTAGGCTGTGAGCGCAGTTGCATCCGGGAGCGGTGCCAGTGCATGTAAATTGTTGTCAGATAAAAATCGCGCTTGCCATGCATAGGATAACGGGAGGGCTACGAAGAAAGCCTTAAGACGCTGTCAACACTAACGTCGGCGCACACTGTCTATTTGTATCGGAGTAAACGAGATGCCGCTATTACTGGGCAGCCGGGGTATATTGAAATTTATCGGGCAAATATTTAATTAAAAAAGAACTGTGGATTATTTGTGAAATATGACTCGTTAGCGGTTTAGGTATGAATATGTTGACTTCATGTTTTTAATTGCAGACGCATACGCCAAAAAAATAAAGACATAGAACCGTTTAATGATGATTTTAAGACCTATCTTTGCAATTATTTTCTATCGAGTCGATTTCGTCCAATTATGTATCGAGTCCGTCCACGGTCTTTGAAATATGATGAATATTAACATATAATTTTTTTGATGTGCTAGAACAAGCAGTTTTTCTTAAAAAACTGTTTAAATGACATCAATTTCAACAAAATTAGGTGTTGTCAGCCTCTTCAACCATTCCACGACCCTTTAGTCCGCTTTTATAATTTCAGTTTCGTAATTGGCTACCATGTAGGTAGGCCTCCAATAACAGGATGGAGCGCGACCTGGTTAAGGTTGCGGGATGCGTTGGATGCGGATGGTGGGACCGATCTGTTTGGAGCGCCTGAATGATGATGAATTGGCTACGAAAGAGGAATAATTTCTCGCTGTTTCATAATTAACTATCAAATAAGAATTTAATATTGTTTTCGTAATCGAGTTTCGTAATTAACTACGAATTTTTTTTCTGTTTTCGTAGTGAATTGGCTAGGAAACAGGTATTATTTTTTAACAGATAATTTTATTATCTTCTAAAACAATAATTCAATTACTGTTTTAGTAATCGAGCATCGTACTTAACTCTGACATAAAAAATAATTCCTGATCCGTAGCGTAGATTAATTACGAAACTGTCTACGAAAGCAGCAAATAAATTCTTATTTGATAGTTAATTATGAAGCAGCAAAAAAATAATAATGGTTAAGGTTGAGGGAACGCGGTGGATGCGGATGGCGCAGGACGGATCAAACTGAAAAAAAAACGTCATAACAAAACATTCAAAAAACAAAAATGAATCCAGGCGGTCACCCATCCAAGTACTGACCGCGCCCGACGTTGCTTAACCTCGGTGATCGGACGAGAACCGGTGTTTTGTCAAATATCTTGAAAACGGTGCATCCTACGGCAAAATCAATGAAATTTTCATCCCCCCTTTAAAGCCCCAGCACCCCCCTAAACGCCCCCCCCCATTACCCGAGCGCTAGTACTAGGATTGTACATCCTGGCGCGCGCTGCTCTCTTGTACATCCTGGCCTGCACTGCTCTGTACGGGACATGTACGTTACATTGCGTCATCCTTTTTCGTGCGTGCAGCCGGTGTTCATCGATATAATAAGACGTTGTCACGTCAAAAAAATTTTCGAGGTGTACCCCAAGGCAGCGTTCTAAGGCTCCTGTTGTTCTCAGTATATGTCAACGAGCGCTCTTTGCTTGATCCCTTTTGTGTAATATATTCGCCGAAAATACTACAGTTTTTTTATCCAAAGTCTTCAGCATCATCTCCGACTATATACATGCCACTGTAGGGTCTGTAGGGCACAGGTCTGCCAACAACAGATTTGATGGACTTTAGCCTGAAGGGACTTATGTGCAGTCAATCAATTTGATTCCTAGGCCACTACAGAACCATGTCAAAATGAATCAATTTGTTTATCTTGCTGAGTGATTTTTGCGTGATTTATGTCATGCCATGATGAGACGAACTCGATCTTTGCGAACGTGTGTCAACGATAATGAATAGGAAAGGAGTTTGCTTGTGTATTGATAACTTGAATTGTCACTGGCCGTCTGACAAAACTTTTTTCCCCCCATGTCATGGAGTGAAAACGTTTATAAACTCTTTACGTTTATTGCATGTTGTGTTCGGAAAGTTAACATTACTTTGACCCGCACTGACGTTGTAATTGTCTAGTAGTTATAACGACAAGGTTCTATAGTGGCCTAGGAATCAAATAAGTTGACTGTACCTACAATTATATTTACTTTCCGCTTATTTTGTAGCCCCACTCGAGATACAACTTGTACGATAATCTGTGTTCACTACCGCACACAAAACTAAGCGGATTTACCACACAGTAAGGTCCAAATTGCTTTAAACTTGGTCTGCGTTCCGCGAGTTAGATTTAGAGCCGCAAGTAAACGCTAACTTCTTAAGGTACTAGTGCTATTCAATTTGTACGTACAAACTTAGTTTGTACGTGTTTGAAATGTTAGTATTCACTGGAGAATAGAAAAAACAAATCCGTTTTAAACTTCATCATCATTTCAGCCGAAAGACGTCCACTGCTGAGCATAGGCCTCCCCCAAGGCTCGCCAAACAGATCGGTCCTGCGCCATCCGCATCCAACGCGTTCCCGCAACCTTAACCAGGTCGTCGCTCCAACTCAACCAACAACAATCAACCAACTCAATCAACTTAAGTCGTTTTTAACCCCGACACAAAAAGAGGGGTGTTATAAGTTTGACCGCTATGTTGTATGTGTGTGTGTGTGTGTGTGTGTGTGTGTGTGTGTCAATCTGTCTGTATGTCTGTCTGTGGCATCATAACTTTTAAACGGATGAACTGATTTGGATGCGGTTTTTTATTTGAAAGCTGGTTTCTTGGCAATGGTTCTTAGATATGTTTTATCAAAATAGGTTCAGCCGTTTCAAAGTTATAAGCTCTTTTGTTAGGTCCGGAAGGGATCTTAGAGGCATAATGGGCATTTATTTATTTTCAAACATACGTGCGACCAAATTGCGTTGGGGGTTTTTAAATTTTTAATTTATAGTTATTAACTTATTTCTTCTACAATCATCGATAAACGAAGCAACCTTGACGCTCTGCAACCCCAAGTGCACATCTTCTATGTCTGTACGATACTTGATACATAAATGTTGTTGCTAGCTGTTGCCCGCGACTCCGTCTGCGCAGAATAGGGGTGTAATAAATTGCCTTCGACCTTTTCTGGGATCTACCAAATATAGAGAAAAAAGTTTCATAAAAATCGGTCAACCCGTGAGGAGTTCGATAACAAATACCGTGACACGAGATTTTTATTTAGAAAGATTTTTTCTGAGTCAGTGCATTCTCGCTTGCTAAATAGCAAAGCATGCTTTAATTAAATCAGTCATTTAAAACAATTAATGATACTTCAGAAAGGGCCTTCTAAGCACACTAAAATGAAAACTTTTGTAGACTCTCTCGAAGCACCTCCTAGTTTTTGTCTACAAAGAAAAGTACAACAACCGGAGTTATTCTCCGTCGCAGACAATGGTGCTTGGAACTATTTTGATCTGTCTGAGTGATAGCGCGCTGTCGAGTCATTCTGGAACATTCTCGAAGGCTCTCTAAAGCTGGCTTTATATCCATTTACGCTGGAATGTTCCAACCTTTAAAAGTTGAAAGTCATTGACCGCCGTTTTTATTCAGTGCCGATACAGTAGCTTTACTCGCGAACAAGATGACTTAGGGTCGCTTGCGCATTTTAGGGCAAAAAAACCAGCCAAGTGCGGACTAGACTCGCGATTTGAGAGTTTGATAAAAAATATTTGGTATGAAAAAATATCATCATCATCATCTCAGCCCACGTTCCACTGCAGGGCATAGGCTAATGAGAGGGCTTGGGCTGTAGTTCCCACGCGGACCCAGTGCCGATCGGGATTACACACACAATTGAATTTCTTCGCAGGTGTGTGTAGAATACCTCGCAATGCTTTCCGTCATCGTAAAGCTCATAGTAAATTTCAAATGTAATTTTACACATAAATTTCAAAAAACTTGAGACGTGGCTCGAACCCACGTCTGCTTGAGAGGCCATAAGTCTAACCACTAGGCTACCGCGCCTTTTCGAACCCAATCGAACCAAATTGAAAACCACATGAACCAAAAACGCCAAAACCCAAAATCGGGATCCCTTGCTGCCCCTAACTCGCTCATTACGCCCGCGCCCCGGGGGAAATTCCCGTCGTGTCGAGATAAAAATGACAGGGTAACTTTCCACGTGAAATACGCAATGAGCCCCTGAGGGGGGATGCGTCAATGCTTAAAGATGCAGTGATGAGAGTGATGACCGATGACGAGGAAAAACCGGACAAAGATCGTACTAATTTTTTTTTTGTTGTTTTCTTTCCTGTGAAAGTTAAGGGCCTGTAGTCAATATACAGGGTGATCAATCCAAATGGGTCCGTATAGAGAAATCATGGCTTCGATTTTAGATTTAACGAAAGTGGCATTCAATTTTCAACTAAGTACCTATTATGCTTTAAGATATTAAGTATATTGCGATGTTAAATGGTCGAGTTGTATTATAATTCCTTAGATAGGTACCTTTTGTCTATAACACAGGTTACACTAACTTGTAACCTAGCTTAGACTTAACTAAAATTTACTTACTGACCTAAGATAGTTTCATGTTTATATTTCCTTTTTTTATATGAATTTACGAATAAATGAATTAGGAAATATCTTAAATCAGATGCAACCCACAAAAATACGGAACGCGATAGTGTATTTGTTGCTAAAGATAATTAATCTTTGGATCCAGGAAAATGGCTACCATTTTGAACATCTACTTTAAAAAGTCATTTTCTAATTTATGAGTTTTTTTCTTCAAATATTTAAACAAAATTCCATTAAAAAATGTGTTTCTTGTGAATTGTGACGCCCAATTTCAACAATAATAACAAATAAACTATAAAATAAATTTTGACCAGGTTCGGTTCCCAGTTATGTAAAAAAAAGTTTGAATGCCATTCTTGTTGAATTTAAAATCGAAGCCATGGTTCCTAAGAACAGATTTCGCTGTCTCTCATAGTTTCTGAGTTCCCCATACTGACCCATTTGGAATGATCATCCTGTATGTCCTTAGGGTCCTAAGATCCTAGGTGCAATGAGAAAGGATTTTGGAATTTCACACGGGATAAAGAACTATAAATTTCATTCAGACGAGGTCGCGAACATAAGCTAATTATGTGAGAAATTCAGCTGTCTATCTATTCCAGTTCTTGAGATACAGCCGCGTGAAAGACAGCCAGATGGACAGTAGCGACATTAACAGGGTTCCGCTTGTCGCCCTTCGGGTTCGGAACTCTTACAACTAAGGTTTTTTGGGCTCAAAATTTACTCCTCTTAATACCATAATACCTAATATGAATATCACCTTTTCACCAAAATATTTGGGTATAACATGCCACATTGCTCGCCCCGAGGCCATGCTTGTCATAAACAAAAAGTTTCCCAACTTGGTACAGCGCAAAAACTTAGAGCATTAAACCATCTGGAGATGCGGTGGCGTGCTGGACCTAACGAGGCCCTATGATAGCGACACATTACGAGTAAGTGACGGATTTTCAATTGAGCAAAAAACGAGAACTTTTCAAAGATGTCAACAAAATAAGCCTTTTCTCCTCGATAAAAAGTATAAGATTAGCCATACATGTTATACTAAAACATGTGCTTTCTCACATTTGCCACGTGTGGTAGAAAAAAAATAGCGTCCTGGCTCAAAGGCAGTGAAAGTGAATGTAGTACTAGTAATGATTTCTATCTAAAGGAAAACCTACAAATGAAAACCTAGACAACGAGCCCTGCTACCAACCTGGGAATACGCTGCTAATTTCAAAATTAGGCTTCTTCTGTCAAGTAAGTTTGTATTTGATGAACATCAAAGTATAATACCAGCCTCGAAATTGAAAAAAATATCACAATTCGAAGCTGGACAATTTAGTCCCATCTTTGAAAGGAACTATGTGTATAATTTCACACATGAAGTTCAAACTAGTATTCGAAATTTTCGCTACAATACAATACAGTACAATGACTCCTTATTTTACACCATAAAGAAAACCAAACAGAAAAACAACTTCATAGAAAAAATGTACAAGGTAAGCTATAGGCGGCCTTATCGCTTTGAAGCGATCTCTTCCAGGCAACCATTTTACAAAGGAAAACAGGAAGAAAGGAGTGTACAGCAATTTGGATCAAAATAATTCTTTAGAACTTTTAAGACCTACCAGTCCCGCCCTCTTTTGTCATAGTTTTGTTATACAAATTTGTACATGTCGCATTCAGTTGGCTTCATGCTCTAAGCTCATAGCGGAATAAATTAATGCTGTGTTTGAATTGAGTTGTTTTTGTTTGCTTGCTTGTTCTGTTTGTCTTTAGACGAGGAAATTGAGTTATAATTATTGGCATGTGTGCTTAACAGAAACTGCGGGGTAATTATATGAATTGAGAGTTTTTTTTAATACGCACAACAATACTAAAGAGAAAGCTTGATTAAATAATAAGGGTAGGTGACAATACGCTATGAAGAGATCCTACTTCTGTGTAGTATAAGTCTTCGGCTCTAATGCAAAATTAACTTAATTTAAATTTCCTTTTTTTATTATGAGAGGGAGGCAAACGAGCAAACGGGTCATCTGATGGAAAATGATCACCGCCGCCCATAAATATCAACAACTAAGTGAGTCAATGATCTGTTGCCGGCCTGTAAAAAAGGAGAGGGAATAGAGAAAGGGGACAGGGGAGAGGTATTGAGCCCCCGGCGCTCTCACTGACCGTACGAAACGCAGCAGGAGTACTGCTGCTTCACGCCGGTATTCTGTGAGAGGGTGGTACTGCCCCGGACGAGCTGGCCCATTCATGATGCAGCGGCTAGCTACAATATGGCTCTACCACTACTAAAACCTCCCTTAGTGCACCTCTACAATACTCAAGGTACATGTGTGCCAAATTTCAAGTCTCTATCGCCAGTAGTTTAGCCTGTGCGTTATCTGCCAGTCAATTACAAATCAGTCAGTCAGTCACGGTACTGTTTTACAGGTATAGATTAAACAGATATACCTACTTACTAATTTCAAATAGAATCATTGTTGTATTCTTCATGAAATGTTGAATTGAATGCCATTGATCATTATTTTTGGAAACTACAATGCTACAGACACATCTTAAACTTATAATACACTTTTTTACATGAGGGATTAAAATGGCAGCTAGTAGCTATATTATTTTCATAAGTGTACCTTTAAATGTCAAGATGATCACCGGTCCCAACTTGTACCGCGCGACTAGCGATGCGCCGAATAATTTCAACGTACATTGATCCACGTGTACTTTTATCATACAGCAGTGAATTGCCATCACACGCAATGTATCACGAAAAAGACGAAGTCGAAGCCGATCAGTTAAGTATGAAAACGCTTCTTAACACCGATGAATCAATGTCACCTGTCTATTGTCCATTAAGGGGAGGAGAGCTAAGTGGATGGAGAGGGGCTTGACAGCTTGGAGGGTCCGGTCGTCTATGGTGAAGAAGTGGACGTTGAATTTCACAGGTACTAGTAAAATGTTTGCTTAAAGTTAAAAATATTGAGTAGTTTTCAATCTGGAATAGGAAAGAAAAAGAAACAAATTAAATGGCGTGTGTGAAGTTCCAAATCGGCACTGGGCCCGCGTGAGAACTATGGCTCAAGCCCTCTCATTCTGCGAGGACGCCTGTGTCCAGTGGGACGTACCATCGCCCCAGACGTCAGATACCCATTTTCAAAACAAATTTGCTTGCAGCCATTGATGTTTATTGCTATGGATTGTTATGGACAGATGTCTAGCCACTGCACGCAAACTGGGCCTTTAAGGTGGTTATCTGGCGCTTGGGGCGATAGTACATAGGCTGCGATGAATTTAAAATGATGAAACATAGTTTTCACCTAAAAGTTAATTCCACAACTACAACAATACGTAATCTGTGTCTCATTAAAGTTGTAAATTGTAATACAGATTGAAAATGGTAATCATGTTGTATATCATTTACCCCAAATTGTTACGGATATAGTTGTATATTTTAGGCTCCACATTCATTATTCATATAAAGCTTGAGTAACCGCTAATGGAAACATTATATAACCTCGTTAGTATGTCTGTGTTTACGCGATAGTAATATTAATATTGTATGTTATTTTAACGTTATTATACTCCTCTCCTTGTCCGAGACGGTTTACCATGTAGTCGTGCTGATTGTACGGCACCAGTCACTATGTCTAAAGGAAAAAAGAAAAAAAAACTCTCTCGATTGACATCTATTTGACAAGACGTCATTGTGTTTTTAGTGCGCGCCATTGTCACTTTGTTACAATAAACATAGCTAAAATAATGTTATTTCTAAGGTTAAAAACAGTTTTAAAAGATAACTTATGTGTCTGGAATGTTAAAAACGAATCGATAAATGTGTTTTATAAAAGAAAAAGGAATTAAGGTTCGGCTGTGATGATACATCTATCAACTTTAAGGTAACACCTCGCATACGATTACGACAGCCAATATTACAAGAAAACTACATACGTAAGTATTTTAGCACAATAAATAAGCTGTTACTCATATATTTTGACTTCCATATTATAATAACCTAAACTGCCGGTTACATTCTGTTTTCTCTCGCACTTAAAGTTCATAAAGTTGAACGATCCTGTCAATTAATTTAGTTGATGTTTTTATTTCTTAAATTCCTTCCAATATGGAAAAGGCAAAGAAAGATTCATAAACTTACAGCCAAGTTTCCGGTCTCAATTTAAAGGGGTTAGATTCTTGTTTTTTTTAAAAAAAAAAAAAAAAAAAGTTGTCTACGCTAGACCTAAACCTTCTTTCGAAAATTGAAACGGTTCTTTTCTCTTTTCCGTTTTCCGTTGCGCCTGCAAGTCGTTGCAAAGAAACGCGAGTGATTTTGTAATACACTTTTTACGCGAAATATGGGGAAACGCAGAAGAAAAGAGAAGGACGAAGAGGAAATAAGGAGGAAGATCAGAAAACTAGAAAAGAAATTACGGGAAGCACCGCAGGATGACGCCGCCGCATCTGAACCGGAGGAGCAAACAGCGAAGGGTCCACCAGATAATGTGGAGCAGCTGGCGTACACCGAAGGTGAGTTTTGTTCCATATGAACATACTTCAAACGGTTGGGCCTTACACGAACTAACGCCGAGCAGAAACTAGGTACTGAGCCTTCATTGCAACCTTGAGCTTATCACATTGAGGATTTGACGTGTTGCCTCCGTTGACTGTGTGGGTTATTTTACCTTTTTTATCATTTACTTAACCTCTATTGTGGCCATGCAATATACTAGGCAAAGCCAGATTCTGGAAGCAAGCGCTATCACTTAGCGGATAGACAATGCTTTAAGTACCCAAATTAAAAATAAAGTTTTACTTACCTTGTTGCTCCTCTTATGACATTACATCATGTATGCACACACATGCACCTGGTCAATAATTATTGTGCGCTGCTACAGAGCAGATAGATACTCTGTAGGTATATGTTACCTGTAAATCACAATTGGACTTTGCGCTATCACACAGCGGGTAGACTTGTCCTTCTCTTTTAAAAAACCTATCAATACATTCCAGATGATGCATTACCGGAAGAATTTTTGGAAGCCCTGGGGAATGAAGGACAGGAGACAACAGAGGTTGGTGAAACCATCAGACCAGAACTACAACTCAGGTGGTCCAGTATTATGGGGAATGGTATAGGAAAAGAAGCCAAAGAGGCTATCACAAGGAAATACCCAACTCCAGAGAATTTTCCACATTGTAAAGCCCCACTAATGAATCCGGAGATCCTAGCAGCAATGTCGGATCTCACTCTAAAAAGAGATAGGCGAATCATGGCTAGACAAAACTTAACGGCCACGCTGATAACTTGCCTAGGAAAATCTCTTACGAACATCCTCAAAGGCAACTTGATCACTAAAAATCTAATTGAAGACATCAGCAATGCAGCTAAGTTAGCAGGCCAGATTTTTTATGAGGACTCGTCCTCAAGAAAATTTTTTGCCCTGGCTGGAGCAAACCCTACTGTAAAGGAGGCAGTGCGGGAGTCAAAGACAGAAAAATATCTTTTTGGTGAAGATTGTGCTGAAAAAATAAAGGCAGCCCAGGCAGTTAAGAAAACCGGGAGTCAAATAAAGACATCAGAAGCAAGTAAACCACCAGCTAAAGGGCAGAATCAAGGACCAATCGCGAGGAGGCAGGGAAACTGGAGGGGCCCACCGCATCAACATCAACATCAGCGAGGCCGCGGTGGGCATCGACCACAACCAACAAGGAAATTTCACCAGAACCTGAATCCTCCTCATCAGAGGGATCAGAGGCGGAACCAACACAGATCCAGACCCAACTACCGCAGATATTAACACAGGTACATGTTGGTAGACTCAGTTTTTTCATCAATAATTGGCTCAAAATAACTGATGACCCTTTGATACTAGATTGGATCAAGGGATACAAAATTCCTTTTAAAATAATGCCTCCACCATCTAATACAGAAGAACAACACTGGTCTAGAGTAGAAATGGAATTAGTCAAATTAGAAATTAAAAAATTGACTACTTTAGGTGCTATTTCTCAATGTTCATCCAGCCCAGATCAATTTACATCCCCAATATTCTTAGTGCCTAAATCAAATGGATCATACAGGTTCATCTTGAATTTAAAAAAGTTAAATGAGTACATAGACACTGAACACTTTAAATTAGAGGATATAAGAACAGCATGTAAATTGATCTCAAAGGACTGCTATATGGCTACAATTGACCTTAAAGAGGCATATTTCTCTGTACCTGTTGCAGAGAACTATAAAAAATTTCTTAGGTTTAAATTTAATGGGGAACTATTCCAGTTTAATGCTCTACCTTATGGCTTATCCACCGCTCCATTTGTGTTCACAAAGTTAGTCAAACCAGTGAGCACTTACTTAAGATGTCAGGATGTCATTGTAACATGTTATTTAGACGATACTCTTATTCTTGGAAACACTAAAACAAAATGCAGGGAAAGCATAGAATTGGCTTGTACATTGTTCCAAGACCTAGGGTTTGAAATTAATTATGAAAAATGTGTGTTGCAACCCAGTAAGAAATGTAAATACTTAGGTTTTAATCTAGACTCATCCAACCTGTCCCTGTCAGTGCCCTTTCAAAAACAGATTTCAATATTAGAAAAAATCAATTCATTTAAATTAAAAAATCATTGCAGCATAAGAGATTTTTCTCAGCTGTTAGGTTCACTTAGTTCCCTTTGCCAAGCTGTCCCATACGGTTGGGTATACACTAAGCTGTTAGAGAGGGAAAAATACTTAGCTCTATTAAAGTCCAATGGAAACTACAATGCCATAATGTCTCTTTCTTCTATTGTTGACACAGAACTGGATTGGTGGTGTAAAAACATTAACAATCCTAACAAAATAAAACAGCATGATTTTACTCTAGAAATTCACACAGATGCTAGCCTAACAGGTTGGGGTGCTATATGCGGGGAACAGAGAGCCTCAGGGTCCTGGTCAAGCTCGGAAAGACAACACCACATTAACTTTCTAGAGCTAAAAGCTGCTTTCTTGGGGCTTCAATGCTTCGCTAAGAACTTGAGTAATAGTGAAGTTCTACTAAGAGTAGACAACACAACAGCTGTGGCATATATTAATAAAATGGGAGGTATACAATTTCCACACTTGAATTATGTTACTAGAGACATATGGCAATGGTGCGAAGATAGGAATCTTTGGCTCTTCACTTCTTATATTAATACTAAAGATAACTTAGGAGCAGATAAGGAGTCCAGGAGGATTAATATAGAATGGGAACTGTGTCAAAATGCATATTCAAAAATCGTAAATAAATTTGGTCACCCTGAAATAGACTTGTTTGCCTCAAGGATTAATAATAAATGTGATAAATTTGTGTCTTGGAAATGTGACCCTGGGGCCTTCGCAGTCGACGCTTTCACCATAAGCTGGAAAGACTTCTTCTTCTATGCCTTCCCGCCGTTTTCCTTAATTTTAAAATGCATACATAAAATACAGACAGACAAAGCCACCGGTATACTAGTTTTTCCATACTGGCCATCGCAGGCATGGTTTCCACTTATCAAATTGTTAATTATAAGTGAAACTATATTCTTTGAGCCTAAAGCTACCCTATTGTCTTCTCCTTTCAGGCAAAGCCACCCTCTCAGCCACCAGCTTACCCTGGCTGTAGGAGTATTGTCAGCCAAGCATATGTGAGACGGGGAACTCCCTCCTCCGCACTAAAAGTTATGCTGAACTCACTTTCAAGTAACACCATGAGACAATATGATTCCTCACTTAGGTCATGGTGGTGTTTCTGTAATAACCACAACATAGATATCTATGAAGCTTCCATACCATTCATTCTTAAGTTTTTAAGTGAATATTTTGATAAGGGTGCCTCTTATGGCACATTAAATTCAACAAGATCAGCTCTCGCATTAATAATCGGACCAAGAATCGGAACTGATGATAGAATTAAGAGATTTATGAAAGGTGTTTTCCGGTCAAAACCACCAACCCCCAAATATAATGTCACTTGGGACCCCGGAGTAGTTCTAAACCACCTGGCCAGTTATCCAATGGTACACATTTCCCTAGAACAACTAACTAAGAAACTGGTTACAATACTGGCACTAGCGACAGGTCATAGAGTCCAGACATTATCTTTAATTAATTTAAAAAATTTAAAATTCAATAATAATAATGAAGTACAAATATTCATACCAGATCTAATAAAAACATCCAAGAAAGGCAGGCCACAACCAATACTTAGTCTCAAGAGCTACAACACTAAAGTTGAAATTTGTCCAGTTAACACTATGAAACATTATATCAAAGTAACTGATCGCCTAAGAAAAGAAATTGATAAATTAATTCTAACTTATAAAAAACCACATCACCCTGCATCCACACAGACTATAAGTCGGTGGATCAAACTGACTATGGAGGAAGCTGGAATAAATATTAATATTTTCACAGCACACAGCACAAGACACGCCTCCACGTCAGCGGCTCTTAGATCTGGTATCAGTATAGACCAAATCCAGAAAACTGTGGGTTGGTCTGAAAACTCAATGACCTTCGCTAGGCATTACAACAGACCTGTCACTGGGAGTGTTAACTTTAGTGACACAATTTGTGACACTATACTTGAACATTTGTAAGAGTTTAATTACGATTTGTAAGAGTTGATTTTGATATTACTGGTTTCGATTTTAATTGTTACGATAGTCATATCATTACTATATTATATTTTACCATCAATAATTAATAAATATGGTGAGACGCCACCGAAATAAATTGTTTTTAGTTTGTTATTGGAGATAATAAATATTTTTATTCCTTATCATTGTATTGATTGAATACAAATAAATTCACAACCCTAGCTTTAAACAGCTACATGGTAAACCGTCTCGGACAAGGAGAGGAGTATAATTATATGATTAAACGAACTTACCTGAAGTGAAGTTCTATCATAATTATACGTAGCTCCTTGTCCGAGACGGCATTCCCAAAACCCTCCCACTAATACTTAAGTATTATCCCAAACATAGGGTTGTTCATATATCTTTAAACGAAATGACGTCTTGTCAAATAGATGTCAATCGAGAGAGTTTTTTTTTCTTTTTTCCTTTAGACATAGTGACTGGTGCCGTACAATCAGCACGACTACATGGTAAACCGTCTCGGACAAGGAGCTACGTATAATTATGATAGAACTTCACTTCAGGTAAGTTCGTTTAATCATATAATAATATAAGTATCTTTTTATGGGTATTTAGAGCCTGGCATGTTTTTAGACATTCTGCAGATCAAATAGAAAATAGAAATAATGAAAATTATTTAAAAAAAAAGTTTGCATAAAAATAATTTCTTTTTACCCCAAAAATTGGCCGCCATTTTTAAAATTCATTAATTTACGCTACACGTTCGTTTTCATCATCGACTTACATTTTTTTTAGTTAGCCTACTTTTGTGTCCCACTGCTGGGACGAAGCGATCAAAGGCGAACCCCGCCATCCCACGTGATAAGCATCTAGACTTACATTATGAGTACCAAATTTAAATTCAAATTCAATAGGAAATTCAAATTCAATCGTATAAAATGGGATCGGAAATCCGTGTTACCTGCGTAATTCCCGTTCCAACGGAAAATGCTGGAAAATAATATTTCCTATGTCACTCTCGCAACTGAGATGAATCTAATGAGACCTCACACTTAAATCCATTGAGGCGTTTAAACTGCAGGGAGTACTACATAAATACGACTCAAGTGGCGGGGTGGGCAGGGAACACCGCTCGTAGAATTGACGGCCGATGGGGCCGATAGGTTCTCGAGTGGCGTCTACAGTATGCTTAGTATAAGTTTTACTTCACCAAATACTTGTAGCGACTACTAGCGCCATCTAGTCATCACATAAGAAACTAATTTCTACAATCCTACATCACGCTATCGAAGTTTCTCAACTCGGCTGCATAAATACGACTTCCAACTTTCATCCATTGGACTTCGGTCCCCAGGCATAACATCTGCCTGGAGAGAGATCTCTCTATTGTAACTACCCCCAAATTGGTGACCCACGACATTGGACAAAATCGCAACCTTCAGACACACAAGACGATGACGCAGTCTCACAGCAAGCCATACTCACCGCACTGTGCACCATTAGCATGTATCTATTATCTGCCTGGTGTCTACAGTTCGCAAATCCTCCTCCCACTACTTCCACTTGCCTATCAATCAACCAACGCTCGCCAACAAGGCTCCGAGCAATCACGCAACAGGCATGCATTACAAGTAGCAGAGGAAAAACAATGCTCGCCGACGAGGCTCTGAGCGACTGGCCCTTGCAAGCGCCCACATGACGCACAGACTGCACTCCACTGCAATTCGTATCGACCTCCGGTCTAAAAGGGGGGCTGATGTAGCGACTACTAGCGCCATCTAGTCATCACATAAGAAACTAATTTCTACAATCCTACATCACGCTATCGAAGTTTCTCAACTCGGCTGCATAAATACGACTTCCAACTTTCATCCATTGGACTTCGGTCCCCAGGCATAACATCTGCCTGGAGAGAGATCTCTCTATTGCAACTACCCCCAAATACTCCTCGATCCGTTTACGTAAAAAAAATCAATTAGGTACTATGGAAACATAGACAGCGTTTCCGCGTGCGCGCGTCTATGTTTCCATAGAATTGATTTTTTTACGTAAACGCGATCGAGAAGTATTTGGTGAAATAAAACTTATACTAAGCATACAGACTAGAAGAGTAGGTAGGTCTAAAACAAGATAGAGCGACGACCTGGTTAAAGTTGCGGGAACGCGTTGAATGCGGATGGCGCAGGACCTATCTGCTTGGCGAGTCTTGGGGAGGCCTATGGCCATGATGACGACGGGGCGATGGGACGTCTTTCGGCTAAAATTATGATGATAATTTATTTATTTATTGAAGTGAAACTGCTAATGCGACTTCCAACAAGGTCGCGTTAAACGTTTAACGCTACCATGGAGGGGGTTTGAAAGCATTAGTTTATGTACTGCCGAAGCAAGTAATCTCGCATTGTTTATATACTAACGGATGTTAAAAACTTCGACAGTGCGATGCAGAACTCATACTGTCTGTGCAAATTTGTATGAGACTTGATAAAAGCGCCATCTAGTGCGTAATTTAAACACATAGATGCATAAGTAAATTTAGTTCCTTAAGTTATTGCAATAAGGTTCATAATTATGATGTATAAGTGCCTTTTTCATTTCCACATTACGAAGTTTCACTTCATCCGCGCGGAGGAACTGCACGCACGATTTTTTTTATTCATCAATAAAAATAACAGCATTACAGTATAACACCAATGCGCTGTAAAATTCAAAAATACAAATAAAAAGACAAGAAAACTTAAATAATACAACTATTTAGGGATTTTTGAAAGACTTCTTCGTCGCTTCCCTTAAATGAACACCACACCGTCCGGCCAAGATGATGATAAGCTCAAAAAACATAACCGTCCTTAGGCAGTCGGGAAAAAGTGACCCTAATAGGATCACTTCGTTGTCCGCCTGACTATATTTCATGATCACGACCCTTCTTCTCAAGTACACGTACACGTATCGAATCGTAGTAAATATCAAATAATAATCTAAATACTTTTATCCCACTGCTTGAGAAACTATAAGTTTTGCCTATACTTCATTTAATTTAGAATGGAAAACCACAACATCATTATATTGCGGCTCGTCAACTATTTATTACCTAGCAAATAGTACAGTACAATAGTACTGATTGTTACTCTAGTACAAATTGTAAAGAGATTACAGTTCACGAGCCGCAATATAATGTTGTTGTGGTTTCTAATTCTAAATTAAATGAAGTATTGGTTTTGCCTAGTCGTTTGCCACTAGCATCGAAGTGAGAAACACTGACGTGACGTCAAAGCTTGAGGTCCCGGGTTCAATCCCCAGTCAGGATAGAATTTTTTACGAAAGATACGAACGTGCTCGTGTCTTAGATATTTTAGTGACTAACCACTAATCCATATTCTGATCGTCGAAAATGGATCTCTGCGAGTTCTGCGACCTAGATCACACAGTATTCCAGTTTTGCGTGTCGGTTGGTGATAAATGATAGGCCCATTTCATTCTCCCTCTTAAATCAGAGTTGTATTGTTAAAGTGTAAACATATTGTAAACAGTACGACAGCCCAGCGGGGGGTGGGGTACGGTTATAATAATAAATTAAAATAATCAAAAGCTCCCAACGCAATTAGGTCACACATATTATGTTTAAAAATAAAGTGAATGCCCATTAAGCGTCTAAGACCCCATCCGCAGCTAATAAAAGAGCTGATAGCTTTGAAACTGCTGAACCAATTTGAATGCAACATGTCTCAGAACCATCGCCAAGAAGCCGCTTTTGCCATCGGCGGGGTGTAGACATTGCTCCTCGTTCAGTTACATACATAGAGGATTCCCCTTCACACTCTTTAGTTTAAAAATCTTAAATAATTAATGATTAAATTTTATAAATTAAACATTAAAAAAAAAAAGAAAAAAAAAATAATCATAATGAACTAAGTATTTAAGCGAAAAAATATACGGATAACTCACGTCCATGATCGAGTTTAGCTCGACATGTTACGGGCTAATCCGTAGCCCTTCTTCTTCTTCTTCATAATTAGTATTTAAGTAATGTCTGTAACAGTCTTTTTTTTCAATATTTTTTTTTCAATTTAGAAGTTGCATTTTACAGGATACTGGTGATTATTTTGATCCTGCTAAGATCGCCTAAGTTAATAGCCTTGATAGTTAGCATACTGTTTTTAATAAGCCACTGTGGGAAAAAGAATTGGATGAAGCCCAGATATTCATACAAAGAGCGTATGGTTCATAAAATTAAACATGATGCACTATCACCATAATTTACAATAACGGGTGGATTTTCCGAATAAAACAATCGACTGTCATGAGGATTTATGTAACGGCTAGGTGGCGCTAGCGTCGTGTGGTCCGTTTGACAGCTGTGACATTTGAGTTACGTCGGGGATTGGTTTATAACTAAAACCGGCCAAGTGTGAGTCAGACTCGCGCACCGACGGCATTTTCAAAAAAAAGTTTACACTTTACTTTTTTTTCACATGAGGAAATTTTAGGGTTTTCATACTCAATTCAAGAGTGGTACTGATTTTGATGATAAGGAAATGTCCCAATTTTTTTTGTCAGTTTTGTGACGGTTTTTTTTTCTATACAGTTTATATGATTAGTGTTCCTTGCGGGATGATTAAGTAAAAATCTGACTCCAAATAAAACGTGCGTATAATTAAAAATCCACAATTTTGACCGCGGCCGAATTAATTTAAATAATAAAATAAATAATCGCGTGGTACGGTGAGTGCTTGGCGGCGGTTCTCAGCTAAGTAAAAAAGAGAAAGGGACGTGTGTTCATGTCCCACACGTCATACGGTACAGTCGCCTTGATGCGCCACAACATTCTCGGGGGCCTTGGAAGCAGGTGCTTCCAATGCTGTGTCTTCTGCAGGCTCCAACAGGGGACAAAGGTACTTAACACCTCTTCGATAAGTGCCAGCTGTGGTTCTGACGTCTGCCACACGCGCCACGCCATCCTTTCCCGGAAACAGCGCAGCAATTCGTCCCAATCGCCAGTGCATGGGTGGAATATTCTCCTCCTTCATGAGAACTAGGTCTCCAGTCTGCAGTTGTCGGGCAGGAACGCGCCATTTGTTTCTTTGCTGCAATTCCGTCACGTACTCCTGTTGCCAGCGTTTCCAGAAGTTTTGACGCAGAGACTCCAATCGCTGAAACCGATCCAGATGGTTCCATTTGGTTTGCTCCAAGTTTGGAGATGGCAGGGATGTAAGAGGTCTTCCCACCAGGAAATGCCCAGGGGTCAAAGGATGATAATCGTCAGGGCTGGGGGACAAAGGACAAAGAGGACGACTATTAAGGATTGCCTCAATTTGACTGAATAGAGTTGCCAATTCTTCAAAGGTCAGATGCGTTTGTCCTAATATACGTTTTAGAAAATATTTGGCTGACTTAATGGCCGCCTCGTGCAGGCCTCCAAAATGCGGTGAGTAAGCCGGTTGGAACTTAAACCTAATTCCTTCATCAGAAGAAAAGCCAATGACATCATTAGCGTGAGCTGTTACAAAGTCACTAATTTCTTTGGCTGCTGCGACAAAGTTGCGACCATTATCGCAAAACATTTCAACAGGCTTCCCTCTGCGAGAGATAAAACGCCGAAATGATAAAATAAAAGCTTCTTTAGAAAGCTCACTCACAGCTTCCAGGTGCAAACACTTGTACCGCAGACAAACAAACAGGCACAGATAACATTTCGTTATTTTACAGCCTCTTCCCTTTCGATCGGTAATCAAAAAAGGTCCAGCAAAGTCGACAGCCGTACTAGCAAACGGAAAATCAGGGTTAACACGCTGTTTAGGCAGCGCACCCATTATGGGAGTCAACGTTTTGCCGCTAACCCTTCGGCATTTGACACATTGTCTGGCGGTAGTGCGAGCCAAATCTCTGCCGGCTATGGGCCAAACAAAATCTCTTATAGAATATAATACCAACTGTGGGCCAGCGTGAAGAAGACGCAAGTGTTCCCGTTGAAATAATAATTTAGTAAGTCTATGCCTAGCATGAAGCAACATTTGATGACGCTTCTCAAATGGATAGGAAGAAAATGTTAGTCGTCCACCGACTCTCAATATTTGATCATCGTCTATAAATGGATTTAATGAAATCAGCGGGCTTTTAGAACTTAGAACGCCCTTAGAGCGAAGGATATTAATTTCCTTCGGAAATGTTTCACCTTGGGCCAAATAAACTAGCTTGTGAAAGGAATTTGAAAGTTCTTCAGGCTGCAAAACACCAACATCTTTATGTTTAGAATTTTTACAATTATGTATAAAACGAAGAACGTAAGCGAATGAACGTTGTAAAAAATTTAAATTGGAATATCGATCGAACTCAATAAGTGAATTGTTGGTTTCGTCAAATGTACTAACATTTACCCTAACCTCGGGTAAATCATGCATTGAATCATAGTTTTTATTTAAACTGGACGATGGCTATGAACACTCAGGATGCAGCAAATAGGTGGGCCCAGTCCACCAAATACTTAAATTACTACCTTTAATTATATCTACACCGCGCGTAGCTAGATCGGCAGGATTCAAGTGAGTAGGAACGTGACGCCACTCCGAATACTTAGTTAACTCTAAAGTCATGCTAACCCTGTTTGCCACAAAAGTTTTCAATTTGTCGTATCTCGTACCTAACCACGCCAGCGCTATAGTTGAATCACTCCAGTAAACTTTCCGAGTAATTGTACAACGCAGCGCACGACACACGGCGTCCGCGAGTTGCGCTCCCAACAAACACGAGCACAGTTCCAAACGCGGAATAGTAGTTGGCTTCACCGAAGCCACCCGCGCCTTTGCGCACAGCAATCGAACGGTGACGTCGTCTTGTTTATTTACCGATCTTAGATAAACACACGATGCGTACGCCGCCTGCGACGCGTCACAGAAACAGTGCAATTCTATTTGGATAGGATCGTTACATAACACATGCCTTGGAATGCGCAATTCGTAAAGATTTCTCATGTTTTTAACGAACGACATCCACGATTCTTGGATTTCATTGGGCACCGGCTCGTCCCAGTCAATTTTTTCTATCCATAATTTTTGAATTAGCATTTTAGGTTTGATTGTGTATATACTTAATAATCCGAGCGGGTCGAACACCTTACATGATTCTGACAATATGGATCGTTTAGTAGGTTTAATGTTTTTACTATCGTAATTTGTAGGAAAATGTATGAAATCTTCAGTGGGATTCCAACCTACGCCTAACGTGTGTGAAGACGAGCTAATTATAAGGTTTTTATGTGTGCTATCGGTTTCTGTTAAAACTGACGGTGAATTTGAACGGTATTTTCGCAGATTAAAACACCCAGCAGCGAGTGCATTTTCGACCGACTTTTTTATGTATAATAATTCATCCTCACTGTCACTGCCGGTTAATAAATCGTCGACCACAAAATCATTTTGAATGATTGTTTTTATATTTTGATCGCTACACTCTTCACCCAATTGCCAAAGGCAACGAGTACTTAAAAAACTTGAACTCGTCAAACCATACGTAACAGTATTTAATCTAAATGATTTTAAAGGTTCGTTGCTATTTTCACGCCATAGTATCATTTGCAGGTTCCGATCAATGCCTTGAACTTCGACCATTCTGTACATTTTTTCGATATCACCTGATAACACAAAAGAATATTGACGGAACCTAAGCAGAATGTTGAACAATACGTCTTGAATATGGGGACCTGTCATTTGTAAATCATTTAGAGAATAACCGGATGTTGTTTTAGAACTACCATTAAAAACAACACGCAGCTTAGTGGACTCGCTGGAAGGACGTAGAACAGCGTGATGCGGAATAAAATAAGATTTAAGTGGAATTAACTCATTAGATTCCGACAGGTGGCCCATAATTGAATATTCTTGAATGAATTGTGGATACATATCTTTAAGCTGCGAGTCACGTGCTAAGCGCTTCTCGAGTGACAAAAATTGTCTTTTGGCTGTAATGAATGAGTTTCCCAAGCAGTCCGGTTCTGACACGAGCGGCAACCGCACGCAAAACCGGCCGTCATCGTTTCGATACGTATTGTTTACAAAATGAGTTTCACACATGACGTCTTCGTCAGTTAATCGAGTGAATTTTGAAGGAATGTGTTCTAACGCCCAAAATTTCGTTAACTGGTCATTTAACGCCTCATTAGAAATACTATCGGAATTATTGGAAGGATCAATAAATAGATGATTACATTGCACGGAATTTATACATTTATTATTACATGAAAATGGGCCCGATAAAATCCAACCTAGTTTTGACTTAAGCGCTATTGGTTGGTTGGGGCCAAGCATTAATCTTTCGGGTTCAATTAGGGTCCAAAACAAATCAGCGCCTATGAGCATGTCAACGGGTGCGCACTCATTAAAAGTAGGATCACTTAATTCGAGGTTATAAGGTAAATTTATAAGAGATATATCAAACGTCTTATTAGGTAAACTGCTCGAAATTTGAGGTAAAACTAGACAAGATACGTTTGTTTCAAAATTGCTTCGCCTGGACTTTAATGTTAAGTCACAACGTTGTAAAGAATTAGAAAGATGATTATTGCCTACGCCTACAATATCGACTCGAGTCGGCTGGGGAGTCAAATTTAACGCGTCCTTTAATTTGTTTGTTATTAAAGAAGTTTGACTCCCGCTGTCTAGCAAAGCTCGTATTGTAAGGTGTACGTTCGTTTGAGGATTGCATACCTCGACTAAAGCAGTTGAAAGAAGCACATTATTGTTCTGAGAAGTCATTGACATACTTATCACATTATTATTGTCACTTAAATCCTGCTCGATATCACTTTCAGTCGTAGCTAAAATAGCGTTTGTATGGGTTGTATTTACAGCCTGATGAGCTTCCCTATGCAACAGTGAATTATGTCGCTCTTTGCATGAAGAACAAGGACCTAACCTGCACTGTCGAGACGAATGTCCTTTGCGCAAGCAGTTGAGACACAGTTTTAAGCGCAGTACATCGGAGATTCGTTGATCCACAGGTTTCGCTAGAAAGGACGCACAATCATACAAACGATGGCTGCCGCCACACAGGACGCACGCCACAGAAGCTAGCCCGTTAGACGATGCTGAAATGGCAAAGGATTTCGCGTGTGACTTTTCATGTTTATGAACCGAGGACGAGTGCGGTTCGCACTTAAAATGAGCATATCGTTCGGGCTTATTATTATGAATAGACTCCAGAACATCCGAACGCCCTTTTAAAAATTTAAAGAAATCATTTAAAGAAGGAGACTTACTGAAAGTGTTTTTGTACTCTTCCCATTTGACACTAGTAAGGTTGTCAAGCTTTGCTGAGACCAAATGAATGATCAAGGTATCCCATGATTCGGTAGGTTCACCCAGCGTATTAAGAGCCCGTAAATTTTTCGAAATGTGATCAACCATAAACCTCAAACCCTTAGCAGAATCGCGATGCACTGGTTGAATATTTAGCAATGAGTTTAGATGATTATTAATAAGCTGCTTTTCATTGTTGTATCTCTCACAGAGGAGACTCCACGCTTCTTTGTAGTTTGCCGCGCTCACCTCTAAGTTGCTAATGACACGAGAGGCCTCGCCCTCGAGATAAGAATTCAAGTAATAGAATTTATGAATCGGTTCAATTTTGTCATTCGTGTGAATCAGTGAAGAAAACGTGTCTCGAAACTCGAGCCACTTATAAAAAGTTCCATCAAAGTTTGCAATTTTAATTGTTGGTAACTTAAAACCCATTGTATTATTACTGTGATGACAAGAATTGTCGCAATTTGATTTTAAATTACCATCGATTGATTGGTCAGTTTTAAAATGACTTTGCCACTTTTCTAGTAGACATTGAGTTTGCGCAATAAGCAAAGAAAATTCTAACTCAATCTCTTCCCGTATGTCCAGTTCACTGTCCAAATTATTTTGATTTAATGATTCTATTTCCAAATGCAAATTGCAAAACTGATCGGACATTTCGCGAAAACGATCAAGTCGTTGAGTGATCAAATAATAATCAGTTCGAATCACAGACTCCAACTCCAAATACTTACTCAAGAAGTTTTTATATTTCGTAATGCGACCCTTAATGGAACTTCGTTTGGCAAATAAATCTCTTAAGTCAGAACTACTAGCATTCGAAAACGAGGATGGTTCACTACTTTTCATAATGAATATTTAATAATAATGAAAATCAATACAGAAATCTAAGCTTACTATTTATAAGCTAAGTAGGTAATAAAAAAGAATAACGATACGTAAATTCCAATCCGGTTCACACCTCGCCTTCTGTTAACTGCATAACAACGGCCACTGGCCGAAGACAAAAGATCAGCTGACGCGACAATGAGGATTAATTAGCAATCGCTCGGCGCTGCAGTGGATTCACAACTGGAATTTAGAATAACAATCTTTAAATATATCTATTTTAAAATATTATTTGTGAGTTAAGCAAGGCGTTGCGAAATTTATGGAAAAAACTAAAAAATTATTTAACTTGCAGAAATGTATGAAGATGACTTGCACTTGCAATTACTTAAGAAATTTTAATTTTAATAGCCAACCAGCTTGCGTCTATCAAACTCACAATAACTTATTTGTGGAAGTAAGTCAAAAGAATATTGAAATTGTAAAATGTTGAGCGAAATAACTAAGCTGAGGAATAAATTTATTTTATATTTTTATATAAGTAGGTAAATGGCTTACCTACTAGCGTTTGCAATAGTTATCAAATGGACTGCGCGGTTTTAACATGAATAGTTGCAATGAAACAGACAAAAGAAGAAATGGCAATGCTATTCAGGCAAAATATAGCGGATTTAGAGATGGGAAGAACTTAAAAGGAATAAATTGGGCACTTCCCTGGCTAAGCTGTAGCTGCGGCGCTGCAATCGATGAGCCGGCTGGCTTCAAGCCGTGTATTTATCAATCTGGTTAATTCACTGGTGGATCCAATTGTTCTAAACATCCAAAATTATCCAATTTGTTTTATTTTAGCGATGTTCCCGTATCTTCGAACGGCTGATCGCAGTATTGTAGCTTCGCGAACAAAGCGGTCGGTCGGGTCCAAAGTTCGTCCCGTCGTTCTGCTCGCTCGGTAACTGTGTGTTCGTCGATTAATATTTTTTCTTTGATCACGTCGTGGTCACCAATGTTCCTTGCGGGATGATTAAGTAAAAATCTGACTCCAAATAAAACGTGCGTATAATTAAAAATCCACAATTTTGACCGCGGCCGAATTAATTTAAATAATAAAATAAATAATCGCGTGGTACGGTGAGTGCTTGGCGGCGGTTCTCAGCTAAGTAAAAAAGAGAAAGGGACGTGTGTTCATGTCCCACACGTCATACGGTACAGTCGCCTTGATGCGCCACAACAATTAGTCACAAAAGTGACACAATTTTTTTTTATGGAAAATTAGGACTATCTTTCAAGAAAACTCACACCTTTTTTTTAAAATGCCCTTAATTTTTTTACGTAAGTCTGTCAAAATATACGCCGTAAACAGCCGTAAATATAAAACGCACCCTTAAGGCCGGCGCCCACTGACGGCATGGCATGGCGTGGCATTTTATTACTATCAAGTTATTTTGAATCTTATTTCAATGAGTTTAGAATTCATGTATCTTTATTTCGATACCACGATGCCGCGACGTGCCGAGGGATGACGCAACGCATAACCAATAAAGTAACATGAATTCTAAACTCATTGAAATAAGATTCAAAATAACTTGATAGTAATAAAATGCCACGCCGTGCCATGCCGTCAGTGGGCGCCGACCCTTACCTTAAACTACAGGAAGTAAAAATTAAGCCGCCTTAATAGAATAGAATAATTTTATTTCAGGCTGCATAGGCTCATATAAAAATACCTTAAAGACATAACACACATACATATTTATATTACACTTAATTAACAACCTAACTACAAGCACGTGAGTTAATGGTTGACTCGAGCGAAGCCGCATGCGAAGGCTAGTTTTACCTAGTTTCGTAACTAATAGTCCAAGAGCTGATGGACATGTTTGGTTATTTTTAACGACACAATTTTGTTCTGCATAAAATGTCATTAAGGTATTTCGAAATTTTTATACTTTCAAATTTAACATTTAAAGAGTGAGAAAGTAAATAACGCGGATCATTTAGCCGGGACTTTAATTATGCCAGATGCCTGCAAAATAATTTTGCAAAAAAATACAGTAAAATGTTTTCGAGGCACGCTGAATTTTTAAGAGAATATTATTTATAATTAAAAATAGATATGTCGAATGAAATACGCTTAATTTTGGTGGGGCAATCTACCTGTAAATATAAAAAATAAGGGCTGATTTAGCCCCGCTATCCGTCAACCAAGTCTGTGGTCCTGTATTTGGGTAGTATATGGGAAGTATTGGCCCACACTTATATTGGATACGGAACCCTAAAAGCTTCAGCTTCCCTAACAATACCATAAATTGTATACTTAATAAGCCAACACAGCAGACTAAGAGTATTGTAAAAAAGTACCTATTAACAAATATTAACTAATTATAATAAGTTAATGTAGTGTTAATGAAAGTAAGTTGTTAGTATATAATCTTAAAATTTAAAAGATTGTACTAATAATATTAATAATTAATTTGTATTCTTTGAAAGTAATAAACAGTTTAAATTTTTTTTTAAGCAGGATTTCATTGCGGGGCCGTGAATCGGGCGAGTTGGAAGTAGTCGTCTGAGCGCGGAAATGTACTGCGTCTGAGACAATTATTAGGGTTCCGTAGCCAAATGGCAAAAAACGGAACCTTTATAGATTCGTCATGTCTGTCTGTCTGTCTATCCGTCCGTATGTAACAGCCACTTTTTTCACTATAAGAACTATGCTGTTGAAACTTGGTAAGTAGATGTATTCTTTGAACCGCATTAAGATTTTCACACAAAAATAGAAAAAAAAACAATAAATTTTGGGGGTTCCCCATACTTAGAACTGAAACTCAAAAATTTTTTTTCATCAAACCCATACGTGTGGGGTATCTATAGATAGGTCTTAAAAATGATATTAAGGTTTCAAATATAATTTTTTTCTAAACTGAATAGTTTGCGCGAGAGACACTTCCAAATTGGTAAAATGTGTATCCCTCCTGTAACTTCTAAAATAAGAGAATGATAAAACAAAAAATATATATGATGTACATTACTATGTAAACTTCCACCAAAAATTGGTTTGTACGAGATCTAGTAAGTAGTTTTTTATAGTAGTTTTATGAAAGATATATTTAAGAAGGAAGGGACGGATGCGCACTCAGACTTAGGTTATATGTAAGTTAAAACAAAAAAAACTGCATGTATGGGAAGTCATGATTTATATAATAAATTTACTATCTACTCGTATTGCATAAGTACTTAGATTAGTTACGCGTGAGCAACTCAGTCTTTCACTAACCGAGGCCACGCAAAATCCTTAAAATTAGGATTAAGGACTCTTTTTGCATGTTTTGTAATGTTCTTTGCTTGAAATAAACAGCTTAAAATTTAATTTTTTTTTTTTTTTTAATACGTCATAAATCGTAAACCGCAATTTTTTATAGATAATGGTACGGAACCCTTCGTGCGCGAGTCCGACTTGCCTGTTTTTCATCCTAGTGTAAATGCGGGCATAGACAAGTCTCCCGTGTGCCTCAAATACCTACCCGAAAATGTCAATCAGCTCTTCTACTCTATAAGTTAAACGAGCGTTTACGTCAAGCGGAGACGTCGTAGTTTAGCCCGTCTGTTGGTGTCGGCCCAACTTGTTTGAACGAAGCAGTTTTAGTGGAAATTTCGTGGATTTATTGAGCTCAAACGCTTGACCTGCTAAACTCACTGCTGTTACCTAATGACACGCGGCGGACACGACGTACAAATACGCGTTCTTGAATCTACATAAGCACGACGACGTCTGTACACGCGTACGCCTACATACATCGCGCGCGCACTCTTCTGGTTTCTGGCGGTTTCCGGCTATCTGCGTTTGAGGGGTGGGGTAATTCAAATCGGTGCGGGGCGGACCGTTTCCATTCTGTAAGTCAGTACTATTATATATTCTGTGCTAATGATTGCAGTCCCCGTACGGGGTTTAGGTGTATACCTAACTCATTAAAATTTGGACATGCTGCTGCCCAAGTTATTCATCATTATTATCATTTCCTACCTACACTGCGTCTTCCGGCCCGTGTACGCCACTCGAGAACCTTTACCAGTGTGGTTACCAGTGTAGGTAGGCCTTCTACAAGATAAAGCGACGACCTGGTTAAGGTTGCGAGGTCGCGTTGGATGCGGATGGCACGGGACCGATCTGTCTGTTTGGCGAGCCTTGGGGGAGGCCTATGTTTAGCTGTGGACGTCTGTCGGCTGAAATGATGATGATGATCATCATAATTACAGCCGTAGGACGTCCACTGCCGTATATAGGGCCTCCCTCATTGATACCTAAACACTAAGTCTTGCCAGTCCGTGGTCTCCATTCGAAAACTTTTCAGCACCAACGGCCATTTGCTCTGCGTGCTATATTATAATAATAATAATATCACGGGATTATTCACACCAATTGACCTAGTCCCCAGAGATGTGCAAAATACTTTATGAAATGTATTTAAATTTTTTTTTTTTTTTTTTTTTTAAATAGCCTATACAGTGTCCCACTGCTGGGCAAAGGCCTCCCCTTTCTTCTTCCACTCATCCCTGGCTTTTGCAAAGTGTTGCCAGTCCGGCTGGAATCGCTCCAAATCGTCCCGCCACCTCCTTTTAGGCCTACCTCTGCTCCGGTGCCCGTCGTTTGGAACCCAATCAGTAGTGAGTTTGGCCCAGCGATCCGGATGCATCCGGCAGACATGACCTGCCCAGTCCCACTTGAGTTTGGCGGTCTTTGTCCCCACATCAACAATTCGGGTTTTGGAGCGCAGTTCAGTGTTTCTGATTCTATCAGCTCTTCGAACACCTAGGATACTGCGCTCCATAGCCCGCTGGCAAACCTTGAGTTTGGACTTCTGGGCCTCAGTCAAAGACCAGGTCTGGGCACCGTAGGTTAGGATGGGCAGAATGCACATGTCAACGAGCTTGCGTTTTAAAGCTAGGGGAAGTTTACCCTTCATTAGTGCTTTCATGGACCAGTAGCTCCTCCAGGCATTTTCGATTCGTTTGTCGACTTCTTTGCCTTGTCGGTTTTCGAAGGAGACTATCTGGCCCAAATAAGTATACTCGTTGACATATTCAATCACATGCCCATCTACCATTACCCTACGTTTGACGCTATTCGTCATCAACTTAGTCTTTGACCGATTCATCGTAAGTCCAACTTCAAGGCTTGCTGTGCTTAGTTCTTGAAGCATTCCTTGTATTTCGATTGCCGATGTTGAAAAGAGAACGATGTCATCAGCAAAACGAAGATTTGTCAACTTCTTGCTTCCGACATCGATTCCCTTGTTTTGCCAAGAGACCGCCAATGTCCTGAACACTTCTTCGAGGCAACTGGTAAACAGTTTTGGGGAAAGTGGGTCACCCTGTTTTACTCCTTTTTCCACTGCAAACGAAGGGCCGGGATTATGGAGTTTTATGCTGGCTGTGCTATTACGATAGATTAGTATTTAAATACAAAATGCAAATACTTCTTGATTTTTCTATTTCAAATGCAAAATTCAAAATACTTTTTAGTTATGTATTTTAAATACTAAATACAAAATACGTATTTCCAAAATACTTTTCCCAAATAAAATACTTTTAGATTTTAACTGCCTGTTCATTCAGGTTTAAATACCTAAGTTTTTTTTAATAAAGTATATTTCATTAGATTTTAATTTTGTAACCAAACCGTAGATCGTATTAGCTGACATGTCAATAAAATTCAAAACACAGGCGCCTGTCCTCCGCATTTATTATTTATTTTCAAATAAAAAAAGAAAAAACTGACTATCTCACTGGCTGACTCATAGATGCCAATCCTTTAACCCTTGGATCTAGAAACCTGATTTTAATAATGTAGATTGTAGACAGTAATATAATAAAACGATTTCATCGAAATTTTCAAGGGACAAGGAGTTTAACAATGAAAGCGAAACTGCTTGCACAAGCTAGTAAGTAAGTAAACACTTAGAATGTTGTACAGTAAACTTATCAGTTCAGTGTTGCCATATTGAGGGAAATAACTCATAATTGTTTATCAAATTTATTGATTTTGTGGGCTGAACTTAACAAAAAGTATTTTGCATTTTGCAAATACAAAATATGTTGCAAAAGGTATTTCAAATAAAATACAAAATACTTTTCCGAGAAAAGTATTTAAATACAAAATAGAAATAGGTATTTTGCATTTTGTATTTTGCATTTTAAGTACTAGTATTTCAAATAAGTCACATCTCTGCTAGTCCCAAACTAAGCAAAGCTTGTACTATGGGTACTAGACAACGGATAAACATACTTATATAGATAAATACATACTTATATACATATTAAACACCCAAGACTCGAGCACAAACATTCGTGTTTTTCACACAAATATCTGCCCCGACCGGGATTCGAACCCGGGACCTCTAGCTGCCCTCTGGCCTGCCCATTCCCATTTCAATCCGTTTGGCTATGTCGGTAACCCTTGTTCTTCTACGGATCTCCTCATTTCAGATTCGATCCCGTAGAGGAACCCCAAGGATAGCCCTCTCCATAGCTCTCGTTTTTCATTACTTATAGAACTAAATTTAATAGTTACCGGTAAACTGGGGTTACTTTAGGAATTGGGTCATTATTCGAGCGTTTGTTTCGGATCACTTTCGTGGACACTTTGTTGTAGCAATGGCAAAGGCTTCTGATACAGTTTTTTTAAATATGTGGTAGAAGTACAGGACCTCTGATAAATATACGAAAACACTATCAAAATTTACAGCCGATTCGTAGAAAACGTGACCACTTTCGTCATCACTTTCGTGAGGCTGTTGAAAGGCTCGAACAATGATCCAAATTTTGGGGCTACTTGGATAGATTTAAAATGGTTATAGAATCGCAAATATTCATAGCTCGATTGAGTTAGTTATTTCACTGCCACAGATGGTCTAAAAAAATAAGGACAAGGCGTAAAAACTGTTTTTCAAAGTAACCCCTACATTTGAAAGTAACCCCAGTTTACGGTACCGTAAAACAGGTGACTTTGTACTGCGGGGCGACTTTAAAAAGTAGTTTGCCGACCAACTCACGCATTTTTGTTAGCATTTGCTATTGCTTATTGATGTTTTCATCGATCTTCTTTTTGTCTACATTGGCATATAATGTCTGAACATTGACCTCATATGGACAATGTCGAATTTATAGCGATTTTAATACCTACTGTAAAATTGTCCTAATGTGATCAAGGGGCTGCCTTTGATCAAATTACATACATACATACATACAATCATGCCTCTTTCCTAGCAGAGAAATAGGCAGAGACTATTCGTTTCCACCTGCTACGATCCTGACATATATCTTTCGCTTCAGGAATACTCATTAGGCTTGATTTCCTCCTACGCTGACATCGGTCGCTGACGTCGGTCGAGCGTACGAATAAACACAATACTCTATGGGCCACCGCACAGCGACGCTGACGTCCGCGGTAGATTTATTGCTACGCGCTGCTGATGGCGCGCGTCGCCCTCGCTCGTCAGCGCCGCGCGCGTCGGTGCGCTGACGCGCTATACACCACTATCGCGCGCTCAGTGCGAAGCTGACCGGTTCTGCGCTGACATCGGTCGCTGACGTCGGTCGAGCGTAAGAATAAACACAATATTCTATGGGGCACCGCACAGCGACGCTGATGGCCGCGCATTTATCATACGCGACCGACGGTACGCTCGACCGACGTCAGCGACCGAAGTCGGCGTAGGAGGAAATCAAGCCTTAGTCTTTTCATACATGCTCGCCGGTTTCGGGTACTCTTGACCTGACCCTTCTTCAAGACATTTCCAATCCGATCATGGAATGCCCTTCTTGGTCTCCCTCTTCCAATATTTCTATCTACACTCGCATTATATTATATCTCTTTCGTAAAATCAAATCAAATTGGTTTTCGGTAGTAAAGAAACTCTCCTTTTAATCTTGATCATAGCCATGTTGTACTCATTTTCGTAAAACATCTCACAGCCACTTCAGAAGTGATTCTTAATTGGTTTGCGACGAAACAATTTTTATTCTTAATTACTAACGGGCGGAAAGCAAAACATTTCTCGCCAGAGATAGAAGGTTTGCTTCACTGGTTACTCTCGGTCTTGGTAAGCCGTGGTAGCCTATTTGACATAAGGTACACGTCCCTGTGCTCGACACTGACCCAATAAAGAAAGAAAAAAAATACATTTTCTCAAACATGCTATGAAATGTTGACGTTATGTTCCTTATAATTGCGTTTTGGTTCATTATGACATTCTGCCACTACGCTTATTTAAGGTAAGGTAAGATGATGATGGTGATGTTGATGGTGGAGATGGTGTTGATGATGGCGTTGATGATGATGGTGATGGTGGTGATGATGATGATGGTGATGATGATGATGATGATGGCGATGGTGATGATGATGGTGATGACTGATGATGATGATGGTGATGATGGGTGATGATGATGATGATGATGATAGTGAGATGATGATGATGGTGATGATGGGTGATGACTGATGATGATGATGGTGATGATGGGTGATGATGATGGTGATGATGATGGTGATGATGATGATGATGATGGCGATGGTGATGATGAGTGATGACTGATGATGATGATGATGGTGATGATGGGTGATGATGATGATGATGATGGTGATGATGATGATGGTGGTGATGATGGGTGATGATGATGATGATGGTGGTGATGATGGTGATGATGAGGTGATGATGATGATGTAAATGATGATGATGGTGATGATGAGAGTGATGATGGGTGATGATGATGGTGATAATGATGATGATGATGATGATGGTGATGATGGGTGATGATGGTGATGTTGAAGGTGGTGATGGTGTTGATGATGGCGGTGATGGTGATGGTGGTTATGATGATGATGGTGTTGATGAGATGATGATGATGATGTTGATGATGATGATGATGATGATGATGATGATGATGATGATGATGATGATAGTGATGATGATGATGATGATGATGATGGTGTTGATGAGATGATGATGATGATGTTGATGATGATGTTGATGATGATGATGATGATGATGATGATGATGATGATGATGGTGGTGATGGTGATGGTGATAATGATGGTGATGATGACGACGACGATGATGATGGTGATGATGATGCTGATGATGATGATGATGATGATGCATGTTTGAGAAAAACTCTATACAAGCCTTGGCCACGAACAGGGATTGCCGGCCTCGTATCTCTAGATGGCCTCGTTAACACTCGGCCATCTATAACTACTCTACTATTATTTACAACATCACAAGACACATCATCAATATTTTACAAAACAAAAGGCAAAACTAAAGCTAATGATAGAATGTGTCATTGCGGTTGCAAATCGGACACTGGCTCAGCTTAATGCTGAGGCGTTTAAAGCACCCCAGCGCTGATTTTCAGCCAGCACCGTTGGTGACACCCGGATCGCTGTTTAGATAAATAAATAAATAAATAAATAAATAAACTGCACACTAATAGCTACAAACATAAGACTACATGCGTAAATAAATAATTTGTAAATTGTAAAAGCAAAAAATAATAACAAAGTACAAATAAATACATGGCAACTTCAATCGTATGTCATAGTTACAGATTGGTGTTATCAAATGGGCGTTGAGGTATCGAGCATTGGTACGTTTACCTTATGGCCTCGAACAGGGCTTAAGCTATGAAATTCGATTTTCAAACTTCATAATCTCTCGAAAATAACTCCTTTCTCCCCCAACGGTAATCTGTTCTACGAAAAATGTGGCTTAGTTATTCCCACCTTTTTTTTGTAATTCGGATTATATTATGACGCGAAGAAACTCAAACAAACTCCCAATTCATAGCTAAAATCACTACTATCTGTCATCAATCTACAAATCCAATATCAAATGCAATCAGAGATCCCATGACTAACAAATGCGCATACAAAACAAATACATTACAATACAATTTGTATTCACAATGAGGCGCAGTGTGGAGCGAACTGTTTGGACGATAAACAAGCAGCATTGCGTGCCGCGAGTAATATCTGGACAGTGTTATTCTTGGTGCAAAGTGGAGGAAACTTCCAGTGGGTCGGTTGACGCATTCCTGCCATGAACGCATATGAGCGTTCTGTCGTCTTTCATCCAATGCCTTGTACGCATAAAAGTTGTTTTGCTGACTGTCATCCAGTTGCCTTCAACGCATATAATTTATTTTTATTCTTTATCCTATTCTATCCTACTAATACTTATTGTAAGTAAGAACGTTTGTTCAGATGTTTGGATGTGTGTTAATCAATTACGCAATAACAATAGAACGGATTCGGATGAAAGTTGGCATACCTACAGAGTTATCATCAACAACAAACATTCCAGAGATAGATGGTTTGTTGTTTCACTTATTACTTAACTATGGCCTCCCAATGAGCCTATGAGAAATTGGATTTGAAATTTACCACAGTTTTACGGTGAAGGAAAACGTATGGAAACCTGTACACACCTGCAAAGGAATCCAATGTGTGTGTAAAGTTCCCATCCCGCTCTTCGAACTTTCCGAACTATTATGACCCAAGCCTTTTCATAGGCAGTAAATAGGTTAGGATGATAATTATATTTTGTCGAAAATTTCTAATACTAAAAGATATTATGTTATGTGACTATTTATCGCTTAGCAAAATGACATGTTTTTTTTTTCAAGAAATGGTATAAACGTGTCCTCTGGCCAGTTACAATTTTAGCGTTTGGCGTTTGTTCCAAAGAACACCCTGTATGAATAATATCACGGGACAATTCACACCAATTAACCTAGTCCCAAAGTAAGCTAAGCAAAGCTTGTGTTATGGGTACTAGGCCACAGATAAACATACTTATATAATAATAATAATAATAATAATATAATAATATTAGGGGACAATCTCACACAAATCGACCTAGTCCCAAACTAAGCAAAGCTTGTACTATGGGTAGGTACTAGACGACGATAGACATACTTACACGATAAATAAATACTTAAATACATAGAAAACATCCATAACTCAGGAACAAATATTCGCGCTCATCACACAAATAAATGCCCTTACCGGGGTTTGAACCCAGGACCTCTTGCTTCGTAGGCAGGGTCACTACCAACTAGGCTAAAGTGGTCGTATAGATAGATACATACTTAAATACACATGAAACAACCAAGACCCGAGAAAAAACATTCGTATTTTACATACAAATATCTGCCCCGACATGGGAATGGAACCCGGGACCTTAAGCTTCGTAAGTCATGTTCTCTAACCACTAGGACATAATGGTCGTCAAATGTATGAATATATTTATCCATTACCCACCCTTACAACACAAGCTTTACTTACTTTGAGGCTTGGTCAATTGGTGTGAATTGTCGCGTGATATTTTATTATACCTACTAAAAGTCAATGAACTTCCACTGAACTAAAAAAAAATTACTTTGCACACCCGCGACCTTATGATATTTATGCAACAAATGTGTGTTCATGCAGTTCCTCCACCTCCACACTGTACGAACACACACAAATCACACAAAGCCAACTAAATATCACCACCACCAAACTACGCTGACGCGTTTCGTACTCAACCAGAGCTCATCCTCTACTGAACTTCCGCTGTTAGTGATAGGTTTGACATAAAATCTACTTTTAACATGCCATGAGCTGCTGTAACTGTATCTTTTACAGAAAAGTATGCCAGTAAAAAAGTAGCCTGCCTTTTTGAGGGCTCGGATTTATAGTCCACCTTTTGAAAACGAGCCCGCTTGCAGGATTTACTTGGATAACGTTTTAAATTCTATGTTGTGTGGGCGGAAATCAACTGTTTTCACAAAAAAAACTCACGACTCGCGCACCGAGAGTTCCGTACACATTTTTAGCTATGTCAAAATTATACGCCGTAAACAGCCGTAACTTATAATAATCCAGTGTTAGCAGAGCCCTGCTTCTAAGTAAAATGTACGCCGTGTAGGATATATTTTATGTTAGTTTTCGGGACCCCCCTTAATATTTAATTAAATTATATTTTTAATATTTGTTATTGTAGTGGTCGGCATAATTGGTAAATTTAACTACCTAGTTAATGTCATTATAAATAAATAAATAATAAATAAATATGTCGGCAAACCTTAAAATAAGTCGCTCAATTGACTATTCTGAGGCCAAGGTGCGCATCACGCCAGATGGCGCCCCAATCGCACCTAACGAAACATCGGAGCGGGGCGGCATGGTGGGGGCAGAAGGAAGCTCGCGGCGGCCGCTCCGGCACTCGGCATTCACTCGCGAACCTCCGACGGATCGTTGTGCCTCAGATTTTTGGTGTTACAGATAATAATTACCTATTGTGAAGTCTATATCATTATAATTTGATTTTAGTGTTAATCCTTGTTTCATTTTAAAATAACGGTCCCGTGTATTAATTGAGATGTCTAAGGAAAATGAGTGTCGCTCTGGCCTTCCGCCGACATCAGAAGTGCTCAACGAACCCACGACCGAAAAGGGTAGTCTCGGAGGCCAACAATCCGTCAACGCGAGCCATAGCGAAGCAGAGATTTTTGTACGATTGCTACGCGGTATGACCAATAATTTTTCGTCACAAACAACACCCGTGCCGGCGCCGGCACCAACGCCGACGCTCATCAAGTTTGACCCCGACGACGCCGAGGCTGACATCGAGGGCTGGTGCAGCGTAAACGAGGTTATAATCAAACACAAGAAGCTTGAAGGTACCGAATTATTATTAGCTTTATCACACGCTTTGCGTGGTCGTGCAGCATCAAGCCTGACTAAAATAAACACTAATTCTATTACCTGGGAAAATGTCAAAGAAATTTTGCTGTCCAAATTTTCAAAGCCTATGCTCATGCAGGATTATTTTGATCAAATTGTTAAATTTCAATTGAACAACAAAGAAACTGCTTCCGATGCTGCTATACGACTATGGCAAATGATTGAAAAAATTCCAAAAATTGATCTACCCGAAGATGTTATAACTGGTTTTACTATATCAGTGTTATCGAACTGCGATTTAAATATCAGACGCGAACTAAATAATCACATGATAACTTCTAAATCTCAACTCTGTCGAGTATTGCGAGGTGTATCGCTGTTGAAAAGAAGAGGTGACAATTTCGATAACTATTTTGAAAGTAAACGGCCACGGTACAATGACATGAAATCTTTTACTGGCACGTGCCATCGTTGTGGAGAAATAGGCCACAAAATAATGAATTGTCCGCTTAATCGAAGTGAAAGTTCACAGGTATCAAAACTACCCTCATCGCGTTTAGAAGAAAAACGACCAGTTATCTGCTACAATTGTGGCAAGCCCGGCCACGTGTCTTCTGCCTGCGCAGCACCCAAGGAAAAGCAAGAGCACGTACACAAAAAGGAAGTTAAGCTGTGTTGTAAGCGAGCGGTGACGGGTGAGCTCAATGTGTCAGGTAAAAGAAGTCATTTTATCTTCGATTCTGGTTCAGAGTGTTCTCTAATCACGCAAAGTTTCGCGCAACAAATACAGGGAAAACATTTTAAGAATACCGTAATATTAGTAGGAATTGGTAACTCGGAGGTAGTTTGTACCGATCAGTTGTTATGTGCTACTAATGTGCAAAATTTGACTTTGGAAATATTATTTCACGTAGTTAGCGACGAGTTCCTTGGGGAGCCTATTTTGCTTGGCCGCGATATTATTGAAAAAGGGGTACTTGTGCAAATTAACGAAGCAGGCGTTTTGCTTTTTCAATCGAAATTTTCACAAGTGTGCAATATATCTAGTACTGACATGTTTACACAAGGAATCGATACAGATTTAGACGGAGAAAATAAAATTGCGCTTTTAGACGTTATTTCAAAATTTGCAAATAGTTTCGTGGAGGGGGTACCTACAAATCGTGTAAATACTGGCGTTATGAAAATTGACTTGATTGATCCCAATAAGACAGTACAAAGACGTCCCTATAGGCTGTCAGCGTCTGAAAGACAGGTTGTAAAGGATAAAATTTCGGAACTGATGAAAGCAGGTATTATTCGCGAGAGCTGTTCACCTTTTGCTAGCCCGATACTATTAGTGAAGAAAAAGGACGGTAGTGACCGCATGGTAGTCGATTACAGGGAGTTAAATTCCAACACTAGATCTGATAACCACCCTCTTCCCAGAATTGCAGACCAAATCGATCGATTACATGGCGCTAAATATTTTACTTCATTAGATATGACTTCCGGTTTTCACTGCATTCCAATCGAACCTAACTCTATCGAACGAACTTCATTTGTAACGCCCGATGGGCAATTTGAGTATGTAGCGATGCCTTTTGGACTTAAAAATGCTCCTTCTGTTTTTCAAAGGTGCATTCAGAAAGCTTTGAAAAACTGTGATTTTGCACAAATTTACATTGATGACGTTTTAATTCCATCCACAACAATTGCTCAGGGTTTAGACCGTTTGAAACTAGTTCTTACAGCTCTTACTGAGGCTGGATTTTCACTAAACATGAAAAAATGTAGTTTTTTAAAGACTCAAGTCACTTACCTCGGTTACGTCATACAGTCGGGTGAAATACGACCGAATCCAATCAAAATTCAAGCGCTAAAAGATAGCCCTCCTCCCCGCACTGCTACTCAGGTGCGCCAATTTATAGGATTGGCCTCATATTTTAGACAATTCATTCCAAATTTTTCTATGCTTATGGCCCCTCTATATCCTCTTGTACAGCTTAAAGGAGAGATAAAATGGACAGAACAACATGATCAAGTTCATCAAAAAGTAATAAAAATTTTGACCTCGGAGCCTGTTCTGGCCATTTTTGATCCTGATAGAGATATAGAGCTCCATACGGACGCCAGTGCCCAGGGTTACGGTGCAATTTTAATCCAGCGACATAATAAAGCTCCCCATGTCGTAGCTTATTTCAGCCGTCGTACTAGTGAAGCTGAATCACGGTACCACTCCTACGAGCTTGAAACACTCGCTGTGGTTCGAGCCGTAGAGAGTTTTAGACACTATTTATATGGACGTCGATTCACAGTACGTACTGATTGTAATGCATTGAAGTCCTCCAGCACAAAAACTGACCTTACTCCGCGTGTTCATAGATGGTGGGCAATATTGCAGTGCTACGATTTTAATATCGAATATAGAGAAGGTCGACATATGTCTCATGCTGACTTCCTGTCTAGAAATCCCTTGCCCACTGTTGATTCAAACTCCCGATCAAAGTTAGTGCAAAGTGTTGAATTACAACATGGCTGGCTTACTGTAGAGCAACAACGTGATAGTGAAATCGTGGATATAGTAACAAAATGGGAAAACGGTGACCTTTCTCCAGATATAGCTCAGTCTTATGATGTTAGAAATGGCGTTTTGTACCGTAAAGTTCAACGAAACAAACGTAGTTCATGGCTACCCGTAGTTCCACGTTCGCTGGTTTGGTCACTTATAAGTCACGTGCACTCTCAAATAAAACACCTAGGGTATGACAGAACATTAGACAAACTTTATGAATGTTACTGGTTTCACGGTATGGCAAAGGCAGTCAAAAAATTTGTCGACTCTTGCTTAGTCTGTAAAACGTGTAAAGGAAGTTCTGGAGCACAACAAATCCAATTGCATCCGATTCCTAAAGTACCTGTTCCTTGGCACACGGTGCATATCGATATTAGTGGGAAACTTAGTGGCAAAAGCCAGCGAAAAGAGTACGTGTTCGTAGTAATTGACGCCTTTACCAAATTCGTGTTACTGCGACATACTCTCACCTTAACCTCTAATAGCGCCGTAGAAACCCTTAGATATTGCGTTCATCTGTTCGGAGCTCCAAAGCGCGTTATTACCGATCAAGGTCGTTGTTTTATAAGTAGCGATTTTAAAGCGTTCTGCAGTGACAACAACATAGACCTGCACATTAGCGCTACAGGAGCAAGTAGAGCTAATGGACAGGTCGAACGGGTTATGCAGACTCTTAAAAACCTATTGACAATAGTCGAGAACAGCAGCGACAGTATTTGGAGAGAGGAGCTCGGGGAAATTCAGTTAGTTTTAAATTCCACTAAATGTAGAGTCACGGGATTCTCACCATCCGAACTAATGTTTGGTATCAATAGTCAACCATTAGGCATAGCAACAATTTCCCATGATAGCACTAATACCGAAAATAGGGAAACCAGTTCCGTACAAGAAAATAGACAAATTGCCGCGAATAACATTACTTCGCTATCATATATCGAACAAGAACGTTTTAACAAAGGTAAAGCTCGAGTTAAACCTTTTTGCGTCGGTGATTTTGTTTTTCTAAAGTGTTGTGAAAGAAATCAAACCAAATTAGACAGAAAATATAGAGGACCCTTTAAAATAGTAAAGGTTTTAGATAATGATCGCTATGAACTAAGAAACATTGATGGCTCAAACAGAACTTACAAATACCCACATGAAAGCTTACGAGAGGTACCAAAAGGCCGGGCAGGATTAACTGAGGTAGTAGAAAGTATGTTTGACGAGATTTTTGGCGAGGATGAGACCGTGTCGGCAAGTAATACAGATCCTATTGAAATAAGCGTTGACGGTGAGGCTCGTAGTGTCAGTGAAGACAGTACGGATACCTCAGAGGCTGATAGCATTACGGTAGTCCCCGGGACTAGCCGGATGTGAAGTGGTTTTGTGTTGTGTGTACAGTAAGCTGCATCCTTGTTAACTGGCTGCAATCATCTGGCCTGCCACACGCTATATGGGTGTTGGTCCCCAGAATGAGGCGCAGAGCTGTAACGAGTGCAGTATGAGACGAGTTGTATTTATCAGAGGTCGCGTTGATTTTAAGTAAACTGCATCCTTGTTGGCTGGCTGCAATCGTCTGGCCTGCCACACCCTATACGGGTGCTGGTCCCCAGATTGAGGCGCAGAGCTGTGACGAGTGCAGTAGGAGACGGGTTGTATTCATCAGAAAGCCTATTGAAATGATGTGATGGTAAATAGTGAAAGCGAAGGTTGTTGTTGATTTTCGTGTATGAAATAGGATGTACAGTAATTACGATATTTGTTCACAGATTAGCGCCCGAGGTCGTGCGCTAGTCAGGAAGGCCGTGTCGGCAAACCTTAAAATAAGTCGCTCAATTGACTATTCTGAGGCCAAGGTGCGCATCACGCCAGATGGCGCCCCAATCGCACCTAACGAAACATCGGAGCGGGGCGGCATGGTGGGGGCAGAAGGAAGCTCGCGGCGGCCGCTCCGGCACTCGGCATTCACTCGCGAACCTCCGACGGATCGTTGTGCCTCAGATTTTTGGTGTTACAGATAATAATTACCTATTGTGAAGTCTATATCATTATAATTTGATTTTAGTGTTAATCCTTGTTTCATTTTAAAATAACGGTCCCGTGTATTAATTGAGATGTCTAAGGAAAATGAGTGTCGCTCTGGCCTTCCGCCGACAAATAAATAAATATTAGGGGACAATCTTACACAAATCGACCTAGTCCCAAACTAAGCAAAGCTTGTACTATGGGTACTAGACGACGATAAACATACTTATATAAATAAATAAATACTTAAATACATAGAAAACATCCATAACTCAGGAACAAATATTCGTGCTCATCACACAAATAAATGCCCTTACCGGGATTTGAACCCAGGACCTCTTGCTTCGTAGGCAGGGTCACTACCAACTAGGCTAAAGCGGTCGTTATAAAGATATAGTTAAAAGATCTTTTCGGATTGTTATAAAACAAACCTAACCTAACCTGCATTCTATAACATGGCATTTATCATAAAATCCTGAGAAAATAGTGTTTCAAAAATAAATCACTTTATGACTAACGTTGATTATGGAGAATGATCATGTATAAGTTATTAAATTACGGGATACCAAGGTGCACCCTTAGTGTCCCACTGGTGGGCAAAGGCCAGAAGAGGGGAGCCTCTTGCACTCCACAACTCCCGGTCTGGCGCAATGTCAGGCCAGTCCTTTGCGTACACGTCTAAATCATCCCGCCATCTCTTTCTTGGTCTGCCTCGTCGTCGCTGTCCATTTTCCGGCACCCACCAAGTAACACTGTGTAAATAAATATCACGGGACAATTCACACCTATTGATTTAGTTCCAAACTAAGCAAAGCTTGTACTATGGCTACTAGACAACGGATAAACATACTTATATAGATAGATACATACTTAAAAACATATTAAATAAACACCCAAGACTCGAGCACAAACATTCGTATTATTCACACAAATGTCTGCCCCGACCGGGAATCGAACCCGGGACCTCAAGCTGCGTAGTCAGGTTCTCTAACAACTAGGCTATCCGGTCGTCTAAAACTCTGTGTGAGCCCACCCTTTTGTGGGTGCATGCGACAGACGTATCCAGACAAGTCCCATTTTAGCTTAGCAGTCTTTTTCCCAACGTCGGCTATTAGAAATGGAATAATAAATGCAATTACCAGGGGCTGATTTACTTTCTCTATTAAATCTGCTTTGAACATTATAAAAGCAGTAACTGCATTGCTCCCTTGTGCAACACTATTTCTTAAACAGTGCAATTTTAGAACAAAAGGGGAGGCAGCATTTGTTGAGATAAAATACTGCACTTTTGGGAGCTTTTTATAAACTTGTTAGCGCAGATGATTCACTCTGCGCATTTTTATCTTTAACCCCCGACTCAAAAAGAGGGGTGTTAGAAGTTTGACCGCTATAATGTGTGTGTGTGTGTTTGTGATACCTATAGTTCTTAAACGAGTGAACCGATTTGGATGCGTTTTTTTTAATTAATAGCAGGATTTTTTTCGATGCCGCTGGTGAGGCAGCCATTTCTAAGTTATCAGCTCTTTTGTTACTGCTGCGGAAGGGGTCTTAGACGCATAATGGGCATTTAACTACTTTATTTTCAAACATATGTGTGACCAAGTTGCGTTGGGGGTTTTTAAAATTTTTAATTTTACTTTATTATCACTTGTAGGACTTGAAGTCCGTCAATAGAGTGTTATTGTTTAAACAATGACATAATAATAATTTTCCGGATAGGTTAATCCAGGTTAGAAACTGTCTGTGTGTCTAATTTCATCAGAATCCGTCAAACTGTTTTTGCGTGAAAGAGTCACAAACATTAGATCTATACTTCCATCTAATTTTCGGGTTTATATAAATTAAATGATTAAATGATGTTCCAACATCTAATCACCCAAACATCTTCACAAAATCCAAATTTTCAAATATTTGTCCGTCAATCACGCAATAACGGCTGAACGGATTTGGATAAAACTTGGCGTACAGTTAGACAAAAATCAGGATGGAGAAAATAGAATACCTAATTATTATCCCGGCAATGCGGTCCGCTGGGATAATATTTTATCGACACATTCAGTGCCAAGAATCCACCAAATGTGTTTTGCGTTCGTAAGTTTTGGCTATAAAGCGTAAAAACTCTGCTACTGGTTACGAGCGTAGCGCGTAGCAATGCGTAGCAGCGAATGGGTCAAAGATCAATAGAGCTAACTGTCCAAAAATAAATAAATAAATAAATCATGCGACAATTGATGCCAATTGACCTAGTCCCAAACTAAGCTTGTACTATGTCCTAGACAACAGATAAACTTACTTATGTAGATAAATACATACTTATATTATATATATATACTGAGCAACCAAACATTGAAGTAATCTCGGCTTTCAAGATCTCTCCGAATAACTCAAAGGTTCCCGGGTCCGAACCCACGACCCTCTGCTTGAAAGGCCATAGGTCAAACAAACCATTAGGCTACTACGATTTTTTACTATAGTATAAATCTTCCCAGGTGAATTTTTCGCTTCGAGCCATTACATTAAATTTGAACCTTAACACTGTGACGCTACCGTTTGTTTTCAAAGATAAGGGCTCGAAGCAAAAAATTCACCTGGGAAGATTAATACTATAATGTATCTGTCTTTTATCATTCTGTACCACGGCTGGTAACGACCCACGAAAATTAGCTTTGCGCTGATAAACCCTTTCTCCGCTCGTTACGGCCATTTTGGCGGAATATTTGGAAATCCTATTGTTCTAAATTTTTGCACCATTTGTGGCCTTGCACGTTGAGTTGTTTTCAATAATTGATTTATTTGACGACCTAATGGCCTAGTGGTTGGAGAACCTGACTACGAAGCTTGAGGTTCCGGGTTCGAATCCCGCGTCGGGGCAGATATTTGTATGAAAAATGCGAATGTTTGTGCTCGAATCTTGGATGTTTAATACGCGCCGCGCAGGCGCCGCGTGTGAGGCGGTCCTAACATCATCTGGAGATCATGGTTAGTGAGGATGGGCAGATTTATATGGATTCTGGCCAAGGGACTAATAACGGCAAGCCAACAATGGAAAGATTTTTTCATATTCTACAACTTTTTGCATAGCGAGAAATCTCGAATCGTTGTGAGCAAAAAGGTATTACAAGATAAAAAACACATTAAAACGCATAAAAAACAAAATTATGACACCAAATCATCGACAGCTACAAAACCTTCATATTCTGTAAAGCGATACAGAAACACAGTATCGAAAAAACCTACATAATAGTTTAAACTCTAACTACTTTTATGCAGCTATAACTTTTTTCACATAAAAGTTTTTAGTTTATTTATTTATTCAGTACATCTACATCATATATATTACAATCCGAGCCATAAAAACTAGTTACATGTATATTATTCTGATATATACGACAGTTACAGAGTACATCATAAAGCGAGACATCTGTTAAAATTACAAAAAACTTAAACTTAGAATTTAGAATAAGCTATCCAGTGACATATCGCTTGCTTTTATTGGTCATATAAGCCAATTTGGCCAACCCCCTTTCAGATGTAATTTCGCAAGTAAATTCCGAAGAACACAGAGGTGCGAGCCCGGACTAGAACCGACGACCTTCTCTCTGAGAGGCAATAGGTCAAACCACTAGGCTGATGTCCTCCATGTCGTGTCCGACAAAGGCGAACCTTTAAGCTCATTTGTTACTTGTGTGCCCGAATATGGCTGGCAAAGCCAAACTTTGTTTTGAAAGTTCTATTACAAAGTGCGCAATGTAGTTGACCACTATCATTGTATGAGTAAGTGTAGGTAGGTCTCGGACGGGTCTTTTTAATAAGGCGCTTGGCATCCAGGTGCTCTAAGCGATGCGTTTCAAAATCCATAATAGCCTTATTTACAGAGCTGCGCCACTCTGGTCTCTGTTTCGCAAGATCTTCCCAACTCTCACATGGGATATTACATGCGGTGAGGTGGCGCTTGAGGACGTCCTTGTAACGCAAGAACTGGCCTCCAGGAGTCCGCTTTCCCTCCTTTAATTGGGAGTAGAAAACGGCCTTAGGGAGTCTACTATCATCCATACGCACAATGTGTCCGCACCACCTAAGTTGTCCTTTAATTAATAATGACTCAATGCCATTGAGATTGGTTCGCCTGAGGATTTCTGTGTTTGGGACTCGGTCCTGCCACTTGATGCGAAGTATAGATCTCAGGCACTTCATGTGAAAGGAATCGAGGCGCTTTATGTCGCTTCTATAAAGGCACCAAGTTTCTGAGGCATATAGCAAGATCGGCAGAATTATTGCTTTATACACAGATATTTTTGTGTTTAAGCGTAGGTCATGCGAGTCCCAAACTCTCCTACGAAGCAATCCAAAAGACGCCGCCGCTCTCGCAATCCGTGAGGAAATTTCAGTTTCGAGGCGATTGTCGTCACGGACAAAGCTGCCAAGATACCGAAATGATGATACCTCCTCTAGCGGTTTCCCATCTAAAAATATAGAAGTCGGGTCTGGTGTGGTACCACGTGCGGCTTGTTTAAGCACTTGGGTCTTTGAGGTACTTATGGTTAGACCAAACCTTTGACACGACTCCCGGAGATGGTCTAAGAAAATTTGCAAGCGGGTGACATCATCGGCCATTAGACAGACGTCGTCAGCGTACAGCGCATCTACAATAGAGACCTCTTTTACCGATTTCCTTGCTCTGAAACGGCCTAAATCAAAAACGCTCTTATCTGTCCTGACACTTAAACAGATCTGTCCATCGGCGTCACAATATGAGTCCCTCAGCACAGCAGCGAAATAGATGGCAAAGAGAGTTGGAGCCATTACACAGCCCTGTTTGACGCCACTAGTTACCGGGAATTCGTCTGTAAAGTTGTTTTCGTGCTGCACTCTGGCCATCATGCCATCATGGAATTGGCGCACTAAATCGACAAACTTTGCAGGACAGCCAGCTTTCGCAAGTACTATCCAGAGAGCAGATCTTGGCACGCGATCGAAAGCTTTCTCCAAGTCAACGAAGCACATATTCAGGGGCCTGTGTTGTTCAAGGGACTTTTCCTGCAGCTGTTTGACAATGAAAATAGCATCAACTGTACCTCTACCCGGACGGAACCCATACTGGCTCTCCGGCAAAACACGCCGAGCGAGCTCACCAAGCCGGCGATTTATGATATGGGCAAATATCTTGCCAGCCGCACTCAGTAGAGCGATACCTCTATGTGATCCACAATCGGAGGCATCACCCTTTCCCTTGTAGAGTTTGCAAATAGTGGCATCTTTCCAGGCTTGGGGTATTTCGCCACTGTCCCAAGCACGCAAAACTAAATTATATAGCTCGTTACGAACTCTAACTCCTCCGTACTTGTAGAGCTCAGCGGGAATACCATCTGATCCCGTTGCTTTGCCATTTTTAAGGTGATTAACTGCCAAAGTAAACTCCTCAAAAGATGGGTGGTCGTCGAACTCCGGAGTTAAGGGATGGGAGGGAAGAGAACTGATGTACAAAAGATCAGCATCATGGCCCACTGGGTTAAGAACATCGTGGAAATGTTCGGCCCAGCGGTCAAGTACTTCATTGTGGTCAGTAAGTCTCTTAGATTTGTCACGGGTGAATATGGGAGAAGTTTTTTTGCGCCGCGGGCCAAAAATAGCTCTAAGAGACTGAAAGAAAAGTCCACTTTGCTTGATGTTAGCAAGGTGTTCCAACTCCAGTGCTTTCCCTGTCCACCAGCAATCCTTCAAGTTCCGTATCTTGGACTTGAGTAGTTTGGTAATGGTTTTACGACGAGCGTCGTTCGGTGAGTTCTTCAGGAGAGCCCTTGCCTCCTTGATGAGCGACATGATCTCACCATCAGAGTCATCAAACCAGTCCTGGTTCTTCTTATCCGGCTTACCAACCACACGCTGGGCTACTTTATGAATGGACTGCGCCATCGATTGCCAATGATCATCCACCGAGCCCGTTTCCCTCAAAACGGTTTCGCTGAACTCTGCATTAAAATCCTCTTGAAGTTCTACTGAGTTTACTAATCTTGCAAAGGCCAGTCGAGTTGGAATTTTATGTTTTGCTCGTCGAGGCGGCTTATAGCTGAGGCGGATCTTGGACCTCATTAACCGATGATCAGTCCAGCCCTCAGCACCCCGCATTGCTCTCGTAATGAGCACGTCTTTCAAGTCAGATCTCCGCACAATGACATAATCAATAAGATGCCAGTGCTTGGAGCGCGGGTGCATCCAGGATGTCTTGTACTTATCGGCCATACGGAAGAACGTGTTTGTAACAGACAGATTAAATTCTGCACACAGTGATAGTAGCAGTTCTCCATTTGAGTTACACTTCCCAACTCCGTGCCGACCAAGAACCCTCTTCCAGACGTGATGCTCTGAGCCAACACGAGCATTAAAATCACCTAAAAGGACAATTTTATCACTGGTAGGAATCCCTTTCAAGACAGCTCTCAAGTCATCATAGAACTTTAGCTTGTCTTCGTCACTGTAAGACATAGTAGGGGCGTAGCAACTTATCAAGTGGAGGAATTTGTTAGAACTAAGATGTAGCCGGAGAGTCATAAGCCTGTCATTAATTCCTCTAGGTGTTTCGACGAGTGTCTTTACTATTTCGTTCTTGATAGCAAAGCCAACACCACTGCCCGCCCTTTCATGTGACGGTTTGCCTATCCAGTAATAAGTGTACCCACCACGGTCTTCACATAGCTCACCACAATCAAATAGGTGGGTTTCACTTAAGGCAGCTATATCAATGTTGTATTTTTGCAGTTCCCTGGCAATAAGAGCAGTTTTTCGCTCAGGGCATAAATTAGTTGGATTGTCCAAAAGTGTTCGAACATTCCAGGTGGCAAAGTTGAATAATTTAGGTGTAGATTTAAATTCTTTATTTGTTTTTCGACCGCGAAAGGGTTGGTGCCCGATGACCGCGGCTTGCCATCCGGGTGAGAAGTGAAGCGGACTATTTTTAGGCCACCTTTTCTAGGCCCCTCCCCTATGCAGGGGTAAGCAGAGCGTTCCTAAATAGGGCTGCTTAGTCATCAGATGTGCTGCCGAACCCGTACTCCCGCCCCAATCGAGCCCAGGAGCGACCACTCTCATCTGACCGCCTATGTGCAGGGAAACAGCTAAGAACCGGAGTCACCACGATCCGAATTCCCACCACTATCGCCCCATCGCCACAGGACTTTTACTCTGAATCCATAACAACAAAAGCCAAGGTTCATCTGCGCGAGAATATTTTTAAAGTGAGGAAGCGGTTGCGCTGATGCAAACTCACTCTCTCGTCCCATACTACCGGGATCCGATGGGCCAGGGACCTGGTACAACCGGCGGTAGAAAGGATGCAGTGGATTGACCGTAAGCCAACAAGACGTTGATGGCAAAACGCCCTTTAAGGCGCATCACATCACCTTTTTGCATCGCCACAGATACCGGAAACCGTTGCCTACCAACAGCGCCCGCATTCTATTTTAATGCTGAGAATAAATATTCAGAGTTTCTCATCTCCTAGATAGGTTGCAGATCAGTGCTTATGAGGCCTATCCCCCCAGGTTTGATTTCGGAGTTTACCGTCTCCTAGATGGATTGCAGACCAATGCTAACGAGGCCCATCCCCCCGAACCACTAGGCTACCACGGCTTTAAGGGAACTATACTCCATTTAATTTAGAATTATAAACCACAACAACATTATATTGCGGCTCGTGAACTGTAATCTCTTTACAATTTGTACTAGAGTAACAATTGACGACACGCAAATAAAGTGCATTAAAACAATTTTATTTTGCGGCTCCCAGACTATTGTGCTGTACTATTTGCTAGGTAAGAAATAGTTGACGAGCCGCAATATAATGATGTTGTGGTTTTCAATTCTAAATTAAATGAAGTATACAAGAACAAGGAAATGGTATCGGACTAGCAAGGTAAAGAGGAAGTGCGTTAGCCATGGTTCTTCCACGATTTTAATCCTTTCGTTCCAGCAAAGTCGTACACAAAGTCTATAGTAAGCCAACACAAATAAATAATAAATGATGTTCGTTAACAAAAATGTATAAAAAAAATGAAGTTGAAAAAATAAATACAAAAAGATACTTCATAGCTAACTTGTTTAAAGTTGCACAGTAGCGCCATCTCTTGTCCAGGTGAGCGGTTAGTTCCGAAGGAGTGTTGAAATCTCTCGATAGAGGGTGTAACATAGATGTGCGCTTGTCACTGCATAAGGTGATGATTTAGCACACTGAAATGTATGATGTATAGGAAAGATTCGTGTCTAATCTCTAGACCAGTGGTGGTGTAGGGGTTTAGCACGCAGCACGGAATGCTGAGGACCTGGGTTCGATTCCCAGCATTGGTCTTTTTTCTGGGGTTTTTTCTGTGCATCTATATTTCAGTTTGTATTTAGTATGAAATATTATGATTTCACGGGATGACCGTAAAAGTAATAAAAAATGAAGTTGAAAAAAAAAATACAAAAAGATACTTCATAGCTAACTTGTTTAAAAATGATGTTCTTGCGTCCGAAAAATGACTCGGCCAGGTAAAACTATTTTTAGAGCTAGTAGACGAGATAACTCGTTATAGGGTAAAAATCTCGTGTTACGATCATTTTGGTCGTACTCCTCCAAAACGGCTCGACCGATTTTTATGATTTTTCTTAACAACATGACATACATATTTAGGTATGTACATTTAAATTACATTTTACTACAAGAGTACGGGGCGCAATGTGTCCGGCTGTGGAAGTGAGTGCCGACTGCCCTAATCCAGGATAAAGTGTCAAAAAAATTAAAACAAGTATATACTCGTCTACCGGATCTGAGAGCTCATCAGACAAAAGGAGTTATCTCGCTAGCAGGGTTAACGTTATCGCAAGTAGACTGTTTATTTACGTTCATCGACTAGTCCATAGACTAGTTGAATTCGTCGATCAGTCGACGTGATGTCTGCATTCTGTCTGTAGTCTTGTTCAAACTTAACAGTGCGCCGATATCTACTACTCACTAGTTGTGGTTGCAGTTGTCTACATTACAACTCTTATTAAAAAGTGAACTCTGTACTATATGGGACATGGCTCATATTTGGATTTGGATTGTATTAAGCGACTACGATTTTGTGTCGGCGTCGCGTTCTTAGCAAATATTATTATGAACAATTGTGAGCTCTTAGTTTAACCGTCTAAGAATTCGATTAGTCGACGCTCGGTCGGTGGACCGTCCGTTGATTCTACATAGACCGTTCAATCAATTGATCCGTTCATTCAACGCTCATGGTAAAGTTCATTGCCGAAATGAGAGTCTTTGTAATAGCTTTTTGGGGATTCAAATCGCTTGCGCCCGTGGGTTTACCCTCGAGACCCCACACGTGATCCCTGTGTGGTGCTAAATGAGCGATACAACTCCGGTGGTAAGCTTCGGCCGTGGCTGGTAGGTTGAGGCAGGCCGCCAAGCGACTCTCGTCGTGTTCCGGCCTGTTGCCTATTGAAGCCATTCTATAGGAAGGGTCTCAGCAATTGTGCAGCGCGCGCGTACCGGTTACAGTCCCCCGTTTTTAGTATTTTGTTGTACGATTTGCACTGCTTGGGGGCGCACGCAACATTACGCGCAATTGTGCCTTCTTTCTGCTTATTCCACTAATCTTAGTTATTTCTTGTCGATAATCAGATACTCAAAATCAGATACTCGATCCTTTGGCTTTGCGGAGGGATGTGGCGTCTCTCTGCATATTATACCGTATTTATCATGGGGAGTGTTCTGACGAACTGTTTGAATTGCTGCCTGCGGCTAAATTCCACTACCGCACTTCGAGGAACCGTCTGTCTTTCCATACTCACCTTCTTGATGATTGGCAGTCTAGTAACGGTACTGCGTTTGGCGTTTTGAGCGAAACTTCTTTCCTCGCACGACAAAGATCTGGATTCAGCTTACTCCGGCAACGTTCCCGGAGCGTTACAACTTAGGGATCTTTAAAAAACGTGCCTACCAATTCCTAAAAGAGTCAGCAACGCACCTGTGATTCCCCTCGTGTTGCGGGTGTCTATGAGCGACGGTGATCGCTCTCCATCAGGTGACCCGTCTGTTCGTTTTCCCCCTCTTATATAAAAAAATAATAATTCAAGTCTAGGGTGAATAAGCATTTACTAGGCAAGCGTGCTCCAACGTAGGCCTCATCTTCGCTTTCCATCAGGCGTGATTGTGCTCAAACGCAAGCCTATATTGTATAAAAAAAGCTCAAAACCGTCACGATAATTCCGATCTCCAGACATGACCAGAGCTCTCCCGAAAATTTTCCCAACACAAACTAATCTGTTTAAAAATCGCTCCACAAGCCGTCTCTTGATTAAAAGGCGCGGCCACGCAGCACCTCACAAATTCGAGTCATTTCCTCTTGGGCCCATGTGCCTCAATCCCCAACGAATTGCATTAGGGATTCAGCGTGAGTCGCTGCGTAACAGTTTATTTTCCACTCGGATGAAAGTGGGAGGCGCTGCGAGGAACTTGTCTTAATTTTGCAGATCTCCGTGTTTCTGTAGGTGTTAATGTTGGGTTTTATGTATGCATGGAAACCTTTTATTGTACAATAAAATACTATTGACGACCGTTGAGATATATGTACAAAGGCGTACTTATCTCTTTAACCTCGTAAGCCCCAACGTCCTATTTTTAACCCTCGACACAAAAAGGGGGGTCTTATAGGTTTGAGCGCTATGTGTGGGTGTGTCTCTGTCTATCTGTGGCAACATAACTCTTAAACGGGTGAACCTATTTGGATGCGGTTTTTTTTCTTTGAAATCAGGTTTCTTGGCAATGGTTCTCAGACATGATTCTTTAAAATTGGTGCAGTCGTTTCTAAGTTATCAGCTCTTTTTTATGCTTCGGAAGGGATATTAGACTTAATTGCGTTGGGGGTTTTTTAAATTTTTAATTTATAGTTATTAGGAGTGTAAAATATAATGCTTTCAGCCCATGTAAATATTTCAATTCATTTCAAAGTCCCAAACCTTTTTGCCCCAACGGCCATCAGTTCTACGAGTGATGTGCCCTGCCCACTGCCACTTGAGTCTGGCGATTCTTCGAGCTTTGTCGGAGACTTTAGTTTTTGGGAGCAGGCCGGTCAATGCCGTCGTACTCGTCGTGATGAGACGGATGTGAAAATGATGCAAAACTCCGGAAAAGTACTAATAATAAATAAATAAATAAATAATGGTTTAGTCTGATAATTTGAATTGTGTGTTAACGTTAACAACGATATATATTTCGTCACCGAAAGACAGTTGTTTAACAGTGTTGTCAGTTGAATGATATTTTTACCAGAGCGTTTGAGCTATTGTCTAAATTTTAGACTCTAAAACGCCACAAGTTATTGCGTAAACGACCCTGAACGAAACGATCCATTTTTTTGTTATGTATCTATCTATATAAGTATGTTTATCCGTTGCCTAGTACCCATAACACAAGCTTTGCTAAGCTTACTTTGGGACTAGGTCAATTGGTGTGAATTGTCCCCTGATATTTATTTATTTATTATTATTTATTAATGATATCATAGAAGGTGAGCTTAGTCAAAGGTATTTATAATCTTCCAGTGAACGTTATCCATATCATAATTCCAATACCACGAAGTTTTATTTCAATTAATTAAGCAAAGCAAAGCGCTTAAATAAAATATTTCAAAGAAACTTAGTTGCCATGAATCGCGCTTCCTCGGCGAATCCTTTGCCTTACCCAGTTTCTTTGAAAAGATATTGAAATTATATTTATTCCACGTCGACCGCTAGAAACTTCAAAGAGATGACTACAGTACGCCGGCTCTCAAACTTTCCTTCGAACAAATCAAGTAAGACTTTGCACTAGTTAGTTCTCAACTACGCTACAGAATATTGGACACACAGCTATTATACTTCTGATTTTAACCGCTCTAATAAAAAAACGTCGTTTATTTGCATGCCGCGTCTCCGCCCCGTCTCCGTGACTCCTCTGTCTATTTTGGATCGCGACGCTTCTATACTTACATTAAGTATGAAAACTGGTTCAAGGGGCGCCGCGACGGTGACGCGCCCCCGTCCCACGTCTCTTCTGTGTGGCGCTTTAGACAATACGGCTTTACGTCTCGCCGTCTCCGTCCCGGTCGGCCTTGCTGTCGGTGCTGCATAAGAGCAATAATTACAAGCTTTTACCACACGGCGGACACGACGCACAAAATACGCGTTCTTGAATCTACATAAGCACGACGACGTCTGTACACGCGTACGCCTACATACATCGCGCGCGCACCATTCTGGAGAACAGCGGCGACAAGCAATGGCGCCTTGGGGGGAGGGGTAACTCGAATCGGTGCGGGGCGGAGCGTGGCCATTCTGTACGTTAGTACTATTATTATTCTGTGCTTTTACTTAACTTGTCCTATTACATAGTTTGTGAGGGTCAAACTTTGAAAGCCAATTTTCCGATTTGTTAATGTTGATCTCATGATGGAGCTGGAAGGTGGAAATAGGAACTACGTAATAAGACAATATAACTCCATCGCAAACGCGGGCCCAGTGCGGATTGGGAACTTCACACACACCATTGAATTTTTTCGCAGGTGTATACAGGTTTCCTCACGATGTTTTCCTTCACCGTAAAGCTCATGGTAAATTTCATATGCAATGCAGTTCTGAGAGGAGGCCTGTGCTCTGCAGTGGGACGTATATAGGTTGGGATTTTTTTTTTTTTTTTTTTATGTTAGATAGGCCAGACAAACGAACTAGTGGGTCACCTGATGTTAAATGAACACCACTGTCCATAGACACCCGCAGCGCTTTACACGATGCCAGTGCGTTGTCGGCCCTAAAGGAGAGGGAATAGGGGAAGGGGGTGAGGGAGGGGGAGAGGGAAGGGGTGAGGTATTGGGCCCCCGGCACTCTCACTGACCGTACGAAACGCAAGCAGGATTACAGCTGCTTCACGTCGGTGTTCTGTGAGAGGGTGGTACTGCCCCGGATGAGCCGGCCCATTCGTGATGCAGCGGCTAGCTACAACATGGCTCTACCACTACAAAAATGATGGGATGATAATGATGTATACAAAAGAAATGTTATTTTTTTTTGGCGTTTTTATCTATAATCGCACTCTTTGCATGCCAAGAGTATTCTTTAATACACCACAGGCCAGTACTTCGATCAAGTAGCTGCATTGAATCCGGACTATATCACGACAACTCAACGTGACATTCAAATGGATTTATATCCACTTTCGAAATTTATACATTTTAAACCTAAAAATTACGGGCGTAAAGTTTAAAAATAAGCTGTTATAAAGAGCGAAATAGCTTTTTTAATTATTAGCATTTCTTTTGTTGAGTCTTTAGTTTCTTTGAGTGAAATGAAGTCAAGGAAATTATGCAAATTATAGTTAAAAGAGTCATTTTGAAAAAAAAATTTCAATATTCAAATAATTAATAAAAACAAACTGTAATAAGTTTGCGGGATCGTGGCGCGTAACAACAGCAAAATAAAGAAGTCAAATTGACGAACGTAAATTTATTGATTTCACAATTTATAAAATTAAATCAAAAAAAGGCAAACACTTATTTACGTACGAGCGCCGACCCGCGCGAGCAGGAGCGTGCACTCGAAGCGCAAATATTACCGCAGGCTAAATGACACGTCCCCGAACGTCCCACAAGTGGAAGCAGTCAGAGAGCATGTGTTATAGCCGTGTGCCTTGTCTTTATAATCTTGACGGTAGACAAACATTCGAGTCGTATATACTTTCTAAAGTAGGCAAACGCTTGCATGTTTATTTGGGGGTACAGCGCCATCTAGCGGGTAGTTGAGTAGTGCAAGTCCGCCTGTGATATGTTTTGGTGTTACAAAACTAAATACAAGATGTCAGCAAAAAGATACACATGCAAAATTGGTTAGTAACAAAAACAGAACACAAGCACAACGTCATCATTACCATCATCATCATCCCAGCCTATATACTTACATCCCACTGCAGGGCACAGGCCTCCTCTCAGAATGAGAGGGCTTGCGCCGTAGTTCGACACGCGGGCTCAGTGCAGATTGGGAACTTCACACACACCATTGAATTTCTTCGCAGGTGTACGATGTTTTCCTTCAAAGCTCAAAGTAAATTTTAAATGTAATTTCGCATATATAAACCCCGAAAACTCAGAGGTACGAGCCGGGATTTAAAATGATGATGATAGTTATTTATTGAATCAGGCGTTACTTTGCGGAGGTCCATATTAATGAACTGCTCAATTACTTTGCTCACCCGCGAACTTAAAAAGGGTTTAAGGGTTTTTTAAGCTAGCGGGTGAGCAAAGTTATTGTTTCAGTTCATTGATGATAATAATTATATAAAAAAGAGAAGATGGCCGACATTTTTTTTTATGTTAGAGAGGCCAGACAAACGAACTAGTGGGTCACCTGATGTTAAATGATCACCACTGTCCATAGACAACCGCAGCACTTTACGCGATGCCAGTGCGTTGTCAGCCCTAAAAGGGAGAGGAAAAAGGAAAGGGAATAGAGGAGGGGGAGATGTAATTGGGCCCCCGGCGCTCTCACTGACCGTACGAAACGCAGCAGGAGTACTGCTGCTTCACGCCGGTGTTCTGTGAGAGGGTCGTACTGCCCCGGACGAGCCGGCCCATTCGTGATGCAGCGGCTAGCTACAACATGGCTCTACCACTACCAAAACACAACTACATTGTTATGTAGTCAGCTTGCAAAATAAATGAAATGCAGTTGTAAAGGTGGACGGAACACTAAAGAGACCGCAGGGTTGTTTAGAGCCTCTTACAGACTTGCTGTGTATGCATTCACTGGTGGGTATTAGGTACACGAAATCGTAAAATATTTGTGATTTTTTAGTAACAGTTACTTTTAAAAAAATATGAGAATCTGATTTATTGAAATGTAATACGAAAAAATAATATCGCTTAGTATTTTTTTTTCTCAGCTGATTAGTTTCGAATATTCTATACATTGCGATAGTCAGGTCAAATAACACTCCAGCCAAGTAACATGGTTTTTTACATACCTAGTGTATTTAGGAAATTCGCTTAACTTCGCGTTAATTTTCTAGTAACCTTCCATTAAGCTGTACTTATTTTTGAATGTTTTAGTTAAGGTTTTTACAAATGGAAGTAATCACAGGGTTTTTAAGTGTAATACTTGCATTGAACAATGCCGCCGAGCAGGCAGTGCTTGGCTGCTGTGTTCCGGCGTAGAGAATGAGACAACCGCTAAAATTGCTGGTACATGAGGATGTTCTATCATAGCATGATGTTGCGAGCGTTTATGGGCAGTGATCCCCATTTACCACCCGGAGAGCAAATGTATGCGCTTGCCACCTTAAGTGATAAAAAAAATATTAATGAAAATTTGATCAATTTCAATTCTGAAACACATAATTTGGCGTGGGCCTTACGAATTTAAAAGAAATATTTTAGTAAAAAGGTTTTTCAAGATTGGTTTTTTGGAGTCTTTCTGTTTTCTTATTTTTCAACTCCAATTTTTTTACTTTTACAGTTATCCCGTGAAACCCATGTAACATAATATATCATACTAAATATAAACTGAAACATGGATGCATAGAAAAACCCGGAAAAAAGACCAGCTCTGGGAATCGAACCCAGGACCTCAGCATTCCGTGCTGCGTTTTTACCCCTACACCACAACTGGTCACCAGTTACCAATCCGTATCAAATTTCAACTCAAATTAATACTAGAAATAAATAAAATTTGACTTCAACGCAAAAAAATTATCAACTTGAATAAAAAATTGTAAAAATACGTCCAAATGCACAGAATACCCGCTTTCCTAGCCGGTGATTACAAATCAGATTTTCGAGCGCTTTACACGGTCTCGAATTCCGTACTCGTGTTTTAGTAAACTCAGAGCTTTGTCATCATCCGGTTGGAAATACGATCTGATTCGGGAGCTTCCGGTAAAAGTGCTTTAAAAGCTCTATGGTTTTAGTGTTATGAGGAAGAAGGTGCTTTGAGATCGAGTGTTAGCTTTGTCATATACCTAAACAAGTTTGGTATGAAGTATCTTTTTGTATTTTTATTTTTTAAACTCCATTTTTTTACTTTTACGGTCATCCCGTAAAATCCATATATTTCATACTAAATATAAACTGAAACATGGATGCACAGAAACAGATGAAGATTTTTGTTTTTTTTTTTGGGGTTTTTTCTGTGCATCCATGTTTCAGTTTGTATTTAGTATGAAACATATACTTAAACGAAAACGGAAGGGAAATGATTTGGAGTCGGCATTCATCCCACTAATATTATAAGTAAACGTGAATGTTTGTATGGATGTATGGATGGACGTGTGGATTTTTGTTACTCTTTCACGCTAAAACGGTTTGACGTATTCTGGTGAAAATCGGCGCACAGATAGTTCATAACATGGATTGACATATAAGACACTTTTTATTCTTCGCCGAATGGAGTCGCGGGCAACAGCTCCAGTCCCACTGCAGGGCACAAGCCTCCTCTCAGAATGTAGTAGCTCCCACGCGGGTCCATTTGGAACTTCATACACACACCATTGAATCTCTTCCTCACGATGTTTTCCTTTACCGCAAAGCTCATGGTAAATTTCAAATGTAATTTCGCACATAAATTCCGAAAAAATCACGAGTAAAAAAACCTACACGAGTAAAATTAAAGTAAAGTTGTACTACGATTTTATTTTAATTTATTTTACGCGTAGCACATACACTACACACTAACCAATTTAAACTGCAAAAAATGCACCATGGAAATATTGAAAAAAAAAGTTTTCCATTTAATAGTAATGAAATATTCATAAACAAAATTTTCATTACAATGGTAGAATGGAAATTGAGGAATTTAATTTTCATCGCGACGGGTCACAATGCGTATTGAAGGCTTTCGGGAATAAGTTGGGAGGAGCTTTTGTAAAAACTACGTTTGCTAATAATGCCTTGAATTGCTTTATGTTTAAGGAAGTTAACGATTGTTTGTGCGAGTGACATTCTATTAATGCAACAAAAATAAGATGTTCAAACTCGTAAGTAAGGTAAATACTCCAATGTTTGACACTTTAATTCTAAAAATCGATACCCTGCTTGTCGCCTTTATTGCTACGAATTGGGAATGTCAAAAAAAATTACCAGTGGTTTTTATATTTTTTTTGTATAGAGAAGTCAGTTATAAGAAACCAATTTCAATATTTTGTCATTTAGTTTTCTACTTTTTTCAAAATTAATTATTGAAACTATTTTAGTTGATGACGTCAGATTATAGTTGAGGGCTCCCACAATGCCAAATTTCTAAATCTATCTAAATGCTTACGATAAGGCAACCCCTTTAATTTTTTTTTGCGTAGTGGTACACTATACACTCACACTGTGTCACTTTACTGGCACTGACAAAGTGCTAGATGTCAGACAGCGGGTCCAAATCAAACTCCGTAGTATAATCCACGCGTAAATTGTGAAGAATTCTAACCACACAGAATAAAGTACGACTTGAACCGGTCACGCAATTTACACCAATGTCAAATGAAGTTCATTGCTTATTTGTTATATAATAAATTCATTACATAATATTAAAATTAAATAACTACGGAAAACGATTTAAAAAGCATTTATCTCGAAATGGTTTTCGATTTACTATACATTGCAAAAAAATAGACATCCCCAATTAAGATTGAAAGTGTCGGCTTTTGGGGCAGGTCGGGCACATACTATAATGGACACTCTCTATACATAATATGCATAAAAAATAGAAAAACCTTCATCAGTCATCATCATCATCATCATTTTAGCCGAAGGACGTCCACTGCTGAACATAGGCCTTCCGCAAGGCTCGCCAAACAGAACGGCCCTGCCTGCCTATCCGAGAAACTACTCTTTGATTTCAGCCAGTCGTTAAGATGGAACTTTAAGCTTCCCCGTGTTTCTGGTAGCCTTGGGCTTATCGACGTTAGTGGATAAATCTACATTAACTTGGAATAAGCTGAAATCCCACAGCTAATTAACTTTTATACACAAACAACAACGAATATTATAATTGTAATACTGCGCCCATTAGGTTTGGTCTATGACGGATTGTTCCCTAGCGTGCCAACCAATCTAACTAGGTACGGTCGACGTCAAACTTTATGTTTATATGTTTAGGGTACCGTTATTCAAAAGTGAAAACAGAACTATTACAGAATCACTTCTTTACCGCTTGTCGGTCCGTTCATGTTTTTACTTTTGAAAATAAATTAAAAAACGGACGGAATAAAATTTGATATCTTAAATTACATGTCAACCTGGTTTTTCTTTTTGTTCGATTAGGTTTGAATTAGGTTTTTTTTAATTATCCAATCATTGTATTTTATTATTTACATTAAAATTAAGTATGCTGTTCGTGCAATAAAATATAAGAAAGGGAAGGTTGCTATGATTGAACCGCTTAAATTTAAAGCCTTTAAATCTATTCTCAGGTTCTTTGGACACGTTAGCCGCAAAAATAACGCAATGGAACGATTGGTGGTTCAGGGTGGGGTTGAGGGTAAGAGACCACGTGGTCGATCACCAACCCGATGGACAGATGCCATTAAGTCCATAACCAAGATCCCTGTGGCGGAGTGCGCTCGCCAGGCAACCAATAGAGACCGGTGGAGAAGGATCGCGAAGGCAACGACCGCAGCGGAGAGCGACCCCTCATGACCACGACCACTCTGTCAAGAGTGAACGACTAAGAAGAAGAATCTCTTTAAGTTTCAGTAATACAATGTAACAAGTTTATTGTTTTTATTAACATTATTTTTCATAACTTAAACGCAAGTCAATTCAAGTAACAGTTTACGAAATAAAGGGTGAATAAGATTTCTTCAGCAGTTGTCATCTTTGGACTATTGTCGCCTCGAATGAACCACAGAGTTGCCTTAACTGGATTTTGAAAATTTATACTAGTGGTCCAATCAAGGTGACCAATCGCATTCAACATTAAAGGTTCGGCCATACCGCTGCTTAAAATATGGAGACATTACGGAAGCGCAGTGACGCATCGCATCCGTACCATTTTTATATCAAGCATTCCACACCGCTGCTCAAAATACGCTGACGGTGCGGAATCGCAGTCTTACTATGGAGAGCATGCGGTAAAGTCTGACGTTTAAGGCACGTCATTGCGATTCCGCACCGTCAACGTATTTTGAGCAGCGATTTTTTTTTTTTTTTTTTTTTTTTTTTATGTTAGAAAGGCCAGACAAACGAACTAGTGGGTCACCTGATGTTAAATGATCACCACTGTCCATAGACACCTGCAGCGCTTTACGCGATGCCAGTGCGTTGTCGGCCCTTAAGGAGAGGGAATAGGGGAAGGGGGAGAGGGAAGGGGTGAGGTATTGGGCCCCCGGCACTCTCACTGACCATACGAAACGCAAGCAGGATTACTGCTGCTTCACGCCGGATTTCTGTGAGAGGGTGGTACTGCCCCGGACGAGCCGGCCCATTCGTGATGCAGCGGCTACCTACAACATGGCTCTACCACTACAAAATTTTTGATTTGGCCGAACCTTAACTTTATTTATCAAAAAAAATACTTGAATCGGTTGAGAATGCGACCTTTAAAGGAGAACAGACAGCCGGATAGACATCATCATCATTTCGGCCGAAAGACATCCATTGCTGAACATAAGCCTACCCCAAGGCTCGCCCAACAAATTGGTCCTGCGCCATCGCCATCCAACGCGTTTCTGCAACCTTAACCAGGTTGTCACTCCATCTTGTTGGAGGCCTACCTTCACTGTGTCTTCGGTTACATGGACGCCACTCGAGAACCTTTTTGCCCCGCCCACTACCACTTAAATAAGTCTGGATAGACATACAAATCATATTTGCCTAAACTGCATCGGAGCCGCTCCATCAATAAAAATAACCTTCACTACTCTTTCTAACCCCTTTTAATGCAAATCGAAACTCTCCCCAAACTTAGCAAAAAGAAGACATTTTGTAAATTATTCTAAACTCTGGCGGCTTGAACATTCGCCAACAAGCTGGGAGATCAAATGCTTAACTTGTGCAACTTGTAAAAGTCTCGCATAAATAAATCATATTACCCGGCATAAATATATGAGAACCTTAGATAACTGCGTACTTACAGGGTAGGGCTACATTTGGTTGAAAAACATGGCTGCCACCATCATGACGCTTCTGTGAGATAATTCTTTAAAGCCATGTTTTGCAAAACCTCGGTTTGACAATTATTGTTATACTACATCAACGTTGAGACGAGGATGCCTGTGACACACACACACACACACACACAGTCACGGGCCTTCTCTCAGGCTTTGACTATGGTTCCAACGCGGACCCTTGAGGAAATTGTAATCTAATGTATGTATCTATATATCTACACCCATTATCCGTCCACAGCTGGACGTAGGCCTCCTTCATATTGTGCCAACACTCGCTATCCTGGGCTTCCCTTATACAGCCACTGCCAGCTGTCCTCCTAAGGTCATCAGGACAATGTGCCGCAGGGCGTCCTACACTACGCTTGGTGCTCTCTACTCTAGGACACGTATGCTCCAACGATAATCGGTTGTATGGCAAACGTGACCAGCCCATTGCCACTTCAGCGTGCTAATCCTTTAGGCTATGTCAACAACTTTAGTCTTTACATAATGTATGTATGTAAACCCTTTATTGTACTAAAACAATAAAAAGAAAACACTATTAACAACCGTTGAGATACATGCACAAAGGCGAACTTCGAAGGATCTCTACCAGCCAACTGTTGAGTGGACAAAAGGAGCATTTAGCAAGGGATCGACAATATGTAAGTTTAAAAGTCAGAAATAGTGAATAACTTTAGTTTGAAAAAAAACTTCTTGGCAATAATGGTTTTTCCGAAATCGCTGGCAGTATAAAAAATATAGACATGCCAAAGAGCCCTTGAATGAGATCCGCGAAAGAACTAAAGTCACGGACATAGCTCGAAGAATCGCTAGACTTAAGTGGCAGTGGGCAGGGCACATCGCTCGTAGAACTGACGGCCGATGGGGCCGAAAGGTTCTCGAGTGGCGTCCGCGGACCGGAAGACGCAGTGGAGGTAGGTCTCCAGCAAGATGGAGCGACGACCTGGTGAAGGTAGCGGGAATGCATTGGATGCGGATGGCGCAGGGCCGATCTGTTTGGCGAGCCTTGGGGGAGGCCTATGTTCAGCAGTGGAAGTCTTTCAGCTGAAATGATGGTGATGATGATGAAAGAGCCCTTTGCGGCCTTCTCACAAAATTGTTTTGATTTTGATGTTCAAATCAATCCCTATGTAATTGACTGTGAAAAGGTTCAGTTTCTTCGACTGTAACGTCGTCACGTTACAGTACAGTACAGTATTACGTCTAATACTTTAATATTTTCCAGCCGTCAATAAATCCGATCCAGTCATAAATTATGTGTCGTGCTACACGAGCTGTCGGTCCGTATGTCTCGTTTATAACAGCGTTTTGCCTTAAAAGCTCAACCATAAAGTCCCCCGTTACGCGAGGAGGTATTGAAACTTGGTCTAAGTTACGAAAAAACAGCTAAAATGTCGACACATTTACCGACCGTACAGCCTATAGCCAAACCGTTTAAACGAATTCTCGCCTACGCGTTACAGGGACTGAGGGGTATGACGACAAAGGGGGCCGGGAGAGGTGCGGGTGCAGGCACATGAGGCACGCTCGAAGCACGCACCTCTCTTGGCCCCTTTGTCGTCATACCCCCCAGCCCCTGTAGCGCGCGGGCGAGGAGTTGGTGACCATGAAGCTCTTGGATTCAAATTCCTATAGGGTAGATATTTGGGTGAGTAATAGAGGCCGGAATTCTCATGAGACTTTTGAGCTGTCATAGGTGTATCATAGGAATTTCTCATTAATTGACTTCTGACATGGATATTATATCGATAAATACAGAATAAAATATTTGAAGTATGACTAAGAGTATAAGTAATCAACAACAGGCATTCTTTTTGCACAGTGAACGGTTGCGGTACTCTGAGGATGAGTTCTTCGAAACGCGTCAGTGTAGTTTGATGGTGGTAATAGTTGGTCTTGTGTGATTTGTATGTGTTCGTACATTGTGGGTGTGAAGGAACTGTATGGCAGACATTTCTTGCATAAACGTAGCTATCATAAGGTCGCGGGTGAGCAAAAGTTGTTTCAGTTCATCGTATGAGCAACTCAAAAGACTGGCTCAAGGAAGAGAGGATTGATGATCCAATGACAAGAGCATAAGTTAAGTAAATGAGGACGATTATACCGTTTGATAGAAAGAAATAGTAAATGTGATAGCAAGTGTCTGTGCGTCAGACAATATGGCTCCTGGACCGCATTAATTCCAATTGTCAAAGTTATTAGTATTTGAGTATACTAAAGAAGGCCGTGATGTAAGGGGTTACCGGCCAAGTAGGTTTGATCGAGTGGTACACGAGGCCGACATGATATGAGGCCGGCAACCCCTGTTCTGGCCGAGGCTTGTATAATGCTTTTCGCAAACATGCAATGAAATAAATAAAAAAATTCAAGATTTCAAATTGCTGAAAGCAACTATTGCTTATATTTTTTTAGGGCTGAATGCCATGATGCCATAGACCTATAAACGTCATGATGCTGTGTCACATAAAACAATAGAAGATCGCTTTGCCGGCCTAGGCCTGCAATTCTGTATGAAAATCCATTACATAGCACTCGTCTAACCGCGTCCGCAACGTGATACGTTCCGGCCTATTATTTGGAACGTAAGTTTAACATTTCATTGCATCTTTGAGAAAAGATATTTATATGTCGGAGTATAGCCATAGACCATGGCGCTACTTAACGCAAGTAACACATGACAGCCACAAGTGTTGCTTCGGCAGAGTCTCGAGACAGGCAGTGAAGCATTGGAGCGAGCTTGAGACAGACACATACCACTACATACTGACAATATGAGTGATATTGTAACGTTGTGTTTTCTCCAATGACTCGAACTGACCAAGATCTGATTAATCTGGCAAGTATTTCGTTATTTTTTAAAGCTGGTAACTGGAAGGAGGATGTGGTCATCTCCGATTGGAGCGTTTTATAAACAAGATAGTAGAGATGTCACTTCAGGGATTTTGATCTAATTTCAGGGGAAATAGAAGTAATTTTGGACATGGTTGGATAACATTTATTAATATAAAGAGACATAACAAATTTGATACAGAATCGAAGGCTAATAACATCTAGTGATAAATTGGTGTAGTAAATGTTATTCACAAAATTGGTGGTATTTGGGGGGAAATTCTTAGGGGTTTTTTATAGTCCAAGTGTTGTGCACTCAAGCTTTGAGTAGGGCTGTACTGGAGCCTCCATCTCTCTTGACGTAGGCCTCCATCATGTGTGAGAGACAGATCATTTTGCATCCGAGAAGAGACGAAGGTGGCAGCCTCCATTCTGAGCTGTTATGGCTGATGTGGCTCAAAAGCAGCCCATTTGAATTTTATTTTGTTGCTGCAATACAATTGTAAGTAAATGTGGTTACTGAGATTTTGGATAGATTCTGTATAATCCACGAGGCATTATTTCTCATCCATGTGGTTAATTTCAGCATCAAATTCATTGCATGCGGCTGAGGGTGGGAAAGCCAGCGTCGAGTAAATCCTGAGCTTCAGTTGATCTACTCCGGTAAGAATCATCCACATCACTTAACCTCTCTGCCACATGCTTTTGCATTTTGCAAGTATCTAATCGAAGCAATTTCTTCTTCTTTCCAGCCGGTTAGGGTTTTTATTTTTTTTCTTCTTTTATTCTGTATACTTTTTAGTATTTTGATTAAAATGATGCTCATCATTTTCACATCGCCGCCCCCGCAGAATAAAGCCGCAAAGTGCTGTTACCTGCTTTTTATTGTTCATTCAGTTTTGACATCTACGCGTTAAAATACATCACCTCAATTTTTTCCGTATTTTTTTATTAAGTAGTTACGAAGATACAAAAAATAAAGACATTATTCTTTGTCACAGACAAAACTAGAAAAATCAGCAATATGTTATTGCGTACCAGAATTGAAACAATGTTTCGTGTAAAGTATCAAACTGTAGTTATAAGGTGCAACTGAAATAGAAAATTAATTGCAAACCCTTTTGCAGTTTTCTTCTGGTGCAGATTTTAATATTACAATTCCGTAACATCCCTTTGAAAAAAAAATCTAGATAGTTTAATACGATAACATCCTTTACTTTTCTGTTTTACCTAAATATTTAGTATAAAAGCCGTTGCCAAACCGAATAGGCCATTTTTTACGAAGCAAGTGATGTCGTTGTCTCTTCCTACCATAGAGCGAACCACGTCGCGGACGCAAGTGACCCTTCATTCCGCTTTCGGCGCTGCTAACTCAGTCTGTTTGTGTTACATTACAAATTCTTTACTTACTGCCCGTGATACACACAATGATTTTTATCACATTGCGAGGAAAAAAAATCCAAAATAAAATTATTCGGTCTCTAAACACTTAAATTTAATACAAAATGTAAATTTTTTCGAGTCATGTATCATAGATAAAATGCAAACTGTGTTCAGTTTCTGTCAACATTTAAAAAAATACTTACAAATAGAAACAAACAGATTACAGCCTCTACTATAAAGCTCATGGAAGATCGACGTAAGAATTATTCTACAGACATCTGGTGACGCTTGCCAATACCGGGTTAATAGACAGATCTCGGAGTCTCTGAGGCGCGATATACGCCAATTTAATACTAATAGTATTGAAGTGGCGACATAGCGCAACAGAGGCTCTAAAGTTTTTGCAAAGAATCTGTATATTGGGCAAAGCCAACTGGCAGAGTTAAAGACCGATGAAAGTAGGATCGTGAGCTCTAAACCGGAGCTATTGTTAGAAGTCGAAAAGTTCTATAGACAGCTATTTACATCAACGAGAAAACCCGACATGGATCTAGCTCTAGATCTGAGAGCTAGATTAACCCGACACTACCACCGAAAATATCCCGGACGTCAGCTTGTACGAGATTAGTGTGGCTATCAAGCAACTCAGGAATGGCAAAGCCCCTGGTGATGACGGAATAACGGCCGAACTTCTGAAGGCGAGAGGAAAACCAGTCCTCAAAGCCCTTCAGAAAGTATTCGATTCCACCATTCATGAATTGGTGATGCTCTTCAAAAAAGGCGATAATACCTTATTGAAGAATTATTATAGACCCATTTCACTTCTGAGCCATGTTTACAAGGTGTTTTCGAGATTCATCCATCACGAATTGTCTCGCGCGCAAGTTAGACGACTTCCAGCCTCCCGAACAAGCCGGATTTCGAAAGGGCTTTAGCACTGTAGACCACATACATGAGTAGCGGCAGGTTATACAGAAAACCGAAGAGTATAACCGCCCCCTTTGCCTGGCATTTGTAGACTACGAGAAAGCCTTCAATTCGATCCAGACTTGGGCTGTACTGCAGTCTCTCCAACGGTGCCAAGTAGACTCCACGATCTCCGTCTGACTTCAAGACCAGATGTCGAAGCCTATTCTATTGCAGCGGGGAGTCAGTCATGGAGATGTTATTTCTCCGAAACTGATCACCGCTGCACTAGAGGATGCGTTCAAGACTCTGGACTGGGAAGAGCGCGGCATCAATGTAAATGGCGAATATACATCACTCACTTTCGATTTGCCGACGACGTGGTGCTTATGGCTGAACCTTCATGGAGGACCTTAGTGCGATGCTCGCTGACCTCGGAAGAGTCTCCGAGATAGCTGGACTTAAACTGAACATGGACAAGACGAAGGTTATGTCGAACGCCCAAGTTGTACCAGCTCCCGTCGTAATAGGACACACTTTGCTCGAAGTTGTTGACGACTATATCTACCTGGGACATATAATCCTAACCTACCTAAGGTTCAACTTCGAGAAAGAGGTCTATCGACGAAATAGACTCGGCTAGGCAGCGTTCGGAAAGCTTTGCAATATCTTGTCATCCAATATACCGCAGTGTCTCAAGTCAAAAGTCTTTGGACTTGTGTGTGTTGCCAGTGATGACTCATGGCACTGAGACGTGGCCGCTAACAATGGGCCTCATAAGGTAGCTCAAAGTCACTCAGAGGGGGATGGAGAGGGCTATATTTGGAGTTTGTATGCGGGGTCGCATTAGAAATGATGAAATCCGCGCAAAAACTAAAGTCACCGACATAGCTCGAAGAATCGCCAGACTTAAGTGGCATTGGGCAGGGCACATCACTCGTAGAATAAAATTGATGACAGGTTTTTCACTAGATTTATCTGAATACCTGCTTAGTCCTGAAAGAGCGCACTGTCATTGTTGGGTGTACTAATTAATGTGAACATGTTTAACTCCTTCAGTTAGTTCAGATGTTTTTAATATTTTCGATAGAATGGATTCTCTTTTTGCATTACATGGGGTATGCAATGAATGGTACGCCAAACCAGATAAAAAATGTAAAGTGAGATTCAGGAAAAAAACCGCATCAAAATCCGTTGCTTAGATTTAAAGATCTAAAGCATACATAGGGACAAACAGACAGCGGGAAGCGACTTTGTTTTATACTATGTAGTGATTGACTATTTTTGTTATTTTTAAGTTCTTGATTACAAATAAATACACAAGACTAACTAAGTTTGGGGAGATTAAGGAACCAATCGCAAATACTTGTTTATGATAAAATTCTTGGGAGTATTTTTAAGTTTTATGATGTCTACTTATCCTAGTGGCTAGTTTTAATGAAATATTACGTTTTATTGCTTCTTAAAAACTATTAAAATTACGTTTTTCTTACTAAGAAAAATTTATTACTTTATCATTTTAACTCGTTCTCCTTCTGGTATTTTGTAAAATGATGTTACAAATATAAAAAAGATCCTGTAAAATACTGAAAAAAACATTAATCATCTGTTACTTGTTCAGTATTATTATAAATGGACCAGAATAAAACAGTAATAATGTGTTGCCATTACAACTGTATTGCAAAAAATACATAGAATATAAAAGTTACTGTTCATTACAAAACTAAAAAAAGGAAAAAAATACACGAACAAAACCGTAAAGTAATTTTACAAATAATAGAATACGCAAATAGTTTTGTAAATCGTTTTTTCATCAATAACTTTTAAATGATGAAAGCTTAATCCAAAACAGCTATTAAAATAAGTGGGGAAAAAAATTAGCTTTTGAATGCCACTAAAACTTAACTTCTACTGCTTATTATTAAAAAGTTGTGGATCAATTTCGGTTTTTATTTATTCCTGTAAAATTGACATTTTTCACTTGCGGCTTTATTCTGCGGGGGCGGCGACATAGATTTTTGTCCTTTTGCACCTCCATCTGGGAGCTTAAGCTTTAGTTAGATTTAGATTTCAGGGCTAGATATATCTCATTTTGTGTTCTGAGAACTAGCCTCTCTGTGGAGCATCATTGCCTTAGCTGTGCCATCTGCACCTAGCTTTTGCCACGTCGTTTCTTCCATTGCTGAGACCAGTAGACTTATCTCCATCCTGTGGGATCCGTGCGGGCCATCTTCGGTGTTGGCACATAGAGGCGACGCCCCAGCATCGCGCTCGTCTCACACTGTGCTCATCCTTCTGCTGCCGGACAGGTGTCACAGGAAGGTAGCCTCTGGCCAGGTCGGTGAAACCTTTAAGTACATATTATATTAGGGAATTATGATTTAAATTTTGTTAGTTGAGAATTGAAATTGATGGCAAGTTTTGATTTCCTTAGGGACTAACATCTTTAGGCTTAAATAAATTGTGAAACTAGCATCTAAGAACCGCCTTCTGCGTCACACCCGCTTGCGGCTGAGCTAAAACCAATTTTGTAAATTGTCTGGTATCAAAATACAAGTGGTTTCACATTTATATTAACTTTGCGCTGTATAGAGTCAAAACAGAAATAAAGATTGTGCTTAAATACTAACATTTTTCCTTCCAATCCTTCAGTTAGAGCCCTAATCACTCAGAGCACGCCTCCAGACAATATTCCGTTATTTTCAGTGTAGTGAAGGCTACTTTCAGCTTTTTTGTATCATTTTGTATTGCCACCGGCGTTCCCTCTTCCGGGCAGGGACAACCTGTGGTGCATCTACTGCAGGAGGTGACAATTGGCGCCCATTGGTTTAATTCTGAGTTATTTTGAGTGCTTTGAGTAATTTTGGCTAATATTTTGTGTAGGAATCAACTGCCATCAATTTTCAACAATTTAGATTTAGTTTGTCAGGTTGAAACAAAATATTACCTTTGAATGAAGTAATCTAGCAATTATATGCCTCATTTCATTGAAATTTCACTGTTTTAGTTATTATTTCCATGTTTTGCATCACAATGTGAGATAATTATAATTTTTATAAACATTTTTAAAGGTAAAAGTAACCTACAAGTTGTGAAAGCAAAGGAACTTTCTTTGACAGTTATAAAGTGTCACATCATCACCTTAGTATGAAACTTAGCTATACATACATCTAGATTTGCATTATCTTTGAAAGGAAACCTAGATTTCGTTTAACTTCATTTTTTTTAAATATTGAATAATATAATTTAAAAATCATATTAAAATCTTGCTTAAATTTAGATATTAATTTGTGATACTATTTATCCAACCTTTGATGACATAGTTGTGACCTAAGAATACTAATTTAGTAATTGCGTTGGGTGTACAAAGCCCTAAGTCAAAGATAGTTCAATGCAATATTTTTTTTTTTGAAAACTGAATTACTTACCTACTTACATACTTTTATTACACCATTACATTGTGTTTATTTCTACTTTGGTGTCTGAGAATTGGGTTGAACAATAAAAATTTAGGTAGTGAAACAACATTTATTTTGCAATAGTAATTTATTATAACTTAAGAATAACAAACATATAACAATTGTTGAAACAGAGTAACAACTAGTAATTCAATTTTGTAAGCCATTAATTTCAATTAATTTAGTACACAGTTCAGTAAATTATGGAACGGGTTATTCAATTTTACTCACTTTTGAAAGACGAGTTGATTTATGAAGTTAAAATTAGATCAGAAACGCCACAAAATACAGTTGACGGTTTGAGAAAACAGCTTAAGAAATTGATTGTTGAATGTCCTTCGGAGGCTATATTGGATACTGAATTTTCTGCTGATTATGAGCTAAAAACTATCTCAGATAAGTTAATTGAATTGAGGTCATGTGTTGACAGATATTCAACAACATATGATAAGTACTCATTGAACAGATCAAAGGCACTTGGGTACCATTTATATCATCGCTTGTTTAGAGTTAATATTGAACTTGATGTCGCTAAACTTCAATTTAAGTCAGAACTTTCATCGAACTTAGAGTCACTATTGGCTATTATCGAAGCTCCAATACCATCTTCAGGTCCAAATGACGACAACCAGATATTTACTGCACATTCACAGCAATCAGTTGAACAATTTCAACATGTTGAGTGTTCCGGCGATAAGAATGTTTCAAAATGGGGTGTTAAATTTAATGGCATCACGGATGTCAGGTCATTCTTAGAGCGTATAGATGAACTTCAGTTGGCTTATGGTGTTTCAGATTGTAAGTTATTCAACTCAGCGGCACAATTGTTTGTTGATAAGGCGTTGTTTTGGTACAGAGGTATTAAGAAGGAAGTTTCAACCTGGAACGAATTAAAAGCATTATTATTAAAGGAATTTGATCCTATTGATTATGATTACAGGTTATTAAGTGAAATTCAGTCTCGAACACAGGGAGTGGATGAACCTATTCACCTTTATTTTGCGGTTATGTCTTGTTTATTTTCACGGCGTAAGGCACCGCTGTCTGAGGAAGCGAAGTTGGAAATCTTATTGCATAACATTAGGCCCAACTTATCACAGCAGCTAGCTTTAGTTAACATCACCTCGGTAACGGAACTGAAAGAAAATTGTCGTAAAGTAGAAGCCGCGAGACAGCGAGCCGAGATGTTTTCGGAACCTTCTGCGAGGTCCTCCTCGAACGTACTTGGTAGTGAGTTTTTGTACAAAGGCAAAGCTAAGCCTGTAAATTCAGTTTCTGTCTCTACTGCCAAGAGTTCCGAAAACAAATCGCAGTCATGTTATGCCTGTGCGCAGCGCACGAATACTTCGGCCAATGTCCATAAACAACCGAATGTTCAATCCACACAGGTACGGGAACCCGTTTGTTATAAATGTGGCAAAACTCGTCATAATTTTAAGTATTGCAAGGCAAAACCGAATACGAATATACAACTAAGATGTTTTGGTTGCGGTATGACAGATGTCAAAATAGCTACGTGCCCGAATTGTAGTAGCAATAATAAAGCTAAAAAGTCTGGTTCACACTTTCAGGCAAAAAACTGATAGACCAGAATCGTAGTAAAATAAATATTAATAGTAAATCTATAACGAAATTTTGTAATTATAATTCGATCGCTACGATTCTGTTTGCACCAAATAAAGATGATGTTCGGCCATATTTGAAATTTAGAGTAAATAGTTTTGAAATATTTGGATTGTTGGATTCAGGAGCGTCAATCTCAATTTTAGGCAACAACAGTCATCTAGATTTTGTGAAATTCGGTTTTAGTATACAAAATACACAACCAACATCGTGTCATGTTGCAACTGGCGTTCAAGTCGAAACAATTGGGTACATTTTTGTTCCGGTAACATTTAATAGTGTAACTCACATTATTAAATTTTTTGTCATACCCAGCATTGTTTCAGACGTCATTTTAGGAGTAGATTTTTGGAAATGTTTTAAATTAGCGCCAGAAATTTTTGACAACATTGACTATATTGCGACACCAGACAATTATTTTAGGAACTGCGGAATCAATTCAGAACCAGTTCATACGATTCAGTCATACGATCATTTAACTACGGCACAACGAGAGCTTGCAGACGCAGTGGTGAGCAAATTTAAGGACATTTCTTTTGAGGAAAAAGGGTTAGGTAGAACTAGTTTGGCTGAGCATGTTATCGACACTAGTGATGCGCCACCGGTTAAAGTAAAACAGTACCCACTTTCACCGGAGAAACGAGCAATTTTAAGTACCGAGCTCGATAGGATGCTTCAGTTGGACGTAGTTACCCCTTGCGAAAGTCCTTGGAATAACCCTGCGTTATTAGTGCGTAAGTCAAACGGAGACTGGCGTTTTTGTTTAGATTGTAGGAGGTTAAATGCGGTCACGAAGGGGGACTCGTATTCTATTCCGTATATTCCACAAATTTTGGACAGTTTAAAAGAAGCGAGGTACCTGACGTCGATCGATTTGAGTTCCTCATTCTGGCAAATACCGTTGGCAGAAAGTTCTCAGGAAAAGACTAGTTTTTCCGTACCGGGCCGCGGACTTTTTAAATTTAAGGTCATGCCATTTGGGTTATGCGGTGCGCCCGCAAGACAACAGCGCTTAATGGATAGTTTGATAGATCACAACATCACGAGTGACATCGAAACCGGTTTAGCCTTTTGTTATATCGATGACATTGTGATCTGTTCATCAGATTTTCAGACCCATTTAGTGCTTTTAAATAGAGTTTTGGAAAAATTGAAAATTGCTAATTTGACAATTAATTTCGCGAAGTCCAGGTTCTTCAGAAACTCGCTTAAGTACCTTGGCTACGTTGTAGATGAGTTCGGGTTGCGGACTGATCCCGAAAAGGTCGCAGCAATTTTGAATTTTCCAATTCCGACCACTTCTCGGGAAGTTAAAGTATTTTTAGGAACGTGCTCATGGTACCGTCGATTTATTCGAAACTTTTCAACTATAGCCGCTCCTTTAAATAAACTTACGGCAAAGGGAAAGAATGTTCCTGCCTTTCGGTGGTCTGAGGAGGCAGAACTAGCATTCAACACATTGAAGAACGCGTTGGTGTCGGCACCTATTTTGGCAGTGCCAGATTTTAATAAGCCTTTTGTTGTGCACTGCGACGCTTCTTCATATGGATTGGGTGGAATGCTTAGTCAGACTATCGATGGACATGAGCATCCTATCGCGTACGTCAGCCGTTCTTTAAATAAGAACGAACAAAATTACAGCGCGACCGAGAGGGAAGCCTTAGCCGTTTTGTTTTCCGTAGAGAAATTTCAAGCTTATTTAGGCTCGCGTCATTTTAAGGTCATAACAGACCACGCGTCACTTAAGTGGTTCATGAACCTGGAGAACCCGTCAGGTCGTTTAGCGCGTTGGGGGTGCAGACTGTCTCAATATGATTTTGAGATTGAGCACAGGAAAGGCACCGACAACGTAGTATCTGACGCATTGTCTAGGCTCATGAAGGTTGACGCCGTGAACGTGACGAGCACTGATAACCTTGTGAACGACCCGTGGTACGAGAACATTGTGAACGGTTGTAAGTCATATCCTGCGAATTTTCCGAACTTTTGCGTTAAAGACGGGTTATTACATAGATTGTGTAAGAGTAAATATAATTTACTCAGTGAATTCGACTGGAAGGTGGTAGTGCCAAAGTGTGACCGGTTGAAAATTTTAAAAGAAAACCATGACGAACCTACAGCCGCGCATTTGGGAGTTTTCAAAACTCATCGGAGGTTGTCTTTGACATATTTTTGGCCTGGCATGCATAAGGATGTCGTTGAATTTGTAAAGGCGTGTGATGTCTGTTCCGCCTACAAGCATTCACAGAAACGGATTCCAGGGTTGATGGGCCAGTCGAAGATATGTCATAGACCATTCCAGGTAGTTTCAATAGACTTAGTAGGTCCACTACCGCGCTCTCGGTCGGGTTACACTTTTTTGTTTGTGGTGACATGCTGCTTTTCGAAGTATACCTTAATGTTTCCGTTGCGCCGTGCAACTAGTGCTTTAGTTGCCAAACATTTCGAGAACCATGTCATTTTAGCACATGGTGTTCCTGAAACCGTGATAACCGACAATGGGGTTCAGTTCACGGGATCAGAATTTAAGCAACTCTTGAAACGGTACAGTGTTCCAAAGGTGCATTACGGCCCACGCTTCACGGCTCAAGTTAATTTGGTCGAGCGCTATAATAAGGTAATTATGACAGCAGTGGCTTCTTACGTAGAAGAAAACCACCGATCCTGGGACGAGCAGCTGCACCGTATTCAGTTTGCCATAAACAGTGCAATAAACGAGTCCACGGGGTTTTCTCCATTTTTCTTAGTACACGCTAGAGAACCAGTCATAAATGGGTCTTTTTACCGAGATACCGATCAGGATTATAGCGTTGCCGTTCCACGGGAGGAATATGCCGGTGAATTTGGCTGCTTAAAGTCAATTTTTGAGCAGGTTAGGTCTCATCTTTTGAAAGCGCATGGCACCAACTCAAAGTATTATAATTTAAGACGACGTTCGGCTAAATTTTCAGAAGGAGACGTAGTTTGGAAACGTAATTATGTACAGAGCGACGCATCAAAATTTCATATGGCAAAGCTCGCACCAAAGTACGTAAAATGTAAAGTTAAGAAAGTTTTGTCTCCTTTAGTTTACGAGTTAGAAAGGATGGATGGTCATCCTATTGGTTCTTGGCATATTAAAGACCTGAAAGCGTAAAAACGTTTCCATTCAGCTAGTGATCAGTGGACGCGCGGCCCGCATTACGTTCTTCTGATCGCCGCGCCGCCACTGTTGACTAAGCGTGAGAAGACGTACAGTAGTTGAAGTGGTTCGAGCGGTGGACGCACGGCCGCTTGCTTCAGCTCGCTGTTGTGCTGCCATGGTTCGGAACACTGATATTACTTGAGACACTTCTTAAGATAAGAGTTAGCATTTGAGTGTTAAATATTAAAATATATTTAATCACAAACTGTAAGGCGTGGTGCACAGTAATACCTGTCGCACTACTATTGTAAGCGTGATGTATGATAGTGTTTCGGTAGAATGTTGATGGATGCTTAGGGCGGCTCTATCTTAACACAATAACATCAGGTGTAGTCTTTAATATATGCACAAGCAAAGTTGAATACCTTTTGGTACCTAGGTACCACACCAAGTTAATTAAGTTTATGTCAATCTGTGTTTCGCATTCAACTTATCGGGTTTCGGTACATGTGTGGATGCGATGTTTTGTTGCACAGTGACTATATTGTTTTGTTTTACTATCTCGGCCCGGGCGAGATAAATTTCGTTTCCTCAGACAGCGGTTTGCGGATGTTTTGATTTCGTGAATCCTCGGAGACAATTAATTTGTATCCGAGATGCTTAGGTATTATCTTGGTGAAGGGTTTTGGTTATATTTTGATGGATTTTCTTTTCCGACATGTTTAGGTATATTTTGGTAAAGGATTGTTAGGTTTTGATTTTGGATATTGTGTTAGGTTTCGCCCGGACAAGAAGGGAATATATTGAGGAATGCTGAACATCGGTCCTGGCTGTTGGCGATTAGTCTCTTCAGCACAACATTGCCATTGTGCTAGAGAAACTAATGGTTTGGTTTACAAAGATGGTTGTTTATGTTTTGGGAAAATTTCGATAGTTTAGACACAAAGGTTTTTGGTATATAACTTTAGTAATCCGTGGTTTTGGATGTTATATACATTTTTGTCCTTTAATTAAGTTCATTAAGCGCAATCATAGTGTTTCTTTTGGATAAGTATTCTTCTAATCACTTGGTATTTGTTCTGTAACTGCGTGGGTTAGTCAGACCTTGGGATGGTTGGGACTCTTAGGTTGTAGAGCAGAACGCTGAGGACAGCGTACGGTTCACCTACGTTGAACCTTAAGTGGGGAAGGGGGGTATTGTAACGTTGTGTTTTCTCCAATGACTCGAACTGACCAAGATCTGATTAATCTGGCAAGTATTTCGTTATTTTTTAAAGCTGGTAACTGGAAGGAGGATGTGGTCATCTCCGATTGGAGCGTTTTATAAACAAGATAGTAGAGATGTCACTTCAGGGATTTTGATCTAATTTCAGGGGAAATAGAAGTAATTTTGGACATGGTTGGATAACATTTATTAATATAAAGAGACATAACAAATTTGATACAGAATCGAAGGCTAATAACATCTAGTGATAAATTGGTGTAGTAAATGTTATTCACAAAATTGGTGGTATTTGGGGGGAAATTCTTAGGGGTTTTTTATAGTCCAAGTGTTGTGCACTCAAGCTTTGAGTAGGGCTGTACTGGAGCCTCCATCTCTCTTGACGTAGGCCTCCATCATGTGTGAGAGACAGATCATTTTGCATCCGAGAAGAGAAGAAGGTGGCAGCCTCCATTCTGAGCTGTTATGGCTGATGTGGCTCAAAAGCAGCCCATTTGAATTTTATTTTGTTGCTGCAATACAATTGTAAGTAAATGTGGTTACTGAGATTTTGGATAGATTCTGTATAATCCACGAGGCATTATTTCTCATCCATGTGGTTAATTTCAGCATCAAATTCATTGCATGCGGCTGAGGGTGGGAAAGCCAGCGTCGAGTAAATCCTGAGCTTCAGTTGATCTACTCCGGTAAGAATCATCCACATCACTTAACCTCTCTGCCACATGCTTTTGCATTTTGCAAGTATCTAATCGAAGCAATTTCTTCTTCTTTCCAGCCGGTTAGGGTTTTTATTTTTTTTCTTCTTTTATTCTGTATACTTTTTAGTATTTTGATTAAAATGATGCTCATCATTTTCACATAGATTTTTGTCCTTTTGCACCTCCATCTGGGAGCTTAAGCTTTAGTTAGATTTAGATTTCAGGGCTAGATATATCTCATTTTGTGTTCTGAGAACTAGCCTCTCTGTGGAGCATCATTGCCTTAGCTGTGCCATCTGCACCTAGCTTTTGCCACGTCGTTTCTTCCATTGCTGAGACCAGTAGACTTATCTCCATCCTGTGGGATCCGTGCGGGCCATCTTCGGTGTTGGCACATAGAGGCGACGCCCCAGCATCGCGCTCGTCTCACACTGTGCTCATCCTTCTGCTGCCGGACAGGTGTCACAGGAAGGTAGCCTCTGGCCAGGTCGGTGAAACCTTTAAGTACATATTATATTAGGGAATTATGATTTAAATTTTGTTAGTTGAGAATTGAAATTGATGGCAAGTTTTGATTTCCTTAGGGACTAACATCTTTAGGCTTAAATAAATTGTGAAACTAGCATCTAAGAACCGCCTTCTGCGTCACACCCGCTTGCGGCTGAGCTAAAACCAATTTTGTAAATTGTCTGGTATCAAAATACAAGTGGTTTCACATTTATATTAACTTTGCGCTGTATAGAGTCAAAACAGAAATAAAGATTGTGCTTAAATACTAACATTTTTCCTTCCAATCCTTCAGTTAGAGCCCTAATCACTCAGAGCACGCCTCCAGACAATATTCCGTTATTTTCAGTGTAGTGAAGGCTACTTTCAGCTTTTTTGTATCATTTTGTATTGCCACCGGCGTTCCCTCTTCCGGGCAGGGACAACCTGTGGTGCATCTACTGCAGGAGGTGACAATATCCAGAGAGAGACCTCATTCTCAGTCATATAAAATATGTTTTTCCATTAAATTATTTTTTTAAATATTAGTAGGTATTTCTTTGCACCACACACAAAACGTTTTACAACGTGGAGCCGTTCAAATACTGAATGTATGTATGTGTAAATATCTGTACATAATTATGTTTTGTCATATTATAACTTTACAAGTTTTTAATTTAATTTAAAACTAAAGTTTATTTATCCAAAGCCAGAGTAAGGAGCAGCTCGTTTCACTATAACACGGGTTTAGCAAAAGGAAAAAGCGTACAACTTTGCTTAGTATTTTTAGGGTTTCATGCTTTAAAAGGAAAAATAACCCTATAACCCCCGCACCCATCTTTCCCGACCCCCTTGGTCGTCATACCCCAGCCCCTGTTCCGTACGGGCGAGGACTCATATAAACGGTTTAGTTATAATAGGTACACTTCTTTGTACGTAAAGACTTTTTCTCAGGAGGAATGGAGGTATCAAGTTTTTTTTTAACTTCTTAACGCCACACCTCGTTTTTGTTACGAAGAAAATTGATTCTTATGAAAGAAAAAAGAAAGAAAAAACATTTTATGCGGATGCGGGTGGGTTAATTTTTGTACTACCGTATTGTCGTTTATAGACGACGCTGACGTTCAAAAGGTTGTAATGCTTAAAATTGGGTGTGTATTACAATACCGAAGTACGAAAGACCGAATGTATTAAAACATCGAATGGGTCAAAAGACCGACACGATTTTTTTGTGAAACCGTTAACTTTTTAAGATTGTTATAAAACAAACCTAACCTAACCTAATTGGTTCTGTATGATGCCGTTTTAATTAATTCTGAGTAGTTTACGGTTTCAGAAAAAAATCTTGTCGGTCTTTTGACCCATTCGATGTTTTAATACATTCGGTCTTTCGTTCTTCGGTATTGTAATACATACCCTTAAAATTTAGTCTAGTTAATTTGCAAGTGAAAAAACCGCACACTGGGTGTTCTGGATATAGGCCTCCCTTCCTCATTGACCCTGCGGCCTTCACCAAATCGTCCGTCCATCTCGTTCGTGGCGTGGACGACCCACACCGCGCATGCCAGTCCGTAGTCTCCATTCGAGAACCTTTGGGCCCCAACGGCCATCTGTTCTGCGTGCTATATGGCCTTGCCCATTGCAATTTCAACGAGCTAATCCGTTTGCTATGTCGGTGACCCCGGTTCTTCTACCGATCTCCTCGTTCCTGGTTCGATCCCGTAGAAAAAATCCGAGCATAGCCCTCTACATAGTTCGTTGAGTGGCTCTGAGTGATTCATCAGGCTCATAGCGAAGCACCACGTCTCGGATCCATAATGTCATCACCACGGTCCGAAAAAATTAAGACCATAGATAAGATAAAGACGAATCACAATAAATGCTTCGTGTAGCCAATAAATAACATTTTATTCACAGTTTTTTTTTAAAGCGGCTTTTGAGCGAGAAAAGACAAATTGCCCGAACGGAACATTGTTTTGACAGCCTCATTAGCGGCGCGTGCGACTGACAGATTGCTGACATTATAATGAAATTATTTAGTTTCGCTTTCATGATGGCAGTGAATGGTATGACAAATTTATATAATACTAGCTGTTGCCCGTGACTCCGTCTGCAAAGAAAATTTGTCTACCACCTATTCTCAGACCTACCGAATATGGAGAAAGATTTTCATAAAAATCGGTCAAGCCGTTTCGGAGGAGTTCGATAACAAACACCGTGGCACAAGATTTTTATATATTAGACTAACTGTTGCCCGCGACTCCGTCCACGAAGAATAGGGTTAGGTATAAAAAATAGCCTGCGACCTATTCTCAGACCTACCGAGTATAGAGAAAAAAGTTTCATGACAATCGGTCAAGCCGTTTCGGAAATTTTATTTTTCATCATCCAACCATCTCTTTGTTTAAGTTCCCGTTTTAACAGAAATACTTGCTAAAATTTTACGTTAATTTGCTACTAATACTTCGATAGTTGAACGAATACATGTAAATTAAATATAACAGTTAGTACATCTACACAAGGAACAAATTATCTTCTAATCGTTTAGTCAAATACTGTTAATATGCGTTTACTTTAGCCGTATTAGTTAATTTACAAAAAAAAACAAAAATTAACGTCTGCTTTAGCCTAGTTGGTAGTGACCCTGCCTACGAAGCAAGAGGTCCTGGGTTCAAATCCCGGTAAGGGCATTTATTTGTGTGATGAGCACGAATATTTGTTCCTGAGTTATGGATGTTTTCTATGTATTTAAGTATTTATTTATCTATATAAGTATGTCTATCGTCGTTTAGTACCCATAGTACAAGCTTTGCTTAGTTTGGGACTAGGTCGATTTGTGTGAGATTGTCCCCTAATATTATTTATTTTTATTTCATTGAATCCGTTTCCATACCGCTCAACATCACCTCCGACGCTGAAGTTTAGGTAAATTTCCGATCCGTCAAATGACCTATGTAGGCTGGATGATCATGATGATGATGATACCTACTCGACCCAACCCTCACTCTTAATTTAATTAAGTATCGTACCGTCACCAACTTAACCGTTAAAGTCAATACCGCCACCGCACTCGCTGCTTGCTCTGCGTAAGCGCGAACTCGACAGATGGTGCCAAAAACGGTAATGTGCAAAATAAACGCGCTCGCGACACATCTGCCCGTGTTAGTGTTTCAGCTCAGAATGTGTGGGTTACTATTGGTTTGGGTCGGGAGGATGAGAAGTGGGTGAGGATTGCGTGAGTTACGGTGAGTTCAAAAAGTTGACATCGTATAGAAGTTTTCCATTGTGTGTTGGTATTTTTTCTAGACAGTCACTTTTTATGTTTACTTAATTGTTATTTCGTCTCTATTTCCAGATAGGTACTAACTCTTTAAGGCTAGAGTCCTCATGTGCACTTTCCATAGGGGTCACTTTTATAAAAAAAATACCAAGTTTCTTGCGACGCATTCTTTTCGGCAATAATTAATACACTAAAAAATTAAAAGGTTTTTATAAAAAATAGTTTTTAATACAATTTTTTTTTGGTGACTGTAAATTTTATTGACTGTACTTTTAATGTCAGTACTAACTTTCAAGTCAACAACATAAACTGTTGAAGAGTTTCTTCCTGAAGAGACGATCCTGGGCGGACCACCAGAAATCCACTATCAGATTATTGCATTATCATCAGACGTTAATAACTTAATATTGTGCCAAATTTCAGCTCGATCAGATACGAGCAAGTTAAACTACAATTTGCATACATCAATCTTATATCTCTTTCGTTTTTTGCCGGAACGGAATTTTTCCGAACCGGTGGTAGATTTCATCGAGATTCATAAGAGCTTGTTATTTCTTAAACTGAATAAAGACACTTTGACTTTGAAACAAACTTACGTACACACATTGCAAGTGAAGTGAAAGCTTGTAAAAATACATATAACGTCTTCTTCAGCCTATTTGTAAAAGTTATTCGGAGAAAATCGAGATGAACTGCCTTCACAGTCGAAAACTCCGAGTATGGCTTCAAATCCGAACGGTCAATAGGGCAGGCGTGATCTTCTTACTTCCACACCTGCAGAGGTATAGCGCACTACCTTTTACTTGGGAGATTTTCCTTGTTTGGAGCTTAAAGGCTTATTAGCCAAGATTGGAGGAAAAGGTTTGAAATGGTTGGAAAAATGAAGAAACTGCACTCAAGAGCAAATTTTCCGGGTCACTAAATATAAAACGCTTGGCCGCCGCGTTTTCGTCACTTTTCAAATTAATTGGCTTGGCTGGAAATAAAATAAAAAATTCATTATCAATAATCTGAAAATAATCACTTGTTAATAAAAAAAATATTGGCTCCAATGATGCTGTATATCACCAAAGGATGCTTTCCGAGAGCAATTACACGAGTTTCTAATAAAAGACACTAAACCACGATAGGTGCGCTTCTAAATATTATTTAAAGTGTTTCTGCACTTTCTTCAGGATCCCAATGACCAGGTCGGTGCGGCCCGTGCTGAAGTGCTAAAGGCAAGTGGACTTACCTATCTTCGCCCCGACTTTGCTAACTGACCACGGGTGTGATATGGTTAATGAGGTGTACGTCGCCGCTGATTTTGAGCAATAGGGAACGTGTTTAGGAACAGCTGCGGGACATTTTATTTTATGAAGAAACTAGCTTTTGCCCGCGGCTTCGCTCGCGTGTACCATGAGTATTCCAAAGAATTAAGATAATCAAGCAAGCAAACATGCACGCAAGCAAGCAAGCGTGCAAGAAAGCGTACAAGTAAGCGTGCAAGCAAGCGTGCAAGCAAGCCCGACTAAACTTCAGGTAGATACGGTCCTTTACAGTATTTCTTTATATACAATGTTTTTCACTAATTCGGAAGCGGGCACTAAAATAACCAGGCTTGTTAATAATATAAAACCTATTATTACTTTCCCCTGTCCTGCATTAGGTATAATTCAATGTTTTCTTACCTTCTACGGAAACTTGAGTAACTGGAAGCGCTGTGTACCTACTTAGCATTGATATTATACATATTATAGTATTTTGTAAAGGTGTTGTGTGACCTAACCGCTAAGGAGTTATACCTTCCATCATCAGCTCATCTGAATAACCAGAAAGAATACAACTAAAGATCTATACGTGCATATGATATTTAAAGAAACTTCCTATAACTCCTAACCGTTAAGGAGTTTAACCTTCCATCATCAGCTCACCCGGATAACCTGAAAGAATACAACAATCGGTCTATACGTACCTATAATATTTGAAAAATTATCCTCAACTCCTAACCGTTAAGGAGATTTAATCATCAGCTCATCAACATGAGATGATGTCTACCAGACGCAAACATTTAAATAGCTTGAGAAAATATATGAAAAACGTAATGCGTGCCTAAAAAATTTGAGGGTTACCCTCGATTTCCTTAAGATCCCGTCATCAGATCCTGGTTTGGTGACAATGGGACCATCTCAGGAGTATATTGTATTCTTTCGAATAAAAAAATAATTTTTATAATCGGTCCATAAATTGACCGAGAAATCGGTGAACATACCTAAATAAAAAAATACATATAGTGGAATGCATAACCTCCTTTTTTAAGTCGGTTAAAGAGCCCTTTACGGCCTACTTACAGTATAAACTTATGAATTTTGAAATTTTAGCTTTCTACAACCAGTAAAACGCAAAATCCCGTTTTTTCCCGTTCCCGTAAGAATTTCGGGAAATGCTTTCTTATTGCTCCCCTACACTCTCCAAGGAACCTACTTGCCAAATTTCAGCTTTCTATGACCAGTAAAACGAAAAATCCCGTTTTTCCCGTTCCCGTGGGAATTTTGGAAAGTCCTCTCTCAATGCCTCCTTTACACTCCCCAAGCAACCAACATGCTGAATTTCAGCTTTCTACGACCAGTAAAACGAAAAATCTCGTTTTTTCCCGTTCCCATGGGAATTTTGGAAAGTCCTCTCTTAATCCTCCTCTACACTCTCCATGCAACCTAGATGCCGAATTTTGGCTTTCTACGACCAGTAAAACGAAAAATCCCGTTTTTTCCCGTTCCCGTGGGAATTTTGGAAAGTCCTCTCTCAATCCTCTACACTTTCCAAGCAACCTAGATGCCGAATTTCAGCTTTCTACGACCAATAAAACGAAAAATCCCGTTTTTTCCTTATCCCGTGGGAATTTCCGAAAATCCTTAAAACTGTTTTTTACTATTATAATTACCTACTTCTATAATTTTTGAAATACTCATGTTTAAAATATTATTGTCATCAGGTTGTGCTATGTATTGTGGGGAATGTGGCAGCTGTCGGGATCCTTTGGCTTGCTTCGCAGTACGGTTTTATTTACATTTTATAACATGAAAAGGGCAAGAATGGTTTAATTTTGGGACTTTTAAATATAAGATCAATTAATACAGGCAAAGATGAGCTTCTGTGCTCTATAGATAAGTATAAACCAGATATATTAGCTTTAAATGAAACATGGATAAAAAGCTGGTGAGGAAAAGTGTGCGCCGGTAGCGCCCGGGTACATATTTAAGCACGCACCCCGTGCTAAAGACAAGCGCGGTGGGGGTGTAGGCTACTACCTACGTCGCGGGGTGCGAGCGCGTGTGCGCCCACATCCGCCCTCGGCGCTGGAGCAAATGTGGCTGGAGGTTACCCTGCCAGGAGGCCTGCGAGTGGCCGTCTGCTCAGCTTACAGGCCTGAGTCGCTGTCGGTTGACAGTGCCATTGAGTCCCTTAGTGAATCCCTAAGTGCTTTTGCGTACTGTAATCATGTTTTCATCTTGACAGATTTTAACGTTGATTTGTTACAACCAGAGAGGATTCATACTAAGGAGCTACTAAGCTTTTTAATACAACATAATTTGGAACAATTGGTAAGTCAACCGACAAGAATAACGGAACACTCATCTACACTGTTAGATCTAGTAATCTGTGATTCTCCTGCCTTATCTAGTAAAATTAATGTGTTTCATAATCCATGTTTGAGTGACCACGGTATGGTTATTGCAGAGTTTAATGTAACAAAACCCAAAGAAATAACTCGAAGTATGGATTGTAGGGCACTCCATAAAATAGATCAATTAAGGTTTGAATCTGACCTAAGTAATTTGCCTTGGAACAATGTGTTGAAATACGATAATGTTAATGATATGGTTAAATGTTTCAATAAATTACTGGAAACACTGTTCAATAAACATGCTCCTGTGAAAAGGAACCGCGTACGGGAGAAACCGCGGCCGTGGCTTACGGATAATGTAAAATTTATGATATCTCTGCGAAACAAGGCACTCAATAAAGCACAGGCCACCGGCGCAGAATCCCATCGTAATTACTACAAATCTTTACGCAATCTCATAAATGCAACAGTCAAAAAAGAAAAAACTGCGTTCTTTACTTACTATGTTAATAATAATATTAAGAACCCATTTAAGATGTGGGGCTTCCTCAGGCGTTCTGCTGTTTTGGGTGGGGATAACACTTATATACCGCATCATCTAAATGAGCCTGATAAAATAAATGATTCGTTTTTGGACATACCGGGACATGGGCAAGTCGATGATAACACCCAGAGTTATTTTATGAACAATAAATTTTGTGATAGTGAATATTTTATGTCCGAGTGCTCCGAAGAGCAGGTATCGAAGGTGGTATCCGGTATTAAAACAAACGCTTGCGGAGATGATCTCATATCGATGCAAATGATACGAATGACATTACCCTGTACCCTGCCCATCATAACGGCAATAGTAAACCGATCTCTATCATCCCAAATTTTCCCGGACACATGGAAGTTGGCAAGAGTTAAACCACTGGCAAAAGGATCTAATGTGGAATCATATAAAGATCTGCGACCTATCAGCATTCTGTCCGCCTTGTCAAAAATAGTCGAAAAAGTTGTTTGTGCACAGTTAACAAAATATTTAGAAAATAATAACATTCTGCCTGAAATGCAGTCTGGCTTTCGCAATTGTCACAGTACCGCAACGGCATTAGCAAAAGTAACGGACGATCTGATAGCAGCATCCGATGACGGTAAAAGCAGTATATTAGTGTTGCTGGACTTCTCGCGGGCATTCGACTGCATTAATAGGGAGCTTTTGCTGGCCAAAATGGCTTATTATGGAGTGTCAGCTTCCGCACGGGAATGGTTTCGATCGTACCTCACTGACCGAAGGCAATATGTTATCACGGAAGGTGAGCAGGGGCAGGAGCTGCGGTCATCAGTGGAAACCATACCACGGGGAACGCCGCAGGGATCTATCCTCAGCCCTATTCTGTTCACACTGTTTACAGGTGACCTTGCTAGACAGTTAAAGCATTGTTCGATACATCAGTATGCAGACGATACGCAGGTCTATTTCTCTTTCAACGCGGAGGGTACTGAACAGGCCGAAAAACTGATTAATGAGGACTTGGACCTGGTATTTAAGTGGGCAAATAATAATGACCTTGTGTTGAACCCTATGAAGTCCAAGTTTTTAGTTATAGGTACTAAAAGTCAATGCCAGAAGGTTAAAGATCGTAATCCTAACATAGTTATCGGCGGACAGCCAATTAAAAGGGAAGAAAAAGCGAAAAACTTAGGCTTGCTGATGGACTCGGAATTACGTTATATTGACCATATAAATCTAAAGATAAGAAATGCGTTTTACAGGCTCAAGGTTCTATACGGCATCAGAGATTATTTAACGGAAGCAGTTAGGCTGATGCTTGTAGAGTCATTGATCCTGTCACAATTTAATTATTGCGATATTGTATATGGGCCAAGAGTATTTGCAAAGACATCAAAAGCAATACAAAGAGTCCAAAATGCATGCATCCGATTTTGTTACTCAGTACCAAGAAGAGCACGAATTACACCATATCTAAACGAAAAGGGCATTTTAAGGATGGCAGCGCGTAGAGAGTTGCATCTAACTACCTTTGTGCATAAAATTGTGCACAAAAAAATACCTAGGTATTTATTTGAAAAGATTACTTGGATGAAGGATTTGCATAATTGGAATACTCGTAGCCAGAGCCAAGATATGGCTTTTATTCCTAAGCACAAAACTGTCGGGTTCAGGGGCGGTTTCAAGTTCGCTGCGTCAAAAATCTGGAATGATCTTCCTCCGCCTTTACGTAAAAATATGTCCCAACATAATATTAAAGTTAAATTGAGAATTTTATTATTAAATCGACAGATATAATTTGAAGCATGTCCATTAGGGGAGGGGTACCGTGACCACGTCCTGCACAGCGCTGCAAGCCTGTTAGTTAGTATTTTTGGTGCATGTCGGCTACAGTAGGAACAGTGGCAGCACGGGGGAGTCGGGCCGCCAGCTGCGTGTATCGACGGGCCCGTGTTGTGACTGTACCTACAATTAGTATTATTCCCTTGTTTTGTTTATTAAATTTTTTTTATTTTTTATTTTTTAAACTTGCTTTCAACATTCGGCACCCATCGATTGACAACAGGGATGTATTAAGGGGGTGTACTGAAAATCAGCGCTGTGCCAGTCGGGGCCTCCTGTGGGCACCTGACTCACAGCATATGCTGAGTGCATCCCCTTTGCCACAACTAATGGCACAGTGTTAGTTTTAGTTTAGTTTTTTTTTAATATTAATTAATTATGTACCTACCTAATAAGTTTTCTATATTGTACTTTATGTTGTGGCAATAAATTAAATTCTATTCTATTCTATTCTATTCTATTCTATGCCAAATTTCAAGAGTCTAGTAATTATAGTTCATAGGATCCCGTTGAACTGAATATATAAATCCCGTTTTTTCCTTATCCCGTGGGAATTTTGAAAAATTTTGAAATTAATGTTTTAACTAATGTTATACCTACTTGTGTATCAAGTTTGAAGAGTCTAGTTATTATAGTTACTGAGATAGGGTCACTCGGAATCGAATATATAAATCCCGTTTTTTCCCGTCCCCGTGGGAATTCCCAAAAATTCTTCCTTAGTGGATGCCTACATTGTATAAGGTATCTATGTGCAAAATTTCAAGTCTCTACGTCCAGTGGTTTGGGCTGTGCGTTGATATATCAACAGTCATTTAATTAGACATTTCAACCCCATCGCACCCCATCCAGGCAGATGGTATTTTACGTCCGCCACGTCGGATTTTAAAACCGTTGTTGTTTTCATAACCAGCGACCCGATAAACCATAGAAACAACACCCATGTTGATTTTCAGACTTTTTTACCCCTTTTCCCCCTTTTAGGGGTTGAATTCTCAAAAAACCTGAAACACGTGTTTACTCATTTATCATTAGGAGTACTTCTGTGAAGTTTCGAGTAAAATAGTCGAACTAATCTTGTTTCCCCATACAAACTTTGGACCCCCGTTTCACCCCCTTAGGGAATGAATTTTGAAAAATCCTTTCTTAGTGCACCCCTAGACCTTATAAGGAACCTACGTGCCAAATTTGGAATCTCTAGTCCCAGCGGTTTGGGCTGTGCGTTGATATGTCAGTCAGTCAGTCAGTCAGTCAGTCAGTCAGTCAGTCAGTCAGTTTCTTCTTTTATATATTAAGATTAACGGACAATGACGTGCGCAAGACTGTACCCACTAGTTCATTTGCCTGGCTTCACTAACATAAAAAAAAAAGCAAGGGCACTTAGCCAGCATAACCCAGGCTTGGCCACCTCTATGCACACGTCAATATGGCGCAATCACAGATCCTGATCTGATGACTAAGAATATTTATCCTTTCAAACAAAATAGGAATTTTTCAAATCGGTCAGCCGTCTTCAAGAAATCGGGGAACATAGCGTAAAATCGAAATTAATCAAGCAATTTTATTATACTTTTGCGGTTAAAGGACGTGTGAGACTTATAGGCGAAGATTGTGTCTACTTGGCCACTTTGTGAAAAAAAGGAACTATTGAAATAGGATACGAAATACGCATTCCAAAATTTTTGCCTGCGGAATACCGATACAAATGTATGGGCAGTTACGTAGCAGTTGAAACTCAGTTCATCTATATCAGCTCTAATCAAAACCCATGTTAATATACCACCAAGATAACCCAATCATTTATATAAAAAAATTATATACCATGATTCAGTCCACTACAAGAATAAATATGACCTTTAAGCATCCTCATAAAAATAACTCCTAAAAACCGACCGAAACCGGCATAATCTCTTTATTCAGAACACGCAAATCCATGAAGACATTATATAAAATGCAGCAACAAAATTAAATTTGGCTGGTAAGCGGTCGTGAAATATCGCCTGATCTTCCAAGTAACATGGTAAGTCTTGTTATAGTACGGTATAGCTTAAAAGTGCCTCAGAAAGCACAATATTTCATTAAAAAAAAGATTGAACACTTGGCAAATAAGCACGGCTGCTAATAAAGTGAATGGAACGTATGTAATAAACAGAGTTGAACTAGCTTCAATCCGCTGCTTTGCTATGTTTGCATACGTTAAAATTAGACTAGATCCCTAATAACCAAAAATCCTTTGTCGAAATCTTAGTTTTACTGTTATGGAAATAAAATAATTTTACTACCTAATTATTTTGAATTAGATTTTTTCAGACTCTAAAGTTAACAAACAAGCATGTGGTTCTCCTGGTGGTAAACGATCACCGCGACCTATGGGCGCCTGCAGCACCTTTCGAACTGCTTCCAAGGCAAGAAATGGCAAGAAACAAGAGGAAAGCAACGGTAAATTAGCCTCTTAAAGGCATCTATTACATGCCTTGGGTTACAACATTGGTGGTCTTTTTTAGGGTTCCAAAAAATATGAAAAAAAAATCACTTAAGTTAAACTTAACAAAAACTTTCTAGGAAAATTATTTTCAACTTAATCAGTTGAGCAGTTTTTAAGTTTTTGTAAAAAAATATTTCTAAACTAAGATTGTAATTTAACCGCCATTGCAAGCATTTTTTTTTCTTTAAGTACCTATAAGATCACGCTAATAGTTATCTTCTTTCAATTAAAAAAAAAATTAAAATCGGTTCATATAATAAAGAATTTCATCTGAAAAACCATCAAAATACATACTAGTTATAGTAGATTGCAGATTAGATTAGTTACCCAATTCGCCGATAGAATGATGGCGCTGTACCGCCGACGTTGATATTCTGCGCGCAGTGGGAGTTGGGACCAAAACAACCACATTAATAAAGTATGCAAAGATTTTTTCGTACCAGCTACGGAACCCTATCTTGGGCGTGTCCGACACGCTCTTGGCTGGTTTTAATAATTTGTTTGAAATTATTTATACACGATGTTTTTTTTTTGTTTTCTTTAACTTTAAGGGCCACAGGCTAAATGAAGTTAATTCCTCAAGACGCCAGTATCTTAACTTAGGTAATTGTTAAAATGATAATTAAGAATGACGTCTTACAACACTCTCATATTTCATGTAATTTCATGGGTTATTGTATAACAGTCAACTCAGTCAATCAATTATATTATTAATTGTATTATGTTTGAAACAGATTTTATTCTCAATTTTTCCAAAAAGTGAATTATCAAGTAATTTCTATCGAAGTATTTGGCCGTTTTTCGAAGTAAATGGATATTAAAAACACACTTTTACAGTTTCTTCCATTAAAAAGGGATTCTAATTTTAGTGATCATTTATTGTTTTTGGTTGTTTAAAGTATTTTTGTTAATGAATTTTACTATGTCTGGTGATCTGTAATCCCTCTCATGGAAACCAAATTGTTTATTTCACCTAAAACGTGTCCGGTCTGTACTATTCTATACCACTTCACCGTTGTTTTGTTTTCATAACAACGAAATTACCTCAAATTAAGGCGGAGTTTAGGCGATCACGGGTCATATACACATAAATTGCATGCGGCCAAAGTTTGCCTTCTTCGTACTACAAAAAGCCATTTCTAACTCGAATTATGAAAAACTTGGCGCATTAGCTCCACTAGCAGTTTCAAGATTTGTGAGATTTTAGTTCAGAAATTTTAAACATTATTTTGATAAAAATATCTGCTAAAATTTTAACGAATGGCAAATTTGAATTGTCTATTAGGGTGGTACAAGTTTGTATGAAAAACTAATTTTTCTTTTTGTTTTTTCTTGCTCCAGAGTTCAAAAGTCTTATTTTGTTTGGTTATTCATAAACATACCCCGGGACTTTCGTGGCACGGATGATTGACATTAGCCAAAGAGTAGATAGAGTTAAAAAACAGAGTGAACTCTAGCTGGTTTCTACCTAATGAATAATTAATCAATAAAATTAAAAAAAATACATGATATTTAAAACACAAAAATATTAAATATTCGTAAGATGAAATCGTTTAAATCCTAATCAAATTAAGTTTGAAAAGATTAAATCCATCAAGATTAAATTGCCACTCACAATAACTTAATCGCCAATCGAGTAATTTGATCGTGATTAATTTCTGTGATTAAATATTTATTTTATCCACTTTTTTGTACTCAGTATCCGGTACCGATTTACCTCCCAACTGAAAATCATACCAACTACTTACTAAATTTATTGCAGGTTATTATTATAGTATTTTATGCAACGGCTGTATAAGTGAGGTCTTAAAAGGCGAGTGACGTGAGTTGCGATACGAGCGAATGCGAGTATCGCAATGGAAGACGGCACGAGCCATTAAGACCAAATTATACACCGTTGCATACAATATTTTTTCTACGACTCGACTCTGCTGTTCTGGACTGTACCCTATTGTAGGGTACAGTCGGGTACAGTAGGGTAAAATAGGGTACAGTAGGGTACAGTCGGGTACAGTCGGGTACAGTAGGATAAAATAGGGTACAGTCGGGTACAGTAGGGTAAAATAGGGTACAGTCAGGTACAGTGGGGTACAGTAAGGTACAGTAGGGTAAAATAGAGTACAGTCGGGTACAGTAGGGTAAAATAAGGTACAGTAGGGTACAGTCGGGTACAGTAGGGTAAAATAGGGTACAGTTGGGTACAGTCGGGTAAAATAGGGTACAGTTGGGTACAGTCGGGTACAGTAGGGTAAAATAGGGTACAGTCGGCTACAGTCGGGTACAGTAGGGTAAAATAGGGTACAGTAGGGTACAGTCGGGTACAGTAGGGTAAAATAGGGTACAGTTGGGTACATTAGGGTAAAATAGGGTACAGTAGGGTACAGTCGGGTACAGTAGGGTAAAATAGGGTACAGTCGGGTACAGTCGGGTACATTAGGGTAAAATAGGGTACAGTCGGGTACAGTAGGGTGAAATAGGGTACAGTAGGGTACAGTCGGGTACAGTAGGGTAAAATAGGGTACAGTAGGGTACAGTCGGGTACAGTAGGGTAAAATAGGGTACAGTAGGGTACAGTCGGGTACAGTAGGGTAAAAAAGGGTACAGTAGGGTACAGTCGGGTACAGTAGGGTAAAATAGGGTACAGTCGGGTACAGTAGGGTAAAATAGGGTACAGTTGGGTACAGTCGGGTAAAATAGGGTACAGTTGGGTACAGTAGGGTAAAATAGGGTACAGTCGGGTACAGTCGGGTACAGTAGGGTACAGTAGGGTAAAATAGGGTATAGTAGGGTACATTCGGGTACAGTCGGGTACACTAGGGTAAAATACCCTATTTTACCCTACTGTACCCGACTGTACCCAACTGTACCCTATTTTACCCGACTGTACCCAACTGTACCCTATTTTACCCTACTGTACCCGACTGTACCCTACTGTACCCTATTTTACCCTACTGTACCCGACTGTACCCTATTTTACCCTACTGTACCCGACTGTACCCTACTGTACCCTATTTTACCCTACTGTACCCGACTGTACCCTACTGTACCCTATTTCACCCTACTGTACCCGACTGTACCCTACTGTACCCTATTTTACCCTAATGTACCCGACTGTACCCGACTGTACCCTATTTTACCCTAATGTACCCGACTGTACCCTATTTTACCCTACTGTACCCGACTGTACCCTACTGTACCCTATTTTACCCTAATGTACCCAACTGTACCCTATTTTACCCTACTGTACCCGACTGTACCCTACTGTACCCTATTTTACCCTACTGTACCCGACTGTACCCGACTGTACCCTACTGTACCCTATTTTACCCTAATGTACCCAACTGTACCCTATTTTACCCTACTGTACCCGACTGTACCCTACTGTACCCTATTTTACCCTACTGTACCCGACTGTACCCAACTGTACCCTATTTTACCCGACTGTACCCAACTGTACCCTATTTTACCCTACTGTACCCGACTGTACCCTACTGTACCCTATTTTACCCTACTGTACCCGACTGTACTCTATTTTACCCTACTGTACCTTACTGTACCCCACTGTACCCGACTGTACCCTACTGTACCCGACTGTACTCTACTGTACTCTATTTTACCCTACTGTACCCGACTGTACCCAACTGTACCCTATTTTACCCTACTGTACCCGACTGTACTCTATTTTACCCTACTGTACCTTACTGTACCCGACTGTACCCAACTGTACCCTACTGTACCCTATTTTACCCTACTGTACCCGACTGTACCCAACTGTACCCTATTTTACCCTACTGTACCCGACTGTACTCTATTTTACCCTACTGTACCTTACTGTGCCCTACTGTACCCGACTGTACCCTACTGTACCCTACTGTACCCGACTGTACTCTACTGTACTCTATTTTACCCTACTGTACCCGACTGTACCCAACTGTACCCTATTTTACCCTACTGTACCCGACTGTACTCTATTTTACCCTACTGTACCTTACTGTACCCTACTGTACCCGACTGTACCCAACTGTACCCTACTGTACCCTATTTTACCCTACTGTACCCGACTGTACCCAACTGTACCCTATTTTACCCTACTGTACCCGACTGTACTCTATTTTACCCTACTGTACCTTACTGTGCCCTACTGTACCCGACTGTACCCTACTGTACCCTACTGTACCCGACTGTACCCTACTCTACTCAACTCAGCAGGTCTAAACTGGGCTTTAGGCCTTTAGTGTTGAGTGTACCCTACATTTAATATTATGTCGCAGCTAGGTGTATCGTAATAACGACATTACGACACAAGTGCTGTTATGGCGAATAGATTAAGTATAGACTTTCTGAAGTCATATTATCTATGTTCTTATATATTTGTTCGTGACCATGTAAAAAACAGATAAAAGTACAGGAGTAGGAAAACGTTTTTTTATTATTGTCTCATAACAAAAGCCTTGGTACTAAACCTAAAGTACTAGTATAGTTTACAATTCGCAGTGAGGTAATTATTCATTAGGCTTTATTATGATGTTTTGTCGGAAAAACCTATCTATTAATGTCCACTTTTTAGTAAATCGTTCGTGCTCCGAAAGCCCCCGGTTATGTTCATAAATACACTTTATAGCAAAATTGAGGTTTCTGTGACCACGTTTAGAGGTCGCTCTGATTTGCAAGTAAACTAATTTACGAAGTCGCCAACTAGAGTAACCAAAACCGATTTCAGCTGTATAAAAACCGGTTGTCCTCACCCAAAACAAACCAGTTTTGGAAGCCCTACGCACAACGACAAATTTTTGCCACTCAAAAACACAATATAAGTATTAAAATAATTTAATAAATTAGAAATATTTGGTTAAATCGAAAATACGTTTTGTTATAGATGAACGGATAGCCAAGAGGATAAAGAACTTGACTATGAAGCTTGAGGTCCTGGGTTCGATTCCCGGTCAGGAGTGATATTTGTATGAAAAAGTCAAATGTTTGCTCTCCAGTCTTGGACTGGTTAATAAGCGTTTTTGTATGTACAGTCAACGTCACAAATAAGTGATCATTTATGTACCTTGTCGCTTTCAGTCGTTATATGACTTCGTATGACTTTTCAAACATGACGTTAAAGTGACAAGGTACAAAAGTGATCACTTATTTATGACGTTGACCCTACTTACCTAAGTTTGTATAGGCTGTTACTGAACCAGTGAGATAATATTATTTTGGCGTCATTTGGACTTTTTATCAGGTGAGACAGTAGTCAATCACGGGTCAGATTTATGTAAAATGATGCTAAAAATGCTAAAATCACTATAGGTTTGCCTATAAAATTTGAAGGTTGCCCTCGATTTCTCTAGGATCAGATCTTGATTTGGTGCCAATGGGATACTCTTTCAAACAAAATAAGAATTTTGATAATCTGTTCACAAATTTAGGGAATAATCGCGTAATAAACATACAAAAAAGCCTCTTTTTTTGAAGTCGGTTTATAAAAAAGGCCATGACATTTATTATTTTATTTATTTACTAGCTTTTGCCCGCGGCTTCGCTCGCGTGTACCATGAGAATTCCAAAGAACCAAGATATCAAGCAAGCAAGCATGCAAGCAAGATTGCTTGCGTGACAATGGGACCATCTCAGGAGTATATTATATTCTTTCGAATAAAAAAATAATTTTTAAAATCGGTCCACAATTGACCGAGAAATCGGTGAACATACCTACATAAAAAAATACATAAAATGGAATGCCTTTTTTTGAAGTCGGTTAAAGAGCCCCATGCGGCCTACTTACAGTATAAACTTATGAATTTTGAAATTTTAGCTTACAACCAGTAAAACGCAAAATCCCGTTTTTTCCCGTTCCCGTAAGAATTTCGGAAAATACTTTCTTAATACGGGGAAAGTTCTCTCTCAATGGTCCTCTACACTCCCCAAGCAACTCATTCCGAATTTCAGCTTTCTACGACCAGTAAAACGAAAGATCCCGTTTTTTCCCGTTCCCGTGGAAATTTCGGAAAGTCCTCTCTCAATGCTCCTCTACACTCCCCAAGCAACCTCATGCCGAATTTCAGCTTTCTACGACCAGTAAAACGAAAAATCCCGTTTTTCCCGTTCCCGTGGGAATTTTGGAAAGTCCTCTCTCAATGCTCCTCTATACTCCCCAAGCAACCTCATGCCGAATTTCAGCTTTCTACGACCAGTAAAACGAAAAATCCCGTTTTTTCCTTATCCCGTGGGAATTTCCGAAAATCCTTAAAACTGTTTTTTACTATTATAATTACCTACTTCTATGCTAAATTTGAAGAGTCTAGTAATTATAGTTCATGGGATTCCGTTGAACTGAATATATAAATCCCGTTTATTCCTTATCCCGTGAAAATTTTGAAAAATCCTGAAATTGATGTTTTCATTATTGTAATACCTACTTGTGTATCAAATTTGAAGAGTCTAGTTATTATAGTTACTGAGATACGGTCACTCGGAATCGAATCTATAAATCCCGTTTTTTCCCGTTCCCGTGGGAATTCCCAAAAATCCTTCCTTAGTGGATGCCTACATTGTATAAGGTATCTATGTGCAAAATTTCAAGTCTCTAGGTTCAGTGGTTTGGGCTGTGCGTTGATATATCAACAGTCAATCAGTCAGTTTAGAATTTTATATATATAGATTAAACGCTCTACTATTTCACGCGTTTAATCTAAGCTACTATAATTAATTAATGGCTTAAATATAGCTCTGTACTCAAACATAGTGCTGAAGGCGTAACAATATAATATATCATACGCTAAAATCAATCCCTAATACCCTTCATGCGGTACTGAAGACAAATTGACTGAACAACCGTCGAGTCGATGTCTTTATGTCATAGTGTTCTTAACTGCAGTAAACATATCTTAATGTTATTCAAGACGTTTAAAAATAGTAGGTGGGTTACATTTCTCGAATAACTGACCACAGTTTAGGCTAATGTAGGTACATAATGTTTGTTAAAAAAAGTATTTTTATCAAAAATTTTTCACTGTACTTTTCGCCACTGCCACTGGTGGTTTGTCAAGACAAATCAAATGAGCCCAAACTCGATGCGGTTGTGTCGTTTCATTACAAAGTTCCTATGGCCACCCTCCAGCTCCGTCATCAGATCAGCTCCATGTCATAATTATATTGCATTTTCATCGGATTTGTACACGCTTGCCAAACACTTTTTTACTTACTGCTTTATATGTAAAAAAAAATCATTTGGGTGAAGACCAAAAAGTTATACACTGTTAAAGCTGAATTAGCAGGTAGTTAAAATTACCATTAACCAGACGGATCGCCTGCTGAATTGGGACTTTCACGCACACCGTTGAATTTCTTCGCAGGTTACTTTTACCGTGAAGTTCACGGTAAATTTCATATGTAATTTTGCATGCAAATTCTGAAAAACTCAGAGGGTTGAGCCCGGGTTCGAACCTGCGATGCTCTGCTTGAGAAGTCAAAGCTGTCAAAGCAGTAGGCTACCTCGGCTTTTTTATGTTACTGCCTGTCAGCATTCAACTGAACTGAAGAACTGTCCCTATCGGCACTGTGGCACAGCTGATTAGTTCAAGACAGCGTAATCACGTCGTTTCGGATGCAATGTCTGAGCAAACATATGTTGTCTCGCGTCGTGTCAGTCGCGTCGATTTGTGTCGACACAGAGCCAATCGGGATTTGTTTGTGGGCGCTTAGCTCCGAGGGTGGCTACAATTGTAGTAGGATATGGGGGTTTGCATATGTGAGAAGATAGCGTTTGTGACATACTCGTAACTGCAGATAATTAGGACTTCACAACGAGACAGAGAAAATACATAACGTCTAAACGATTAACGATGACACACTCGTACGTCTTGGTGGGGGAGCGACTTATCTCTTTTTCATCAACCCAACCTAACATCCCACTGGAAGGCGCAAGCCTCATCTCAGAATGAAAGAACTCGGCCCGTAGTTTCCACGCGGGCCCGTTACGGCTTGGGGATTTCATGCACACCATATTGAATTTCTTTGCAGGTTTTCTTGCGATGTTTTCCCTTACCGTAAAGTTCATGGTAAATTTCAAATGTAATTTTGCATGTAAATTGTAAAAAACTCAGAGCTGTGAGCCCGGGGTTGAACCTATGACCCTCTGCTTAAGAGGCCAGAGCTGTCGAATCAGTACCACGGCTTTTTTGTGCCCAATCCCATCGCATCCATCGCATCGTACCCAGCATTAAATACCTAGGTGTACATATCGACCAAAAGTTGGATTGGCGTGTGCATACAGAGACTCTCTGTACTCGCATTAGACGGTTTCTTTATATTTTTAGGCAACTTCGTCATTCGGCAAATCCTGAACACTGTTTTTGACCTACCGCGGCCTCTGTCACTCAATAATTTCATACTGTATTTCGGTATGGGGAGGCTCCTTTAAAACAACTTTATGTTATTGCCTGTCAGCATCCAATTGATCAACTGTCCCTATCGGCACTGTGGCACATCTGATTAGTTCAAGACAGCGTAATCACGTCGTTGCGGATGCAATGTCGGAGCAAACATATGTTGTCTCGCGTCGTGTCATTCGCGTCGATTTGTGTCGACACAGAGCCAATCGGGATTTGTTTGTGGGCGCTTAGCTCCATGGGTGGCTACATTTGCAGTGGGACGTGGGGGTTTGCATGTGTGGAGAAGTTATGGTTTGGGACAAACTGAAATGCAGATTTTGTAGCTACTTCTTATTATAGTGCCACTTCACTATTGTAGGTTGGCAGTCAGGTGCGGGTAATGATCTGTATAACAACTTTGGTATAAAGATAGTTTTAGACTCTGGTAAGAACATAGCATAGTTTTTATACTGGAAAATTGCCTATTGCTTACCATGTATATTTTTCCCATGTACTTGTTTTTCTGTATTGTTTTCTTTGTGGTTTACAATAAAGAGTCATTGTATTGTATTGTATTGTATTGCATAATTCCCGCGGATGTTCTATATAGGATCTACCATGACGGAATGCTCTGAAGAATTATTTAATTTGAAAGAAAGAAAAACATTTATTTATAACAACAATAACACGTACACAGGCTAAAATTAAAAGTACAAAACATAGGTAGGTACATGTTGATGTTGCTATATGCTGCAAAATTCCACCATAGCACTTCCCGCCGAAAGTCTAAGTTCCATCGTCACCATCTCGATGAATGGCAGTATACAACCACTGTACGTTTTCTTCGGCACTTCCTGCCACGTACGGTAAAACTGTGGAACCAGCTTCCAGCAGCAGAGTTTCTAGACAACTATGACATCGGGGCTTTCAAGAAAAGGGTTTATACTTCCTTTTAAGACCGGCAATAGATTGGTGACACTCTTCGAGTTGTTGATATTAATGGGCAGTGGTGATCATTTTCTATCAGATGAACCTCTTGCTCGTTTGCCTCCCTCTCAATATAAAAAAATGCAACATGATCCCTTGTTCTTGCGGCTCTAAGCTCGGCTTTACTCCTGTTAAAATCGTTATCTACAGTCACTAAACTCATTATTAAGTACTTAAATTTCACTTTAATCTCCTTTTCATTTGGCAAAACTTTAATTTTGTAGCAGTTAAAAAGGTATAATTTCGCGGCAGTTATATCAAAGACAAATTTCAGCTTAAATTACCGACTAAACGGCAAAGTTTCACCCGCCGCCTGAATGATACAAATACTTGAAACAATGCTGAGATTTTCCGAATAATAAATCACTTTACTTGTGCTGTCAACAACATTGAGATGTATCCTAGGTGAAACTTTAAACATCTTACAAAATTAGCGCTCGTAGCTTAGTTAGCATTGGTCAATATAATGCATAATAATCATCCTCATAGCTCCAACTTTCCATTCATGGAGCGGCGATCTGATTGAGGTTATGGGAACGGTTTGGATGCAGATGGAACGGAAACCTTAGGGGAGGCCTATGGTTAGCAGTGGACATCATTCGTCTGAAATTATGAATAAGACCTCATAGAAGCCAAAGGAGACGTCAAACGTCGACGTCGTTGGAGGAGGCGTCGTCGTCCACTGCTGGAGAAATGCCTCTCCCAAAGAACTTCACAACGATCGCTCCTGCGCTGCCAACATTCATGTGTTTCTGCAACCTTCACCAGATCGTCGGTCCATTGTGATGAGGGCCTTCCTACGAAAAGTCTTATATGTGTGGTTTTAGAGTGAGACTAAAGAAACATATGATCGAGCATCAGCATGGACAGGAGACTCTAGTTCATGACACTAGCTGCATTTAGCATGAATTGGTTGTTTCTTGAATCATTGGTGTTTAGCTCGTAACATTTAGGTTAATAAAGGGCCATAAATATCTATAAACCTTTAGTTTTGCGCTCCATCTGCTTAGCTGTGAATGTTGTTTGTGGCTTTCCTCCATTGTTCCCTTCGTTGCCTGAACGTCTGGGTTATTACATGATTCCAATATTTATGTTCTTTCTATTTGTCATCATGGCCATTTGGGAACCTGCAAAAAGTACTTTATAATGTGACTAAGTCATGGAGCATATTAAGTAATGCTGTAATGTAATTAACTATGAGAATATTGAGAATGTATGATGCATTGAATTTAATTTTGTTTTTATTTTTATTTTATTTTTATTTCTTAGTTTTACATTGTATAATATAACTGAACGAAGCATACCTGTTGTTGCGTCCTGTCGGCCTGCCATGTGTTTCACCATTGTCTTTTTTATTGTTTATCTTGCTAAAATGTTGTTATTTATGGTTGAAACGGATGATTTGCCCTTCCCATTTTATTCATATGTTATATTTTCTTTCTTTATTGAAAGGGCTTGGTTCGGTCGACCGACGCTAGATACCACGCTATTGTTTGTTTGTGTTTATGTCTAACTAACCTAACCTAACTAAATTAGTCTATGTTTCCATGTTTGTTTTCGTTTGGATATATTAAATGGCAAGGGCAAAGGTATTCGGTCTGTGCAGACACCATTTTTGGTATTGTTTTCTTGTATGCTTATCAGTGGCGAAGGGTGCTAACAACCCGATTCCTTCCGGGTTGCCTAAAATTTTGAAGTAATCAAACGCTTCTATTAATAACCCGTTGTTTGTAATACAGGCATACTCTTCCCTAATAAACTTAACTTTTTTTCAACACGATGCAGAATCAAAACGCAACGTAATACTCTCACAAAAACGATTCATTCACGATCTCTAATAGTAAATGCCGGTCGGAAATATTAGAAATTGTACACTCAGACATTTAAATAATTCATTGACAAACACCCACACCACTCCAGGAAACATCGTGTGTTTATGCTACTTAGATAACCCGGGATTAAGCGGCTTATTACATTTAAAAAAAGACTTTGTGTGTTGTGTCTAAGGCTCACTTTCACTTTGCCTGCCGAAGCCGCGAGCCGCGAGCCGTGAGCGGCTTCTTGGAACATTTTTGGCGCTACGATCGCCTACTTATACAAAATTACTGCAGCGAAATGGAACGTAAAATATCGATGATTTAGTGTAAAACAAAAATAATTATATTTTATCTGCTTTTATTATTAAGGTTTATAAACTGGCGAAATTAATATTAGATTAGAATTTTATAAAATAACACCGTCACTTATTGGAAATAATTGTAATGGCAACATTACGATTGATTTGTCATTGATTACAAACTTCATATTTCGTTTCTTGTTGTGAAGTATTATTATTGTTTGTTATTAGTAGTACATATATTGTTTTAATTTAATAAAAAAATACATAGCCAGATTAGTGTTGATGCTCGAAACCAGTGAAATTTCGTAATATCGGATTGTGCAAACTTATAGTGTCAAGTGGTCAGTTTAATTTATATTTTATCTTCGGTTGGACTCGCTAGATAAATTATTTTGTATTTACTAGGCTTAATAAAAGTAGAAAAGGCTCCTTTAGTTAAAACTGATTGTGGATGCGAATTTGTTGAGTGACGATTTTAGAAGTTATGTCCTAATTTTCAAGAAGAGAATAAATAAAAAGGGTAAGATAAAGGTTAATAGTTTTCGCCAGAGGCGGTGCTGGGTAAGGGCGACGTGGGCCACCGTCCTCGGCCTCGCGGTCTGAGGGTCCTCGCGCCTCGAAAGTTTCCCGTTTTTTGCTCATTACATCCGTAATCTAATGTGTGGCGCGCCATCACAGGGCCTCACAAAATGTGTCTTGTCTTGCCCACACCAAATTTAGGTCCTGCGCCGCCACTGGTTTTCGCTACGGCTTTACCTGAAAAAAATTTCACGCTTCGCCACTGATGCTTATTATAGATGCCTTTTGTGTTTTATGTATTTTCTTTTTATTTTTTGGATTGCTTAGTGACAAAATTTTAATTGTCGGTTTCACTGATTAGTTAACGTTTGAATTGTGGGTAAAATGGTTCCAACGGAAGACCAGCGTCAGCTGCATAGCTGACATCATGCTGAGTTGGGACCATTTTGTGATAATGTAATGTTGTATCTGTTACCGTTTTTTCACCTTTAACTTTAAGATTGTCGCAAATAAATATTTTTCTTTCTTTCTTTCTTTCTATAGTTCGATAATACAGGCTCGGTATGATAATAAATATAAATCAACTGCATAAACTGAAACAATTACTTTGCTCACCTTAACGTCGTGAGTGAGCATTGTAATCGTTGTTTTTTTTTTACGTATTTGCGTGTTTCTTGTGAGCAAATAGCATTAGCCATTGTTTCAATAAAAAAATTGGACGACCTTGATAGCTCGTTTATTTTTTTAGGGTGCGTAGAATATCAAATATCAATCTCAATATCGAAAATGAATAGGTACATTGAATTTACTGAAACAAGTTTGAAATGAAGTAGGTACCTTTTTGTATTTTTTATTTTTCAACTTAATTTTTTAAAACTAAATAAATATGCAATTTCGCCGCCCCCGGCGAATAAAATGATAATCGCAAAAACGTAACTTTTCAGGAAAAATAAAAAACACATTTTTGCCAATTACTTCTAAACAAGTGGACGTAAACTGATGATAGTCAGCGTTACGGAAAGCTAATTTTTTAAGAATTCTTCTTTTTTTAGTGTCACTTATATAATACATATTATAAAGGAGTTATTTAAAAAATTAGAAGTTAGTGGAAATCGATCATCATCTGTGATTTACAAAGTCGATTATCATTTTATTCCCGCTTTTTCAAGGGTTTTAAATACGTATTGTATGGTTGTTTTATCATTTTATTCTACTATTTTTACGGTTCGATTAGTAAAAATAATAGTTACATATCATCTTATTCTCGTTAATATTGTGAAATTTGTTTTATGATAATGTAATTTATCTGTTATTGCAATGAAACAATAACATGGTAATCAACTTTGGCTTTATTTCAATTATTAGGTTAAAATTTACAGAATCTCGAAAAAAACTAAAACAATACAATTTATTAGGTACTTATTACTTGATTCTTATTCTTGATCATCATCTTCATCATCATTATTCATTTCAGAGTTCATTACATAAGTCAAGGACTCATAAAAAGCATGATAGTAGCTTGGAATATCACCTGCCTTATAAAGGCTAATCAGGTCGTCGTATAATATAATTGGCAAGAGCTGGGTGTATAATACTGGTCTGGTATTCGGTTTCAAGGACAGGGCTTGGGCTGACTATAGATTTAAGTGTCTGTCTGGTACCTCGCATGCTTCTTAATTTTTGGATTGACTCTGTGTTTATTCGGAAATATTCAGAATCGACGTCATATTAAAATTTTTATTTTAAAATTGACGGCTCTGCAGAAGAAACACTGACTTTCATTATTTTATTATTTATTATTATCGGTTGACTTTGAATCGTTGTTGTGCTTTCATTGCTGATCATCGTTTCGTCCGTTAAGATACTTTCTGTATTATTTTCTGGTTGTAGAGTTTCGTCCAAATCAGTAGCATCAAGGGTCCTTGTTTGTTCTTTGTGCTTGTCACCTTCGTAAGCATCAAAGGTCGAGAGCTGGTTGCAGTTCTGGAATATTTGATTTAGACATCGTTTTGATGACCGCTGCAATGAAGATTCATTCAACGCATGCTTTGAAGTTGGTGTCAAATCAGAAGTACAAATCTTGTTATTTCCACCGACTGTCGGTGAAGGTGATGCTATGAAATCTGCTGCATTCAAAATAAGCGAAATATTTGAAATAGTTGACGGGGTTCTCAATATATTCTGAGTGGCATGTTCGTACATAGCACTTGCAGTTCAAAATCGGAGGCAGGATTTGGGTTGACTAAGGAGCTGCTGTTTGTCTTGGTTCCCCGCTTGCTTTTTGTTTTTTGGACAGGTTCTATGTTCATTTGAGAATATCCAGAATCAAAATCATATTTATACTGTAAAATTGAGGGCTGTGAGCAAGCGACTCTCACTTCCATTATCTGTGTCCATGATACTTTTTGCCCTACCTCATTTTTGACCCAATTTTTATTATTTATTAATTCTTTTATGTTATAAAACTCCTTTTGAAGCATTTCTATAACGTTGTACTTTTCTCCGTTGACTTTCGCGTTCATAATGATTGCGTACATCTGGTCCGGGGTGTACACGACTCTATTTTTTAATTCTCTTTCAATGTTGGCGTGGACAGAGTCTCCCTCACTCTGGCCATCGTTGTCAAGACTGTGATGGATAGGACTCTGAAGGTCAGGACTTTAGTGGCTGGGAGTGTACTGCTCAAGACTATGATGGGCAAGAGTTTGATGTGGACTGTAATCGGGACTCTGATGGGCAGGACTACGACGGACAGGACTTTGGTGAACCGGACTCTCATTGTCAATACTGTGACAGGCAGGAGTCTGAGGGTTAGGACACTGGTGGCTGGGAGAGTACTGCTCTGGACTATGATGGGTAGGAGTTTGATGGACTGGACTCTGATCGGGACTCTGATGGGCAGAACTGCGATGAACAGGACTTTGGTGAACTAAGCTCTCACCGTCAAGACTGTGACGGGCAGATCTCTGAGGGTCAGGACTTTGATGGTTGGGAGTGTACTGCTCAGGAATATGATTGACAAGAGTTTGATGGGCTGAACGAACTCTGATTGGAACTCTGATGGGCAGGACTGCAACGGACAGGACTTTGGTGAACCGGGCTCTCATTGAAAAAACTGTGACAGGGAGGACTCTGAGGGCCAGGACTCTGGTGGGCAGGTCTATACGTCATGCTTGAATTACCGATAATCGTTTTATCTGAGATTACACTGCTACAATTACTATTCCTCTGTAATGTTTCATCTAAATCATTACCATCAAAAGGCGACGCTAGTTCTTGTTCTCGGTTATCAAAAATACCTATAGAATTAGACGATGTTGACGGCTGAGCGTCGTTAAGGAATATTTGACTCAGACATCGTTTTGAATTCTTATGAGAGGGTCCTATACATTCATGTGTTGAGGTTGGTGCCAAATCAATAGAACAATTAGTGTTTGTTTCTGGAGTTCCCTTAAGTTGTTGATAAACGATTGAAGGTGATGCTATAAAATTCACAGAATTCAATACGAGGGAAATGTTCGATATATTGGATGGAGTGCTTATTATATTTTGAGAGGCTTTTTCTAAATAATCTGAGTCTCCTCCAATGCTTGAAGAACTCTTACTGCGCTGTAAATTTTGAAATCTCTCTGGGCTAGGCAAATATTCAGACACCTCTGGTGAGAAATCTTGGTTCAATTCAGAATCATTTTCTTCGCAATATTTTTTTTTTCTCTAGATATTTGTCTGTGTTTGTGGTGTGTGTGTTTGTTTGTATTAAACGCGATGTCCTTTGTTTGTTCATTGTCACTCACTTCACTTATACTCCAATCACACCAATAATTATATAGTTTTAGAAATCGAACACTAAAAAGCCGACACAATGTTTTCGCGACCCGGTTTGAGATCACATTGAGAGGCAGTTTGTTATTGTAAATAAACATTGCCACGTACCCTTAGCACTTGACATGTCGATATAGACCATTGCAATTTACATTCGACCCGTGCAATGTGACAAAAGGATATGGCAAGACGTTTTAGAGTTCCGTTTCAAATGCGTAGTTTTGGTGAGCGCCATTGCACGAACAGTATTTAGCGGTTTGCGACGAGAATAAAAAGATAACTGCGCATATCATTACTTAGCGATCTAATTTTGACGAGAACATAATAATATAGATGTTTGTCATGCGATGAGCTTTCAGTATTTTATGATAAAATTATTGTACACTTTTATTCTAGTTACAAGGTATATAAATAAAAAAATTGAAAAGTATTGTATTATGTTTCAATTTTGTCATTTACCGAACAAAAATTACGAAAAAAATTGAGCTGGTGCATTGGCACCTAAGGATTCCAAATATGGCATAAAAATAAAACTAAGATAATGGTGGTTATCATTTTGTTCTCCGGGGCCGGCGATTTCGGTTTTTCGGAAATGATTCCAATGATTTAAACGAAATTGCTAGCAAATTAGTTGAGTTATAATGTTATAATCACAATAAAAAGTCTTTAAATTTCAGAGTTCAAAGCTCGGTCACAATGTACTCGAATTAATAAGTTTAACAAAACGTTACGAGTAAAGACTTTGAAATAATTAGGTAATTTTATTTCTACAGTAGTACCTAATCAAACACCCTGAGCACACGAAACATTCTTATTTCACAAGTATTTCACTCAAGTTTTTTCATAACAAATTCACCAAACACGAGTACAAGCATACATATAAATAAAATACACTCAAACTGAATATTTCACGGACGTGACGTGCTTTCTCCGGCGTCTTCATTTGAAACAACAAGCCGCTACATCGATATACCCTGGATCCACTACTTTTCTAGGCCCAGGAATTTGGTTGGTACTTGAAGAGTTGCGGCAGTGTACATCGTTGTAGGTGAAGATGTCGCTTGGATTGTATGAAAAGCAAACAGAAATAGTGTACTTATTGGTCCCACAAGCCAAAAGTGTCGACTTCAAGAGGGCGTGGATTGAATGTTAAATAGTACGGTTTCGGCAATGTTATCTATACTGATACGGGTTTTTATTTCCAAATAGGACTACGGGGGAGAGTTGGATAAATGTAAAAGGTTACGGGATAATGAAAATGTAGTTCCGTAATACCTAGTAAGAAAGGGAAAAAAGATGTTGGGAAAAGAGGATGGGCAGATTTGGATGGACTCTGGCCTTGGGACCAATAAAGACTTTTTGTATGGCGGAAAATCTCGAATCGCTGTGTAAAAAAAGAGGTAAATAATATATAAGGACGCATAAAAAACAAATTCATGGCACAAAATGATCATCATCATCATCATTTTAGCCGTAGGACGTCCACTGCTGGACAGAGGCCTCCCTCATTGATGCCCAATCATTACGGTTGGAAGCGACTTGCATCCACCCTGAACTTGCGGCCTTCACCAAATCGTCCGTCCATCTCGTTGGCGGACGTCCCACGCTGCGCTTGCCAGTCCGTGGTCTCCAAAATGATCGGCAGTTACAAAACCATAATTATTGTACTAAATGGGACTTATCACGCAAACAATATTTACCTCGACGTATGAAATGATGATGATGATATGAGTGACGAGTGAAAAACACGAAAGTTTAAAACAGTAAGTTACAAAAAATTTATAATCTGTAAAGCGATACAGGAACATAGTATAGTATAGTAACTTTAATCTCAAACTACTTTTATGCAGCGACAACTTTTCACACAAAGATTTGGGACCTGCCGTAGTTTTTATTTATTTTAAGGTTTACCAATAAGTAATTGTAAACACTAGGTATACATATCAGAAATTGCTGCTTGTATAAACATGTTGAGCCGAGTAGTTTATTTATTAGTTTTAGAACTTAAAATAAGCTCTCCAGTGACATATCGGTTGTCCTTATTGGTCATAATAAACCAATGAACCCACCCTTCTTTTTGGCGTTCGGGAAGTTAAGCAATATCTTCACGTGCAAAATACCAGTGCCTCAAGACGAAAATCTTAGACCAGTGTGTGTTGCCAGTGATAACAAGGGCATACAGTACTAAGACGTGGTCAGTTACAAAGGGTCTCATGAGAAAGTTCTAAGTCACTCAAAGGGAAATGGTGTGAGCTATGCTTGGAGTTTGCCTACTTGGTCTAATCAGAAATGAAGAGACCGTAGGAGAATAAAAGTCACCGATATAGCTCGAAGAATCGCCAGACGCAAGTGGCAGTGAGAAAGCCACATCGCTCGTAGAACTGATGGCCGTTGGGGCCAAACGTCGAATGGCGTCCACAATTCGGAAAATCGGTTCGGTTTTTCGGTTGGTTAAGGTTGCGGGAACGTGTTTGCTTGGCGAACCTTGGGGTTTTTTCTGTACATCCATATTTCAATTTGTATTTAGTATGAAATATATGGTTTTCACGGGATGACCGTAAAAGTAATAAAAATGAAGTTGAAAAAATAAAAATACAAAAAGATACTTCATACCAAACTTGTTAAAGTTTGGTCAGGTTGCGACATCTCTTGTCCGGGTGAGCGATTAGTTCCGAAGGAGTGTTGAAATCTCTTGATGAGGGTATAACATAGATGGCGCTGTATCACTCAAGTGATGATCTAACAGATTGAGATATGGATGTGTAGGAAAAATTTCGTGTCTAGACTCCTGACCAGTGGTGGTGTAGGGGTATTAGCACACGGCACGGAATGCCAAGGACCTGGGTTCGATTCCCAGCATTGGTCTTTTTTCTGGGGTTTTTTTCTGTGCATCCATATTTCAGTTTGTATTTAGTATGAAATACTTGGGCCTAAGTTCAGCAGTGACGTCTTTCGGCTAAAATATGATGATGATAACACGAGAAAACACAGTGTCAAATTTTAGGTACTTAATGTATCTAAAGCTCCATAACAAGAATAGTGAACACGGTATTATGGTGTGGCCATAAAATCGGCTGTTTAAATATCGTGGAAAATAACAAGATTCCTTTCACACAAAAATCAAAGCCTTAAGTCGTCGTTTTTATGTCGAATAATAATAAACATTAGACATTGATATCGGTAATAGTAACGTGAAACGTCGAAGTTACCATACATGTTGCGGTTGACACATTCTGAGGTTCAAAGAGATAATAATTCCTCAGATTCCTCAGGGTATTTCACGCCAAAAATAATGTCAAGTCAAGTCGGTTGTTAATAATAAACAACGTCGCCACTCTTCAATCCTTAAAAGAATTTTTATAACAGAAAACCTTAGGATGCGTTGCCAGCTCGTTCTAAAGCCTTTTGTTAGCTTGAAGTTCGAAGTCATTGATTTTTTGGTTTAAAAAAAGGAAAGATATAATTTGAAATTAAACCCCCCCCCCCCCCCCTAGGTTTATGTAAATTCTTTTACTTCTGAGAGGCTTAGAATTCTGTCTTATAACCCTTCGCATTAGCCGTACCCCGCGGTGTATCTTATTTTGTATGTTTTCCATTGGATTGAGCTTCACAATCCCAAAATCCTCTCCACTGAACGTCATTAGGTCGTTTCAGGGTCCCAAGATACAGGCTCAGCCTAGTTTGGGGTCCGTCAGGAATACTTACTCTGTACACTTGTGAATTATTAAGCAAATAAATATTTTTGTATTTTGTATTTGTATTACCTCCTCCAGAAACATTAGATATTCTTTTGATAAGCAAAACATCTCGCTTGTTTTCTGGCCGTATTTTTAGAATGCAAGCTCTATTCAGGCCCGTCTAAGAGGCTGAATGCGTCCAATATGGCGGCCTTTCAATGTCTCCTCTACACCCGCAGTATTTATAACAGGAGGTGGAGGTTCTCGAATGATGTGCACGGACCGGAAGACGCATTCTTGGTGTAGGCCTCTAACAAGATAGATCGACGACATGGTTAAGGTTGCGGCAACGCGTTGGATACGGATGGCGGAGAACTAGTGTATTTGGGGAACATTGGGAGACGTCTAAGTCCACCAATGGACGTATTTCGGCTGAAATGGTGATGATAATGAATGTCGATAATAATTTGACAGTGAGAAGTTGCCAGTGATGACTTATGGCACTGAGACGTGGCCGCTAACGATGGGTCTTATAAGGAAGCTCAAGGTCACTCAGAGGGCGGTGGAGAGGGCTATGCTTGGAGTTTCTCTGCGGGATCGCATTAGAAATGATGAAATCCGCGCAAGAACTAAAGTCACGGACATAGCTCGAAGAATCGCTAGACTTAAGTGGCAGTGGGCAGGGCACATCGCCCGTGGAACTGAAGGGCGATGGGGCCGAAAGGTTCTCGAGTGGCGTCCGCGGACCGGAAGACGCAGTGTAGGTAGGCCTCCAACGAGATGGAGCGACGACCTGGTGAAGGTAGCGGGAACGCATTGGATGCGGATGGCGCAGGGCCGATCTGTTTGGCGAGCCTTGGGGGAAGCCTATGTTCAGCAGTGGACGTCTTTCGGCTGAAATGATGAGAAGTTCCTTACGTTGCCTTTCGCCAAATAAGCGCTTTACATGAGTAGGTATACTGAGTAGACGTGCGGTGCGTGTGTCCCTAAAATTTAGTGTAAAAATAAGCTAGGCAACTCCAGTCATAAGTGCTACGAGCTTCCATGAATAACACGGTAGCTGTGTAGAGCTGCACTTGATCGCGCATGCAAGACGATAGGCACCCTTAGATCGATTTGCTTGGTTAACTTTGAAAAGTAACTTTAAACTTAATCTTGCTAAAAGTTGTCCATAGCGTGGCAATGCGGGATGTGTAATGGGCACATTTGTACCTGTTAGGTAAGACTCGGGGCGGTTTATTTCATCATCATCATCTCAGCCTTTACACGTCCCACTGCAACGCACAGGCCTCCTCTCAGAACGAGAGGGCTTTGGCCGTAGTTCCCACGCGGGCCCAGTGCGGATTGGGAACTTTACACACACCCTTGAATTCCTTAGCAGGTGTATGCAAATTTCCTCACGATGTCTTTGTTCACCGTAAAGCTCATAGTAACTTACAAATTACGGTTTTTGGTTGACCGTATTTTTGAATTGCATTTTGTATATAAAATATTAATATATATGTATCTGACTCTAATCTTAGTCTAATTTAAATCTAATCCAAACCTAAACGAAGTCTACCCTCAGTCCAATCTAAGTAAGGTAAACGTACCAATGCTCGACACCTCAACGCCCAGTAGATGACACCCATCTGTCACATGTCTTCAGACATAACATTGAAGGTGATATGTATGGATCAGTGTTGAGCACAGGGACGTTTACCTTAATTATTATTATTATTAACATGTATTAATGTCCCACTGCTGGGCAAAGGCCTCTCCCCTGGACATCCAACTCTCCCTGTCTGCACTTATGTCCTGTACCTTAATCTACAATTAATTTTAATCCAATCTAATCTAAACACTTTTTATTACTCTTTCATGCTGTAAATTGCACTATTTGTTTTGATATATATTTGCAGAGTTACTGTATTGTAAGGTCACACGTATTAATTTTAAATGCGCCGTGGAGACATTGTGTTTCCCATCTGGCACGAGTTCTTCTTTGTTTTCTTATTCTTCATTTTGAACAGAACTAAAGCATAAGTTCCAAGTACAAAGAATTTAAGTCGAATTTAAGAAGCAAAACCTCAACTTACATTTACAAAAACACTAACTCAGCGCGATCTACTTGGCGTTGCCTTTGTCATTAATCAAGCCTGTTACTAAAAATAAGAAAGCACTTTACCCTATTCCAATCCTTTAATCAGTAGACTTCCTTCTAACATCCCTTTCTAACCAACGAGGCATAGCACTTGTAAGAGCAGGATGGATCGAGGATTTCGAAAGTTCCAGAAATACTCGTAATATTCCAGCGGTTGGGAAGCAAAAAGCGCATTCCATTTTAACAAGACAGCGGACGGCTGGTGTCTGCAGTCTTTGGAAAATAGTTTCGTCGGGTCAGGAAACGTCTTATTTAAAATTTAATTTCAAGAAGCGTTGGTGATATACGTTTTAACTTTGAGCGATTTTTACTCATAGTTCCTTATTGCTGCGTTGTTATCATCATCATTTCAGCCAAAAGACGTCCACTGCTGAACATAGGCCTCCCTAAAGCTCGCCAAACAGATCGGTCCTGCGCCATCCGCATCCAACGCGTTCCTGCAACCTTAACCAGGTCGTCGCACCATCTTGTTGGGTTGGGTTGTTGACACTGCGTCATCCGTTCCGTGGTCGCCACTCAAGTACCTTTTGGCCCTTTGGGCCTTTTGGCTTTTTTTGGCTTTTGGTTCTAGAAGCAATGTGCCCTCCCCACTGCCACTTGAGTCTGGTGATTCTTCGAGCTATGTCGGTGACTTTAGTTCTTGCACGGGTTTCGTCACTTCTAATTCGCGTCGTTATGTTTCATGCATATTGCAGGGGACTTGTCCAAGCGTATGTGTCTGTTTGTACGTGCGTAAAAGCGTGCATGCCTGCGTCCGTGCGCGCTTACTTCCATGTGTAGGTGCCTTCTTTCGAGCGTGCGTCTGTGCGTTGGTGCGTGTATGTGTGGTTGTGTATTAGTCTACTCGTAATCAAGGCCACTGCAATATAGCTGATAAATTTGTACGGAACCCTCGGTGCGCGACTCCAACTCGCACTTGGCCGGTTTTTTCAATAACACAAGCGCTTGTCAACACTTAAAAATAGTTATGTTACTTTTGAATTTCATAAAACAATTACCGAGATCAGGTCAACTTTTTTAATATTAAAATGCGATATCATTTCTTAAGAAAAATTGCGAAAATGCTGAGTTTTCGTCGCTGCAACTTCCCGGGAAGGATTTATTCGAATTTTTAAAAATTATTTGCACTGCATACAGGTCGGATTTTAAATCCTGGATAACATAAGTTATTCAAATGTTTGATATGTGTCAGTATCGGCTCTTAGGAAGAAAAGGTGTTACTATAAAAAAAGTATATTATTATGTGTATCTAAAAAATAAGTTTTTGTTAAAAATTTAATTTTTATTACAAGCTTTTTTTGCTGACCGTACTTTTTGCCCTTAGTTACCAAAGTACTTGGCAAGACTATTCAAACGAGTCCAAACTCGTTGGGGTTATGCCATTTTACTACGAAGCTTCTATGGCCAAAAGTTAGATCTGCTCCATGCCATAATAATTGCATTGTCATCCGATTTACACATCTATGCAAAATTTGAGCTCTATCGGAAATCAAGAAGTGGATCAATTTTAACTTGCAGAATTTGATGACATACAGACGGCGGGACAGGTGAAGGTAAATAAAAGCTTGTACCTAATAATATCAATCTGTATAATCGTAAATGTTTGCTAAGCCTATACTACAAGAAGTTATTCGATGTCTTGACAATTGAAATAATAAAGGTTTTTTGAAAATGTGTAAATTATTTTATTTATTTTAGAAACGTCTTAAAAATCGAGGAGCTGCCGCTCATTTATTTTCATTCTCTACTTATAGGTGTTGTCTTGACAATTGAAATAATAAAGGTTTTTTGAAAATGTGCAAATTATTTAATTTAAGAGTATTTTAAAAACGTCTTACAAATCGAGGAGCTGCCGCTCTTTTATTTTCATTCTCTACTTATAGGTGTTGCCCGACTCCCTCTGCGAGGAATTCTTTCATCGATATCCCGCAGGAACTATACGATTTTCCGGGATAAAAAGTATATTTTATGTTAACCCAAGAAAGGTTGTTGTTAAGGAATAAGGATTAGGTCACCGACATAGTCAAACGAATTAACTCCTTAAAATGGTAATAGGTAGGCAACATAGCACACAGAACAGATGTCCGTTGAGGTCAAAAAGTTCTAGAATGGAGACTACGGACCGGCAAGCGCAGCGTGGGATGTCGACCAACGCGATGAACGGACGCTCAATGAGGAAGGCCTATGTCCAGCAGTGGACGTCCTAGGACGACTTAATAATGATGATGATGATGATGTTAATCCAGGTTAAAAACTATCTGTGTGCCTTTCATCAGAATCCGTCGAACCATTTTAGCGTGAAAGAGTAATAAAATCCACATAAGCTATTGCATTTGTAATATTACTAAGTGTCATTAATTTCACCGGCTGTCCTACTCTCCACGGATGAACACTTAGCACACTTATCAATTCCACACCATTGCGGCACCAACTCAACTCAAACTTTCGGTTGAGTGGTCAACTAGGTGATCCACCCAATGGTCACTAGTGGACAACGTGGTGTCAACGAATGTGCAATGCGTAGTCAACTGGGTCGGCTTGTCCTCTAATATTAGTGCCTGCCAGTCGTGAGGGCATAGTCACTGCGGGGCTGACGTACGGGCAACGCGCGGCAAATTGGTTCGAGTTGACCTAAAGTGTACGACATGTCAGAGGACGTCCTACGCTACGTTTGCCGATCCGTGGTCTCCACTCAAGAACTCGTCTACCCCAACAGTTATCGGTTCGGCGGGTTATATGGCCGACCCATTGCCTCTTCACCGTACTAATGCGGTCGGTGGAGCGATGAGATTTTCGCAAGGCGGCTGGCAAAAGCTGGACGAGAGACGCCGAGGATCGTGCTCAATGGCATGCCATGGGAGCGACCTATGTCCAGCACTGGAAGAGATGATAACGTTGATGATGATGTTCGACACGTGGTTGACGCGAAAACCATGCATCATACACGTATACTACATTTACATAAGTTTTTGAAAATTGTATTGTAGGAAATACGACATAAGGCTTAAATTTCAATATGTTACTTTGAGTCCAGTGGCTGTTAAGTTGTTATACCTCTAGTGTGCAAATACCTATTATAGAGCTTAGAACAAGACACTGGTAGCGATACGCACGGACCTGACCCAAGCTCCTACAACTTGCAAACGGCTAGTTATACAAGCGTTTAAACCGCGATCACTTTCCTGTCGCATCTACATGAGAAAGAAGCGACAGTTTGCGTGAAATTTCAACAAATTGAAATAATACAACAAGCACACTGTATCGTTGTATAAAAACCTTCCGCTAGGTGTAGCTTATTTATTTAATATATGTGAAAGGAGACTGATATAGGTGGAAACGCTAGTAGAACTACCCAAACGTAATTCAAGTATTTTAACGTACATGTTAAATTAAGGTCGTATTTAAGGAGTGTTAATAGTTACTATCCCTCGCGGCGAACGGTAAATATATACCGGTAAAAGCCGGTAAATATATACCGGTAAATATTATAACGGTAATTCTCAAGACACATTTAATCATCATCCTCATCAACGGAATTGTTATCTGAAATTGAAATCCTTTGGTGATAGTGTGAAATCTGTGACACAAATTTCCTCCACCAACCATTTGCTTAAGTGATATTAATATTTCTAACAAATTGAGCTCTTGGAAGGGGAACTGTCTTAAGTACGTTTTGATTAAAATTGGAATTGGGATACATATTTTATTAATTGGTAGGAAGGTATTGTTGATGCGCAACGAATATTAAATAATTAAATTTATTTAAAGCTGTTGGTATTTTCGTGTTGTAGAATTCGTAAAGGGTTATTATTTACTTCTATGTTTTCTAAAGCAACTATAAAAACAAAGTAGGTACCCAATATTGCTTAATATTTGATTAAAATTATTAAAACTTTAACATAAGTTTGATAGATTGGCATTATTTATTGAAGAAAATATGCAACTTCTGCAATATGCATAGTAATAATAATTAATTTATTTGACAAAATACGCGGAATATAAATCATCATCATCATCATTTCAGCCGAAAGTTGTCCACTGCTGAACATAGGAACCACACATTAGAAACCAGACCGATTGCATGTTCCTTGTGTCGGTATTTGTCCGTGTGTTTGTCCCGGATCAGTACACCCGCGCGCGGCGGCACCCGCTGCTGTCGGCGCGCTCGCGCTGCTCAACACCGTGCTCGCCGCGCCGCACCTCGACTTGTTTGCCAGTGCTCTAGGGCAGCTGATGACTGAGTGCAAGAGAGTGGCTGAAGGCCAGATGCCTGAGAGCTCTGTAGCTTAAATGTTATATGTATAATGTGTAATTAGTTTAAGATAATTTGTAAGTTTGTGCTGTCTTGGCTTTGGCGTTAAGGTACAAATTTGTGATGAGTAAATAAATAAATAAATAAATAAATTGGCCTCCCCAAGGCTCGCCAAACAGATCGGTCCCGTGCCAACCGCATCCGCATTGCGATGGCTGATGGCCATGGGGCAAAAATGTTCTCGAGTGGCGTCCATGGACCGGAAGACGCAGTGTAGGTAGGCCTCCAACAAGATAAATAAAAATAAAATAAATAATATTAGGGGACAATCTCACACAAATCGACCTAGTCCCAAACTAAGCAAAGCTTGTACTATGGGTACTACACGACGATAGACATACTTATATAGATAAATAAATACTTAAATACATAGAAAACATCCATAACTCAGGAACAAATATTCGTGCTCATCACACAAATAAATGCCCTTACCGGGATTTGAACCCAGGACCTCTTGCTTCGTAGGCAGGGTCACTACCAACTAGGCTAAAGCGGTCGTTAAGATGGAGCGAAGACCTGGTTAAGGTTGCGGGATCGCGTTGGATGCAGAATATAAATACAAGGTACTTATTGTTAATAATGTAATGTTTCTATTGTATCCTGTTCTGGTTTTGTTTTGTTTGCTGTCATTTTTATGTACTATCCTAGCGTTAGGTATAGGCAATGTGGTTCTTGTAACCTGTAAAAAATTTATACCTCCGTTTAAAGTATCAAGAGTATGAGCGTCCTAATAACTAATAACATAAATAAATATATTTTTATCAAATTTAGCGGTCTTGCATTTGGTTTTGTATGTCTGAAATATGATAAAAATTGTGGCGATTTCGAGAAAAGCCCGAAATACTTATTTTGCTATCGAAGAACTGTCATATCTGTGTAAACTGTGTGTATTGTTATTATTTTTTTATCTATATAAAAAGGGGTATGTATTACAATACCGAAGTACGAAAGACCGAATGTATTAAAACATCGAATGGGTCAAAAGACCGACACGATTTTTTTCTGAAACCGTTAACTTTTTATGATTGTTATAAAACAAACCTAACCTAACCTAATGGGTTCTGTATGATGCCGTTTTTTTATTTTAATAAATTCTGAGAAGTTTACGGTTTCAGAAAAAATCGTGTCGCTCTTTTGACCCATTCGATGTTTTATAACATTCGGTCTTTCGTACTTCGGTGTTGTAATACATACCCATAAAAAGCGAGTGAGACAGCAGATGCTTCGAGGGAAGATTTGGTTTCATTTTCTTAGTTATATACCTCTAGTTGCAGTAGTTCGGTTGATTTGTCCGGGACCGAACTGCTGCAACACTTTTTGTCTCAGTTGTTCGGTTAACACGTCAAACCGAACTGTTGGGAAGATTTTAGTTGCAGTAGTTCTGTGGACTGTCCGGGATCGAACTACTGCCACAATTTTAGTCTTATTAGCTCGGTTATGACGTCAAACCGAACTACTGAGAATTGAAACGACTCAAAAGGACGTTTAAGGATTAGATTGTACAACAAGAGCATAAAACGAGCCATTTTACCCGAGACGTTTGGTTGACATTGACGTTGGATTTAATGCTAGAGTTTTAGGTACACTCTTCTTTTCACTTCGATTGCAAGGAAATGAAATAAGTAGCAACAATGCAAATAAAATTAACTAGCTCTTATTTTTCATGGATTGTGTATTTAGCTATATTTTTAATCGCGCTTTTGAGTCGTTTCAATTTTCAGTAGTTCAGTTTGACGTCACAACCGAGCTAATGAGACTAAAAGTGTGGCAGTAGTTTGGTCCCGGACAATCAACCGAACTACTGCAACTAAAGGTTTCCCAGCAGTTCGGTTTGACGTCTTTACCGAACTACTGAGACAAAAAGTGTTGCAGCAGTTCGGTCCCGGACAAATCAACCGAACTACCGCAACTAGAGGGTTATATACCCGTGGGAAACTGGACCGGGAACTATACAATTTTCCGTTATAAAACGTATTCTATACATTAATTCAGGTTATAAAATATAATATGTGTGCCAAATTCCATCAAAATCCATCAAACCGTTTTATCATGAAAGAGTACAAACATTAACACATCCATACAAACTTTCATGTTAATAATATAAGTAAGAAGTAGGATTTTATTCAATTATAAGCCGCAAAGCTACATGAGAACGCCAAAAGCGACCAGATAAAATTTCCAAACGATTCGGTTAAAACGAAACGATAAAAAAAGCGATTTGGTAAATAACGCCTTATGAGGTTTTTTAGTGCGCGGCGATAAATATAGCCCACGGCTGAACATTCCCTTGCAGTACACAGAATAGTAATCAAGAGAACAACATTAACAATGAACTAACAATAAAAAGTAGACTGCTAAAAAATCAAACAAAATCAAATAAAATCTAAACATAATCCATCCGCCTCGTGCTGGGCCCAAACATACCCATCAACACATACCTGTAGCAAAATTGTAGCAGATGTATCTTAGGGTTATTAATGACAACAAGTTTTTAAAGAAAAACCTGTCACCCAGTAAAAAGCTACTTATACTATCCCTGATTGATATCTTTAGGCTACTTTTTCTCCGGAAAATTCATACTTTCCGCGGGATAGAAATCATGAATTCAACTTCGGCCTGATCTTAAAATTTATTTAACCTAAAAAAAGGCTACACCATCCTTGATTGACATAATATGCTACTTTTTGTCCTGAAAAATGGAAAATTCCCGCGTGATAGAAATACGTGCATTCAATTTCGGGCCGATTTGAATAATTTTTAGGGTTACGTACCTCAAAAGGAAAAAACGGAACCCTTATAGGATCACTTTGTTGTCCGTCCGTCCGTCCGTCTGTCTGTGAAGACCCTTTTTCTCAGGAACGCGTGGAGGTATCAAGCTGATATTTATATCAAATACTCAAGTCTACTATCCCTTGGAGCTGTGAAAAAATCAAACTTCTAATCCAACACAATCAAAAGATACAGCCGTTTATGATGTAAATTTCCGCATATTTATTTTTCGAAACTCGCAAGGGAATCATTACCTACAGAGTACTTCCCGTGGTCTCAGAATCTTGAAATTTGGTACGAAGCAAGGTATTATAGCACAAGATAAAGGAAAAATTGCGAAAAGCATAAATTTTTTTGTCTCTCTGTCTATATGAGTAACCAATCTATTTATGCCGCAAATTTTCGACACTCGCAAGGGAATAAAAACCTACAGGGTACTTCCCGTGAACTCAGAATCTTGAAATTTGGTACGAAGCAAGTTCTTATAGCACAGATAAAGGAAAAATTGCGAAAAGCATAATTTTTTCTCTGTCTGTCTACATCAGTAACCAATCTATTTATGCCGCAAATTTTCGACACTCGCAAGGGAATCAAAACCTACAGGGCACTTCCCGTGAACTCAGAATCTTGAAATTTGGTACGAAGCAACGTCTCATAGCACAGATAAAGGAAAAATTGCGAAAACCGTAAATTTTTAGTAACGTCATGTAATGAAAATGTTTTTAATAATTTTAAAGTTACTACCCCTTTACTCATGAACGCGTAGAGGTATTAAATTGAAATTCATATCAAATACTCAGGTCTATAATACCTTTAAGCTGTAACAAAATCAAACTACTATGTCAACGCAATCAAAAGAAACAGCAATTTAAGCCGCATATTTTCAAACTCGCAACTACTCGCAAGGGAATCAAAACCTACAGGGTACTTCCCGTGAACTCAGAATCTTGAAATTTGGTTCGAAGCAAGGTTTTGTAGCACAGATAAAGGAAAAATTGCCAAAAACATAATTTTTTTTTCTCTATCTGTCTATATCAGTAACCAATCTACAATGATCCCACACTGCTCACATTTTGCTTAGGAACAGGGGTCTGCTAAGACTGGATGTTCATAGATAAATATAAATTTGTACGGAACCCTCGGTGCGTGAGTCCGACTCGCACTTGGCCGGTTTTTTCACTAATAAAAAGCTACACTATTATTCCCAATCGGTATAGGCTACTTTTCTCCGGGATAATCTAAAATTTTCGCCGGATAGAAATAAGTGAATTCAATTTCGGGGCCGATTTCAAAATTTATTTCATCAATGGAAAGCTACATACTTCCTAATCGACATGACTGGTTTTTCTCCGAGAAAATGCAAAATTCCGACGAGATAAAAATAAGTGAGTTCAACTGCGAAGCGGACTTTAAAATTTCTTTCACCAATAGAAAACACTATCCCTGTTTGACATAATAGGTTACATTTTGGGAAAATGCAAAGTTCCCGCGGAATAAGTGAATTATTTTTTTACACAGACGTACTGCTTTTTATTGTTTACTGTTTCATCATCCACAAGGAGAAAGTTCAAGGTTACTCTTGAAATGTCACACATAAGATAAGTGTATTTATCTACACTTACGCTAATCTATTTAACATGTATTGTTATGTACATCATAACAATAATCTTCCATTTAAACATCTAAGATTGTTTAGACGCATCACATCAAACAATTGCTTCGTTCGTCTAGCTAGTACATACATAATAGGTATCAACATTCAATGTTGCGGCAGTTGGTTTTAAAAGGAATTATTTACCACAGTAGGGTAATGGGAAACCATTGGCTATCAGTGGGTGGATGTGGGCTGATTTTATTAATTGAAAGGCTTATTACGTCACCATAAGGCGGAAAATGTCCACTATTAAATAAAGGGTTCCCTCATCGAATGCTACAATGAAGACAACATGTCACAACTTTATGCGATTAAGGCCGGCTTGCGCTGACCTGGGTTAGCTACTTATCTTGAGGTTAACTGCTAACCCAGGGTTACCGATTTAATTTTTTAACCCTGAACTGTGCAAGTGGCCCTAAAAAATAAAAAAAAAACATTTATTTCAGACTCAATCGATCGATCTCGTGTAAGTAAAGTATCGTCTTAGTATCATGGTAGTAAGAAATATTAAATTGTTTTTTCACCTCACTAGCTCGGAAAGCCCTTTTTCTTTGTTTGACATCTATTGAGAAAATCGTTTTTTATCCACATGTGAAGAAAGAGTTTTGACATTTGAGGGCAGCTTAAGTGATATTTGACAGCTAACAAAACGTAAAACGTTAAAAGTGCTGAATTTTTAAAATCACAATTAATGAATTGCATCGAGTAAAAAACACTAAATACAGTCTTACAACTTTATTTTAAATCATAAATATCAGCATTCAACATTAACCTTCATTCTTGTTGTAAAAACGGATAAAATGTTATGACAGTCCAAGTAAGTCGAAGTGCGAACAAAACGCATCCGAAATAATAAAAAAAAACTTAAGTCAAAACTTTTCAATTATATATTCGCATGTTTTTCTAATTATTTTCCTCGCTGTAGTGAGGTGAAAAGTTTTGTGTTATACACGGGTGAAAAGTTATTTTACGTCTCGTGTGTTGAAACACTCACTATCGAAAGGATTCTATTTTTGAACCACTCGCTTCGCTCGTGGTCAATCATAGAATCCTTTCGATAGCTCTTGTTTCAAATGAACACTCGCTGGTAAAATACAACTTTCCCCCCTTGTATAACAAATAACTATTCTACTTCTGTACTTTTAAGTAAAAGTATCTGTTTTTTTCATGGTCGCGAACAATTAAATAAAAAGATAGATAATATGACTTCAGAAAAGTCTATACTCTATTCCCCTTATCAACACTTGTGTCGTAATGTCGTTATTACGATACACCTAGCTGCCACAGGTTATTAACTCGCAAGCTCGTCCGTTTAATACTCATACTCAGCCAGCAATTGCCTACTTCCAGGCCAAGACAATAATGTACTTACTATTTTTTATTCTGGTGTAACTGAAAGCGATTTACTAGGTAGTTTCAGAAAGTTAACGGAATTAAAAAGTAACACGGTGTGTATATTTTAGTAATAATATATTTAATTCTTGATTAATTCTCGGGTGTTAATTATATTCACCAGTGATCATTATCTATCTATCCGATGATTTCACGCTAATGACAATGATCTTGATAGTTTAATGCTTCCTAATCACAATCATTATCTGAAATATCTTTTACGACCAAAGCGTTTATTTCCCTTTTAATTTCCCTTTTTATTCGAAAAGTTAATTTGGAGATCGTAAAATGCGTCATTACAGGGTTATGGGTAATCAAAAAAGTTTTCCCTGATCCCACTCTGATATGTGAGCGGTAAAAAATACGTGCGAGTATCTGGCTTATGCTAGGTATTAACATTACGAAATACTTTATCGCGATTTTGTAGGGGCAAAATTTCATTAAATAATTGATGTCGTTATACTCACGAAATAAGAATTGTAACAATCATGAGGGCAGTCTCAAGTCAAAAGCCTTTGGTCAGTGTGTGTTGCCAGTGATGACTTTTTATGACACTGAGACGTGGTCTCGCTAACGATGGGCCTGATAGGAAAGATCAGGTCACTCAGAGGGCGATGAAGAAGGCTATGCTCGGAGTTTCCCTGCGGGATCACATCAGAAATGCTAAAATCCGCGCAAGAACTAAAGAACATAGCTCTAAGAGTGGCCAGACTCAAGGGGTAGTGGGCGGGCAAATCGCTCGAATATTACAACTGTTATTTAAATGATTAAAAAAATATACACAGCGCTAATTTTGTAACAATTAACAGATTCTTACTTTTTTCTAGTAAGTGGCATTTTCACACTGAAAACACATCATAAAATTCAAATAACTGCAAAATCTGCGCAGACAAACCAACAAAAACTAGTTAATCATAAATCATGTCTCAGTAATACCGTAATAGTGTTAAACAAAGTAACAAAGCTAGAAACCACCGAAATAGCAAATTCAAAGTAGGGAATATGCATGAATCACAATTTTTCTCATAAATAATTTTACGTCATCCAAAACTGGAAATTAAAACGAATGACGTAAAATATCATCAATAACTCAAACAAATATTATTTATTAATAACATAACATTAAAGTAATTAACTAATTATACAGAAATAAAAAAAATATATATATTATACTAGAACAATTAACCTAAAAGTAAAAACCTTAAAAAATATAATATAGTCATCATTTCAGCCGAAAGACGTCCACTGCTGAACATAGGCCTCCCCCAAGGCTCTCCAAACAGATCGGCCCTGTGCCATCCGCATCCAATGCGTTCCCGCTACCTTCACCAGGTCGTCGCTCCATCTTGTTGGAGGCCTACCTACACTGCGTCTTCCGGTCCGCGGACGCCACTCGAGAACCTTTCGGCCCCATCGGCCGTCAGTTCTACGGGCGATGTGCCCTGCCCACTGCCACTTAAGTCTAGCGATTCTTCGAGCTATGTCCGTGACTTTAGTTCTCGCGCGGATTTCATCATTTCTAATGCGATCCCGCAAAGAAACTCCTAGCATAGCCCTCTCCATCGCCCTCTGAGTGACCTTGAGCTTCCTTATAAGACCCATCGTTAGCGGCCACGTCTCAGTGCCATAAGTCATCACTGGCAACACACACTGGTCAAAGACTTTTGACTTGAGACACTGCGGTATATCGGATGACAAGATATTGCGGAGCTTCCCGAACGCTGCCCAACCGAGTCTAATTCGTCGATTGACCTCTTTCTCGAAGTTGCACCTACCCAATTGGATTGTATGTCCCAGATAGATATAGTCGTCAACAACTTCGAGCAAAGTATCTCCGATTACGACGGGAGTTGGTACAACATGGGCGTTCGACATGACCTTCGTCTTGTCCATGTTCAATTTAAGACCAACTCTCTCGGAGACACTTCTGAGGTCAGCGAGCATCGCACTGAGGTCCTCCAAGGTCTCAGCCATAAGCACCACGTCGTCGGCAAATCGAAGGTGAGTGAAGTATTCGCCATTTACATTGATGCCACGCCCTTCCCAGTTCAGAGTCTTAAACGCATCCTCTAGTGCAGCGGTGAACAGTTTCGGAGAGATAACATCTCCTTGTCTGACTCCCCGCTGCAATAGAATGGGCTTCGACATCTGATCCTGAAGTTGGACGGACATTGTGGCGTTATTATACAGACACTTCAACACTTCGATGTACCGGTAGTCTACTTGGCACCGTTGGAGAGACTGCAGTACAGCCCAAGTCTCGATCGAATCGAAGGCCTTCTCGTAGTCCACAAATGCCAGGCAAAGGGGGCGGTTATACTCCTCGGTTTTCTGTATAACCTGCCGCAACGCATGTATGTGGTCCACGGTGCTAAAGCCTTTTCGAAACCCGGCTTGTTCGGGAGGCTGGAAGTCGTCTAACCTGCGCGCGAGACGATTCGTGATGACTCTCGAAAACAGCTTGTAAACATGGCTCAGAAGTGAAATGGGTCTATAATTCTTCAATAAGGTATTATCGCCTTTTTTGAAGAACAGCACCACTACACTTCTGTTCCATGCTTCTGGTGTTTTCCCTTCACGGATGGCGGTATCGAATAGTTTCTGAAGGGCTTTGAGGATCGGTTTTCCACCCGCCTTCAGAAGTTCGGCTGTTATTCCGTCATCACCAGGGGCCTTGCCATTCTTTAGTTGTTTGAGAGCCATACTAATCTCGTACAGGCTGACGTCCGGGATGTCTTCGGTATAGTGCCGGGTTAATCTAGCTCTCGGGTCTTCAGCTAGATCCATGACGGGTTTCTTCGTTGATGTGTACAGCTGTCCATAGAACTTCTCAACTTCTAACAATAGCTCCGGTTTAGAGGTCACGATCCTACCTTCATCGGTCTTTAACTTTGCCAATTGGCTTTGCCCAACAGACAAATTCTTGGCAAAAACTTTAGAGCCTCTGTTGCGCTCTATCGCCACTTCAATACTATTAGTATTAAACTGGCGTATATCGCGCCTCAGAGACTTTGAGATCTGTCTGTTAAGCCGCCGGTATTGGCAAGCGTCACCAGATGTCTGTAGGATCATCTTACGTCGATCTTCCATGAGCTTTAGAGTAGAAGGTGTGATTTTTTTGGTTCTATTTGTACGGTGAGTCTTAAAGAACTTTGACCCAACCGTATGGACAGCTTCCACAAACCCGTCATTGTAATCATCCATGTCGCTTCCTAGGCATTCGAAACGATTTTGCAGTTCAAGCTGGAACGTTTCGAGGTTTTGTAGCTGGGCTGGTGCCGGGCGGAGCGTAGACTTTATCAGTCGCGATCTTTCAAGCTTGAACCGAATATTCAATGTGCCTCGTACCATACGGTGATCACTCCCGGTTTTAACCGCACTGATCACGGAGACATCATTGAATATTTGCTTCCTCGTCGACATAATAAAGTCTATCTCATTCCTCGTTACACCGTCAGGGCTCATCCAAGTCCATTTCCTGTGCTCTCGCTTCTTGAAGAAGGAGTTCATCATATAGAGTCCCTCCTTCTCCATAAAGCCGGCCAGTAGGTGGCCTCGGTGATTCCTACGCCCTACTCCAAATTGCCCCATTCGCAGCTCTTCACCATCCCGTTTACCCAGTTTTGCGTTGAAGTCCCCCATAACAACCGTGAAGTGAGATCCGGAGCTATGCATGGCTCTGGAGATATCCTCATACATAGTTTCCACCTCTTCGTCGGAGTGTGCCGAAGTCGGAGCGTAAACCTGTACGACCTTCAACGAATACCGTTTGGTCAATCTTAGTACCAGGTACGCTACCCTGGTCGACACACTCACGATCTCCACGACGTTGTTTACAAGGGACTTGTGGACGATAAACCCGACACCGCCCTGGGACTGTTGGTCGCCCTCCCGGAAATAGAGCATGTTACCAGAGTTCAGGATTATCGTGTCCTCCCCCTCTCTTCGGACTTCTGATAACCCTACTATCCCCCATCGTAACCTGCTCAATTCTTCCTCCAGTTCCACTAACCTATCATCCGTCCGCAGCGTACGGCAGTTATACGTTGCCAGGGCCAGGGATCGTTGCTGATGGTAGCCGGATCGCTTCCGGGGATTCTTAGCACCCCTTGCCCCGCCGCTACCCAGGCCGCTACCGTAGCCTGGAACAGCGGGGCTACCGGAGACTAGGGGCCGTTTTTTTTTGGACTCAGCCATAGGGGGGTATTTGCCGTAGTCGCCACGCTTGGCAGGCGGGTTGGCGACCGCAGTGGAAAAAACCGTACATATTAGGGACGCTGCTGCCCGTCCTCCGGTGTTACTGGCCGCAGTTTTAGGACATACCCGGGTCCACTGGCCGCAGTTTTAGGACATACCCGGGTCCAATATAGTAAATATAGTAAATAACTAAAATACATTATTAAAAGGAGTCCCTTTAGGCAAGGTTCCGAAGATACTGGCAGCGTTCCCCCTTTGAATAGCTAGACTAATTCTTTGTCCGAGTTAGCTGCCAGCTCTTCGGTCTCCTGTAATGTCGACTAACCTTTTTGCTATTTCCTTAAAAAGCCTTATGGCGCTAGGACCCCACGGACTTATATGCACGGATATGGACTTGTTTAGACAAGCTTAATGCGTTTGTGCGATACAGCTATGCTAGACAGGCTCAAAAATAAGGAAGGTAGGAGAGAATAAAGTTTGCATTAAAATTAAATTAAATTAAATTAAAATTAAATATTAGGGGACAATCTTACACAAATCGATCTAGTCCCAAACTAAGCAAAGCTTGTACTATGGGTACTAGACGACGATAAACATACTTATATAGATAAATACATACTTAAATACATAGAAAACATCCATAACTCAGGAACAAATATTCGTGCTCATCACACAAATAAATGCCCTTACCGGGATTTGAACCCAGGACCTCTTGCTTCGTAGGCAGGGTCATTAGGCTAAAGCGGTCGTTGCATTCCTTCTTTCTAGAAGAATTAAATTTAGTATGGTCGTCGTGTCATATCGTCACTACTTTGAAAAAGCTCGTATCTCAAAATCGATAATCTGGCTAATTGAACTTTACTGAGTGTGCACTAAGGTTCAGTTTGGTTTACATATTGATTTGAGATACGAGATTTTTTCAAAGTAGTGACGATATGCCGCCATATGAGATACCTATATTGGATCTCTGAGATGTTTGTAATAAAACGACAAGTTAGATGCACGGTCCGTTTATTACTGACTGGTGAAAGGTAATACAACGGCTTACATACATTACACTCCTCCAGCATTATTTGAAGCCCTGGAGACAAACACAAAACATATTAACATTTTACATCTATTATTAAAAATATTGTTTATAATTTACTTTATTATCTCTAGGTCGCAATAAGATATTTCGTGCGCGAGACGATTGTACATGTTCGCCCTCGGCACCTGCCGCGGCCGGGGCCTCCGCCGCCGCGCGCGGCTCGCTCGCGCCGAGCCCGCCGGGGCCGCCCGCCGGCAGCTCCCGCGCCTCGGCCCACTCCTCCTCCTCCTCATTGCCCTCTGTACCACTCTCTTCCACTGCTTGCCCAACATTATCGGCCTCATTGCTAATAATGAGCGATGGCGATGACGGCATCGGAGAGAGCGGCGGGGGCGCGGGGGGCGCGGGCGGCGGTGACGACGGCCGCGGCAGCACATTCACTAGAGGGGTTTGACCACCCTGAACGATTAGTTCGCCAGTATATTTTCTAATTTGGTCTATATGACGCCGACAGATAACATTATAATCGCTAACATACACATTATACATACGATTACCTATCGTATCTCGGATAATGCCTAAAGTCCAAACATTTTTTTTTGCAATGTACCATTTCAACCAGACGCGATCGCCTGTAACAAATTTTCTACAATCGGCTGGTTGAGATGGTGGCATGTCTGGAGTTTCTGCTCGGCACCTGGGCAAAATCAAATCTAACCGTGACCTTAGTTCACGGCCAAACATGAGTTTAGCCGGCGACGCTCCGGTGGTGCAATGCACAGTGTTTCGGTACTCGAATAAAATTCCCAGTAACTTTTCCTCAACAATAGCACTAGAATCATGTTGTTTAAATAGACATTTAATCATTTTTTTACAAATGCGGACACAAATTTCTGCCTGCCCGTTGCTGATTGGATGGTAAATAGGTGACGTCACATGTCTAATGCCATTGTTGCTACAAAATAAATTAAATTCTGTGGAATTTATTTTTACATCATTGTCCGAAACCAGCACTTGCGGTATGCCGAATCTAGAAAACAAATATTTTAGTTTGTTTATCAGTGCGCGAGTAGAAGTGCCGCAATTCATGTGAATGCATTCCAACCATTTAGTGTAAGCGTCTACGAGTATAAGATAATCCCGATTGGCGATCGTCATGTAGTCGATGTGCAGACGCTGCCAGGCGCCGGGCGGGCGCGGCCAGGCCTTGGGCGCCGCCCGCGCCGGCGCCGCCTGCGTCGCGCAGCACGCTGCACATGACCCTATATACCTAGTTATATCACTATCTATCGATGGCCACCAAAGTTTTCCCCTGGCTATGCTTTTCGTTTTAACGATACCGAAATGACCCGAGTGCAATTCGCTTAGCATTCGCTCGCGATAGACAGTAGGTATAACCACTCTGTGGCCACGAAATAGACATCCATCCTCAGTTTCTAAATCAGTTTTACAATAAAAATAAGGCGCAATTGACGGACATTTTACTACTCGTGGCCACCCTCGGTTCATGTACTTGATAACGGTTTGTAAAGATTTATCAACGGCTGTAGCTTTTTTTATGTCCTCGAATGTTATTGGCGCGATGTTAGCGTCTAAAAACTTTAAAAATGATAAATCATCTTCGTGGCCCGACCGGTCCGCTCGACCGCTCTCGCTGCCTGAGTCGTCGCTCGTTGTTGCGCGAGAAAAATAGTCAGCTACCGTGTTTTTGTCGCTATTTATGTATTCAATAGAATAATTATATGCGGACAAAATTATAGCATACCTTTGCAAACGAGACGCTGCCATCACAGATATCCCGTTTTTCTTACCAAAAATCGATAACAAAGGTCGATGATCGGTACGTAATATAAAAGGCATTTGACGTCCATACAAATATTGATGGAAGTATTTAACTCCGTATACAATAGCGGTCGCTTCCTTCTGGATCTGGCTGTAATTCCGTTCACTAACCGAAAGCGAGCGCGAGGCGAACGCCAGGGGGCGCTCAGAGCGGTCGGGCGCGCGCGCCGCCAGCACGGCGCCCAGCCCCGCGGGCCCGGCGTCCACCGTCAGCACCAGCTGCGCCGCGGGGTCGAAGTGCGCCAGCACCGTCTCCGACGCCAGCTCGCGCTTGACGCTCTGGAACGCGCGCTCGTGCCGCTCGCCCCACTCCCATGCCGCCCCCGCCCGCAACAATTCGTGTAACGGACTCAACCGCGAGGACGCGTTAGGGACGAAATACGATAGTAGTTTACTAAGCCCAGAAATCTTTTAACCTCCGTAATATTAGATGGACGAGGAGCCTTAACGATTGCTTCGACTTTTTTTGAGCAAGCCCTCAGTCCATTTTTATCAATAACGTATCCCAGATAAGTGACATCGTTTTGAAAAAAAACACATTTTTCTTTATGTAACTTCAGACCCGCGTCTCTAAACCTCGTTAATACCTCACGAAGTCGGTCTAAATGAATCTGTTTAGTCGGTCCCGTTACGCACACGTCGTCGAGCCAACAGCTGACTCCTTCGATACCTACTAAAAGTGCCTCCATCGTTCGTTGAAAAATAGCGGGAGCGCTAGCCAATCCGTAAACAAGTCTAGTACACTTAAATAACCCTTTTGTAGTGCTAATCGTGGTGAGGTCTTGAGACTCTGGTGATAACTCAAATTGATTATAGGCATTACTTAAGTCAATTTTTGAATAATGTTCACCGTTTCCCAAATTAGCCAGCACTTCCTCTATACGAGGCATTGGATATTTATCAATTTCCATATCTTTGTTTAGCGTTATAGAATAGTCACCTGCTATTTTTACGGTTCCGTCTTGCTTTAGCACAGGCACTATTGGGGTCGCGTATCTAGAAAAATTTACTGGAACAAGTATTCCTAGACCTACCAATCTATCAATTTCCTCTTCGACTCGGCTTTTTAACGCGAAAGGAATAGAACGCGGTTTGAAAAATTTTGGGGTAGTACTTTCTTTTAACTTTAACTGAACTTTAAATTTATTGAACCGCCCCAATTCATTGCTAAATAAATCGGTATACATATTCACCAATTGCGACACTTCATCAAGACACTGGTTAGGAACATGGGATCTTAAACTATTGTTCAACGACATAAGGCCTAAATTAAATTTGGCCATAAAATCTCGGCCTAGGAGAGGCGGACCGCCATTATCAACGACATAAATTTTAAGTTGATGACAGTTATTTAAATACCTGACATTTGCTTCAAAATATCCTAAAGGAGAGATTTTATGACCATTGTACAGGCAAAATTTCAAGTTACATTTTTTTAAGACATGATTAGGAAAACATTGATGATACAATTTATTTGAAATAACGGTCGTCCCTGAACCAGAATCGAGTTCCATTTGCAATTTAATATGAGCTATGTGTACCGACAATAATATTGGAGAATGTTCAACATACCTCAAATTAAAAAGTTCACATTCCTTGCAGTTTCTACATTCACTGCCATCGGAAAACTCAGGATCGACACTCAAATTGTTCACACGAGTATTTTCCGGCACTTTCTTGCATACCTTCTTTAGATGACCTTTTACACCACATACTTGGCAACGGTAATTTTTGTACCGACACTTATCCGCTTCGTGGCTCCTCATGCCGCACACGCCGCACCGGCGCGGCACGCGCTCGCGCTCGGCGGCGGCGGCGGCGGCGGGCGCGCGCATGCGATACACCGGCTCCTCCTTGACCTGCACGGCCGGGGGGCCCGCGGCCATCGCCCGGGCCTTGCGCGCGTATGCCGCCTGCTGCGCCACTTCCAGCGCCTTAGCAAACGTGAGTGTGGCCGCGTTCTGCTCGAACAGACGGTCTCGTTCAGGTCCGACATTCATGCCCAACACGAATCGGTTCGTTATGAGCATGTCCAATGCACTGCCAAAATCACAATGCACAGCGAGCCCCCTTACGCGTACCGCCCATTCCTCGACGCTTTCTCCCACCGCTCTTCTGGCCTCGAAGAACTTCTCTCTGTCCGCAAACGTACACCTCTCGGGGGAGAAGTGTCTACTTAGTGCGTTCACCAAGTCAACGAATCCGACGTCTTCTAATTTCTTCGGGTGAACCAGATTCTTTGCCAACTGATACGAATCATCAGACAGGTGCGTGAGTAATAACGGACCCCTTCTTACGTCCGCAACGTCGTTCAACTTAATGAATTGCTCCAAACGTCCGTAAAAAATTGTCCAGTCTTGGTTATTGTGGTCAAAAACGTTAATATTGCCAATGAACCCAGACATTTTAATTTGATTTTTAACACTAACTTTATTTATTTTTTTAAGACGCGCGGGTAGATCGTCGCCAGTGAGATGTTTGTAATAAAACGACAAGTTAGATGCACGGTCCGTTTATTACTGACTGGTGAAAGGTAATACAACGGCTTACATACATTACAATCTCTCTAATTGACAATTTAAAATGGTTTTTGTCTTCGTATCCTTTTAATCCGCACTGGGCGCAAGAGTTCTCTGCACTTTCACTGGCACTGGCAATATTATCCTCAATGGACAGAAGAATTAGGCTCAGAGTCGCTCAACAAGCTATGGAGAGGGCTATGCTTGGAGTTTCTCTATGGGATCGAATCAGAAACGAGGAAATCCGTAGGAGAATAGGGGTCACTGACATAGCCAAACGGATTAACTCGTTGAAATGGTAATGGGCATGCCCGTTGAGGCCCAAATGTTCTCGAATGGAGACCACGGACTGGCAAGCGCAGCGTGGGACTGGTGGGACGTCCACCAACGAGATGGACGGACGATTTGGTGAAGGCCGCAGGTTCAAGTTGGAAGCAAGTCGCTTCCAACCGTAATGATTGGGCGTCAATGAAGGAGACCTATGTCCAGCAGTGGACGTCCTACGGCTGAAATGATGATGATGATGTTGAATGGACAGAGCCATAATATTCAATTTAAAAATAAACTTATTAATAAAATGGTTGCATATTCCCTACTCACAATCGCTGTATACAAGCTGTATAGCTGTATACTTTAACAGCTGTGTATGTGTACATCACAGCTGTACGTAGTCTGCGACCGCAGCACGCAGAATTTATGGCTCCAGAATTTCCCGTCACGTCAGTTTACCGTGCCTAGCATGATATGGACTTGTTTAGACAAGCTTAATGCGTTTGTGCGATACAATACAGCTATGCTAGGCAGGCTGGTGGCCGCCAGTAAAATTAGAGTTGCACGAAGTTATCATAGCTGTTATCATACCAGTGATCGGAACTCTGGGTGCAAAACTTTAACAAAACTTGTAAAGCTGACATTAAGGAGAATTTGCAACCAAGAAAAATAACAATATTATTGGCAGATTAAGTGTTCAATTTAACTCTATATCTAAATCTCAGATTTTCAGTAGTTTATTAATATTTTCATGTCTGTAAGCACTGTTTCATGCCCGCTTGGCAAGTTTTGTTAAAGTTTAGCACCCAGAGTTCCGATCACTGCAAGTACAGCTATTATATTGAAATACTTAGCAGCATGACCTGTTAAATTTTATACCAACTTGGGAAATTCCGTAAAAAATATGGAATCCTTAGAAAAATATTTAGATTTGTTCGATCAATTACCCAGAATCGTTATTGCCTACCCAGTAACAAAATTTTCATTAGCATTTCATCCCAGATTTTTTTTCTCACACTGTTTTTTTTACTGAAGCTTATTTTCACAGTAGTATTTTTTCGCAATTTCGATTTACACAGAAACATTCTGTGTGCTTTTGGCCCTTCGAGCCGATGCAAACTTAACATAATCTAAACCTACCTATGTTCCTGTGTCGATTAGAATCGATTGTGAATATAGGCTTCAGTAAAAAACCATGCTTGAAGGCTATGCTTGGAGTTTCTCTTCGGGATCGTATTAGAAATGATAAGATCCGCGCAAGAACTAAAGTCACGGACATAGCTCGAAGAATCGCTAGACTTAAGTGGCAGTGGGTAGGGCACATCGCTCGCAGAACTGACGGCCGATGGGGCCGAAAGGTTCTCGAGTGGCGTCCGCGGAGCGGAAGGCGCAGTGTAGGTCGCTCCATCTTGTTGGAGCGACGACCTGGTGAGGGTAGCGGGAACGCATTGGATGCGGATGGCGCAGGGCTGATCTGTTTGGCGGGCCTTGTGGGAGGCCTATGTTCAGCAGTGGACGTCTTTCGGCTGAAATGATTACAGCTATTCTAAACTAAAAGTTTAGCCTAAACTGAATAAACTACTCAGCGTTGTCATGCGCGCTGTGACGCTGTCAGTTGTTGTACGACTTTTTTTCTGAACCATAAAGGTGTTTACACACATACGTGCACTCGTACATTTATATTCTAACACTCATCTAAAGGCTGGGCTACTAGTCCGACCGTAGGAATGCGTCGCCAGTATTACGGCCTCATTAATTCGAATTTCTGAGCACGCAAGCTATATCATCACGGAAATGCTTTGAGCGTATCGGCAATTTCATAGACAATGCTTTTCGCACAAAGCAGTTATGTCCGGAGCTATCGGTAACTTATCTTTTCTCAAAAATGCTATGAAATGTTGCCATTACATCATCAGAAACCTTACAGAAAGTACCGCATCCTGGAGACTAGGCTAGTGTCCAGGAAGTAACCTCGTACTGTCCAGTAAGTAAGTATAAAATTCGCATCATACAAACTTACTGGACAGTAACGGGTTCCTTAAAAAATTTGGAAAACAGCGCGCGGGCCGAGCGGCAGTGTTGGGTGTAGTTTTTTTTTTAAGATTCTGCTTTTTCAAGTGTAGTTAACTGGTATTTTGAAATGGGTACATGTCATCATCATCATCATCGCCCTCATCATCGTCACCATCACTACCAGCCATCATCATCTTCATCACCATCAATGACCATTATCATCATCATCAATAACAATCATCATCATAATCATTATTATCATGATCTACATCATCATTATCATCATCTACATCATCATCTAAATCATTATCTGCATCATCATCTAAATCATTATCTGCATCATCATCATCATCATCATCATCATCATCATCATCATCATCATCATCATCATCATCATCATCATCATCATCATCATCATCATCATCATCATCATCATCATCATCATCATCATCATCATCATCATCATCACCACCATCAACGACCATCTTCGTCACCATCACTAACAATCATCATTATCATCATCACCATCACCATCAACCATCATCAATCATCATTATCACCATCATCATCCATTATTATCACTATCATCAATAGTCATCATCACTATTATCATTATCATCATCATCCTCTCACCATCATTATCATCACATCACAATCACCGTCATTTCGTTATCACCATTATTATCATTTTTGAGAAAAACACTATAAAAGCTTCGACCAGTAATCGCCATCCTGGCCTCGTATCATTGATGGCCTCACCTAGCGGTTTGGCCATCAAACTTCTACTCGTCCAGGATGGCTTACTTACTGGTCTTTGCAGTAATGTACTATTGCACTACATTTTTTTAGTCACTTTTCAAGATCAATAACTAACTATAAATTAAAAAAAAATTAAAAACCCCTAACGCAATTTGGTTACACGTATGTATATGTTTGAAAATAAAGTAAATGCCCATTATGCGTCTAAGATCCCTTCCACAGCTAACAAAAGAGCTGATAACTTTGAAACGGCTGACCCATTTTAATGAAACATATCAAAAAACCCTCGCCAAGAAAGCTGCTTTCAAATAAAAAATACCGCATCTAAATCGGTTCACCCACGCACGCACGCATGAGTGTATAGAATACCTAAAATCTATTAACGCAAGAAGCTCGGTAGGGCCTTAAGATTTTGGCATGCACATGTAGGTATATATTTTTGCTTTCGAGTGTATCCTCGGTGCGAGAGTTTGACTGTCTCCTTTGGTAAGAACGGTGTCACAATCAATTTAAGGAAAGGACTCCTTTGCTCAGTCTGAGTGAACCTAAAAATATCTCGTATCTTTTTTGTTGCGTAAATCTTAAAGTATTACAGAAAGGAAATTAAAACAATTTCACTTCCGCGTCAAGATCTTGCGCTCATTGAGGAAAATCACATTTGACACGGCGCTCTTTGTGAGAACTTGAACTCAATTTTCAACTCTAGCGTTAGGCACTCTGAGGCCAAACTCGATTGGCAAACTCTTGACATGCTGACGTGTATTGTAAGACTCGTTAAAAGTAACTTAATGAACTTTCTGAGAGATACTATGTTAAAAGGATTATTTTTGACGTCACTTGAACGGCTGGCTTTTAGGACATAATAAAATCGGCGAAGGCATTTTCACGTGTATAGCTAAAACTTTGAAATTTACCATGAGTTTTACGATAAAGGAAAAAATCGTGAGGAAACCTGCCACCTGAGAAGAAATTCAATGGTGTGTGTGAAGTTCCTAATCCTGAGCTCGCGTGGAAACTACGGTCCAAACCCTATCACCCTGAGAGGAGGCCTATGCCCTGCAGTGGGACGACGTATGCAAATGGGATGTCCCAATTTTTGACAACGTATAATAAATCGAAAACCGTTTGGAGAAATAGGCTTTGTGAAGCGTTTTCAGAAATCAGATTCTAAAAATATGATAACCTGAATTAAACAAAGAAAATTTAAGTAATGACCTTCATTTGACCCCTGCAGTGAATCGTCACAAAGGCAGATATAAAGCAGGTCTACACTCGAAAGCAAATTGACAATTTGAAATGTTGCTGTCCTGCTTATAATAGCAAAGAGTTATAAAGACAGAACTTTAATCACATGATGCGCACCTGGCTTTAAACAGTTGTCATTTATCGTAAAGTCCGAAATGTATACGAGTATTTCCAATGTATTTTTACAAATTTAATTATTAAATTACTACGTTACAAGTATATAAGTATTTAAATATCAGATTTTAATAAAAAATATCTATTTACTATCACACCATTAAACAAACAGAAATAATCGAAGCTAAAAAAAGAGAAATAAATAAAACTATTTGTCAAAAGATTTGTCATGGTTCATTTAGGACCCTAAGCCGTGGTTTTATTATTGACAGTGACAAGACAAATCAGTAGTGCCACAGATTATGTAATGTACGACTTGAATTTTTCTAGGCAATGGAATGTGGCTCTCTCACTGTGACGTCATCCAAAGTATTTCTTAAAAAAATTATAAAAAATTAAATACTCAACCAAATTTAAAATCGATGAAAATGGTATCTTAAAATATCCTATTCTTTCCAAAAAAAAAAATATAAAAACTATAGGTTATTTTTTCTTGGTGCATCCCAATTGCAACAGTGGGACGCCTGCATGCACTCACGTACGCAAGTACTCACAAACATGTAGGTACATTTTTAATATTAAGCAAGAAGGTTTATTTTTCAAACATCTTACACGGGATAATTTTTGTTCATGCTTCACTTGTTTTACCTTATCATTGACCCCCAACTTGGACAGAGTAATCTACAGCGCGTCATCTCGAGTTACCGCCCCCGCTTCAGCCTGATAAATTGTATTTATCACCCCCAGTAATGCTCGCAGTCTCTTAATTGATAAGGATTCGAATTTTCATACGGATAATTTGACGTTAAATGAAGTAGGAGTTGAGATTGGTCAGGCGGTGATGAATTTGTCAAAGTCAAAGTGGAATTGATACAATTTGGCGCGCACGTTAGGAAGTGGTTTAGCGAACCAAATTGAAAAGTTTGTGAGTTACTAAATATGACAATTTAATTTATTTTTAAGCGACTGTTTTTGGTATTTATAATTTTGTAAGTATTTAGAATTTTCCCGTGACGATACCTAGATCAATTTTATTTTGGTTTGGTTAATTTGTTTGTCCATAAATTTGTTTTTAGTTTTGTCGTTCCTGAATGTAGAAGTCATTTATTAATGACGACCACGATGTATTTTGAGAATAATAACATAATTTTTTTTTATTAAATAACAAACCTAACGGATCACGCGGGTAAAGCTATTATTAAAACAACCTTATTCGTATTGAAGATTTTGTTGTACATTGTAGGCACTTAAATTGAATTCATGTACGGTGGTAGAATAAAAATGGCGGGGTTAAATCACACGGCATTAATAGTCATAAATCAGCGATTATCCCAGCTAACGGCGAAGGTGGGAGGCCAGGAAGTATACGAGCTGTGAGAGAGATAGGGTTCGTCAATACTAAAGTGCTTGTTTGTGAGAATTTAACCCTTTCAACGCCAACGACACATATAGGTGTCACAAAGTACAGTATTAAAGTGATCTTGACACAATGACATAAGACTCAAAGCAGGTTTACATTTTGTCGAGGCGTGGCGTTGAAAGGGTTAAACTAGCCAGGTTTGGTAAGTCGTGGTAGGCCGCCTATTGCTTACCTTGTAACTTTCTCTCTGTGTACCTGTTTTCTGTATCGCTTACTATTTCTGGTGTATGGGAGACCGAGGACAGTTGACACAGAGGAGAGTAGACACAACGTCGATTTTTTAGAACTTATTAACTGCTAGCGAGCTCGCAATAGCGCGTGTTTGATAGCTTGAGACTGGAACTAAAAACATTTGTTTGAGTGATAGGAATACAGGGTTAAGAGTATGTCAGTGAATTAAAAATAACCCTGTATATTTAGGGAGCAGGATCTATCTATCTGTCGATAAGCCGTGGTGGCTTAGTGGTTTTAAGGATTTCGGAATTTATGTGCGAATTCACTTTTGAAATTCACTATGAGTGGTGAAGTCCAATTTTGTGAGGAACCTAAACAAACCTGAAAAGAAATTGAATTGTATGTGCAAAGTTCCCGATCCGCATTGGGCCCGCATAGGAATTCCCCAAGCTCTCTCATTCTGAGAAGAGACCTGTGCCTTGCATAGGGACGTATATGGGCAGAGATGATGATGATGAGAATCCTTCATCTTGTGCATTGTGCTATCCTTCATCTTGTGCTTTGTGCCGGGCGCTGAGCGTGCGTTGTAACATGTTGGCCCGTAGATTCGCACGTTGTAGCAATGCCGTCAAACTCACATTGTTCAAAACTTACTGTCAGACTTTTTACACGTGCGGACTGTGGGCTAGCTTCACGCAGCGCGCGTATGGGGCGCTGCGCGTCCAATATAATGATGCGTTCAGAATGTTGTTTGGGCTGCGGCGATACTGTAGCGCTTCGGCAATGTCTGCCGAAGCGCATACGGATTGCTTTTACACAGTCATGCGAAAGAGAAGCGCATCATTGTTTAATCGCCTTCGCTCCAGCCCGAACAGCATCCTGAGTGTGTTGGCGCGGCGCTGGGACTCGCCCCTGCTGGAGCGCCGGGCGCGGCTGCACGCGCCCGCCGCCCCCGTACCTCGGCGTTTCTAGTTGTACATCATTTTATTTTTTATTTTATGTTTTATGATAATTTTAATTTTAATTGTAATCGTAATTGTATAACACTAACCTTAGATTTTAAGTTGCTTGTAATTAACACTATGGATTTGTGATGGTATTTGTATTATGTACCTTTTTATGGTATAGGGGGCAAACCAGCAGACGGATCGCCTGATGGTAAACGATTACCGTCGCCCATGGACGCCTGCGACACCAGAAGAGTCACAAGTGCGTTGCCGGCCTGTTAGCGTACTCCTGTACGCTCTTTTTTGAAAGCTTGAAGGTCATATCGGTCCGGGAATACCGCAGCAGGTACTTCATTCCAGAGTTTTGCTGTGCGAGGCAGTAAATTACGACGAAACCAGAATTTTTATGCGACCTGCTAATGATCTAAATGAAGCCGCGGGTAAATGGTAGTCTATTTATCTGTATTTATCTGTACTTATAATACCCGCTAACGTAGCAGCCCCAAATTTAATGTTTGTACGCCGGACGAATAGGAATACATGCGGAATAACAAGATAAGGTATAACATCACTTTATGAGGATTTTAACTCATTGTCATGGTGGTGTAACACCCTTATTTACAACGGGTGAAACTAGAGCCTCGGTGTTTATAGATTTTGTTTATCTGTTTCGGAGTAATGTAAACATACGAGCGATTTTCTGGAAGAATAAACATGGATGTAATGCGTAGGATTATTGTGTACTAGACTTAACACGCCGCTATGCCCGCGTTGGAATTAACTTTTTTTTCTCAAACAAGCTATGAAATATTGACGTTATGTTCCTTATAATACGCCACGAACTGTCACGTTGCAGGTGCGCCTAGACGAGAGGTCAATAATGGAATCTCATACAACTTTGCTGGCCTTGGCCTGCAAAGTGATCGTCTGTTGTTTTGTGTGACACAGCACCATGACGTTTAATAGGTCGACGTGGTCGACGTGGATGGATGGATGGATGGATGGATGTTGATGGATGTTGATGGATGTTGTTGAATGTTGATGGATGTTGATGGATGTTGATGGATGTTAATGGATGTTGATGGATGTTGATGGATGTTGATGGATGTTGATGGATGTTGATGGATGTTGATGGATGTTGATGGATGTTGATGATGTTGTTGGTGATGGTGATGATGATGGCGGTGATGATGGTGGTGATGATGATGATGCAAGTTTGAGAAAAACTCTATACAAGCCTTGGCCACGAACAGGGATTGCCGGCCTCGTATCTCTAGATGCCTCGTTAACACTCGGCCATCTATAACTACTCGGCCGGCAATCCCCTACTTCGCGGCCGCTGCAGTAATGTACTATTTCCTTAAAGGTCGGTTCCTTATGTCTGAGGATCGTGGTCAGTATCAGGGTTGCATCTGGAGCGGGTAATCTGCCTCCACTTGTTCCTGTCCAGCGCATCTCTTACTACCGTGTAGAATTTGGCGGACGACGAGTCTTTTTATTTGATCGGTCCATCTCGTTGGTGATCGACCGCACGGTCTTCTGCCTTCGGTGTTCCCAACCACAATCAGTTTCTCTAGACTTTCGTCGCCTTTTACTAAGCTAATATTTTGTGTCCTAACAAAATATTGGCTTAGTAAAAGTTAGTTATTGTGTGTGTGTGGTGACCATAGGCCTGTCCTCTTGACCTCCTCATCTCATTCAGAACTACATTTTGCCATTCCCTCAGTTCCGTGTACAGGTCGTTTCGCCATCTCCGCCTCGGCCTGCCTAGCCGTCGGTGGCCGTCGGGTGGTACCCACCACGTGGCTGTGTGCGCCCATCTATGTGGGTGCATTCGGCAGACATGCCCGGCCAAGTCTCATTGAAGCTTGGCGTCGATTTTCCAACTTCGACATTAATACCTTTGAGTTAATACCTTAACAAGAAAAAAAAAACAATATGTGTGTACACACATAATACAAGTGTATACGTAGTATGTGGTGTACAGTGTGTTATGTTTCACATCAAAGCAACTTTGACGAAATTAAGTATGTACTTACTTATCTAATTGCTGAATCTCGGGAATATGATGTAGGGTAATCTTAATGTTTTTAACTTTCGTGATTTTCACTTCCACGTCCACTGCTGGACATAGGCCTCCCTTAATGATGCCCAATCATTACGGTTGAAAGCGACTTGCATCCACCCTGAACCTGCGGCCTTCACCAAATCGTCCGTCCATCTCATTGGTGGACGTCCCACGCTGCGGTTCACTCATAACTAATTCAGCAAGAAACTCAACAAATTATTTCGAGCAGTCTTTATTTATTTTGAAATTCATGCATTTTATTTAAGTTTTTGACGTGACAACGTCTAATAAATCGATGAACGCCGGCTGCACGCACGAAAAATGATGACTCAGTGTAACGTACGTAACGCATTGTCCCGTTACGCATCCCGTTACGCTCAAGCCGATGAACGATCAAAGCGAGAGCGCGGCACGAGCGATCGAAAGGCACAATCGGCAAAAGTATGCGATCATTTCATCAATGTTTTGTTATGACGTTGTCACGTTAAACTATCGTCCGTAAACCGACTTTACAGACAACCGGTTTTTTGACTGCCTTGTTAATGTATTATGTACTAGCCGTCTGCGATAAAGAGTGCTCTTAAGCTGTCATCTTTGTAAACATCTAGTAAATATGACATCTTAATGAACGCTGATACGGCGGCCATGCTAGAGGTGAGCCATAAATCGTGCACGATAAATAACGAAGTTTCATTGGATGATATAACACTTCGACGGGAGTTGCCTTAAAGTTGATATACAGATACCGACCGTGTCAGACACGTACCTTGGGCCGTGGTAGAAAAAATAATATACTTCTATACAGTTTCTATGGGTATGTATTACAATACCGAAGTACGAAAGACCGGATGTATTAAAACATCGAATGGGTCAAAAGACCGACACGATTTTTTTTCTGAAACCGTAAACTTTTCAGAATTTATTAAAACGGCATCATACAGAACCCATTAGGTTAGGTTAGGATTGTTTTATAACAATCTTAAAAAGTTAACGGCTTCAGAAAAAAATCATGTCGGTCTTTTGACCCATTCGATGTTTTAATACATTCGGTCTTTCGTACTTCGGTATTGTAATCTAGGGATGTGACATTCTACATAATAAATCGATTTTTATTTAATCGATTGTTTTTTTAGCATGAAAAATCGATTAATAAATAATCGATTTTTCTTAAAAAAATAATCGATTTTGTTATTAATCGATTTTTTTCTAATTTTGTACAATTCGTTGCCTAACCCCATCTAGTGAGTGTTAGATTAGCCAAATTAATGAAGTATACTGTTTCAAAAGCACAGAAGGGCTGCCATTCGAAGACGCACAGATGGCGTTAATGTAATATTATCTTCATGGAGATAGTATTCTTTGATAGTTCGCACTCCGGGTTATAAAAGACCAGACTTAATGTCGGAGGGTAGCAGATAAAAAATCGAAAGTGATTGATTGTTGATTATAAAAAAATCGATTATTTGTTATATTAAAATCGCGTATAAAAATCGATTTTTACTTTTTAGAATTTTTTTTTTTATTTATACCAATTCGAATTCAATATTCATAGTTAAGACAGGACGACGTCTGTCGGGTCAGCTAGTTAACAATATAAATACTTATTATGTATCGTATTTAACACGACCGCGCTGACACCGGCAGATTCGGGCCGTGCTCAGCCGGTATGCGCGGAAAGAATATTTTGTGGGTTGGGTCCTGAAGGCCTTACTTGCATTTAGCCACAGAATATATAATAGTACTAACGTACAGAATGGACACGCTCCACCCCGCACTGATTCGAGTTACCCCACCCCTCAAGGCGCAGATTGCTGGACCCCGCCGGAATCCAGAAGAGTGCGCGCGCGATGTATGATTAGATTAGATTAGATAGATTAGATTATTTATTCCTTCAATATAAGATTACATCATAAATTGTACGAAGTCAAGTCACACGAATTTATATTGAAGTCGTCAAAAGCACACAAATTAAATTAAATCAATGAATCAAATGGATGTCAAAAAATGTTAAACTCGAATAAAATAATAAATAACAATAAAACAATTACAATTAAATTTTTTCTCCTCTCAGGATCGTCATAGTTAAAATAAAAATAAATAAATAAAACATTAATAAGAATAATAATGTCACAAACAGGGATCAACCTATTGAAATACATGTCAAATAAAATATTAAAAGTAAAATACAAAGTCAAACCATAATATAAAATAAGTATACATGTCAAAAACTATAATTCAATGTCTGCAAGCAAACTCACTAACAGAGTATAATGGTTTATCCAACAAAAGGTTTCTCAGTTTGCGTCTAAATATTTCGTCAGATGGCTCATTTTTCAGTTCAGCAGGAAGACGCTCATAATGCGTGGGGCCAATGACGCGAGGATTCTTCACCGAGAGTGCCATTCGACGGGGAACTGCACACAACCGTCCGTATGTAGGCGTATGTAGGCGTACGCGTGTACAGACGTCGTCGTGCTTATGTAGATTCAAGAACGCGTATTGTACGTCGTGTCCGCCGCGTGATTTAGCCTTGGCATTCAAAACGGTCTCAGTAGTACACTGACCAAGTATACAAAATGACTTGTTTATCTAATGCCTTAATCACAAAATTGTCTAAATTTCAGGAAGTCTTTCTTAGCAAAACGTCTAGGTCGTGAAATGCACAAGTAGGCAGAATGCCCCAATTGTATAAGGTCTTGATTGTATTAAGGACTATGTAATCAAAAGGTCTTGTTTGTTTAATGTCTTAGTTATAAAATGAGCAAGTGGATGAAACGTCATAATTGCTAAACGACTACGTTGTATGAAAAATGAGTAACTGCAGAATATCATTTTGTGAAACCTTTGCCGAAAATTGCGATCTCTGATCATATTTAAAACACTCGATCATGTCACCTTTAAAAATACTATATCAAAATCGGTCTACCATTCAGGACGTAGAGGGGCGTGGGTTCTAGTCCGAGTATGCATTTATGACTTATTCAGCATTTATATGCGAAATTTACCTGCAAAGAGATTCAATGGTGAGAGTGGAGTTTCCAATTCGCACTGGGCCCGCTTGACTAGGTACTTTAGTTAGTCTAAGCCCTCACATACTCGAAGGAGGTCTGGGCCCAACAGTAGGATGTTGATAGGCCGAGGCGATCAACTAAGTTATTGAGTTGGTGGTGGTGATTGATCTCGTGCATAGAGTATTCTTAAGCCATCTAAGCATCTTTGTAAACATCCAACAATATGAAGTCTTAACGACCGTCGAAACGGCAATTTTAAAGGTGAACATAAATTGCGCGCAATAAATAACGAACAGTTTTATTGGATGAAGAAACTTGGATTGGAGTAGCCATAAGCTTAGTAACGCTAACGCGTAACGTGTTAGTGTAGTTTGGTGGTGGTGATAGTTGGGTTTGAGTGATTTGTGTGTGTTCGTACAGTGAGGAGGTGGAGGAACTGCATGAACTCACATTTCTTGCATAAACGTAAACGTAACTATCGTAAGGTCGCGGGTGAACAAAGTAATTGTTTCAGTTAACTACTTTTTTCTGTCAATTTCTGGGGGAAAGGGGGAGTAATTTGGGTGCATTACAGAATTTTCAATGATTCTTTATCGCACTCTTTCTTATTCACGTTACGTTGAAACGACGGATTTAAATGAAATTTTGTGTTAAAACTGGACCTCGTGAATAATACACTCTACTTCTTATCCCTATACTAGTTTTTGTCTGCGACTTTGTTCGCGTAATCGACTTATGAATGGACTTGGATACATGTTTATAAAACCATATTCGCATTATTGCTTTTCAAATGAAAAAGGTTTGAGGCACATCGATTGGATGGTTTTAAAGTGTAAAAATGGACATAGGTGGAAACATTTTTTATGTTTTATTTATCCCAATATTTCGATGGGATCGGAATTTGTACTCTAAGGGACTGTTTCACCACCCTTTAATCAATTTTAACTGACGGATAAATTCGAACAAAACAAACAGAGACGGCAACACATTTATCCGTCAAATAAATTTGATCAATGGATGGTGAAACAGGGGTTTAGTATCCCAAAATCTTAACCGCGCGAAATCTAAAGAGAAGACACAATTTTTGCATGCAGCGTTAATTAAAACACGATGTAACCTTTGAGAATGTCTATGAAAGTTTTCTAAAACAGTTTTTTTATACAATATAGACTTGCGTTTGACCACAAACATACCTGATGGAAAGCAAAGATGAGGCCTACGATAGAAAACGCTTGCCTATTAAATGCTCATTCACCCTAGACTTGAAAGCGGCTAAATTGTAGAGTTTAGGGAACAATAGTCGCAGGCAGGGAATTCCACTCTTTAGCAGTGCGGTTGACGAACGAAGAGCGAAAATGTTTTGTGCGGATTTTGTGAGTAATTAAATATTATCGTCCTACAAGTACAAAACACGCAAATATACTTACCTAACAAAACATTTCATATTTTGTGGCAGAAGGGAAAACGCGCGTTGCCATCTCCTGTCGTTAGTGCTTTTGTGGATTTGATACAGAATCGCTCGCCGGAGACATGTCTAAGAGCGTCTTTTGGATTCTAGAGTAATAATATGAAGATAGTTCACTATTTTTAATCGCTCTGGATATATAGCGAACGCGTAGATTGGATAGGTGTTCAGAATGAAGATGGAAAACGTTTAAATTTTCGTTTACAACAATATTTAAAAGTTTCGGCTAGTTCACACGCGAACCCAGTACGAATCGGGAACTTTACTCAAGATTGAATTGCTCTACAAGTCTGTGCTCCTTGTGTCTGTGAGCCTTACTACGTTTTGCTGCATCGTAAAGCTCACGGTGAAATTGACAACAATGACACACTATCTTTATTCTTCACGCTGTCTACTTGTAATAATATTGACGTGTCTTGTGGTGTTGTTAATAAATGTATTTTATTTCATTCTTTCTTTCTTCTTAAAGTAAGCATTCTAGCGTTTTCAGTAACAAAAGAACTAGCTGTTTTATCGTCTCTGGTATTCCTTGAGTTAACCTTATTTCAGAGATCGATATGCTTCGCAAAGATATATTGTTTGCTAAAGGTTACGAACACTATATTAAAGTGTCGTGTCACTAGGACATACGGGAGTGGACCTAGAATGTTATAGGTAAAACTATATCTCTCTCAAGAATTAACTCCAGAACCAAAAGGGATAACAGAGCAGCTTATAAACTTGACTGGATGGAAATTTCGTTATTTTCGTAATGTTGACTTTTTCATGCAAATTTTGGTTGATTCATCATCATCGTCCTATATACGTCCGTTTGCAGGGCACAGGCCTCCTCTCAGTATAAAAGGGCCTGAACCGTAGTTTCACGCGGGCCGAATGTGGATTGGGAACTTCACACACACACCATATAATTTCTTCGTAGGAGCATTCGCTTTGCATTCTTTGTGAACCTCATGTGGACAAACTCATTTATTTACAACACAATACTTATATACTACAATACAATACTTATTACATATGTACAACTATCCTAGACTAAAAAAAAATGTACAATAAGAAAAAGAAAACAAAAATATAAAATATAACTAAAACATATTCTGAAAGCTAGTCCCCTTAGGCAAGCTGCCGAAGATGCTGGCAGCGTTTCCTCTTTGAATAGCTAAGCTAATTCTTTGTCCGAGGAAGCTGCCAGCTCTTCGCCACTCTTCGGTCACCTGTGACGTCGACTAACCTCTTAGAAATTTCTTAACTTCATGTTAATTTCAAATGTGATATTGCACATAAATTCGGAAAACTCAAATGTGGCAGCCCGAGCACAAACCCATACCTCTGCTTGAAGTCGAAAATGAAAATCCTGTACAACAACTTGAATCAAACCGAATAAAACCTAAGCCTCTAAGTGTGGTGGTGTGTGTAGTGTATTGTACTTGTGCGTATGCATGAGTGCATGTGCGCGCGCGTGCGTGTGTGTATGTGTGACATCTATGCCAACTCAATCGGCCTTTGATCAATTATAACTGTAGATCCACAGTCGCGCGCCCGAAAATGTCCGAGCCAAATGAGCGCCACTTTGATAAAAGTGGCCTTCTTTTTTCTCAGTACATACGTTGCGTGAAATTGTCAAGTTTAGCTGTCAAGTGTCAACCGAAATTCGACTGTAATGAAGTAAAGACTAGGTTCAAATTTCTGTGTAGGTGATGATTTTAATTGTTACGCAAACAAATAAAAAAGTTCGGACATTCTTTGAAGGGGATTTTGTTCGGCAATGTGTATCTTTAGTTATAATTGATCAAAGCAAACGGCTAATTTTTTTGTTTTAAAGCACCTAAAAACCTTATTTTATCCCTATCTGAGCATATCTGTCTCTCAAAGGGCCGGCAACGTATTTGTGACATTCTTAGTATTGCGGGTGTCCATGGGCAGCGGTGATTGCTTGCCATCAGGTGCCTTATGCTCGTTTGCCCCCTTTCATATAAAAAAATCCATTAATTGAAAATCATTCTAGTTTTCAGGGAAAAAGTAGTGTTTTTTTACTAGAGTCACATTTTGAATAACTTAACGCAATTAAGTCTTAGATCCCTTCCGCAGCATACATAAGAGCAGATAACTTTGAAAAGGCTGGACCAATTTTCATGAAACATGTCTAAGAACTATCACCGAGGAAACTGCTTTCAAATAAAAAAGATCGCATTGAAATCGGTTCACCCGTTTAAGAATTATGATGCCACAGACAGACAGACAGATACATACACACACACACACACACACACACATATAGCGGTCAAACTTATAACACCCCACTTTTTGTGTCGGGGGTTAAAAATTGGTGCGGATAACACCGGCATTGAAGCATACACTGGTATTTTTTTACCGCGTCCAAATCCTGCCTGCAACACAAGAATGTGGGTACACTTTTTACCCTGTAAACGTCCCAGAAAAAGCCACGAAACCGAAAATACATAATACATACCAATTCAGGTACAAATCGGACTCATCACACAAACTTTGTCTCAAAGGTCCACAACTCAAGCGGGAGAAACAAACAGAATCATGGGGGCAAATAAGATTCTAAATAAACAAACTTGTCCATTAGGACACTAAGCGAGGAAATAAAAATAATGGACAGATCTTTTATTTATACGTCCCTAAATACTTTCGGTGTAAAAAGTTTTTAAATATACAAAATGGTCAGGCGCGAGACGGATCCGCACACGAAGGCTTTCTACCTCAATTGCCATGAAGACGGAGGGCGAGGGCAATAAAAAAGTTACACGTTTCTTGAGGCTTTGATTTTTTATGTTTTATTGTTTGACCGCTCTAGCCCGCGCTATAGCTTGAGTTAAAATCCATACTTCCATACTAAGTATACTATATCGGTTTAAAGATCTTTATTTCTCAAAAGAATAACAATAATTCACTTACTTGAGAAAGAAATATTACATGCATAAACTATAAACTAAGCTAGTGAGCGTAAATATTAATATAAATATATATTAACGACCTCTTTAGCCTAGTTGGTAGTGACCTGCCTACGAAGCAAGAGGTCCTGGGTTCGAATCCCGGTAAGGACATTTATTTGTGTGATGAGCACGAATATTTGTTCCCGAGTTATGGATGTTTTCTATGTATTTAAGTATTTATTTATCTATATAAGTATGTTTATCGTCGTCTAGTACCCATAGTACAAGCTTTGCTTAGTTTGGGACTAGGTCGATTTGTGTAAGATTGTCCCCTAATATTTATTTATTTTATTTATTTCTACATAAATATATATTATATCTAGTGAGCGTAAATATATATATTATATACTATCTTCTCATATACATATAAAAATCTCATGTCACGTTTTGTTTGTTATCGAAATCCTCCGAAACGGCTTGACCGATTTTTATGTAAATTTTTGTCTATATTCGATAGGTCTGAGAATAGGTCGTAGGCTATAATTAATACCCCTATCCTTCGCAGACGGAGTCGCGGGCTAGTACTATAAATTTGTGTTTGTTTGTTTGTCCTTGTTTCACGTCGAAACTGAGCGACGGATTGCCGTGATTTTTTGTATGGACATAGTTGAAGGGCTGGAGAGTGACAAAAGCTACTTTTTACCACGGGAAAATATCTCATTTGGCTTGAAAATAAAACTTTTTCGTGACAAATATTCCATTTATTTAAAACGTGGTACTCCGCAAAGTAACGCCTGAATTTGTACAGTATTTAGAACCTTAAAAATTTAGAGCTGTCTTCTTTTATGTGGCAGACTACTGTAAGTATTATCGTCGTTTTTTTTGTTTGTGTGTGTAGCGGCGGGGAACGAGAAAGAGAAAGGATTAACATTTTTTATGCTTTCGTAATATTTAGCCACTGATTTGTACCTTAAATTACCTTCTAGGAAGGTAAAATTAGTCCGTTTAGTTACCTACGCACTTTTTAAGCCTTTACAATAAAAAAACCTAATAAACCGGACAACTCTTTACTTCTTGCTAAACATTGTTAAACTTGTCCGATTTGTTACGTTTTCTTTTATTGTAAGGCTTGAAAAGCGCGTAACGAAATGGACTAATTTTAACTTCCTATTAATAATTTCTTAATGAATAAATTTTATTGTTATAATATACAGCTACAGTCAATTTTACATAAAAGAAATTCAGTCAAATAAACCCACGCTCCTAGTCGTTTCTGGCGCAAAGGTGCCCATAACACTTGCGGCATTTCCGCGCTGGATCGCCAAGGAAAGCCTTTGCCTCAGAAACGATTCGGAGCGGGGATCTTCACCCCTCTGCCTAAGTCGACGGCCTATGTCCTGCACAAGTCGTCTCGCTTCCTGCCCCCAGCAACCCGCCGTTTCTACAGCCAATCCTATCCTTCAGACGCGGCAGCAAGACGAGCAAATCCCGCTCCACCTCCTCTGGACTACCCCCAATGGTACCATCATCGAGGTACCATATGTATTTCTTAATTGGTTACAAGGAAGTACAGAAATGCCCATTTCATACCGCTCGAAATACCACACGCCTTATAAATAAAACAAAACTGCCGCGAGAATTTCGCTACTCAACAAAACCCTACAACTACGACAACGGTGGTGCCCATAAAACAATCGTCGCCGAGTTAGCAACAGTAATTAATGCAAGATAAAGTTATAATAGCGTCTATTAGGGACGCCGTTAAAAGTGAGTATTGGGGATAAGGCGCAGCTGGAGAGGAAAGGTAGCTAGCTCTTTTTAAGGTGTTTAGAGCAACGGTTCATCATCATCATCATCATCATCCCAGCCAATATAAGCAGCCAGCCAGCCAGCACAGGCCTCTTTTCGGAAGAGCTCGTGTTAATTCTGAAATGTGATTTCGTTCGTACATGCCAAAAAACAGAGATGCAAGCCAGGGCTCGGACTTTAGACCCTCGACTTGAGAGCCCATAGGACAAAACCACTAGTCTATCACCGTTTCTGAAATTCACACATAATTATGTAGTTGTCAGTTACCCCATAAAACAAGTCATCATGATTATTTCAGCCGAAAGACGTCCACTGCTGAACATATGCCTCCGCCAAGACTCGCCAAACAGAGTGGTCCTGTGCCATCTGTGTCCAACGCGTCTCCGAAACCTTAACCAGTTCGACGCTCTCTCTTCGATCTTGTTAGAGGCATACCTACACTGCGTCTTTCGGTCTGTGGACGCCGTTTGAGAATATTTTGGCCTCATCGTCTATTAGTTCTACGAGCGAATTACCCTGCCCAACTGTCCCTTGAGTCTGGCGATTCTGTGTGCTATGTCGGTTTTCTTCTTGCGCGAATTTCATCATTTTAATGTGATCCTACAGAGAAACTCCAAGCATAGCCCTCTCCATCGCCCTGGTGAATTTTGGATAATCCTTTCTCAGCGTATGGCCACGTTATTTGTAGCCAAATTTCAACGCAATCCATGGTATGAGTATCTACGCTTTTTTCAGAAATATGTATGGATATGTAAGAAATCTCCGTAGATATTTCTAAAAATAAAAACGTATAAAAGGTAACGTGTAAAAGGTATTAAAGAAGACGAATATCTCTCACACGCGGTCAAGAAACCGTTAGATATTTAGCATAGTTTAAATCGCAAAAGTATATTAGCACCCCAACCAAATACATTATTTTCAAATCGTCTACGAACATTTCAAAAAGGCTCTGTAGGTATTCGAAGTTAATTATTTTCACGGCAGAAGTTTGCGGTAAAACTTACGTAAACTATTCATCATCATCATCATCATTTCAGCCGAAAGACGTCCACTGCTGAACATAGGCCTCCCCCAAGGCTCTCCAAACAGATCGGCCCTGTGCCATCCGCATCCAATGCGTTCCCGCTACCTTCACCAGGTCGTCGCTCCATCTTGTTGGAGGCCTACCTACACTGCGTCTTCCGGTCCGCGGACGCCACTCGAGAACCTTTCGGCCCCATCGGCCGTCAGTTCTACGGGCGATGTGCCCTGCCCACTGCCACTTAAGTCTAGCGATTCTTCGAGCTATGTCCGTGACTTTAGTTCTCGCGCGGATTTCATCATTTCTAATGCGATCCCGCAGAGAAACTCCAAGCATAGCCCTCTCCATCGCCCTCTGAGCGACCTTGAGCTTCCTTATAAGACCCATCGTTAGCGGCCACGTCTCAGTGCCATAAGTCATCACTGGCAACACACACTGGTCAAAGACTTTTGACTTGAGACACTGCGGTATATCGGATGACAAGATATTGCGGAGCTTCCCGAACGCTGCCCAGCCGAGTCTAATTCGTCGATTGACCTCTTTCTCGAAGTTGCACCTACCCAATTGGATTGTATGTCCCAGATAGATATAGTCGTCAACAACTTCGAGCAAAGTATCTCCGATTACGACGGGAGTTGGTACAACATGGGCGTTCGACATGACCTTCGTCTTGTCCATGTTCAATTTAAGACCAACTCTCTCGGAGACACTTCCGAGGTCAGCGAGCATCGCACTGAGGTCCTCCAAGGTCTCAGCCATAAGCACCACGTCGTCGGCAAATCGAAGGTGAGTGAAGTATTCGCCATTTACATTGATGCCACGCCCTTCCCAGTTCAGAGTCTTAAACGCATCCTCTAGTGCAGCGGTGAACAGTTTCGGAGAGATAACATCTCCTTGTCTGACTCCCCGCTGCAATAGAATGGGCTTCGACATCTGATCCTGAAGTTGGACGGACATTGTGGCGTTATTATACAGACACTTCAACACTTCGATGTACCGGTAGTCTACTTGGCACCGTTGAAGAGACTGCAGTACAGCCCAAGTCTCGATCGAATCGAAGGCCTTCTCGTAGTCCACAAATGCCAGGCAAAGGGGGCGGTTATACTCCTCGGTTTTCTGTATAACCTGCCGCAACGCATGTATGTGGTCCACGGTGCTAAAGCCTTTTCGAAACCCGGCTTGTTCGGGAGGCTGGAAGTCGTCTAACCTGCGCGCGAGACGATTCGTGATGACTCTCGAAAACAGCTTGTAAACATGGCTCAGAAGTGAAATGGGTCTATAATTCTTCAATAAGGTATTATCGCCTTTTTTGAAGAACAGCACCACTACACTTCTGTTCCATGCTTCTGGTGTTTTCCCTTCACGGATGGCGGTATCGAATAGTTTCTGAAGGGCTTTGAGGATCGGTTTTCCACCCGCCTTCAGAAGTTCGGCTGTTATTCCGTCATCACCAGGGGCCTTGCCATTCTTTAGTTGTTTGAGAGCCATACTAATCTCGTACAGGCTGACGTCCGGGATGTCTTCGGTATAGTGCCGGGTTAATCTAGCTCTCGGGTCTTCAGCTAGATCCATGACGGGTTTCTTCGTTGATGTGTACAGCTGTCCATAGAACTTCTCAACTTCTAACAATAGCTCCGGTTTAGAGGTCACGATCCTACCTTCATCGGTCTTTAACTTTGCCAATTGGCTTTGCCCAACAGACAGATTCTTGGCAAAAACTTTAGAGCCTCTGTTGCGCTCTATCGCCACTTCAATACTATTAGTATTAAACTGGCGTATATCGCGCCTCAGAGACTTTGAGATCTGTCTGTTAAGCCGCCGGTATTGGCAAGCGTCACCAGATGTCTGTAGGATCATCTTACGTCGATCTTCCATGAGCTTTAGAGTAGAAGGTGTGATTTTTTTGGTTCTATTTGTACGGTGAGTCTTAAAGAACTTTGACCCAACCGTATGGACAGCTTCCACAAACCCGTCATTGTAATCATCCATGTCGCTTCCTAGGCATTCGAAACGATTTTGCAGTTCAAGCTGGAACGTTTCGAGGTTTTGTAGCTGGGCTGGTGCCGGGCGGAGCGTAGACTTTATCAGTCGCGATCTTTCAAGCTTGAACCGAATATTCAATGTGCCTCGTACCATACGGTGATCACTCCCGGTTTTAACCGCACTGATCACGGAGACATCATTGAATATTTGCTTCCTCGTCGACATAATAAAGTCTATCTCATTCCTCGTTACACCGTCAGGGCTCATCCAAGTCCATTTCCTGTGCTCTCGCTTCTTGAAGAAGGAGTTCATCATATAGAGTCCCTCCTTCTCCATAAAGCCGGCCAGTAGGTGGCCCCGGTGATTCCTACGCCCTACTCCAAATTGCCCCATTCGCAGCTCTTCACCATCCCGTTTACCCAGTTTTGCGTTGAAGTCCCCCATAACAACCGTGAAGTGAGATCCGGAGCTATGCATGGCTCTGGAGATATCCTCATACATAGTTTCCACCTCTTCGTCGGAGTGTGCCGAAGTCGGAGCGTAAACCTGTACGACCTTCAACGAATACCGTTTGGTCAATCTTAGTACCAGGTACGCTACCCTGGTCGACACACTCACGATCTCCACGACGTTGTTTACAAGGGACTTGTGGACGATAAACCCGACACCGCCCTGGGACTGTTGGTCGCCCTCCCGGAAATAGAGCATGTTACCAGAGTTCAGGATTATCGTGTCCTCCCCCTCTCTTCGGACTTCTGATAACCCTACTATCCCCCATCGTAACCTGCTCAATTCTTCCTCCAGTAAACTATTGGATACTGGTAAATACTACAATCAATTGAAAGTAAACAAAGGCAAAGGACTTTATCACGTAAATAAAGGCTAGAAGCTTACCCTTAATACAAATCGAACTCGGTGGAATTTGAAATGCCCAATCTCGATGTTTAATTTATATTTATGGTTGCTACGTTTCAGAGCTTTTAAGTTATTTGAATTGAGATGTTAACGAGGTTAATTCACTTACTGAGTGATAAGGGAAAAGTTTGTATTTAAGAGAGGAAGATAGATGGCCAATTGTAAGTAAAAATTATAGTACCTACACAGTCGGGGTAAGAAAAAGGTTCGTCACTTTAAAGTTGATGTTTTCTTGTACCAAGGGAATTGTTAGTCCTGTCAACATTTTATTTCAAACGAAACTATATGACATTGACGTTTTCCATTTTACAAAAGGTAATAAGTGTCTATGACTTGATAAAGGAATTAATTTAATAACTGACGATAGTTTTCGTGCCCCGACTGTACTTTGCGAGCTCTACGTTTTGAGATTAAAATCAAATTTTTCAAAAGGTGACAACTGAGACATGTTCTTTCCGTGTACCTACCCTTTTTTGTCTTTTCGTTTGTTTAATTTCACAGCATTTAGTTACAAGTATTTGGGTTCGTTTCCCAACCAGATTAACAAGCCAGAGTAAATATTATTGTTTTCAACTAATTCCATATAATCCCAGCTAAGCCTCGGGTGGGTCTCTACCTCTATAAAACCATATAAAACGCTTTTTTTTCCCGGAAGATAATAAACTTGACAGCAGCAGTTGGCTACCCCATAAAGTTTTTATGGTATCAGATTTATATTCAGAGTAAAATGTAGGCGTGTTGCGATATTTGTCGTTTTGCTTTAGTTTTTACTACTTGTTTTCGAAACTGTAGTAAAATTGGCCGAAATCAATGTTTGTTTCTATATTATGTTTTGATCAGACCACTGTTCTTTCTCTAGATAAGGATTTTGAACAATAACTGAACACAATGGTAATTATAATTATTAAACTAAACTCGAGTTAACTCGTGACCACGGTTGCTGCAATGTGGCCGAAAGAAACGTCGAGGTAAATAAATAAATATTTATTGCGTGATAAGTCCCGTTTAGTTTAGTAATTTATGTGTGAAAATCACGAAAGTTTAAAACAACACACATATACACATTGGTAATTATTTCAGTTCACCTCCGCAAAGTAACGCCTGATTCAATAGATAATTTTATTATCATTACCTACTTTGCCTATATTTTTGTCCCACCGCTGGGCAAGGGCCTCTCCTGTTGACCTCCAGGCTCTCTCTATTCAGTACTTCACTTAGTGGCCACCCCCACAGTTCCACATCCAGGTCGTCTCGCTATCTTTGCCTTGGTAATTTAAGTAAGCAAAAAAAAAAAGATCTTTACTCTTGGCAGGTGGTTGTAGTCATGAAGGATTTGTTGTGGTTTCATGACTTTTTCATGAAAATTTTATGACATTTTCACACTGTTGAATAATTTTCTTGAATTAAACTCACAATAATATTAATATTTTGATCAGTTTTGTTGGACTAGCCATCAAATAAGCGCGGCAGCGTTCAGGAAGCTCCGCAATATCTTGTCGTCTAATGTACAGTAGTGTCTCAAACCAAAAGTCTTTGACCAGTGTGTGTTGGCACTGATGACATATGGCACTGGTGAGACGTAGCTGCTAACAATGGGCCTCATAAGAAAGCTCAAGGTCACTCAGAGGTTGATGGAGAAGGCTAGAGCAAAGGCTCGGAGTTTCTCTCCGGGATCGCATTAGAAATGATGAAATCCGCGCAAGAACTAAAGTCACCGACATAGCTCGAAGAATCGCCAGATTCAAGTGGCAGTGGCCAGGGCACATCGCTCGTAGAACTGATGGCCGATGGGCCAAAAGGTTCTTGAACCGGAAGATGCAGTAGGTAGGCCTCCAACAAGATGGACCGACGACCTGATTTAGATTGCGGGAACGTTGGATGGGGATGGCGCAGGACAGATCTGTTCTGCGAGCCTTGGGAAGACCTATTTTCAGCAGTGAACGTCTGTCTCCTGAAATGATGATAAGTTTTGCCATTTTTAGAAGTAAGTACAGTTCTTCCCACTCACGAAGGATATCGGTCAAAGAGCACAGTGGAGGATTATTAAGGATTTGCCGTATATTACGCAACCCGTTTGACCAGACTTACATTCAGCCGCTTTTTGTCGATGTGCTTTAATTCCAGTATAATTAAATAGGTACCAAAAACTCACCTATGTTTATTTTACAACAATGTTCTCCTACACTTTTGTTAGCACTGAAAAAAGTTTGCCGGGAGTATATAAAGTATGTTAACGCTACGTTCTTTTGTTTTAAAAACTCGAAGCTTACATTACAGCCAGAGTTCATTTAAGTTTCCAAGGCCATAAGTTTCAGGGAAATTTATATGTAAGCTCAGTTTTCCTAATATTATTGATGCATTTTTGTTGAGTGTGCGTGCGTGCGTGTGTGCGTGAGTGTGTTTGCTTGTTACTCATTCACGCACAACACAAAAGCTACATTTTATCTTGATACTCTCAAGGATGGTGGTTCTTTTGGTTATAGGTTTAGTTGCGTTTGCGGTTATTTTTTTACTTTTTATGCGGAGGGAGGGTGAGAAAACTATATGAAAAACATTAACTTTCACTAACTACTTTGCGAAGCAGCAAAATAAGTACCTATTACATCTCTTTTAATACACAAAGTAAATAAAAACATAACCAAAATGCTACCGAAATAATATATTTATACGTAAATAGCCTTTCGAGTTTGATGTGTAACATCAATGGTAACTCATATTTATAACACGGTCAAGTTATTGTCAACGGTTCCATACTTACGCAAATAAAACAAGCAAATGTACAGGGTTAATTGTATTTCACTAGCATCCTTTTAACCCTAAACTCCTACCACTTAAACAAATGTTTTTTGTTTTACGGCTTTTGTCATAACTTAATATTTTTGGTGAAATAACGTTTTGAAAATTTGAGATTTCCTCTTATTTTTACGATACTCTGTGTATTTGTATGGGAAAAAAAGTGCTTCATTTTAAAAAGTCGTAAAACAAAAAACATTTGTTTGTGTGATAGGAATTCAGGGTTAAGAGGATGTCAGTGAATTAAAAATAACCCTGTATACGTAGGTAACGTAAAGTTTTATGTGTAACCTACCCTCTATCTTGGCTATTATAAATACATAACCAGGGGGGTTTCACTCCTCAGTTTAAGTATGTTCGGCTGGCGCTCCTCCCGGGGGGGCAGTAGGTTGTCGCTCTACCATCAGTTCGCACGCTAGCCGCGTCGCGCGTAATTAAGCATCTTTTTTTCTGTGATTATTGCAACAAACAATGGCTTCTAAACGATCTTATAAATAACTTACTTACTTACTAAAGGTATTTTACTGAATTAATACACACTGTTATCTTTCTTGATTTATATATCTACCAAATATCGGCGAGTGGGAACCCTGTGCCCTTGGTTTCGGATCAACGCTCGTACGTATCACACGATGTTTCAATTTCGCGTGCAAGCAGTAAGAGTAATAGACAAGTTTTTATACCTAAAGTTGACAAAATAATCTATGCATTCGGTTTATTTTTGGTCTGCGTAAGTTCGATCATGTCTCTATTTTTCGATCACAGCTCAAGTGGCTCCCAATCCGCCTTCGCCGTAACTCTCACATTCTCCACCTTCTTTACGGCATTCTCTTTAACCCTGCAACTCCTCGCTACCTCAAAGAGCGGTTTAGCTACGTAACTTCTATTCGATGCTCTCAGAACTTTCTCCTTACCGTGCCTCTCTCTAACTCCAAATTTTATGTCTATTCTTATACTGTTCAGGCTATTCGGTTGTGGAATGCCTTACCGATTGACATACGACGGGCAAAATCTCTGTCAATCTTTAAATCTATGCTTAAGGTGTACTATCTGTCATCTTGTAATAATTAGCTTTGTTATAGTTTGTTTATTTATTTATATGTGTCTGTTTATCCCACTGCTTATATTTGTTTTAGACGTGTACCTATTATAATGTAAGTACTATATATGCATGAGTAGATGTACTATTTTTTCACCTCACTAGCTCGGAAAGCCCTTTTTGTTTGTTTGACATCTATTGAGAAAATCGCTTTTTATCCACATGTGAAGAAAGAGTTTTGACATTTGAGGGCAGCTTAAGTGATATTTGACAGCTAACGAAACGTAAAACGTTAAAAGTGCTGAATTTTTAAAATCACAATTAATGAATTGCATCGAGTAAAAAACACTAAATACAGTCTTACAACTTTATTTTAATTCATAAATATCAGCATTCAACATTAACCTTCATTCTTGTTGTAAAAACGGATAAAATGTTATGACAGTCCAAGTAAGTCGATGTGCGAACAAAACGCACCCGAAATAATAAAAAAAAAACTTAAGTCAAAACTTTTCAATTAAATATTCGCATGTTTTTCTAATTATTTTCCTCGCTTTAGTGAGGTGAAAAGTTTTGTGTTATACACGGGTGAAAAGTTATTTTACGTCTCGTGTGTTGAAACGCTCACTATCGAAAGGATTCTATTTTTGAACCACTCGCTTCGCTCGTGGTCAATCATAGAATCCTTTCGATAGCTCTTGTTTCAAATGAACACTCGCTGGTAAAATACAACTTTCCCCCCTTGTATAACAAATAACTATTGTTGCGTTTTAATTTTCTGATCCACTGTTGATGCACCACCTGCTGTAAACTAGTCTTTCCTTCTTTCTGGTAAAGGGTTGCCTGGAAGAGATCGCTCTTAAGCGATAAGGCCGCCTATTGCTTACCTTGTATCTTTCTCTCTGTGTACCTGTTTTCTGTATTGCTTACTATTCCTGGTGTACAATAAAGAGTCATTGTATTGTATTGTATTGTATTGTTGACTTTTGTTCGAGAGTGATCCTTCTGTACGTTAGTACTATTACTAATTCTGTGACACAAAAAAGAAACAATAAAGCCGTTAAAGCCTAATGGTTTGACCTGTGGCCTCTCAAGCAGCTCGTGGGTTCAAGCGCGGGCTCACACTTCTTTGTTTTTGGGAATTTATGTGCGATAATATAAAGGAAAAAAATGCAATACTTATTATCTTTCACACGCAACTAGTAACTATAGAATATTTTCCTATGATTCACATAGTCAATATTTAGAAACTTCGTCCAATTTTTTGTCCAATTTGCAACCGCAGTCTTTATACTTCTATACACATACACATACACACTACACTCATACACGCACACACCTAAATTTAAATAGCATGCAGTCTTATTTTTAATTTCAATTTTTTTTTTATTTTATTTATTTTTTTTCTTTTTCTCCTTTCAAGATATTGTTGTGATAGCTTCATTGAATATTTTGTCACATTGCAACTGCAGTGTTTATGGTTATAATTCCACTATAGCCAATACGGGACAACCAACTTAACCGTGTAATCTGTTAAAGTTATAATATCATAATATTTGTAAACTGACTCAGTGAGTGCCAAGATACAGGCTCAGCCTAGTTTGGCGCTTACCGGATAATACTGTTCTGTATAAGCATGTAATTTTGTTCTTTAAATAAATAAACTATAAACTAACTATAACTTCACGTGTTCATCTGTTGCCCGTGGTCCACCCACCTAACTAGTTCACCTAGGTAGACTATAATGGGAATGTATATTTGTAATATTATTGATTAAGACGAGACGATTGGATGGTCTAGTGGTTAGAGAACCTGACTACGAAACCTGAGAACCCGGGTTCGATTCGATCGGGGCAGATCTTTGTATGAAAAATACGAATTTTTGTGCTCGAGTCTTTGATGTTCAATTTCTGTTTAAGTATCCTTATCCGTTGCGTTGTACCCATAACACAAGCATTGCTTACTTTGGGGCTAGGTCAATTGGTGTGAATTGTCCCGTGATATTTATTTGTTTACTAGCTGTTGCTCGCGACTCCGTCCGCAAAAATAGGGGTATAAAAATAGCCTACGGCCTATTCTCAGACCCACCAAATATAGAGAAAAAAGTTTCATAAAAATCGGTCAAGTCGTTTCGGAGGAGTTCGATAACAATCACCGTGACACTAGATTTTTATATATTAGAAGATTGAGGTATCTTGTGCCGTTGCAATGTATTCTTTCTTTCTTTCAATGCGCCAGGATTTCATAATGGCCGTTTAATATAACCAAAGTTTCCATAAAATCCTCTGTTTTTGCGTCCAATGCAGAGTCTCCATCAAAACATGAAAGACGATTTATCAAGCCATGTAAAGTGACAGTGCAAAGTGTGTCCCTTCCCATGTCAGGGCTGCACTTAACTAAATAGGTGAGGGACAAAGGGCTGTGAGTACTTAGAACAGGGACAGTCGTGGTTGAGGCGGTAAATGATTTCAATTATGAAGTACGTATGCTGATTTATGGGAAACGAAGAGCTATATTAAGAAGAGTAAGCCGGGCTTGCGCAGGCCAGGGTTAAGTTTTAATCCTAAGTTAAACTGCTAGCTTAGAGTTAAATAGTGCCGAAATGTATAGAAATATCATCCCTTACCTAGGAACTGAAACAATTACTTTGCTCACCCGCGGCCTTAAGCAAAGCGCGTGAGCAAAGTAATTGTTTCAGTTCATTAATATGGATCTCCGAAAGGTTTTTTTTTATGTTAGAGAGACCAGACAAACGAACTAGTGGGTCACCTGATGTTAAATGATCACCACTGTCCATAGACACTCGCAGCACTTTACGCGATGCCAGTGCGTTGTCGGCCCTAAAAGGGAGAGGAAAAAGGAAAGGGAATAGAGGAGGGGGAGAGGTATTGGGCCCCCGGCGCTCTCACTGACCGTACGAAACACAGCAGGAGTACTGCTGCTTCACGCCGGTGTTCTGTGAGAGGGTGGTACTGCCCCGGACGAGCCGGCCCATTCGTGATGCAGCGGCTAGCTACAACATGGCTCTACTACAACAAAACGCCTAACGCCTGATTCAATAAATTACCTAAGCTAGGTTGAGCGATCGAACTTTTAAACCCTCACATCGTCATCATTTTAGCCGAAAGACGTCCACTGCTGAACATAGGCTGAAGGTTCGCCAAACAGATCAGTCCTGCGTCATTCGCATTCAACGCGTTCCCGCATCTTAAACAGATCGTCGCTCCAACTTGTTGGAGGCCTACCTACACTGTGTCTTGTGGTCCGTAGACGCCACTCGACCGTTTCACAGACCTTTTGGCCCCACCGGCTATCGTTCTGGTGATCCTGACCCTAGAACTTTTTTAACCGCCGTGTAGCACCCTCAGGCTCAAATGGGACTGGGCTGGCCACGTCTGCCGCATGCACCCAGAGAGGTGGGCACGGGTTACCACTCAATAGATGCCTCAGGATAGTTATCGACGCCGCGGTAGGCCAAGACGGAGATGGCGGGATGACCTGGACTGTTCTCGAGAGACAGGCGGGCCATTAGTGTAGAAAAAGTGAGTTAAAAGTCCAGGGGGCCTTTGCCCAGCAATGGGAGACTAACCTAGGCTAATAATAATATAAAATACCGTGCATAAAAAAATATGAAATAAAAAAATCCGACTCCCAAAAAACATTATAGGGGGAGCCGGGGCTTGCTCTGATAATTTTCAGCAAAATAGTCTTAGTTTTAAATGTATTTACTTTTACGTCATAGTAATTTTACTTATTTTAAAAACCCGTTTTTTTTTAATTGGCAACTGTTACAACTTACCCCTTGTTAGGGGTATATTCAATATACTTAATCTTATTTCTAAATCATAGCAAAAATATTTTATGTGTATACCAAGTTTTATTTTAATATGTTCAGCCGTTATTGCGTCAAACAAACATCAAAACAACTAAACATCTAAACATTGTCACAAACTTTCTCATCTAATATATAAAATCTCGTGTCACGGTGTTTGTTATCGAACTCCTCCGAAACGGCTTGACAGATTGTTAAGAACCTTTTTTGTCTACATTCGGTAGATCGGAGAATAGGTCGTAGGCTTTTTTTATACCCTTAATCTTCGCGGGCGTAGTCGCGGGCAACAGCTAGTTTAAATATATATAGGACAGGATAAGATCAAATAAACATTAACATAGTGTGACTTAGGCATTTTTACAAAATATAAATATAATTCAGAGCAACACAACCACCACCATGCTAAATAAAAATAAAATAATAAATATCTTCACTGTAGTTAAATTGTAAACGATTCAGAATGAAAGAGATAGTTAACTCGCTGTCAAACATTTCATTGTAAACGAAGTTACTTGAGCTCACATTTAAAGCTTCATAAATAAGTTTTAGGTGGATAAAAAATGTAGACGATTCTCGTGGAAATTATGAAGACGACAAATTCAATGAATTATAAAAGTAGCGTACCTACACATTTCTATTGCTAATATTTAAGTTATATATAATGCTTGAATTACTTCGTGTTTCATAGTTAGTATTTTTACGAAAAACAATATTTTTTAGCTTTTTCTTTACTTTATTTTGTGTGGGGTGGATTCTTGCCAAAGCATCCTATACTTAGGTATCTATTTATGTAAAACTCTTTATGTACAGCCAACTGCAGAGAAAAGGTTTCCCTGTTACGGCGGCAACCACATGAAACTTTTTCTCGTAAAACACATGAAATTAACAGATAAATAAATAAAATAAATAACAAGAGAAACAGATGTAGAAATGCAAACTTATCCCTTAACTTGTTCCTTATTCCAGTTAACTTTCAACGATTGACAGGACATGAGAAACAAACACTTTGCAATGAAAAATAATAAAAACGAACTTTAAAATGAATCTAACATTAACGAATACAGTAATACAGTTATCAAGTTAAATAGATTACATAAAAACTTCATCTATCTATCTAATACCTAATACAGGGTTATTGGCAAGTCGTCCTATTCCCGCGGTTGCGATAATTTTTGTCTCGTAATGCCCTATGCAATGCAAAAGTGAAGCATTTCAGAGATAATTGGATTTTTTTTTGCAAATAAAGTCAGGTACGCATCTGTAATAATTTATTTAATAAAAAGTTGGGAATTTATATCAAATTTTTTAATTTGCTTTTATGTAAAAGATAAAATTACTGTTATTTTATTAGTGTTAAAAAGTAAAAATTAAACTTTCGTGATTTTCACTCATAATTATTAATTTATTATACTTAACGGGACTCACCACGCAAACAATATTTACCTCGACGTTTCAGCTTCAGCCACATTGCAGCAGCCGTGGTCACGAGTTGACTCAACTCAACTTAAGGTGGTGTCCGACTTCATTACCAAATTAAAGAATTAATTTTGAAATTTTGATGAAAGCAAACAAATTAGATTTTCCAGGTGGTCAAAAACTAACACGTAACTTCACCTAATTTCAGCTTTAACTACACGTGTTCACGAGAAAAGGGTCTTAACAGACAGACGGATAACGGAGGAATACAAGGGTTTCTTTTTCAATTTGAGATACGGAATCCTAAAGCGAGTCCGAGATTGCAACTTTAATATTTTGAAATTTAACACAAACTTTGATACACCTTATAGGTAATTCAATACCTAGTATGTTTGAAGTTCCAAATTCACACTTGGCCTGTGTGAGAAAGCTATTTTATTCTGAGAGGAGGCCAAGCAGTAGGATGTATATACGCCAAAAATAATCGTCAGATGAACCTTAAAAACAACTAAAAGTACAATAGTTTTTATTTCAATAGTTTGTTTTAAGATTAAGTATAAGTATTAAGTTTTATTATTAAATATCTTTGACCCTTAATTTGGAATTTTTTTTCTATAAGTTTGTAATTCAAACCCAGTCTTAAATTAGGACTCCTGAAAATTCTATACCTATTAAAAAAATACAAAAAGGCGGTAGGTATCAAATTAAAGGTTAATATGAAAATATTTATTGTTTTATGATTCTTAACTTGCAAAAATCTGTTTTTGCTAGAAATTTCCGCTGAAGAGGATTTTCTCGGCACTTTTTCCACACATTTCTGGTCGTTTGAATGTAAAAACAATTTAAACGTAACTATGAGTTTCTAGGTCCAATAAAAATAATAGAACTAGCAACATACAGCTCTCCCGGGCGATTGTAGCGCCACCCTCCGCGCGCCGCAGTCGCTCCCGACACGGCGGCAGAGCGCACGTTCCTGTGCCACGCTGTGAAAAAAAAACATCGATTACCGAACAGTGTACTGTGCTTGTGTGTGTGTGCTAGTGTGAGTGCTTTTCGAATTTGGAATACTAGCTGAGCGATGTAAGTTTTAGTTTTAATTTTTTGACATTTCAAACGGCCAGTTATAATATAAATGATATTTTTTTTGCTTTAGTTTTTTAATGGTTTTAAGGATGGGGTAAAAGTTTATCTGCTAATTAGCTGTGGTAATTAAAAGTTTGCGTTTAAATGTTTGAGTAAGGGTTTCATATTAGTTAATAATAGGGGTGTCCTGGGGGATTATAAACTGCTGATTTAAGGTCGTACGTTTTAGAGTTTCTGAGTGCGACGTCATCGTGCCTGAAAAAGGTTTAGTGTCGTAAAGGCCTTGAATTTGGTAAAATGCTTGGTCAGGCTTTTAAATATTTCTGCGTCGGAAAATCGTTTTGAATTTATTCGGAGAAACAGAAAAAGTAATGTGTTGATTTCTTTGGCGTAAACTAATTTGAGTCGTTTTTTAACTAGTTTTTAAGAGTAGGAGTAGGTTAAGTCGTAGTAGCCTAATGTCGTAGCATAGGGTTGTGGGTTCGAGTTCGGACTTGGACCTGTGATATTTTTGGAATTTAATAATAATAATAAGTACGTAAATTTTTATCCGTGTCATAGATAAACATTAAAAAAAACGCACTTGGTTTAGGCCCGTGCAATATTTTACCTCCTAAGTAAAATATTAAAAAATAAATAATATATTAATGATAATAATATAAATTTATTTCAGATAATTTTTACCATCATCTTTATTTTATATGCGAAATTACATTTGAAGTTTACAAAATATCGCGAGGAAACCTGCGCATACCTGCGAAGAAATTCAATGGTGTGTATTAGGTAAGTTGTCAAACCACACTGAGTGCGCGAAGGAACTACTTACAGCCCAAGTCCTCTCATTCCGAGAGAAGGCCTGGGCCCAGCAGTGGAACGTACATAAGGTATCATCCAACCTTAGAATATGTCCTCAGGTCTTACCCTTTGATCAATTATAACTGAAGATATACATTGCCGAACAAAATCCCCTTCAAAGAATGTCCAAACAATTACAATTAAAATCATCACCTACACAGAAATTTGAACCTAGTCTTTACTTCATTACAGTCGAATTTCGGTTGACACTTGACAGCTAAACTTGACAATTTCACGCAACGTACTGAGAAAAAAGAAGGCCACTTTTATCAAAGTGGCGCTCATTTGGCTCGGACATTTTCGGGCGCGCGACTGTGGATCTACAGTTATAATTGATCAAAGGTATTACCTAAAGAATTTTTATTAGTGATTTGGACATCAAATTAATGATGGATGTAACTTTTGTACTAAACGGACTTAGCACGCAAACAATATATACCTCGACGTTTCGGCGGCATTGTAGCAGCCGTGGTCACGAGTTGACTAAAAAAAAAGAAAAAAGAGTGAGAGTGAGGGTGAGTGAGTGAGTGAGTTGAGTGAAAATAACGAAAGTTTAAAACAGTATAATGATGGGTCGTGTTCACTAGAGTCGGTCAGCCAAAGCGAGCGAGCGCTGTCACTATGAAATTTATTGTGTAGTCTTAGTTCGTTTAGAAATCATAACATTTGTTTAGAAACTCTCACACGCTAATGTTCAATAATGATGCTTTACTCAAAAAATATTTTCTAATACCCACAACACTAGCTTTGCTTTTTTCGGGTCAAGTCAATCGGTCTTAATTGTCCCGCGACTTTTCTTTTATTTACTATAGTTCTCTAGTCGATCTAGCTTTTAATTGCCAGCCAGTTGGTATATCCCGAAATTCAACCGGATTCACCGGGAAGCGTACAGTGGGAACCCCGAGCTGGTTCATTTTCATTATTCGCCCCGCTTGGTTCCTTTAGCAACATAAAACACTATACTAGATGCGCAAAACCACACAATAAGAGAGGTAGGAATGTCACACGAACTAAATATGAGAGGCTATGCTAAAAAGCCACACTTACCTCTCCAGTTTGAGTTAACGAAGTTATTATCCACAAAATCGATCGTATGCACATGCACGCACACGAATACGAATACACTGTAATCGCGTAATCAGTTTTTATTTTGTATCTAACAACAACTTCTGTGACACTTTAGTTAATCCAATTAATTGCACTCGCAGGCTACCAAGATACAGGCTCAGCCTAGTTTGGAGTCTGATAGATGTATAGTCGGGGTAAGAAAAGGTTCGTCACTTTTCGACCTTAACTCGTTGACATAGAGTCGAAAAGTGACGAACCTTTTCTTACCCCGACTATACCTACCGCATGTTTTGTAACAAGTGTTTTTTTCAAATCTTATTTATTTTATTAGCAGTACGGCTGCTCACCGAATCTAAGATTATTTAAAAGCGAAAAAGTTTTTCGGGTGCGCCGGTGGGATTCGAACCCACGTCTCTTGGGTATGCGCCCCAACGGGTGTTCTACCAATTGAACCACGTCGCATCCAACCGACTCCCCCGAAATTCTTAATCGCTTACACACGCCAACAGTGGCGTGTGGTAACATCCATCGCAACTATTAGAAGCTACGACTCCTACGTTCCAAATTACATTGGAAATGCGTAAGAAATGATGTACCACATCTATTTATTCAAATATAATTATTTTATTAGCAGTACGGCTGCTCACCGAATCTAAGATTATTTAAAAGCGAAAAAGTTTTTCGGGTGCGCCGGTGGGATTCGAACCCATGTCTCCTGGGTATGCGCCCCAACGGGTGTTCTACCAATTGAACCACGTCGCATCCAACCGACTCCCCCGAAATTCTTAATCGCTTACACACGCCAACAGTGGCAAGTGTTTTTTTTTTTGGTTAATAAACTATTTTTATTATTTTTTTTTCTTAGAAGGGTCCATTGCCGATCGTCGCCATCATCCCACTCTATATACGTCCAACTATATAGGGCACGGGCCTCTTTTCGGGAGTTTTTAGACCCCATGTATATAGTAGCAAAGAAGCAAGTTAAAAATATTGTAGTTTGATATAGACCTTTAGAAGATCGTTACTGTGTGAAGGTCCATATCAATTAGCTACAATATTAACCGCATCAATCTTATCAATTATTTAAAATACACTTTCAAACGGTTCATCTCTTATAAATCTGGGATGCCTGCTGGAATATGATTTTCATTTTCCCCGTTTACCTAGGACGCTTGTTTCCTTTACCAACATAAAATAGTGAAACTGAGTTACTCGGAAAATAGATGTGCAAAACCACACAATAAGCAAAATAGGAATATCACACGAACTAAAAACGAGAGGGCTGTATGGCTAAAAAGTACTAAAAACTTACTTCTCCAGTTGACGAAGTTATCGTCCACAAAATTGGTTATCGCAGATGTGGTTGAAAAGGGCTCACTTTTTAATGTTTACTAGCTGCTGCCCACGGCTCTGTCTGCGAAGAATACGGCTATAAAAATAGCCTACGACCTAGTCTCAGACCTACCGAATACAGGCAAAAAGTTTCATAACAATCGGTCAAGCCGTTTCGGAGGAGTTCGATAACAAACAACGTGACACGAGATTTTTATATATTAGAAAGAAGATTGAATTTAATAAATGTAAAATGTAAATAACACACAAACAATAGTACATTGTGCATCTAGGGCCGTAAGTAGGGGATTACTAATGAGAGTCTATTAGAAGCCCGACACCGAAGGCGGAGGGCTTTTAATGACTCGAGTTTGTAATCCCCTTAGTGCCCGTGATACACACAATGATTTTCATCACATTGTGAGAAAAAAAATCCAAAAATAAAATTAATTTGTCTCTAAACACTTAAATTGAATAAAATAATGGCTACCCGCCAATACAGATTGTCACTTTTTTCGAGTCACCTACCATAGATAATGTAAACTGTGTTTAGTTTAGAATTCGAAAGGTCATACGGCTAAATTCTGCCAACATGCTTAAAAAAATATTTTTACTAAAACTATTGCAAAACTATTTGATGTAAATTTAAAATATAAAAATAAGGAATTTTCATGAAGCGTAGATAAGTTGTGTTGTAAAATTTGGGTTATAGCTAAATTTTAAAGAATTATCTTAAAACGTTGGCTGACTTTAAACCTCCTTAGTCTGAAATTACTTGTTTGCAAATTTTAAAACTAAAGTTAGAACTCCCTTGGGTAGAAAAACTGTACGTAAATCTATAACTCCCTTAAGAACAATTTAGGCCATTGACATTTAGTATACAAGCATGGAATAACACCATTGACGAGCAAGTGTGATGAAAATATATTTTTGACCCGTGTGGTGCCGGTTTTATAATTACACCTTTCAATTTAAACAGCGAACGAAACTCTGGTATTTAAGGACTAGTAAAGTAATATGATATTACTCAAAATACCAAAACTATTTAAGGGATCCCATCATGTCCTCTCAATACTTTTATTATTCAAACGTCCCCTCCATGCCACGATTGGGATCTAATCTTATCTTCGGGGGTCTTTTCAAATGCACTCCAATATTCTCTAGGAAATCTTTTGTGCAATTACCCCTTTTTCTATAGCCAGGACGCTACTCCGAAGCTTATTTATTTCTTTTTAGAAATAGATTTGGATCATCCACACAATTTTGAATGCTTTCTTGTGATCAAAAATAATTTATTGAATCAGGCGTTACTTTGTGGAATTCCATATATCAATGAACTGAAACAGTATTCTAAAATTGGCTTTATTTGTAGGTCGTTAAAGTTGAATATGAAATGAAGGCGAACCATCTGTCAGTGGTAAACTTTATGTAATTTTACTGTAAGACAATGACATTTCGACTTTGATCTCACTACACTGGTTAGCGGGCAAAGCCGCAAGTAAAATCTAGTTGAAATATAAACGCGTTTTCTTCAGTTTGAGTGTTTTCACACGATAATGTACTCTGTAACTGCTACTAACACCGCAGTAGCATACCAGCTAGTAGGTAAATTATTTAACCTGTGCCTAGGTCCCAAGTAAATACAAGTTCTACAGACAGGAACATCCCTATCAGCAAGTAGACGTCCTACAGAAAAGCATGGAGGAAATTTAATAAAAAAAGGTCCAAATACATAATAAGATGGAAGCACGAACCTGAGAAGCCATTAATCATAAGTTTGTTACGACTCGGCTGAATTTCATTTCAGTTATCTGAGAAATGAAATGTTTTCATTTCACTAATTCACCATTGTTCGGTGACGGAACGTGATTGTGATCGTTTGCCTTGATTTGTTAAGGCTTTACTAGCTTTAAATAGCGGCTTTTCCCGCGATAAAAACCTTCGCGAGAATCTTTACGGTAACGTTTTTAAAGCACAACGTTCGTTCGGACGCCATCTACAAAGTTAACTACTCATCTTGTAAGCCGAGGTGCTTCAAAGTTCTCGGACAGCGCCCTCTATTCTTGTTTAAAGTTAAAATTTTATCCCGCGAGAACGCTGGAGTAAGCTACACTTTCCTTTAGTTACATAAGATACTTTTTCTAGGGGAAAATACAATATTCCTGCGGGATAAAAATAAGTGAATTCAACTTCGGGGTTGATTTTAAGAATTCTCTCGCTAAAAGAAAGCTACACTGGCTCTGATCGATATTTAAGATTTTTTTAAATAGGTCGAAACTATTATTTCTATCGCGCAGGAACACTTTTTCGGGATAAAAGTAGCCTATATCAAACAAAAACAATGTCCCTTTCTATAACTAAAAGATTGTTATTAATTATTTTAAACGTACAATTCAATTTCTATTAAGTACAAGGGATACTCCGAGTTTTTCGGAATTTAAATATGACAATGTGCGAAATCACATATTTGAAATTTACCATGACTTTTAACGGTGAAGTTAAACATCGTGAGAAAACCTGCATACACATGCGAAGAAATTCAATGGTGTGTGTGAAGTTCCCAATCCGTACTGGGCCTGCGTGGGAACTACGGCTCAAGCCGTCTCATTCTGAGAGGAGGCCTGTGTCCTGCAGTGGGACTTATATAGGCTGGGATGATAATGATGATGTCTCAATCCAGATCTTTAAATATCTGCACGCCAATTTTCATCTAAATCCGTACAGCTTTTAAAAAGTAAAGCTGAACGGATTTAGATGAACAAACACCCAATCATCTAATCATCCAAACTTCTTGAGCGGGTTATTTGAAACAGTATAAAAAGTTGTGTAATACTTCCTTTCTCGTCATCGTCTTTCTTGCTCCTAATATACGTTCCAATGATGGGCACAGACCTCTCAAAATGAGATTGGAGAATTCACACACACCACTAAACTGATTTGCAGATGTACTCATGTAGGTTTCTTCGCGGTATGTTTCTTCACTGAAAAGCTGATCCTATGCAGTTCGGCAGAGTTAGATATTTAGAGACAAGTATTTCTGTACTTCTTTAGTTTGTATTTGAGTAAATAATAAAAATTTTACATGTTACTTTTAGATAATTTAATGAATCAGGCGTTACTTTGCGAAGGTCCATATTAATGAACTGAAACAATTACTTTGCTCACCCGTGACCTAGGTCTAGGTCGAGGTCACTGGTGAGCAAAGTGTTTTTTTTTCAGTTCATTTTATTGTTCACATAAATTCCGAAAACTCAAAGGTCCGCACCTCTGGAAGTAGTTAAAGAAACCATCGTAGCCTAGTGGTTTGAACTATGGACTCTCAAGCAGATGGTCGTGGGTTCGAGCCTGAGCTCGGACTTCTGAGTGCTTCAGAATTTATGTGCAAAATTACATTGGAAATTTAGCATCAGCTTTAAGGTGAAGGGAATCATCGTGAGACAAACTGTACACACTTGCAAAAATATTAAATGGTGTGTGTAAAGTTTCCAATGCGTACTGTGCCCACATAGAAACTACGGCCCAAACATCATTCTGAAACAAAGCCTGTACCCTACAGGTAGACGTAAATCAATAGGCCAAAATAATGATGATTCCTTGAGGATCAAGAAAGTAAATAAATGAACTAAAACAATTGCTTTGCTCACCCGAAAGACGCGCAAAGCAAAACAGGTGAGCAAAGTAACTGTTTCAGTTCATTGATATGGAACTCCACAAAGTAACGCCTGATTCAATAAATTATTTTTGATCACAAGAAAGCATTCAAAATTGTGTGGATGATCCAAATCTATTTCTAAAAAGAAATAAATAATCTTGGGAGAAACGTCCTGGCTATAGAAAAAGGGGTAATTGCACAAAAGATATCCTAGAAAATATTACGTTTGCAGATATTGTAATAGCTACTTTATTTGTATGGTGTTAAAGTTGGCTGGCCATCTATCAGTGGTAAACTAAAAGTAAACGTATTGTACACTAAGTACTGAAGACACTGGCCACCGAGCCCGTGTCGCTGTTTCGTAAATTTGAATTTGTGTCTTCTAGAATTTCAATCAAAAAACGAACAGCGGACAGCAGACGGTCTGGAGCCATTCTTCAATTGGCTAAGTAAAGATTTTTGAAGAGGTGCTAATTATATTTTTGTTCGACAGTGGTCGACTTCAACACTAAGAAACTGCAGGTGTTTTATTTTTATCTCCTTTTATTTATTGGAAATATTTTTTTAAGTGTTCGAGATGACATTTGTGAGATTTTACGGCTGACAAGCGGTTCGTGCTCAGCACTAAGAAGAAATAGAAAAAAAAACGAAGTCAACTGTCGCTTCTGTCAATGTCAAATGAAATATAACCGTTTGCGTTTCGTTTGCTTTGCGTTGCCCAAGAAGCAGTTCCAAAATAGTGATCGAAAGTATTCAATCGTGATCCAATTAACGTGCTTAGGTCGTGGAGAAATGCGGTAAAATTGAAAGTCCAGATTTTATGCGGAGGTCGATAAAATACTCCAAAAATCGCACTGAGAACACCAAAACGCAAAGCAAACGAAACGCAAACGATTTGACATTGACAGAACTGACAGTTGACTTCGTTTTTTTTTCTAGTTCTTCTTAGTACTGAGCACGAACCGCTTGTCAGCCGTAAAATCTCACAAATGTCATCTGGAACACTTAAAAAAATATTTCCAGTAAACAACAGGAGATAAAAATAAAACAGCTGCAGTTTCTCGATCTCCAGAACGCCGACTGTCGAAAAAAAAATATAATTAGCACCTCTTCAAAAAACTTTACTTAGCCAATTGGCTGTGACAATGTGTGGTGGTAATTTACAGTGATATGTATAATAAAACCAAGTCTTGAAAAAAAGTTTTTATTTAAATAGACAGAGTTACTTTTTTTCAGCTACGCCCCGTCACAGTAGGTATCTAAATAGATTTCCTTTTTCTTTAAAATCAATGATTTTCTCAAAAAGAAGACGTAGGATAATTTCAAAAAATGTTAAAGAAATATCAATTATCTATTACGAATGTCATATACTTGCGGCATTTTTACTTTAAATGGTGCAGAAAACTTATTTTAAACGCTTTCCTTTTAAGTCAGTTTCATAACTTTTTTTCATATACTTTGTATGGATCGTTACAAAATGGACACAAAAAATTGTATGGAAAATTAGGGACACTTTTTTATCATCAAAATTAACAGCCCTCTTGATTCTGAGTAAGAAAAAACCATCCTTATTTAGAAAAAAAGTAAAATATTAAATGATTGAATATATTTTTTCTAATTGACTTATTTGGCGCGACTCGTACAGAAAATCACTGTCACACCATTAGTTTGTCAACTGATGTATATTAGTTACAACAAGAAATTACAGCAACTCCGTATTTTAATTTTATATACGTAATGTTGCCCGCCCCTTTGATTCAATGTGACATTATTGCCCATAATGTTGCAGCTCTTTTGTTGTCATATCAATATCAAAGTCATGTTCAATTGCTTTCAGTGTTATGCGCATTGAATGGTTTACAATTGAATTACACCGTCAAGGCGTTTTCGAAGATAATTTAATGTAGCACATCGTTAATATCATAAATATTAATATGGCTGTTAGTTACTCCTCTCTCACGCTCAAACAGCTCGATTCAATTAAAGATAAAATTTTATATGCAGATGGCTTTAGAAAACAGCATAAGCTACTTTTTATTTTGATATCAGCTATAATCCGTGGTTTCGTTAGTGTTTGAAATCCATGAAAAAAGGTTATGGTAATAATTTTGTAGGGATACTTACAAAAACAACATAATAATAATATTTATAATAATAATAAATATTAGGGGACTGACTAGACTGATTGACACCTGTAGTCAGTAAAATTGTTTCTCTACAAGGTGTCAACCAGTCTAGTGACGAGTAGTTACAGTAAAATTACATAAAGTTTACCACTGACAGATGGTTTGCCTTCATTTCATATTCAACTTTAACAACCTACAAATAAAGACAATTTTAGAATACTGTTACCCACGTTTGCAGATTTTGTAATAGCTACTTTATTTGTATGGTGTAAAAGTTGGAAATGAAATGAAGGCACGCCATCTGTCAGTGGTAAACTAAAAGTAAATGTATTGCACGAGAACTTCAAAATTTTTGGACGGTGCTTTCTATTCTTTGTTTAAATTAAAATATTACGAGTATCCCAAGGGAACTTACTAACGGGATATTCAGTATCGATATATCGAAATCTCGGGAAGCCGTGGCGGCCTAGTGGTTTGACCTATGGCCTCTCAAGCAGACGGCCGTGGGTTCAAATCCCGGCTCGCACCTCTGAGTTTTTCAGAATTCATGTTTGAAATTTAATTTTTGTAATTTACCAGCTTTACGGTTTATACACCTGCGAAGAAATTCAATAATGTGTGTAAAGTTTCCATTTGCATTGGGCTCGCGTGGGAACTACGGCCCAAGTCCTCTCATTCGGAGAGGAGGCCTGTGCCCTGCAGTGGGACGTATATAAAATGATGATATCGAACTCAATACGAATTTATTGCCTTAACTTTTGTTATACTGTACAAGAATTAAAACGGTCTATTTAATTTTATTAACTGTACAAGAAACTTTGCAGTTCATAACACAAAGTTTTGCACAAATTAAAATCAGAATGGCGTCGCGTCTTTCCACTTCTAGGAACGTGACCAATTACCACTAAGTTCTCTCGGGATAAAAATAAATCTTGATCAATTTCCGATTCAATTATTCAGTCTGTAACATTGACGTCAACAGAACGTTTTAGTTAATGCCAAGATGGCGTGACTCGGTGAAATCTTCAAATATTAACCGTAACTGACAACTGAGTTACGTTTTTTAAAACGAAAAAAAAACAGGTGCGCTGGACACGATTCGAACTAGGCCAGAACTAGCTAGGACTCCTGGCTACACGCGCTGAGTATGCTACCAGTTACACCACCCAACCAAACCACCCGAAAACACTGATCGTTCTCTAAGATTTCGTTACGCAAATATGGAAACGATCAAAGTTTTATAGTGTGTTGGTCTGGAGCCTTGTTGTGCAATTGGTTACACTTGCCGCGTAAAGTCAGGAGATGCGGGTTCGAGTCCTGTCCCGCGAAACCAAATATATTTTTATATTATTATTTAACGACCGCTTTAGCCTAGTTGGTAGTGACCCTGCCTACGAAGCAAGAGGTCCTGGGTTCGAATCCCGGTAAGGGCATTTATTTGTGTGATAAGCACGAATATTTGTTCCTGAGTTATGGATGTTTTCTATATATATATATATATATATAAGTATTTATTTATCTATACAGGGTTATTTTTAATTCACTGACATCCTCTTAACCCTGAATTCCTATCACTCAAACAAATGTTTTTTGTTTTACGACTTTTTAAAATGAAGCACTTTTTTTCCCATACAAATACACAGAGTATCGTAAAAATAAGAGGAAATTTCAAATTTTCAAAACGGTATTACACCTTAAATATTAAGTTATGACAAAAGCCGTAAAACAAAAAAACATTTGTTTAAGTGGTAGGAGTTTAGGGTTAAAAGGATGCTAGTGAATTACAAATAACCCTGTATAAGTATGTTTATCGTCGTCTAGTACCCATAGTACTAGCTTTGCTTAGTTTGGGGCTAGGTCGATTTGTGTAAGATTGTTCCCTAATATTTATTTATTTATTTATATTAAAAAAAATATATTAAATTCCATTGAATTAATAATATTAATAATTTATTTTCAAGCAACAAAAGAATCATAATTTTTTTTTCTAATTTATTGAATCAGGCGTTACTTTGCGGAGGTCCATATTAATGAACTGAAACAATTACTTTGCTCACACGCCTTGAGGTTTGCGGGTGAGCAAAGTTAATGTTTCAGTTCATTTTTTTTCTTTTAAATAATCTAAATAATATTTATATGTAGCGCACATACATGGTTAATGTGGACGAAGTCAAGTTTGATGGCAATCATCGTCAGGCCAGTTAAGTATTTCTGATGTAAACAAAACCATCAATTTTCAAATTAAATTACTATCGTTAACTAAATGTATGTTGTAATATCGAAATGAGTCTTAATTCAACATAAACGGTTAAAATAACCATCATAATTACTTGTTCAACATATTAATTCTAGTTTAATATTAAAACAAACAAAATGAGTTTAATATTTAATAGCTCGTTGGTGATAGCCGCAAAACCTTCAAAACCAACAAAGTCACGTAAAATATTAATTTAAATTACCAAGCTCATTATTAGTTTTTCATTTATGCTTCCAAAAGTGTCATGTGCAGTGTTTGGTGTATTAATTTTGTGGTAACATCAACGTACTAAATCACCATTTACCTCTTGCATTTATTGATTGTCATTCGATTCAAAAAGCGACGAACTCCCTTTACCAAAAAAGTTAGAAGTGCTGGGATTGTAGCCCATTAATATTATAAAGGTTTACTAAAAAAAAACATTTGACGGACTCTGATAAAATTTGGCACACAAATAGTTTATAACCTGGATAAGCATTTATATACTTTTTATCCCGGAAATTTTTTATCCCGTTCCCGCGGGATAGCGATAAGCGAATTCTTCGCGGGTAACAGATCAGATCATCAACATCGCAGTCTTAATACGTCCCACTGCAGGGCACAGGCCTCCTCTCAGAATGAGAGGGCTTGGGCCGTAGTTCCCACGCGATAGTTCCACATAATTGTCACTATTTAACTATTCAAAGGAGGGTGCTGTCAGTATTTTTTCAAAAAAAGGAGGAGGTTATCAATTCAGTTGTATGTTTTATTTTATGTTTGTAACTTCGGAACTCCATCATTTATAAGTCGATTCGAATTTTTTGGTTGAGCAGGGAGCTGGAGCTATAAATTTGAGCTAGGTCCACTTATCAACAAATTGAGGGAACTCTTTAAATGTTGTATGGATGCCTATAGTGATTTGGGTATACTTTGCTGTGATTTGTACATTTTCTCTTGAAAATATGGTTTGGTGAAGTGGAACTGATGAGGAAGACCACAGTTGGCTGCTGGAGCTATTCAATTACAAGTAGGTATTTCACGGATTGCAATTCGATTACTATAACACGGTTACTAAGCAAGGAGAACCGAGTAATATTGTATCAGTTTGGTCAGTTATAGTTTGTGGGAGTTTTACTAGAAAAACGTATGCATTTTCCCAGAAACGACTTTTCCCGTGCAAATATTGAGATAAAATTAGCCAAAGTATTATTTCAGATGTCTCAGTACCTAGCTAGGTAGGATGAGCTCTGGTTGAGTTCGAAACGCGTCAGTGTAATTCGGTGGTGGTGACAGTTGGGTTTGTGTGTGTTCAAACACTGTGGAGGTGGAGGAACTGCATGAACACGTTTTTTTTACAAAAACGTAGCTATCGAAAGGCCGCGGATGAGCAAAGTAATTGCTTCAGTTCATTATTTATTAAAGTCAATGAAATTTCATTCAATTTGATTGCAACTGCGATACCCCTTGAAACAAATTGTTACAAAGTGTCTACATTCGACTAGAATTGTTTAACCATCAACTTGTGTCAAGAATCTCGGGAGTACGTTAGGATGCTTCGGTTAAAACTTTAATCACCATAGTTGTTGGCACGGGAATTATGTCGCGGTAAATACACGTTCCTAACCTGGTGAACTAAGTTTGTAGAGCGTGTTTTCCCGCGTTAAAGACGTTGCAGTAAGTAAAACTTTTCAGTTTCAGACTTATTTGTTGCTAACTTTATCTTATCATGGTCTTCGGTTCTTTTTTGATAGCTTTTTTATTAACTTGGACTGTATGCATGGAGCTATACCTACATATAAAGCCTGACTAGTATATAATCGTTTGAACCTACTTTGAAAAAGAACCACGGATTGATTCGAAACATGTCAGGCATACCTCGACCTCAAATACGCGAGCGACCCGTGTTTCTTATTTTGCATAGAACTCTCAGTGCGCGAGCCCAACTCGCTTTTTGCTTCTTTTCTTAAAGGTTTTTATAGAACATCTTTGTAAGTAAGTCATTCGATATTATAAGTATATTTATACTTAGGTAGGTGTAGGATAGACTAGTAATATCGAATGGCTTACAAAACGCCCTATAAGAACCTTTCTAGATGAAATTCGATATCACTTTGCATATCTTTCGCGAAAAAGCAAGCGATAAAGTTTCGCTCGTTAAAAACCTTTGCTCTAATGATTTTTCCCTAAGGAGTAATATTGAACGGATAAATTACTGGCGGTTTTATACAGTTTTTTTTAAAAGCCTTTATAGAGTACCGGGATGCTGGTAGAAGGTTTTAATATTGGCTTGGTGGCTGTGAATAGACGATGCGTTTGCCTCGTTTCGTAAACATACGAAATTCTTCAACACATTTTCGAAACATTTATTTTTAAAATTTAAATTTGTTTTCTTTTTTTATGTGTTCTCGTTTTTTTATTCCATATAAACTGTAGAGAGTTGGTAGAGAGAGCATCGCGTGAATTGAATAAACAAATACGCAGAATAGGTGCTTCCAGACCCGAATGCCATCTATGTAGACAGGTGTCATACCTGGAAAGAATCGTTTTAATATTTTTATACCGTTTTATACGCCAAGACGTTACATTTATCAGAAATACGTTGTAATAATATGGAATTTACTCGTTTGAACTCGGGAAGTAGGCTTCGGAAATACGCTGATCATTGCATTCTTTCAAGAAATTACAACACCAGTCTTTGCTAAATAAATAAGGGTAAGAATCAAATAACCATTACATAAGTCATGACATGAGGGAGTCGTGCGCAACCAGCTAGTAACAAATAAATGTTCAACAAATTTATCGAACATCACAAAGCTTACGAGTACATACACACATTCAACCATAAAATATACATGTTCAATGACAAGTAAAGCCTTCCCGTCGTCACTTGCAAGAACTGTAGACCTTGTCTAAGCTAAAATGACTCGCGCCCCTCTACTGAATCAGTTGATTTTAATGTGTGCGTGCAAAATTAAAATAAATATTAATTATGACTATTCATCTGTTTGGGAGCATCGACTATTCCGTGAACTATGATCAGTGTGCAACATCACGATCGACAAATAGCATGAAAAATCCTGTGCGAAAATGCGGTAGTAGGGCGCGTCATTTTAATTTTTTTTGTCTACAAGCTATTGGAATATTGCAATTTCGAACATTCCGTCTAAAATCCACACCTAATTCTAAATTCTGAGCTAGATCAGAATTATCTAAATAAACTCGAAACTGCGAATATTTGGAACCCTGCCCAAAATGCCACACGACGTGCAGTTCAAGAACTGAGATTATTTCATTTAACTGCGGTTAAAAATAATTACAAATTCGTTGCAAGACAGTTACGTCGTACGACATTATGTTTTTTTCAAGCAAACAAAACCATATCAGCAGAATAGATAGCCGTTGGGGCCAAAAAGTTCTCGAATGGAGACCACGGACTGGCAAGCGCAGCGTGGGACGTTCACCAACGAGATGGACGGACGATTTGGATTTGGTAAAGGTTGCAAGTTGTTTCCAACTGTAATGATTAGGTATCAATGAGGGAGGCATATATTCAGCAGTGGACGTCCTACGGCTGAAATGATCATGATGATGAAAACAATATTGTGTAGTAAACGTACAGTATACTAGCTGTTGCCCGGAACTCCGTCTGCGAAGAATTCCTCTACTGCTATCCCGCACGAGCTCTGCAATTTTTCGAGATAAAAACTATCCTATATCCTTCCCAGGGTATTAAACTAGCTCTATACCAAATTTCATCTATATCGATTCAGCAGTTTTCACTTATTACTTTTTTTACTTATCACTTGTTAAATTTTTTTGGCGTTTTTCTGTCCGTGGACAATATGCGAGAATGTTTCGGCTCCATCACCCATCAGTTCTATGAGCGATGTGCCCTAATCTGTCACTGACACAGTGGCAGCAGGGTGTGCAGGCTTACGATGTTTTTTTTCACCTTAAAGCTCATGGCAACCAAATGTAATTTCGCATTTAAATTCTAAAAAAAAAAAACATTTGAATTTTCGAGTTTGAACCCACGACCTCCTGCTAGAGTGACCATAGGCCACTTGGCCACCACAGCTTCTTCTATTAAACTCAATAAAAATAATACTAAAATACTAGTGGGCGTCCACGTTAAAGTATTCCCTTTTCCACGTAATAAAAGCCGGATTAATTCCTTGTCAACATCATAAAAGGAACTGTGCAAAATTTGAGTTTTTTCGTTGCCCGTGGCTTAGCATAGATGCTCTTATTCTAAAGCTATATTTTGGCATAGGTGGCACGACGAAAAAGTTGGGTAGAATAAAGAGTATTTTAAGGTTCCGCACCTTGAAAGGAAAACCGGTCAACTGCGAGACGGACTCGCGCACGAAGGGTTCCGTACATACCACTATCTTAATAATGGCAAAAAAAATCACGTTTGTTGTATGGGAGCCAATTAGATATTTTATTTTATTCTGTTTTTTAGGGTTCCGTAGTCAACTGGGAACCCATATAGTCTCGCCATGTCTGTCCGTCTGTCTGTCTGTCCGTCCGCGGCTAAACTCAGAGACTGTTAGTACTAGAAAGCTGTAATTTGGCATGAATATATATATCAGTCACGCCGACAAAGTGATTATTGAGCAGGTATTTGTTGTTATAGCGGCAACAGAAATACATCATCTGTGAAAATTTAAACAGTCTAACTACTACGGTTCATGAGATACCTACAGCCTGGTGACAGACGGACAGACAGACAGACGGATGGACAGCGGAGTCTTAGTACCTAATAGGGTCCCGTTTTACCCTTTGGGGTACGTTTACGGTTCCGTACTACCTGTAATATGTAAAAACAATTAAGTGAAAAATCGCCAAAATGTAAGATCTAAAATCGCAAACTTATAGGAAGGTTTTCTAGAAAGTTCCAAGCAGCACAGGTTCATCTATATAATACAGGAAGTTCAATATCTAAATTCAATACCTGTCATCAACTCGCGATTAAAATTGACGACGCTTTAAATATAGACGCAGCTCAACTACCTCAATTGGGAATGTCTAAAAAAAACCAATGGTTTTTATATTTTTTTTTTGTATAGAAAAGTCTATTATAAGAAACTAATTTCAATATTTTTTCATTTAGTTCACTAACTTTTGGTTGATGACGTCAGATTATAATTGAGGGACACAGCCAAATTTCTAAATTCTTACGATAAGGCAACCCCTTTAATTATTTTTTGTGTAGTGGTACATTGTAACTAGTGTCACTTTACTGGCGCTGTCAGAGTGCTAGATGTCAGACAGCGGGTCCAAATCAAACTCCGTATGTGTAATCCACGCGTAAATTGTGAAGAATTCTAAATAATGTTATTTCGCACCGATTATAGTATGTACAACTTAGACCGTCTACGAAATTTAGTTCAATGACAAATGAAGGACATTGCTTATTTGATATGTAATAAATGCATTACGTTATTTTAGAACTAAATAACTACAGAAAACAATTTTAAAATCATTTATCTCGAAATGGTTTTCGATTTACTTTACATTACAAAAAAATAGACATCCTCAATTCGATACTTTCCGAAACTTGCGTCTAAAATTTCATTTTAATTACAACGTGCACCTACAGAAAACTTCGCAATCCGCAACGTTGAGTTCGTACCCGAGACACGTGCGACGTGTAGAAACAAGTCGGAAGATGAACACGGTTATTGCTAAAAGCTCCGCAGTTATAAGTTTATAGGTATCGATTTCCCGTTCATATACAAACATGGGAGGGGTATAAAGAGGTAATGGGTCAGTTAATGACAATGCTATTATACCGCTATATCCAAACCGCCGTGGTGGCCTAGTGGTTCGATTTATGGCCTCTCAAGCAGAGGGTCATGGATTCAAATCTCGGCTCGCACCTCTTGAGTTTTTAGGAATTTATGTGCGAAATTACATTTGTAATTTACCATGAGCTTTACGGTGAAGGAAAACATCGTGAGGTAACCTGTATACACCTGCGAAGAAATTCAATGGTGTGTGTGAAGTTCCTAATACGCACTGGGCCCGCGTGGGAACTACGGCCCAAGCCCTCTCATTCTGAGAGGAGGCCTGTTCCTTGTTAGCAGTTCATTGAAATGGTAATAGTCTGAAATCTAGTACAACCTAATTAAAACTAGATTATCTTTTTACGCGAATTGAGTATACACCGTATTTATTACCCTTAAGTACTGCACTGCATTGCTAAACGGGATATTAACTCAAACATGGTTGGTGTCAAATCTAAATGTACTGATCTGAACGTCATTATGCCAGAATTGCCAGATTTACACGGGCTTAGTAGGTACTTGTCAGATTTATAGTTTACTAACCAGTCTAATGTTCAGACGTAGACCATTGAAAGGTCATTCTAATAAAATTTAATAAAAAATCAGCCAAGCCATTGTGCAAAATTTGTAGCGGGTTTCATGAAAAAATTCGAAAAAATTTGTACAGGAAAAAAACAATACATAGATGCATGGCCGTGGTAGATTGATTCATTTTACGGTAAAAAATCATCATTATCATCATCATTTAAGTCATAGGATGTCCACTACTGGACATAGGCTTCCCTCATTGACGCCCAATCATTACGGTTGGAAGCGACTTGCATCCACCCTGCACCTGTGGCCTTCACCAAATCGTCCGTCCATCTCGTTGGTGGACGTCACACGCTGCGCTTGCCAGTTCATGGTTTCCATTCGAGAACTTTTGGGCCCCAATCCATTGGGGCCCCATCTGTTCTGCGTGCTATATGGCCTGCCCATTGCCATTTCAACGAGCTAATAATCCGTTTCGCTATGTCGGTGACCCGGTTCTTCTACGGATCTCCTCGTTCCTGATTTGATCCCGCAGAGAAACTCCGAGCATAGCCCTCTCCATAGCTTGTTGAGCAACTCTGAGCTTATTCATCAAGCCCATAGTGAAGTAAGTACCACCTCGGATCCATAATGTCATCACGGTAAAAAATATTTGTTCTAATATAATTATCCAGGGAGGAAACAGGGGACTACGTTGGTATCAAGAAATGGTTTGCATTCGTATCCTCTTAAAAAACGGCGAGAAGCGCGAACGTATGCTACACTCAACACAATGCGCGTCGCAAGCCACAGCGCTACTCTGGCACTAGCATCCACTCCACTACATTAGGTTACTTAGCTCGTGTAAACAGATCATTATAGCAGTAAGCCATCGCTGGGTACGTACTTATTGGAAATGCGAGCTTGCTGTAGTAAAGCATCAAGGGATCTTGAGATTTATAACCTAGGAAATTGAGTCTTGTATTCTGAAGCTATCAAAGCTAGTCGATTTGTGTTGCTGTAACCCAATTAGTATTAATATGATCACGCATATTATGATGAACGAACACATATTTTTTACATAAACGTAGGCTGGGATGATGATGATTTCTAGAATTACTTTTAAATTTGAACGAGAATGCCAGTGCGCGAATCCAACTTGCACCTGGCCGATATTTCGATATTATCAAATGACTTCAACTTCCAACCATTTGCATTTGCGTCAACAGTCGTTAACGTTCCTGGCAAGCTCCTAAAACCTCTCTCACGCTCGATTTCCACGAATAAGGATTTACTGCCATTAAAAATCAGCGTAAAAACTCCAAGCCTCAGAACATCTTAATCCGTAAATTCCAATTTATCATGACAAAAACCGATTCCGACGAAAATGAACGTTCAAAATCCTACCGACAAAGAGACGTGACACTTTTTATTTGCTGCGCAAAAACCTATTACGTCGGTATGGCCTGACGAAATCTTCGGGGGCATTTTGTGCAAAATTTTCGTCGTCGATCCACTGTGCTAGGAGCGTGCATAATACTTTTAGATTTTGTTGTATGCCTTTGGCAGTGTACGGTTGTATTGTGAAATGATAATTAATGGTTTTTTTGCGGATGCTGGCGATTTGGGGGTTACTTGAATTTGACACAATTATCTAAAATCAAGCAATTTTCAAACCAATCTTCTTTTTGATCGGGTGGAAATATGGATTTTACGTAACTAATATGTATTTTTAATTGTTTCACGACTCTTATTAATTTTTCTTTCTTTCTTATTTCTTTTTTCTTACTATCAACTGCACCACAGAGCTTCATCTGATCAACCCTCCCAAAAATAGTGGTGTGTGGCGACATCCCTAGCAACTATCATAAGTCACGACTACTACATACCAAATTGGTTGAAAACCCGTTAGAAATTATGTACTTACTACTCCTACTTTTTAATATTATACCTTTATAGTCTACCCCATATTTAAACTGACAGGACAATGTTATAGCTGGGGTCGACTCTGAATATTTTTCTGGATACTTTTTGTAATACGTTTTAAAAGTACCCTTTAAATATTTGAGGCAAAACGCCAAATAACCGAGCGGTACCCGTGTCGAACTAATCAGAGACGTCAGAAAGTTTTAAGCCCTTCAAAAAAGAAATTTACATCGTTTTTAAAAGTTGCGATGGGTATGGACCCGTCTAGTAAGTTCTGGTAACATTAAAGTAAATTTTAGATTGGTATTAATGGTATTAATTTAACAGATGGGTCCTCATCTTGGCCTAAGTACAGTCGAGGTAAGAAAAGGTTTGTTAACTTAAAGTCGACGTTTACTTGCACCACAAACCAACACAGTCATTGACACTGACAAACATTGACAATTAAATAGAACATATTTTCATTCGAACTCTAACGAAGTTGTAAAATATTTGACAAGGTTTAATGTTGATATTAAAGTACATAGATATAGGTCGGAGGCGTATACTGTTTTGTTAGCATAGTAAGTACTGACATATAATTTTATATGCACTTGTCTACTTAGTGCTTTTAAAAACTGACGCAGCTTTTCGTATCCCAACTGTGCGTCCTACCTGTAAGGTCTCCTCTCAGAATGGGGTATGTGGACATTTTCTTACGAATTTATCGTTCATCGAAAAGTTCAAAAGAAATTTTAAATTCCGCATCTATTTCGAAAAATTCAGAATTGCGAGCCCAGACTCTCTTGAGAGGCCATAAGTTAAATCATCAGACTACCAAGATTTATTAACAGAATGTTAAGAAGCGTTAGTAAAAATAAGGAGGCAAGAAAGATTAACGTAACAGGAACATATTGTGGTAGCAGATGTACAAGGTAAAATAAATAGGTTTTAGTTTCTTAATACAAAATCTCTGCAAAGATAGGCGTTGCTTTTAACCAGCTACATACCCCCTACCGCTGTTGAGACTGCTCGGCCTTGGTGCGTTGAGGCTAAGTGGTTTATTAAGGAGTCGGGACAGCGTATGAGGGATAGAGGCAGTGGTCCCCGTTTCGGTGCTTATCTGGTCCAGCACATATTTTTAGCGATACAACGAGGTAATGCAGCAAGTGTTTTTGACACGTTTGACCCACGTTTGAATGCTTAGGTTATGACGATGCTTGTGCGGATTTTATAATTTTGTTTAGCTGGCGAAGCCTGTTGTGGATCTCAATCTGTTGCTTTGATTACATACATATTGATTCTGAAAACAAGTAGTTTTTTTACTTAGTTTATTTTAATTTATAAGAAAACTAGCCTTCCGTCCGCAGCTTCGCCCGCGATAAATTAATTTTCCCGTAGGAAAAGGTATTTTCCCGCGGTAAAAATTAGCCTATGACACTTACTGATAAAATGATAATGTAGCATTCTGACAGCAAAAAAATTTTTGATATCGGTCTAGGAGTTTCTAAGTTTATTCGTTACATACAAAAATATAAATCTTTCCTCTTTATAATATTTAGTGTAGAAGAATCTATAGAAAAATACAAACGCGAAAAAGGAGTCCACTCAGCACTCGTCCATAGTTGTAAAGTTAACTGAGAACTTAACCTTAGCAGTCATTTTCTCTCAAAAATAATGAAATGACTAATAAGTACTTTATTTTGATTTAAAAATCCGTTTTGTCTCTCGCGCTATTCAAATTTAATGTTTTTTCTGTTCCGAAAAGAGATTTTATTTGAAACAAAACTCTAGCTTTGTCTGTGGCGCAATGTTTGGAATTGACGCGTTCGTTTTATGAATTTATTTTATTTTTTAAGCGACTGGTATTTCCACAGCCAGCATAGGTGTTTCTGTGATAGAAAATATTATCCGTGTGACATAGATTCTAACAAATAAGAAAAAAATAGTTTCAAATGTTTAATTGTCGCCTATTTTGATACTCGTTTAACCTCTCTTTTGGTCTTGTTGTTAGCCTTTTGTTACCTCCAATTGAAACCTTTTAATATTCATCTGTTCTCGATAACATGATTACATAATAAACAAAGCGTGAAATTAAAATATTAAATTTGTACTTTTTTTCGGTGATTACTCAAGCTTCAAGCGAATAATGCTTCGTGTAATTGTGTGCGAAACAAAATTTTCGTTTTGTTAAAAAATCCTTTGAAAAGTAACAAAAAAGAAACACTTTTTTTAGAAAAAAATACATTAACTTTTGTTATTTTATGTAGCTGTTGTGCATGTATCTTGCTTATCTCCCCTCAAGCAGAGTTATTTAATTTGTAATTGACCATGAGCTTTAATTACGGCGAAGGATAACATGGCGGAAAACTTGCAAACAATGAAATTCAATGGTGTGTGTGAAGCCCTTTCATTCTGAGAGGAAGCCTGTTCCCTGCAGATGATGTAAAGCGACTGATATACGTACCTACTTGATGCTACATTGTTTTATATGGGCCAATTTTTATTTTGCTGTATGTTTTGATTTTTTTAATTTCGAATATTGTATGTGACTTTTGGTCAGAGCTTTTTCGATCCTACCTACTATGAGAAAAAACTGTTCCAAAACTTCCATAATAATTTTCCATTCTTCCATTTAGCTACGGTCCTAATAAATGTGGCTCTAGTAAAAAGGGGTTAATTCTTCAGAAGTTGAACAGCTGATTTCGACTTAGCCCCCTTACACATAAAATAGAAAAGAGCTGTTTAATTTCTGCAGACGTAACCCCTTCTTCACTAGAGCCACAGCTATAAAGTCCATGAAAAATGGTAACTCAACGGGAAAAAAACTTGAGACACTTTTTTTTTCAATTTGTTCTCTTATTAATAGGATCGAAGAAGCTCGTGATTCTGAGCAGAAATCACATAAAATTTTCCAAATTAAAATAAATCAATACATAAAACAAAATATAAATGGGCTTAATATTTCCTTTTTAAATGAAACATATTGGATATTCAGATATTCTTAATGATTCGATCCATTTTCGGTTCGCTACTTTACCATGAGCACACTCCAAACCCACTCATTATAATTACACGCCGGCATCTCGTTAAAGCTTGTTCAGATTCCCGATACAAATTCATATGTTCGATATGAAACTTTAAAATTAAATATAAAAACAGCCACTGGTACACGCTGTAGATGTCATTCGGCATCATTATCAGTTCAGCCAGAAGACGTCCACTGCTGAACAGATCGGCTCCGTGCCATCCGCATCCAACGCGATTCCGCAACCTTAACCAGGTCAGCACTCCATCTTCTTGGAGGCCTACCTTCACTGCGTCTTACGGTCGGTGGACGCCACTCGAGAACCTTTTTGCCCCATCGGCCATCAGCAGGCTTATTGTCTAACGTATCCGACGCTTGCCTTCGCAATAACTATTTATTTCTGTCAAACGGTATATAAATGATGACAGAAAGAGATGGTGAAAGCGAAGGCAAGCGACAGAAGCGTTAGACAATACGGCCTCAGACTCAAGTGCTGTAGATGTAATTAAATTGATTTTGGAATGGAAGCAGTTTTCATGGAAACTCGATTATTTTTTAAATATATATTTGAGACGACCAGATGGCCTAGTGGTTAGAGACCCTGACTATGAAGCTTGAGGTCCCGGGTTCGATTCCCGTGTCGGGGCAGATATTTGTATGAAAAATACGAATGTTTGTTCTCGGGTCTTGGGTGTTTAATATGTATTTAAGTATGTATCTATCTATATAAGTATGTTTATCCGTTGCCTAGTACCCATAACACAAGCTTTGCTAAGCTTACTTTGGAACTAGGTCAATTGGTGTGAATTGTCCCGTGATATTTATTTTATTTTTTATTTTAAATGTCTGATTTTGTTACTGGCCAAAAATAAAATTGGACTTTTTTGTCAATTTTTTTTTTAATTGTATCTGGCCGTGATGATTGTTCAAAGTAACCACAGACTAAATCAATATCTGACTTTTAGCTATACAATCAAGGTGTACTAACTGGCTCGCACCTCTGAGTTTTTTGGAAATTACGTGCGAAATTGCATTTAAAATTTACCGTGAGCTTTATGATCAAGGAAAACAGCGTGAGGAAACCAACACGCACCTGCAAATAAATTCAATGGTGTATCTGAACTTTTAAATCCCGCGCAGAAACTACGGCCCAAGCCTTCTTTTCTTAGAGGAGGTCTGTGCCCTGCAGTGGGGCTTATATAGGCTGGGATGATGATGATGATGGATAAGTTAGGAAAATGTACGTCAATATATTTCAGTTCGCTTCAAACGCCGAAGGGTACTCATAACATGAAATTGCCAGACGCATACAAGCACCGCCCCTGTAAGGCTGAAAGCTTGTCCGTATTATTACGTAGCTTTCGGCTAAACACGTGAATTAAGGCAAATTTACGAATCAGAACTGGAAATTCTACTTTTCATCTTTAGGTTTGTGTTATTAGTTGTTCATCATCATTTCAGGCGTAGGACGTTCGCTGCTGAACGTAGGCCTCCCTCATTGATATCCAATTTTATTGCAATTGGTTGGAAGTGACTAGCATCCACCCTGAACCTGCAGTCTTTACCAAATCGTCCGTTGATCTCCATGGTAGACGTCCCACGCTACGCTTGTTCACTGCTGGACGTAGGCCTCCCTCATTGATATCCAATTGCAATTGGTTGGAAGCGACTTGTATCCACCCTGAACCTGCGGTCTTTACCAAATCGTCCGTTGATCTCCATGGTAGACGTCCCACGCTGCGCTTGTTCACTGCTGGACGTAGGCCTCCCTCATTGATATCCAATTGCAATTGGTTGGAAGCGACTTGCATCCACCCTGAACCTGCGGTCTTTACCAAATCGTCAGTTGATCTCCATGGTAGACGTCCCACGCTACGCTTGTTCACTGCTGGACGTAGGCCTCCCTCATTGGTATCCAATTGCAATTGGTTGGAAGCGACTTGCATCCACCCTGAACCTGCGGTCTTTACCAAATCGTCCGTCCGTCGATCCATGGGGATGGTGGACGTCCCACGCTGCGATTGCCAGTCCGTGGTCTCCATTCGAGAACTTTTCTGTTCTAACGGCCATCTATTCTGTGTGCTATATGACCTGCCCATTGCCGTTTCAACGAGCTAATCTGTTTGGCTATGTGGTGACCGACAGCATAAGCGTAAGCAATTACTATATCTTTCTCTAAACGGTATAAGATGGCGACAAAAAGAGATGGTGACTGCAATAGCAAGCGAGACAATTTGATTAGTCAATATGGCCTCTGGTCTGCATCTACAAACACGCAAAAATAGCGTTTTACAAAACTACAAGCACTGTTCGTAAAAGCTTTTTTTAAACTTTAACAAACGACCTAAAGACATCTTATAAAGTTTTCAGTTCAACATACGTGATAAAGTATGGCGCATGCCTGCAATCATGTCGCGCGGTCGAATTTGTGCGACGCGCGAAAAATGGCTTCCCGATATAGGGAGGCTCTATTTAGTACCGTAAATGTGACATAAAAGTGATGTCTTAGCCTGATTTCTATTGCCTTGCTAAGGTCTCCAAATGACATCCAGTCGAAACTCACGGGCGGTCGTCTTTCTGTTCTCATCCTACTATGTTTGACATTTGCTTTGAAAAATATGGCCTCAAAATGGCTATTAATTCGTTAAATAAATAAGTGAGAGAGTTAAAAAGTAAACTAAACTTGCCCGATCTACAGGTGACCATAGAACTGGCTCTTTCCTCGGGCAACGTATTGGCATTGAAAGCGAATATGCAACCAAACGTACGGGCACCCTGCCTAGCAACGATCTGAGGGATATTTGTAATAGGTTTTGTAGGTTTAGATTAAGTTTTTTTTCTCTTTTAACGAATTTTTCTGTAAATGTGTATATTTTGTGTGAATAAAATATTAGTAGGTATAATATAAAAAAAAAATCGTCGTTATAACTACATTGAAATCAGCATTACCATCTCTTAATTGTTAACCACTAGGCCAAGGATGCCGTATCAATTAAAAATTACTTACTACTTACTTAATTAAACAGACAATACTATCATCATCATCATCATCCCAGACAGGCACAGGCTTCCCGTCAGAATGAGAGAACTTACGCCGTAGGTCCCACGCGGACCCAGTGCGGATTGGGAACTTCACACACACCATCGAATTTCTTCGCAGGTTTATACAGATATTTTCCTTCATCGCAAAGCTCGAGGTAAAATTCAAATTAATTTCGCACTTAAATTCCGAAAAACTTACTGTTGCGAGCCGGGATTTGAACCCACGACCCTTTGTTTGAGAGGCCATAGGTCAAACCACTAGACCACTACTTGACTAGACAATACTAGCTACTTGAGAAACCCGATTCCCAGCCGAATTTCTCAGTAAATAAATAAGCCAAATCTCACTTTCGCTTGGCTGCACTTCCACTAAACTTTCTCGAATACGGCTTCAGGTCTACTTTTCCAAGGAAAAAGGGAATTCGAACGTACGTGAAATTCGCCGGCGTATGTGAAATGTTGACGCCGAGTCTATATTTGTTCAGTTTTGTGACTTAAGATAGGTATGTTCGAGAAAATGTTGATTTATTTGATTTCAGTCAATAAACCAGTTTCACTGTTTGGGATGAGGCAAGCTAAGAGAAAGTATTATTTTTAAACTATCAGTTGCCCGGGACTCCGTCTGCAAAGAATCTTTTGTCGCTATCCCGGGGGAACTTTACAATTTTCCGGGATAAAAAGTATCCTAAATATTAATCTAGGTTCTAAACAATCTTAAGATTATAGTGAAATTAAAAAATAGAGCACATGGAAATTAGAAACGTATAAAAGGAAAAAAGAATCGGTTGTGCTGGGGGGTTTTGAACCCACATTTCTTGGCTATACCTACGCGATGAGTATGCTAGCAACTCCACTACATCAATCCAACCAAATATCGTATTAAAAAAATCCTACGTTTCGTTGAGCTAATGTTCTGTTTTAAAATACAGAAAGATATAGCTAGGACTCGAACCCAATTCCTCATCATTCCTCGATGCGCTATATATCTTAAAAATAATGAACTGAAACAATTACTTTGCTCACCCGCGACCTTACGACAGTTACGTTTTATGTAAAAATATGCGTGTTCATGCAATTACTCCACCTCCACACTATATGAACACACACAAATCACACAAACACAACTATCACCACCACCAAACTACACTGACGCGATTCGAACTCAACCAGAGCTCATCATCAGTGTACCGCAACCGTTCTGTGTGCTTCCATATAAACTACCACCATTTGTACTAACATTTGTTAATTAATGAAATTTATGTTTAATATAAATAAATTAAACATTAAGGGGGTCCCAAATAACCAACATAAAGTGATCCCACACGGCGTACATTTTACTTAGAAGCAGGGCTCTGCTAACACTGGATTATTATAGTTACGGCCGTTCACGCCGTATATTTTGACATAACTTTAACGATTATTTTAGCATTATACAATTGTTTATGATATTTCCATATCAAATCAACTTCTTTAAGATTTACATCATTTGTTTGTTGATACTTACGCGTTGTCAATGCTCCGAATCTATTAAGAGTAATCACCATAACTATACATTCAAAAATTTAATATATAAATATGGAATCGAATTCCTCCGAAACGGCTTGACCGTTTTTATCAATTTTTTTCTCCGTATTTGGTACAGTAAGATTATTTCTACTTTGACACTCGGGACGTCTCAGTTTTAACCGTTTGTCCCTGTTTTCTCATAGAGTATTTATATAAAATCCTAGAATTTAATCACATAAAATATCCAAACCTATTTAATATAATTAATAACAATAGGTCTGAGAAAATAGGTCGAAGCTATTTTTTTTATACCCCTATTCTTCGCAGTCGGAGTCACGGGAGCTAGTAATAGCGTAAAGTTTCAAAACAAAAGCTTGCAATAAACGTTATATTTTTGCAGCACCCCCACCCCAAACATAATTTGAGGTGAACTTTTCTAATATTCCAGTTTGGTTACCAATTTCTTTTTACAGAAAGTTAGCAAGTAAAACGTTTCAAAGTTTGAATTATTGTATTGAATCTGATTTAAGAACTTTTGAAATGACGGTGTTAGACCAAGTTAGTAGAAATTGTCATAAATGGTTTAAGAATGAAATGAAGAATTTGTAATTACACTTCTCTTTTATCTTTCTGCAAGATGTGTATTATTATGAGTCATAATTTGTATCAAACCGTTCGCGATAGAAAAAAAAACCAAAATCGTCTGTAAAATATAAAATAAATCCTTAGTACGGCGTAAATACTGCAAGGCATGTCATGAATTTTTGAATGTTAATAAAACAAGATGTTTTATAGGGCCTAGTGATGTTAATTTTTTAAAATATTTATTTGTTTTAGTAAAACTATGAAAATACCTAAATAAATAAAAATAAATATAAATAAATATTAGGGGACAATCTTACACAAATCGACCTAGTCCCAAACTAAGCAAAGCTTGTATTATGGGTACTAGACAACGATAAACATACTTATATAGATAAATACATACTTAAATACATAGAAAACATCCATAACTCAGGAACAAATATTCGTGCTCATCACACAAATAAATGCCCTTACCGGGATTTGAACCCAGGACCTCTTGCTTCGTAGGCAGGGTCACTACCAACTAGGCTAAAGCGGTCGTTAATACACGCGCGGTCTGACCAACCTATCTTAAGCCTTCGTGCTTCCCCCTTGTCCTTATAGTTAGTTCTCCTTCGGCCATCGGTCGGGAAATTTGTGTCGCTTGCGCTTACGCACGGCTTTGATTGTAGCCGCTCCTACGCACACACACATACACGAGTGCATAGAATACCTAAAATCGATTAGCGCAAGAAGCTCGGCGCGGCCTTAATGATTTGGAACTGAAACAATTCTACGCGAGTGAAATATTAGATATGTAGCTCGTTCGTATGGTCGATAGATTTGAAATGTAACAGGCACGCATGAATTTTAAAGGGTACCCAAACTCACAGACCTGTATCTGTGAGCCTACAATATGATTAGTGTAGATAGAAGGGACGTCGTTATGGGGCGAGCCATTTCATCGAGCCCCTAAGTCCGGTACCATTTGAAGGTCCATTTGCCACGGACCCTCTGACCTTTAGTTTAGGGTCAATACTTAAGCGTTAAGCGGGTTCATGATACACAGATTGAAACTTTCAATATTTATTGCATAATCTAAGTATGTAGTGCCATGAATTTATGAGAAAAGGAGACTCTGCAGTACTCCTGCTGCATTTCGTACGGTCAGTGAGAGCGCCGGGGGCCAAATACCTCTCCCCTTCCTCTCCCCTATTTAATTCCCTCTCCCTTTTTAAAGGCCGGCAACAGATCAGTGACTCTCGTATTATTTATGGGCGGTGGTGATCATTTTCCATCAGATGACTCGCTAGCACGTTTGCCTCCCTCTCATAATAAAAAAAAAGATCCGTATGAGAATGGGATGAATTTGCTCTGTACACACTTCATTTTCTATTTATCTTTGTATGTAGATGAGAGTACCGTACCCTCTTCTAACTTGGGTCATAGCCATTACTAGACGAAATGGAGAGCAGGGTGTTTTCCTCTATCGGGAAATTTAATAAAACATTGCTTTTTATTACGCTTGGCTAGTTAATAGAAATTGTTGTCCAGAATTTGTTGGTTCGTAAAACAAGCGCCCTTGATAAGATTAAATGTTATATCTGCAGATATAAAGATACTTGTGCATTTTTTTTTCGGACGGACTGTAGCTGTTATCCTCGACGACTTTTACAGCTTACCGGTGAGAGGGTGAGCCGCCAGACGGGCAACTCAGCAAAGGGAGAATGGTACTGTGCATGTTCAGTTTCTGATATTAGTATTATTGTCATCATGTCAGCCAAAAGACGTCCACTGCTGAACATAGGCCTCCCCCAAGGCCCGCCAAACAGATCGTTCCCGTGCTATCAGCATCCAACACGATCCGGCAACCTTAACCAGGTCATTGCTCCATCTTGTTGGAGGGCCTACCTACACTGTGTCTCCGGTCCGTGGACGCCAGTCGAGTCCTCCCCAAAAGAGTTCAATTATAATCAGTCCTGTGTTGCCTGCATTCAAGTAGTTCCTGCCATCTTTACCAGATCGTCGGTTCCATGACGTAAAGTTCAACAGAATTTTGATCAATCTTTATTGACAATAATTGTCATTCTTTATCAACTTTACAACTTTCCAAGAGCAAAATTCAATGATCAGAAAAAAAGTGCAACGCGCACTTTTTGGGATTCCCTCTTCTGAGGCCGGCCTGTCAATAATAGGCCTGTCAAATTAAGACCCCTTTGACCTCTGTCATTAGGATGTTGACGTAATCTCGGGAAAAAGCTGACTCGGAATCGGGCGGCGGGTATCACGTGCTGATCTTTATGGATCTCGGAGCCAGTTGGGTGCTAAAGCTGTGGAAGTTGGCCATCAAAAATGGCGGAAAAGAGGTTCGGAAAGGTGTCAAGATTTCTTAGATCAAGAGTTGTTAAAGAATTTTAGAAGAAATGTTCTCAGTTCTTGGGATTTATTTGGCATACTAACTCACTAATAATATGAACTAGCACGTGTTAATCATTAGGTATCGCATTCACATTGAAATTACTGAATTTCCGTAAATTCCTTAGGGAATTACCGAAAATTTCATCGTATTCTTCAATGATCTTTATAATAGGTAAAGTCGTGTTAGTTACACCATTTTTTTAAAACTCCAGAAAGGCTGGACTGATTTTCATGATTTTTGGATTGTTGGATTCGTCTCAGCTCAGAATAGCAGGAGAGCAATTAAAATACTGGAATAGGAAGATAATTTTTGGTATATGGATACCTGAATCTCGGAAGTAAGACATGAGTCAAATATTCAAACGGAATCAGGATGTGCCTACGCATGTAAAGTACTGATCGGTAACTATTTAAAAAGCCGCAATAGCCTATACTCCATTTAATTTAGAATTATAAACCACAACAACATTATATTGCGGCTCGTGAACTGTAATCTCTTTACAATTTGTACTAGAGTAACAATTGACGACACGCAAATAAAGTGGCATTAAAACAATTTTATTTTGCGGCTCCCAGACTATTGTACTGTACTATTTGCTAGGTAAGAAATAGTTGACGAGCCGCAATATAATGATGTTGTGGTTTCCAATTCTAAATGAAATGAAGTATAGTAGTTTGACCTATGGCCTCTTCTGAGATTTTCGGAATTCATGTGCGAAATTACACAAGCTCAAGCTTTATGGCGAGGACTTTTAAACTTTTCTTTAATCTTATATTGTAATTTATGATTTTTGCGTTTGTAATTGTAATTTTGTTTAAAAAAATGTCTTTCTGCCAAGTTTCTTGCGGCGCATTCTTCTTGGCAATGAAGGTCCTTACGAAAACGCTGGTAGGTACTTACTTAGTTTTAAAAAGTGACATGTAAAAGAGCCCTTTGCGGGCTACTTACAGAATAAACGTTTTGATTTTGATTTAAACACCACTCTAGTACTTTTACAGTACAATAGAATACAAATATTCTTTATTGAACACCAAAAGCAGTACAGTGACATTACAAAATCTTTACTGCCCCACCGGCCTCGGTTCTAACTACCACAGATGACCTTAATAGTTACTACAGTTCTACGAGCAATGTGCTCTGCCTACTACCAGTTGAATTAAAAAGAGTAAAGTACGTCAAAACATTATAAAATAAATATTGATCTCGAAGGTCGTCAGTTAAAATCCACCAAAGAAACCTTCAAAGGTTCACGCCCACCTAACAAAATATTTTACCAATTCAAAGTCTAAATGTATTAAAGCGGGTTTTCATGTATGCGGCATTGCAGTTTGATCTTAACTGCGTTCTATTTAAGCTCGTTTTCGTGTACTTTACTTGGAAAGAAAATGGAAAATGACAATTCTAAGAAGATTAAGGTAGTGTAACGAAGTATTGTATGGAGAGGGAAGGAGTCCAGGAAATATTATTATGTTATGAAGAATGAAATTTAAGCCCCTTTGACGAATCGTGATGGGAATTCAAAAAGATTTTGAGTTTTTATGAAAACTTCGGTGACGCACTCCTAAGGGTACGTTCCCAGTAGAGATGTGCCAGTGTTGTTACGATAGCGATTTTTTCGCTATCGATAGTTTGAACTTGAGAAATAGTCGATAGTGCAATAGTACTATCGAAAATATAAACATGCTGCAGTACTATCGATAGTATTAATAGTGAAAATTAGGCGATACTATCGAACTTGGTCTATATCAAAAATCTAAAATCGCGTCAAAAAAGACGATACTATCGATAGTGAAAAATAAGCCATACTATTGATCTTGATAAATGCTGAGGACCCGAGTTCGATTCCCGGAGCTGGTCTTTTTCTGTGCGTCCATGTTTCAGATCGTATTTAGTATGAATTATATGGATTTCACAGGATGACCGTAAAAGTAAAAAAAAAATGTAGTTGAAAAATAAAAATACAAAAAGGTGTACCAAACTCGGATCCCCATTGTTATTAAATTACGTACATCTAAAGTATTTAATACATTTCTTGCATACATAGGCGTTGCCCAAAAATAATACACTGTGATAATAAATTCATACGGAATATGTGAAAACAAAGCCATATACAGGAATGATCATCATAACATAATATCATATTTCGCAGGCATTTATTTTGAATAACGAGTTCTCCACAAACCTCATTTCCCTGTTCATTTATCAAACTGGCTGTATTAACTCGAGGTATGGGGCATATCAACCTTTGTTTCTTGGAATAAGGATCTGATAAGGTTGCAAAGTTCCATGGTTTGCCAGGTTATCAATGATGGAGTTTCTACCTTCAGGACCCTTATCCAAATTATAGCGAAACATCACGTGATGATTATTAAATGAGAACTCATTGAACAGATTCTAGTACCTCTTTTACGTAGCACTTAACTGTAACTGACCACTTCACATTAACAGGGTGTTTTTACGTAGCAAATTTGTTTTTCAGTATTCTCCAAAAAAAAATTGGAAAGCTATAATGTTTCATACTTAAAATATACTCCAGAGACCGAAAACTATCAGCTGTAAAAATATCTGCAACTAATAAATTAACACCATATAGATAGATTAATTCTTTTTAATATTTTATCTCCCTCCAGGGCACGTTTTCGAGTTTCTGAAATAAACTGCCTAATATTTTATGCAAATACGTTCTCTTGGAATAACACGCCTAAGTAATAACACATGCATGAAGCCTTGAATGAAAACTCCGAAATGGTTACTATTTGTATACGAACAGTGGAGTTACAGAAAAGAATTTTAAGAAAAATGTATTCTTTTACTTCTCGCGTAAGTTTTGTTCGTCCTTCTTTGAGTTCCGTAGTCCTAACAAAGAATTGTTTAGAAAGGAAATAAACATACCTACCTTGACGAGCTTTTGCCGAATTCTTTTCAACAGGGTTTTTCGGACCTTGGCTAAGACATAATAAGATATACGATGATTTTTAATTGGTAACCAGGAACCAATTTTTATATATCAGTGTTCGGTGGCGATCCCGTTTAAGTCGCAATTAACTGAAACGAAACGTCAAATTTTTAAATAATGATTTTATGTTTTGTCACCCTACTCAGTCAGTTTCTTAAAATCGTAAATAATTAAAGAAGGTAACTAAGTATTTTAAGCAAAACTTGTAACACTTTTTAATTTGCAATAAACAGACATTTTTTTTCTTGCTGACACGCTAGCTGAAAACAAAATTGTCACTACTTATACCAAAACTACTACTTTTCAGTATGGCCATTTAAAGTTGACAATATACTTCTGTAATGCATAACTCATCAAAATTTGTATACATCATGTTTTTTACTATTTAAGCTTCTTGTTTGAAATATTTTTCAAAATAATAAAAATGTTGAAGTGTAATAAAAAGGTTTTTAAAAAAAAGTTCGGTATAGTGTCACTTTTGTTTTAATATTATTACTTAAATTTGGGACACTATTCAAAATATGACGATTTATGAATACATTTTATCAGATTTTAACAAATTTGTAAATCAAAAAACGACGTTATACAAAAAATGAATGAATGTCGCTAGACGGAACAGCACTTCCAAATTTAACATTTTAGCAAATTTTAATAGAAGAACTTGATTTATTTGAACCGTCACTAAGCAATAAGTGACACTTTTCATTTACCACAGCGACAGCCCCACGCGGTGTCTGGTTTCAAACTGGCATAGATAGTGATGTTTTAAAACTTACAGAACCAACGCTTGAGCAGTAAGTTCAAAGTGACACTACCGCCATCTCTTGGCGGCTAAGGTAACTACGAATAATTAATATTAGAATAAACTAAAAAATGATGTTTTTTTGTTTAGTGACACTTTTGTTTTCAACAAGCGACTTGACGAAACTTCCTTACTTCAACAGATTTAAGTAGGATGACCACTGACCATGCATTCGGTGGATGGTGAAAGTTTAAATAATAACTTTTCTTTTTAAATAAACCGATACTTAATAGCTTGAGACCTAAAATTATCTATTAAATTCCATTTTGGCCAGGGATTAATTATTTTTCAACTCCTGATTACCGATTAAAAATCACCGTTAGAATAAATTGGATTCGACACGTTTCGATAGACACTTTTAAATACACAGAGATTGTTTTCTTTGAACCTCTGTCCTCCTCTGTCCTCTGTGTACTATAAAGAACAATGAAATTTTCAGCCACAAAACCTCATAAAAATCTCACATTTTCCTTATCCTCTCATATTATCTGTTGACTACACCAATTGTTAGGTGATCTCTAACCGTACAATGTAAGGATAAAAAGAAAAAGGAACCAATTAATTACAGTACAGGAAAAGTTTACTTACCTTATTACATTACTGAGATTGAGATTGCTTTTGTTTATTTTGACTTTTGGAGTGACAAAATGAAGTGCTCGGGATGGCAATTATGGTGAAATAAATTTATTGCTCGCGTTTTTTTTTATTTGTGAAAGACTTTTGTTTACGAGTTTGTTACACCTGAGGGAGGTTTCGGAACGCTTTTATAATAGAGTAATGCAGCAGAGCTATGCTGCAAAAATTTAAAATCTAAGCTACGAAACTATGGGACCGTTTCCACTAACCCTAAAAATAGAAGCGGGCAAATTTTAATATGTAGACCGGCCGATACATATTGCCGCTTTTGTAATGTTCTTTCTAATATATATAAATCTCTTTTCACGGTGTTTGTTATCGAACTCCTCAGAACTTAACCGACTTGACCGATTTTTATGAAACTTTTTGTCTACATTCGGTAGGTTTTTTCGGTAGGTCGTGGGCTATTTTTTATACCTACCCGATTATTCGCGGACAGAGTCGCGGGCAACAACTTGTTTATGTATATTTTGATAACAAAGCTCGAAGAATCGCCAGACTCAAGGTGGCAGTGGGCAGGACACATCACTCGTTGAACTGATGGCCAATGGGGCAAAAAGGTTCTCGAGTGGCGTCTACGAACCGGAAGACGTGATGTAGGTAGGTAGACCTCCAACAAAATAGAGCGACAACCTGGTTAAGGTTGCGGGATCGCGTTGGATGCGGATTTCACGAGACCGATCTGTTCGGCGAGCCTTGGAGCCTATGTTCAGCAGTGGACGTCGTTCGGCTGAGATGATGATGATGATGATGATGATTTTGATAACTCCCTTTTTAGTGGTATGACTAAGTGGAATAATTGCTATCGAATATAATGTTAAGTGCTTTAAAAAGGGAAGGTTAATTTAAACACTGTCGACGATATCGTATCAAATTTCCTCAACACGTTTTTGAGTTTATATTAAACCCGGAGGCGGCAACCGTATTGTAAAAGAACAAAAGTGATTTATTTAAGTAATTAAGTATCTAAAGGGCAGAGTTCAGTGTATTTTCATACTCCCTTCGGCGTGGGAGCTCAGCATCTATTTTGTATGAACAATCGACTAGAAACTTATAAGGGAATAATTAAAAGAGCAAAGTCTTTGAGACTCGGTTTGTTGTTCCGAACTTGTTTTATTAAAGAGCTTTTTCAGAGGTTGAAAGATTAAATTTTATTCACGCTTTAAACTTGTGAGGAATACAAAAGACAATGTTTTTGGTGAAGTGAATCTTTAGATTATAATCATATAAATTTATTAAAATTATTTTTAGTTGCGATTTTTTTTTGCATTTTTGTGCTAGCATGATAATAAGTTAGGTGTGTGGATGCGAAAATAATTTTACGCTTGCCAATGAAGGAAAACATCATAATGGAACTGGCACATATTTGCGAAGAAATGTGTGAAGCTCCCAATCCGCACGCGCCCACGTGAGAACTATAGCGCAAGCTCACTCATTCTGCCCTATTGTGGGACGTATACGTATAGACTGAGATGATCGATGTTGAGCTAACATTCACAAATAATTCTTCTTCATCTTTTTAAGATGCCTCTCCGACTAGCAAAGGTTGGCAGTCAGTTCCGAATATTTCTCCCTGTCTCTAGCGAGGCGAAATAGATGGGCAGCACTCGCGATGCCGGTCCACTCCCGAAGATTCCTCTCCTCAACCAAGACTTCTTTCGTCGGCCTACGTGTCTTTTGCCAGCGACTTTGCCCATCATAATGAGCTGCAGAAGACAGTATCTATCACGTCGCAACACATGCCCCAGATAAGCTACTTTTCTTTGACGTATGGTATTCCAAAGACATCGTTTCTCGGCGACACGTAGTAGGACCTCTACAAACAAACAAACACAAGCACAAATAATTATAACTGAAAAATAACCAACTAAAACAACGAACGAGCCGTATCTACACGAAAATTTCACCGAAATGATACAATATAAGAAATATCCCATTACATTATTGAAATGAAAACGTCGCGCGCCGTATCGTGTTTGTGACATTTATTCACGTACCACGTTACGACTTTTATGTTCGCAGTTAATAATGAAATACTGGGTTACGCGCCTTTGTCCTACGGCCGTCTAAATTTTCAAATTTACGCTTCAATTTGATTTGTGCGTTAATTTTACTGCAAAGATAAAGGGAAGTTGATAGTTTTGAGATTATTCGCGTTTGGAATTTAATGAGTTTAGTTTGAAGTGGACGGGATTGTTTGCGACAAACTATGTATAAAATCAAACTGGCTTTATAATGGAATAGGGAGTCATCACTATTTTAGCCATATCCATCATTGACGAATGAATGGATGAATTAATTAATAAATAACGGAACTTCTGTAAATATTTCTCTGGATTTTTTAATTGGGGTTAACAAATCTATATATATAAAATTCTAAACTGACTGACTGACTGACTGACTGTTGATATATCAACGCACAGCCCAAACCACTGGACCTAGAGACTTGAAATTTTGCACATAGATTCCTTATACAATGTAGGCATCCACTAAGGAAGGATTTTCGGGAATTCCCACGGGAACGGGAAAAAACGGGATTTATAGATTTGATTCCGAGTGACCGTATCTCAGTAACTATAATAACTAGACTCTTCAAATTTGATACACAAGTAGGTATTACAATAATGAAAACATCGATTTCAGGATTTTTCAAAATTCTCACGGGATAAGGAATAAACGGGATTTATATATTCAGTTCAACGGAATCCTATGAACTATAATTACTAGACTCTTCAAATTTGGCATAGAAGTAGGTAATTGTAATAGAAAAAAACAGTTTTAAGGATTTTTGGAAATTCCCACGGGATAAAGAAAAAACAGGATATTTCGTTTTACTGGTCGTAGAAAGCTGAAATTCGGCATGAAGGTTGCTTGGGGAGTGTAGAGGAGCATTGAGAGAGGAATTTCTAAAATTCCCACGGGAACGGGAAAAAACGGGATTTATATATTCGATTCCGAGTGACGTATCTCAGTAACTATAATAACTAGACTCTTCAAATTTGATACACAAGTAGGTATTACAATAATGAAAACATCAATTTCAGGATTTTTCAAAATTCTCACGGGATAAGGAATAAACGGGATTTATATATTCAGTTCAACGGAATCCTATAAACTATAATTACTAGACTCTTCAAATTTGGCATAGAAGTAGGTAATTGTAATAGTAAAAAACAGTTTTAAGGATTTTTGGAAATTCCCACGGGATAAAGAAATAACGGGATATTTCGTTTTACTGGTCGTAGAAAGCTGAAATTCGGCATGAAGGTTGCTTGGGGAGTGTAGAGGAGCATTGAGAGAGGAATTTCCAAAATTCCCACGGGAACGGGAAAAAACGGGATTTATATATTCGATTCCGAGTGACCCTATCTCACTAACTATAATAACTAGACTCTTCAAATTTGATATACAAATAGGTATTACATTAGTTAAAATATTACAATCAGGATTTTTCAAAATTCCCACGGGATAAGAAAAAAACCGGATTTATATATTCAGTTCAACGGAATCCTATGAACCATAATTACTAGACTCTTCAAATTTGGCATAGAAGTAGGTAATTATAATAGTGAAAAACTGTTTCAAGGATTTTCGGAAGTTCCTACGGGATAAAGAAAAAACGAGATTTTTCGTTTTCTGGTCGTAGAAAGCTGAAATTCGGCATGTAGGTTGCTTTAGAAGTGTAGAGGAGCCTTGAGAGAAGACTTTCCAAAATTCCCACGGGAACGGGAAAAAACGGGATTTTTCGTTCTACTGGTCGTAGAAAGTTGAAATTCGGCATGTAGGTTGCTTGGGGAGTGTAGAGGAGCCTTGAGAGAAGACTTTCCAAAATTCCCACGGGAACGTAAAAAAACGGGATTTTTCGTTCTACTGGTCGTAGAAAGTTGAAATTCGGCATGTAGGTTGCTTGGGGAGTGTAGAGGAGCCTTGAGAGAAGACTTTCCAAAATTCACACGGGAACGGGAAAAAACGGGATTTTTCGTTCTACTGGTCGTAGAAAGTTGAAATTCGGCATGTAGGTTGCTCGGGGAGTTTAGAGGAGCATTAAGAGAGGACTTTCCAAAATTCCCACGGGAACGGGAAAAACGGGATTTTTCGTTTAACTGGTCGTAGAAAGTTGAAATTCGGCATGTAGGTTGCGGGAGTGTAGAGGAGCATTGAGAGAGGACTTTCCAAAATTCCCACGGGAACGGGAAAAAACGGGACTTTTCGTTTTACTGGTCATAGAAAGCTGAAATTTGGCATGTAGGTTGCATGGAGAGTGTAGAGGAGAATTAAGAGAGGGTTTTCCAAAATTCCCACGGGTACGGGAAAAAACGGGATTTTTCGTTTTACTGGTTGTAGAAAGCTAAAATTCGGCATGTAGGTTGCTTAGGGAGTGTAGAGGAGGATTGAGAGAGGGCTTTCCAAAATTCCCACGGGAACGGGAAAAAACGGGACTTTTTGTTTTACTGGTCGTAGAAAGCTGAAACTCGGCATGTAGGTTTTTTGGGGAGTGTAGAGGAGCATTGAGAGAGGACTTTTCAAAGTTCCCACGGGAAAGGGAAAAACGGGATTTTTCGTTTTACTGGTCATAGAAAGCTGAAATTTGGCAAGTGGGTTCCTTGGGGAGTGTTGAGGAGGATTAAGAGAGGGATTTCCAAAATTCCCACTGGAACGGGAAAAAACGGGACTTTATGTTTTACTGGCCGTAGAAAGCTGAAATTCAGCATGTAGGTTGTTTGGGGAGTGTAGAGTAGCACTGAGAGAGGACTTTCCAAAATTCCCAAGGGAACGGGAAAAACGGGATCTTTCGTTTTACTGGTCATAGAAAGCTGAAATTTGGCAGGTGAGTTCCTTGGGGAGTGTAGGGGAGCATTAAGAAAACATTTCCCGAAATTCTTACGGGAACGGGAAAAAACGGGATTTTGCGTTTTACTGGTTGTAAAAAGCTAAAATAAGTAGTAAGTATAAGTATTGTAAGTTTATACTGTAAATAGGCCGCAACGGGCTCTTTAACCGACTTCTAAAAAAGGAGGAGGTTATGCATTCCACCTTATGTATTTTTTTATGTAGGTATGTTCACCGATTTCTTGGTCAATTGTGGACCTGCTTGCTTGCTTGCCTGTATGCTTGCTTGCTTGATATCTTGGTTCTTTGGAATACTCATGGTACACGCGAGCGAAGCCGCGGGCAAAAGCTAGTACATATATAAAAGAAGAAACTGACTGACTGACTGACTGACTGACATATCAACGCACAGCCCAAACCACTGGGCCTAGAGATTCCAAATTTGGCATGTAGGTTCCTTATAAGGTCTAGGGGTGCACTAAGAAAGGATTTTTCAAAATTCACTCCCTAAAGGGATGAAAAGGGGGTTCAAAGTTTGTATGGGGAAACAAGATTAGTTCGACTATTTTATTCGAAACTTCACAGAAGTACTCCTAATGATAAATGAGTAAACACGTGTTTCAGGCATTTTAAGAATTCAACACCTAAAAGGGGGGAAAGGGGTAACAAAGTCTGAAAATCAACATGTGTGTTGTTTCTATGGTTTATCGGGTCGCTGGTTATGAAAACAACAACGGTTTTAAAATCCGATGTGGCATACGTAAAATACCATCTCCCTGGATGGGGTGCGATGGGGTTGAAATGTCTAAATATCAATATGGGTGTCGTTTTTAAGGTTTTGCCCAAACCACTGGACCTAGAGACTTGAAATTTTGCACATAGATACCTTATACAATGTAGGCATCCATCCACTAAGGAAGGATTTTTGGGAATTCCCACGGGAACGGGAAAAAACGGGATTTATATATTCGGTTCCGAGTGACCCTATCTCAGTAACTATAATAACTAGATTCTTCAAATTTTATACACAAGTAGGTATTACATTAGTTAAAAAATTAATTTCAGGATTTTTCAAAATTTCCACGATATAAGGAAATAACGGGATTTTTCGTTTTACTGATCGTAGAAAGCTGAAATTCAGCATGTAGGTTGCTTGGGGAGTGTAGAGGAGCATTGAGAGAGGACTTTCTGAAATTCCCACGGGAACGGGAACAATGGGATTTTTCGTTTTACTGGTCGTAGAAAGCTGAAATTTGGCAAGTGGGTTCCTTGGGGAGTGTAGGGGAGCATTAAAAAAGCATTTCCCGGAATTCTTACGGGAACGGGAAAAACGGGATTTTGCGTTTTACTGGTTGTAGAAAGGTAAAATTTTAAAATTCAAAAGTTTATACTTTAAGTAGGCCACAAAGGGCTCTTTAACCGTTTTCAGAAAAGGAGGAGGTTATGCATTCCACTGTATGTATTTTTTTATGTAGGTATGTTCACCGATTTTTCAGTCAATTGTGAACCGATTTAAAAATTATTTTTTTATTTGAAAGAATATAATATACTTCTGAGATGGTCCCATTGTCACCAAATCAGGATCTGATGACGGGATCTCAGGGAAATCGAGGGCAACCTTCAAATTTTGAAGGCACGCATTACGTTTTTCATATATTTTCTCAAGCTATTTAAGTGTTTGCGTCTGGTAGACATCATTTCATGTTGATGAGCTGATGATGGAAGGTAAAACTCCTTAACGGTTAGGAGTTGAGAATATTTTTTCAAATATTATAGGTATGTATAGACCGATAGTTGTATTTTTTCAGGTTATCCAGGTGAGCTGATGATGGAAGGTTAAACTCCTTAACGGTTAGGAGTTATAGGAAATTTCTTTAAATATCATATGCACGTATAGACCTTTAGTTGTATTCTTTCTGGTTATTCAGATTTTTAGTGCCCGCTTCCGAATTAGTGAAAAACATTGTCCTGAAACCTGAAGTTAAGTCGTGCTTGCTTGCACGCTTACTTGCACGCTTTCTTGCACGCTTTCTTGCACGCTTGCTTGCTTGCGTGCACGCATGCTTGCTTGCATGCTTGCTTGCATGCTTGCATGCTTTCTTTTTTGCTTGCCTGTATGCTTGCTTGCGTGATATCCTTGGTTCTTTGGAATACTTATGGTACACGCGAGCGAAGCCGCGGGCAAAAGCTAGTGTTTCTATAAATTGATTGATATTCAAAGCGTACTGCTTTAAAGGGTGACTTCACGATTCAGAACATTCCAATGAAGAACTTTAAGACACCTTGTATTAAAATAAAAATAAAAAATTAAATAAATAAATAAATAATATATTTAATAGGGTCAACTCTAAATTAGCTTTGAAAAAATGCTCGGTCAAAGAACTGAAACATAAAGTAAAAAAGTGGCTAACTGCACTGAGCTATGATGATATCGAGGATATTCTAAAAATAATAAAATAAACAGATAATGAGTGGTAGACATGGTAATCGTTCACACATACATACACACACGCGCGCACACACGCACGCACACACATACTCGCACATGCTCACACACAACACACAAGTTAACTGTAAGTTAGTAACTGAATTGTATCTTTTATAACCTATTAAAATAATCTGTAGTATAAGTAAACATGTCACATTAATTATTAGTCTTAAACGTTAAGTAGTTTTATGTAAGTTATTGATTTTTCGCGTGTTACATTTTGGCAACACATAATTTGTTTTGGTTGCCTACAAGACAGGCTACGCCTAGTGTAGGAGCCATTGTAATACATCCTGAATAACGCTGTCAAGTACATCTCTAACCTGTTGTATGCTTACAATTAATTGTATTCTCCACTTTTACCTAACCATATTGCAATGTTTATGTTGAAGCTTGTACTTTCTTATTAAATATTTTTTCATTTTTTTTTTCAAATATTAGGGGACAATCTTACACAAATCGACCTAGTCCCAAACTAAGCAAAGCTTGTACTATAGGTACAAGACGACGATAAACATACTTATATCTATATATATAAAAGAAGAAACTGACTGACTGACTGACTGACTGACATATCAACGCACAGCCCAAACCACTGGGCCTAGAGATTCCAAATTTGGCATGTAGGTTCCTTATAAGGTCTAGGGGAGCACTAAGAAAGGATTTTTCAAAATTCACTCCCTAAGGGGGTGAAAAGGGGGTCCAAAGTTTGTATGGGGAAACAAGATTAGTTCGACTATTTTATTCGAAACTTCACAGAAGTACTCCTAATGGTAAATGAGTAAACACGTGTTTCAGGTTTTTTGAGAATTCAACCCCTAAAAGGGGGGAAAGGGGTAACAAAGTCTGAAAATCAACATGGGTGTTGTTTCTATGGTTTATCGGGTCGCTGGTTATGAAAACAACAACGGTTTTAAAATCCGATTTGGCGGACGTAAAATACCATCTCCCTGGATGGGGTTGAAATGTCTAATTAAACTAAATGACTGTTGATATATCAACGCACAGCCCAAACCACTGGACCTAGAGACTTGAAATTTTGCACATAGATACCTTATACAATTTAGGCATCCAGGATTTTTGGGAATTCCCACGGGGACGGGAAAAAACGGGATTTATATATTCGATTCCGAGTGACCCTATCTCATTAACTATAATAACTAGACTCTTCAAACTTGATACACAAGTAGGTATTACATTAGTTAAAACATTGATTTCAGGATTTTTCAAAATTCCCACGGGATAAGGAAAAAACGGGATTTATATATTCAGTTCAACGGGATCCTATGAACTATAATTACTAGACTCTTGAAATTTGGCATAGAAGTAGGTAATTATAATAGTAAAAAACAGTTTGAAGGATTTTCGGAAATTCCCACGGGATAAGGAAAAAACGGGATTTTTCGCTTTACTGGTCGTAGAAAGCTGAAATTCGGCATCTAGGTTGCTTGGAGAGTGTAGAGGAGGATTAATAGAGGACTTTCCAAAATTCCCACGGGAACGGGAAAAAACGGGATTTTTCGTTTTACTGGTCGTAGAAAGCTGAAATTCGGCATCTAGGTTGCTTGGAGAGTGTAGAGGAGGATTAAGAGAGGACTTTCCAAAATTCCCACGGGAACGGGAAAAAACGGGATTTTTCGTTTTACTGGTCGTAGAAAGCTTAAATTTGGCATGAAGGTTGCTTGGGAAGTGTAGAAGAGCATTAAGGGAGGACTATACAAAATTCCCACGGGAACGAGAAAAACGGGATTTTTCATTTTACTGGTTGTAGAAAGCTGAAATTCGGCATGAGGTTGCTTGGGGAGTGTAGAGGAGCATTGAGAAAACACTTTCCAAAATTCCTACGGGAACGGGAAAAAACGGGATTTTTCGTTTTACTGGCCGTAGAAAGCTGAAATTTGGCAAGTGGGTTTCTTGGGGAGTGTAGGGGAGTATTAAGAAAGAATTTCCCGAAATTCTTACGGGAACGGGAAAATACGGGATTTTGCGTTTTACTGATTGTAAGCTAAAATTTCAAAATTCATTAGTTTATACTGTAAGTAGGCCGCAAAGAGCTCTTTAACCGACTTCAAAAAAAGGAGGAGGTTATGCATTCCACTTTATGTATTTTTTTATGTAATTATGTTCACCGATTTCTCGGTCAATTGTGGACCGATTTTAAAAATTATTTTTTTATTCGAAAGAATATAATATACTACTGAGATGGTCCCATTGTCACGCAAGCAAGCAAGCGTGCATGCATGCTTGCATGCTTGCTTGCTTGCCTGTATGCTTGCTTGCTTGATATCTTGGTGCTTTGGAATTCTCATGGTATACGCGAGCGAAGCCGCGGGCAAAAGCTAGTAGATAAATAAATACTTAAAAACATAGAAAACATCCATAACTCAGGAACAAATATTCGTGCTCATCACACAAATAAATGCTCTTACCGGGATTCGAACCCAGGACCTCTTGCTTCGTAGGCAGGGTCACTACCAACTAGGCTAAAGCGGTCATTAATAAACAGTTTCTTCACATACGCAATTATTACGGTTGGAAGCGGTTTGCACACACCGTGAGCTTGTGGCTTTTCCCAAATCATCCGTATGTTGTCGTACGTCCCACGATACGCTTGCTAGACCGCGGTGTCCACTCAAGAACTTTTCAGCCCCAACGGCCATCTGTTCTTGAAAGTATGTATGTAAAACTCTATTTATGTATAGCTTATAGGTAGTTTATGTCATGTGATTGTCTTTAGTAAATGTACAATTATAATGTGACGGACATCGGCTAGCAAGAAAAAAAAATTAACAAAAGATCTTGCAAAAAAACTAAGGGCGGCTGACATTTTGCATGTTTGTCACTTTGTACATAAAAAATACAAGCCATAACTCGCTTGGGGCAGATTCACCATAGATACTTAGCTTGGCATGGCCTTTAAACTCAACCAGATAGTAGGAAGTATTCATAAAATGGTTTGTTAATTATGAAATCAAATTTTCATATATACGAACGAGGTTTGACCATGGCCTCTTAAGCAGAGGGTCGTGGGCGTGGGTTCAAATCTCGGCTCGCACCTCTGAGTTTTTCGGATTTTATGTGCGGAATTACGTTTGAAATTTACCATGAGCTTTAAGGTGAAGGAAACCTGCACACACCTGCGAAGAAATTAAATGGTGCGTGTGAAGCTCCGAATCTGCACTGGGCCCACGTGGGAACTACGACTCAAGCCGTCTCATTCTGAGAGGAGCCCTGTGCCCTAGGCTGGGATGATGATGATGATGATTTTAAAAACGTTTAAAAAACAACTAAACGAAGACGTATTTAAGATGACGTCGGCTCCATTATCAACGAAGCTCATGCAACCACAACCTGCCTTCCGCGTTCCGACCCATTTCACAGTACAGATTCAAATGTCGTTCTCAAATTCAGATCAACGCCAAGTGATTCTTTGTCGCCTGATAAATGGAGCAGGCTTTGATGGATGGGATGTCGCCCAGTGTTCGTACAGAGCCGTTTTGGTTGAGAGTGTATGTATAGTAAAAGTGGCCGCAGATGGTAAGGAGTAGCTAACCATTGAAGATTTTCACTCTAAAAAATTGTTAACGGCTAGCAAGTCTTATTAAAAAGAAAGAAAGAAAAACATTTATTCGTGACACAATTTTAAATTAACAAAAGAAAAACGGTAACAGATACAATATTGTATTGTCAGGAAATGGTCCCAACTCAGAATGATGTCGGCCTTGCAGCTGACGCTGGTCTTCCGCTAATTTAATTAATTTTCCCGCGGTAAAAAGTAGCCTATACCACCCAGTGATAATGTAGCTTTATAACGGCAAAAGAATTTTTGAAATCGGTCCAGTAGTTTTTAAGTTTATTCGTTACATACAAAAGTACAAATCTTTCCTCTTTAAAATTATTAGTGTAGATTTTCGGGACGAAAAGTAGCTTTCATGTTATTCCAGACATCTAGGTATCTACATACCAAATATAACAAACACATACGTACACACACGTACTCATTAAACTTTCACATTTAATTTGTAGGTTTAGTATAATTTTCATGCTCGGTGTTGGCACGGCTTTCTTGGTCTCTATTGTTTTGTACTCAAGTAATGGACTTACAACTTTGAAGTTACAAAGGAAGTAGCTTCTGTACTGATAAACATCAGAAGTCTAGAAGTTTCGCTTAGCTCCGAATTGGTAGCGTCTTGAAGTTAGTTTCCATGTTTTTGTTGACGGGGAGTGAAGTGGCTTTCTTTGTTTTAAGGATTTTGGACCTGAAAGGACAAATAAACCCTTATAGGATCACTTTGTTTTCTGTTTGTTAAAAAATAAGTTTTAAAGTTCTCGCAATCAATGAAATATAAACTTTTGATGTATGTATTTTCATTCAAAAACAGTGCCAATTAAAAACTATGAGTACCTGGAATACTTAAATAGACACAAAAAAATCAGAAATGACCATGGGATATGGAATAAACGTGATTTGAAATGTTCTTCTCAGAACCGAATGTCGCCTTCAATAAATTATGATTAGACTGATTAAGTACTAGACTCTTTGAAATTGGTCTACACGTAGGTAATTATAACAATAAAAAACGAATGTCAGGATTTTTGGTAATTCCCACGGGATAAGGAGAAAACACAAATTTACCATGAACTTTACAGTGAAGGAAAACATCGTGAGAAAACCTGCACACACCTGAGAAGAAATTCAATGGTGCGCGTGAAGTTCCCAATCCGCACGGGGCCCGCTTTGAGTAAAAACCGACCAAGAGCATGTCGATGCCCTACGGCGCAGATAGAGGTTGGAGACCATTAGCTTTCTATAGCTTTCTAGCACGAAGTGTCCATTCTCCATTCTAAGTCTCCATTTCTATGAGAAAACATTAAAAAAGTGAGCATTTTCAAAATACAAAGCAACATGATTTATTGTTATTCTTGTGTCAACAAAATTTTACATTAATTTTTATTAAATTTGCATCATCTTCTAACGAAAACCATTATATTTTACAAGAATAAAAAGTTTGTTTTTCAATATACGATCTAATAATTCACCTTACAGAGAGCGACTTCCAAAAGTTCTCAGATATATTCACAGTGAAATTTGATTCCAACTCGCTTCGGCGAAATAAATTCTTAGAAATATGTCATAAAAATCATCCTCATTATTAATAATGTCAGGATCTCGTGTATTGTGACAGATACACTTATTGCTTGGGGGCAAATTTATTCTTTCAATCGTAAAAATATGAGTTGACGTTCATTGAGCTCAAACGCGAGGCTGTATGGTCTCGAGTTGAACACACCGTTTTGGAGCGACGAAGCTCGTCGGGTCGCGACGTTTCAACGTCTTTCTGGGACTTATTTCAGAACGCGACGACTTGAAATTGAATGACAAGCAACAGCTATTCGCTTCTTAATTATAACGAAATATCAGAAATGAGGCATTTATATTTTTGACGGAGTGCCGCTACGTACTACAGGCTTATTACTTAGGTCATACTGAAAGTTTCTGGATTCTAAAAAATAAGACTACGCATTATCGTTATGACACATTTATTGTTTTTCAAAGTATATACCCTCCCTATTTACACACTTTTGCATTCGCTGGAACCAATGTGAAAAGCAGTGGGTCCAGTCTTCGTTAGGGACTTCTTCGATGGCCTCGTGGAAAGCATTCACTGCCATTTCCGGACTTGTAAACCGTAAACCTCTAAGTTTATCTTTAATCTTTGGGAACCAAAAGAAATCACATGGTGCAAGATCAGGGCTGTATGGCGGATTAGTCATTAATTCTACATTTGAGGCCTCCAAATACGCATTCGTTGCTTTAGCGGAATGTGCCGACGCGTTGTCGTGATGAAGGACTATTTTGCTACGGGGACGCTTTTCACGAATTTTTTCAAACACTTTGGGCAAGCACGAGTTCACATACCAATCTGCAGTTACTGTCTTTTGGTTTTCAAGTGACACAGTGGTGTAATGTCCCGATTTGCCGAAAAACGGAGCAACCATTTTCTTACCTGTGCTTTGACTCTTTTTTACTTTCGTCGGCAAGTCTTCAAAAGGAAAGACCCATTCAGCCGATTGACTTTTTCTTTCTGGTTCAAAGCAGTATACCCAGGTTTCGTCACCTGTCACGATGTTATATACAGCCATTGATTGTCCTCCGTCAAATTTTTTTATCATTTTGCAGCACCACTCTACACGCAGTCGTTTCTGGTCTTCCGATAAATCATGCGGTATCCATCGGGTACAAAGTTTCCGAACCTTCAGATGCAAATGCAATATCTTTTGGAACTGGCTCATTCCAATTCCTAAGGTAGTACGAATTTGCTGACACGTAATTTTTTTGTCAGTTTCAATTAGTTGTCGTACAGTATTAATATTAATATCGGTAACCGCAGTTGCTGGCCGGCCTTCACGTTCATCGTCATGGAGATGGTCACGTCCTCGTCTAAACTCACTAAACCATGAATAGACAGAGCTACGATATGGGGCTTCATCACCAAATGCTAATAGAAGTCTTTGACAACTTTCTTGCTGACTTAATCCACATCGGAAATCGTAAAAAATCATGGATCGAAAATTTTCACGACTTAAATTCATTGCAACAGCGACACACAAATTTCAATCCAACACCACGATGAAAAAACAAATGACAGTCTCGTAAATTAAAAAGTAATATACTGCCAGAGAGTTATTTTTTCAAATCCTATTATTGCTTTTATAATTTTCTTTTTTTAAGTGGCCAGTTCCAGAAACTTTCAGTATGTATGTCTGAATTTCGGGTTGTAGAGCATCGTGTAAGGCCTGCACGGTTCGCACCTATGCTGCCTGTTTACTGGAGCGAAACAACAAAGCGGTGAGAGGGATAAAAATCGAGGGTCGTGGGCCCAAGCCCTGGCTCTTGCGTGATATTGTAAAGTGTGTGCAGGTTTCATACCTATAATATTTTTACTTCACTGTAAATCTACCACACAGCAAAACTCTTGAACCCCACAGCCGGAGCATATTTTAATACAATATTCCGTAAACCTCTCTCAGTTGATTAAAAAAGTAATCAAGGGAAGATTAGCAAGGAAAATCCTTTTAAGTGTTAACCCATTGCTTCATCGAAACATTTTTTATATTAGTTAATAACCGAACACCCCTTTAAGGCAGTTTGTTTACATGAGCGGAGCGAAGCAGCGGAGCGGAGCGAGGGGGAAATGCGGAGCAAAGTCCGGAAATACCATTTCAAAACATAGTAAGGGACATGCAGCTAATTTTACAGGAGAGCGAAAAAACATTTTTGTCTCAGCCGTACAAAATTTTGCAATATTCGTTAAAAAAGTGATACTTTCTTGGTTAACTAGATTAAGACTAATATCCAGGTTATATTTATGTTTAATTTCTCATATTACATGTTTTATCTGAAATTATGTACCATACATACTGGCTTTTGAAATGAGCGTATTGATTATCGTTTGACCGCATCAAACCTATCCTATCCTTCTGACTTTTTTAAAACCTAGTATCTAAGTGCATGCCACATACTAGGTATTGAAATAGTTTTGTGCCATACTAGGTTTTAAAATAGTCAAGCCCGTTTTTTTGTACTTACTAGGCTTGGAGGTACTCGTATCTGTGACATTGAGCGAGGCCTTTAAATGTTTTTGCATCCTATAGGAACTTACTAGAAACCACGTTATATGCAAAAATCGCAAAATTGATCCTTTGAGAGTTACTAGGTTTTGAAATGGTGCAGCCGAGTCGTGTACTGTGTTTTTCCATACGCAGAACAAGCCCGCGCTCGTTTCTGCGTCCCGCTTCCCCCTTCCTCTACCTTACTCATTTTCCCAATTTTAAATTAATTTTAAACTACATTTGCAACTCCCTGTCCACTGACGACGAACGAAAATTCTACGAGGTTCTATTGGTGCATTTTTGTCTCGCTCGCCGCTCCGCTTCCTCGCTCCGCTTCAATGCATAGGCAACCTAAACTTTTCACTTTCACGATGTAACACTTCCGTCGGCATTACCCCGACTTCCCCAGAATCCACCAGAATCTTTTGTGTTTCGAACGGCCGAGAATTCAAAGACGTACTTTCCCTAAAACGTTAATTCATTAGAGTATTTTTCTGTGAAACTAATTTGTCAGAATTGCTTTTGGCCTTTATTCTGGTTGGGTATTGAATAATGGATGTTTTGGTGGGTGATTTAAAAAGTGTTTTGTGGAATTCGGGTCGTGCAGAATTTATTTTTTCGTCATTAAAGGTGCCGATTAACGGTTAAAAAGTTTTTGTAATTTTTCGTTTCGTTTCTCTACAATTATCTATTAACATTATAAATGACAATTTTTGTGCAGATGTTTGGGTCGTACAGAATTTATTTTTTCGTCTTTAAAGGTGCCGATTAACGGTTAAAAAGTTTTTGTAATTTTTCGTTTCGTTTCTCTACAATTATCTATTAAGAATGTTTTAAAATTTGTTTTTGAAAATATTATATCGGGTTTCTTATTAATGGTTTCTGAAAAAATACAGATAACTCACGTCGGAGCCACACGTTGCGGCTGCCTGCTAAGAAGAAGGGCTACGGATTAGCCCGATACATGTCGAGCTAAACTTGACCATAGACGCCATTTATCCGCATTTTTTCGCTATGAGTGAGTCTCTCGGTAGTTTTATGTTCATAATAGATTCTGATTTAGTATTTGTAACGCGGGCAAACGTTAATTTTTGATATATTTGTGAGGGTATGACAGTTGCTTAACTACAAGCCAGCGCAATCTGTCGGCGAGTGTAGGGTACATTTAGAACTTTTTTTTTTTTTTTTTTTTTTTTTTTTTTTTTTTCTTTTTTATTAAATGGCGTCTGTCCATTTAGAACTTGTCAATAAAGCAGTTTCGGAGATCGAATGAATGAGTTATTGATAGTGACGTTTTCCTTGAGTCAGTAGTTCGGTCAGTTAGAGAGGGGTGTGTTTTCCACTGATACTCGCCATTCGACTACCGACCGCGCCGGTAGTGCGCACAGATTCTACCTGCAATTCGTAATGGCAGACGACAACCATCTTAATCCAAATTCATCTCCGAAATATTATTTACTAAAGCTAGTGAATAATATATCAAACGTCTTAAACACACCGCAACACCCTTACATTCAAGCCATCATAAAATTTTAAGCTATTCCACTCGCGCTTGCGGTCACTAACGCGCACACCGTACACATATAAATGAATTCTGTTTTACTTCATTAATAAGACTCGGGAACAAAGGGAATGCCCCAAAGGCTTACCCTTGTATGTACACACAAAAAAATAAACAGCGCAGGACGTGTCGGATTGTTGTAAGACATTGTTTTTCAATTTGAAATGTTATTTCGCATTTACATTGCAAATGGCGCCTCTGGCGTATGCCCCAAAAATGCTCAAGTGTTTTTTATGTATTACGCACCTCATAAGGTAAATGTGAAGTAAGATAAGACAATTCACGTGTCGCTGTTAGAAATTGTAACGTTAATATGGATGGGCGAGTGAGGTAGAGAGAGGAGTTTTCTTATCGTAATATTCTATTAATATTATAAATGAGAAAGTTTGTGACGATGTTTGGATGCTTTTTTTATATTTAAGAGGGGGCAAACAAGCAGACGGGTCACCTGATGGAGAGCGATCACCGTCGCTCATGGAAACCCGCAACACGAGGGGAATCACAGGTGCGTTGACGACCCTTTTAGGAGGCAAGTGCTTGGATGTTTGTTACTCTATCACGTTAAATAGTAAAAAGTATCCTGTTAATCCAGTTTATAAAATATCTGTGTGCTATATTTGATCAAAATTCGTCAAACCATAGCGTGAAAGTTTAACCAACATTCATACATCCGTTCATACAAACTTCCACGTTTATAATATTAGCAAGACTCGTCCTTACCCGTGGCTTTGCCCGCATACACACACACCACGCTCACACAAACTTACCATTGAATATTAGGTAGTAGAAAATGTTAGTTAGGTACGTTTAAAATTTACCAGATAAAAACTTTTTTTTTAAACTTTTGTTCTGTGTAAAGTTAGGTATAAGTATATTTGTCGTAGTCACTTATTGTTGTTTATTTTGTGTATTTATTTATATGTTTTATTTTCCTTTCTTTTCTCTGTACATAAATTATTGTTTGCCTATCTTTTTTTTAAGTTTTTCCTTTCATGCTAGGTTAGCTTGAAAAGATCCCTTTTAGGGATAAGTTCGCCTTTGTACTCTTTTTGTTTTGTTGTTTTATATTATTTTTGTGTTTTATGTAAGTACAATAAAGTGTTTACATACATACATACTTTTTAAAATTACGTAAGTATTCATCCAGTTGAAAGATAAACGTTCAACAAAAATTTGAGCCACAATATTGCCAATAAATAAAGCTTTAGTTTTATTCAATTAACTGATGCCTCGCTTGGCATCATGCCAAATCTCTGAATCAATAAGAAAAAGCTCCTATCATGGCTAAGTTCTATACTTAGATTTACCACCATCATTACCAGTTGTACTTGAGCTTTGGTTGTTAACTTGGCAGAAAACAAGATAGTGGGCTCACTACAATGCCATAAACAAAAGTAGGTACTGACGGGAAAATTCCAGAGGTGCTTACATTACACTGGCAAAGAACTAGTAAAGATAAGGAGATTTAGTACAGGGACTTTCATCTCAACTACAAGTACTTTTTAGGGTGATTCTGCAAGGTCGTGATTTTTGTTTTATTCCTCTGTCGTATTTTTTTTTACTTAGTTGACAGAAATATCATGCTCCCATGAAAATAGATTTGTTCAGTAACATAAATTTATGAATAAAACAAAAATCACGACCTTGAAGAATCACCCTTTAGGGATCCGTACACAAAGCGTAAAAACAAGGCCCCTATTACTAAGACTCCGTTGATTTCTGATGTGATTCCGCAGAAAATTTTTGAGTATAACCCTCAAAATCACCCTCTGAGTGACTTTAAGCTTTCTTATTAGGCCAATCGTTAGCGGCCACATCTCAGTGCCATATAAGTATGGTTATCTCTCTATTGTGGGCTATCCCCACAAGTTCTATACCTACTCAGCTTGCTTCAGATAAAAGGCATCATCATAATATCAGGCGAAAAACGATCACTGCTTGAGAAAAGCCTTCGCAAAGAGTTTCACACCGATCAGTTCTGCGCTGCCCGCATTCATGTAGTAACATTCTGCCTGGAGAGAGATCTCTTTATTGCTCCCGCCCCCTACAATACTGTAACAAAACTCACGATCAGCCGTCTCAAGAAAAGCATGACAATAAACTTTATGTAGATTTTTACATTCTTTTTATTGTTTATCAGAATGTTAGCCTACATTTATTGCTGGAGTTTGATTGGTAATAAAGGATGATCTTTTCGGAAAACACGTCTAGTACATTGTCTAGACTTGTTTTCTGTTGCGCAAATTGCCGCTTGTGTATTCAGACTTGTCTTATCTTATCATGCACAAACATGATTCGGTAATAATCACGTGTATGCGTCTTCAACTCGCATGAAACCTATTCAGGAAAACAAAGAGGAAATAAAGAAAAGTAATATACGTACAAACACAAATAATAAAAACACAAAAGTAAAGCACAAATTTGTAAACATATTTGACTTTACAAGTATAGTTTTCGGTCCTGCGGCGAAAAGAGCAAACTCAGTTAATACTGCGTTTACGAGGAAGCTGCCAACGCTGGTTTTCAGTCTGCCCCTGTTGACACATGCTGGAATAACGTCTCTAACGGGTTGGTTCCTAGATGCCAACCGAGACGAATTGAAGGCTCAACCACCAGCAGCCATCTCCTACGGATATGAGGGCGATGTTCTTGCGTGCTCTAAATGCGTGCGAAGATTAACCGCCAAAAGTGGCTGCGTAAGTCATCTTAAAGCATGCGCCGCATAATGAATAGGAGTTGAAGCGGTCTTCGTGACCGAAATCGGTCGAACGGATTCATTGATTTTTATAACGGGTTGGTTAGAAGGGCGTACTGGGACTACTGGGCGTTTTACGCGGCAGGAATGACCACTGGACTCTTAACTCATCCCTTAGCGTCGTATTTGTCAGTATTAGGGATCGTGACCTCCCTTCTGCACGACTTTCACTCGGACGATCTTTCTCCATCTGTTTCTGTCTTAGGCGGTGTGCTCGTTGTGAACTGTAGAGTCAAGAGGGTACGGATCTGGTCAGATCACCTTATTGGGCTGCGTCCACGAGGCCTTTTCTTATCTATTTTGCTAGTCGCGATGAGCTTCTCGAGGTTGCCACCTTCTTTCATTTCCTTTTAAATATTATAAATTATTTTGTGTTCTAATTATTTAAATAGTCTGGTATCATAGATTTATCTGGGATATGAACTAAATTCTGAAGCAAATATTCATTGAATTATTTTAAACGCTAATCCTAAATGGGCGATGCGGCTTGACGAACCAGTCCGTGGTTTGTTCGAATGGAAAGTCAGCCGTGAAGTGCGCGTTAGCGCTCTTGCAGCTAGGCTACTCAGCGCGGCTTTTTTTTTCGAAAGGACTGTGCTGTTAGCTTCTGGTGGCTTTTACAGCTTGACAAAAAGAGGGGAAGCTGCTAGACGGTCCGCTCAGCTGAGCAAGTCCAGCTCAGCGCGGCCGTCGGCGATGAAAAACAAGACAACGACGATAACGAGATGAAAAGATGGACGGACGATTTAGTGAAGGCCGCAGGTTCAGGGTGGATGTAAGTCGCTTCCAACCGTAATGTTTGGGCGTCAATCTGGGAGGCCTATGTTCAGCAGTGGACGTCTTACGGCTGAAATGATGATGATGATGATGATGATGAAAAACAACGTTCGTCTTTCACCCTTTCCGTAGAACTTGTTTTATTCCTTGAATTATAAAATTACATTTTCTTTACATTTCACATTTCGCGCTTTTCTGGTTTCCCAGATACTCAATAACTTTACTCAAGAATATTTTTATTTAATTTTTTACTTTTTCTTCGGCCTCAACAAAAAGTTTTTTTACAAAAGTTAGTATTAAAATTTCATGTTTCGCAAGCTGGCTAGATATTTAACAAGTCTTAATGAAATAAAAATAGTCTAGTTAAAAGACTTCGGAAGAGAAATTGTTCTGGCCCAGTGAACATCGTCTTAGGGAAATTTCTTTAAAATTTCAACATCGCTTCTCCATAATGTTTTCACTTTCACCAAGAGGGTACGTATCAAAATATATAAAGTTTAAAACAAATAATGGACGAAATACAATGGTCATACTAAAATTTTCTATGAAACTATTGATTAAACGAATTTTTTTAATCGTCTAATCTACAGACTGGTTTAGGTTAGGTTAGGTGTATTTTATGAAAATCCTGTAAAGTTGAGAATTTCCAAGAAAATTGCATTATATCAAATGACCATTATCTATTTCGTCCATTATTTGTTTTAAACTTTATATATTTTGATACGTACCCCACCAAGAACATTTTTACCGGGCGGACGGATGGCCTATAGGTTGAAAACCCGACTTAAAGCTTGATACGAATGTTTGTTCTCAAATTTAATTTCAACAAAGTATGAACATCCTAAATATTATAAAACTAATTTTAACAATTGAGTTAATGCATTATGTTATTCATTGCATGCAACGTGAATTTTGTCATCATCATCATCATCATTTCATTCGAAAGACGTCCACTGCTGAACATAGGTCTCCCCCAATGCTCGCCGAACACATCAGTCCTGCGCCATCCGCATCCAACGCGTTCCCGCAACATTAACCAGGTCGTCGCTCCATCATGTTGGAGGCCTACCTACAACGCGTCTTCCGGTCTGTGGAAGGCACTCGAGAACCTTTTTGCCCCATCGGCCATCAGTTCTACGAGCGATGTGACCTGGCCACTGCCACTTGAGTCTGGCGATTCTTCGCGTGTCGGTGAGCCTTAGTTCTTGCGTGGATTTCATCATTTTTAATGTGTGGGATCGTAGAGAAACTCCGAGTTTAGCCCTCTTCATCGTTTTATGCGTGACCTTGAGACTTTTTATGAGGTCCATCATTAGCGGCCACGTCTCAGTGCCATAAGTCATCACTGGCAACACACACTGGTCAAGACTTTTGACTTGAGACATTACGGTATATTCGATGACAAGTTGTTGTGGAGCTTCCCGAACGCCTGCCCAGCCGAGTCGGATTCGTCGATTGACTTCTTTCTTGAAGTTGGACCTACCTAATTGGACTGTATGTCCCAGGTAGTTATAGTCTTCAACAATTTCCAGCGAAGAGTCTCGAATTATTTCGGGAGTTGGTACATGTGCGTTCGACATTTTTGAAAAATGTTTGAAATGTTTATTAAACCATGACCTTTGTCTTGTCCATGTACGTACAACTTATTTTGTATCAATCACGTTTAAAATTTTAAATAATTTATTGAATATGGCGTTACTTTACGTAGGTCCATATCAATGAACTGAAACAATTACTTTGCTCACCGTAAAATTTTACCTCGCATAACGTACAAACATTTTACGCTGGTACAGAAACCTCAACCTGCGAGCCAGTTGGCTTTTTACAACCAATGAAGCGCATTTTCATCGCTTACTAGAGACCGGCTAACAATTAGAAGAACCCTTCATATTACCACGAAAGCCTCGGGGCACTCCATCCTCTAACATGATTATGTAATAAATCACGTCATTCACAAAGTATTAGTCCGGCGTTAGCGTTGCCATCCCTCGTCAGATGCAATAAGTAAAGGGCTCTACGAAACAGGGGACGAATTATGGCTACAGTACCACAAACTTCTGCTGGGTGCCCTGCCCACTCGATGCGGATTGTTAGTTTAAATTTTCTTTAATGTTAAAGGAACATTTTTAACAGAAGTCTCAAGTCTAAAACACTATTTTTTAAAAGATTATCAAGAATAAAATTTAAATAGTTATTTGTGCGCGGTAAAGCAGAGTCAATGGTTCTTAATTTATGACGTCAAACTTAGTTCTTTTATGTGGTTCTATCCATTTGAAGACAATGTCAGCCATTGTTCGGTAAAATAATTCTACATACCCCATTCCGTTTAGGGTTGTTAGCTATTGGCCAGTTAATATCCATAATTTATGACTGTGAAGTAAATATTTATTTAGATTACATATTTGTTTAATTTAAATAGGTACTTACATATAACTAAATTGTAATGAGCGTGTTCTCGCCAACAAACTGTCATATCAGTTTGGCGAGTGGATTTAGACAGTAAGCCAGTGTATGTAATACCTATGAGAAATAAATAAAATATAAAAAAAAAAAAGTTACTAGCTTTTGCCCGCGACTCCGTCCGCGTGGAATTAGTAATTTGGGCAGCTTATTTTTTTTATCAATTTTCTTTTTCATAAATTATGGCTCTAAAATTACCCGCACCCCCCCCCCCCCCGCACACCCGCGTTCACATTCACCACTCCCAAGTCACTACTTCTAAAAACTGTTCTATAAATTCTTAAAATAGACGTATCTTTCTTATTTGTGGACCGATTCAAATGAAACAAACACTAAATGTTAATCCAAGAAAATACCAACATATCAGTGAAAACCGCATCCTTCTAGTCGTTTCTGAGATTAGCGCGCACAAATGCACAGACAAACAGATAAACAGACAAACAGACAATAATTCTAAAAAACATTGTTTTGGGTTCTATTGCGCTAGTAAATAGCCCTAGTGACAGTTTTTCTCAAATATCTTCAATGTTCAGACACCGACTTGTTACAGATTTATTATATGTATAGATTATATGATATTTACTTTTCGTCATGGCCAAAAAGTGAATTACCAGATAGTTTATATCGATGTTTCTATCAAAGTTAAGGGATATCAAAAAAAACACGGTGTTGAATAACACAAGGAGTCTTAAGACAAGTTTAGTACAACAAAAAAAAATGTGCAAGTTGCGTTACATTGCGAGGTCGTAAAGCAAACGAGTTTAAATTCGTCAGTCGGATACCGAAATGTAATGCAAACTTGGACGACTTTTCTTGCAGGTGTAAACAGTGCTTTAAAGTCTACATGTCTTTAAGGGCGAGGAAGCCAGTACACTACAATTGTTGAATACTATTGATAAAGCATAAGCTTTGCACCTGGTTATTTGATAACCCTCTATTGTGTTTGCTATCAAGCAATAATTCACGGACTATTATTGGTATTGTCAAGGTGGCCATTACTATCGATTGTACTTGTAATTATTCAAACATTCGGACCACCCGGATTCCCGTTTACAAACCGTTTATAGAATGAAGATTTTATTCTGAAAGGCGTATTTGTTTGTTTCTTAGTCAATTATAGGTAATCGTGTAACTTTTTGTCACTTGACATTGGATTGAAATGACAATTTTTGTATGGCTGTGACAGCTGGCTGTTTCTGATACCAATTCGACGGTACTCTGACTCAACCTCGTGTATGAAATTTTACTAAATTGGAATAACCACTTTAGACACAAGGCTTAAAGTGGTTATTCAAAATTCATAAAATTTCATATACGAGGTTGAGTCAGAATACCGTCGAATTGTCAGCCCATACAAAAAACTGTCAAAATGAACGTGATTGCAAGGGAGTTAGGGCCGGCGATCACTGACGGCATGGCACGGCATCGTAGTATCGAAATAAAGTAACATGAATTCTAAACTCATTGAAATAAGATTCAAAATAACTTGATGATAATAAAATCCTTTGCCGTGCCATGCCGTCAGTGAGCGCCGGCCCTTAGACAGACAATTAGCCTGCAGAAATTAAAATTAGTAAATTTGAATTTCAAAATGTTTATTGCAAGGTGACACGTATTGCAAACATTCCTGACCATAGTGAAATAATACGTAATAAGTACTCACGTCTCAAAATGAGTTTAACTCGACATGTTTCGGGTTAATCCGTATCCCTTTCTCTCGGAGGAACACGCGGCTGCTGCCAAACGTGCACTACGCGCACGCCATCGTCATCGTCATTTTTATTATCTCTGTCAAATGTAGGGTAGCACACAATACTAACATCATCACCATGATGTGAAGGCACGTTTACACTTACCGTTGACCAGTTTAGTGCTACATCAATTTACGCTTATATTATAATGTTTTAAACTTTGGTGATTATCATAACTAATTATTTTCGAGACTTACTCATGAACAGGTAATTTATAGTAATAAATAAATTGGTGATTAAGTCCATTTACTCTTTCCATAAAATACCCAACAAGACTTAATAGGGCCCCTTTGGGTACGAAAACCTAAAAGCTTTAAATTATGCTAGAGATACCCTCGATTTTGAAGCCACTTTAATTATTTTACGATGGTTATAATAAACTGAAGCTTATAACAACGGTATAAACTTACCAAACAACAGTTTTGTAAGTTCGTACAAATCCGTGGTTACAGAAAAAAACAAACAGAGGTGGTGAGTCCATCCGTAGCCTTCCGCAACGTAGAGAACTTTACAAGTAATTTTACTGTTTTACTTAGGTACTCATTACGTCGGAGTGCAACAGAGCAAACATTGTTGCTTGGCGGTACGATAGCATGGTATCTTAGTGCAAGGGTCACCAAATGGCGGCCCGTGATCCGAATTCGGATGCTACTAGAGTTAGACCAGATTAGATTGTAAAAAAAGGGTTAGGTTTAAAGACATTTATTCTCAAAAAAGACACAAGTCACTTACATGAGAACAATAATTAAAAGTATAAATAAACATAATCGTTCGCTTCGTAACAAGTTACATTCACTAAATGCATTTCTTTAAAATATGTCGGTAGTTAAATACTAGTTAGTAATAGTTATTGCGAATATACTGTGATAAATTTGTTTTGAATGCATTAAATGAACTCAAACGCTTTAAAGCAGACGGCAATTTATTATAAATCTGTGCACCCTCAAAGGTAAACATTTTTTTCCCTAACTGGGTTCTTGTCTTCGGTAATACCAAAAAGCTTGCGCGGCGGGTAGGTCGTTTAGTTATTTGTTTCAACTTAGTAAAGGATAGGTTAGTATGGAGTGAGCTGTTTAATATTTTCCTAACAAGAATGCATGTGTTAAAAGTGTACAATTGTTTTAAATTCATAAGTTTAGTTTCCTCATATATTTGTTTACAAAACAATACCGGTTAGTCTAACATCAGAGTCTGGTAGCATAATGAACGGTTGCGATACTCTGAAGATGAGCTCTGGTTGAGTTCGAAATGCATCAGTGTAGTTTGTTGGTGGTGATAGTTGGTTTGTGTGATTTGTGTGTGTTCGTACAGTTTCGAGGCGGAGGAACTGCATGAACACACATTTCTTGCATAAACGTGGCTATCATAAGGTCGCGGCTGAGCAAAGTAATTGTTTCAGTTCATTGAAGTAGGATTAGCAATCTGGACAGACAAGTATGGCCACCTGCAATAAAGATTTTTAACAAGACTTCAAAAACAATAACTACCTATAAAACAGTTTTTAGAATGGATTTATTCTGTTCTAAGAGATTTTTATCATTTGCTTCAATCTATTATCCGCCATTACCATCACAACGAACGCTTCAAGCTTCTATTATCATATACTATTTTTTTCTTCTTCAATACGCCCGCGAAGTTCAACGTACGCTTCAGAAATTCTTTCAACGCCTCGTCCAATCGTCGTGCAAATATTTTTGGCTAAAATGAAACGGGCGTAAACAAGCGCTTTGATACGCTCCCAGGGGACCCCTAAAAAAAACTTTATTGTCAAATTTGTAAGCTATCCCAAACCTTCGTTACTCTAGTTATTCCGCGGAAACTTTTAACAATAGACAACTCGGGAACTTTGAAAATTTTGTTAAAAATACCTAAACAACTTTGCTTTGAAACTTCGGTTTCTGTCGTCTTAACGGTTAAGTGTTGCGGAATTCTTAATATAAGTACAAAAATACTTTGTTCTGTTGCGAGAGGTCTCAGGGGACGCCTATTGTAAGAATTGTTTTGTTTGATGCAAGTAAGTGTCTCGTTTTAAATACATTTCTTTTTCTGAAAGTTTACTCTTGATAAGTGATTATCATCGTCATATAGATGAAGGGTACACGGAAAGAACATGTCTAGTCTATATTTAGAAACGTAGAACTTGTTCTTCTCATGTTCATGTAAGTAGGTGATCACACACGCACGCAAACACGCGTACACGCAAGCACATACACTCACACACACACACCCACACACACTATACTTTTATAAGTCGGGATGAAGATTATCTACACTAATATTATAAAGATGAAAGATTTGTATTTTTGTATGTAACTAATAAACTTAAAACTGCTGGACCAATTTCAAAAATTATTTTGCCGTTAAAAAGGTTGTGGTGCCAACTCTGAAGATGAGCTCTGGTTGAGTTCGAAACGCGTCAGTGTAGTTTGGTGGTGGTGATGGTTGGGTTTGTGTGATTTGTGTGCGTTCGTAGTGTGGAGGTGGAGGAACTGCATGAACACGCATTTCTTACATAAACGTAACTATCGTAAGGTCGCGAGTGAGCAAAGTAATTGTTTCAGCTCTTTAGTTAATATTAAAACGAATCATGAAGTATTAGGGTGAGGCCACACGTGCGTAATTTTGTGAGTCGTGAGCGGCAGAATTTCGGTCCGCGCCATACAATTTGCGCGCCATCACGTGACACTCACGTGACACAATGTATGGCGCAACCGAAATTCTACCGCTCACAACTCACAAAATTACGCTCGTGTGGCCTCACCCTTCTATGTATTCAGAAAACTTTCATAACTCTAGACTGAACTCTATCTAGTTTAGCAAACAAGTTAACAGTTTAAAAATTTCGTTTGCCTTAAATCAGCTAGCAAAACTTTCAAAACCTAATTTTCATCACTGTAGTTCCGAATGAGAAACGGCCAATTAATTATATCCCCCAAACTTCAATTCACAATTTTATTGGAAAAGCGGAAACTCCGCGCAAAAGTACAAAAGATTCTTCACAAATGTTCCCGACCTCGGGCATTTCATAACTCATTTTGAGCGTTACTCGGAATTTTCTAATTCAACCGGTACAAGGGGAGTTCTGCATAAAAATGTAAGTGCGAGTAACCTCACAACCCTCATATGGTCGCTAAGCTCTTTACAGCGCTCATATAATTCCGCATACATCGGGACTTTTACGGTCTTCCACGGTCTAATTTAAAAAAGTGGCAAAATTGCATGCAAATTTTCGCCTTTGAACGTGTGGTTGTATCACAGTGTTAATTATAAGCTGGCTAGTCTGAATTTGGGTATTGCTCAGCTCATCTAGACGACCAGATGGCCTAGTGGTTAGAGAACCTGACTGTGAAGCTTGAGGTCCCGGTTTCGATTCATGTGTCGGAAAAATACAAATGTTTGTTCGTGGGTCTTGGGTGTTTAATACGTATCTATAATATATGTTTGTCCGGTGCCTAGTACGTATAACACAAGCTTTGCTTGCTTAGCTTACTTTTGGACTAGGTCAGTTGGTGTGAATTATATTATTATATTTATTTATTTATTTTTATTTATCTATTCAAATAAAAAGAAAAGTCCTGACTGACTGACTCAACAACGCCTAGCCCGAACCTTTAGCCCTAGAAAGGTGATATTTCGCATAGAGGTTTTGCTGTTACAATTTAAGCAAAGAATAATGTCGGATTTGTTAAAATTCTCATGGAATATGGAACAAACGGGATTTGTACCTATGATCGATTCAGAGCCAGATTTTCTCCGTAACTATGGTTACTAGACTCGTCGTCATTTTTGGGAAATCCCACGGGTTAAGGAAAAAACGGGATTTACATTTTTGCTACATTCAATGAAAGAAATATAGAAGCTTTGAGTACTACACAAATTGAAATTCTCCATGGACAAAGTCATAAGCAAAAGCTAGTTTAATATACGATACCTAAAATAGGTTCGTTAATTTAGTTTAGTGAACTATTGGCTCAGTATGAAGGGAAGAGTTGTGGAAAATATGGTCTGACAACTTTATAGGTTGAAGTCAGGTAAGTTTGTCATCGATCTGAGTCTTATAAGGACACTTTAATTATAAGTAGGTTGGCAAATTTATTAGTTGAGTTGTGTAATCTAAAGTAAAATGTAAAGAGTGATATATTATTTGAACGTTATTCTAAAACCTAAATTCTTGCGGTTTGTGGTCGCCACTCTAGAAATTTAATTAAATTCGAATTCAATTCTAAAATCTAAAAGTTATGCTATACGTTTGTATACCGATTGAACGGCACCCATTATTCTAGGCATTACTGAAAATATTTTGTTCATTCTTAAAATGCCAAGAATTATTAAAAATGTCTGCATTTTTACAATCATTGTAATAAAATATGATTTCAGATTTTCTCACAACACAATTTTAATTTAGGTAATCTTGGTCAAACGCTAAATTTTTCCACTTCGGTAAATATTTTCATTTCTTAAACGAGCCGGTAAAGATATTCCAAGAACTTAAAAAGACAAAGCAAACAAAATATGGTAATATGCAATCAGAGACGAATTAGTCAGTATTCCTGAATTTTAATCCACGCTCTGGAACGTTGTGACGCTGCCGCCATTTTGTTGCTCCGCCATTTTGTGCGGAAGCATGTAATGGCCGTTCTGCCGGTCACAGTGTACAGAATACGTTGCTTACAATGTAGATAACTATGTAGTTGGTTTGGTAATACACAGATTACGGTTCCGTTCGTGAATTTCCGTTTTTTGGTGATTGTGCTACTAGACTGAAGTTAAAAAGTTAAATATTCCAAGGTAGAGATTAAGGCTGCCTGGAAGATCACTCTGAACTGATGAGGGCGCCTATTGCTAACCTTATTTTCTTCATGAATCGCTTTTTCTATATTATATGTGATGTACAATAAAGAGTCACTATATATTATGTAGGTAGAGGGTATTATATTTAATAAAGGCGACTTTTACAAAGCCAATTATTTAACTCAATATGTAGACTAGTGCTGCTATGTAATGATTTTACTGTACGTTACATTGTTCGAGTGAATGTTATTCTTGTAATAGTAGAATAACAGGCAGGACGCCCACCAAGTCAAGGTCAAGAGAAACTGTCGTATCATCTTAGAGCGCAGGATGAGTAAAAGAGATTTACTTTCATTAATTACAAATGGAAAATCGTCCAATCGTAATTATATGTCAATTGAGAAAAATACCAATTTGAAATACATCAATAAGGAAAGTTGTCCGTCCAAGTTATTGGCGAAAATGGAATCATGTTCCATGGAAAATCGTCAAAATTGATTTAGGCCGAAAGAAATGTTGGCCAATTTAATTAACGATTAATTAAATTCCGGCTTAATTCATTTATGTCGAAACATAATATTTAGCTACAATTATTTTTCGGCGCAATTACATTTTGTCAAAATTCATTTTCAACGCCATTATGTTTGGTCAAAATTCAAAGTGGTCAATTCAAATGGACGATTTCCCATTTTTACTTAATGACAGTATATTGTAATAGTTTATAGTTTTATTCATTAGAAAGTTACATGGGTGAAAAGTTACGATCAGTTAATACTGAGTAACTGAATAAATATCATCAAAATGCACAAGTGCTTACCCGAAAGCTAGAGAGCTCAAATTTGGCACAAAGTTGTAGGTTTATTACCTAATTTAAGAATGAACTGAAATAATTATTTTGCTCATCCGCGACCTTATAACATGATAGCTACGTTTATGCAAGAAATGTGTGTGCATATTATGTGGGTTGCGATACTCTGAGGATGAGCTCTGGTTGGGTTCGAAACGCGTCAGTGTAGTTTAGTGGTGGTGATGATTGGGTTTGTGTGATTCGTGTGTCGTGTGTGCGTGTAGGAACTGTATGAACATATTATTATATTTCTTACATAAACGTAGCTATTATTGTAAGTTCGGAAGTTCGGGGGTGAGCAAATTAATTGTTTCAGATCATTGATATAGAACTCCGCAAAATATCCAAAGCCTGATTCAATAAATTATCAAACTTAAGAAAAAAATCTCAATAATTTGGATTTTGGAATATTTGAATTAACAGATTGTATTATCCCCCAGAACTAAACTAAACCCTAGTTCTAGGGTTTAGTTTAGTTATAGGGATAATACAATCTAACAAGTTAGGTATGAAGTATCTTTTGTATTTATTTTTTTTAACTTCATTTTTTATTACTTTTACGGTCATCCCGTCCGTCGTCTTTTCCGGTCCCGGTCGTAACAGACTGAAATGTACGATGTATGGGAAAGATTCGTCGCTAACCTCTAGACCAGTGATGGTGTAGAGGTAAGCACGCAGCGCGGAATGCTGAGGACCTGGGTTCGATTCCCAGCATTGGTCTTTTTTTCTGGGGTTTTTTTCTGTGCATCTATATTTCAGTTTGTATTTAGTTTGAAATATAATACAATATGTTAATTCAAATATTCAAAAATCCAAATTATTGAGATTTCTTCTTAAGTTTGATAATTTATTGAATCAGGCTTTAGATATAATTTTGCGGAGTCATCAGTCATCGTCATAGCTCGAAGAATCGCCAGAGTCAAGTGGCAGTGGGCAGGGCACATCGCTCGTAGTCGATGGGGCAAAAAGGTTCTCGAGTGGCGTCCACGGACCGGAAGACGCAATGTAGGTAGGCCTCCAACAAGATGGACCGACGACCTGGTTAAGGTTGCAGGAACGATCAGTTTGGCGAGCCTTGGGGGAGGCCTATGTTCAGCAGTGGACGTTTTTCGGCTGAAATGATGATGATGATGATGATTATCCCTAAAGATTAATAGTTTATCTTTCTTACTGTCCTCAAACTGTGTTTTGTCCGACCTTTGTATTAGTTGCGGCTTTATGCGACTATGTTAATGGACTGAGACCTCGTAAAAGGGATGCGAATAGTCTAAGAGCTCGCATCATCTCCTGTAATCCTTCCCGGAATGGAATTACACGGCGTAAATTATGTTTCGAGAAGTTGGCGCTAGACTTGCTTTCATGACTCTTTAAATAGCACATATCCGTATGTATCCGTATTGTCCGTATGTAGTTTTTATAAAGAATATGGGTATAAAAAATAACCTATGACCAAAGCTACGACCTATTCTAAGACCTACCGAATATAGAGAAAAAAATTCGTAAAAATCGGTCAAACCGTCTCGGAGGAGTTCGATAACAAACACCGTGACACGAGATTTTTATATATTAGAAGATTACGGACCAAAGCACGTTGTCATTCATTAGAAACTCTGTTGGTGGTTTGATTCGGCTCACGCTTGACAGCTTTTTTACTACCGCTTTAACGAATCTCCGAACGTAGGGTATAATCTTTCACGCAAAACGCTTCCTCGGCAATATACGAATCGATATCGTATTCGTACCCAAATAAATCCGCGACCCGAATATCCTCCGTAATATATTTTGTTTTGAAAAATCGCATACAATAAAGGTATCTAGATCGCACGGACGGACCCACGACAAATGGTTGAGTGATCTGTGCCATTTGTCATTTCGTGGGAACAAGTCGGTATCTAGACATAAAAGATGTGTTTTTTTTACCCACGCTAAAAAATGTTGGGGTCCCAAAATACGAGAGGAATGTTGATTAAATGTTGTTAAGTAGTGTCACTATCTCAAAGTGAAAAGTGAAAGATTGGCCTCCTCCGAATAACGCTTCAATAATCAGACTAGCAACGCTTGCATCCATCTGTCCCCTGGATTTACTATTAGTTATATGTTCATCATTTGACTAAAGAAACATTAACACAAAAGAAATTAGATCATCCGATAATATACCTGTGAATGTTTTTATACATCTGCTTTCTAAGGAAATGAGCCAGTCTTGCTTTTGATTAGTACCCATCATAATAACTACATTTGAAATATTACACATTATACATCAAAAATCAAAAGACTGAAAGTAAAAAATGCCGATAGCTGATATCCCAATAATTGAAATAACTATTTCCAAGACACCTAAAGCACAAAATTCCAAAAGTTAAATTGTCGAATAATTCAATTTATGTAACATGCACTTAAGTATCATAATGCACTATAAATTTCTTTCTATTCTATTTATAAATCAACTTCTCTATTTTTCGATCTAAACTATGTAGGTATATTTTGTCTTCGTCATTGAATCGGCTTTGCTTCTGGGATCTAAAACTTTCAGTCAAAACATTTAGCGTTTCATTATCTCTTCTTACGTTCATTAAGTCTTGTGAAATTTGGTCTGAAGTTCGGTATTACGATATGTAATCCTTTTGACAGTTTAGATGACAGTAGTCATTGATTAATTTGATCATGCTCTACTCGTAAGAGTTACACTTGTATTTGCGGCTATCTATAAATTAGTACCTACATCACACCGATTTTAATCATTTTTGATCCCCTCCCCCATCACACTTATTAGGTGCTATTAAAGTCACTATTACTTTGTTACCGTGTCACTTGTCTTGACCTTTCGCCCTAAATAGGTGATATAATTAAATAGGCGGTCCCTATTGACGTTTGTTTGAATCGTCATGTATTTAAACGACTAGAGTTTTATTAAGCCGCCATGTTGTCACCACAATCCAGGCTAGATACCTCATTAAACAAGTTACGACTGAGACATTCGTCTTTACGGTTATCCCCACCCCTTTAGGTTTACCCCTCTTCCCCGTCACCTTATACATTAGTTTCGGTGAGTCAGAGAAAGGTTCTACCTATATGTTGATTCTAGGATTGGTAAAGGTCGATGCTAAGTTGTTCCCAACAGGCAGTTACTTTTTAATTTCGCTTTAGTTTATTAATGGACAAGAAGTCTCCATAAAGTAACAACTGATTTATTTTTATTACAATCTTTTTCTTGCAACGATACATTTGAATTTCAAAATTTAGAATAGAATAAAATAGAAATACGTTTATTCAGACAACACATCACAACAAAAAAATAATTTACAAAATGAGAAAGAATACAAAAAATAACAAATAAGGATGTGGAGGATTTCGGAATACATTTTTCGACAACCTCATGATGCTTATCCATTATTTTACTATCATCGTCCCAGCATGCATAAGTCCCACTGCGGGACATAGGCATCCTCTCAGAAGAGAGCTTAGGCCGTAATTCCCAGTGACTCAGTGTGGATTGGGATCACACACACCATTGAATTTATTCGCAGGTGTAAGCAGAGACTCACGATGTTTCGCTCAGTGATTTTCAAATAAAATTTTGCACATACATTTAAAAAAACTCCAAAGTGAGAATCCTGGTTCAAGCACATGACCCCCTGGGTTACCAAACCACTAGGCTATTACGACTTTTGCTATTTTAGTCACCATGCAAACGCGACTAACATATCTAAGTTATCTTTTCTTCTTAAAACCTCATGGCTGTCCCGATATTTCAGCGAGCTTTTTCAAACCATACAAAAAGCATTTCCGGGACGTCATAAGGATAACACACAATTTTTCACGGGACCCAAAACTAACCTTTCGCCAATGGATTTCCCTGATTTGTCCTTGAAGGGTGCCGTCATGATTTTTCATTTTTGCAAAAAAAGGTTCGTCCCTCCATTGAGATTTGTAGGTACCGTCCCTTCCGATATCGAGGAAATGCGAGGGACATGAGTAGATCGACTGACGGCTTTTATTTAGGTACAGGAAACCTACTATTTGGCGTTCAGGAATGAGATTTAGATTTGTATGATTGGCGAAAGTGGTAATTGGGAGCAAAGGTTATTTCTTGGTAGGAAATTAAAGTATTGAAGACTTTTGACTTGATGAGATATCTTGAAGTCGGGCTACTTTGAGCCAATGGACTTGGACCCACATGTACAAAGTCTAATCCTACTACTATAAACGTGAAAGTTTCTATGCATTTATGGATGGATAGTGGATGTTTGTTCCTCTTTCACGCTAAAACAAATTATTATAGGATTACTTACTTTTGCCTGCGATTACGTTCGCGAAGAATAGGGACATAAAAAATAGCCTACGACCTATTCTCATACCTACCAAATATAGAGAAAAAATCATAAAGTTTTCAGTTTCGGAGGAGTTCGATAATAAACACCGTGACACAAAATTTTAATATAATTATTAGAAGAAGATAGGAAAAAGATATAAAAAGTATTTTATCCCGGAAAATGCATAGTTCCCACGGGATGCGATAAACGAATTCATAACAGACGGAGTTCCGAGCAACAGTGAAAATGATAAAGACTTTGAGGGTCAGCTAAAACCAACCACATTCGACTTAAATGGCGAATCGATTCAAACGCCACCTGGGTGATATTGAATTTTATACATTAAACCGATTCCAATTAGGTATAACTTCAATATCGCCCAGGATGGCGCTTGGATCAACTAGCCTTATAGTAGTAGGATAAGAATGTGCCATAATTTCAATGCAGTAATAAACTCTGAACCTAGTGTTAAGGTTCTCCTGTGGTCAGCAAATAACACACGTAAAATACGTATTTATTTAGGATACACATTATCACCATTAAATTTAGCTTCGTGCAAAAATAACTTTTAAATGCAAGGTATAAGAAATACGATAACTGCCTAATTTTGTTCCTTGATCCCATATAATATTTTATCTAAGACAAATTGAGTTCATATATGCAGTAGTTATTTTTAAAGTACGATAAATAATAAACGTTTTAATAAAGTTAAATTCTATGGCAATCATAACATGACATTTGTATTGCCATAGAATGTAACTTTATTAAAACGTTTATTATTTATCGTACTTTAAAAAAAAAACTGCCTAGGTATATGGACTCAATGTGTCTAAGATGAATCTTATATGGGTTCAAGGAACAAAATTAGGTAGTTGTCGTATTTTTTATATCTCGCATTTAAAAGTTAATTTGTGCGTAACTAAACGCAGTTACATTCTACGGGAGCTGTCATCGAGAAAATAAGTGATTGGAACACTGCCAAAAATAATTAGCTGTTGTTCGCGACTCCTATAAAAAGTATCCTTTATGTTAATCCAGGTTATAAACTATCTCTCAGCCTCATCATAACCCGTCAAACCGTTTTAGCGTGAAAGAGTAACAAATATCCAAACATAAATAAATTATAATATGATAAATCTTGGGACGATTGATACTTTAGTCCCAATCTGAGCAAAGCTTGTACTATGGGTACTAGACAACAGATAAACATACTTACATAGATAAATACATACTTAAATACATTAAACATCCAAGACTCGAGCACAAACATTCTTATTTTTCACACAAATGTCATCCATACAAAGTTTCGTGTTTAATATTAGTAATATTTACTTCGTCGTGCTCGTATTAATACTAAGGTATTTAGGTATTGAATTTTAAAGAAAGAAAGAAAGAAAGAAATACATTTATTTACAACAACACAAGACACATCATCAATATTTACAAAACAAAAGACAACACGAAAGCTAAAGATAGAATGTGTCATTGCGGTTGCAAATCGGACACTGGCTCAGCATAATGCTGAGGCGTTTATAGCACCCCAGCGCTGATTTTCAGCCAGCACCGTTGGTGACACCCGGATCGCTGTAAGTATAGATAGATAAATAAATAAATAAATAAATAAACTGCACACTAATAGCTACATAAGACTACATGCGTAAATAAATAATTTGTAGAATATAAAAAAGCAAAGAATAATCACTCAAACATATGTAAATACTATACCTCACCTGCCAAGTATACAACCCTGCGCGGACTTAATTGAATAATGAAAAATGAAATCACCGAGACAATAAAAAAATCAAAGAAGTTTTGTGAAATACTTAGTGCTGGAAAGGAGAGGAAATTAAGGTTTTTGTAATGACAACAAATAGCCTTTAAACTTTCGCCCAAAGGTATACCTGCTAGTCACACCTAAGATGGGAGGGGGGATGTCATTCCAGCACTTAGACGCCGCAAACCTAAAACTGCCTCGAAACGCCGCTGTCCGGTGCGGCGGCACAACAGCCTTAAGTCTGCGCACACTTTTCAACCATGAGATTTTTTCAAAAAGGTACGAAGGCGTTTTGTATCGCACTACACCGAACAAAAGAGACGCAAGATGCAAGCGCCTGCGATTGTGCATCTTAAGCAGATCAGCAGCGTTCAAGTACGGAGTGACATGGGACCGAGGGGGGACTTTGAAGCAAAAACGAGCACATGCGTTCTGAACTCGTTGGAGCATTCTCCCAGAACGACCTAGTAAGCAACCATCATAAACGACGTCACAATAGTTTAATCTAGACAATACGAGCGATTCACACAGTCGGACACGCAAATCCACACTGAGGTAATCACGAATATTGTAAAGAATCCGAAGGCGATAGAAGCAGCTGCTAACTAACTGAGCTATATGGCTCTCAAAGCGTAACTCGCCGTCCATAATTAGCCCAAGATTTCTTGCTACGTCTACCCTTTCTATTGGTTCGCCCATGATAGCAACATCCTCGGAAGCCAGGTATTTCAGAGTATTACGAATTTGATGCCTGGATCCAAATATAAGATACTTGGACTTACCGGGATTAAGAGCCAGACAGCTCCTCCCCGACCAAGAGAAAACCCGATCAAGGTCCGCGTTAATGTTCTCCACGACGGTGAATGCATCTGAAGGCACACTGGATGCATACAACTGCAAATCATCGGCGTAAAGATGGTATCTACTGTTCTTTATACAAGAAACGATATCAGCGCTATAAAGTATAAAGAGCAGCGGACCCAAGATCGAGCCTTGCGGCACTCCCCTGTTCACAGAACTAAGGTAGGACCGCAAAGCACCACCATGCATTCCGCGTAACTCAACCGCCTGAGCCCGGCCGGACAAGTAACTGTCAAACCACCTAATCGCCATAGCATCAAATCCGTAATATGACATCTTAGATAATAGCAAGGACAAATTGATGCAATCAAAAGCCCTAGAGAAATCCAAAAGAACCAAAATGGTACTTTTACCAGCATCCCTTGCCTGTAAGATGTTATCGACTACATCGAGTAGCGCAGTAGCAGTCGATCGACCCTTACGAAAACCCGACTGTAGTGCAGGCAGGATGCTATTTTTCTCCAGGTATTCCGACAGCTGATCACAAATTACCCTTTCCAATATCTTCGATGTACAAGGAAGGATACTTACAGGACGAAGGTCCGATAGGTCAGATGGATTTGGTTTCTTAGGTATAGGAGTCACTCGAGCGTATTTCCAGTTCTTCGGGAATGTTGTAGTCGTAATACTTTTGTTAATAATAAATGTTAAAATGTCAGCAGTCTTTGAAAGCGTCAAATGAAGCATGTCAACAGAAATCGAGTCCAGCCCCTTTGCTGTAGATTTTATCCTAGCAATAATTTTAGCAACAGTCGTCGATGTCGTTGTTGTAAGTTTAAAAGTCGAGTCGCCATGTCTGTGAAATTCGTAAAAAGACAAGTCTGATATAGCTACTTTTGACTGCCCTGGAACGTTGAGAAAATGGTGATTTATTAAGTCAGGGTCATTAAAATGGTTAGGTAGGTCGTTTTGAACTTGTGGCTCTGGGAGAACTGTGCGCTTCAAGTTTTTCCAGAGAGTCTTACTGTCAGTTGTGTCGTTGATATGTTGTTCGAAGAAGGCACGCTTTTCATTGTGGATTGCTGCAATAACAAGATGCTTTAAATCCAAGTAGTACTGCTTATGTGAGTCCAACTTAGTTCGTTTAAATCTCGAATGCGCTTCGTTTCGTAGACTCATCATAAGCCTCACATTACTAGTGAGCCATGGTTTAGGTGCCTCCTTCATCACAACCGTCTTCTCCGGCGCATTTTAATATAATTGATTAGTATAATAATTATAATCGATTGAGTTGGCATGGAATCAAGCAACTGCCATTCAAAATCTACGGGAGAATCATATTTTGACTCATAAAAAGTACGTCACTTGATTGGTGATGTCATCATTCCTTTTCAGGTTTTAGAGTCCGGGGGGCCTCTACAAAATTAGAAGTTCGAATCATGCTATCCCTATCACTCTTATGCTTAACACTATTAGCGTGAACAGGACGACACGATACGAAGTTCGAAAATCGAATTTCGTAGTATAGGGCCTGTTCAGTGGTGTTCAGTAACCAATGGGTTGTCGGAACGTTCAATGAGAACATTCAGATGACGTCTAGACAATTTAGATCAAAAAATATATGAATGTCTCATCCTGTCGAAAGCGTTCGATGAACCTTAATATCAAAGCACTTAAGATGATCTAGGCTTGACATGAAGAATTAGAAAAACGAAAATCAAATCTTTCGTTTCTCGCCTGTCTTTGTCCCTCCCTCGTCAAGTCTAGCTCATGTAGAAAGGGACGTGGATAGTAAAAAATTGAGCCCCTGCTACTTGAGCTGATTATTCAGAGATGACAAAGCAGATAAAATGGATGCTCGCGACATTCGTTTGTTTGGGAAACTGGGACAAAATGTGAACGAAAATGTAAAAGGCTGAAACGGGAAATTTCATGTAATGTGTTTCTTGGGCATAGAGCAATGCGTTTTGGTGATAGCTTACTTTTAAAAAAAAAAACAAATTTGATTGCTACACTGTATCTTCGTTGCGTTTGTGCCACGGATCAGTCAGTGTTACAGTAAACATATTTCAGGGCAAACTCTAAGATTTTAAAAGATACTCGTAAAAATATTTCTAACGCAGGAGAATCTAGTAATAGTAGTATAAGAATACCTCTCAAAATTAAGTTCAATTCATAACGGACTTACAGTGTCTTCGCAAACTCCATTTCCATACCGGATGCCATTTATGTGTTCCACTATCATAAATACTGTGTCTTTGAGAATATTCCGAGAATATTATCCGCTTTAATATCGAGAAGGAAAGGTTAACTGCACTCTGGAAGTCTAGTCTGTTAGGTTAGTATACTTTAAGCAAGCGTTTTAGTACCTACAAGCATGGTTGTTTGACAAAGTTTTAATTTATGTATTTTATGCGTTTGAAAACTTTAACGCGAGTTCGGAAGCCTTTCAAAGTTTAGGTCAAAAAAACAACTATAACAAAGTATCGATGTCAGTAACATCTTTATCTTCGAATATATAAAAATCTCGTGTCACGGTGTTTGTTATCGAAATCCTCCGAAGCGGCTTGACCGATTTTTATGATTTCTTTTTCTCTATTTTCGGTAGGTCTGGGAATAGGTCGTAGGGTTTTTTACACCCCTAATTCGTCGCAGACGGAGTCGCGGGCAACAGATAGATAGATGAAAATCTATTATACTTTATTATTAAGCGCTTCAGAAGGCATCAAAATTACTTTATATCGCAGTGTACGGCCAAGTGCAAAAATAAGTAGGTATTGATTTAATCCTCCCATCGTTATATACCTATACCTTATTTCGACGACATAAAGAGCTATGGGACATATTTATGAGCAAGTTCTGTTGTGTGCACCCATATTTTTACACTTGAATGTACTTGCCTTTATTTTCTATATGTATAAGAGGGGGCAAACGAGCAGACGGGTCACCTGATAGAGAGCGATCACCGTCGCCCATGGGCACCAGCAACACGAGGGGAATCACAGCTGCGTTGCCGACCCTTTTAGGAATTGGTAGGCTTGTTTTTTCAAGATCCCTAAGTTATACGCTCCGGGAATGTTGCCGTAGTAAGCTGATTCCAGATCTTCGTCGTGCGAGGAAAGAAGTTTCGCTTAAAACGCACTTTTAGTCCGTCCAAAAATTGACAAGCTGTGAACAGAGGTTAGGTCAATAATTATTAATTATTTATGTAAGCTGTGTTCAAAGCCTGCCATTATTTTTACGTAAATATTATCATCCGGAACAGGCTTGGACAATTTTTTTCAACAGGTTTCATCAAGTTTTCTAATATACATTAATACATTTGTAAAAGAAGTTTTTTTGTCGTCGATAATTTAAGATCTAATAGCCCCGTTAGATGTTTTTTGACACTAGCAAAATATTTGCTTATTTCATAGGAAACACTTCGTTTTGCTACCCACTGGTTTTGCTATTAATAAACTATTCACTGTACTAAAAAAATAACTGAAACGCAAAAATTAAAATCAAATAACCGTTTTTTTTTAATTGTAAGTATTCAAATATCCAGTTGGATTGTACCGGTGCAAACAAATGCACCGGATAAACTGCCGTATGCAAATCCCATGCGAGTATACATGCTCTTGTTCGCTGTACTTTACGAATGGAAATGATATGCTAATGTGATTGTTCATAAATGTACGAGTTCTTGTGATTTTTTTACTCATTCACCTTAAATTCGTTTTGTTTTGTGCTGGTCCTTGTCAAGTGATTTACGTAGGAAATAAAATTGGAAATAAATAGTACATTGTTGTAGAGGCTGGAAAGTAAGCAATAGATGGACGAGTTTGTTTGAGGGCCGACGCGTAGCGGAGGCCCTCGAAAGTACGAGTCCATCTATTGCACTTTTGGCCGAGACTAAACATTGTGCTTTTCACGACTAATGCGAGGAAATAAAAAACGTTTCTTATAATAAAAATAAATATTTAATTAAAGTTTATGTTAATGTTTGCATGGGGGCAGTTGTTAAAACTCATTGTGATGTTTTTCCCTGGAAAGCTGATTTTAGTGTTCTGCGTCATTTCAGTCGGTCGGGAACTTAATCAAACATAGTTAGAGTTAGAGTTAATGTGAGCGGCCGTTGCGGCCGCTACGGCCGCTCACATAACTCGAACTATGTTTGATTTAGTCGCCGTCACGACGCGTCGCCGGTGGCCTTACCGGCCTAGTGGCCAGTATCAAAAACCACATAATTAAAAAATAAAATCCTTAACCTTGCAGCGCTTAAAAAGTTTAATGCTGTGGCGTTTTTCATACTTAAAAAAATTAAAGCATTTTGTGCATATTATGCGTTTAAGGAAAAAAACACCTCATTAAAGTCATGAATGACGCATTCTCATTGGTCAATTGAATTTCACATGCAGCAGACGATTACTTTTGATTGGTCGTTTCAGCACGCCGGGAATGAAATTCAGAAATTATCTTTGAAAAAGTCGTATCGTATTATGAAATACATATACTGATACGACCTGTTTTCGATTAGTGTAACATTGTTGTCGTGTTTGCGCGCCATAAATGAATCAGCTGTTAAATGTACATATATAGGCAGTTTTGTGTAATGGATTTAGGTTATCTATGGCCACATTTTCGAGCAGTGTCGTGAAAAAGCTTTAATTTGTTCAACATTTAACCCTTTTAACGCCAACGACCAATATAGGTATCACAAAGCACAGTGTCAAAGTGATCTTGACACAATGACATAAGATTCATAGCAGGTTTACGTTTTGTCGGGGCGCGGCGTTCAAAGGGTTAATTTTGAATACAAGCTGTTTTAAAAAAGTCTTGCTGGCTTAGCGGACCAATGGATGGCCTCTCAAGCACAGGGACGTGGATTCAAGTTTTTCGGATTTTATGTTTATTTAAAATTTACCATGAGCTTTACGGTGGCGGAAAACATCGTGAGGAAACCTGCATACACCTGCGAAGAAATTCAATGGTGTGTGTGAAGTTCACATTCGCTCTGCGGGCCCGCGTGAGAACTACGGCCCAAGCCCTCTCATTCTAAGAGGAGGCCTGAGCCCTGCAGTGGATGATGGTGATGGTGACAAGCTTTTTGCTGACTGTACTTTTTGGTAAGGTTCTAGAGTGGCGTAGCGAAGAAAGTCTTAAACAAGATGGACCGAAGATCTATCGGGTAAAGGTCGCAGAAACCATATTTAAACCTGTTGGATGCGAGAAACCAATCCTTGTGGAACTCTTTGGAGGAGACTTTTGTCCAGCAGTGGACTTCTTTCGCCTGATTATTAGATGGTGACTTTTTGAAAAACGGGTAAAGGGGTTCCAATTAGATAGGTTCAACTTCGAAAAGAGGTCAATTGACGAATTAGACTCGGCTGGGCAGCGTTCGGGAAGCTACGCAAGATCTTGTCATCGATATACCGCAATGTCTCAAGTCAAAAGTCTTTGACCAGTGTGTGTTGCCAGTGATGACTTATGGCACTGAAAAGTGGCCGCTAACGATGGGCCTCATAAGAAAGTTCAAAGTCACTCAGAGGGCGATGGAGAGGGCTATGCTCGGAGTTTCTAATGAGAATCGCATTAGAAATGACGAAATTCGCGCAAGAACTAAACTCACCGACGTAGCTCGAAGAATCGCCAGACTCTAGTGGCAGTGGGCAGGGCACATCGCTCGTAGAACTGATGGCCGATGGGGCAAAAAGGTTCTCGAGTGGCGTCCACGAACCGGAAGACGCAGTGTAGGTAGGCCTCCAACAGTGGACGTCTTACGGCTGAAATAATGATGATGATGATGACTTTTATTAAACGTTACATTATAGGACCCTTATTATTCAAACACAGCCGTCGAGATATGTGAAAAATTTCAGTCTCAAACTGGAATCGCTACCTTGCTAGACGTCTCAGATCTACCTTAACAAAGCCACCACACAACAAAATAATAAGTCCCAAAGAAAATTAAGACCTTTTATTGCCGTATATCAAAACAGAACAATAAAACTCTGTTTATGCATCGTAACGCATTTGCAAGCGAATGGTCCCATGTCAAAGCGGTTTATGCAAATTCAGTTTGTCCCCACTCCGGGGTTTTGCCGGATTTATGCCTCTTACATCCCGGGACTCTTGCCGAGAGGCAAGAAGAGTAATGTGTTACAACGGCAAGTCTTTATCTTGTTTCTTGCTCGAATTCGTTGAGCATGTCGAAATTGGGCTTGGTTTTAGGATTGAATCATTGAGCTGGATTTTTGAAGATTTCGTAAGGCATACCGGGCGTGTTACGATGCTTAATGACGGCTGGACTTACCTTTCTCTAATAGAAATCTCGTGTCACGGTGTTTGTTATCGAACTCCTCCGAAACGGCTTGACCGATTTTTATGAAACTTTTTTTTTCTATATTTGGTAGGTCTGATAATAGGTCGTAGGCTATTTTTTATAGGTACTCCTATTTTTCGCAGACGGAGTCACGGGCAACAGCTAGTAAACTATACCCTCCTGCAGCCCACGTCAAATTTCGTTTCAATGAAGTTGAGTTCAATGTCACATTAGAATAAGTCCTAATAATAGGACTTTGGACCTAAGGAGCATAAATTATTTCGTTTTAAAAATAGTCTGATGTCGTAATAAACTACATGAGATATGAAACATAATATATCTATTTATTAAATTTAAAAAAAAAACATTAAATAATTTTAACCGCTAATACTTTAAAGTTTTAAACGACATCTATAGTTACATTTTTTGCCGTCACAGTCAGTCAAAATATCCATCATATGCATGCCCCATATGCCTTCTTTTCCCATTAAATTCCTTTGCAATTGTATCTACGTTTGACGATATTTTCCTGCAGCGAAAAGCTCTTGCTATATTTCAAATATCATTTCGCACATAAATTCCGAAAAATTCAAAAGTGCTCCACGATCCTTTGCGTGAAAGGCTATATCAAACCAATAGGCTTCCAGGACTCTTTTTTTGTCAACCAAAAAAGTAGAGTTAATTTCCTTTAGGTCTATGGTAACAGAGAATTGCAAACGAAAACGGATCCACGCGTTTTATGGCGTGCAAATGACATTAAACCCCGGTGTGGTAAAGCAATTTGCCAGCCGAATAAACAAGTACTTGGCTACCTTTGATCAATTATAACTGTAGATCCACAGTCGCGCGCCCGAAAATGTCCGAGCCAAATGAGCGCCACTTTGATAAAAGTGGCCTTCTTTTTCTCAGTACGTCGCGTGAAATTGTCAAGTTTAGCTGTCAAGTGTCAACCGATATTCGACTGTAATGAAGTAAAGGCCAGGTTCAAATTTCTGTGTAGGTGATGTTTTTAATTATTATGCAAACAAATAAAAAAGTTCGGACATTCTTTGAAGGGGATTTTGTTCGGCAATGTGTATCTTCAGTTAGAATTGATCAAAGTTGGCTACTGTCAATTTGGTTTTGGAAAAAAAAAATTACAGAATTTCAATGTGTTACCACATGTGTGGCTTTCTTGCATGGGTAGGTAGATCTATTAGCATTACAATGGCTAACTATCAGTTTTCTGTCGCATATTATTACATCGAAGAAAAAAAATAGCTCCAGTTAAGGATTTGCCGCACTGGGTGCGTTCTGCGGTCTGCGGTCAGATTAAATTGAACGCAGCTCGCGTTATGTATGAACAACATTGTTGGACCTGACCGCAGAACGCATCCAGTGTGACAAATGCTTTAGTATGGAATTTTAACATACTGAAATTATACAGCAAGCACTTTGTGTCATTTAACTAAAATCTACTTCGGGCTGCTCATTTCTTAAATGAAATACCACTAAGACATACAATTACTATACAATTAAAGAAAGAAAGAAAGAAAGAAAGAAAGAAAAACATTTATTTATAACAACAATAACACGTACACAGGCAAAAATAAGAATACAATAGACATAGACAGATAGATAGATAGAGCTATGTACACATTAATGCTGTCACAAAAGGGACCCGACTCAGCATGTTGCTAGTTAAAACCAGCGCTGGTCTTCCGCCGGGCCACAGCGCAGTAAACTCACGGAAGGCCACACACAAAACAACATAATACTAAAAACTAAACATATTTGTACATTCAGGGCATCCACAGACCGAAGCGCAGGGCGCGCGCGTGGCGGCAACGGAAACGCTTCGGTCTCCGGTGGCCCTAAAATAAACTAAGCTGCATGGTTCTGAGACCTTTGCCTTTTTTCTATAAGGACACTAACAAACAAAAAAAAAAGAAAAGAAAATATAACAAAACCATCAATGACAACCCGCTCATAACCCAATTAATCCAATTCAAACCAGTTTTTCATTTTTCCTCTGACTAAACTGAGAAACAGATCACAAACTAAAACTAAAATTATCACAAACAAAGAAACATAGTTTAAATTATGAAAAACACAGATTAAGAAAAAGTTAAACTACAGTGGAAAAAGTGGAAAAGCAGTTACATCCGCTCCGATGCATATGGGACAAAAACTCAAGGTATGTATATCTATTTGAGACATGAGTTTTTGACAAACAAAGAAACACTCAAAATACACTCGTATCATGGCTCAGCAGTTCTTGAGCCCTTTGGTGCTCAAACATCATTTTTTTTATCTTTAATTTAAAATTTTGTGTACATTTTAGGTCTCTGATCGGGGGCGGAATGTTGTTCCAACATTTCGTGGCTGCATACCTGAAACTGCCTCGAAAAGCAGCAGTTTTGTGTCGAGGCATAAGCAGTTGTGTGGCACGCTTTCGCTCTCCACTTGACCTTAGGCAAGACGAAAGTGTGAGTTTACTGACAAGATACATTGGGGCTCTGTGTTTAAGTACGTCAAAAAGTAGACAAGCCAGATGAAGTTTACGTCGGTGATGCATTTTAAGCATTAAGTGCTTATTTAGGAAAGGAGTAACATGAGCCCTTAACGGAACAATTAAAGTTAATATTATAAATTACTAGATTTGAACCACGGTTTCGCCCATTTTAGAAATGCCTTTACGAGAAACATTTACCATCTGAGAGTTTGGCCTAAACAATGCTAAATATTTATATTATTTACATTTATACCACTATCAATAAAATCTATCGAAGAGTGTGTTGTAATGTTTCAATTATAATTTTAACAAAACATTTTCTGTTACAGGTCCCTAAAAAGTCATAAGAAGTCTTCATGAGAATTGTGAGTATACTTGATTTTTATTTTGTCTTCTTTTTTCAGGTCACATGTTTGTTATTATAATATACGCATTTTAATTGAATTTACTTCCATGTAGAGAGATAGTAGCAATTCAACTTACTTAATTTTAGTTTTTGGTGAAATAAATACAACGGTAACATAGTGTGGCAATGGATCTCTCTCGAGGCAGATGGCTGGGGACCGAAGTCCAATGGAGGAAAGTTGGAAGTTGTATCTATGCAGCCGAGTTGAGAAACTTCGATGATGCAAGATGTAGCAGTTAGTTAATCTATTTTATGACTAGATGGCGCTAAGAGTCGCTGCAATAGAAACCTAATAACGTAATAACTATAAATAAAAAAAGTTTAAAAACCCCTAACGAAATTAGGTCGCATATAAAGTTTGAAAATAAAGTAAATGCCCATTTTGCGTCTAAGATTCTTTCCAAGAAAAGAGCTGATAACTTTGAAACGCCGAACCAATTTTGATGAAACATGCTTAAAAACCATCGCCAATAAACCTGCTTTCAACTAACAAAAACTGCACCCAAATCGGTTCACCCGTTTCAGAGCTATGATGCCACAGAAAGACACACACACACACACATAGCGGTCAAACTTATAACACCCCTCTTTTCGTGTCGGGGGTTGAAAACAGTAACGCCACTAGACTGACTGATAGACATAGCTTATCCCTTTCGAACCCAAGTGAGTATGAAAAGTGTTACAATAATGGACTTTGTGAAATGTACTAATATTATCTTTAAATTTGGAATCCCCAAAATGATGTAAAGATCAAATTACAAAATGATGTAAAGTTCAATTTTAATTGCCATTAAACGTCACAATTGTATCAACCGGGTCCGAAAGGGCTAAGGCACTGGTCCCACCACCGGCGACCAGCGATAAACGAGTAGAACTAAAAACTAGAAACGAGTGGGCGAGCGGCGAGAAGCGAGTGTGTAGTTTCAATAGTTTTGTCGCTCGGCTATAAGCGAGTGTTCGAGTGTGGCGGGCGATTCTACGGTAGAATGATTGCTCTGATCGTCAAGCGTTCATCTTCCAGTACAGCTGAGCGAGTTTTATCGTTGATAGCTTTTATCGCTGCGATCAACTAGTGAAGAGAGAGTCCTCGCCGGCAGTGTGAACAGCTAGCGATGAACTATAAATATATATTATTATCTCTCTCTTTTATTTACACGGGAGCGATTACTTGGGCGAGAAAATTGCCGATATCTCATCGCTTACCCGCCGGCGGTGGGACCAGTGCCTAAACGATTGAAGGTATGAATTTCGAATATAATCAGTTCTGCAAGGTGCCTCAAATTTTCAGGTAACTAGTTTTCTTGCTTATCTTATTTATGTCTAATTTCACCGACGCTATTGGTCAGATATACTTGTGATATGAATTGTGAAACATGTAGAGAAAAGAGATCAACTAGTTTGTGATAAAGGTTAATAACCTCGTTTTCAGATTAATTTACTCTCTAGAATCAAATATACTATTGTAATATTTAAGCTATTCTACAAAACCTGCCACTGACAGGTTTATTTAACGAAATACAAACATTTAAAATAACCAGAATACTATAAAACTCTCTAACAGATGCATTTACAATGCAAAAGGAAAGTACCTAGTTTTTCTCGCCCACCCAGCACAAAGTATCATAATAATATTTTCGACACAGTTGCTCGTAAATTGACTCTTATTACACCGTTTTTAGTTTCATAATTCAGCATATTACGACACTTGTGCTGTAAAAACATTACCGTACAAGTGCTGTAATATAAACTTTTTTTTTAATTTGAGCAAAAGTTTATGTCTAAGAACATTGAATATTTTCACGAATATTAAATTATTTTAGGGTTAAGATGACAAAAAAACATTTTATTTCATCAAATGGTATATTTATAAACACAAATTAACTTAATTATCGTATTTACAAACATTAAATCTATAGTTTATTTTGTTTTTTATATTGCTGGTGCTCTGGCTGAACAGCCGTTTTTCCAGTGCCTTTATTGAACCTGCGCGCGCATCGAAAGTGCGGCGCGTGAAAAAAACAAAACTAGTGTGTCATTTTACGTAAATATTTGGTAAAGTTGCTGCTGTGTGGTTAATTACTATCAAAAACATCTACTTCAAATAGTGAAGACGAGCAAAATATTAATTCAACCCCGCTGGAAATAACTTATCGAGGCACGAACTGTATGCTTAGTATAAGTTTTACTTCACCAAAATACTTCTCGATCGCGTTTACGTAAAAATTTCAATATCCTGGCAGATCTATTGGTCGAAAGTCAAAGGTGTCGTCACCAACCGATGTTGAAAAGTTTTTAAAAGAAGCTCCGGACAGTCAGTACTTGACAACAAAGGTCAGTTGAACATTATAAATGTAAATTTATGTATCAGCCCTATTATATAATTGCGTTAAGTACTATGGCAATACGTTCCTATAACTTTACTAATATACTTATTTGATCTCTTTGCAGGTTGCGTTAATATTCGGTATTACTGGTGCGTTTAGACGTCAGGAGCTCAATAAATATTACAACCAAGGATGTAGAAACCCACGGTGAAATGTTCCTTGTAAAAATTACAAAAGTTACTAACAATACAAGTTTGTTTTTTTCCTCGCAATTGTGTTGAAAAACGTCGTATGCAACTCGTGTGCATTGATCATTACACACTTCGGCTTCCTTATCGCGCTCGCCTAACGGCTCGCGCTTACAATAATGCCTCATGTGTAAGGACCAACGTAGCACACTTGTATCATAATGTACTATATTACTAAAGAATTAAACCAATAAACACATACATAAACATTTTTGTATACATTCGTCTATTTATAAAAACGTAAGTTGCAATTTCAGAATATTTAAAAGTGAACGTTTTGTGATCGAATTCAAGGTTCAATCTTGAATTTACTTCAGCTGTCTCTTAGGACCTCTTAGAACTGCTAAAAACATGTCGCCTAAGAAAATATTTCACGAAAAACGTCACCCACCTCAAACCTTTTCTAAGTACATAAAAACATTACGCAACTTCCGACCATATGATCAAAGCTATAAGGTACTTTATCCCGCAAAGTCGGATAATATTATTCAGAGAGGTTTATAGGGTAGTTATACAAGAAAAACTCCATTTAGAATGCTTAAGGATTCTCGAGTTTGTTTATACTTTTTGGGGCCCTAAATTACCATGAAATATTTGGAAAGTAAAGGTGAAATAGTGTGTCCGTGGAAAATAAATATTGGTCACTGGACAAGGATTGTTATTTTATTCAAAAGGTGTTTGGAGCTCTGGCTGGGCGCCATTAGTGTTTTTATTGAGTTACTGATGGAAACAAGTATATTCTTTTTGTGAACGGTCAACGAAGCAAGTATGTAACACTCGGTATCTAAAGATACCACACATGAATATTAAAATATCTCCCTTTTCGTACGTTTTCTTAGAAACTCATTGACGAGAGCCCCTTGACATCTTACGTCAAACAAACGCTTTATCTTGGATTAGCAGACCTTAAACTTTATTGAAAGCCTCGAATAATCGCCAGACTCAAGTGGCAGTGAGCAGGGCACATCGCACCGCTCATTTGGTGGCTGATGGGGCAAAAAAGGGCTCTATATCTAAATCCCTAATGACTATATTTGTCCTAATGTAATGTGTGTCCTAATGATCGATTGTCCTACCACTTTTTTTTTAAAATGTATTAATTGTTCATTATGCAAACAATAAAATTAGAACAACCCGTAAAAAACAATCAAAACTCTCTAGGGCTACTTTAACATTAATACAAAAAAGACATACTTTATCTATAGCTTCAGAAAGTTACAATAGTTTAGACAAACAGGTAAAACGCAGCATTAGACAGGATATCCGCTCTTATAATGCAGCCGCAGTAAGGACCGCACTGAGCAAGAATACTTCACTTAAAATAGCAAAACAGGGAATTCATCGCGGAACAAAAACGTGGATAAACAGTCTGGTCGATGAAAAGGGCAAAAAGCAACACGGTGGAGACAAAATATTGGAAATTAGCACTAACTATTTTAAAAACCTTTACTCTGACCCTTCAAAAAGAATAAACACAAATGATTACTTCTGTTCTGAAGAAGTTCCTCCAATCAGAGGCGATGAAGTGAATCGGGCTCTTCGGAACATGAAATTCGGGAAAAGCCCTGGAGCAGACGGAGTCAGTACAGAACACTTGATTCTCGGAAAAAGTTAGTTATTACCGCACTTAATCAAACTTTTCAATAACATTCTTCTAACAGGTCAAATTCCCAAGTTGATGCTCCATTCAAACATCATATTACTCCACAAAAAAGGGGATAAGAGTGATCTCGATAAATATCGTCCCATTAGCCTGGTCTCCCATATTTACAAAGTCTTCATAAAAATATTAGAGTTTCGCATCACAGATCAATTGGACAAACATCAACCTCCAGAGCAAGCCGGTTTCCGCCCTAATTTTTCTACTACTGATCATCTTCACACAATAAATCAAATCATAGAGAAATGCCACGAATACAACCAACAACTATATTTAGCTTTCGTTGATTACTCCAAAGCATTTGACAGTATCACACACTCCTCCATAATTGAAGCACTTCATCTTCAAGGCATCGAACCCACCTATATTAATCTCATTAATTCCATATACGACAATAGTACAGCAGACATAAAACTACAAACATCTGGACATACGTTCAAGATTGAAAAAGGAGTCAAGCAGGGAGACCCTCTGTCCCCTAAACTCTTTACGAGTACACTAGAGCAAGTGTTCAGAAATTTGTCAGCCTTGTGGGAGTACAAGGGCATCGTTGTTGGCGACAAAAGATTAACAAATCTTAGGTTCGCCGACGACATTGTCCTTTTCTCCTCATCTGCATTGGAGCTGCAGTCAATGCTACAAGAGCTAAGCTCTGCAAGCCTTCAAGTTGGTCTGAAAATGAACCGGTCTAAAACTCAAGTAATGACCAATAGCACGAAACGTAAGGTAGAGGTAGACGGGCAGTCTTTACACTATGTCGACGAGTATCCCTACCTGGGCCAACTAGTCTCTTTCAGCCACAGACAGGACCGAGAAGTCGAAAGACGGATCCAAAACGGCTGGAAGAGCTATTGGTCAATGAAAGATCTAATGAAGGGCGATCTTCCTCTAACCCTAAAACGGAGACTCGTTGATATGTGTATACTGCCTGTCCTAACTTACGGTGCTCAAACAAGGTCATTGACGGAGTTACAGAAGACCAAATTGAAGGTTTGCCAAAGAGCAATGGAGCGCAGCATACTCGGGGTGAAGCGGATTGATCGGATCCGAAACACCACACTGCGCTCCCAAACACGCATTACCGATGTGGGTGCCAAGGCTGCCAAGCTTAAGTGGGACTGGGCAGGCCACGCCAGCCGCATGGATCCAAATCGGTGGGCTAGGTTGGCCACGGACTGGATACCACAGGATGGATGGCGGCGACGAGGTCGGCCCAGGAGGCGTTGGCGGGACGACCTAGACGTGTACCTCAAAGACTGGAAGGACACCGCTCAATATCGAGATGAATGGCGATAATGGGGGGAGGCCTTTGCCCAGCAGTGGGACACTTCTCCAGGCTAATTAATAATAATAATAATTAATTGTTCTGGATTTTTATAAAACAAACCTAACCTAACCTATAGAGTTCTAGAGGACAATCACAAAAAAGTTCCTGAAAAATTCACGGTTTCCGAGAAAAAAGTGTTAGGACAATCGATCATTAGGACAAACAATACATTAGGACAAACGATGTTAGGGATTTGGAGTGCCGCAAAAAGGTTCACGAGTGGAGTCCGCGGGCCGGAAGACGCGGTGTGGGTAGGTCTCCAACAAGATGGAGCGACAACCTGGTTAAGGTTGCGGGAACGCGTTAGATGCGGATGGCGCAGAGCCGATCTGTTCGATCTATTTGGCGAGCCTCGGGTTAGGCCTATGTTCAGCAGTGGACGTCTTTCGGCTGAAGTGATGATGATGATGACGAAGCCTTATTGTTTAACACGCAAGTCACACAGAAGAGACGTGGGACGGCGGAAAATCGTAGTCCGCGTCTCCGTCCCGTCTTTTCTGTCCGCTTTGGATCACGACTTACGTTTCTATATATTTAGTATGTAAACTGATTCAAGGGGCGCCGCGACTGCGACGCGCCCCCGTCCCACGTCTCTTCTGTGTGGCTTGCCCCTAACGCACTTGAAGTCACAATCGTTCTCACAAATTCTACCTATCACACGGTATAAGAGGCGAGTGTTTTTTTTTTTAATTTTAATTGGTTCGAGTCCCGAGCGAGGCAAGCGAGTTTTAGATAATCTTTGAATGCAGTTTTGTTTCTTTTTAAAAATAAAGGAATGTCTCCTTTAAGTAAAATGAGCCAACTTAAGGATTTAAACTAATTTCCCTCCAGGGCCTGACTTATTTTTCCACACTGTATATTAAATTATAAAAATACCTATTTATTATGTAAAACACTGATATGAAAAAGCTTAAAAAAATGACTTTATTTATAAAAAGTCATTTTATCATCCAGCACAAATAAGCACTATTTTCCGAGTAAAGTGGTCTTTTTTCACACTTACTACAAGTTAAAGTCTAAAAAATTATACCATCGTAAATTTTCTTTTTACAGCCTCCGAATAACGACCGCCATTAAGGATGTTTTAGCTAATTATATCTTATCAAGAGATGATTTCGTGAAAGTAATCCTGTTCTATTACAGTTAACGTCATAATAATGGATAGTCGACCTTTTATAGGATAAATCAAATTACTTGAGATAAAATTGTTTTAAGGAAATACAGATGTTTTATGCCGAACTGGTTTAGCCTACTCTAGTTGTGTCCCGTGGGAACTTTGGATTTTCCCGGGATAATAATAATAAATAAATAATATAAAATAAGGCAACCCATTTAATTATTTTTTGTGTAGTGGTATACTGTAACTAGTGTCACTTTACTGGCGCTGTCAAAATGCTAGGTGTCAGACTGCGGGTCCAAATCAAACTCCGTAACGCGTAAATTGTGAAGAATTCTAAATAATGCTATTCAAAACCGATTAAAGTACAACTTGGACCGTCTACAACATTTACTTCAATGTCAAATAAAGGTTATTTGATCCAATAAATGGAATACATAATATTAACATTATATAACTACAGAAAACGATTCAAAAAGCATAACGTAGTTTAACGAAAAGGATCCAACCCTCAACAAGTCGCTTTTTGATTTTGGATCTTATTTCAGCACCAAAAAAAGAGAAATTAAAGAGGAAAATGTCAGTGGTTTGGATCCTTTTCGTTAAACTACGTCCTTATCTCGCATTTATTCCCATCAACTACTGCTTTGGACGCCATTGGCGAATAAAGTACACAACAAAGACTTTCCAGCCGAATGAATATTAATACGATCACGAAAAGAGCACATTTAATTAAAGCACAGAAAAAGATTAAATTTCTCATTGGAATTGTGTTAGAAAATCCCCAGACAAATGGAAGGGAATGGGGAAGGTCCGATTTCCCAAGCAATTTGGGTGTTGATTAAAATTTATCGTCGCCCCATGGTTGCTTCCCACTTTCAATATTTGCCACTTGATGAGTTTCTTTAGTTTTTCTTTTAAGGCCTAGGGTAAGTGTACCAGTGAATGAACACTTAAGGAAATTTTCGACTTTGAAAATTAATTTTAGGCAGTTGGGCATAGTTTACTTAAAATATTATTTTTTGTATAGCACAACCAACTAATTTAGTTGGCTGACATCATCATTATTCAACAGTATTACTGCACAGTTTGAAGATATATCACTATTTAAGTGAAAAAATGGAAAATCACCAGTGAATGAACGCAAAATTCTAGTGAATGAACAACTTTGAATATGATGTTTTGTTATACTATAAATATACAAAAGTGAAGTTATATTAATACAACTACATTCAATATACTTATTTGGTCGATTCCATGTTCTAAAACAATTAAAATACAAAAATAAGAGTAGTGTTTATTCACTAGATCTTGGAAACTAGTAAATGAACTAGCTATAAGTGACATAGTTCATTCACTGGAAAACTTGAACCAGTTAATGAACCTATATTTTGCGTTTGTTCCAATACTGGCCATTCGGTAGATAATATATTTGGATCAATGTCACTGAAAACGAAATCTTAATATGACTACTAGAAGGAAAGATATTGCACAAATAGAAAATCCTGCAGTCCCAATGAATGAACACCCCCGTTCATTCACTGGATTTAGGCGATTTTGGGTTCCAGTAAAAAAACACTGGATTAAAAGGTATTGTTTGTAAATAAATTACATTAAACTATATATGAATAGCACTAACAGGTCTTTAAAGCTTAAAAAAACCATACCCAATGAATGATAGATGGCGGGGACAAATGCAGTAACACATCAGAAGTATAGTAGCTTTCGTTCTTCCTTAATACTGCTCCATAGAAAAAATGTACAACATACGTACGTCCACTTTACATCGTCGCCATTTCAAAACTGTTGCTTAGGAGTCGAAGCAAATTTACCAGAACCTGACAAGTAAAGGTGCTAGTCGAAAAAAAAATACGAGGCGTGGTAGAAACGTACCAAATTCTTATTATTTCAAAAAAATATCGTTTTGTTCATTCACTGGGTACTGTTCATTCACTGGTACGCTTACCCTAGCTTTTGGTGCATTTATTACATTCATTTAATCTCGTGCTGTACATACTATTACTAGCAAAGCTTTAGTCTTGAAAATTCATGTGTAAGATATTTGAGGATACACTCTAATGACCAGTGTTTTGATGCCAAGGTCGAGTGACGTAAATGTCATTTTGACACGGTTCCGTAGTGCGGTAGGAATCAAATTGGTTGACTGTACGTTTCGGATTCTGATGGCGCAGGAAAAATCTGTTTGAAGAACCCTGGGGGAGGTTAATGTCTAGCAGTGGACACCTTTCGGCTAAAATGATGATACTTGTGTTATGTTTATCGAGTTGTGTAGGATCGGGGCCATGTCTTCAGAATTATCAGTAGTTTTAAACCTTGACCTCAATAGCGTTAACGTTACCAGTTTATTCTGGAAGTTTCGACCGCTTTAGCCTAGTTGGTAGTGACCCTGCCTACGAAGCAAGAGGTCCTGGGTTCAAATCCCGGTAAGGGCATTTATTTGTGTGATGAGCACGAATATTTGTTCCTGAGTTATGGATGTTTTCTATGTATTTAAGTATTTATTTATCTATATAAGTATGTCTATCGTCGTCTAGTACCCATAGTACAAGCTTTGCTTAGTTTGGGACTAGGTCGATTTGTGTGAGATTGTCCCCTAATATCATTATTATTATTAGTTTAATTAATTTCGTTTTTCACTGGAAATTTTGTCCGTTAATTGGATCCTATTCAGAACAATTCTAACACTAAAATAAGTCTAGAAGTTTAGGGTTTTGAATCAATTGCTTAATAAAGAAAAGAGGTTAGGCCAAGTTATTAAGAGAAAAAACATATTAGGTATTTATATTATAATTATAAGTGAGAAAGATTGTGAAGATAATTAGATGTTTGGATATTGATTACAATTATACCGATGGACTGGATGGATTGAATGGACCGATGGACGATGGATGGAATATCAATGGACTCGATTTACTTATAAACGTCTCTTATTTATTTATACACGTTTCTTCACTACAACTAAAGCCTATCCAACTCCCACTTCACCAGGTTTTTTTTACGTTTTCGGAACTTCAAAGTCCGAGAGCTAAAATTCGCAGTGTAATTAGGAAGCTACATTTTGCTACAGTTTTACTGAAGCATAGAAAGTAAAATTGAAAGAGAGCATCATAAATGCAAAGTTAACGACTATACCCCCATTTTCCTTAAGAATAAGAGGAACCACAAAACCTCTAGTATACACCAAAATGTAACTGCTTTAAAACTTTTTTATGGCGACAAAAATCCCTTTTATTGTACACATTAGTGTGACAAAGAACTGAAATGTATGTGAGGCTGAAATCACTTGGCTTCAAGTGTTTGGGAAAAGTTGCCTTTTAGCCTTAGCGACAGGGTTCGGAATTGCTTGGTGTATTCTTGAAAGTGTCCGAGAAAAGTATGTAAATATTTGGGTGCGTAAAAGCATTATGCGAACGAATGTGTGTACATCACAGAGTGAGAAAAACGGCTTATGTACTCAAAGTTTATATTTGATTTGGATGCCAGAGTTAAATATTATATAGTACCTTTAACCAACACTTTAACGATTTATATTTATCTAATTATATAAAAATCTCGTGTCACGGTGTTTTTTATCGAATTCCTCCGAAACCGCTTGACCAATTTTTATGAAACTTTTTTCTCCGTATTCGGTAGGTCTGAGAATAGGTCGTAGGCTATTTTTATACCCCTATTCTCCGCGGACGGAGTCGCGGGCAACAGCTAGTCTAATATATAAAAATCTCGTGTCATGGTGTTTGCTATCGCACTCCTCCAAAACGACTTGACCGATTTTTATGAAACTTTTTTGTCTTCGGTAGGTCTGAGAATAGTTCGTAGGCTATTTTTATACCTCTATTTTTCGTAGATGGAGTCGCGGGCAACAGCTAGTTCATTTATAACATTTAAAATGGGAATTATTGCGTATGAATTAAGCTATAACAATTAAAATTAGTTCATAGACAAAAATATAAATAGCTTGCTTACTCGGACTCGCAATTATTCATGCTTACTTTTAATAGTAACTATATTTTTATTTTTTAATTACTAGCGTTCTTGTAAGTCATTTATAGTTTAGCTAACTAACCCAACCATCTACTGAAATAATCTAAATTTATTTTATAGGCCAAGTGCCAGCCGGACTCGCCCACCGAATGTTCCGTACAGCTCTAAACATACATTTAAATACATTATTACACATTATAATTGCAGAAACGTGGACACTCACAGGAGGACTAGTCCATAAGTTCAAAGTCGCTCAGCGTGCCATGGAGAGGGCTATGCTCGGAATCTCGTTGAGAGATAGGGTCCGCAACGAGCACATAAGACAAAAGACGAAAGTCGTTGACATAGCCCGAAGGATTAGCACGCTGAAGTGGCAATGGGCTGGTCACGTTTGCCGTACAACTGACGATCGTTGGAGCAGACGTGTCCTGGAGTGGAGACCACGTTTAGGAAAGCGTAGTGTGGGACGCCCTGCAACACGTTGGACTGATGACCTTAGGAGGACAGCTGGCAGTGGGTGGATGAGGGAAGCCCAGGATCGCGAATTTTGGCGCAATATGAGGGAGGCCTACGTCCAGCAGTGGACGGACAATGGCTGTAGATAGATAGATAGATAGACATTATAATAATAATTCATTTATTTCAAACACATGTCCATAGATGGTTTGTAATATTAAATATATTGTACGACTATGTTAGTAAATTAAAATCCATAACATTACAAATATTACAATATACCATTTAAATTAAATTATTCATTACAATATTATATGTCACAATCAAATCAAATTAAATTAAATTAATATTATATTTGTCATTTAACTGTAAACAAGTACATAATTTATCTATCCATTGTTGAATAATATTGGTCTTGAACCTTTATGGATAGAATTCCAGCATCGTACAATAGGGCAGTCCACCCGATCCAGAATAGTACTGAGGAGGCTGTTCGGGCTACCCCGCACGCGCTGCATCAGGGAGGCAACCCGTTTGCGCAATATGGCCTGGAAGCTATCTACTCGAGCCTCAGCACACATGCCTGACGCGCTGCAGTAGCGGGGCAGCCCCAGCAGCATCCTCAACCCATTATTGTACTGTACTGTACATTATGACAGGCAAAATTTGATGTGGATTTTACTAAGTTATGACAAACATTCGGACAGCATAGCGACAATAGTGTTTCACTTGTTTCCTTTAAGTTAACTCTAAATATTAATCCGCGCAAGAATTAAAGTCACTGACATAGCTCGATGAATTGCCAGGCTGGGCAGGGCAGTGGGCAGGACACATCGCTCGTAGAATAATTGACGGCCGATGGGGTCGAAAGGTTTTCGAGTGGCATCCATGGTCTGGAAGACGCAGTTTAGGCCTCCAACATGACGGATTGCCCGACCTGGTTAAGGTTGCGGGAACACGGTAGATGCGGATGCAAGACCGATCTGTTTGGCGAGCTTTAGGGCCTATGATCAGCCGTGGACGTCTTTCGCCTGAGATGATGATCAATTCTTTTAAAAAAATACAAGTGATTCCGCTGTCCTACCAACACGTTTGGCACATTCATTTCCCTGTTTCCAATGCATGAATGTGATGTTCGCATGAATCGGAAGAGTTTGTTTGTTTATGCTCCACGCTCGTTGCTTCTTGCTTTTTTCCTCTGTAAGCCAGAGCCTATTTACGCTTTGAATATCGTCATCAGCTTTGAAATTAAAATGTTTGACTTCATCACTCAATTTCGGCCTATTTATGTCCTGCTGCTGTATATAGGTAACGTGACCATTTTTTTGTCACTTCAAAACGGGACAACCACTTTTTAAGGAGATTATGGGCAGAAATAAACTTTTTTTTACAGTAACAAACGTCTTACCACTCAATTTTGTATTTTTTTTCCGATGCGCAAAATAATTATACTTTAGTACTGGGTGACAACTTCCAAAATGCGTACAACGGAATGATTTTTGAAATATTATCTTTAAAAATTACTATTAATACAGATCAAACGGCGTAGACTTCTACAATTGAGTTTCCTTTTCTGTCCGCAACTTGTTTATCAAAGAAAATACATGTTAGACCACCGCTGACGTGTCGTTACTTTAAATCTTATGAAAACGGGACATTTTCGCGTCCCCGACTTGTTTTTCGGGACACCGGGACAGGGTACCTGAGAGCGGGACAGTCCCGTTCAAAACGGGACGTATGGTCACGTTATATATAAGCCACCTTCGAGAATGAGAGGGTTTTGGCTGCAGTTTACACGTGGGCTCACTGCGGATTGGGGATTTTTATTCAATTTCTTCAATCAATAATTTTACTTGTCAAAACATAGGTAAATACGTGTACAAAGATTTAGTATCTGATCACTTTGTTGCACAATGAGGCATACAAATACATAGGAAATATGAGGCGTGCATGTTTTGTTATTAACTTATTAACCTATAAGTACATACATACATAACATGAGACACAACATAATATTACCACCTTCCATTTAAGTATTCCTTAATTACACGTTAAACATTAATCCCAAAACAGTAGCCTTAATACAACTCTAAGTGTAAACGCCAACAGCTTAACCAACTTAGGAGAGCGATATCATCAGCTTCCTGACCCTACGTCATAACTCCTGTGTATCGCAACCGCTGTCGGTTAACTGTATCCTGGGACTATATTTGCGAACATCTGTAAGAACTTGGCTGTTTAGTTTGAGGGTGCCGCGGCGAAGTTTCTCGATGATGTTGTGGAAGTAGTTTCATTTTTGCTTTTTTTGCGGCCAGAGAAGATTTCTGCTCGTACTTCTATTTACAGTGCTAGTTATCTAGGTTATATACAGGTGAATTCAAATTGGTGATACAAAATTAGTAGTCAGCATTAACTGAGTACGAAACACTAATTTTTAACCCCCGACACAAAAAGAGGGGTGTTATAAAATTGACCGCTATGTGTGTGTGTGTGTGTATGTCTGTCTGTCTGTATGTCTGTATGTGGCATCATAGCTCTTCAAGGGGTAAACCGATTTAGATGCAGTTTTTTTTATTAGAAAGCAGGTTTCTTGGCGATAGTTAAATAAATAATAAATAATAAATATTAGGGGACAATCTTACACAAATCGACCTAGGCCCAAACTAAGCAAAGCTTGTACTATGGGTACTAGACGACGATAAACATACTTATATAGATAAATAAATACTTAAATACATAGAAAACATCCATAACTCAGGAACAAATATTCATGCTCATCACACAAATAAATGCCCTTTAGCGGGATTTGAACCCAGGACCTCTTGCTTCGTAGGCAGGGCCACTACCAACTAGGCTAAAGCGGTAGTTCTTAGATATGTTTCATCAAATCGGTTCAGCCGTTCCGAAGTTATCAGCTCTTTTGTTAGCTGTGGAAGGGATCTTAGACGCATAATGGGCATTTACTTTATGTTCAAATATACGTATGACATAATTGCGTTGGGGTTTTTAAAATTTCTAATTTAAAGTTATGTATCACCAATTTGAATCCACCCTGTAGAATGTTTTTTTTTTCATCTTATAAGGTGCTAATAAATTAGGTACCAATATTTCCAGGGCGTAACTTACTCATCTAAACAAGTCGCTTTCACTAAGGCAAATTTAAAAAAATTAAAAAAAAAACCGGCCAAGTGCAAGTCAAACTCGCGCACCGAGGGTTCCGAACAAATTTATATGTATCTATGAACATCCTATCTTAGCAGACCCCTGCTATCAGTGTGGGATCATTGTAGATTGGTTTTGATATAGACAGACAGACAAAATAAATTATGCTTTTCGAAATTTTTCCTTTATCTGTGCTATAAGACCTAGCTTCGTACTAAATTTCAAGTTACTGAGTTGACGGGAAGTACCCTGTAGGTTTTGATTCCCTTGCGAGTGTTGACAATTTGCGGAAAATTGCGGCATAAAAGGCTTTATCTTTTGATTGCGTTAAAAATTTATACTTTTCGCAATTTTTCCTTTATCTGTGCTATAAGACCTTGCTTCGTACCAAATTTCAAGATTCTGAGTTCACGGGAAGTAGGACCCTGCAGGTTTTGATTCTCTTGCGAGTTTCGAAAATATGCGGAAATTTGCGTCATAAACGGCTGGATCTTTTGATTGCGTTGGCTTAGAAGTTTGATTTTTTCACAGCTCCAAGGGACAGTAGATTTGAGTATTTGATATAAATTTCAGCTTGATACCTCCACGCGTTCCTGAGAAAAAGGGTCTTGACAGACGGACGGACGGACGGACGGACGGACAACAAAGTGATACTATAAGGGTTCCGTTTTTTCCTTTTGAGGTACGGAACCCTAAAAACGCTAACTTTGCATACATATCCATCAAACGGATTACTGCTTTAGTAATGGAAAAAGGAGATTTTTGACGTGACAATGTCTAATAAATCGATGGACGCCAGCTGCATACACGAAAAAACATGACTCATTGTAACGTACATGTAACGTTACATTCTACAGAGCAGCGAAGTAGGCCAGTTGCAAGAGAGCGGCGAACGCCAGGATGTGCAATGTAAGGTGCGGGGGAGGGGGGGTTTGAATATTTTGTTATGACGTTGTCACGTTAAACTATCGTCCGTAAACCGACTTTACAAACAACCGGTTTTTTTTTCAAATTTAAAAAGATGTTAGAATAAAAGTGACTTGTTTTGATGAGTTGATTAGGCCTTAGAAATATTGGTACCTAATTTGTTAGCACGCTGTATTAACGGACCAAAGTCTAGCCTTTTACCTTTAGAATAACAAAAACTCCTGAATCTTGTTTGCTCAGTTGGTAGAGTTTTTTGATATTCGGGGAACAAGGTTTCCTTGAATAAATAGGAACAATTTTATTGTCGTGATTTCATGGAATTTCAGACGTTGTGTTGACGACAATATGTTGGGAAAATTACATGTTTTGATACTCGATATCATTTCTGTCGCACATTTTCTTTTTAATAATAGAGAATTAAAGGTGGCTCGCCTAATAGAAAGCAATAACAGTCACATATTACAAAATATAATAGAAATGAATAATAATAAATATCACGGGACAATTAGACATCGATGACTTAGCATAAGAATAAATAATAACAGAGTAGAAGGGAATCTCTTTTGACTGTGTCCAAAACGCCGCCATTTATATACCTACTTCCCCCCTCACGTCGTTACACCCCTCTGACGTCCAGGCGTGTTGCTAGGGTTGCTTACTGTTAAATATTACTTACTCTAAAGATAATATCGCTAAAATATTAAGTTATTATTTACTTTGAAATCATTATTTTATTCTAGTTTTACAAAATATGAGATTTATAAATCATTAGGTACAGTCAAGGATTTTTATTGTTAGGCTTCTTGCCACTGTTAGTATTTTAGCCGTGTAATGCAAATCAGCATATACCAGTATAAGCGGCTTCACCCGATTTGCATTACACGGCTAAAATGCGAACAGTGGCAAGTGGCCTAACAATTAAAATCCTTGACTGTACGTACCTATATATTATAGGTAGGTACTTCTAAGTAAGAATTTATTACAAGTGCCATACCAAAAGAAGCTATTTAAGGTGATTTGGCATCGTTTTTGAATTGTTTATACACCCAAATAAATTGACGTCATTAATTGTTATTTGTTTCCAATAAAACGAACGCGCAAACAGTTAACAGCCAAACGCGCGTGCGGCGACGCCGGCCGTGACACCCTGACTGAGTTCTCTCTTAGGGAGTACTCTAATATCGTGACCTTGAGTCCGGCCGGAGCGGGAGTTTCCCTTCTACTCTGTTATTATTTATTCATATGGACTTAGTCCCAAATTTGCTTAGTCTTATGGGTACTAGGCAAAGGTTGAACAGCATACTTAACTCGGTTACTCAAGCTTTTATCATCATCATCATTTCAGGCGATAGACGTCTACTGCTGAACACAGGCCTCTCCAAAGGCTCACGTTACAAGACATTAATCTCATTGCATTTTTTTATATATAATATTATATATGTGGGATCGGTGGAAAGAAACGAACTTTTGAAATAAAAGCTAGATTTATTAAAATAAAGAAAACTAAGGAAAAAACTCTTTAGACAGAAAAAAACACATGTAGCAGCTAAGCGCACCCGATCAATTCTCAAACTTCCACTCACTCGCTCATACCGTTCACTCCACAGAAATCACTCAGGCATTCGGTCCGCTCTCTTGCATCGATCATTCATCCACAGATTCACCTTAAATTCCCACATATATTATATTATTTTATATATTTTATTTTTGACTATCCAATATAAAAATTAAATGATCTCACAATACGTACATTTTACTTAGAAGCAGGGTTCTGCCAACTATAGTTACGGCTGTTTACGTAAATATTGGCATACCCAAAAATTTGCACGGAACCCTCGGAGAGCGAGTCCGACTCGCACTTGCCCGATTTTTTTGGACTTTACACATCATGCCAAATGCATGCATGGTTTGTCTGTTCGATAGACTGGCGCTGAAGTCTTTCATAATAAATAAATATCACGGGACAATAAAAAATGAAATTGACCTAGCCCCTAAGTAAGTAAAGTAAATTTGTTAAAATTAGACATTAATGACATTGCAATAAGAACCACGGCATGCGTCATCATGAAATGACTCTATATAATAATCTTTTTGTTTGATGTTTTTTGAATTATTTTTGTGTTTCATGTACAATAAAGGTACGCTACGCACGCCTACGGTACGCCTGGTTAAGGTTGCGGGATCGAGTTGGATGCGCATGGCACGGGACCGATCTGTTTGGCGAGCGTTAGGAGAGGCCTATATTCAGTAGTGGACGTCTTTCGGCTGAAATGATGATGATGATGTACAATAAAGTATTTACATACACACATACGTCATACATATTTAAAAAAAAATATTGTAGGTAATAGTCTTTTCTACTACGACCCAATCACAGAATATGAAGGTATGAAAAGGATGTTAAAAAGCGACAGATCTTTGTTTCGTTCGAAAACCCTCGATAGTCAGAGATATCTAGGGTCCGACGCCCTTCAATCAATATTTCCCTTTGAGCTCTCAGCAATAACATACCATGGTAACCTTACATGAGACCCGTCTTGATCCCCATTCCGATAAACATAATACAACATAATGTTACGCTTTGGCGCCAAAACTAAAATTAGATTAACATGCAAAGCGAATCGTCACGTAGCAAACACAAATAACAACAGCGTTTGACTTACCCAGCGAAGGGTAAGTTTGGGAAAACAAAACCATACAGCATTTCGTGCGAGCGTGGAGAGTGTGGGAACAGTAATGCAATCAGTATTTTTCGCGGTATCCGCTAGGATCACCTCATCATTTCAGCCGAAAGACGTCCAATGCTGATCATAGCCGTCCCCCAAGGATCGCCAAACAGATCGGTCCCGTGCCATCCGCATCCAACGCGATCCCGCAACCTTCAAAGTCAAAGTCAAAGTCAAATTTCTTTATTCAATTTAGGCATCAAATTGATGCTCCTATGAACGTCGAAAAATCTACCACCACCCCAGCCCCCGCCCCAGCACCTTAACCAGGTCGTTACTCCATCTCTTTCGAGGCCTACCTACACTGCGTATTCCGGTTCGTGGACGCCACTCGAGAACCTTTTTGCCCCATCGGCCATCAGTTCTACGAGCGATGTGCCCTTCCCACTGCCACTTAAGTCTGGCGATTCTTCGAGCTATGTCGGTGACTTTAGTTCATGCGCGGATTTCATCATTTCTAATGCGATCCCGTAGAGAAACTCTGAGCATAGCCCTCTCCATCGCCCTCTGAGTAACTTTAAGTTTTCTTATGAGGCCCATAGTTAGTGGCCACGTCTCAGTGCCATAAGTTATCACTGGCAACACACACTGGTCAAAGACTTGTGACTTGAGGCATTGAGGTACATATATTGGATGACAAGATATTGCGGAGCTTCCCGAATGCTGCCCAGCCGAGTCATATTCGTCGATTGACCTCATTCTCGAATTAGGATCACCTAATCCGATGGAATCGGGTGGATCAAATTAGGTGATTCTAGTGGATACAGCGGTATTTTTGATTTAAGGAGAAATATTATTCCATAAACGTGTACGTATACGAGGAATCCTTTGATAAGAAACACTATATTTTATAAATTTATTTTTACTATACCGACTAAAAGGCGAATTGATGCAAACGCCATCCTGGGTGATATTGAATTTTATACATTACGTTGATTCCAATTAGGTATAACTTCAATGTCGCCCAGGGTGGCGTTTGAATCAATTCACCTTTTAATCATCGTACGATCCAAAGCGTGTCGGTCAATTGAAAGGCATTAATGGGACAAAGCAACATGAAGATACCTCTGGTACTATATTAATACAATTCAGTTACTTTTACCAGATCGTTGGTCCATGTTGTTAGGGAACTGTCCGCTCCACGTCTTCTAGTATATATATATCGTATGGGATACGTGTCACTGCAAAACTGTGTAAGAAATACAAATGAAAACTAACAATTAAAACTTGAGATTTCATAAAATATTCCACGGCTTTCTCTGACAGCTTCTTGAGGTCATCTATGTGTCCATCGAACTAAGTGATCGGGATTGTGATGGGCCGTCTGTTTCGGGTCCCCACACTCGCAAGCCGCCGACAGTTCCAGTCAGTTCCAGATTTAACTTACTGTTTTATAAATACTGACTGCGCCATGTCGTTTTAGCCGGAGCAAAGAAACGCCTTTGGTGGATTGATATAAATTTACATAGGAGCGTCTCTCGTCTTGTTACACGATTTGCCTAAACACCCGGTCTTTATGCCACGTCCCGGGATAAAGCATCGGATGGTTAAACGTCAGGCTAGGAAAAAAGGTTTTCTAAAGCTTCGTTCTAATTGAACACTAAGTTTCTAGGGTTCCGTACCTGGGAAGGAAAAATGGAATCTTTTGGGTTGTAACGAAGCCTCGACGTTGTCGTCGCTATTTGTGTTGGCAGCCGCCATAAGTCGTTGTAAACCTCATCATCATTATATTATTTATTTTTTATTAGCAGTGCGGCTGCTCACCGAATCTAAGATTATTTAAAAGCGAAAAAGTTTTTCGGGTGCGTCGGTGGGATTCGAACCCACGTCTCCTGGGTATGCGCCCCAACACGGGTGTTCTACCAATTGAACCACGTCGCATCCAACCGACTCCCCCGAAATTCTTAATCGCTTACATACGCCAACAGTGGCGTGTGGTAACATCCATCGCAACTATTAGAAGCTACGACTCCTACGTTCCAAATTACATTGGAAACGCATCATCATTATTTCAGCCGAAAGACGTCCACTGCTGAACGTAGGCCTCCCCCAAGGCTCGCGAAACAGATTGGCCCTGCGCCATCCGAATCCAATGCATTCCCACCACCTTAACCAGGTCGTCGCTCTATCTAGTTGGAGACCTACACTGCGTCTTCTGGTCCGCCAATGATGGGCCTCATAAAAAAGCTTAAAAAAGCTGAAAGCCACTCAGAGGGCGATGCTTGGAGTTTCTCTGCGGGATCGCATTAGAAATGATGAAATCTGCGCAAGAACTAAAGTCACGGACGTAGCTCGAAGAATCGCTAGACTTAAGTGGCAGTGGGCAGGGCACATCGCTTCTAGAACTGACGGCCGATGGGGCCGAAAGGTTCTCGAGTGGCGTCCGCGGACCGGAAGACGCGTTGTAGGTAGGCCTCCAACAAGATGGAGCGACGACCTGGTTAAGGTGGCGGGAACACATTGGATGAGGATGGCGCAAGATCTGCTGTTGCTGCTGGTCTTTGACCAGTGTGTTGCCAATTATGAGTAAGTTATAGAGAGGGCTATGCTCGGAGTTTCTCTGTGGGATCGCATTAGAAATGATGAAATCCGCGCAAGAACTAAAGTCACCGACATAGCTCGAAGAATCGCTAGACTTAAGTGGCAGCGGGCAGGGCACATCGCTCGTAGAACTGACGGTCGATGGGCCCGAAAGGTTATTGAGTGGCGTCCGCGGACTGGAAGACGCATCATCGTCATTTCAGCCGAAATACGTCCACTGCATACCTCCGCAAAGTAACGCCTGATACAATAAATTACATAATTATTATCTATTGGGCTTCTACCGCTCCTGCTGGCTTAGCAATCGAGTAGATCATATAGATAATAGATAATATTATTACAGACCTCCGCAAAGTAACGCCTGATTCAATAAATTAATGATAACAATGTATCTGAACCGCTCTTTTTGTGGCCCAAGCTCGCCCAAGCTTCAACAGTCGCATTTGTTTGCATGGTTGGCTTTCTAAGAAAATGCTGCGATGAACTCATCAGGACAAAATGGATGGCATACTCAGGGTTACTGTCTTTTTACTGTTGAAACATATAAAAAGGCGCATTCTTAGTACTCTGTGCTCAAGTTTTTATTAAGGATTTTACTAACAAAGTCATCTCGGGGCCGACATTTCGAATGGAATTAGGGTTAAAGATTTAGTACTAAGTTAACACGTAGTTTCTACTTGTTGCCAATTGGGCACGTTACTACTTTCCAACTTAGTATTAACGGAGAACATTTACTGAAGGAGTATTAACGAGAAAGTAGGAGAGAATGAGATAGCAACCTCAGATACTTCCCGGCCAACCGCGTAGTGGAAGTGGGGAACAATTTTCCCAGAGCAGTAATCAGTGAACTCTCAGAGAATTGTTTTAAAAAGACATGATAAGAAATTAAGAAATAAATACAAAAGTGAAATATGATATGCACTGATGCTCCTGCATCTGCTGTAAACTGTCTGTGCCATCATCATCATCATTTCAGCCGAAAGACGTCTACTGCTGAACATAGGCCTCCCCCAAGGCTCGCCAAACAGATCGGTCCCGTGCCGTCCGCATCCAAACGCGTTCCTGCATCCTTAACCAGAAGAACTGAACTGCCTGTGTATTATAAGTAATTTGGTGATTTGTAATTTGTGTTTGGGCGAACACAAATTACAAACTATCAATCATCATCTTATACATATAATTAATGACAAATTTAATCCACCTTTACATAAACATTGTCATCCGTAGCACTCGCTATTTGCTAACTACACAGAGAGACAAAATAACCAAATCAACATACACAAATCTATCAATTGAGATTAAATAGTGGACAGCTCGTAGCGTAAAGACAATCCCGATCATTCTCTCCACAACAGGCGTCATTCTAAAGACATTCCATGCAAACCTCTGGACTCTCGACATACATACACATTGGTACTTGACATTCACATACTCAGTCCTATTAGAAAGCAGTCATCAACGGATAATTCGATGTTTATGCCATTATTGTTTCGTCTTATTCGGGATTCTGCACAACATGAATTCGATACAACCGCAATCGACCACATTTGTTATTCTTCATAGTCAGTTTTATACACAATCGTCTTTCTTCCGACCACTTTAGCCTAGTTGGTAGTGACCCTGCCTACGAAGCAAGAGGTCCTGGGTTCGAATCCCGGTAAGGGCATTTATTTGTGTGATGAGCACGAATATTTGTTCCTGAGTTATGGATGTTTTCTATGTATTTAAGTATTTATTTATCTATATAAGTATGTTTATCGTCGTCTAGTACCCGTAGTACAAGCTTTGCTTAGTTTGGGACTAGTTCGATTTGTGTAAGATTGTCCCCTAATTTTTTCCTATTCGCGATTCTGCACAATATAGATTCCACACAACCGCAATAGACCACATTCGTTACCCATCATCGCCAGTGTTTTTATGCTATCGTCTTACTTCTTATTCGGAATTTTGCACAAAATGTTTTCCAGATAAACGCAATCGACCCATTCGTTATTCTTACAGTCAAGTTCTTTGCGATTCTGCAAAATATGGATAGCAAATAACCGCAATATAGCTAAATAAAAAAATAGACGTTATTAATTCAATAATAATATGACTTTAATTTTAAGTTTTCATATCTCAAAAGGAAAAATTTAAATATATCTGTAAAGTTTACGAGTAAAGTGCGTTGTTACGAAACGAACAATTACTAAGGACCCATTAATATAATGGAACTTGTGATATCATGTAGGTTTGTATGTGGGTGGCTTTATTCTTAAGCTTATCTTTTCCAGGGAGAACTAAGGTAAATGACATGAAAAAACTAATTTGAAGCGTGGCGTCACGAGCTCAAGGAAAGACTTGTTGTTTTAATATTTCCAACCACAAAGCATTTAAGTCAAGAGGTGGCAACGCGCTTTCCCATCTGCTAAAAATATAATTGGTAGCACACTTGGGACTCAATCACCACTTAAATGTCTATACGTGACTACGGCCGCTGCAACGTGGCCGAAATGCCGCCGAATTTCGGCAATGTAATAAAGCTTCGAAATCGCGGGCTCACACCTCTGTGTTTTTCGGATTTTATGTGCATAATTAAGTAGCTTTATGTTGAAGGAAAACGGTGAGAAAGCCCTCACACACCAGCAATACATTAAATGGATCAAAACACCAGACCACTTTAGACGACCAGATACCTAGTGGTTAGAGAACCTGACTACGAAGCTTGAGGTCCCGGGTTTGATTCCCGTGTCGGGACAGATATTTGTATGAAAAATACGAATGTTTGTTCTCGGGTCTTGGGTGTTTAATATGTATTTATGTATGTATCTATCTATAAGTATGTTTATCCGTTGCCTAGTACCCATAACACAAGCTTTGCCTAGCTTACTTTGGGACTAGGTAAATTGGTCCCGTGATATTTATTTATTTATTTATTTAGTAATACAATTAGTCCGTCAATGTTTTTTGTGACGCCCCACGTCCATACTTCGACGTGACACCAAAAGCCACTACTCCCGAACTGTGCCGCGGTTTGTTTTAATCATTTTTTGTTTCTTTGTATTTTACAAATCTAGCCTATTTTGATATGAGTATAGCGATGTACGTGTAAACTTCGCTCGATCGGAAAATTATAGAAATATTGTTGTGCAAATATGCTAAAGCCAACTCCCGTCGTAAGTTTTTTGTTGCTAACAAAAGTTATAGCAGCAGCTTAGCAAATTACTTGGAACTCTTACACCCAATTTACATGTCAAAGTTATTATTACATCCTCTGAGATCACATAAGAGCCCTTTAAATCAGAAACGTCGAAGTTCCTCGCAAACATTGTTAGTAAAAACATCCCCCCTTATATATCATGTCGTTTATTTCCCCCCCTTTTGTGTAAATAAAGTAGATAAAGGCAATAAAAAGTTAGATTCGGGAACTGATTTTATAGGCAGGTTTTTGTTTTATTCATGGTTCAGGGTGGGGGGTCAACTAAAGCTATTTTATGGGGGTCATAGCATATAAAGCAGATTGAGGCGCCTTATTAGCTACGTAGCCAAGTAATGGCCTGGCTACTATTAAGCTCCAAACGCACACACAGCGGTGGCGTGGCAGTACAGTGGTGGTGACGGTTGTATTATTCTAACTTGTATGAACGAGTTCGCGATACGGTATCGCACAACCGTTTCGAAAAACACTGGTCACTAGAGTGAATCCTCAAATATCTTACACACCAACCACCAACGCAACCATACCATACCATCATCTACCATACCTGTACCAAATCTGTACCATATTTTAAGCAAAATAAATGATTTGTATTTGCATTTGTATGAATTTCAGAACTAAAGCTTAGCTAGTAATGATACAGCAAGGGATTAAATGAATACAATAAATGCGCCAAATGCAAAAGCTAAATAAAAGCTTGTACTTAGGTCATACTGAAAGTTTCTGGATTCTAAAAAATTAGACTACGCATTATCGTTATGACACATTTATTGTTTTTCAAAGTATATACCCTCCCTATTTACACACTTTTGCATTCGCTGCAACCATTGTGAAAAGCAGTGGGTCCAGTCTTCCTTAGGGACTTTTTCGATGGCCTCGTGGAAAGCATTCACTGCCATTTCCGGACTTGTAAACCGTAAACCTCTAAGTTTATCTTTAATCTTTGGGAACAAAAAGAAATCGCATGGTGCAAGATCAGGGCTGTATGGCGGATGAGTCATTAATTCTACATTTGAGGCCTCCAAATACGCATTCGTTGCTTTAGCGGAATGTGCCGACGCGTTGTCGTGATGAAGGACTATTTTTCTACGGGGACGCTTTTCACGAATTTTTTCAAACACTTTGGGCAAGCACGTGTTCACATACCAATCTGCAGTTACTGTCTTTTGGTTTTCAAGTGACACAGTGGTGTAATGTCCCGATTTGCCGAAAAACCAAGCAACCATTTTCTTACCTGTGCTTCGACTCTTTTTTACTTTCGTCGGCAAGTCTTCAAAAGGAAAGACCCATTCAGCCGATTGACTTTTTCTTTCCGGTTCAAAGCAGTATACCCAGGTTTCGTCACCTGTCACGATGTTATATACAGTCACTAGCTATTCCCCGCGATTTCGTCTATTTGGTTATCATCTTTAAATTTAAGAATAAATCTAGATAAAACAAAAATTATTCAATTTACTAACTATAAACAGATACCACTAAGCTTAAACATAACTATTGATGACAGGGTTGTTGAACAGGTTCATAGCACTAATTTTTTGGGGGTTACTATTGATAGTAATTTAAATTGGAAGATGCATATTGAGAGGATAAATAAAAGGATTGCCAGAAGTTGTTATGCTATATCCATACTTACCAGGATAACATCAGTGGACGTTGCTAAGCAGGCTTATTATACAAATGTTTATCCTATATTGACCTATGGTGTGGTGTTTTGGGGAAATTCAGTAAATGTACAGTCCACTTTTATTCTTCAAAAAAAATGTTTGCGAATTATATTTAGCGTTAAGAATAGAGAATCACTAAGGCCTGTTTTTAAACATCATAAAATTTTGACGCTGACTTGTATATTCATTCTTGAAATTTGTTTATTTGTTAAGCAACACAGTGATGTCTTTACTAAAAAATGTGACTCTAAGACTAATATACGATCCCAATATAGATATGACTTACGTTCTGTCCGTCCTTCTAGTTATATACAGAATAAGAGCACTTTCGTGACTGGAACTATTATATTTAATAAATTGCCTGGTAATATTAAGTCGTTGGAAGGCCCTCAGTTTAAAAAGAAACTCAAGGACTGGTTGCTCTGCAAATGTTTTATGACCTAAATGAATATTTTATTTGAATTATTAATGTACTTATTTTTTTTATGTTATATTTTTCAATTTATTCTATACTGTTTTAATTTAAATTTTCTTCTAATGTTGTATTATACGTCCGAAATGGGCAGACTGTTGTTACTCATTTATTTATAACATGATCTTATGTGCACAGTTATGACAATAAATTATTATTAGTTATTAGTTATTAAGGATTCGGTAATCGCTGTCCCACGAGACCTATGCAATTTTCCGGAGTAAAAGCTATCATATGTCGTTCCCAGGGCGTTAAACTATCTCCATGCCAAATTTAATCTGTTGAGTGGTGAATCTGGATTCGGGTATGTCCTAAAACTGCGGCCAGTAATACCGGAGAACGGGCGGCAGCATCCTTAATATTTACGGTATTCCACTGCGGTCGCCAACCCGCCTGCCAAGCGTGGCGACTACGGCAAATACCTATGGCTGAGTCCAAAAGAGAACGGCCCCTACCCTAGTCTCCGGCAGCCCCGCTGTTCCTGGCTACGGTAGCGGCCTGTGTAACGGCGGGGCAAGGGGTGCTAAGAATCCCCGGAAGCGATCCGGCTACCATTACCAACGACCTGGTAAAGGTGGCGGGAACGCATTGGATGCGGATGGCGCAGGGCCGATCTGTTTGGCGAGCCTTGGGGGAGGCCTATGTTCAGCAGTGGACGTCTTTCGGCTGTAATGATGAGTGGTTTAAACGTGAAAGAGTAATTTATTGAATCAGGCGTTACTTTGCGGAGGTCCATATTAATGAACTAAAACAATTACTTTGCTCACCCGCGACCTTACAATAGTTACGTTTATGCAAGAAATGTGTGTTCATGCAGTTCCTCCACCTCCACACTGTACGAACACACACAAATCACATAAACACAACTATCACCACCACCAAGCTACACTGACGCGTTTCGAACTCAACCAGAGCTCATCCTCGGAGTTACCACAACCGTATGCTATGCTACCAAATGTTAAACTCCATAACACAACACATAACATTAACATTTGGTAGCATAGCATACGGTTGTGGTAACTCCGAGGATGAGCTCTGGTTGAGTTCGAAACGCGTCAGTGTAGCTTGGTGGTGGTGATAGTTGTGTTTATGTGATTTGTGTGTGTTCGTACAGTGTGGAGGTGGAGGAACTGCATGAACACACATTTCTTGCATAAACGTAACTATTGTAAGGTCGCGGGTGAGCAAAGTAATTGTTTTAGTTCGTGAAAGAGTAAAACAGACTCACGTTCACATTTATAGTAAAACTAGCTTTAACCCGCTGCTTCGCCTGCGTTAGAAATATCTTCGCGAGAAACATTTACAATCATAGATTTGGCCTAAAAAAAAGGTTACTTTAACCACTCACATGCTTTGGCAACTACGGTATTATGGTTACCAATTTATTTATTTATTTCAATTAAATTTATTCTATAAGTCAATAATGAATATTGTTTGAAATCACTTGTCATTAAATGGCAGTAAATAAAGCACGTGAGTGGATAATAACATTTTTAACGCACAACGGTCGCTCGGGTAATGCCGTGTATTTATTGAGCACTAGCTTTTGCCCGCGGCTTCGCGGAAACTTGAGTGACTGGAAGCGCTGTGTACCTACTTAGCATTGATATTATACATATTATAGTATCTTGTTAAGGTGTTGTGTGACCTAACCGTTAAGGAGTTATACCTTCCATCATCAGCTCATCTGAATAACCAGAAAGAATACAACTAAAGGTCTATACGTGCATATGATTTTTAAAGAAACTTCCTATAACTCCTAACCGTTAAGGAGTTTAGCCTTCCATCAGCAGCTCACCTGGATAACCTGAAAGAATACAACTATTAGTCTATACGTACCTATAATATTTGAAAAAATATCCTCAACTCCTAACCGTTAAGGAGTTTTACCTTCCATCATCAGCTCATCAACATGAGATGATGTCTACCAGACGCAAACACTTAAATAGCTTGAGAAAATATATGAAAAACGTAATGCGTGCCTACAAAATTTGAGGGTTGCCCTCGATTTCCCTGAGATCCCGTCATCAGATCCTGATTTGGTGACAATGGGACAATCTCAGGACTATATTACATTCTTTCGAATAAAAAAATAATTTTTAAAATCGGTCCACAATTGACCGAGAAATCGGTGAACATACCTACATAAAAAAATACATAAAGTGGAATGCATAACCTCCACCTTTTTTTGAAGTCGGTTAAAGAGCCCTTTGCGGCCTACTTACAGTATAAACTTATGAATTTTGAAATTTTAGCTTTCTACGAACGAAAAATCCCGTTTTTTCCCATTTCCGTGAGAATTTTGGAAAGTCCTCTCTCAATGCTCCTCTGCACTCCCCAAGCAACCTACATGCCGAATTTCATCTTTCTACGACCAGTAAAACGAAAAATCCCGTTTTTTCCCGTTCCCGTGAGAATTTTGGAAAGTTCTCTTTCAATGCTCCTTTACACTTTCCAAGTAACCTACATGCCGAATTTCAGCTTTCTACGACCAGTAAAATGAAAAATCCCGTTTTTTCCTTATCCCGTGGGAGTTTCCGAAAATCCTTAAAACTGTTTTTTACTATTATAATTACCTACTTCTATGCCAAGTTTGAAGAGTCTAGTAATTATTGTTCATAGGATCCCGTTGAAGTTAATATATAAATCCCGTTTTTTCCTTATCCCGTGGGAATTTTGAAAAATCCTGAAAATAATGTTTTAAATAATGCAATACCTACTTGTGTATCAAATTTGAAGAGTCTAGATATTATAGTTACTGAGATAGGGTCACTCGGAATCGAATATATAAATCCCGTTTTTTCCCGTTCCCGTGGGAATTCCCAAAAATCCTTCCTTAATGGATGCCTACATTGTATAAGGTATCTATGTGCAAAATTTCAAGTCTCTAGGTCCAGTGGTTTGGGCTGTGCGTTGATATGTCAACAGTCATTTAGACATTTCAACCCCATCGCACCCCATCCAGGGAGATGGTATTTTACGTCCGCCACATCGGATTTTAAAACTGTTGTTGTTTTCGTAACCAGCAACCCGATAAACCACAGAAACAATACCTATGTTGATTTTCAGAATTTGTCACCCCATTTCCCCCTTATAGGGGTTGAATTCCCAAAAAACCTGAAACACGTGTTTAATAATTTATCGTTAGGAGTACTTCTGTGAAGTTTCGAATAAAATAGTCAAACTAATCTTGTTTCCCCATACAAACTTTGGACCCCCGTTTCACCCCCTTAGGGAGTGAATTTTGAAAAATCCTTTCTTAGTGCACCCCTAGACCTTATAAGGAACCTACGTGCCAAATTTGGAATCTCAACGCCCAGCAGTTTGGGCTGTGCGTTGATATGTCAGTCAGTCAGTCAGTCAGTCAGTCAGTTTAGAATTTTATATATATAGATTGATTGTCCTCCGTCAATTTTTTTTATCATTTTGCGGCACCACTCTACACGCAGTCGTTTCTGGTCTTCCGATTAATCATGCGGTATCCATCGGGTGCAAAGTTTCCGAACCTTCAGATGCAAATGCAATATCTTTTGGACCTGGCTCATTCCAATTCCTAAGGTAGTACGAATTTGCTGACATGTAATTTTTTTGTCAGTTTCAATTAGTTGTCGTACAGTATTAATATTAATATCGGTAACCGCAGTTCCTGGCCGGCCTTCACGTTCATCCTCATGGAAATGGTCACGTCCTCGTCTAAACTCTCTAAACCACGAATAGACAGAGCTACGATATGGGGCTTCATCACCAAATGCTAATAGAAGTCTTTGACAACTCTCTTGCTGACTTAATCCACATCGGAAATCGTAAAAAAAATGGATCGAAAATTTTCACGACTTAAATTCATTGCAACAGCGACACACAAATTTCAATCCAACACCACGATGAAAAAACAAATGACAGTCTCGTAAATTAAAAAGTAATATACTGCCAGAGAGTTATTTTTTCAAATTCTATTATTGCTTTTTTAATTTTCTTTTTATAAGTGGCCAGTTCCAGAAACTTTCAGTATGCCCCATAACATTACTATGCATTTAATAGATCTTTCAGACTTTCTTAGCTATAATACCTAGCAATTAAGAATCTCAAACTGTAATGTATTTTGCCGACGCCGGGTGTTCGTGTATCATAATTTAGTCTGAGAGATTTATACTCCTATTATAAGAAACTGGGAGAATTCTTCTACTTGTATTACATAACAGAAGAAATAAGTTTTTCAGTTTCAGATAATAATATTAACTGAAATTTCACGTGTTAAATGTTAATTTCATGTTTTTATGTATAGTCGGGGTAAGAAAAGGTTCGTCACTTTTCGACTCTATGTTAACGATTTAAGGTTGAAAAGTGACGAACTTTTTCTTACCCCGACTATACAATTTTACAAAGAGTTTTACATACATATTGGATTCATCCATAGTTGTCTTGTAACTTTCCAGTGGCGGGGCGTGAAATTTTTTGCAAGTAAAGCGGCAGAAAAAAACTTAAAACCCCATTTGTCTTCTTCTTGAAAGTGCAGTAATGGAAGAGAAGCGTTTGGTAACTTCGAAAGTTTAGTCAACCCGGGGGGAATCGGGTGGTTAGTACCCTTCGCCACTGCAACTTTCTAACCCCAATTTTTTTTATTTTTTTTTTGTAGTAGAGAGGCCAGACAAACGAACTAGTGGGTGACCTGATGTTAAATGATCACCACTGTCCATATACACCCGCAGCGCTTTACGCGATGCCAGTGCGTTGTCGGCCCTAAAAGGGAGACGTATTGGGCCCCCGGCGCTCTCACTGACCGTACGAAACGCAGCAGGAGTACACTGCTGCTTTACGCCGGTGTTCTGTGAGAGGGTGGTACTGCCCCGGACGAGCCGGCCCATTCGTGATGCAGCGGCTAGCTACAACATGGCTCTACCAAAAAAAAATGCATATTTTTTAGCTAAAACAGCTACTTTCTCGTGAATAAAGCTACCAGACTCAACATTTTGGATACCATGTTAACTTCCTGTCTGGAATTGCTTTATTTATTCAACAAAAAAGTTATTTAAGCTAAAAAAGTGTATTTTGAGGTTATAAACTTGTTTACTAAATAAGAGATGTATGAATGAATGTAATATAGATACATTCATATATTTTGTATTAGACTATAAAGTAGCATTCACATTTATCTGGCGTGTTGTGTCATGATGTTCTTTGCCGTTAAATTCAATGGTGTATGTGAAATTCCCAATCCAAAGCGGTTTCATTCTATGAGGAGGTCTGTGCAGTGAGAGTAATATAGGGCAAGATGAGATTACATGGACAATCTTAGATGTTTCACTCAGTTATTACAAAGGTCAAAAACATAAAAAAGCAATATTTTTCGTAATAAGGCAAAATATTTGACACAGCATTTGTCCGTTTCTATAAAAATTCCCCGGCACACGTACCGAAAGGTTTACGTCCTTTTTACAGACTACACACCTTTTGCGGACATTTTAAGTTCTGCAGAAATTTCCAGTATTGTGTGTTTTGTTAACCATACTCTTTTATGTGGCACAATACGAAATAAAATGTAAGCTGGCACTTTCAGGGCCGTAAATGCCCGCTTTATATAGTAAGATGAAATAAAACTTGGTAGGTATTCGGTTAAATTGAAATATGCTTTAAAAATCGGCACGGGAAGAATTTTTGTTCGTCTCGCAGCACAGGCATGTTGGATGCTATGCGCTTCAAAACTTCTTTATTGGTTGCACGTGCCAAAGATACTAAGATACTGAAGATTCTTTGTAGGATTTCGCGTTCAAAAGGACAATAGTACCTACCCCATTTTTAGGCCCTGCGTTCTGTCCGTCTATTTTATTGCTATGAAAAAACAAACATACATAAATACATGCAATCGCGCCCCTTTCCCAGCGAGCAATTTGTTTCCATCTGCTACGATCCTAACCATTTTTCGCTTTCACGTCACTCTTTGGCTCGGTTTCGGGTACTCTTGATCTGACCTTTCTTCAAGACATCCCCAATCTGATCATGGAATGTCCTTCTTATATAAAAAATGAGTGAAAAATAAAAGTTAAAGTCAAGAGTTCTTTATTCAGTTTAGATTACAAGGAGCACCTATTAATGTTGAAGAATCTACCACCGATTTGAAAAAACCCTATTGAGTTGAATCTGGCAAGAAATTTAACAATGTATATTTTATTCCAAATACTAATGATGTTATTTAATGTGAAAGTTTGTGAAGATGTTTGGATGTTTGTTACTCAATCACGCAATAACGGCTGAAAGGATTTACATGAAATTTGGTACGAAGTTAGTTTGAAGCCTTAGGAATAACAAAGGATAGTTTTATCCCGGAAAATTTGCATAGTTCCCGCGGGATAGCGATAAGCGAATTCTTCACAGACGCTATTTGAAACTAGGGATGACCAACTAACTGTCTTTTATAATAATCAATCATTTTAAAATACGCCTTAGATATTAAAGAAAATATGTCCTTAGTCAAGGAATTTGGAGCAGTGGTACAGAACCTTTCAAATGCAACTCTCACTGACTCTGAATGACTCATTTGGCTGTTTCATTTTCTAAGCTTTTTTTGTGTAGCTGAAAGCTTTAACCGAATAACTAGTGCACCAAAAAGGAACAGTTGGTATGAATTTAGCAGTAGTACGGTGAGGAAGGAGAGCGGATTTTTAGAGCTTTAGTCTAACATTTTCAATTCCGTGTGTATTTTAAATAATACGTAGGGTTAGTTCACGAAGGGTTGAAGGGTTAGTTTAGTTCACGTAAACTCTTGAATACTACCCGTAACATAGTTTATAAAATATGTTTATGGGTCATACACATTTTTTAGGGTTCCGTACCCACAGGGTAAAAAAGGGACCCTATAACTGAGACTTCGCTGTCCATCCGTCCGTCCGTCCGTCTGTCCGTCTGTCACCAGGCTGTATCTCATGAACCGTGACAGCTAGACAATTGAAATTTTCACTGATGATGTACCTATTTCGGTTGCCGCTATAACAACAAATACTCAAAAACAGAATAAAATAAATAAATAGAGCTCCCATACAGCAAACGTGATTTTTTTGGTTGTTTTTGCTCGATATTGATAACGGCAAAAGTAGACGCTTGAAAGGGGCTTGAAGGGGGGCTTAGGGGGGCTGTCATACAGCAAAAGTGATTTTATTGCCGTTTTTATAGCTAATCAAAAAAAAAATCAAAACGTTTATTCTGCAAGTAGGCCGCAAAGGGCTCTTTTACATGTCATTTTTTTTAAACTACCAGCGCTTTCGTAAGGACCATCATTGCCAAGAAGAATGCGCCGCAAGAAACTTGGCAGAAAGTCATCTTTTCAAATTAAAATATAATAAATTACAAATTAAAAAAAATCATACAAATATAGAATTAAGTAAATAAAAAACTGGAGCTGAAACAAATGTTGGACGACCTAGCATCAGCCTCACGTCGGATAGGCCTCGGTATGAATGTGGATAAGACCAAAGTTATGGTCAATGACCGCATTGATCCAGGGCCCGTCATCGTCAATGGAAACCTTCTTGAAGTTGTTTCCGAGTACACATACCTCGGGCAGATTTTGCAGCTAGGTAGAAACAATTTTGAGAAGGAAGCCAAGCGGAGGATTCAGCTGGGCTGGGCAGCATTCGGAAAATTGCGTCAAGTTTTCTCGTCATCCATACCGCAATGTCTGAAAACGAAAGTTTTCAACCAGTGCGTCCTACCCGTCATGACATACGGAGCTGAAACGTGGACACTCACAGTACGGCTAATTCACCAGTTCAAGGTCGCTCAGCGAGCTATGGAACGAGCTATGCTCGGAGTTTCTCTGAAAGATAGAATCCGCAACGAGGATATCCGACACAGAACTAAGGTCATCGACATAGCTCAGAGAATTAGCAAGTTGAAGTGGCAGTGGGCTGGTCATATCTGTCGAAGAACCGACAACCGTTGGAGTAAACGAGTTCTTTAGTGGAGACCGCGTCTTGGCAAACGTAGTGTAGGACGCCCTCCGGCCAGGTGGAGTGACGATCTGCGAAAGGCTGCTGGTGGAAGCTGGATGCGTCTAGCCGAGGACAGGGCGCAATGGCGCTCATTGGGGGAGGCCTATGTCCAACAGTGGACTGTTATAGGCTGATGATGATGATGATGATGAAATAAAAAAAATAATTATATAAAAAAACAATACAGGGATGTAATGGGTCCCTTAGTTAAAAAACTAAAACAATACCTACATCTTAACTATGTCTACGTTAAGTGGAAGTGTAGAATGCTTCCACCGTCAAAAAAAAAAATTAAAAAGGAAAAAATAAAAAATAAAAATATTGGAGATGTCTTCCAATGTCACAATAATTAAAAATGATTGTGTTAAAAACACATTTCAGGTCAAGTAACCATTAAACTTTTGGATTCCAAAGGCAAACGCTTACGCCTGCCGCCCCCAAAGTTGGCTCACACGCACTCATGTCATGCTCTGAAAGCAGAGCGGTACCGAGGGCATGTATCGCTTCCGTTCCCATAAGCCTTATGGGACCGTCTTAGGAACTTCGACGTCGCGGGCCAATACACTGGTATAACTGCATAATGGTGATTTTACTGTAAAATCACCATTATGCAGTTATACCAGTATATGTAGGAGGTATCGAAATATATATTTAGAAATATAATTTTTCAATACTTTAGAATACTTTACCAACACGGAATAAGTATTTGAAAAACTGCAAAAAAATCGAGACAATGTCTATTAATTTATACTCAACCCAAATTAAAGATTGCCTAAAACCGGACCGTTTCACCCCAAATTATTTAAATTCAAAGCGACAAATCGCCGAAACGGTTCTAAGAATAAAGTTCCCGTTGATTTTACCTATTGTGAGGGTGATGGTTTCACGGGAAAGGGCTGTAGAAATACCCTTTTGTATTGTTACGGCGTTTTTATTTAGGGGTCGAATAGTGAACAATGTTGCTATGTTAGAGGAAATAGCTCGAGAAACAAGTTCACGGGTAATTTTTCGGGTTAGTAGGGGTTTTAAGCCCGCTGCTGCGTTTGGACGCATCTACTCGACTATCAGTCGCGCGAGTTAACTGGCTTGTCGCTGTTGCTCAAAGTAAACTAGCTATAGGTGAAAAACTTAAGTAAATGACCTGTTTGTTTATGGAGCTTAAGTCATTTTTCGAATTTTGAATTTCAATTTGTTTATAGGTACGGACACATTACTTCTAAATACAACAAGTCATTTCCTTAAGTTTTTCACCTATACGCGAGAGGCTACTATAATTGTCCGCCGCGCCACCGGCCCCCATTGGCTGCAAAGGAAACGCAAGGGCAACGGGCGGCCGCCGATCAACCAGCGCTAAACGTGATTGTGAATAGTGATGGCTTCACTCCGGTGGTGAATCGGAAACGCCGTCTAAAGCGCAATCGCAATCAGCGTGGGACCATTCCTGCAGCGTCGTCCTGTATCCAAGCTGCAGTACCGTTAGTGGACATCTACCTGTCTCGGTTGGACAAGAAGACGACGACGGAGAAGGTCTTTGAGCATGTCCGCGAGGCAGCACGAGGTCGGTTACAGGGATCCCAGCTCCAGTAGTTCATCTTTTTTTTTTTTTTATGTTAGATAAGCCAGACAAACGAACTAGTAGGTCACCTGATGTTAAATGAACACCACTGTCCATAGACACCCGCAGCGCTTTACACGATGCCAGTGCGTTGTCGGCCCTAAAGGAGAGGAAATAGGGGAAGGGGGAGAGGGAAGGGGTGAGGTATTGGGCCCCCGGCCACAGATTACTTAATAGTTACTTCGTAACAGATACTGCATCCCGTCAAAATCTTGGTACTTACCGCGATTGTAGCCACAGATTATACTACTCAGTCTCCTTAAGAATGTGTGCGTGCCGACAGTGACAAGGGCTGGCAGTTTGGATTAAAAAAAAATTTCTACATGTTATTTTACCATTTTGTCAGGATAATTGCTATATATTATATCCATGCAAACTTTCTAACACTAATATTCTTTAAGCTAAGCCACGGACGGACAAAGAGACAGACGGTCATGGCGAAACTATAAGGGTTCCGTTTTTGCCATTTTAGCTCTGGAATCCTAACAAAAAAGGATATTTATTGTAATGCGCAGAACACATTGCCATGCTCACAGTACCCTAGCGTTATTACTAAATACGAAGGTCAACTTTCGAACTTCGCATCGTGCCATCCCGCTCACGCTTATAGCTTTTTATAGAAGAGTAAGAGGGACAGCACGATACGAACTTCCAAATTGTTATATTAGCTATTAATTTTAGCATAGTCATATTAAAATTTGCCCCCGGTTTCACCATTCACTTATAAAAGTCCAGGCGGCATATTTTTTCCGTGGAACACGAATGAACGTGCGTCGGCGCGCGCTTGTGACAACCTACTAGAATTTCGATCTTAGCAGATCGTCCCCGCGGTAGGTAAATATCGCGCGTAAGTACATGGCATGCATGAGGCCTGCCCCGGCACTCTCACTGACAGCACAAAACGCAAGCAGGATTACTGCTGCTTCACGCCGGTGTTCTGTGAGAGGGTGGTAGCCAGAGAGTGTGGCCAGAGGGTGTGGTGTTCCGTCGTTTTAGGGAAGCGACGAAGACGTTTTTCAAAAATCCCTAAATAGTTATTTAAGTTTTGTTTGTATTTTTTGAATTTTACAGCGCATTGGTGTATACTGTAATGCTGTAATTTTTATTGATGAATAAATAAATAAATAAATAAATTGTAACTAAGTTACCTGCGGGTGATAAGGCTTACTCCCCGTCCCAGCTTATATATACGTCCCACTGCAGAACACAGGCCTCCTCTCACAATAAGAGGGCTTGGGCCGGAGTTCCCATGCGGGTGCAATGCGGATTAGGAACTTAACACACACTATTGAATTCCATTGCAAGTGCAAGTTTCTACCAGCTATATAAGAGTATACAATGGGGTAAGGCCTAATTATGACTTTTTAATTGTTTACTTTGCTTTTGTTTATGGTAGCCATTGCTCTGCAGGCTTATTGTCTAACCTAACGCGTTGACGCTTACTTTTGCGATCACTATTTTTTTTCTGTCAAGCGATAATAACATGGTGTCAGAAAGAGATGGTGAAAGCGAAAGCAAGCGCCCGCGCGTTAGACAGTACGGCCTCTGGACTCATGGACTGTCTTGTTAGTAGCTAAATCGAATAGGATCAAGTCGATAAGAAGTTTAAACGGGGCATGCCCCGTTTCCACAAACGGCCACAGAATGAAAAGGCACGTAATGGGTCACGTTAATGTTTTTGTTTTACTTCAAAATTTAAACAAAACATTCACTAGGTACAATTAAAGTTTATGTTTTCAAGTATTATTTTATTCTGGCAACGGTATTTTCTGTTTTTCACCTTTATCTACCCCGATTTACTCCATGGGCTCTATATCTAAATCTCTAATGATTATTTGTCCTAATGTAGTGTTTGTCCTAATGATCGTTTGTCCTAACTGTTTTTATTTAAAATATATTGATTGTTCTGGATTTTTATAAAACAAACCTAACCTAACCTATAGAGTTCTAGAGGATAATCACAAAAAAGTTCCTGAAAAATTCACGGTTTCCGAGAAAAAAAGTGTTAGGACAAACGATCATTAGGACAAACATTACATTAGAACACACGATGTTAGGGATTTAGAATGAGACCCCTTCCATGTTGTGCGGTCACGTGCTTTCCTCATCCAGTCTCTCCCTGCCACTCGTGACAGATCGTCATTCAATCTCCCGGGCTGACTTCCCACATCTCTTCATCTGATCCTTGGTCTCCATTCCACCACTTTCCTCCTCCATCATCCGTCAGACCTGCGGCATATTATGTGGCATAATGGGTGTTGCCTATTGACAGTGTATCCAGTAGTATCGATAGCGTATCGATATTACCGCCACGTGTCAATACTATCGATAGTAGGTATAGTATCGATAGTGCTTTATTATAAGCAATACTATTGATAATGGCAATATAATCGATACTATCGATAGTTTTATGTCCAATGGAACCGATAGCAACGACAGTATTACTAAACCAGGCAATAACCAAAAACAATCGATACTATCGATGGTACAAAACGATCAATACTATCGATAGTATCGATTATTTTTGGTCAATATTGACTGATTTTGCAATAATATCGATACTGTCGCAACTATTGGACATAAAACTATCAATGCTATCGACACGAGGCGATGCTATCGATAGTATGTATAGTAGACCAAATAAGTGCTTCGCCATTTTTAATGACAGTTCCTACATCATAATGAAAACGATAAGGCTGATTGTCATTATTCACATGTAAGTGAAAATAGCCTTTGGATGTTTTAAGCCGCATGATATTGAACCTTAAGGTGGTGAAGGAATTACTTGGTCGACTATACTATATCCTGAATAGTTTTTGAGGTTGACTATCGATACTCAAACTGTCGATAGTTCTGCAACACTGAAGCAGAGAGTTGTAGGTTCGAGCACAGAATATAATAGTACTAACGTACAGAATGGCCACGCTCCGCCCCGCACCGATTCGAGTTACCCCTCCCCCCAAGGCGTCATTGCTTGTCGCCGCTGTTCACCAGTATGGTGCGCGCGCGATGTACGTAGGCGTACGCGTGTACAGACGTCGTCGTGCTTATGTAGATTCAAGAACGCGTATTTTGTGCGTCGTGTCCGCCGTGTGGTTCGAGCCCAGGTTTACCCCTCTGAGTTTTTCTAAATTAATGTGCAAAATCACATTTGAAATTTACCATGAGCTTTATGGTGAAGGAAATCATGAGGACACTGACAAGTGCCAAGAGCCCTCTTATTTTGTCAGGAGGCCTATGATCTGTAGTAGGACGTATAAAGACCAATTTGAATTTTATTTTTTGTTGACATCAATATGTGCCAAAAACTTTTGGTATTATTTTCTCGTCGTATCAAAACCTTTTCTACCCTGAAACTTTTCAACCTAATAAGACTTCACCCACATTATCCTAAGGACCCACTGTACCTAGTAGTATATCAGTCTATCAATCCAGCCCAGACAAAGCAAATTTTCGTTGGAGCAATCAGGAAAGTTTCCTCATCATTACCTAAGTTAGAGATAACCTAAATGATGCTGCTGCGAATAAATCTCAAAAACAAGTCCGTAGTTTTGGGTAGCTGTTATCTCTATGTTAACTTTTGGAACCGCCAGAGTTTTGTTTGCAGTATATAACAAAAAAACATTTCCACTTCTCATTCTCGTAAAATTGTTCTGTCAAGAGGATGGTGCATAAAAAGGCTTTTTATTCTCTAGTACATAAAGTAGAATCTTCGTCTAAGACCAAGGCAATCAGGCGCTAACAGCCACAAACAGTAGAAATTTATAGCATGTAGGGTAGTTTCTTGCTTTCTTATAATTGTTGTTTTATATTACGTAATTAATAAAACTAAGCAAATGTAGTACAGCCAATGAAACTGATTAGCGCACCAGGATAGAACCTTTTTGTTGTTAATGTCATGTTGATATTCCCTACGTCTGCAAAGGAAATAATCGGGAAATTGACTGTGATGAAGTTCCACCCTGGCACGCGATTCGGTTTTCTCGACTGTATGTTGTTATAGATATTGTGATGCATGAAAAATAAGAGCTTCTGAATTTTATTTTAAATATTGCTGTTTAATTTTCTTGTAATCGAAGTGAAAAGCAGAGTATAAAACCCATTTTCCCTTCGACGTGTCTATCCACCCTCGCCATACCGGCTCGGGTGGCTTTGAACGTCTCGGGTAAAATGGCTCGTTTTATGCCCTTGTTGTACAATTTACTACTTATTCAAAATGTCGGGCTTTTATAAGTCCCACTACAGAGCCTCTCAGAATGACAAAGAATAATAGACTTCGGCCGTAGATCGGAGCGGGCCCAGAGCAAAATGGGAACTTTACACGCACCATTCAAAGTCAAAGTCAAAGTCAAAATTCTTTATTAAATTTCTTCGCAGGCATATCCAAGGTCAGTATTTATTATTATTATTATTTATTATATCAATACAAACATTAATGATCAAAATAAAGAGTTTATTTCTAATAACATAACATTAAAGTATTGAACTAATTATACAGAAATAAAAAAAAAAAATTATATATACTAGAACAATTAACCTAAAACTAAAAACCTTAAAAAAATATAATATAGTAAATAACTAAAATACATTATTAAAAGGAGTCCCTTTAGGCAAGGTTCCGAAGATACTGGCAGCGTTCCCCCTTTGAATCGCTAGACTAATTCTTTGTCCGAGGTAGCTGCCAGCTCTTCGGTCTCCTGTGATGTCGACTAACCTTTTTGCTATTTCCTTAAAAAGCCTTATGGCGCTAGGACCCCACGGACCAAGGGTCTCGACACCGAATGGGACAAAATCATATTCGGTGCCTAGACCCCTGAATTTGCATGCTTTAGCTTTTCAGCCGCTTCACAAGCCGCACCAGCTCTGTTATTGGTTCCATGTAGATGGGAGGGGGCCAGCGTGTCTGAACAGGTTGCATCCCATACCAGCACCCGGCCCATCTTCCATTAAACATTAATTAAATTACACTGTATCACTTCACACTCATAAACTTTACACAAGTTTGTGCGAGTGTTGCACATTCCCTTACCTCGCGCTATAATAACATCGCACGGGGAACCGGTTTAAACCACCTTACCTGCTGATAGCGCGCGGGCTGTTCCCATTCGCACCATACTCGCTATGAAATTTATGTATAATCTTGGTTTTGAGCATATTTTTTGCATGTTTTGGAGTAAGTTTACATTTAATGTCCTGAGTTAAGTACTGATTAATGAGTCTAGGTACCAAGTATGCCGTAGTTTGTTCGCCATAGTGGTTGACGGCACCTATGGTTTTTAATTTTTCCTGTGTCACTTGCCTAGTTACTTTAGTATGTTTTATGGTATCTTTATGAAACTTGAAGTAATTTTCACCCAAAAGTAGCAAGTCTCTTTTAATATTGATTGGTAGTACGTGACAATATAAGAAAAGCCCCATCTCACTTCCACTGTACTTTTTCCTTATTTTACAAGGAACCACAGACTTTAATACCCGCCTTTGGAGGTCTAGTATTTTGTTAATGTTTGATTTAAAGGTACGACCATAACTACTGAGTCCATAGCAAACAATAGAATCGGCGAGTGACTTATATAGTTGAAGTCGTATTGAGCACGGAATTTTCTGTTTCAATACGTAAAATTTCGCTATAATTGCACGTAATTTGTTACACACATTTTCAATGTGTGCTTTCCAACTAAACCTGTTATCGATGGTCAGACCTAGGTATACCTGTGTAGGAACCATTTCAATGTTAGCACATAAACACACCAACATCCTGTCTATGAAGACACTCATGATTGTGCGCTTTAATTACGAAAAAAGAACAATACAAGAAAGAATCACAGTACCCTGGTGGTTTGACCTTTGGCCTCTAAAACAGGGAGTCGTGGGTTCGCATCTCCGAGTTTTTCAGAACTTATATGCGGAATTACATTTGAAATTTACCATGAGCTACGATGAAGGAAAACATCATGTGCAAACCTACTACTGCTAAGAAAATCAATAGTGTATAAAAGTTGCCAATCCGCACTGGGCTTGCGTAGGAACTAGCGTTGTGTAACTCTTGCTTTTTAAACGAGGATGAGGGAGTACCTCGCGAGGTACCCCTCATTTGAGGTGAGGTGAGGTGTGAGGAATTAAAACGATTGAAACGAACGAGTAAGTGCGTAGCATGGCGCGCGCATCGTTGCCGCTTCGTATAGTGAGTTATCTGTGCTCGCGCCTCGCGCCTCGTTATCCTGTGCTCGCACCTCGCGCCTCGTACTCTGTGCTCGCGCCTCGTGATAGAAAATGAGGAGCTAAATGAGGTGGTTCAAAGTTGCAATTCGAGTACTCCCTCATTTTGTCGCGATGAGGAACTCGAACGAGGTATAGTCGGGGTAAGAAAAGGTTCGTCACTTTTCGACCTTAACTCGTTGACATTGAGTCAAAAAGTGACGAACCTTTTCTTACCCCGATTATACCTCATGAGTGAGGGACTCATTAGTAGTAGGAACAACTACGTAAACCCTCTCATTCTGAGACTTATGCCCTAGAATGGGACGTATATATACATGCCACAAAAATTCCTAATTTCGTGATAACTGTTGCACCGAGCCAAGGCGGGAGACTGGCCTATTTCGGCTGAAGTGTCGAGGTAAACAAGGTGAACAAACATGTTTTCCGCACGAAGAAAGCATATTTTAGCATGTAGTAGCCTTTCGGTTCGCTCAGATTAAATCAAAATTCCAGAATGTTAGTTTTCCTATATTTTTCATGGGAATTTCGGAAACTTGACTTTTGTAACACACGCTAAACGAAAAAAATAAATAACTTAAAATCTTAACACACAAAAATGGTGAGACTTTTACTAGGGGCATTTTTCTAATTTGGTAGATGACCCGCCCACCTATCTCCCTCTTAAGTTTGTCGTACTACACTAACACCCTGTATAGAAAGAAAGAAAGATAGAAAGAAAAAACATTTATTTATAACAACAATAACACATATCGATACCTTAGCGCACAATCGTATTAAGTAATTACCTACATTGTACTTCAAATTAGCACTGAATGTCCTAGTGTACAAAACTACTACTTAATTGCGCACTGGATTGTAAATTAATACGATTGTGCGCTAAAGTGTCGATATAAAAAGTCTAGAAGTACAAACATAAACACACGTGTAGGTACAAATTAAAAAAGTTATGATGTTAATTATGGTGTTGCTCAGCGTGTCGATTTTTAAAAACCAGCACAATAAGATAAGATGGTCGTACTTAGTTTGTTTACCAAACCTTAAGCTTCAACCATCGCATGTAATAATACCCACCCACGGCCTTTCACCAAACATCTTATAAGTGAACATATAACATCAAAATCTAAATCAATTTCATTATAACTCTCGTGTAGAACCATAAGGTTTCACGTCGAGCCGTGACGTGGATACACCTCCACTACAGTGCCAATTTATTACCATGAATAATGCAAAAAACGCCGCGTGGGAATTTTTCCCTCCCTTATTATTTTAAGGGACTCCAGTGTAGCGGTGCCACAGCACACAGTATAGCTTTAAATCCAAATTAACAAAAAAAATCAAGTGCGGGTAGTTCGAAAGACTCGAGCGGCCAAACGAACATGACACCATACACTTCAGTCAACTCGTGACTGATGCAATGTGACCGAAACGTCGAGGTATATATTGTTTGCGTGATAAGGGTGAGGCCACACGAGCGTAATTTTGTGAGTCGTGAGCGGCAGAATTTCATGTGACACAATGTATGGCGCAACCGAAATTCTGCCGCTCACAACTCACAAAATTACGCTCGTGTGGCCTCACCCTAAGTCCTGTTAATATAATAATTATGAGCTTTGAAAGAAAGAAGATATTTATACACTTTTACAAGACACACAAATACAAGAAAAAAAAAAGCATATAATAATAATATAAAAATCGTGCAAGTTGCATCACATTGCGGTGTTCGATTGACCATTTGCTGTGCCTAGCTTACTTTTGGACTAGGTCAATTGGTGTGAATTGTACCGTGATATTTATTTAATTTATACAATACAATACAATGACTCTTTATTGTACACCACAAAGAAAACAATACAGAAAAACAAGTACATGGAAAAAATATACAAGGTAAGCAATAGGCGGCCTTATCGCTTCGAAGCGATCTCTTCCAGGCAGCCATTTAACGCAGGAAAAACAACAAGGAATGTACTAAAACAATTACTTACGTTTCGTTGAGTTCGAAACGCGTCAGTGTAGCTTGGTGGTGGTGATGGTTGGGTTTATGTGATTTGTGTGTGTTCGTACAGTGTGGAGGTGGAGGAACTGCATGAACACACATTTCTTGCATAAACGTAACTATTGTTAGGTCGCGGGTGAGCAAAGTAATTGTTTTAGTTCATTAATATGGACCTCCGCAAAGTAACGCCTGATTCAATAAATTAACAAGGAATGTATTTCGGCAGGTGGTATTTATTATTTTTTATTTTATTTAAAACTGTTTCGCTTTGCGATTTCACCATGTAATGCAACTTGCATGTTTTTTCTTGCAGGTCTAATGTGTGCTTTAGATTTTTTATTCAATACGGCGACTTTATCCCAGCCTCTCAGAATGAGAGGGCTTGGGCTGTAAGTCCCACGCGGGCCCCGTGCGGATTGGGAACTTCACCTACACCACAGAATTTCTTTGCAGGTGAGCAGATCCTCTAGATGTTTTCCTTCACCGTAAAGCTCATGGTAAATTTCAAATGTGATTTCAGACATACTTATTGGGACCGTGCTCGACGGTGGCGCCGCGTAGCGTTGACAACATTTCCTCCTCATTTACTTCCAATTTTTGCCATGTTGTGCGCTGCGATCGTTTTCTGTACCCCACCACCCGCTTCGCACATAGCCAATATGTATGGTGATGATATTTAATTTTGATCCAATGGTAAGTTATATAGTACTTTGCGAGCTCCACATTTTGAGGTTTAATTCTCATTTTCAAAAAAGGTGACTAGAAAATACATATTATTTCCGTGTAGGTACTCTTCAAATCATAGTTATATACATATATCTTTTAAAATTGCTTTGAGCTAACTTCGATATTTTACAAAAGCAAACTTTCATCTCATTTACTAGATGTACTTACTTGGCTTACTGTAAATTATAAATTTATGATTCACTGTGGCCAAAGGGCTGTCTCGCCATCCAACCAAGGACGTTCCAGGTCACAAGTGGTGGCAGAGGCTTCGTCTGGTGCCTGATAACATTAAAAAATAAAAAGGTTCGCAGGAATGGTTTTTGGGAAAGATAATTAAAGAAAGAGGCATTTATTTGATTGAATGCCGCTTGATTTCGCGGAGATCCATATCCTTGACTTGCATAGCCAAACTTCATCATTATTCAATACAAGACTGAACATAATTATGGAAATAAATCATGTAAAAAAAAGGATTGCGCTCCTATCTCAAGAGTGTATCAAGTCAAAATAATACCCCATTTTAATTTGGACTTCATTCAATTTCTAGTAAGTCTAAATTAAAATGGTAGATTATTTTGAATTAATACACTCTTGGTCGAGGGTGGGCAATGTTATTGTAAAATATGTTAAAAGAAATTAAGGCAAGACATCAACTTTATCAATGTTTTTTTTTTGTCTCTCCGCTCAACCTCCCTATTCACTGGCTCTTTGCATTTTTTACTTCAGTAAAGTAATTTTCTTTAATCTCGCATTTGTTTTACTCAATAATAATTTAACTAATATTATAAAAACGATAGTTTGCTAAACTAAACTGACCTAAGTACTACATTTTAGATGGTGTATTTAAAAAAAATCCTGATAACAGCCCGGTTCCATACCAATATTTTATTTCAACTATTTCAAGTAAAATTATAACAAATGAAATTATGGGAATCGAAGTTATCGTACTGCAAACATATGATGTGGATTTGGACTCAGTAATCACTGCTTATCTTCTTGTCCGGCGAAGTACAGTCAGCAACAAAAGTGGATAAGTGATTGTGGTGCTCAAAATGATCTGCACGCTGTTATCGCCTCGGAAATAGAGTCGTGTGTCACTTTGAGCACCAGAACTCATCTGTTTCTGCTGCTGACTAAACCTGGTAATGACAATGATGAAGAGATGCAAACTCCACACTATTACGCGAAGAATAATGAAGCGTGATAGATTGAAAATGTAAATTATGTAGAACAGCTACACGAGATCACAGCATCGTATCAATTTCAGAATTCATAAGCAGCACGTGCGCTGCGCTACAGTATATACCAGGTTCCGCACTTAGTAACGTAATTTCCGCTTGCTTTGATATTCCGCTGAATTAAAATAGCCCGGGCCACGAGGAATTTTGGACGCATTTGCTCGCGGAATTTGCGGAATTATCGTCAAAGGTTAGCGTATCGGTATTTTGTAGTTCAAATCGCGAAAAAATTGTTATGGTGAATTTCTGTTTGTCACAAAGCGGAAGGCGATTTGCGCCGCGGAAATTATAATATGTGGAATGTTTAATGGGTGGAGAAAAGTCGGACCAAGTTAAGCCGTAGTTAGACATACAAAACGACCGACTGTAAGAAGTTCCTGTGTGACACGAAAATTATCTTTACTCATCATGTTCCCAGCCTATATACCTACGTCCCACTGCATGGCACAGAACTCGTCTCAAAGGAGAGTTCAGTTAGCAGAAGTTCCCGCGCGAAATCGCCACAAACCAACAACGAGGTGGACGGACGATTTGGTAAAGGCCGCAGATTCAAGGTTGATCCAAGCCGCTTGCAACCGTAGTGATTGGGTGTCAATGAGGGAGGGCTACGTCCAGCACTGGACGTCCTACGGCTGAAATGATTATGCTTATAAGATCCCACGTGGGCCCATTGGAGATAGGGACCTGGACCTGACCTGCAAAGAAACCACAACCTAGTGGTTTAACCTATCGCCTCTCAAGCCGAGGATTGTGGAATTGGGTCTGGGCTGCTCTGAGTTTTTCGGAATTCATGACGTGTGAAATTTTTGAAACATCCCGAGGAAACTTACACACACCTGCGAAGACATTCAATTATGCTTGTAAAATTACCAATCTGTGTGTTCCTGCGAGGAAACTACGGCCCAAGCCTCACAATTTGCAGAGAAGGCCTGTGCCCTGCATACGCCGTTATGAAATGATGACAAAGAATGTTCTCTCTCTTTTATGCACAAACTTGATGCGTAGCTAGAGCGGTACAATTTCACTCGTCTTCTAACGCTTGAAGGCACCTTGTCTGTGAACATTGATTTTCTGAGACATTTTATGTTATTTGCATACTGCAGGCAACGGTGCGTATATGGAATTCTTAGTCCATAGTGGGTTAGCGTGGGAGCTATGTATGTTAGCCCAATTGTATAGTATTATGGCCGTTACCAATGGTCTATAATATAACTTCAATAAAACTGGGACTGCTGACTGCTCATAATATATTTTAGTCTCAGTTTTGCCGATTGCAATAAAGCTATCAAAGTCGAAGTATAAAAGACTCTGCCTAGCTCTGTACTTTGGAAGAAAGTAGCCGGGAGAACGAGCTCGCGCAGTTTTTATTCAAACTTTCTTAAATAGGACCCTGTAAAATACCTATATCCAATTTTCTCTCACTAGTCGTCGCCAATGAGTTTCATCGCTCACCACTCTGCCGAATCCAAACTATTCAGCTGATATGGACAGAAACGTTCCAACCCTGCAGCGATAGTCCATGGAGTGCCGGAATCAGGTTTTATATAAGCTAAGGACCGCTGTGCAGGGAAGTATATGTACCTACATTGTATATATTTTTCAATAATAAAGTGGTGGAAAGAGGCAAGAGATTTCCTGGTAGTACTCAATTACCATCGTCTACGGACGTTTGTAACACCAAAGTAGCACCAAAGGTAGCACTCACGCATTACCAACCAATTTATTTTATACCATTTTTTAACACGCCCATGCTGTACTTCTGTGCGAAACCCTCAGTTTTATGATCCCTAGAAGAAAATAATTTTAAACACCATCCAAGCTTAAAAGAATGCCAAGTCCCTTTGCAGCGGTTTTCGTCAACTTTTGGTTCACATATTATATTGCGAATTGCAGCTTCTATTACACATTTTTTGTTACTTATTCGTTTTGGTTGTTGGGTTTGAATTTTATTTTAGAATTATTGAATTTCAGGTATTGGACATGATGTATTTATTTATTGGGTGCTTATTGTTCAAAATTGACTTTCATTTTTGTTAACTTTGTTGGTTTGGATTCAATTTGCTATGATTATGTATTTGATTATGCCTCTTATTTTGTTGTGCATCTCCTTATATATATATATATATATATATAATCTAAGTGTTTCTCTAATATAATGTTTTGTTAGGCTTTAAATTATTGGAACTATTAAACTGCATGTATAATAAGGTATTAAATGTTTCTTGCTATACCCTCCTACCAGGGTCTATTTGACACAATTATATTTTAAGACCTTTACAAACATCATGGTCGCAATAAATGATTGAATTGAATTGAATTGGTGATACTCGGTCGACCATTTTCAAAACTATCCATGACCAATTTCTTTTTATTAACCCGTTACGAACAGGATAACGTCAACGCTTAAGCCATCAGTTAAAATTCAGTTTTACCGCGCCCTCAACCCACACCAAGACATGCATCATTGAATATGTAGATCTCCCATGTTCAAAGGAATTGCCTTGCTCAGCTGCGCCATCCTTATACCGAATTATGACAGATTGCTTCTGTCACAATCGCACTATACGGGAACAATTCTCACGTAATGCATTATTTATACCGTCACCACTTTGAAAAAAGCTCGTATATCAAAATCGGGAAGCTAACGGAATGATCTTTACCACGCATTATTTAAGGTTCAGTTTGGAGTCCATATTGATTTGAGATATGTCCTTTTAATGTGGGTAGTGTTAGTATTACAGCCGCGTCGATTTTGATTTTATTTTGGGTGGTGTTATTCGTTTGCGTGATAAATGATTGATGAAAATATTGCACGATTCACAGTATCTCATGTTGCTTCGTCATTGCCACTAACGGACATAGGCCTCTCCTAAAACGCATCATTACACCCTGTCGTTAGCTTCAAACAGTCGTTATAAAATCTCTTTCTGAACGTCGGTCTGACAAGACTTTTTTTTAATAGTGATTTCATTTTTCATTATTCAATTAAGTCCGCGCAGGGTTGTATACTTGGCAGGTGAGGTATAGTATTTACATATGTTTGAGTGATTATTCTTTGCTTTTTTATAATCTACAAATTATTTATTTACGCATGTAGTCTTATGTAGCTATTAGTGTGCAGTTTATTTATTTATTTATCTATCTATACTTACAGCAATCCGGGTGTCACCAACGGTGCTGGCTGAAAATCAGCGCTGGGGTGCTATAAACGCCTCAGCATTATGCTGAGCCAGTGTCTGATTTGCAACCGCAATGACACATTCTATCTTTAGCTTTCGTGTTGTCTTTTGTTTTGTAAAATATTGATGATGTGTCTTGTGTTGTTGTAAATAAATGTATTTCTTTCTTTTCTTTCTTTCTTTAATAAATATCCAAAAAATATAGGTAGCTGGTACTGTGAATTGAATAGTGGTCTATCGATTTAAAAAAAAAACATATCTCTAGTCCTTGGTAAATAGATCATAATATTCTGAGTGTGATTTCATATCGTGCAGACACGACAAAGATGGCAACAAAGTTTGCACAGCATTTTCGTAAAATAACAAGCAGGTGCAGAATTTAAACGTTGAATATTTCATACATACATACAATCACGCCTTCTTCCTAGTGTTGCTCACCCGCGATACTTTACTTTGTTTTGCTTTGTTCGCAGGTGAGCAAAGTAATTGTTTCAGTTCATTAAGTAAGTTTATCTGTTGTCTAGTACCCATAGTACAAGCTTTGCTTAGATTGGGACTAGGTCAATTGGTGTGAATCGTCCCGTCAATTTATTTATTTATTATTAATATGAACCTCCGCCAGTAACGCCTGATTCAACAAATTATTTAAAACCAGTCTTGTTGGATTAATAACAATTTTATAGAAAATGGTAGGATCAATAAGTCTATATACATATTATACATTATAATTTATAGTTATAATCAGGCTGGGTTCAATACATGTCTGCCCGTCATCTACATCTACACTAATATTATAAAGAGGAAAGGTTTGTAAGTTTGTATGTAACGAATAAACTTAAAAACTACTGGACCGATTTCAAAAATTCTTTTGCCGTTATTAAGCTACATTATTATTGAGTGACATAGGCTACTTTTTACCGCGGAAAAATACCTTTTCATACGGGAAAATTAATTGGCGAAGCTGCGGACGGAAGGCTAGTTCTTTTTATTATAAAGCAGTTCAATCAATGGTATGTGAAAATCCCAATCTGCATCAAGCCGCATAGATGTTGTATCATCCAGAAATGAAGATGATTTCACAATTATAGTTGCCGAAATATACAGGCATAGATCCACCCCAAAAGCATTGCTTCCCATAATTATCCCGTATGAAATTACATCATATAATATCGGTATCTCATATATTACATTCCTCGGTGAGTTTACTTCCTTGTTAGTTATAATTATGCTGAGAGGTTGAACACGTTTGCAATATCGAGTGGGTAAATATACGGTTTTGATTGCCTCTGGCGAACTAATTGTGCGCATTTTAGCCACATGAAGGATAATCATCAGCCCATAATTATTATACTAAACGGGACTTATCACGCAAACAATATTATTTTCCCAAACATGCTATGAAATATTGACGTTATGTTCCTTATAATACGCCACGAACTGTCACGTTGCAGGTGCGCCTAGACGAGAGGTCAATAATGGAATTTCATACAACATTGCTGGCCTTGGCCAGCAAAGTGATCGTCTATTGTTTTATGTGACACAGCACCATGACGTTTAATAGGTCGACGTGGTCGACGTGGATGGATGGATGGATGGATGGATGGATGGATGGATGGATGGATGGATGGATGGATGGATGGATGGATGGATGGATGGATGGATGGATGGACGGACGGACGGACGGACGGATGGATGTTGATGGTTGGATGGATGGATGTTGATGGATGTTGATGGATGTTGATGGATGTAGATGGATTTAGATGGATGTTGATGGATGTTGATGGATGTTGATGATGTTGGTGATGGTGATGGTGATGATGATGGCGGTGATGATGGTGGTGATGATGACGACGACGACGACGACGATGACCATGGTGATGGTGATGATGATGATGATGATGATGATGATGATGATGATGATGATGATGATGATGATGATGATGATGATGATGATGATGATGTTGATGATGATGATGATGATGATGATGATGATGATGATGATGATGATGATGATGATGATGATGATGATGATGATGATGATGATGATGATGATGATGATGATGCATGTTTGAGAAAAACTCTATACAAGCCTTGGCCACGAACAGGGATTGCCGGCCTCGTATCTCTAGATGGCCTCGTTAAGACTCGGCCATCTATAACTACTCGGCCGGCAATCCCCTATTTCGCGGCCGCTGCAGTAATGTACTATTAACTCGACGTTTTGGCCACATTGCAGCGGACGTGGTCAAGATCAACTCCCACTGCAATGTGGCCGAAACAACGAGGTAAATATTGTTTACGTGACAAGTCCCGTTTAGTCGGTACAATAATAATAATGAGTGGAAATCACGAAAGTTTAAAGTTTTTTTTTGTTCGGATATAATACCTCCTGTGGAAATAATAAATAATAATAAATCTAATAAATCTTTATTCAAAATAGGTTTTTACAATATAAAACTTAAGTCTAAACAAATTAAAAGTGAAGAATGACACATGCCTGAACTAGGAAGATCCTGTGTCTCAGGCGAAAAAAGGATTTACACAACTAGACATAACTATATGAATTAAGTTAAATTTAATTAAATTAACACATGCAGAAAAAATAAACCGCTATGTAGGTAAGGTAATCTTAGTACTAAGGTAAATTAGGAAACATTATTAACAATAACATAAAAAGTACCTATTATCAAAACAATGTTTATTTAAACCAGGTCAATAATTTAAACATATATTAGATACTTATAAATCCGTGTATGATGTGTTTTCCAATATTGCTTGTTATACATTTTTTTATTAGGTACGACAATCAAGTATCAGTGTCATCAAAAATTGCGAACTGTAAAGTCTAAACTTAAGAATAATTATAGCGTAGGAGTAACCTCACATATTACTGACTCGGATACACAGAAAAGATCTAGGTCATCGATTAAGTTATCATTCATACAAATAAATCGAACATAAAATAAGTAAAAGAAAAGTTCTGAAAGTAAACTTGGAAATGGCGTTCTTAGGCGTCTTCATAGTCTATTGAATTAATGTACCGTAATTCTGCAGATTTCTTAGCGGGACAGTCGGAATCGCCAGTTGTGTGATTACACGGCTTCTTAAAGTGCAGGCAAGTAGCACACTTAGGTGGATCAGACTTCTTCGCACACTCCTTCAACATATGACCTATTTCACCGCAATGACCGCAGGTGTTAGCAACCTCTCGGCATGTCTTCGCCGCATGACCGTACTGCTGGCACTTGTAGCATCTTGTAACAAGGGTAAAATCTCTTACCGGGCACGACGACCAATTGACAAACACCCTTTCCTTCGATATTAAGGCCTTTCGTATAAGTGCAGAGACTTCTATTACATAATTGCAGGACACAGCGTCTTTCTTGCCAGACTTATGACTTAATTTAATTGAGGTCAAGAATTTCTCAGGCGTCATATCTTGAAGTGAATCTGCTAGGTTTTGTTGGTACAAACAGTCAAAAACCTCTGCTTCTTTCATAGACGCGGGCACTCCGATGATCACAATTCTTGGCCTGCGCTTTTGCGGCTCATCCACAGAGAGTCCTGACGTAGTCAGTTGTGCTGACTGTTTAAGCTTCTCGATGTCAGCTTTGGTGTCGGTGCTGATGATAACACCGCCATTTTTTGTTTTGCGCAAACCTCTTATATGCAGCTTCATTTGCACTGGTTGGATAATCTGTTGAACGAGAGTTTTAGTCTCTTCGCTCGTCTTTACCTTATCAATAGGGAAGATAGCTACAGAGCTTGTCTTGATGGGCTTAATATAATTGTCTGGGCTTTTTTTGACCATGTCAGCGAAAGAAACTGCTCCCATATCCGGTTTTGAAGACTCTTCGATGCTATTTTTGAGGTCTAGAAGTCTTTGCGACAGATCATTATTTTCTTTAAGGGCTTGAAGGGACATGTGGGCTTGAATGGTTTTCTGTTTCAAAGATTGATACTGCACGGCCAACTGAGACGTCACATGTCCCACATTACGGCACAGATTACTAATCCTCAGCTTCTGGTCAGTGTTCAATTTACCTTCAGATGAAACAGTGCACACCTCATTCAGGTACTGCTGGATGGAACTCATCCAGTTTTGGATCTGGGAAGTAGCCACTAATTCGGGAAGGTCGTCTACCTGCGGGGCGGGCACAGGTGGTGCGGGCGAGGCTGCGGGCGGTGGGCTGCGCCGCGTTAGCCCGCTCCGGTTGAAAGGACTGCCATCCATTTTTCCTTTTATGTTATTTTATGAAGAAACACTGATCATTATAATTTAAAAGTTCTATCAATATTTCACACAACACGAGTAACCGAGTGACCCAGATGAGTCTTAGGTACCGAGTCCGCACGATGAAGATCTAGGTCACGATTTAGCAAGTGTTTTAATTAAATTAAACACACGTCCGCACGCATCAACGGTCGGCAACTAATCCAAAACTAATGGCAAATAAAAATAATGGCTAATCTAAATGGCAAAATTAAGAGTCTATTGAGCCAGTATATTGTTTAATTTGTAATTTAATTATTTACTTTTATTCTAAATGACATTTTATACTTGTGTGCGAAATTTGATGAATTGTTTTATCTTTATTCTTATTGGTTATTTTGTTTGTTATCAATACTCTACGATTAGCATGCAACAATATTGTAGGATCTACCCGCTTTTTAGATTTAAGACATTGAAAATTTGAAACACCCTTCATGGGGTAGCATGAACGATATTATATAAATGCACCTTACCATCCTAATTATACTACATGTATGCATTAATAATATAAATAATAAATAAGTATACATTGGCGTGGGGGGCGCCTGGCCGACTATCAGCCCATTTAAATAAGTCTTATGCATGCTGACTCGGAGTTGTTAATTTTATATCCACAAGAGACACAACTTTTTGTTTCTGACGCTGTCCTTGTCGTGTGTCTCGTCTTAGAATGAGTGGTTTCGGGCCGTAGTTCCCACGCGGGAACATTGCGGATTGGGAAGCCACACGAAGAATACAGTGTGGTCTAATGCACAGACATGTACGTCCACGTACACGTACATGTACGTACGATGTGTTTAGACCACCAGTTGGCCTAGTGGCACGCGTCGGACACGACGTACAAATACGCGTTCTTGAATCTACATAAGCACGACGACGTCTGTACACGCGTACGCCTACATACATCGCGCGCGCACTCTTCTGGATTCCGACGGGGTCCGGCAATCTGCGCCTTGAGGGGTGGGGTAACTCGAATCGGTGCGGGGTGGAGCGTGTCCATTCAGTACGTTAGCACTATTATATATTCTGTGCTAGTGGTTAGAGAACCTGACTACGAAGCTTGAGGTCGCGGGTTCGATTCCCGTGTCAGGGCAGATATTTGTATGAAAATACGAATGTTCTCGGGTCTTGGGTGTTTAATATGTATTTAAGTATGTATCTATCTATATTAGTATGTTTATCTGTTGCCTAGCACCCATAACACAAGCTTTGCTTAGCTTACTTTGGGACTAGGTCAATTGGTGTGAATTGTCCCGTGATATTTATTTATTTATTATTTATATTTAATATAATATAAAATACTTTTCATCCATTAACCAGTTCTGTGATGCTCGTTATATACTGGGATCTTAGACTATTAAGAACTAAATGGTAATAATTCGAGCATTTCCACTACAAACATATACATATATAAGTAACACATGTATCTATCTATATAAGTATATTTATCCGTTGCCTGGTACCCATAGTACAAGTTTTGCTTAGTTGCGGACTAGGTCAATTGGTGTCAATTGTCCCATGATATTTATTTGTTTATATTTATTGATCCCAATTCAAAACGTTTACTTTAAAGAAAGAAAATAAGAATGAAAAAGAAGAAAATATTTTTACATAAAGGACAGCACGAAGGCTAAAGATAGTGTGTCATTGGGGTTGTAAATTAGACACTGGCTGGCTCAGCATAATGCTGAGGCGTTTAATTATAGCACCCCAGCGCTGATTTAGACTTTAGACCAATTTAATTGCCAAGACATTTATTTTTATAGGCATTATCAATTAAAATGGTACTTTTTAGGATTCCGTACCCAAAGGGTAAAAACGAGACCCTATTACTGAGACTTCACTGTCCACCCGTCTGTCACCAGGCTGTATCTCCCGAACCGTGATAGCTAGACAGTTGAAATTTTCACAGATGATGTATTTCGGTTGCCGCTATAACAACAAATAATAAAAACCAGAAAAAAAATAAATATTTAAGGGGGCTACCATACGACAAACGTGTTTTTTTGTCGTTTTTAGGGTTCCGTACCCAAAGGGTAAAAACGGAAACCCTATTACTGAGGCTCCGCTGTCCGTCCGTCCGTCCGTCCGTCCGTCTGTCACCAGGCTGTATCTCGGGAACCGTGATAGCTAGAGAGTTGCAATTTTCACAGATAATGTATTTCGGTTGCTGCTATAACAACAAATACTAAAAAATGGAATTAAATAAATATTTAAGGGGGCTCCCATACAACAAACATGTTTTTTTTGCTCGTTTTTGCTCGATATTGATAACGGCAACAGTTAGACACTTGAAATATTCACAGAATATTTAATTATTATATTGACTTTAAAAATAAATCATAAAATTCAAATAAAAAAAAATATTTAAGGGGGCTCCCATACAACAAACATGATTTTTACGGAACCCTTCGTGCGCGAGTCCGAATCGCACTTGGCCGGTTTTTTTTCTCATTTTAAATTATTACTTATTTACACGAACATAGGAAGTTTAATTTTGATTGTTAATTTAATTTAATTCTGATTATGAAAAACTTTGACGATCCGGTGACAACAGAGTAAAGTTGTTCTACGCCACGCTACATCTCACTACAGTTACGGACACACCAACAATTAAATGAATCATTAATCCACTGCAGCATGAATTATTCAATCATGAGCGCAAAATGGAACATTCCGGAAAAAATGGCGGTATGAGAGACAATGTTTCCCTTCAATAACCCCGGGGGACGTGATCCGCATCGTAATGTCTTAATAATACATAGTAACTGTGTATAACCGTAACGGAAAAGGGATTCGGGAAGGATTAACGATAGAGTAACGGTATTTTAACGCGCGGTTACGCTAAATGTCGCACTTAGAGAGCGGCCTAATTTTTTTTTGGAATTATCCGCTCCCTTGAGCTCTAAGATTACTTCATCCAGCCTATATACGACTTACTGCACGACACAGGCCTTCTCTCAGAATGAGAGGGGTTCAGTCGTAGTTCCCACGCGAGCCCAGTGAGAATTGGGAACTTCACACACACCATTGAATTTCTTCGCAGGTGTGTGCAGCTCATGGTAAATTTAAATTTAAACTCGCACAAAAATTTCGAAAAAACTCAGAAGTGCGAGTCGGGATTTAAACCAACAACCCTCGGCTTGAGAGGCCAACACTTGATGGATTGGAAAATGGTCAATAATAGGTCTTTAAATATCTTTAAAACTATGTATTTACTACCATAACAAAATTAAATAATAAAGATTCTTGTAGTCAGATATTTTATTTCAAACTAGCTGCTGCCCGCGACTCCGTCTGCAATCGTTTATCGTTATCTCGCGGGAACTTTGCAATTTATATGTAAAAAAAAACTAAACTGCTGCTGCTGTCATTTCATACAAACACAATAATGCCCCAGATATTCGTTTTTGTTTCGTTCTCTAGAAAAACAGGATTACTCGTACTTTCAAGTACACAATGTTCCGTGTTTCCTTCTGTTTTGATGAGTTAAATTGCGTGGAAGAAATTTTATTAATACAAAAACGAAATCACAAGCAAACTGGAGAGCTAAATAACGTCAAACGAAACGAAACGAAATGAAAATCATTTATTAACGATGAGTTGACGTCAAAGATTTTGTTGAAGTGTTGAAGTTGAAAAAGATTTTTAAAACATAAGAGGTTTTTTGCTGAAAGTAGCTTTTGGTTCTTCGCCGTTTTGTTTCCTATTCCACTATTGAAAGAAAGAAAGAAAGAAAGAAAAGAAAGAAAGAAAGAAAGAAAAGAAGAAGAGTTTCTATTCCACTATTGAGTTACGATCTACAAAAAAAAAATAAAGCCAAGACTCAAATCCTATTCTGCCTGAATCTTGACTCAGGAAAAGTTGTCGACGAGCCCTCCAAAGGGTGTACTTGAAGCTATCCGTAGAACCATTTTCGTACATCATGCCAATTATGAAAATCACTCGTTGTGAGTGGTTCCTGAGGGTTCTTTAGATAGGATTATATTGGATTTCGATCGCGACACTTAACATTATGTGCTTCAATTTAGAATAAAAAACCGGCCAAGTGCGAGTCGGACTCGCGCACCGAGGGTTCCATACAAATTTATATGTATCTATGAATATCCAGTCTTAGCAGACCTCTGCTCCTAAGCAAAATGTAAGCAGTGTGGGATCATTGTAGATTGGTTCCTGATATAGACAGACAGACAAAAAAAATTATACTTTTCGCATTTTTTCCTTTATCTGTGCTATGAGGCCTTGCTTTGTACCAAATTTCAAGATTCTGAGTTCACGGGAAGTACCCTGTAGGTTTTGATTCTCTTGCGAGTGTCAAAAATGTGCGTTGGTTACTGATATATGTAGACAGACAGACAAAAAAATTTATGCTTTTTGCAATTTTTCTTTTATCTGTGCTATAAGACCTAGCTTCGTACCAAATTTCAAGGTTCTGAGTTCACGGGAAGTACCCTGTTTTGATTCCCTTGCGAGTTTCGAAAATATGCGGAAATTTGCGTCATAAACGGCTGTATCTTTTGATTGCGTTGGCTTAGATGTTTAATTTTTTCACAGCTCCAAGGGACAGTAGACTTGAGTATTTGATATTAATTTCAGCTTGATACTTTCACGCGTTCCTGAGAAAAAGGGTTTTGACAGACAGACGGACGGACAACAAAGTGATCCTATAAGGGTTCCGTTTTTTCCTTTTAAAAATGACCTTATTATTTTTAAAATATGTCACCGACATAGCTCGAAGAATCGCCATAATCAAGTAACAGTGGACACATCGCTCAAAAAGTGATGGCCGATGGGGGAAGAAGGTTCTCAAATGGGGTTTATGGACCTGAAGACGTAGGTAGAGCTCCACAAGATAGAGCGACGACCTTGTTAAGATTGCAGGAATGCTTTGGATGCGGATGGCAGGGGACCTATCTGTTTGGCGAGCCTTGGGGAAGGCCTATGTTCAGCAGTGGACGTCTTTCGACTGTAATGATGATGAATGATGAAACATACGAGCGTTGCAAGTTAAATAAAATCTCGTAATGAAAAGTTGTCGACGAGCCCTCCAAAGACATACAAGATACACGCGGAAAACATAATTCTTTTGCATAAGCAGTTGGATAAAAACCACTAGGTACAAAGCAGCAACATCGACGTCATAGTTCTTAATTGACCGTGATCCAAAAAGCTCAAAGCTCTGTATCAAAGCTCCGAGCTTACGAGTAGAGGGCTTTGTACACTGTCCAGACCATTGCGGCGTAACGGAAGCTTTCGGTATCTTGTTTAGTATTGAGCTGATAGCTATTAGTGGAAGACTATGATGCTTAACTTCACTCAAATGTACAGGGATGCCTAACATTTTACTACCTATCATATTATTTACAATTTTAAGTTTTAGGAACCGTGTGTTACCATCTTAATTAAATATGTTAGTTAGTGTTTTTACTTCTTCCATTTACTTAACGCTTGTCTAATACTTTTTTAAATTCTTTCAGGTAAGTTTCTACTTAGATTGGATATCAAAAATCGACGATCAAAGGTAATAGTGGATGTGGATTTTTGGTGACTGATACTTCGTCACCTTCATCTTTAGCATAAAAATATCTTTTACTAAATAAGCAACAGCAAATAACGAAGGAGTACCATTGCTTTTAGGAAACACTTTATTAGGGTTCCGTACCCAAAGGGTAAAAACGGAAACCCTATTACTGAGGCTCCGCTGTCCGTTCGTCCGTCCGTTCGTCCGTCTGTCACCAGGCTGTATCTCGGGAGCCGTGATAGCTAGAGAGTTGAAATTTTCACAGATGATGTATTTCGGTTGCTGCTATAACAACAAATACTAAAAAATGGAATAAAATAAATATTTAAGGGGCTCTCATACAACAAACATGATTTTTTTGCTCGGAGAAGGTGGTATGTTGAGAATGTGGTGAATTGAGAATTTGGTAACCTGCTCATGAGGGGTTTTTGCTTGATATTGATAACGGCAACAGGTAGACACTTGAAATATTCACAGAATATTTAATTATATTTTGACTTTAAAAATAAATCATTAAATTAAAATAAAAATATATTTAAGGGGGCTCCCATACAACAAACATGATTTTCATAGATAATTGTACGGAACCCTTCGTGCGCGAGTCCAACTCGCGCTTGGCCGGTTTTTAATCTAGTCAAAATTAAATAGCTATGTACTATGTATTAGTTAATAGGTCAATTCACATAAATCATTGACTCACTTTGTTACTGTGTGAGTGCCGTTCTTGTACTGAGGTTTCCTTGTATTTTGTGAACAAGTACATAATAATTCTTAGTCATTCAAGAAAATAATAAAAATAATTATTACGAAGTACGTAGAAAGAAGATTGTTTTTTATAGCCATTGAGTGTCCCACTAGTGACTGCATTTTTGCTGCGTATTGCTACTTAGATTTTTGTTACTAAGTACGGATTTAATGCTACGGAGCATTATATTGTACATCGCCATATCTGAATTTTCAATATACATATAGAGAAAAAATACGAATAATTCATGTGACAATGAGTGACTATGATCGAGTTTAGCTGGACATGTTTCGGGCTAATCCGTAGCCTTTTTTCTTAGAGCATCACGCCTCGGCGGCTGCCAAACGCGCACTACGCGCTACCACTTGACTCTGCTCGCGCGGCTGCTCGACGGAACTGATACCAGCGCCCAATTACCCTATTGAATTAACGTGTATTTAATAATTTTGTGTTGCACACATCCATGGACATTATCATCCACTTATTCACTTTATTCGTGCCGACTTTTGTGAATCAATTTATTATGACAATATGAATCCAAAATATTTAACTAACTCTGAAGTTGTGTAACTGTAATGATCATCCTCGCATAGATTTTCGACGGGATTTTTTATGCAAGATGCCACGTTACTCTAACTCTTAATTTTAAATTATAATTCTTGAAAAATGTTTACTGGCTTTTTCACTTGAACTTACCTGATCACCAGCTTAACATTCCGTTTTATTACTGTTACCACTCATCATCATCATCATCCCAGCCTATTTAGGTCCCGGTGCAGGGCACAGGCCTCCTCTCAGAATAAGAGGGCTTGGACCGTAGTTCCCACGCGGGCCCAGTGCGGATTGGGAACTTCACATGCATGCAGGTTTTCTCACGATATTTTCCTTCACCGTAAAGCTCATGGTAAATTTGAAAAACTCATATAAATTCCAAAAAAACTCAGAGGTAAGCCTGGATTTGAACCCACGACCCTCCGCTTGAGAGACCATAGGTTAAACCGCTAGCTAGGCCACCACGGCTTATCTCCACTGCTGCCAGCTGTTTCCACTACTTACCTAATAACATTACTAGATTAGATATTTGACTGAACACATAAAACAAACATCAAAGCGCTTATCGCCTAAACCCCATCCATTTCAATAGTAAATTCTAAATCAGCAACTTCTAGGAACTTATTTAAGTATTTACTAAACGTAAGGTCTATAATAGCTAATACAGCAGTTTAGGTAAATTCTCGAAACTAATCTAAACAACAGACCCAACATTCAAAATCAGATAAACGTGGGTCGTAATCGAGTTTAAGTCGGTCTGCTAGCGCAGAAGTAAGTTTTATAGAAGTGCTAATAATATGAATAGTTTCCTACAGTTTAAAAACCCAAAAAAACCTCGCATAATACCCAGATGACGTGACACAAGTGTTTCCAGATAACTCAGTTAATGTCGGACAACATAAATACACTAGCGAAATTGTTTTAACTATTCTTATTTAATTTGAGGTGTCCATACCATGAGTTTGGGATTTACTTAATTTCGACAAAATAATAATGTGGACATCCTAAATTTTGTCAGACTATGTTTAAAAATTAAGTAATGTTGTACAGAGTCACTCAACGAGCTATGGAGAGGGCTATGCTCGAGGTTTCTCTACGGGATCGAATCAAGTATGAGGAGATCCGTAGAAGAGTCACCGATAAAGCCAAACGCATTAGCTCGATAAAATGGCAACGAACACGACGTATAGCACGCAGAACAGATGGCCGTTGGGAACGAAATGTCCTTGAATGGAGACCACGGACTGGCAAGCGCAGCGTGTGACATCCACCAACGAGATGGACGGTCGATTTGACAAAGGGCGCAGGTTCAAGGTGGATGCAAGCCGCTTCCAAACAGAATGATTGGGTATCAACGAGGGAGGCCTATGTCCAGCAGTGGACATCCTACGGCTGAAATGATGATGAGTTGATGCATTATGTTGTTCAGCATGAACTGAGCCAGAAAAACAAATTTTGTATCACATTTAAAATTTTATCTTGTACGAGTAGATGAGAAAGTTCGTTAGCATTGTTTGTGTTTGATACCTTTTAACGCTAAAACGTCTGCCTGACTATGAAGCTTGAGGTCCCGGGTTCGATTCCCTTGTCGGGGCAGATATTTGTATGAAAAATACGAATGTTTGCTCTCGGGTCTTGGGTGTTTAATTTGTATTTAAGTATGTTTACCCGTTGCCTAGTACCCATAACACAAGCTATGCATAGCTTACTTTGGGACTGGGTCAATTGGTGTGAATTGTCCCGTGATACTTATTTATTTATTTATATCAGTAACCAATCTACAATGATCCCATACTGCGCACATTTTGTTTAGGAGCAGGGGTCTGCTAAGACTGGAAGTTCAGAGATACATATAAATTTGTACGGAACCCTCGGTGCGCGAGTCTGCCGCGCATTTGGCCGGTTTTTTATAAATAAAGCTCAGAATTTCAACCTGCCAGATCTATATTATTATAATGGTTCGTGAAATCTAAGACGCGGGCAGATACCAATATAAACCAATATAAAGGATAAGTATGGGATAAATCCTGAGGATATTTATTATTTTATGTCATTTCCAGTATAATTAATCTCATGTATAAATACATTTACCCGCTCTCGGTTTTACGCATGCGTGACTTAGATTCTATTAACGGATTTGTTTGTCCATACAAATTATCGTGTTCGTGTGATGACAATAGAATAATAATATTGACTATCAGATTATTATTTATGTTTATTATCATACATCATTCGAATTACTGATAAATCTTGTTACATAAAGGTTACTGAGAAGACTATTTGCTAAACAATTGAAATTGAAACTGGCCGACAACTGATTATGCGGTGCTACGGTAGGTCCAAATACCTATTGCAAATAAGTTTTTGTTAAAAATTTAATTTTAAAAGCAAGCTTTTTATTTGACTGTACTTTTTATTGACTTTACTTTGTCATCTGACTTACATAAATATACCAAGTTTCAAGTGAATCCGACCAAATCAAATTCGACCTCCAAGATTTGACCCGTACATACATACATATAGATACATATCACAATCACCAATCAAATTTATAAAATTAAGCGCTAAAAATATCAAATGCTCATCAAAATTATCCCAGTTTTAATGTGAAATTTCGAAAAAATTTAAAATTTTCTATTTTTTTTATTTAAAAATAACACAATTCTCTAATTTGAGGGTCTGCGCCTTGAACTGAGACAATTATAGGCAGGGTTGATGTTCTATTTGCTTGCTCTTACAAATTCTCTTTTGCAAGGTCTTACAAAATAAGATCTATAGCCCTACCCTCCTGGAACACCCCTATTCTGTCCGAATATTCGAATCACGATATCCCGACTCGACAAAACCCCAGACAGGCTTATAGTCGTCAGTATATTTGATCGGAAACTCGAAGGTTCAGCCATTTTGTTACGTAACCCCGTTTCTAGGCGGGTCGATAGAGACTATAGTGTAGAAAATTAGGACGCCCGCTACCAAGATATGGCTAAAAGCTTCGGAGATCCGTTTAGATTTTTACGGTCGCTTCTTAGATAAACCATCATCATCGTATATTGCACTCGAAATACAAACTGAAACATACAACAGTTGTAGTGGTAGAGCCATGTTGTAGCTAGCCGCTGCATCACGAATGGGCCGGCTCGTCCGGGGCAGTACCACCCTCTCACAGAACACCGGCGTGAAGCAGCAGTAATCCTGCTTGCGTTTCGTACGGTCAGTGAGAGTGCCGGGGGCCCAATACCTCACCCCTTCCCTCTTCCCCTCCCTCTCCCCTCCCTCTCCCCCTTCCCCTATTACCTCTCCTTTAGGGCCGACAACGCACTGGCATCGTGTAAAGCGCTGCGGGTGTCTATGGACAGTGGTGTTCATTTAACATCAGGTGACCCACTAGTTCGTTTGTCTGGCCTATCTAACATAAAAAAAAACATGGATGCACAGAAAAACTCAGATAAAGAGACCAGCGCTGGTAATCTAACCCAGGTCCTCAGCATTCCGTGCTGCGTGCTAAACCCTTACACCACCACTGGAGTCCGATGCATTATGTTGCCCAGAAAATACAGGATCAACAGGAATCCAGTGGTGGTGAGGGGTTTAGCACGCAGCACGGAATGCTGAGAACCTGGGTTCGATTCCAAGCGCTGGTCTCTTTTTCTGAGTTTTTCTGTGCATCCATGTTTCATTTTGTATTTCGTATTATGGATTTCAAGGGATGAACGTAAAAGTAACAAATTCGGAGTTGGAAAAATAAAATATAAAAAAAATACAAAAAGACTCCAATAAACCAATCTTGATCATCATCGTCATCATCCTACTGCAGAGCACAGGCCTCCTCTCAGAATGAGCTTGGGCCGTAGTTTCCATGCAAGCCCAGTGTGGATTAGAAACTTCACACACACCATTAAATTTCTTCGCATTGTGAAGGTTTTCCCACGATGTTTGCCACGATGTTAGCTTTGCAGGTAAATTCCGAAACTCAGAAGTGCGAGCTCGGGTTCGAACCCACAACACTCTGATTGAGAGGCCATAGGTCAAACCACTAGGCTACCATGGCTTGTTTTGATAAACAGGAATATTTGGGCATTTTTTTTTCTTGTACCTTTTGACTTTTTTTTGATTCGGAAAGTTTTATGTGATTTCTGCTCAGAATCACGAGCTGTTTCGATCCTACTAGGAGAAAAAAAGTGTCCCAAAATTTTCATATAATTTTCGATTCCTCCATTTCGTTACGGTCATATAAAGTCTATGAAAAATGGTAACGGAACGGGAAAAAAACTTTGGACTTTTTTTTCTCCTAGTAGGATCGAAAGAGCTCGTGATTCTGAGCAGAAATCACATAAAACTTTCCGATTCAAAAAAAAAGTCAAAAGGTACAAGAAAAAATAAAAATGCCCTGAAAAGTTTTTTTTTAAAAAAGAAGATCGGAAACATACCACTTGTCACGCAATAGTTCCAACTGAGTATGATATCAGTCTTGCAGCCGACGTTTGTCTTTCCAGAGGTCGATCGGGCTCCGAGTGATGTTTTATATGAGGGTACCTAAACAAAAATACCTACCTTATTAGTTTCTAAATAAATATCAAAAATTCACTTAGGTGAGAATATTAAAGTAATCCGTAGCCTAGTGTGGTTAGAAGTCCATCGATTTACAGTTAAGAAAACGAATCGCTTATGTACCAGAATGGAACCTTTTCATAACCAATTTCACGATGATTTCTTCGGCAGGTGTATGGGATTTAAACATTTGCAATGAAAACAGTTCACCGTGGTACGTGATTCAGTTTTTTCGACTGTACCGATACCTTAACTCAAAGACAAGAGCTGTGGGACATATTTATGCGCACATATGTTTACACACATTGTCATGACTGCACACGACCCATTATCTTTGATATAACTGATCCAAGACCTGTATGTAACATGAATGTCTTTGGAGACCATTTACTAGCAGCAAATGGACCGTAAATCCAAGTGGACCGTTAATAACATTTACCCCATTTTATAATACAGTTTTGGGGCGGTCTAATACAACAATTACTCCCTAGGGTCAGGATCTCAACATGACAAACATACGGGCGATATTAATATGGATCCGTGTTAAGGTTTCTTGCTAGCACAACATATGAAGCGCATGCGAAGAGATGGCCGAAATGCGATACATTCTGGACATGTCCCGCTTTAAAAGTGGTACCACAATAACAAAAAGGTTTTTACACAATATAGGCTTGCGTTTGACTATTATCACGCTTGATGGAAAGCGAAGATGAGGTCTACAATGGAACACGCTTGTCTAGTAAATTCACCCCTGACTTGAAAGCGTCCAGATTGTAATGTTCAGAATATAGACACTTCTTAATCAAATTATGTGTATCCCAAGATTGATATCATTACAACTTTTGATATTGGCTTAGGCTAAATCTACCAAATAAAACTGTACCCACTTGTGATCACAACAGTGTGATTGAATAATTGATTCAGTGTGATGAAAAATAGATGGTGTTATACATAAATAATGTTCAAATATGCGCCTTTTAAGGGCATTGTAATATAAAATAAGTTATATAACTTTTCTAATAATAAATAAATAAATAAATATTAGGGGACAATCTTACACAAATCGACCTAGTCCCAAACTAAGCAAAGCTTGTACTATGGGTACTAGACGACGATAAACATACTTATATAGATAAATAAATACTTAAATACATAGAAAACATCCATAACTCAGGAACAAATATTCATGCTCATCACACAAATAAATGCCCTTACCGGGATTTGAACCCAGGACCTCTTGCTTCGTAGGCAGGGTCACTACCAACTAGGCTAAAGCGGTCGTTAATACATGACAGTTCTTTGTGTGCGTGAGTGTGGACGTGTGTGCGCGTGGTCTTTTTTGGTTGTACCGTTTTATGTGGTACGAATATGAGGTAGGGCAGCCCTAGCACAACATATGTACTGGCCCAAGTGCGAACCCTTGAGGGACCAGACGACCTCGATAAATCAACTCAAAATGATAGTCACGCGCGCGTTAGTCGCGGAAGGGATTTTTCCTAACATTGAAACGGGTCAGAAAACATTTTGTGACTAGATTTTTGAATGATATTTCAATTCGAACGGGAATTGAGTTATGCACTGCCGGCGAAATGGTACTCAATTGAGGGAGAACTTGTTTTTTGTCAATGGAAACGAAAAAAACATTCTAGTTAGCTTTTTTTTGAAGTGGACAGCGAAAAATTCATACGATGCTGCGCCAGAGCCAAAAAGCATTGAGACGGAATTTATCAAGACAATGCGCATTCAGTAACCATATGAAAATAATAACCAAAGTAACGTTGATGGTTCACCTAAAGAAATCTTTTCAGGGTTATGTTTAATTACCTAATCATTCATATTTATTTTTCACTGCAGATATCGCTATCCCGCGTGATTTTCTGGAGAAAAAGTTTTCAAGTTATAAACTGCCAAATTTCATCAGATTTGTAGGCCCCGCATATTATGTCCAGCTGTTCGCTACAGATTGCGTCGGGGGGTTTTATTTTTTTTAATTTATAGTTATATATGAAACTAGATTCAGAATCGGTACTGTATTTACTATCAATTCAGTTTTTTTTTTAATTGTTCAAATATCATATTTCGTGGCGTATGACTGACAGAATTTTATTAGTTTTACTAATTATTTAAGCGTATTGTGCAAAATGGAAACAGAAATTTCATCAGGGATTTAAACCTTCAAGTTATATAAACCTAGGTTTAACATCAACGTTCGGGAATACCAATTGGGGTTAGTTCCCCAAGTACTACGCCCGCCTATGAATATCCCTCTACTAGTTAATGATTTCCTAGTAATAGTACGTACAAGTTACAACGCGGCGGTTAAAATACGGCTTGATTCAAGCGCCATCCTGGGTGATACTGAATATTATATACTTAACGCTGATTCCAATTACACAGACAGACATGGCGAAAGTATAAGGGTTCTGTCTTTGCCATTTCGGCTCCGGATCCCCAAAAATTATCAAAAAATAATATGATTTGCTTTCGTTGTACGCATTTGATATTTATTCGTAATATTTATCTATAAATTAAAAAAAATAAAACCCCCAACGCAATTATGTCACTCGCATGTTTGAACATTGAGTCAATGCCCATTAGACGTCTAAGATCCCTTCCGCACAAAAGAGCTAATAACTTTAAAACGGCTGAACCGATTTTGATGAAACATATCTAAGAACCATCGCTAAGAAACCTGCTTTCTATTAAAAAAACTACATCCAAATCGGTTCACCCGTTTAAGAGCTATGATGCCACATACAGACACACAGACAGACAGACAGACACACACAGCGGTCAAACTTATAACACCCCTCTTTTTGTGTCGGGGGTTAAAAAAATAACGGAAGACAAAACGACATTAGTATGCAAGTTATCCTGTGCGTAATATAAAAACACTATGTAAATTTCATTAACAGGACCCCTGTGACACATATAAACAGTCTTGCGATAGCGATTTGCATTAAGAACTGGGTCCACACCAGCTGCACAGCTTCGCGAAGTTGTACCTATTTATATGAAACGCGCGTAAAAACGAGAACAAAATTTCTCAGGATAGTAGTGACAAAGTAAACGAACCTCGGTTGAAACATTACATTTAAAATTTACCATGAGCTTTACAGTGAAGGCTGCCAAAAAATTCAATGGTACGCCCCTACGCCCCAAGCCCTCTCATTCTGAGAGGAGGCCTGAGGCCTGCAGTGGGACGTTGATAGGCTAGGATGATGATGAAACGAACCTCATAGTGTAACGCCTGAGTCTATGCAATATTAAGTGACAGACAATGATTTTTAGGGTTCCGTACCTCAAAAGGAAAAAACGGAACCCTTATAGGATCACTTTGTTGTCCGTCCGTCCGTCTGTCTGTCAAGACCCTTTTTCTCAGGAACGCGGTGAGGTGTCAAGCTGAAATTTACATCAAATACTCAAGTCTACTGTCCCTTGGAGCTGTGAAAAAATCAAACATCTAAGTCGACCAAATAAAAATAAATAATAAATATTAGGGGACAATCTTACACAAATCGATCTAGTCCCAAACTAAGCAAAGCTTGTACTATGGGTACTAGACGACGATAAACATACTTATATGTATAGATAAATAAATACTTAAATACATAGAAAACATCCATAACTCAGGAACAAATATTCGTGCTCATCACACAAATAAATGCCCTTACCGGGATTTGAACCCAGGACCTCTTGCTTCGTAGGCAGGGTCACTACCAACTAGGCTAAGCGGTCGTTTCAAATCAAAAGATACAGCCGTTTATGACGCAAATTTCCGCATATTTTCGAAACTCGCAAGCGAATCAAAACCTACAGGGTACTTCCCGTGAACTCAGAATCTTGAAATTTGGTACAAAGCAAGGCCTTATAGCACAGATAAAGGAAAAATTGCGAAAAGCAACCAATCTACAATGATCCCACACTGCGCATATTTTGCTTAGGAGCAGGGGTCTGCTAAGACTGGATCATAGATACATAATAATATAAATTTGTATGCAACCCTCGGTGCGCGAGTCCGACTCGCACTTGGCCGATTTTTTTTATTATGGCTATGGCTTAAGCCATGCTTTCGAGGAAAACTGTCTATTTATCTATTCAGTTTAATGTGCTGTTTATGATTTTTGGTCAGAAAGATCAGTTTATTTGTAAATATTAGTGGGTCGTAGAAAGAAATCGTGGCTGCGCAATATCCGGGAGTAGACGGGAATTAACAGCGCCGCGGAGCTTTTCAAACTGGAAAAAGACCGAGTTAGATATGCGGAGCTGACTGCCAACCTGCACTAGTTGGGTAGGCACTTGTAGAAGAAGATGATGATTTTTAGTGTAAATTACTATTACCTGCTGATGCTGGTGAATTCGGAGAGCATGTGTGAAAAGACCAGTGAGTTTTGAGGAAGCGAAGAATGTATGTGAAGATCGTAGCAAATGGAAAGGAATAGCCTCTGTCTAACTGGGAAAGAGGCGTGATTGTATTGTGATACACTGTTTTTGTTGAAAAACTTGATTATTTTTTTGGTCTTGGAGTCTTTAAATGTTCCAAATGTGCAGTCTTTTGGAGTTAAAGTGAATTTATCGAGTTGTAACGTTCTTTACAAGAAGTGGTTGATTCTTAGCCAGAGTTGCACATGAAAATAATCTAAAGAATGTGTTTGTAACCTCGATGTAGCATTATGGACATCATGGAAAAACAGTTGTCAAAGAAACGCGCAAGAAAAAAACACAAAATGTGCCTTTTTATCTATATATTCTAGTTTTTAAGTACAAGCAGTAAACTCGAAAATTACTCCTGTGCGGTAAGTGTGGACCTGGCTAATGTCTCAGTAGAAAAATGTTTGGCCCCTTAACGACGCAGCTGGTCCTTAGGAGTCGCCATTATTTCATTCATGGCGTTGAACTGCGAAATCTAATTAACATTGTCTTTTAATTTCTTCATAAAAATACACTGACGAGCAAAAACAACAGGACACTTTTCATACAAAGTTTTATAAAAGCGAGCCGTTATTCTTGATCGTTATTGTAAAATTTCATTGTGACGCTCTCGGGTTTAATTTTAAAAAGCTGTTGGTTAGATTTTGTAACACGATTTTTATATTAAAAAGAACTTTTTATTTTTTTTGATGACTAAATAGCTGAGTTAATGATCCTAGTCATACGAAATAAATAGCGATACAAATGTTAGACTAACAAACCAAAACAAATGTTTTAATTTGTCTCTGTAACTTCTAAGTAGTACTCTTTATTTTTCTCAAATGAACTACCCCATAAAAATGAATGAACTTTTATCACCACATAAAACTAGAGACAGAGTTAACTCGTGACCACGGTTGCTGCAATGTGGCTGAAACGTCGAGGTAAATAAATAAATATTTATTGCGTGATAAGTCCCGTTTAGTTTAGTAATTATCACATAAAACTACTCTGAATTTTTGTTTATTTAATGATAAGGCCTATTTTATTAATACTAACTACTGTTATTACTCAAATTAGACCCAAGCCGCAGTAAGGGAGAAGATACTAAATTTACCTGTTCATTAATAATAGACCCCATAGTCACAGAATATATTATAATAGTACTAACGTACAGAATGGACACGCTCCACACCGCACCGATTCGAGTTACCCCACCCCTCAAGGCGCAGATAGCCGGACCCCGCCGGAATCCAGAAGAGCGCGCGCGCGATGTATGTAGGCGTACGCGTGTACAGACGTCGTCGTGCTTATGTAGATTCAAGAACGCGTATTTTGTACGTCGTGTCCGCCGCGTGCCATAGTGTTGTACCTAATTATTTCCATGCATTTGTTTCAGTTTCCCCAATTTTCTCCATTCATCCTGATTTTAAGCGGTGTCCTTCCAATCCCTATGGTACACGTCTAGATCGTCCTCCCAATGCCTCCTGGGCTTACCTCGTCACCGTCATCCATATTCATGCAAATTTTTGACGTGACAACGTCTAATAAATCGATGAACGCTGGCTGCACGCACGAAAAAGGATGACGCAATGTAACGTACATGGGGGGGTATCAAAGGGGGGATGAAAATTTCATTGATTTTGCCGTAGGATGCACCGTTTTGAAGATATTTGACAAAACACCGGTTCTCGTCCGATCACCGAGGTTTAGCAACGTCAGGCGCGGCCAGTACTTGGATGGGTGACCGCCTGGTTTCATTTTTGTTTTTTGAATGTTTTGTTATGACGTTGTCACGTTAAACTGTCGTCCGTAAACCGACTTTACAGGCAACCGGTTTTTTTGTCCTCGTCTCTCCTGCGGAAATGGCAAAAATTAAGAGTCTATAGCCAATATTTTTACTCAAGTTCACATCGACGTGAGGGACATGTGGGCCTGGCCAACATTTCGCCCATTTTAATAAATCTTAATTTTGCTGTCTCGGAGTCGCTTATATGTTATTTCCACAGGGGATACTATTTGTTTCTTACGCTTTGTATGACCCATATATTTTTCTTATTTTAACACTTGGTGTTTTGTACAATAATTTGACTGTTAAATCACAAGACTTACTAAAATAGCTTTCATGTTTGTAGTAGAGCCATGTTGTAGCTAGCCGCTGCATCACGAATGGACCCTCTCACAGAACACCGGCGTGAAGCAGCAGTAATCCTGCTTGCGTTTCGTACGGTCAGTGAGAGTGCCGGGGGCCCAATAGCTCACCCCTTCCCTCTCCCCCTCCCTCTTCCCCTTCCCCTATTCCCTCTCCTTTAGGGCCAACAACGCACTGGCATCGTGTATAGCGCTGCGGGTGTCTATGGGCAGTGGTGTTCATTTAACATCAGGTGACCCACTAGTTCGTTTGTCTGGCCTATCTAACATAAAAAAAAAATGTTTTATTCTAATTCTAAACTTTACAGACAACCCTTTATGCTGGAAATCGTTTAAAACTTTTCATTCAAATAAAAGTGAAATTCTGAATTCATACCTTAATTAAATATATGTCAAAGGAAAACTTAAAGTTCAGTTAATAAGTAATAATTGCTAAGTAAAGTTGGATACGGTTGCTTGTCACAGCAATTAAAGCTAGTGAATAATATTAGAAGTCAACAATGTTGCTTAAATTTCAATATTGGTCATGCGAAATGAGTTTTTGAGACGTGGATGAAAAGAAGACCAATAAAGACTAAGAATAAACTAAATGAGTAGTAAACGAACATAAAAACTAATGAGTTGATTGTCTACTCAATCTCTTGATTCTGAGGTACCTTGTGAAAGTTGTTGAAATAATTTATACTTAGTACTTAGGCTGAAAGAAAGAAAGAGTTCTTTCTTCATCTCTCTCTCTTTTACCTACTTACCTGGGCTAATAATAACAGAGTAGAACGGAAACTCTTGCTCCAGCCGGACTCAAGGTCACGATATTAGAGTACTCGCTAAGCGGGAACTCAGTCAGGGTGTCACGGCCGGCGTCGCCGCACGCGCGTTTGGCTGTGTTTACTGTTTGCGCGTTCGTTTTATTGGAAACAAATAACAATGGCGTCAAGTTATTGTGGTGTATTTGGGTGTGTAAATAATGGAAAAACGATGCCACACAAGTTTTTTTAGTTTTATGACGTAAAATTCGCCGGTAACGGTAACTGTACCTAAGTACCTATATCTATGTAGGTACAGGTTACAGGTACACTAGAACAGGCCCAAGGGCCTGTAAGTAAGTAAGTAAGTAAGTAAGTATATTTCTTTTCTGTGTCGATGAACACAGTATTTTCCCAGCACAGTATTATATTTCATTGAAATTGTCTTGTTAGCAAATGTAGTAGAGAGAGAGAATAATTATAATTCTCATATTTTGTAAAACTAGAATAAAATAATAATTTCAAAGTAAATAAAAACTTATATTTTAGCTATATTATCTTTAGACGTAAGTAATATTTAACAGTAAGCAACCCTAGCAACACTCCTGGACGACAGAGGGGTGTAACGACGTGTGGGGGGAAGTAGGTATATAAATGGACCACGACCAGATGGCCTTGTGGTTAGAGACCCTGACTATGAAGCTTGAGGTCCCGGGTTCGATTCCCGTGTCGGGGCAGATATTTGTATGAAAAATACGAATGTTTGTTCTCGGGTCTTGGGTGTTTAATATGTATTTAAGTATGTATCTATCTATATAAGTATGTTTATCCGTTGCCTAGTACCCATAACACAAGCTTTGCTAAGCTTACTTTGGGACTAGGTCAATTGGTGTGAATTGTCCCGTGATATTTATTTATTATTATTATTTTAAATGGCGGCGTTTTGGACGCGGTCAAAAGAGATTCCCTTCTACTTCTGTTATTATTTATTCTTATGGCTAAGTGTTAACTAATATATAAAAATCTTGTGTCACGGTTAATAAATAAATAAATAAATAAATAAATCTTGGAACGATTGACACCAATTGACCTAGTCCCAAACTAAGCAAAGCTAGTACTATGGGTACTAGGCAACGGAAAAACATACTTATATAGATAAATACATACTTAAATACATATTAAACATCCAAGACTCGAGCACAAACATTCGTATTTTTCACACAAATATCTGCCCCGACCGGGAATCGAACTCGGAACCTCAAGCTTCGTAGTCAGGTTATCTAACCACTAGGCCATCTGGTCGTCACGGTGTTTCTTATTTAACTCCTCTGAAACGGATTGATCGATTTTTATGAATTTTTTTCCCTACATTTGGTAGGTCTGAGAATAGGTCGTAAGTAGGCTATTTTTTATATCCCTGTTCTTCGCGGACGACTGTAGTTATCAAAGCGGTTACAGCAAAAGATCTGAAACATTAAATGTTGACTGTTTAAAAACTATCATAATACACATAATGTGTATATAAGTATCATTCGATTGCTTGTTGTGTAAAAATATCTTCCTTTACTTCTAAAAATATGAGGCAAAAAGTCACACGAATCAATACGACCTTCAACGGACGCCACGATTCTTTGCTTCCTTTAATTATCCTCAATTCCTAGGTATTCCCATAGCGCGCTCTTGTAGTCTCAAGTTTTCGTTCATTTATCAAACCAATTTCACGTTGAATTAGCGTTTCATCGCGTCCGCAAAAATACGACTAAATTAGTTAAATTTATCTCCCAATTGTATTAAGTTTAGCGTTTGTTGTTTAATTTTACGTTATAGCTGGCTGGATTACGTCGTTGCTAAAAGTTTTTTCTACTACAACAGTATCATGAATATTTTGATTACTAGAGATTTTGTTTACGTCGTCTATCTTATAATTAAAATCTTGAAAAGCCGTGCTAGTCTAGTGATTTGGCTTAATTACGTTCTATCAATAAGATTTTTTTAACCACGACACAAAAAGAGGGGTGTTATAAGTTTGACCACTATGTGTGTGTGTGTCTGTGTGTGAATGAGTTCAATGGTATGAATGAAGTTACCAATCCACACTGTACCATATAGGAACTAACCCATGCTTTCTCATTCTAGCAGGAGGCTATGCTCGTTGGACTATGGGTGCTTTGCTGCGAAAATGTAAAAGATACGCTACGAAACTATGTGACCGTTTCCATATAATAGTTTTAGTTAGTTTAGCTATGTAGCCGCTCAATTTATATCCAGAGCGCATCCAGACCACGCATCTTTCTATATAATAAACATAGTTTGGTTGGACCCAGTTCCACCAGTGCTATGCTATGTGGACCATAGTATATGATTGGTGGATATAAAACGCATCCATAGCAACGTACCACCAAACCACACTCACGCGCTCAATCAGAGCTCATCCTCGGAGTATCGCAACCGTTCACTAAGCTATCAGATGTTAGACTCATGAACATAAAGTTGGCTGGCTAATTTTGTAACTTAAAACAAAACCAAATTCCGCTTTTACCTTTTAATTATTTCATCATTCGCGTTTTGATCTACTCAGATGAACATAATTATAATTATTACACGCTTTTCTGGCGTAATTAGATATACATTTCTGACTTGATGCGATTCAGCTAAGATCACTTCCAACCGAGAGCAAATTAAAAAACAATCAGGGACCAACCTTATCAAAACAAAGATGGATTGTTTTGGAATTCATAATCATAATAAAGCGTTGTCCCTCAAAAGATTACTTCGTTCATAATGGAATTGAAATCAAAACAATTTGGTTCGCGAGTCGAGGAATCAAAATTAATTTCTTTTGTGTCTTTACTTAAAACTTTGTTACGTGGATATTTCAGTTAAAGAATAAAATTTTGACAAATTCGAATTTGAGAGGACTTTCTACTTCTTAGAAATCAAATATATCATATATACTTTCAAGAACCTTTTGATGATAAAGGTGATAAATATAATAAGGAACTAGCGAATAATGATAGATATAACAAATAACTATTAGTAGCGAACAATATTCTCCCTAATATCTAGTGATTTCTTCAATCACGCACTTATTTTTATTTACGTACATATTAGATCCCTTCGTAGATGGCATTAAATGATTATTATACTAATTAGTAATTTATAAATAATTAGTAATTTTTTGTAGTGGTAGAGCCATGTTGTAGCTAGCCGCTGCATCACGAATGGGCCGGCTCGTCCGGGGCAGTACCACCCTCTCACAGAACACCGGCGTGAAGCAGCAGTAATCCTGCTTGCGTTTCGTACGGTCAGTGAGTGGTGTTCATTTTACATCAGGTGACCCACTAGTTCGTTTGTCTGGCCTATCTAACATAAAAAAAAAAAAAAAAAAAAAAAAAATTAATACGGGTTTTGTGACAGGCTAGTTGGCACTAGCATCGTAAGGTACGTTTGTCGTTTTTGCCACGTTTCGGATGGTTTAGGTATATTATAATGTAGATAACTAGCTGTAGCCTGCGATTCCTTCTGTGAAGAAGAAGAATCCCGCGAGAACTTTTTCTGGAATGAAAATATCCTGTCTGTTAATTCAGGCTACAAACTATCTGTGTGCCAAATTTCATCAGAATCCATTAAACCGTGATTGATTAATGAACTCTTCAGATACTTCCTCATTTACAAAGGGTAGGATAGGATATGAACATGAACAATTGTGATATTAGATGATTATATAAAGGCAAGGAACTTACAATGCACACGCGTTTTCGCCTTTTCGACAATTAATTCATACAAAGAACACTTTCATTGAGTTGATTATATTATATCTGATAGTAATAAAAACAATTTTATTCTTAAGACATTCCAGAGTACTTACTTATTACGTACGTACTTTCAGGAACTTTGCTTTAATGAAAACGCTGCCGCTGCTTCAAAGAACCATACCTAAGCTTAAAATTAAATACTACATTTTGGTGTACTCTATGAAAATTAATTTTTAAAAGAATGGTCTTAGTTTAACTACCCAGACGGGTAGTCGCCACTTGAGAACCTTTCTCCCCCAATGGTAGAGCCATGTTTTTCGAGTGATCTGACCCGCCCATTGCCATTTCAACGAGTTAATCGGTTCGGCTATGTCGGTGACCCTAGTTCTTCAACGAATCTCCTCAATCCTGATTTGATCCTCTAAAGAAACCTCGAGCATAGCTCTCTCCGCCTCTTTGAGCGAGTTTTTTGTATTTGCCTATATAGATATACCTACTGAAAGTATGACATTCCATCTTTTTTTGCCCATTTAATGTGTAGTTTTTGCATTTTAAATACATTTTTCGGCATTGTAAACGACAACGAGATGTCGAAGCCTATTATATTGCAGCGTGGAGTCAGACATGGAGATGTTATCTATTCTCTCTAAAACTGTACGCCGCTGCACTGGAGGATGCTTTCAATTCTCTTGACTGGGAAGGGCGAGGCATCAATGTAAATGGCGAATACATCACTTACCTTCGATTTTCCGATGACGTAGTGCTTATGGATGAGACCTTGGAACACCTAAGTGATTAAGACTCGCGCACCAAGGGTTCCGTTCCATTATCTATAAAAACGGCGAATAAAACACGTTTGTTGTATGGGAGCCCCCTCAAATATTTGTTTTATTTTAATTTAATTATTTATTTTTAAAGTGAATATAATTATAACTAAATATACTGTGAATATTTTAAGCGTCTACCTGTTGCCGTTATCAGCATCGAGGAAAAACGAGCAAAAAAATCACGTTTGTTGTATCGGAGGACTCTTAAATTTTAATTTAATTATATTTTTTAGTATTTGTTGTTATAGCGACAACCGAAATACATCATCTGTGAAAATTTAAACTGTCTAGCTATGACGGTTCGTGAGATACAGCCTGGTGACGGACGGACAGACGGGCAGACGGACGGACGGACAGCTAAGTCTCAGTAATTAGGGTCCCGTTTTTACCCTTTGGGTACGGAACCCTAAAAAAGAAGTCAGGTACTATTGGGTTAAGAAATTTAATTAGTTGTTTAGGAAACTGGATCCTCACTAAGTATCTCGCAGATTTTCCCTTAATAAGACCCAGTTTCAAGACAGCGAGCGACGTTGAGTCCTGTGTTTTTAGGATCAAAGTATTTCTTTGTTCATTTTCTTGGACTTTTCCTTATATTGTTTACTGTCAATGTTGTTATGAAATAAACTGTTATCTGATATTTTATGAGCTTTATTTTTTTTATAGCCATGATAGTCTAGTTGCATTTTGATTTTACTATAAGCTTTATGGTGAAGGAAAATATATAAAACAACGCGTAACTGCAACCACAATGCACGATCTGAGCGAGTGAAGCGAGCCGCCCGCAGCAGTCGGTGTAGCCCCAGAACCAAATTACTAAGGTTATTAATCCATGCCTATTGTACGATCAGTAGTTAATTAATTTTCGGGACTATAGCCATCGATTTTTAATTTAGGCTTTTAATCAGACGCATTTTCGAGATTTCAAACTTTCGGTCAAATGAAAATTCGGTGTTTCAATATTTTGTGCTCTCGTTTATAAGGTTTTACTCGGACTCCTGTAGCATGTCTATCTATAACAAGTTTTCAAAAATCCTATGAGCACGAAAGCACGATTTAATTTTTTGTTTTTAATAATCAAGTAATATCAGTAGCCAGAATAATCCTTGGCGTAATTTGCCGCGGTTTAATGGTTCAGATACGATTAAACTGATCAAGTGTTGCCATACATACTTCCGGTTTGTACCTGTTTAGGTTTTGTTGCGAACTACATATTCCGCTGGCGTTCGTGTCATCACAGTGTTTGTGTTTGTTTTTTTTTGTGTTTAGTTTTTAAATGGGTCCCACTGAAAAACAGCGTTGCGGCTTGCCGCAACATTATGCTGAGTGAGGCCCAATTTATACTATTCGATGATTTTTGTTTTTATTTGTATCTTTTCCTGTCAACTGTATTTCCTGTGTATCGAATATGTGTAAATAAACATCTCTCTCTCTCAATAATGAAATTACGGCTGTCATAAATACGAACAAATTACTTTAACACTTTACATAACGAAAGAATTAGATTTTTTTTCGTTCGTCTTTCTTCTCAGCTAACCGACATTATCAAATTGCGAGTCGTCGCTCTGAAACCGGCCCTCGTCTTTTGAAACAAGATTTAACAGTTCTTTTATGTCTCATTCTTTTCAAGGTGCAAACAGATCTTTGTGAATACTTTGGGAAGAAACGGAACAAAAAGCGTTCTTTTGAAGCTTATTTGAACTCTGACCACTGAGTTCTAGGCTTTTTGGGTGGCATGCGGAATATTTTAGTGTGTAATAACTGTAATAAGGTAAGGGGTCTGTCGTATAGCTTGTCTAGTCTAACCTAAAATGATGCGCGCCCCTCTAGGTACTAAGTCATTTGATTTTTATCATCATCATCATCCCAGCCTGTATACGCTCCACTGAAGAGCCACAGACAGGCCTCCTCTCAGAGAGAGGGCTTGGGAACTTTGCACACACTATTGAATTTCTTCTTAGGTGTGTGCATGTTTCCTTACGATGTTTTCCTTCACTGTAAAGCTCATGATAAATTTCAAATGTAATTTCGCACATAAATTCTGAGAAATTTAGAGGTGCGAGCGCGGATTTGAACCCACGACCCTCTGCTTGAGAGACCATTATTGATAGAGCACCACGGCTTTGGATTTTGATGTGTGCGTGCAAATATTAATTACGATTACGACTCTTTATCTGTTTGGGAGCGTCAATTACTCCGTGAACTATGATCAATGTGTATGTTCGTACTGTGTGGAGGTGGAGGAACTGCATGAACACGCATTTCTTACATAAACGTAACTATCGTAAGGTCGTGGGTGAAATTGTTTCAGTTCATTAATATGGATCTCCGCAAAGTAACGCCTGATTCAATAAAATTGAGTGAAACCCGGTCAAAGCTACTCGTTGTAATGCTACGGCTACACACATCGCGATAACGCGAATATTCGCATTATCGCGATGTATGTAGCCGAATATTCGCGAATACTTCGGCACTTCACCCGAAGCCGCAGACCCTTCGCCCCGCTGTAGGTAAATTTGCGCACATCAAAGCCTGCTAAACTAAACTAAACTCTGCGGCATTGCTCTCTATAGCTGTGTGGCCATGCACATTCGCCGTAGGCCGAAGACGAAGTTTTGTCTCGATAATTCTATCGCGATGTGTGTAGCTTTAAGGCGGTTTTAGACTAGCGTTTTTCTCTGCGCGTAAACGATCGTTTTTGGCACATTCGCTTACACGCGCGCTACATTTAATCGAAATCCCGTGTAAGCGCTCATTCGTACGTGTTCGCTCGAAACGTGAAATAAGGGCATGTTCTCGCTCGCGCTTACATATACGAGCTTATATGCGCGTCATCGCTCGAAGAAAACAAAACCGCACCTGTGCGCGCGTACACGCGCTTTCAAAAACGAGCTTTGTACGCGCGTATAAAACGCTAGTCTGAAACCGCCCGTAGTACTTATTACGTAATACACAAAACTACATAAGGCACCGCAGAAAACATTTGTACGCTGCCCATGCCCTCATTAAGCACCTTCAAGTAACCGCCTAGTTAAATAGGTCTCCTTTGTGCTCGAGAACATGTAAATTCGTGCCCATTGTTTGTCCCCATGAGTGTCAGCAACTAATTTTAAGTCCGTCTTCTACCTTGATTAACATATAATGTGAAGAACGGGTAAGAGAAAAGCGGCAGCGATTTGTGTTCGGGCATTGTAATTTTATTCTTTCAAACGTGGGTATATCAAAAACTGAGAAGAGTCTACCCTCGCGCTCGGCAAGGATACTCTTAGCCCCGAGTTACCAAAGTACTCGTCAAGACGAATCGAACTTGATGCAGTTATTTAATTTTATTATGGAGTTCCTATGGCCACCTTTCAGCTCGGCTGCGCCATTTCAAAACCTAGTAACTCTCAAAAAATAAAATTTGCGATTTTTCCATATAACGTGGTTTCTAGTAAGTGCCAACAGGATAAAAAATCATTTAGAGACCTATCTCGCTCCATTTCACAGATATGAGTACCTCCAAACCTAGCAAGTACACAAAAAAACGGGCTTGACCATTTCAAAACCTAGTATGGCACAAAACTATTTCTTAGTATGTGGCATGCACAATACAATACAATACAATGACTCTTTATTGTACACCACAAAGAAAACAATACAGAAAAACAAGTACATGGAAAAAATATACAAGGTAAGCAATAGGCGGCCGTATCGCTTCGAAGCGATCTCTTCCAGGCAACCATTTAACGCAGGAAAAACAACAAGGAATGTATTTCAGCAGGTGGTGCAATATAAGAATAGAAAATAAAAATAAATAGTAATATAAACATTATACAAGAACTACCTAATATACAATATATACATCATAAAACACACATATATAAATTATACACAACAATAAACTTGTAAATATATAAACGGGCTATAATTTTCACACACAAGACAGCAAATAGTGTTCATTAAGCAAGGATTTGAAAATAGGCAAAGACTTTGCGCGCCTGAGGTCTATTGCCAGGGAGTTCCACAGCCGAATAGCCTGGACAGTAAAAGAGTACACGTAAAATTTGGAATTGGAAAAGGGGACAGTAAGGAGAAAGTTCTGAGAACATCGAACAGAGGTCACATAGCTAAATCGCTCTTTGAGGTAGCAGGGAGTAGCAGGATTAAAAAGAATACCGTAGAGAAGGTGTAGAATGTGTGAATTTCGGCGAAGGCGGATTGGGAGCCACTTGAGCTGTGATCGAAAATAAGAAACATGATCGTACTTACGTAGACCAAATATGAACCGAATGCATAGATTTTGAATTCGCTCAAGTTTATTCAGGTGCTCTTCTAAAATATCAGGATTTGATAAAAGTCAGAGATGCTTATTAGGTTGGATGTGGTCAAACGATAATCAATACGCTCATTTCAAAAGCCACTATAGTACATAATTTCATATAAAACATGTACCTAATATAAGAAATTAAACATAAATATTAGTACCTGGATATTCGTCTTAATCTAGTTAACCAAGAAAGTATCACTTTTTGAACAATTGTTGCAAAATTTTGTACGGCTGAGACAAAACATGTTTTTTCGCTCTCCTACAAAATTATCTGATCGTCAGATCAGCCCAATCGGTTGAAAAAATCTACTTTTTAAATTTGTACAGACAAAAGAAACTCTTGTGTTTAAAAATAATAATATTATTTCAAAAATATGTTTGCTTACTTTTAAATTTGCACAGGACCCAGTGCAAGAGCCCTACGTTGACATGCGCGCGGCTTTTTAGTAGCAGTTTTCTCTTGAACTGGACCACGCCTTAAAGGTCTCGTTGGACACGTAGGTGACAAGCTATGGCCTAAAACAACACGCAACCCTCAACTCAGCCCCGCAAACTACGCTCATAGCGGTTTGCTAGTTTTATTTGTATTTCGTAACACGATGCTGCTACAATGGTTTATAATTATGTAGCTGCCTTACAAAGACCAACTTAAGGTTGAATTATATCTAGAGACACCGAGCGTGTCAGAGACGTGCCGTAATCAGACACGGCCAGGGGTTGGGTCCTGAAGGGTACTTCTTGGTCAGTGTACTACTGAGACGTTTTGAATGACAAGGCTAAATAAATACTTACTTACTTACTTACTGCGCTGGCTCAAGGACCCAAAGAGGATCTTGGCCTCCGACACCAGAAGACGCCATTCAGCACGGTCCTGCACCACTTCACGCCAGTCGGATCTTCTTAGGGCGTTCAGGTCCTTTGTGACTACCTCGCTCCAGCGATATCTGGGACGTCCAACCGGCCGCTTACCGATCGGACGCCCCAAATATGCTCTCTTAGCGGCACGATCCTCCTCCATTCTCTCAACGTGGCCCAGCCAACGCACGCGCGAACGCGCGTTGGCTAAATAAATAAATAAATATCACGGGACAATTCACACCAATTGACCTAGTCCCAAAGTAAGCTTAGTAAAGCTTGTGTTATGGGTACTAGGCAACGGATAAACATACTTATATAGATAGATACATACTTAAATACATATTAAACACCCAAGACCCGAGAACAAACATTCGTATTTTTCATACAAATATCTGCCCCGACACGGGAATCGAACCCGGGACCTCAATCTTCATAGTCAGGGTCTCTAACCACTAGGCCATCTGGTCGTCTAAATGCAAGTATTAAGCCTTGTCATTCAAAACGTCACAGTAGTACACTGACCAAGTATGCAAAATGACTTGTTTATCTAATGCCATGATTACAAAATTGTCTAAGTTTCAAGAAGACTTTCTTAGCAAAACGTCTAGGACGTGAAAATGCACAAGTAGGCAGAATGACTTAATATTGTATAAGGTCTTGATTGTATTAAATTGGCAATGAAGGTTATCCAGACCATTTACCTATTGAAACATTAAATATTAAGTCTTTTTACAGCCAAAGTCATTCAGTCTACTATGTCTTATAGCAATGAGGGCGTTTTACAGACCAATACGTTTTGCAACGCGGGCAAATACAGGGTTATTTGTAATTCACTAGCATCCTTTTAACCCTAAACTCCTACCACTTAAACAAATGTTTTTTGTTTTACGGCTTTGGTCATAACTTTATATTTTTGGTGTAATAACGTTTTGAAAATTTGAGACTAACTCTTATTTTTACGATACTCTGTGCCGCGTAAGTCATTCATTCATTGCCCGCCGACTACAGCGCGTGGCCGTGTACAAAATCATAGAGTACGGAGTTGTGTTAGAAGTATTTATTTATTATTATTTATATGTACGAAAAAAAGTGCTCCATTTTAAAAGTCGTAAAATAAAAAAACATTTGTTTGAGTGATAGGAATTCAGGGTTAAGAGGATGTCAGTGAATTATAAATAACCCTGTATACAACTAAGGCGCTCTGCTCGCCAAGGCTAAATGCAAGTGAGGCCTTCAGGACCCAACCCACGGACAGACGCACTTTATTCATATTCTACAGTCTCAAGTGGCAATGGGCAGGGCACATCGCTCGTAGAACTGATGGCCGATGGGGCAAAAAGGTTCTCGAGTGGCGTCCACGGACCGGAAGACGCAGTGCAGGTAGGCCTCCAACAAGATGGAGCAACGACCTGGCTAAGGTTCAGCAGTGGGCGTCTTTTAACTGAAATGATGATGATGATCATGAATGATCCAATTCAGTAAATAAAATATCGTTATATTTCAAAATGCGATGACAATAATATTGTTTTGTATGAGTTGTAACGAGTAAATTTGTTATAGCGATAACAATGTCAATATAACTCAGTAACATTGTATGTGAAACATAAAATATGTCCTTTGAAGTCGGTATCTGAAAATTTAATGATTTACCCAGAAATGTCTACAAGGAATGAGGCTCGGAAAATTATTTGAAGGCTTTATACTTTGATATGATTTGAATAAACAGATAAGAACTAGGTACTTTGGTTAGATAAATACATAGATACAAACTTTATTCACAACAAACATACAAAGCTCAAAGATAAATAATTTACAAACAGAAAATTCACAATTTCCTGTTATCTCGTATTAAATAATAGCTGGAAGGGTGGAAAGTTCTCGAATTTACTCGAATGGAGACCACGGACTGGCAAGTGCAGCGTGGGACGTCCCCCAACGAGATGGATGGATGATCTTGCAAAGGCCGCAGTTTCACGGTGGATGCAAGCCGCTTCCAACCTTAATGATTAGATATCAATGAGGGATAAATATGTCCTATGGCTGAAATGATGATGATGATGATAAGATGGGTGGAGATCGAAAATTTGGACCCCGTTACATTGTAGTTAGCTATACAAAACGATTGACTGGAAAAAGTTCAGTTGCGGCACCAAAAATATAACTGCCCATACAATTATAAGTGGCAAAGTTTAAGTCCCGACTAAAATGATCTGGCTTATTTATTTTTTCACTCTTTAAATGTCAAATTTTAAAGTATAAAAATTCCGAAATGCCTCAACATTTTCTTCAAAAAAATGTATCTGTAAAAATAAGAGGGTTGATTTAGCTCCTGCCCCGCCACCTGTCAGCTAGGTCTGTGGATCTGTGCTTGGGTATCATAGGAGAAGCATGATAAGTTTTCAGGGTGCCTCAAATACCTACTCAAACATGTCCATCAGCTCTCAGGCTAGACTTCCCACGTCACGTGTTCCGATTCACACAGCTATCTATAATTACAATGTTAAAATTACCTCGCCATTCGAACACATCTCAGCGGCCATATCGTTCATTTTTTCAAACTACCCGCTTTGATTTTGTTTTTGTAACAGTGTTGTTGCGGTAGCGATAGTTTCGCTATCGATAGTTGACCTTTAAAAACAGTCGATAGCGTCGATAGTCTATCGAAAATATCGACTTGCTGCAATACTATTTAATTAATGGTATCGATAGTATCAATAGGAAAAAACCGGCCAAGTGCGAGTCGGACTCGCGCACGAAGGGTTCCGTACAATTATCTATAAAAATCACGTTTGTTGTATGGGAGCCCCTTAATTTTTTTTTTTATTTTAATTTAATGATTTACTTTAAAATTCATCATCATCATCATCATTTCAGCCGAAAGACGTCCACTGCTGAACATAGGCCTCCCCCAAGGCTCGCCAAACAGATCGGCCCTGTGCCATCCGCATCCAATGCGTTCCCGCTACCTTCACCAGGTCGTCGCTCCATCTTGTTGGAGGCCTACCTACACTGCGTCTTACGGTCCGCGGACGCCACTCGAGAACCTTTCGGCCCCATCGGCCGTCAGTTCTACGAGCGATGTGCCCTGCCCACTGCCACTTAAGTCTAGCGATTCTTCGAGCTATGTCCGTGACTTTAGTTCTCGCGCGGATTTCATCATTTCTAATGCGATCCCGCAGAGAAACTCCAAGCATAGCCCTCTCCATCGCCCTCTGAGTGACCTTGAGCTTCCTTATAAGACCCATCGTTAGTGGCCACGTCTCAGTGCCATAAGTCATCACTGGCAACACACACTGGTCAAAGACTTTTGACTTGAGACACTGCGGTATATCGGATGACAAGATGTTTACGCTGATAATCGGGTATCTTCGGCACTCTTCGGACATCGTCGCCGGCGCGGAGGTGTGCGGGCGCGCGGGGAGATCGCAAGCCATTCGGCTCAAAGCAACCATAGCGACAACTCGTTATACATACAACTAATTGTTATTTGTAAACCTCAAGATTTTGATTATATATCTGCATGTTTGTACTTGGAGTGTAATTTTCTCCTACATCCAACCAAGATTTAAAGTATACGCACTACAGGCGTTTACACAAGATATTGCGGAGCTTCCCGAACGCTGCCCAGCCGAGTCTAATTCGTCGATTGACCTCTTTCTCGAAGTTGCACCTACCCAATTGGATTGTATGTCCCAGATAGATATAGTCGTCAACAACTTCGAGCAAAGTATCTCCGATTACGACGGGAGTTGGTACAACATGGGCGTTCGACATGACCTTCGTCTTGTCCATGTTCAATTTAAGACCAACTCTCTCGGAGACTCTTCCGAGGTCAGCGAGCATCGCACTGAAGTCCTCCAAGGTCTCAGCCATAAGCACCACGTCGTCGGCAAATCGAAGGTGAGTGAAGTATTCGCCATTTACATTGATGCCACGCCCTTCCCAGTTCAGAGTCTTGAACGCATCCTCTAGGGCAGCGGTGAACAGTTTCGGAGAGATAACATCACCTTGACTGACTCCTCGCTGCAATAGAATGGGCTTCGACATCTAATCCTGAAGTTGGACGGACATTGTGGCGTTATTATACAGACACTTCAACACTTCGATGTACCGGTAGTCTACTTGGCACCGTTGGAGAGACTGCAGTACAGCCCAAGTCTCGATCGAATCGAAGGCCTTCTCGTAGTCCACAAATGCCAGGCAAAGGGGGCGGTTATACTCCTCGGTTTTCTGTATAACCTGCCGCAACGCATGTATGTGGTCCACGGTGCTAAAGCCTTTTCGAAACCCGGCTTGTTCGGGAGGCTGGAAGTCGTCTAACCTGCGCGCGAGACGATTCGTGATGACTCTCGAAAACAGCTTGTAAACATGGCTCAGAAGTGAAATGGGTCTATAATTCTTCAATAAGGTATTATCGCCTTTTTTGAAGAACAGCACCACTACACTTCTGTTCCGTGCTTCTGGTGTTTTCCCTTCACGGATGGCGGTATCGAATAGTTACTGAAGGGCTTTGAGGATCGGTTTTCCACCCGCCTTCAGAAGTTCGGCTGTTATTCCGTCATCACCAGGGGCCTTGCCATTCTTTAGTTGTTTGAGAGCCATACTAATCTCGTACAGGCTGACGTCCGGGATGTCTTCGGTATAGTGCCGGGTTAATCTAGCTCTCGGGTCTTCAGCTAGATCCATGACGGGTTTTTTCGTTAATGTGTACAGTTGTCCATAGAACTTCTCAACTTCTAACAATAGCTCCGGTTTAGAGGTCACGATCCTACCTTCATCGGTCTTTAACTTTGCCAATTGGCTTTGCCCAACAGACAGATTCTTGGCAAAAACTTTAGAGCCTCTGTTGCGCTCTATCGCCACTTCAATACTATTACTATTAAGCTGGCGTATATCGCGCCTCAGAGACTTTGAGATCTGTCTGTTAAGCCGCCGGTATTGGCAAGCGTCACCAGATGTCTATAGGATCATCTTACGTCGATCTTCCATGAGCTTTAGAGTAGAAGGTGTGATTTTTTTGTTTCTATTTGTACGGTGTACGGTGTACGGTACTTTGACCCAACCGTATGGACAGCTTCCACAAACCCGTCATTGTAATCATCCATGTCGCTTCCTAGGCATTTAAAAGTCAATATATAATTAAATATTCTGTGAATATTTCAAATGTCTACCTGTTGCCGTTATCAATATCGAGCAAAAACGAGCAAAAAAATCATGTTTGTTGTATGAAAGCCCCCTTAAATGTTTATTTAATTCCATTTTTTAGTATTTGTTGTTATAGCTTTTTTTTTTTTTTTTTTTTTTTCTTTTTTTTTTTGTTTTTTTTTTCGCGCGCGGGTAGGCAAATAAATAACAACTAAATATTTTTCTGTTAGTCATTATTTATTTAAATAATATTAATAGTAGTAAATAAGTAAAAGCAAATACATACATGTGTTGACAGTGCCTTGATTGCCACCCTCAGCCGTTTGCATCATCACTGAGCATCTTATTTAAGGAAAGCCGGTTTAAATTTCGGGGTCAAAGTTCAAGTTTCTTTTCTGCAAGTCACTTTTACAAGTTTGATTTTGTGATGGACCATCTATCGCAGCTGCAGAGAAGCATGGAGGAGATGAAGGCCATGTTCGCTACCCGGATGGCTGCTTTTGAGAGTGCCAGGCCTGGGCATCTCTCTGAAACATCAGACTCTGTAATATCCGCTTCAGATGACTACCAGAGCTTCAAAATCTTTATCTGGAGTGCCGTAGAGGCTATGCAAGTTCAGATGGGCCTGGTCCTGAGGACTCTTGAGGAGCAAGAGATGAGGACTCGGTCATCGGTGCTTTTGGTGCATGGAGCCCCGGAGTCCAAGGATGAGGATGTGATGGGGCTGGTCACGGGTATTTGTCGGCGGGATTTGCAGGTTCCAGATATTAACACTGGGTCATTTCATGCTTGCCATCGTTTGGGCCGTGAGCGTGGGCCTTCGAAGCCTAGGCCCATCCTCGTCAAATTTGTCAATCAGCAGGCAAGGGATGCGGCATGGACCTCTAAGAAGAAACTTAAGGGTACAGGGTTGACCCTATCTGAGTTTTTGACCGCTGCTCGTCATGCCACTTTTCTGGAAGCCCGACGCATGTTTGGCGTCAGGAACAGTTGGACGTGCGACGGTCGGATTGTGGTGCTGTATAGGGATCGAACGCGGCGAAGAGTCACATCGCTTAAAGAGCTCCACGCCTTGCCGCCCCCGGATATGGCGTCGAACGGGCCCTCGACCCCCTCAGGGGACCTCGCTGCTGGCGGCGCTGCCCCGCCTACTGCCGGACCCGGTGCCGAGCCCGCTGCTGACTTTGCTACTGGCACTGTGAAGACCGGAGCGGCAGGGAACGCCGGGACGGCGCCCGTGGCGAGGCCACCTCAGAGTCAGCCGAGGTCTGCGCCGGCGCTGCGAACACGTGTCCCGCGTTCCGGCTCCAAAGACACTAAGAAATAAGTTTAGGTACCACGTTTTTGTCATCTCGCAACTGTCTGACACAAATTTTTCTTATTTTTCTCACTAAATTTTAATTTCTTCCCGCACTCTTGGTTGTTTTTTCCTTATTATTTGTGTTTGTAATTTGTAAATAATGTATAGATCTTATCTTAAATCAACATAAAGCACTAAACGCGGGTGTATCGTGAATTATTGTAAGTGAAGTTGGTGGTTGACCTTTGTTTTGTTTGTCAGCTGTCACTTGTCATATTGTTTTTTTTTTCTCTGCGTTTTATTATTGCAGAGATTTATTAGATTGTCGGACAGTGCGTGAATGTCTTAATTATGATTGGCATTTATTATTATTTTTAACCTTTATTTTTTTTTTATTGACTTTTGTTTTCTTTTTTTCGTGTTTAGTGGTTATTTGTAGCAAAATTGTTTCGGTTTTGTTGGAAGGATGCATTATTTTTGTTTTTTATTTTAGTGGCTGCTGGTGAGCGGTTGAGTTTTTTAAAGTGATAGTTTAGCTAGGTAGTTTAGTTTAGAGTTCATAATTAAATAGTGTACATAGGATACATATTATTGTTATATTTGTATGTATATATATATATATAAATTTATATTACCATACTGTCAATTATGTCTGATGTTCTCGATGTGAGTATCGATAGCGAGTTTTTCTCGTTATCATCTTCCTCTTTATACAGCTCCCTGAGCGACGCCTCGGACATGCCTGATTTGAGTGAAAAACTACGTTCCACGTTTGCCTCTTCGTCAAAAAAATTTAACGTCATACACTTAAACGCACAAAGCATTCCTGCTCACTATGATGAGTTGGTTACGTCTATCAATCGGAATATCCACGCTATTTTAATTTCTGAGACCTGGCTTAAGCCCTCTTTATCCTCCACACTTTATTCGCTTCCCGGCTACCGTCTTTTTCGTAACGACAGGACGGGTTTCAAGGATGGCGGTACTAGCACAGTCCGTGGCGGCGGTGTTGCCATTTATATAAAGGAGGAATTTGCTTGTCAAGTGGTTTCTCACTCGGTTAGTCAATCGATCTATAAAAGTTCTCCTGAATATCTTTTTCTAAGTGTCACTTTGCATCACAGCAAAATTCTTCTAGGAGTTTTTTATAGCCCTTCCTCCAATATTAATTATTTTGATGCACTCGAGAATACTTTAAGTGATATCAGCCCACAGTTTGATCACCACGTGATAATGGGTGACTTCAACACCTGTCTCTTAAAGAATGATCTCCGATCATCCAAGTTGCATTCCCTGGCCTCTTCTCTAAACCTTAGTGTTTTGCCCCTGTCCCCCACGCATTTCCCGCATAATGGACCACCATCTCTTTTAGATCTTATTTTAACTTCTTCTCCTCAATTAGTTTCTTTTTGTGGCCAATATAATGCTGCCGCTTTTTCCAATCACGATCTGGTATATGTATCCCTTAATATTCGACCCCCCAGGCAGAGGCATAGGGTAATTTTTAGACGTGGTATCCGTGATATCGATTTGCAGGCGTTTCATGCGGACTTGATTGCTGCTGATTGGCAGAGCATCGAGGCGCTGACGGATGTGGACCTAAAAGTAGTGCAATTTAATGAAACTCTCTTGAATATCTTTGAGAGGCACGCGCCGTTAAAACCTACGCGCGTAAAGCACTTGCCTGCTCCGTGGCTTACGCCTGATATTAAGGCGCTAATGGCTAAGCGAAACCGAGCACGTATTAAGTTGCGGCGTGACCCTTCTCAGCAAAATCGCGAGAACTTCGTTTCGTTACGCAGCCGGTGCAATAGAGTATGTAGAAATGCCAAGCGGAAATATATCCATGAATCCATCGATGGCTGTCCACCAGCTAAGTTATGGAAATTTTTAAAGTCGCTGGGGGTGGGCAAATCTCAACAAAGTTCTTCTAGTTCTTTGGACATTAACGCTTTGAATAAGCATTTCAGTACTTCTCCGGTAACGTTGGATTCATCCGTAAAACAACGTACTTTATCCCTTCTTGCCGCTACACCACACCCTGACTGTCCTGTTTTTGATATTGGTAGTATTACGTCAGAAGAAATTCTTGTTTTCCTCAAAACTATTAAGACGAAGGCTGTTGGTGAGGATTGCCTGGGATTGGATATGCTGATGCTCGCGGCGGACCACATTGCTCCCGTTCTCTCCAATATCATTAATTTTTCCTTTACCTCGGGTACTTTTCCTTTAATATGGAAACTTGCTCATGTAATTCCTCTCCCTAAGACTTCGAATCCTACATCCTTCACCCAATATCGTCCAATATCAATACTCCCTGTCCTATCTAAGGTTATCGAGCATTTCGTTAATCGTCGTCTGTCTTCACATCTCAACAGACATAACCTGTTCAATCCTCTCCAGTCCGGCTTCCGCCCCGGGCATAGCACAGTCACTGCCTTGGTAAAGGTCACTGATGACATTCGCCATAGTATTCAGCATAAGATGCTTACCATTCTTGTACTCTTAGATTTTAGCAGCGCTTTCAATACTGTAGATTTTGACATAATGACTGGAATACTCCAGAATCTAAATTTTTCCCAGTCTGCCATCTCATGGTTCCGGGCGTACCTCTTCGGTAGACGCCAGCGAGTTAAGGTTGATGATCATTTCTCGGAGTGGTGCGACCTGACAGCTGGTGTTCCTCAGGGCGGTGTTCTATCGCCTCTTCTTTTTTCAATTTTTATCAACAGTATAACCAATTCTCTACGTTCTTCGTATCATTTATATGCTGATGATCTGCAGATCTATGCGTCGGCTGGTTTTGATGAGCTGCCTTCTCTGATTTGCCAAATAAATGAGGACTTGGACTCTATCCGTAGTTGGGCTGAGCAGTTTGGGCTTAAGGTTAATGCAGCTAAGTCTCAGGCTATAATTATGGGCAGTCCTCATTTTGTTGGCAAGTTGTCGGAAGTGATACTACCTGATATTTTATTTGATGGGACTTCGATCCCTTTTTCCTCTAATGTCAAGAATTTAGGTATTATCATGGACCAGACACTCTCATGGACAGCTCACGTAAATGAAATTAGTCGTAGACTCTTTGCGTCTCTTCACTCCTTGAGACGCCTGCAAAACTTTTTTCCTATGCGTACAAAAATTACCCTTGCCCATTCTCTACTTTTGCCCCTTCTCGATTATGGTGATATTGTGTTTCTTGACTTGAGGGAGGAGCTGCTTGACAAGCTTGAACGACTGCAAAATGTGTGCGTTCGATATGTGTTTGGCCTGCGAAAGTACGACCACGTCTCCCATTTTCGCGAGCAGCTTCACTGGCTGCCTATTAGGCGGCGGAGAGACATTCACATTCTGTGTCTTCTTTTTAATGTATTATTTAATCCTTCCTCTCCCTCGTATCTGTCTGAAAGATTTAGCTACTTGGCCACTGGAAGCGGGCACCGTTTGCGGTCCAGCTCCAAACTCACACTTGCCTTCCCGCCGAACACGGCGCGTTCTTACGCTAAATCTTTCAGTATCCATTCCGTGAAGCTGTGGAACGAGTTACCTTTGCTCGTTAGGGAGTCCCCGTCTGTGGCCTCGTTCAGGGAGAGGTTGAAGAAACTGTGGAAGTAGGGTACTTAATCGTATTCTTGTTATTTACTTGTACTGTTTTTTCATATGTGTGTATTTTGTTCTGTGTTAAGTTAGGTATGTGTATATTTGTCGTAGTCACTTATTGTTGTTTATTTTGTGTATTTATTTATATGTTATATTTTCCTTTCTTTTCTCTGTACATAAATTACTGTTTGCCTATCTTCTTTTTTTTTTTTAAGTTTTTCCTTTCATGCTAGGTTAGCTTGAAAAGATCCCTTTTAGGGATAAGTTCGCCTTTGTACTCTTTTTGTTTTGTTGTTTTGTATTATTTTTGTGTTTTTATGTACAATAAAGTGTTTACATACATACATACATATAGCTGCAACCGAAATACATCATCTGTGAAAATTTCAACTCTCTAGCTATCACGGTTCCCGAGATACAACCTGGTGACAGTCGGACAGACAGACAGACAGACGGACGGACGAACGGACGGACGGACAGCGGAGCCTTAGTAATAGGGTTTCCGTTTTTACGCTTAGGGTACGGAACCCTAAAAATTAGGCGGTACTATCGATAGGGGTCGATAGGTTCGATAAGACTATTGATAGTATGACTGATTGCCATAGCCACGATAATGTCACGATACTATCGATAGACTATCACTATCACAACAACACTGTTTTGTAGCGGCACGCTATCTGATCACCCCTATTGCCGGGTGATATTAATTATGAGTAAAAATTGCGAGTGTTTAAAACAATAAAGAAAAGATTTTTCAAAATTCCAAATCCCACAAGATAGGTGCCTTAGCACTCTATCTTAATTGTCAGTTGTTACGCAGTCACCAGCCAACGATTTTCCTCCTAGCATTAAAATCTGTAAGAAATAACACTTCATATCCGTCTAAAATGACCGAAATTATATTAAAAATCCTGAATTTAAAAAAGCGCCATCCAACATAGCTGGAAAATGATCGTAACTTGACACAAAGTCGCATAATTACTTCCAGTTATAAAATAAAAAGTAACCGTTCTATCGTCAAGCCGAGAAAAGCTTTAGGGGTTTAAAGTTAATGTCCCTCCTTTATTAGGAAAGCGACCACTTTTGGAACCGAATGTTTTCGCAATTTTTTAAGGTTCTGCTGAGACCTTTTACGGTCTCTTTTTATCTGAAAAATTGAAGACGTGGCTATATGTAGCACTGAAAAAGGTTACTTTTGAGTTGGTTAGGGTTTCAACTGAGGCTCTGATGTTTTCTGCCTTAATTTGGAAATCTTTTTTCGGAGCCTTAGATCTTGTTTACCCACGAAAATTTTTTTTAACAAGTTTGTTTAATGAAGATACAAACAAAAAGATTTCTAGATTTTATTCCAAAGTGCTTCACGTTTTCTTATTAAATTGTTTTTTTATAGTTTTAACGGCTCGTCGTGCATAAAGGTTTTAAGTTTTCTATTAGAAGCATTAAATAAAATTATAATTGTGACTGTTAATCAATCGATTTTAAAAGGATTCTTTCGTTAGGTTACTGTGACTGATCTTTAGCAATTCATTAGACATTAATGTATTAATAATTTCAATATAATTTATTTGAAAATTAATTATTTGACGTAATTTTATGTGCTATCAAGTGCCATTTCCCACTGTTCTTATTACAAAATTACCCCCTCTGACCAAACTTTCTAATAGGGCTTAAAAGACTCTCGCAAAAGGCTTACTGTCTATAGAATTTCACGCTTGTTTCTAACTATAGTTTTTTTTAATGTCTTGGGTTTAAAATTTAAGGTACCATCGCCCCAGACGTCAGATACCCTTTTTCAAAACAAATTTGCTTGCAGCCGTTGATGTTTATTGCTATGGATTGTTATGGACAGATGTCTAGCCACTGCACGCAAACTGGGCCTTTAAGGTGGTTATCTGGCGCTTGGGGCGATAGTACATCTTTATTTAACTTCTTCATAGAGTCCCACTGCGTTATTGAAGGTTGGCTGTCAGTTTTTTAAACCTCGTCTTGTCTATAATAGCCAACTTGAATAGCTGTTCTACAGTCTTAATCCCGGATTTGCGTCTTTTATTTTCCGGATATTTTGCCTATCATGATGGTTAGCAGAAGACGATATTTTTAGTGTTGGTGACTAAGAGAATATTTAATTATCTACATTGTTCATACCTCTTAACCGACATAATAATAGGAGGTAAACTTTGTTTGTTTGAAGTAATGGGTAGAAAACTAATCTGGTTTGCATTATATAAGGTTGAAAATAATGGTATCAAATATTCATAAAGAAATAAATATCATGAGATAATTACACCAATTGGGTTCTCTATTGTTTTCCCGAATTTTATAAGCCATAATGTACCGTTTTCTATATTTTTCATTTGTCAAAAAGTATGTTAATTTTGAAACAGTGTTTTCTTTAGAATTGCTATTAAACTAACCTAACCTACAGCATTCTCTAAGATGACATTTAAAAAAAAAATGTTAAAACACCATAGTGTTTTGCGGTAACCTTTACACGTCAACGTGAACCGATTACTGTTGCCTATACCTTGAAAGGTCATGTTCTAGAGAGAACATCCTTTATGAAGGACTTGGGTGTAATACATGACTCGAAACTCCTTTTTGATAGACATATTGATAGTATAGTTAGTAGCGCTTTGAGGTCGTTAGGCTTTATAATGCGTAGCTCATCACTATTTACTCAAGCTAAAAACTTAAAGTATTATATTGCACTTATGTCAGAAGTAGACTGGAATATGCTTCTCAGATTTGGAATCCCTGTTATAAAACTTATGCCGACCGAATTGAACTTAAATGTCCCTATAAATCGTCCAATTATATTGAAATATGTAAAAAACACCATCTTATTCCTTTGCACCGCCGCCATGATATAGCCGACATTACTTATATTCTTGGCATCATCAGTGGCAGTACTGACTGTCCTGATTTGCTTCATAAATTGTCCTTTAACACGCCAATTAAACTTAGAAGATTCAATCCCCCTATATTTCTTAAATTTACATCCACTAGATACAGGCAAAACAGCTTTCTCAGGCGTGCTAGTGGTAATCTAAACAACCTGGTGAAGGAAATGGATATTGACATATTCAACTGTAGCATCCCGTCAGTGAGGCAAGGATTGGCGATGAGGTGCTTTGATTGAGCGTGCCGTTGCATTGCTGCGTTATATGTACTAGTTTGCTGTAGGCCCTACTCTGGTTTTTTTCTGGGTAGTGCAGCGTCTACCTAATTTAATCAGATGTAATATTACCTGCAAAATTGTTCAGTGTGTATCATGAAATGCGAGAATTCCATTTGAGATTTTGTGGTGTTGTCTTTGATCAATTATAACTGTTGTTTTGCATGATGTGTCGATTGTTTTGTGCGCGACACCTCGTTTAAGTTTAAGCTTAAACATATAATCAGTCACTATCTGTGAGATCCTGTAATTGGCTCTGTGTTACTATTGTTAATACCTATATTATTTTATAAGCTGTTGGTTCTCCTTAATAAATAAATAAATAAATAAATAAATAATGTTTTATGGCAAACGTTAGTATGGCAAGATAATTTATGGGAAACTCTTATAATGTGTTCCAATATTGAAACAGAAAGTATAAAAGATGTTCGTGTTATTCTTCGTAAATTGTTTCACCACAAAAAGGTTCTAAGTAGGAACATTTTCCCGTTAAATTCTATTTTCATCAACGTCACGGAATAAATTGAACTGTTACTCAAAAGGCTTCAATTAACATGGCAGTAAGCTATGATTCAAAGCTTTAACACGTATTCGACAAGCTTTTTCGTTATAATGTAGGTACTCGTGTATCTTTTGATGTTTCAGTTAAAATTGACTTTGAATTAGTACTTATCTTATTATGAAAATGATTTAGAAATATCTTTTCAACACATCGTTATCTTGTCATCCGATATACCGCAGTGTCTCAAGTCAAAAGTCTTTGACCAGTGTGTGTTGCCAGTGATGACTTATGGCACTGAGACGTGGCCGCTAACGATGGGTCTTATAAGAAAGCTCAAGGTCACTCAGAGGGCGATGGAGAGGGCTATGCTTGGAGTTTCTCTGCGGGATCGCATTAGAAATGATGAAATCCGCGCGAGTTCTAAAGTCACGGACATAACTCGAAGAATCGCTAGACTTAAGTGGCAGTGGGCAGGGCACATCGCCCGTAGAACTGACGGCCGATGGGGCCGAAAGGTTCTCGAGTGGCGTCCGCGGACCGGAAGACGCAGTGTAGGTAGGCCTCCAACAAGATGGAGCGACGACCTGGTGAAGGTAGCGGGAACGCATTGGATGCGGATGGCGCAGGGCCGATCTGTTTGGCGAGCCTTGGGGGAGGCCTATGTTCAGCAGTGGACGTCTTTCGGCTGAAATGATGATGATGATGATGACATCGTTTTCTGTATTATATCCCTCGTCTTTATTAAAACTTATTGTTCTACCGAAAGTAAATCTTAATTTGACTCGAAAACTTACTCAGATTGCCTCCAACCTTTGTGCTTATTGCCCTTTTGCGATTTGTTTTAAGCCAACGTCTCATTTCAGTGACCCAATTCTGTACTTAATGAATAGCCTTCCGAATTCCGAACTTTCCCTCAATGCCCAATACCCGGTTGTTTAAAAACCAAATTACAATGGGGTACAAACTTCTGTCTCAGAGGACAATCGCTTGAAGGGGGGTTAAGTGGATGTGCTTCGTAATATGAAAACTTGGGCAGTTAAGGGGGAAAGGCGGTAAAAAGTGCTTTTACCAGCGTGATAACAATATCGGACATGATTAGAGATTATAGTTTATCGCTGAGCGCCCTTGTTACGTCTTCGTATTAGCCATTAGGCTTGTTCTTGTTTTCAGCATATTTGGAAAGTTTGTCGATTCCATTAAGATTTTTATCAGTGCGAATGATCATTGTTTTCTTTAGTTTGGCATTGAGCGGTATGTAATTATAAGCCATCATAAGTTAAATGATGTTTTTCTTCAAATCTTGTAAATCGAATTTCACCCGCTTTCAATAAACGTATTGACTTGAAATTTAGTAAGAATGTGTAATTTGTATAACATAACAAGTACGGCCCATAAAAATTACAGACAACAATAAAGTTTGCATTGAAAAGCCGAGCTCCAACACAATCGTTTACTATTTTAAGAAGATTTAGCAATGGTTCATTTATTTAGTAAATAACAGAAATTATCAACAAAAACCAGCTGAATAGTTGTTTCTCGACTTACATATAAGCGTGAATTAAACCGTTTTTTTTATAATGAAATGCAGAAATGTGTATGCAGGTTTCATCACGATGTTTTCCTTCACCGTAAAGCTCATGGTAAATTACAAATGTAATTTCGCACATAAATTCCGAAAAACTCAGAGGTGCGAGCCGGGATTTTAACCCACGACCCTCCGCTTGAGAGGCCATAGGTCAAACCACTAGGCCACCACGGCTTGCTAGGACACCACGGCTTTATTTTTTTTATTAATCAATAAAAATTAAACCATTACAGTAAAACACCAATGCCCTATAAATTAAAAAAAAAATAAAACAGACAAGAAAACTTAATACATAATAATAACTATTTGGGGATTTTTGAAGTAGTCTTAGTCGCTTCCCTAAAACGACGGAACACCACATCCTCCGGTCAAAAGTCGGAGCCGATGCGATGATGGGGACTGATGTAACGTTATCTTGCGCACATCATTATCATTCATTACTTCATAAGTAAAATATCCCGCTGTCACGTCTGTGATAATGATAACTTCACAATCGCTTGCGCTCCTCATAAATCAGTTCCTTCGCAAGTGCTCAAAATAAGCGGTGATGTTTTCATTTACTATCCAACACCCGTGGCCATTCAGCGAAGTTGGCAGCAAAGATAGTTAAGTCCACCTCCTTTCGTCACCTCGACGTGGACTCGAATCACCACACTCGCATAGGGATGTCGACGCCATTAAAAAATAATTCAAAGGCACGACTCCAGCAAAAAAAACGCTTCATTTTTAGCTCTGAACACCAGATTAATTTTCGATTAACTGCAAAATTAGATTTTTTTTTCTTTAAAACAAATAAATAGTTAGTTGATTGAGTTTGCAAACAAGTGACGTCATTAGTTGCTATTGCCATTCAAATTCTATGGGAGAATTGTGTTTTGACAGCTCATGCAGAGTACGTTAGTTCATTGGTGGTGTCAACATCCCTATTACATAACAGCGGGAAAGACAGGATATATGGTGCAGCTGCAAATTCTGGGGCTCTAGTGAAATAGGGGTTAATTCTGCATATGTTGAACAGCTGATTTCGACTTAGCCCCCTTACACATAAAATAGAAAATAGCTGTTTAATTTCTGCAGACTTAACCCCTTTTTCACTAGATGAACAGAATTTACAATGTGTCCAGTTACAATGAAATATTAATAAACGAATGTTTTAAAAACGTTTTATTTGTGCTTCGGACAGTTTATTGCATTCATAAAACTTTTACTGTGGCTTAAATTATACCCGGCAATTTTAAACGTACAAATGTGACGTCATTAATATCAAAATTTAAGTATTGTTGCACAAAATAAAAGCCAGCGCAGACTAGATTCGTATGCTTGTCACGCACCAGTTGTTATGAATGAAACTGTAAGAAAGATGGCACACCATGAGGACGTATCTAGTACGCCACCTTTTTTACAGTTTCATTTATTACAACTGGTGTGTGTAGATGACGTGACATGCACACGCATCTGGTCTGCGCCGGCGTTAAATCTATGTTTTAACTAAAATTATTTATTCTTCTTATTTATTATATACGCAAAAGTTTGTGAGTAGGTATGTGTGTGCATGTGTGTGATTGTTTTTCCTTCACCCTTATACTATTTGACGGATTTTATTTCAATTTGGTATGTAGATAAGTGCACAACTGGAATGAGACACAGGCTACCTTTCATTCTAATATTCTCACGGTATTTATAAAGTAAAATCTAAATACATATATTGACAGCCAAGTTTAGAGGCATTAAATTTTTGACGGGTATTCGTCATACAAAGTAAATGAAGGCCACTATGTAATTATTCGGCTTAAATTCGTGTGCCATTTAAGGTTTGCCTACATGAAAAAGGCAATTAATTCATAATTCAAGTCATTATATGTCCCAGGCTATAAGGGAAAAAAATTTTTTTCGATTTTGAATACGCATACCCTCTATTTTTTTTCCAATTGACTCTATTAACTGAAATACTAAATATTATCGCTATCGCATAATGATAACCCGTCCCGACTTGATGTCAAACTTTTGATATAAAATTTAGTATGGAATCCATGGTGAAGATTTAAGAACTTACTGTTTATTCGATAAATAAAACTCTATTTAATGTGAGTCTTATATTTATTAAGTTTTAATCATTAAAAGGACATTATTAATTAAAATTACTTGTCAGTTTTTTTTTGAACAATGGAATGGCTTGTAGTTACTTGACTGATTCCTAGACGTGACGGCGGCAAGCAAAAATAAGCATTTCTCCGTTCAGTTTCTGTTCTAGAAGCAGACACGCACCTTTAAGACAGCCTTTGAAGCAGTAGTAATCACAACAAAGAATCTGCACTTTTTCTTTGAGATTCCAGTCGACAATACTGCCGCCTTAAGGAGAAAAACCATAAGTGACATTTTTTGCAAAATTGACTTTTTACCAGACTCGCACTCCGGGAAAAAAATGTGATTTTTCTGTCTAGCATTTATTCGGATATCTCTTACAGGTCATGATTTAGACGAGCACAAGTCCATGCCATTTTGTTGTTTTTACTTCCTGTTGGAGGAAGAAAAGACATAACTATATACTCATAGACAGAAAACTACTTAAGTAACCACTTGTGTTTTTTTAAATTGTTGTCTTCGACTTGCGCCAAACATTTTTATAATAAGAAGAAAAACCATTTGTTGGTTTTTTTAAAAAATTTGATGCAAAAAACACACAAGTTCATAGAAATGCTGTTTCTTTTTAGTTTACGATTTTCATCAATTAAAAATCTCGGACACTGAAAAAGCACAAGTTACAAGTTATGTTTTTTCAACCTCGTATGATTATATCTTATGCTTTTTCTGCTTAGTATCGGTTTCAAAAAATATGGTCTTGTGGTTTGTTTCGTAAATGTTGTTGCTACTTATACTTTATCAGGCTAGTAGTCGTCCCCACCCCGGCCCCTCAAGGACAGGATTTGGCCGGCCTGCGATGTATTAAAGACTAATTTATGTCCCAGATCTGAATTAAATTCAGATGGTTGTGATAAACAGTTTGTGATTGAGGATTCAGATGACTCTGTCAAAGGCAAAGACTATGCTCCATCTAATGGATCTCCATCGGTCTTTGATATTTATGAGCTTTCCTCAGAGGTCCGAAGCCCACCAACTGAACCCCAACTATCTACTTCGCAAAATATAATTAGTAGTACTTGTGGCAAACTGATAACGTTTAATTTTAGTTTTGTTATTATAATTACCCAAAAATCTCTAAAAGCATCTCATTTATTTTTCAAAACATTTGCTCGAAAAATTAACTTTCAAAGGATTCGAAAGAAAGGAAAGGATGGTTTGTAAGTTCATTTTATCGCACTAGTGCGATTTTTTTACAGTTTTTTTTTTGTCTCTGGGCTGGCGCACCCCAATATCAGCTGCTTTCACTTGATCGCATACAGCGCAGGGCGTCCCGAGTCGTCGGCAACCCCTCACTCTCCGATAAACTCGATCTTCTTGCTCTCCGCAGAGACGTTAGCTCCCTTTGCGTGTTCTATAAGATCTACAACGGGGAATGCTCTGAGGAACTCTTTGACCTCATTCCAGCTTCGGGGTTCCATTACAGATCCACCCGTCGTAAGCGTTCATTTCATCGTCATCATGTTGATGAATGGCAGTCTTCGACGGTGCGTTTTAAGCGGTCTTTTTGCCACGAACTTGCAATATCTGGAACGAGCTTCCCGCTGGGGTCTTCCCATCGAGTTACGACCTGGGTGCCTTTAAGAGGCGAGTGTAGGTACAATTTTCTGCAGGACCGACAACGCACTGGTATCGCGTAAAGCGCTGCGAGTGTCTATGGACAGTGGTGTTCATTTAACATCAGGTGACCCACTAGTTCGTTTGTCTGGCCTCTCTAACATAAAAAAAAAGTTTATTTAATTCTCCATTTTAAAAGTTACAAACAAATAGTTTTAAATAAAAAAAATAAAAAATATTGACTTATACGTAGAAAAATGTATAAATATACAAAACTAAGTAATGAATTTGCAAAATTGATTGTAATTATTATAAACTGTAATTCAATTACCTCAGATTTTAATGATTTCCGCCTTTTATTTATTCGGAAAAATCGCAGTGGCTGAACGCGTCGAACCATTGCCTGATAATTTTAGTTAACCTAATTAAAAACAAAACTTACTCAGTTTTGTAAAACTTTGCGTTGTTTTGTTTTTATTTTTCAATTTTGTGTTATTAATTGCCTATTTTTTCACAAATGTATTGAAAAACGTCGTATGATACACGGTTGGCAAAGTTTTACAAACTCGTGACGATGAAAACCCTCACCTTGTGGCTCGGGTTTATCACTCGTCAACTCATTTGTAAAATCTTACTTACCAACCTCGTATCACAAATAACCATTGTTTACCTTTAATAAATTAATTTGATTTTTCATTGTGTTTTTATGAAACCCTATTACAAGATAAGACTAAATAAATAAAACCCAAGTACTCAGTTGTGTGTTTTCAACTCCGAGGCCAACTTATAATTATGACCATAAGTGTGTACTTATGTTCTTTTTTCTTAGATATCATAGTGCAAAGCTAACACAAAAAACATAAGTGCACACTTGTGTTCTTTATTCTTAGTGACAGTATTTTTTATGATTTATTTTACGAGACAGTAAGTGTTTTTTCTAAATATCTAATTAAAATAAAGAGATAATTGAAAAGTTTGCAATGCATAATAATTATGCGATATTCGTTTATTTAAAAACGAAAGTTTCAACTTTGTACTTTCAAGTTAAAGCAATTAAACAGAAGTGCAAAGTTTTTTGGATTTATCTCGAAACTTACTTTTTGTCACTTATGGTTTTTCTCCTTGAGGCGGCAGAATAGCGTTCCAACCTGCCTGCGCCTGTTCGCTTCCGGTAGAGTTGTGTAATTTTGGCACAGCGATTAATTGCTAATAAAGTTATTACCATATGAAATAACAATTGGTAGACAGACGTTCTTTAGATTTGCATGCATCCAAAGCCGGCAACAGTTTACCATCCCAATGTCCTGTTACTTCGTTTTGGAAATCGACTTTTATGGCTTTGGCTCGCTCTTTTCGCTTTTTCGTGCGAATCCTTTTAATGGAAGACTTGCTTATGGGAAATTCGTCAGGATTATATCCAAGTCCAAATTTTCTTGTAACGTTTCATAACATGATGTAGAAGGTCTGGAAGAATAATATTTAGCACGCCGCTTTTGTTCCTCAATGTTTTAAGGCGCATCTTTTCCTCTTTTTCGGTAACTTTTTTGTTAACTCCAGCTAAGTGACCGGGTTGACCTGGCTCTCTCTGGCGCTGCAAGAACATCGTATCTTCTTTTATCTTCATTAATTGAAGCGCATCGGCATGTGCGATTTCAAACAAATTGTCTAAATTTGTAATAAACTCTTGTCGATGCTGCGCAAACACGTCTTGTGTTTTGTCTGCATTATTTTGCAATTCTCCAAATTTGGTATAAGGTTACTAGTTTTTTCACACAGTTAGGTAAATATTTAATCGGTATACGTGCTCTTTCCTAGTAAATGATGCACCCACGAATAGTAAGATTAGCGCTTTCATTGACACTTAACTTCACTTCCCGAATTTTATAAAACAAAACTGCCAGTACTTGTGCATTAGAGGGAAGTTTTGAAGCGGTAATTCGATGTTTTACGTCTTCTTTTAAAAATATTCCCTTTTTAGATCTGCGTAACTCCACCGACATGTTGACTGAACGAAAATAAAGTGTTTACTAAGAAAACAAACAAGTAATTAAGCACTTCGATATGTTAGCTGCCGCGCGCCTCAGTATGCAAGTTGTAAAATGTTTTGATGCAAGTCGGCACGGGTTGCCGTGGTCCTAAGAACGTGAAAATTTATTTACAACTGTTTTGACACTATTCAAACAAAACAAAAGGGTATGCGTTACTAAAAAATAACTTTTATTTTTTTGGGACACCCTAGTATAGTATAGTATGATAAGTTTTACGACATACCTAATTGGAATCTATGAAAGGGCATAAAACAATTTAATTTAAACTTTCTTTAAAACATTAAAATTTCAAATCACAATTTAATACCCCCTAGTGATAAAAAAAATATCAAATATGTAATTATTAATGATCAACAAAAGCATGTAAGATTTTAGACGAGATTAGCCAAGAAATTAATCGTACAAGAAATTAATCTAGACTCCGTAGAACACACTAAGACTCTCAAAACAAATACATTTCAAAACAGACAATCTCAGTGTTACTCGTTAATCACCCACTACACCGAAAGCCTCCAGCGATTCTGAGTTCGGAACTATGCTAATGAAAATTCTTGTTGCTACATGTGAGCACGCTGGGTTTGAACCTGCCACTCTACATGTGATACTGATCCAACTCATTTAAACTTTGAAAATTTGAGGTTTAAATTGTATGTTTCATAGATTTATGTACAACGAGATCTGAATATTAAGAAGCCTATTTTACTAAGAGATTATAATAATAGTCGTCGCTACTAACAAAATGTTGTTCGATGTACCTACGTGGGTGGGGAACTTTACCGCAAGTTTTTCGGTGAAGGAAAAGAACGTGAAGATACCTGGACATGGGTTTGAAGTTCTCAATTCGCACTGGGCCCTTGTGGAAACAACAGGCCAAGCCCTCTCGTTCGTAGAAGATGCCTGCGCCCATATAGGCCGGAGATGACGATAAGGTCCGATAGCATTAAAATAAGAAGTAAATTTATTGTTATTCTATAGTATATTTTTGTGAAAATAGTATCCTTAATGCGCTAACCAAAGAATTACTCAAGTAACAAAGTTAAATAATTATTAATACTTTAAAAGAAATAAAATAAAATATGTCTATAAAAAATCGTTTCTAAACTTTCGTGGTTAATTACATGAGACATGTTTTCCATTTTGATGCAAGGGTAGCGCGAGGGCACATGTGGAAAAATAAACCCTTATTTGAGAACATAGTTCGATTTACACAATATTACCATCCACCCGTGATTTGATTTCTTCAATCTGTGATTATGACGCTAGTAGACGCGTCGAAATATTAGCTTTATTAAAAGTAATTGCGGTCGAAATTCCATGGAAAATATGTCTACTTTAGACAATTTTCCAAACAACCAGTCTAATCTAATAGTTTTATCGGAAGCCTTCGGCAATATCAACATTGTATCCCTGTTCAATATTTTCCCTATTTCACCTCTGATCTAACCCTTGGTCAGTCGAAAATTCCGAAATATGCGCACGGTCCCTTGCAGGGCCTGACACACTCCATTACGGCCTGATTTATTGCTACCACTAAAAGGGTCCCTCAAGGAGCGATCCTTGGCCCTCCTATGTATCACTTACATTAGTCGTATGGAAATTTTGCTCTGAAATATTATTTGCTTTGATCGTGTCGCACATAACACTCGGTTATGTGTTGGTATCGATTTTGCATTAGGGCTTTTTTCGCTAGCTTCGGCAAAGATAAGAGGTTTGACAAGTAAATATTGAATGTACATATTGGGATGTGCGATAGACGAAAAGTTTTTAGACGATGTTTTTTTCAGAATCAAGTTGAGAAATAATTGATTTGTGCATGAAAATAAAATCATACCTAAATGAAAGACGCGAGAAAGAAATATAAACCAAAAAATTAAAAGTTTTTGAATTTGTAGTCGTTTAACAAAAAAAATGTTATCACAAAATGTAATAGTAGTATAGCATGCGAGCCCATAAAACTCATGATAGTAATTTTTTTCTGACACTTAATAGTTATTTCTCTAATGGATAATTTTATTACTTAAATTCAAATTATTGAGTCTGACCTTTACACTAAGCTCCTATCTACCAAATTGCTAAAAATCTACTTAACCAAATTACTGTATTAAGCATGTTATTACCGACATGCAACGCCCTTGGAGTCATTTCATTATATTTGTCGCATAGTTCGTGCTCCCTCTGGCATTTAATGTTGAATTGGGTACCTACATCAAGTAATGAGGTCTCGTTTGTCACGCGCCTCCCTCGACACCAAACAATTCTGTGCCATAAAAGAAAAGAAAAAACTAAAAACACTTATCTTCTTTCCCAACACTAATAATTTTTGGGAACACTTCCCAAGCAATTTCAGACTTGGTTTTAACTTCACTTATACCGATAGCATTATGCGGCAGCCAACTTTAGAAAGAATTATTGCATATAAGCATGCTCTTCTAAAGAAACTTTGGGGAATAATGCCCGGAGAATGTAATTTAAGTCTAAAATATTACTAAGAAAATATCCTCTGGAAGTCTTAGGGTGTTTTAAATGCTACATTCACAGACTTTAGCTTTAGTATAGTCAGTTTTTAGGGTTCCTTACTCAATGGAACCCTATTACTGAGACTCAGTGATGTCTGTCTGTCTATCCGTCCGTCTGTCATAGGTCATCTCTTGAATCGTAATAGCTAGACTCTTGAAATTTTCACCGATTATGTATTACTGTGGCCGCTATAAAATAATAAAAATAATAAAAAAATAAATATCACGGGACAATTCACACCAATTGACCTAGTCCCAAAGTAAGCTTAGCAAAGCTTGTGTTATGGGTACTAGGCAACGGATAAACATACATACTTATATAGATAGATAGATTTTCATACAAATATCTGCCCCGACACGGGAATCGAACCCGGGACCTCAAGCTTCATAGTCAGGGTCTCTAACCACTAGGCCATCTGGTCGTCAAAAACTAAAGTTAAAAATTAAAGGGGGTCGTCTCGTCATACAAGAAACGTGTCTTTTTCAGCGTTTTTAACTGCGGCGCTGGTTGCTAGGCGACAGCTGACAGTTGCTAGGCAACGAATACCAGGCATAGCCATGACCGCGCGCATACACGTGAGCTACCCTATGCTGTTTGGATTTTTTTTGAAAACCTACCTCTAAGTTTGCGATTCTAGTGCTTACATTTCGGCGATTCTTTACTGAACTGTTTTTAAAAGATTGTATGATTTCTACTCGCACTTAATCGGTTTTTTAGCGGAATATGATTTTTATTCTTCAATATTATTGTTTTCAAAAGCCATCTTTCGTTATTATTGATGAAAAAAAAGGAAATGAAAACGCAAATAAACTTTTATACGTTAGAAGAAGTACTGGCAAATGTTAGCTGATCATATTAATATCTTTTTACTAGCCTTTACCTGCGGCGTCAACCATTACGACTGACAATTAAATTGATATTCTCAAATATTCTGAGATTTCACCGAATTTCCGTTGAAATTCCCAATAATTACACCGTGGATTTAGCAACTTTAGACTAAGCGGTAGCGAATATTTTATATGCTTACATTATAATTCCGTGGGAATATCGGAACAAAAAGCAGCCGATGGGTTCCAAAGATTCAACTTTAAAGTCAATTTAGAGCCCGTTCTCACTATGTCGCGTGTCGTTACGTTTTTTAATCGGGCGGTCCAGTGGCAGAACATTTTATATGAAGCTGTTCACACTTGTCGGACACGACGACATAGTGGGAACGAGCTCTTAGCGTGAAAGAGTAGACACTTTACTCCGAATCAAAATCTGTGTGGTCTCGGGTTTAGAATTGCACCTCTCTATTTCTTACGTCGATGTCGCAAGAAGCAACAAAGGAAACACGTTAATGTGTATTGTAGGCGATTGGATATTGTAGGTTGTCACTATTATTGCACCACTTTCATCTAACATTAAACCTGAAATTGCTAAAAGTAGCTCCGAAACGTAAATGTCCTTTGTTCCACCCTGGTAACCAAGTTTGATAACTGGTTAACTAGATGGAAAATTTATTTACTAGTTGTATCGGTGGAATTCTTATTCCATATTCATAACCGAGTTGGACTAAAATTTCCTTATAAAATAACATTTATTTTTGTTACCAATGGTTGATCTCTTTACTGAGAAGTTTTTTACTGAGAAGACACTTTCCATAAGGATAAATAGTTATCACACTCGATTACGAATACGGAAGGATAATTCCACTCAGATTACTGGTTTTCTTTGCGGAAGAAATGTTCCACCTAGTTAACCAGTTACCAAATTTGGTTATCTTGATTTGTGTGCTCTGGCCTGCCTGCCCCTTTTGGAATACAGGCATGATCTGTGAATTTAAGTAACAAAACCAATCCTAAAGCATATTAAATATAATATGTTAGGTTTTCAACATCTAAGGAAATTTCAAAAGGGTCAGGTAAATAGACTACCTACACAATACATCGTTAAATATTCACTTCCCGTTAACATCCGTGACTTTAATCTTCATTTTGTAAAGCATTAAGAAACGATTCCGCTCTTAAAATATTTAGGACAAGGCAAGTAAATAATCCCAAATCATTTGAATGATGACGATGTAACGGAATAAGGGAATTAATTCCATTAATTCTGATTTGTCTTCATTAGGGCCAGCGCACGGAATGCTACGGGTCTAGTGGAATTCTTCGTGAAGTAGAAAGAATTTTTCATTACCTACAAACGTCTTTTTATCTATATCTATACATATAATAAATCTGTAACAAGTCGGTGTCTGTACATTGAAGATATTGGAGAAAAACTGTCACTAGGGCTATTTACTAGCGCAATAGAACCCAAAACAATGTTTTTTAGAATTATTGTCTGTTTGTCTGTGCGTTTGTGCGCGCTAATCTCAGAAACGGCTTAACCTAGAAGGATGCGGTTTTCACTAATATGTTGGTATTTTCTTGGATTAACATTTAGTGTTTGTTTTATTTGAATCGGTTCACAAATAAGAAAGATACGTCTATTTTAAGAATTTATAGAACAGTTTTTAGAAGTAGTGACTTGGGAGTAGGTACGGTGGTGAATGTGAACGCGGGTGTGCGGGGGGGGGTTCGGTGGGGTGTCGGTGAGGGGGGGGGGGTTGTGGGGGTGCGGGGGGGGGGGGGTATTTTATTTATATCGAGGAACTAAGGAGAGCCATAATTGATGAAAAAGCAAATTGGATAAAAAAAATAAGCTGCCCAAATTACTAATTCCACGCGGACTGAGTCGCGGGCAAAAGCTAGTCATTAATAAGTCTTGAAGATAGAATATCATTGAAAAATTAGTTTAGAAAATTAGGGAAAAAGATTTCGCCCAATGTGCTCATAGATCAATCATTGCATCAGTATTCATACGAAGAATTTTATATTATTTACAGTAAATATTAAATATTTAATTTTAGTATCAACTGGACAATCCACGCTTTTATGAGTAAAAGGGCCCTCGAAGTCAAAGTAAAAGTATATTATTCAAATAGGCAATAACAAGCACTTATGAATGTCGAAGAATCTAGCACAGGTTCGAATAACCTTGTTGAAAAGATTCCGGCATAGAACTCAACAAGTTATACATTTAACATTTTTTGAAAAGAAACAAAGAAATAAAAAGAAAATTTTCTCAAGGCAGATGCTCAATGAACTAAAACAATTACTCTGCTTACCCGCGACCTTATGATAGCTATGCTTATGCAAGAAATGCGTGTTCATGCAGTTCCTCCACCTCCACACTGCACGAACACACACAAACCCAACCACTACCAAACTACACTGTCTAATAAATGTTTGATTGATTGATTAATTGATTGACGCGTTTGATTTCAACCAGAGCTAATCTTCAGAGTATCGCAACCGTTCACAATGCTATGTAAGTCTAACCTCTAGCAGCATAGGGAAAAAGTGACGGGTACTCTTTTTATTGAAAACGCCTAAGTGTTTCTTTTTAACACCCCACTTAAAAAAGGGGTGTTATAAGTTTGACCACTATGTGTGTGTGTGTGTATGTGTGTGTGTGTGTGTGTGTGTGTGTGTGTCTGTGGCATCATTTTAACTCTTAAGCGGTTTGACCGATTTGGATGCGGTATTTTTATTTGAAAGCAGGTTTCTTGGCGATGGTTCTTAGATAATATTATGGTTCATCAAAATTTGTCCAGCCGTTTCAAAGTTATCAGCACTTTTGTAAGTTGCGGAAGGGATCTTAGACGCATTTACTTTATTTTGAAACATATAATGTGACCCTTAATTGCGTTGGGGGTTTTAAAATTTTTAATTTATAGTTATTCATGAACTGAAATAATTACTTTGCTCTGTAAGGTCGACTTTATAAGGTCGCGGATGAACAAAGTAATTGTTTCAGTTCATTAATATGTGTGTGTATGTGTTTATTTATTAAATTTATATTATATTTGTATTGATTTTATTGTTTGTTGTCTATTAATACTAAGTTTCTCTTGTCTGTTATTTCTGCCACCTACATTAGTCTGTTGATATTTATTAATTTCTGAGTAATTGGTTGTCTGGAAGAGATCGCTTTTTAGCGATAAGACCGCCTATTGTCTACCTGAATTTTTATTTTTGTAATGTTACTGTACTGTTTTTGGTGATCAATAAAGAATATTTGTATTGTATTGTATTGTATTGTAATATGGACCTCCGCAATGTAACACCTGATTCAATAAATTGTTACTTTTTCCCTTAGAGGTGGGAAACTGTGCAGAAGAAATGATGATATCAATTTTATACTGACTATTGTCTATAATATTCCTTAAAACAAACTTTAACAGCTCCAGAACTCAACGCCGTCGGTTTCTAATACCCAACACGTTTGAACTCCTAATTGACGCTACACAATTAAACTCAGCCGTATTATAATTACAGAGCATACATCTGGAATGTTCCAAGAGCTTGTAACGACCCTTGTATAGTTATTCGAGAATACATCCAACAGTACAGTCTATATCCAAACGAGCTCCACTTTAATTTAAACTTTACAGATTTTAGCATAAAATACTAAATCGAAAATACGTGAATGGAGATAAGACTTTTTGACGTTCAATAGTTGTTCACTTGTTCTTATTTGTGTTATTGTTCGAGTTTGTGTTTAGATAGCTTTAACATAGGGTTCCTATTAAAGCGATTGCAGTTAATACTGAAATCCTTTGTAAAATAGGCTTGTGTGTAATCGTTGTCATTTGGTTTACCTGATGAGTATTGTATCAGTCATATTCATCATCATCATTTCAGCCGAAAGACGTCTAATGCTGAACATAGGCCTCCCCCAAGTCTCGCCAAACAGATCGGCCCTGCGCCATATTACTATCTTTAACCGTGGCTTTGCCCACTTTAGAAATCCATGGAAAAAGGCTCCGGTAATATCTTTAAAGAACAACGGTCGCTCAGACAATGTCATCCACGTCATCTTGAAAGTCGACGTACTTCAACGTTCTTGGACAACGCCCTTTATTCTTGTTTCAAGTAAGTATTATCCCACGGGAACTAAATACAGAAAAGCTTCTTTAGTGGAGCCTGTGATGTAAACAGGCGTGTACGGACTCTCCATCATTAGGTTAATCATTGTAGTTTTCTGCCACAAAGCATAAACAATGATGTTTCTTTATGTCTTTACAAAATTTTTGTTTTTAATTAACAGCTAGCCAATACCGAGATATTAATCAAAATCTTTGTCTCTCTGTACGCCGAGTTTCATCTATATCCGTTTGGCGGTTATTGCGTGATTTACTTACAAACATCCAAATATCAAAACGTCCAAATATTTTCATTATCTTTCTCGTTTATAATATTAGTTGGATTCTAATATAAAGTTTTTCTCCGGAATGGTATATTTTCAAAGACAATAATATCTAACAACTTCCCTGTTTAAGGAGTCATTGTTACTGACGGGACTTATTGCCACAATTTATTGGTAAAATTACCTTGACGTTTCGTTTCGACCATATGGTAACGGTGTCAGGAGTAGACTTAAGTGAAAAACCATTAGCAACACAACATAAATATTGTCCCTCTGTGAGACAGATAGAAAGAAGAAAGAAAGAAAAACATTTATTTTATAACAACAATAACACATACACAGGCAAAAATAAGAGTACAAACATAGACATAGACATAGGAATGTAGGTACATACCTATTAGTGCTGCTACAAAAAGGGACCCGGCTCAGCATGTCGCTAGTTAAAAACCAGCACTGGTCTTCCGCCGGGCCACAGTACAGCAACATCACGGAAGGCCACACAAAACACACAAATTATATAATTATTATAAAAAAAAGAGAAACTTATCATTCTAACAAAAAACTACCTGACTACGGAACCCTAAAAACTAAATATTCAAACATTCAAGGCTACCACAGACCGAAGCGCGGGGCGCGCGCGTCGGCAACGAAAACGCTTCGGTTTGTTGGGGCCCTAAAAGAATTTACTATGTTCCTGAGACCTCCTAGCGGAACACGGAACACTAAAGAAACAAAAACAACAACAACCCAATCAAAACCCGATTAAACTAAATAAAACCAGTTCTTTCCTCTGATCTGGGAAACAGATCTAAAACTAAAATTATAACAAACAAAGAAACACAGTTTAAATTAAGAAAAAAAGTTAAGCTACAGTGGCAGACCCTTCGATTGCATGAAGCAACCATACATACATATGAAAAAGTTGCTCAATAATTTCAAAAACAGTTACAGTTACATCCGCTCCGATGCATATGGGACAAAAACTCAAGTTATGTACTACATCTATTTGAGACATGAAATTCGACAAACAAAGAACACTCAAATTACACTCGTATCATGGCTCAGCATTTCTTGAGCCCTTTGGTGCTCAAACATCATTTTTTTAATCTTTAATTTAAAATTTTGTGTACATTTTAGGTCTCTGATCGGGGGCGGAATGTTGTTCCAACATTTCGTGGCTGCATACCTGAAACTGCCACGAAAAGCAGCTGTCTTGTGGCGGATATAGACGCAGACGCTCCTTATCTCCTTACACAGATATCAACTATTCTTATAACCTTTTTTTATGTATCGTTATTCGGTTTGCGAATTAAAAGTAATGATAAAAAAATGTTATGTTGATGACTTTGTTTCGCCTTTGGGTTTCATCGTTTCTGGTTTTATTAACATTTTAAAGCGATAATCTGATCTTGGGTTTTACCGTAACATATTGTATTAAATACCTCTGAGCTTATTATGCTGTAAGTACTGCAATAGAAATTTTAATACCGTCACGTTCATCTCTTGAGACTTTCACAAATTACATTTAAGTCTAAAGCATTTTTCTTTTTGCAGGTCTAAGGCAGTGCCGCTTCTTTAAATATGTAAGTATTTACAACCGTATAATTTAATTTTTAATTACTTGATTCTGTCGTTACTTTGCGGAGGCCTACACTGTGTTTATTTATTTATTTATTTATTTAGGTGTTAAATATCTTTGAAGAAATTTTAGGCAAAAAAAAATCCAATAAATATATTGTTAAATAAAAAAATATAGGAAAACTGGGATGGTTAATAGTAAAAAGTGCAAAATACTGGAATAAAACGAAAAATAACGACCGCTTTAGCCTAGTTGGTAGTGACCCTGCCTACGAAGCAAGAGGTCCTGGGTTCGAATCCCGGTAAGGGCATTTATTTGTGTGATGAGCACGAATATTTGTTCCTGAGTTATGGAATGTTTTCTATGTATTTAAGTATTTATTTATCTATATAAGTATGTTTATCGTCGTCTAGAGTACCCATAGTATAGTCGGGGTAAGAAAAGGTTCGTCACTTTTCGACTCTATGTCAACGAGTTAAGGTCGAAAAGTGACGAACCTTTTCTTACCCCGACTACACAAGCTTTGCTTAGTTTGGGACTAGGTCGATTTGTGTAAGATTGTCCCGTGATATTTATTTTTTATTTATTTTTATTTATAAATAAAACAGATAACAACGATTATTAAAGGAAAGAAAAAGGAAAACAAGTAAAAACATTGAATTTAACCACATATGAATGCCATGTATTGTAATAAAATTGAATAAACAACGAATACAGACTGAACAGCTGCAACACTAAGTCGAAATCGCAACATTACCATTGTTAGAATAAACCCTTGAAACTTTTCTGTGGAGTACCTACAGTATCTGATTGCAGCCACTGAATTAAAATACTCGGATGCCCATTTTTAAATGAAACGTTCACAGTTTCTTTTAAAATCCCGAATAAACTTTGCATTTACTTAAAAAAAATGGCTTCTTTTCTGGGTTTCATAGTTAAGTACCTACGTTAGTATCGTCATAATCAAGACGCCAGTGGCAGTGGGCAGGGTAGGGAACATTGCTCGCAGAACTGATGGCCGATGGGGCCAAAAGGTCCTCGAGCGGCGTCCAAGGACCGGAAGACGCAGTGTAGGTAGGCCGCCAACAAGATGGAACGACGACCTGATAAACTAAGGTTGCTAGAACTCGTTGGATGCAGATGATACAGGACTGATCTGTTTGGCGAGCCTTATGGGCGGCCTATGTTCAGCAGTGGACGTTTTTCAGCTGAAATGATGACGATGATTGTCATAATCCGTCCTCCAAATTTTTCAAATATTATCTATTTTCAATAAAAATATTTGGGCCAGATAGTTTCTTTCAGTAATAGGCAAGACAAGGAAGTCGAAAGACGCATCGAAAACACCTGGAAGAGCTACTGGTCCATGAAAGAGCTTATGAAGGGAAACCTTCCGTTAACACTTAAGCGAAAACTCGTCGACATGTGTATCCTGCCGGTCCTAACCTACGGTGCCCAAACATGGTCTCTGACCGAAAGTCAAAAGTCCAAGCTTAAGGTTTGCCAAAGAGCAATAGAGCGCAGCATATTAGGTGTGAAAAGGCTAGATAAAATCCGGAACACCACGCTGCGCTCAAAAACACGCATAACCGACGTTGGGAAAAAGACTGCTAAGCTAAAGTGGGACTGGGCCGGACATGTTTGTCGCATGCACCCACAAAGATGGGGTCACACAGTCTTGGGGTCACAGGGCGCCGGAGAACGGCCAGCGACGACGAGGCAGACCAAGAAGGAGATGGCGGGACGATTTGGACGTGTACGCAAAGGACTGGCCTGACATTGCACCGGACCGGGAGTTGTGGAGGTCAAGAGGGGAGGCCTTTGCCCAGCAGTGGGACACCATAACAGGCTAAAAAAAAAAATAATATAAATATCTCTTTTTACTGAAATCATTTTCGATTAATGTTTTGAAAGTATATAAGACTAGCCTTCCGTCTGCAGTTTCGCCCGCGATAAATTAATTTTCCCGCGGTAAAAAGTAGCCTATGTCACTCAGTGATAATGTAGATTTCTAACGACAAAAGAATTTTTAAAATCGGTCCAGTAGTTTCGGAACCTATTCAATGCAAACAAACAAACAAACAATCAAATCATATAATATTAGTATAAGATATAAGATAATGAGCTGAAACCATAACTTTGCACACCAACGACCTAACCTACCTACCTAAGGTCTGAGGTAAGCAAGTTAAGGTAAGGTTGCAAGGTTGCGGGTGAGCAAAGTAATTGTTACAGTTCATGAATATGGACCACCGCAAAGTAACGCCCGATTCAATAAATTAGTATACAGGATGTTAACAAATTAAGGCAAAATATTTGTTCAGATAGACTTGCTACTTACGCTTTTATTTATTTTATTTGAAAACAGATATCAGAACTAGAAAACGTTGCAAATAAAGGAGTGCAAGTAAGTAGGTATTATTTCAGCTTATCATGTCTCTTACTGAATTGAATCCCAAAGGTGTTTTCTACTCGATTTTTTCGCCTCAGCGAAGATTCTTCGGAAATATGAGTGCAAGGGTTTTTATTTTATATATTCATTGAAAGATTATTGGCAACAATCGGTTTAAGCCGTCCGTAAAATCACAGAGTAGATTTTCTTCGCGTGGATTTCAAAAATGTGATATTTTATTCTTAAAAATAGGAGGACAAAGGAAAATCTTATACTTACTTACTAGGAATTGGTTCTTTGTCTTTTGTATGAGAACAAGTCGTTTGTAGGAATTTTACTTCTATTCACTGCGTGGGGGGGAAGCTTCAGCCAAAGTACTTTCAATCCAAGAAAATTAAAACAAAAAAGAAGTGACACAGACCAGACAAAAGCTGAATAACTATAAATTAAACAATTTAAAAACCCCCAACGCAGAAGGGTCACATATTTGTTTGAAAATAAAATTAATGCCCATTATGCGTCTAAGATCTCTTCCACAGTTTTCAAAAGAGCTGATAACTTTGAAACGGCTGGACGAAACTTGACGAAACTTGCTTTCAAATAAAAAAAAAACGCATCCAAATCGGTTACTTCGTTTATGAGTTATGATGGCACAGGCAGACACACAGACAGAAACACACACACACACACACACACACACACACACACACACACACACACACACACATAGTGGTCAAACTTATATCACCTCTCTTTTAGTGTCGGGGGTTAAAAACCCTTTTCATCGCATCCCATTCCGTTTATTACCTTGCACTCTTACCACATCAGCAGAAACCTTATTACGCTCTTGGGCATTCTAAATCAATGTACAAATCCTAAGCCAATCTTAAAAGTTCATCCAGCAAGTCCATCTACTGTCTAATTGGATTCCCTGACTGGGTTCGGTACCATCTAATGCATACAGATTCGAATACTAGAACTTGCTTGGATTAAGTTTACGCAGCGAAAACAATGATGTGGAGGTCATCACCTTAAGTCAAAAGACGCCCACGCGGCCACGGTCGTAGAATCGAAGGCATAAAATATGTACTCGTATGTTTGCTTCGCAACCAAATGTAGAAGAGAGCTATGACCGTGTCTTTTATTGACTGTGCGACACTATGTTTCTGTTCAGTTTAATCTGCGGTGTCTGTCTGAGTGTAATTATCAAAAATTCTTGTCAAAATGGGTCGAAACGGTCCAAATTATCGCTTCGAAGCGATAAGGCCACCTATTGTTTATTTTATATTTTTATTCATGTTAGTACTCGCTTTTCTCTATTGTATTAACTTCTGGTGTACAATAAGGGTGAAGCCAGAATTTTGTGAGTTGTGAGCGGCAGAATTTCAATTGCGTCATACATTGTGTCACGTGATGACCTGCATATTGTATGGCGCAACCGAAATTCTGCCGCTCATGACTCACAAAACTACGCACGTGTGGCTTCACTCTAAGAGTCATTGTATTGTATTATTTGCCCACCATTTCCGTTTTGACCGTCCTCTTCTCCAGTGCCCGTCATTTGGAACCCAATTGGTGACGATTTTCACCCAGTGCCACTTGAGTTTGGCTGTCTTTTTCCTCACAACGACAACAACAAGGTACTTGATATAAAGCAAAATTTTAACCACACTCCTCTTTAGCTGCCACAACTGTGTACAAAAAACAATTCTGAAATAATATTTATGCGGGTGATAGCGAAACGTAAAAACAATACGAGACACGGACCATTAGCTGTTGTCATCGGACCATAGCTTTGTTACGAGCAGAGACAGCACTCGCTGTATCCTATTTAAATTGTTTTTAGACTCGCTATGGACTGCGTTTTTCAGAAACTTTGCAGTGTAAAAACGAATAATCTTTTTTATGCATAACCCTCAAAACCCTTTCTAGAGAACTTTTCTATTGACACTGACAAGGCAGCCAGGAAAATTTTGATTTCGTGCGTAAAAAAGGTTTGTTACCGGCAGCGTAATGCTGCACTTGTTAATGTTAACAGGCAATTGAAATTAATTCGCAAGAATTTTTTCACTTATATACTCTATCTTTCTAATATCAATATCAGTTGATTTATAAAGTTAATTAAAATGATTCCTGACGTGGTCAAAGACAAAGTAGAAGTCAAAATATCCTTACTCCATTTGGATTAATAACAAGCACATGTGAATTTCGCGCGTCGAATAAATCTAACGGTTCGGTTGAAAAAAATCCAGCAAGAAACTCAATAAGATACTTTTTCAAGACCGATCATTTTAGTGATCATCAGCTCTTTTCTAGTTGATGAGATTATCTCTGTCGAGTGAACGATCTTCATAAGTAAGCTGCTCCGACGAGCCCGGGGCACAATTGTGGAAACGGCACGGCTATTGTTAAATTTCACGTCTTTCATATTTTTTATGACTTTTCTTGGTTGGGAATTTGTCACCGACTTTTTACTGCCAGTCACTTTTTAGGGCACTTACTGCTGAAAATGTTGAAATTGAAAATTTCGCTCGTAATTCTTCGCATTCTCATTCTAGGTAGGCTGTTCACTCAAAACACGCCCCTTCGCATTTTATATGAATGTTGTAAACATTTCTATACACATCATGTTTTTTTAATATCCGTTAACTTTGGCAACTTAGGCTGGATTTTTATTCCGAGAATAACACTTACTCTCATATAGTAATATCAAATTACTATGGCGGTTTAACATTACTATCTGAGAGTAAGCGTTATTCTCGGAATAAAAGTTTCGTAAAATCCAGCCCCAGATCCAGTTATGTCTAATGTTCATGTTGTCCCTGCCCCCATTGTGGTCGAGAACTCGGTTCTTGAAGTTGTTGACGCATATGTATACCTAGGACAGACCGTCCAGCTAGGTAGGTCCAACTTCGAGAAGGAGGTCAATCGGCGAATCCAACTCGGATGGGCAGCGTTCGGGAAGCTCCGCAACATCTTTTCGTCCAAAATACCTCAGTGCCTCAAAAAAAAAGTCTTTAATCAATGTGTGTTGCCAGTGATGACATATGGATCCGAGACGTGGTGCTTCACTATGGGCCTGATGAATAGGCTCAGAGTCGCTCAGCGAGCTATGGAGAGGGCTATGCTTGGAGTTTTTCTACGGGATCGAATCAAAAACGAGGAGATCCGTAGAAGAACCGGGGTCACCGACATAGCCAAACGGATTAGCTCGTTGAAATGGCAATGGACAGGCCATATAGCACGTAGAACAGATGGCCGTTGGGAGCCAAAAGTTCTGAAATAGAGACCACGGACTGGCAAGCGCAGCGTGGGACGTCCACCAACGAGATGGAATCGTAATGATTGGGCATCAATGAGGGAGGCCTATGTCCAGCAGTGGACGTCCTACGGCTGAAATGATGATGATGATGATGATGAAAATCCAGCCTTAGACTAGTATTCTATCTATCGACTAAAAAACTGTCTTTTTTCGGTCGGTGCCTGCAGTTACGCACACTAACACGAAATTCTTTGTTGTGAACACGAAATTTAGGCTCAATCGGCACAGGAGAGACGTTGGGACGGGAGCGCGTCGCAGTCCACGTCGTTTGTTGTCAGGGCGCGTCTCCGCCCCGTCTCTTCTGTCTGCTTTGGATCGTGACGCTTCTTACGTTTAGTATGAAAACCGATTCAAGGGGCTCCGCGACTGCGACGCGCCCCCGTCTCACGTCTCTTCTGTGTGGCTTATGCTTTATTAAATCCTATTTTCGACTATATTATAAATGTGAGTATAGGTGCCATTCATTCATAGTAAAACCACTATACAAGTATAAAGCCTTAGTATAGCTAAACTGTTTAAATGAGTCCTCGCACGCGCGGTACAGGGGCTGGGGGTAGGACGACAAAGGGGGCCGGTCCCCTTTGTAGTCTACCCCCGCACCTCTGAACTCCGCGGCCGTGGACTCGTTTAAACGGTCTAACTATAGAGACACTGTCAATTTGCCTACTACTACTACGTTGCTAGACGGGTATGTATTACAGTACCGAAGTACGAAAGACCGAATGTATTAAAACATGGAATGGATCAAAAGACCGACACGATTTTTTTCTGAAACCGTAAACTTCTCAGAATTTATTAAAACGGCATCATACAGAACCCATTAGGTTAAGTTAGGTTAGTTTTATAACAATATTATAAAGTTAACGATTTCAGAAAAAAATCGTGTCTGTGTTTTGACCCATTCGATGTTTTAATACTTTCGGTCTTTCGTACTTCGGTATTGTAATACATACCCCGCTAGACAGACGTCTACATTATTTAAGTTAATAAGCTAGAACGCTTTCGAGACGTAATCGTCTTTGTCAAAACCGTGTTCAAATTTAGACTAGAAACAAGGATTTAAGTTGATTTTACGAAAATAGTACAAAGAACATTGTTATTTTTAATGCGATTGGTTTCGTTTTTCCTTTGTATTTTCACTTCAACGCTTTTGTTAATTGTGTTCTCGGAAACAGGTAGAGTTTTGTTCGAGTTTATCGTTTGTTTTAAAAACTATTCCACTTAATTGATCGGCAAGAGAAGAACCAACATCATTATTCTAAAAAATTCTGTTGTAAAAAGCGTGTAAACAATATTTCGATCACCATCATTAAACTCAAACTGTTTTAGTGTGAAAGAGTAAAAACATCCATTATGTATCCATACAAAGTTTTGCGTTTATAATTATAAGTAAAACTATTTATCTGTTAAATTTTAATTTTAATTAGCTGTAAAAATGATTAATAATGTTTTAAATAATAGTTTATAATTATGCTGACATATTATTAATGAAATGCGTATCTGTCCTACTGTTTCTGTGCCCTTACAGGGTTCACATTGAAGCTGTATTTTATTTTGTAACACCAAATGTACAATGTGAAACGCAATAAATAAATAAATAAGTAAGAATAAGATAATTTTATTGAATCAGACGTTACTTTGCGGAGGTCTATTATACTAATGAACTGAAACAATTACTTTGCTAACCCGAAAACTTACGATGACAAAAAACGAAAGTCACCGACATTGCTCAAAGAATTAGTTCGCTGAAGTGGCGTTGGGCTGGCCACGTCTGTCGCAGGGCTGATGAGCGGTGGAGCAGACGAGTCCTCGATTGGAGACCACGGACGGGAAAACGTAGTGTAGGGCGTCCTGAGGCACGGTGGACGGGTGACCTTAAGAAGGTCGCTGACGGCGGATGGATGCGAGGGGCTGAAGACAGAGTGTTGTGGCGTGCCATGGAAGAGGCCTATGTCCAGCAGTGGACTTCTACGGGCTGATTATGATGATGATGGAACCTTACAATAGTTACGTTTATGTGAGAAATGCGTGTTCATTCAGTTCCTCCACCTCCACACTGTACGAACACACACAAATCACACAAACCCAACTATCACCACCACCAAACTACACTGACTTGTTTCTAACTCAACCAGAGCTCATCTTCAGAGTGGGTACTACAACCGTCCGCTATGCTACTAAAATGTTAGACACGAAAATGTAACTATGCTAAGGTCGCGGGAAAATGTAACTATGCTAAGGTGAGCAAAGTAATTGTTTCAGTTCATTAAGAATAAGATTTAATATGAATAAGCAGGAATTTCTATCCTAACCATAGTCGATAAACATAGTATCGCTCTTAAGCGATAAGGCCGCCTATTGCTTACCTTGTATCTTTCTCTCTGTGTACCTGTTTTCTGTATTGCTTACTATTCCCGGTGTACTATAAAGAGTCATTGTATTGTACTGTATTGTATTGTACCGGATGACGTAATATATTTCTGTGCTAAAACCAGTAGCAATATGCATTTAGGTCGCATTTTTTCATCCGCTATTCACAATAAAACCGTCATTTCGCAAGTAACGTCCAGTTTCTGGGTCAAGCTAAATGTATGGCCGAATAAATCTAAATCCACAAACAAATTCCCTATAACAGCCATATGAAGAAAAGTTTCTGTGGCTGTATTATCGATAAATTTTATTTATATCTTCACCCGCTTTGCCCTATTAGGTACGGGTTGGGTGTCACATTGAGAGGGCGCTTTGAGAAAGTTTCTGATTTTGCATACAAACATTTCAAAACATTTTTATTAATAATGGCTGATCCCCGCGGCTGTGTCCCGTTGTATTTTTTCTAAAATTTATTTCATAAGAACCTTCTCCTGACAAACGAACGCAGTAAAAAAAGAATTGTCCAATTTGGTGTATCGATCTGAAGTTTTGCGCGTACACGCATTTCGGTGATTCATTTTTGTTTCTTTATATATAGATTACATATTTTCTTTTCAATTTTTATTCAGGATTTACATTGTTACTGCTGGCAATTTTTTTTGCTTTCCTTCTTTAATTAGTTTCACCTAAGGCTTCACTTGCATAAAGGATTAAATCTGGCAGTCGAATCGAAATTCCGGTATTAAAATTACTAAGGGAATTTAAAAAAAACCTGTCAAGTGTAAGTAAGAATCCTACGTGGGGGGTTCCGTACCTCCTTCCAATGTTTTAATAACGTCCAGTAAAGAATCGCCGAAATGTAAGCACTAAAATCGCAAACTTATAGGTAGGATTTCGAAAAACATCAAAACAGTATAGGGTCGCGGGTGCGTATGCGCGCGGCCATGGCTATAGCTGCTTTGCCTAGCAACGTCAGCTGTCGCCTAACAACCAGCGCCGCAGTTGAAAACGCTGAAAAAAATACGTTTCTTGTATGACGACCCCCTTTCATTTTTAACTTTTTTTAAGTGTTTGTTAGTATAGCAGCCAAAGTAATACACAATCGGTGAAAATTTCAAATGTACTTATTTTATAGTTCAAGAGAAAGAGCCTTGTGGCAGATGGACGGACAGACAGACAGACAAACATAAAGACAGTGGAGTCTCAGTAATAGGGTCCCGTTGACACTCTTTGGGAACGGAATCCTGAAAAGGAGTAACAAAAAAAGATGAACCACTCTTACTAGTGGTAGTTGAGCATACAAAACGATTGACTAGCAAAAGTTCTTTTGTGACACAAAAACTACCCACTAATATAATTAACTCACATAGGAAAACTTTCATACAAATTTTAATCAACCCCGTTAATGTGTCCAACTTCATCATCATCATCATCATCAGTCCATCGCAGTCCACTGCTGGACATAGGCCTCTTCCGTGGCGCGCCACAACACTCTGTCTTCGGCCCCTCGCATCCATCCGCCGCCAGCGACCCTCTTACGGACATTTTCCGACAAAGGACGAAAGTCATCGACATTGCTCAAAGAATTAGTTCGCTGAAGTGGCGTTGGGCTGGCCACGTCTGTCGCAGAGCTGATGAGCGGTGGAGCAGACGAGTCCTCGAATGGAGACCACGGACGGGGAAACGTAGTGTAGGGCGTCCTAAGGCACGGTGGACGGATGTCCAACTTCACCCGTGCAATATTAGTAGGGTATCCTATCCGCCTGCACTGGTGCCATACAACTTCCCGACCCCGTTTGTCACATAGCGATAATAAATATAGCAAACAAAGAAAGTTGGAAATGTATTTCTGTTTACCTACAACATCCAATTTGGAGATTAAGACTGAGCCGTATCATGCGCTTTTTGTTTACGTTTTTTTCTCGGGAATCTGCGGATATTTGACTTGCCACTTCGGATAGGAGTGCCTTCGTAATTTTAGATAGGAACAATTGTAAATAATGTCACTGTGGGTTTATGTCTGTAAACCCATAGAGAAAACCGACTAGAAATGACTCGGATACGTGTACTTTATTATTAATTGTGTAAGGTGATATTTAATAGGAACGTCAGGGTGCGAAAGAGACAGAATGCGTGATTTTATTGATGTAAGACAGAGACGTATGAATAGTGAGTTTGAGCGATGAATGAAAGAGAAGATTAGTTTATATAGGGTTAACGTAATGTGTTAGAGAGGGACAGGTGATACGAAATAAAAGCATTATGGCGGATCCCGTGTTTTAATACTTACATGGCGCTACGGAGAAAAATCGGGAAAAAAGTAATCTTTTATAATTCGGTAGTAGAATACGTTAAAAAAGTAAAAAGTATTGATTATACGTTTCATAATCAATCAGTGCACGCGAAATACGTTTTATTTCAGCTATATTACGAACATACGTCCCTACTTAGAATATCCACATCATCATGGAATCGACGAACATAGAAGATCTCGATCGTTTTACGATTATACAGCTTAAAGAAGAACTCAAGACACGATATCTGCCTACAAGTGGTAACAAGGCTGATTTAGTGCACAGACTTTACCAAGATAACGTCACAAAGCTTGAAAATGGTATTTTGGATGACTACAAAATGGAGCGCACCAAACGCATGTCGGAACAACTTGAACTTAAAAATCTTCAGATTCAATTACAACAACTACAACAGGATGAGGTAACAAATAATCCATCAACAGGTACGTCAAATTTTGATCAAACTTTATTGCAAATATTGCAAACCCAATCTATAATCTTGCAACAAATGGCAAATCCCATGCAATCTAAAATACAAGTTTTTTCTACGACGGATACAAGCCAGGCTATTCCGTTATTCGGTGGCAATAAAACGGAAAATGCATCAGAATGGGTAAAACAGGTAGAAAGAATTGGAGGTTTGGCAAATTGGTCAGAAAATTTAATGCTAGTCAATGCTGCAATGAGGCTGAGGGGTCCGGCAAACGATTGGAACAGAGCTGTAGGTAAAAGTATTGTAAATTGGCCTGAGTGGAAAGGTAAACTATGTGAGCGTTTCTCGTTAAAGATGTCATTTGCAGAATTCATTACGTATCAAGCTAAAAGAACGCTAAGAAACACGGAAACAATCACCGAGTACATTTACAGTAAAAATGCAATATTTACAAAATCACCATGTTTAATTCCAGAAGTTGACAAGGTTTCACTGATCCTGGAGGGCATTTATGATACGCGTTGGTCCATTCCATTGGCAACGCATTGCTGTACCAATGTGGAAGAACTGCTAGTACATGCTACTGCACTCGACAACATAAGAAAGATCATAACTAACAATAAATTTTACAGAACTGAGACCGTAAGTACTACTAGTAATAATGTCATGGAGCAACCAAAGCACAACAAATACATACCAAAATTTAACCCGTCAACAGACAAGAAAAATGAACAAATATGTTACCGATGCAGAATGAAAGGTCATGTGTCTTATGATTGTAAATTTCCAGGAAACCCCACAAATTTAAATGTCAATTCAAACTCAAATGTGAAGACCAAACCAGCTGAGCAAAATTTTGCTAAACAACAACCATCTACAAGTACAGGATTTAATAACAACAAAACATCTTTTCACAAGCAAGTTGGCTGTATACAAAATGACAGACCAAACATAACTTTAATACCAATTATAATAAATGGGTCTTTGAAATTGAACGCACTTCCAGATTCAGGATCTGTTATCACAATTATAGACAAAAATGTATTACCTCAAGATACAGAAGTATACCCTTGGGATAAAGGAAACTACAAGGTTGCAGGAAACATATTTACACCAATTGGATGGCTGTCTGCAAGAATACAGGTAGGAAAAATTGACTATGTTATGCCTCAAATCGCTGTTTGTGACAATTTACCAGTGCCAATGATAATTGGTAAAGATTGGCAATATGCTGTGTATGCCCGCATAATACATGAACCTGATGGCAAAATATGTATTGTAACGCCAACACATACTGAATATTTCCCATCTACTAACAAGGAATGTGCTTCGATTGCCTGCTGCATAAATAATAACATTGCTATTCAAGAAATTTCTCACGAAAATAAATCTAAAGTCATGAAGTTAGTCTCAGAGTATGAAGATATTTTTAAAAATAGCGAAAATGATATAGGAAAATTCCCAGATTTTGAGCTTGAGATAAATTTAAAGCATGATAAACCTATAAGTTGCAAACCATACAGATTGCCAGAACCAGAGCGCTTATTTTTAAAACAAACAATAGAAAAATGGCTAGATCAAAAGATATGCAGATTTTCAAATTCACCATATGCCGCACCTATGTTTGTTGTTGAACAACCATTTCATAACACAACACCATACAGGCCAGTTGTTGATTATTCTAGAACCATAAACCCAGTCACTATCTTAGATGCACAACCAATTGAACGAATGGATGACATTATAACAACTATTTCCCAGTTTGTATACAAGTTTAAATTAGATATTTATCACGCATACCATAATATTTGTATCAGAGAGCAAGATATTTTTAAAACAGCTGTAGTGACACAAGATTACCATGTGGAGTTCATGCGAGTCATGTTTGGACTTGTTGGAGGACCATCAATAATGTCAAAAGTCATAAAAGCGACCTATGGAAGTTTGTATGACAGGGGGGTAAGAGCATATTTTGATGATATCACCGGAGGCTCATCAGATTTTGAAGATTTCATTCAGATATTAAAACAAGTATTTGATCTTACAAGACAAAAAAATTTAAAACTTAACAAAGAGAAATGTATTTTTATCAACACAGAAATTCCATTATTCGGAAAAATCATTGGACACAAGGAAGAAAAAATGGATCCAAAGCGAACAGCTGCAGTTGATCAATACAAAACTTTATCAACAATCACAGAAATAAGATCATTTTTAGGATTTACAGGAACATTTAGAAAATTTATTCAAAATTATGCATTAATAGCACAACCATTGCAAACATTATTAAAGAAAAATAAATTTGAAATGCAACCCATAAACCAAACAAGTAAACAAGACAAAATTAAAAACAAACAAGTGACACTTTCAGAAGAACAACAAAACGCATTTTTGACACTAAAGAAACTTGTGACAACTGCTCCAGTTTTAACCAACTTCCAACAAAATGCAGAAACAATAGTAGAAACTGACAGTAGTTACCAGGGAATGGGCGCATGTTTATTTCAAATACAAAACGGAGAAAAGAAGGTTATAGAATATGCAAGCCGATGTCTCAAAGATACAGAAACACGATACCATATCAATGAACTTGAAGTGACAGCAGTACATTGGGCAATTGTAAACAAATTCAGAATTTACCTACTGGGCATGGAATTTAAGTTAATAACTGACAGTTATTCGACAGCATACATCATTAACAAGGCAAAGTTAAATAGAAAATTTGCAAGGTATGTCATAGACTTGGCACCTTTTAATTTTACACCATTACATCGACCAGGCAAGCAAAACGCAGTTGCAGACCATTTATCTCGATATCCTTTAAATGAAATATGTTTAATGATTGTCAGCAGTAATTCAGAAAAATTAAAATTAGCTCAAGACAAAGATCAATTCATACAACAAGTTAAGACTAAGTTGGCCAAAGAAAAAACCTCACAACATTTAAAACAAATACAAGATTCATTCATACTAGAAGATGGCATTTTATTACACGTTAACAAAGAAGAAATAATGAATAACAAGAAAATTGTAGTTCCACAGAGTCTCAGAACATCCATCATTAAAATAGCACATGACGATAATGGACATTTGGATTTCAGCACAACAATGACCAAGATTAGAAGTAAATACTGGTGGAGAACACTTCGTAAGGATGTAAAAGCATATACTTCAGCGTGCATTACCTGTGCAAAAGTTAACCGACGTACCAAATTAACATATGGAAAAATGGGGCAACGACCGATACCCAATACACCAATGCAAGTTGTTTCATCAGATCATATTGTGGCACTACCACCAACAGCATCAGGTAACCTATACATATTTGTACACATAGATCATGCGACTCGGTATATATTTGCAAAGCCTACATGCACATTGTCAGCACAGAGTGTAATTGACATTATAGAAAATGACCTCATTCATATATATGGCCCACCATTGACCTATATATCAGATGGAGCACCATGTTTTACCAGCCAATTGACACAGAATTTTTTCTCAAAATATGGTATAGAACATATAACTACCACCCCATATACAGCACAAAGTAACGGCTTAGTTGAAAGGGCAAATGCCAATATTATTTCTACATTGACCAAGTTTGCATTGAATAATAACACAGATTGGGATAAACTTTTACCAAAGGCAATATTAGCCATAAATATTTCAAAACAGAAGACCACAGGACATTCACCATTTTATTTAATGTTTGGATACCATCCTAGAATACCACCTAATGAGATACATTTTGGCACAATCATAGAAGACATTGACAGAGCTCATCAATTAGAATTTTTAACAAATGCAAGAAAAACAGCCTTACAAAACATAAACAATATACATGAATACAACAAGAAAAATTTCGACCTAAGAAGATTACAACATAATATAACAGAAGGCAGCTATGTACTATATGAATGGTATAAACCAACAGATAACAAGCTTACTCCGAGATATAAAGGACCATTTAAAGTTATTCGAAGAGTCGGTTCAGTTTGTTATGAGATTCAAGACATACAGAAGCCAGAGAAAAAGAAAATAGTACATGTTCAATTTCTAAAAATTCTAAACAACCCGCATAATCTTGACTTAATTTCAGATCTTATTCTATGTGACAACAGCACAGTAAACAGCGTTCCCATTGATGACCAAGGAGATGACAGCACCAGTGACAACCACACCTGCCCAGACCAGAAATATGATGACCACACAGATGACGGCACCAGTAATATCCAGACCTGCCACAACCATATTGATGATGATGATGATGACCAAGGACATGACAATACACCCGGACAATACAAGAAATTCGTGACGTCACGAGGTCGCGTTACTAATGTACCGATTTCATACCTTGATTAATGTACTTAAAACATTTTTTTTTTTATATACATTTGTACTATGTACTAAGTAAATAGATAACTAAAATCTTTCCATTTGAAGTTTATTAGTGAACATAACTTTTATTCATACTATGTACTAAGTAAATAGATAACGTAGCTAAAATCATATATTATACTCAGTATAAAATAATTATAAGTACTTAATTCAACTAAAATACTATGTTACCAAATGAAAACATAATATTTTATTTTATTTTGAAAGCTATAACCATTGTAAGTTAGACTCATAAATACATAGATATACCTTAAAGACATAATAATATATTAAAATTGTATAAAAATAAATAAGTAATAAAATATTACCTATATAATAAATAGATTACATAAATCTATAAATAGCATTGTAAAAATAAATTAGCCACTGCAACACAGTAAAAAGTAAAGTCAATCTATATGTATAAATAAGTTAAATCTTAAATTACATAAAATATTGTAAAACAGTTTAAATAAGATACTGCAATGAAAAGTTAAACGTAGTAAGGAAAAATTAAAAATAAAAACAACATTATTCTATGTAAACTCTGTATTGTTTTCAAATATACATACATCTCTTTTTAATTTGTATAACAGTAACTATGTTAGCTTAACTTAGAGCTAAACTTAACTAAGCAATTATTTTTTTTTTGTTTATTTACTATTAATGATACATTGTTATGAGTTGAAGTTAAAGCAAATCTCTTGTAATTTAGTACCTAATTTAGAAGCATATAGAAACAGTATTAAGATAGTGTAAAAGAATTAAAATTAAAGTTAAAGGAGTAAAAGTACATAATAAAATAACTTAAAAATTTGCTTTAATTTCAAACGTTAGCGTTAGACAGTAAGGTATTTGGCTTAAAATACTATGTTTAAAGCTAGGACATGTAAGGTTAGTGAAATATAAATATACAAAGGTTTTTTGTATATGTATATTTCAGAGGGCATGTAAGGTGATATTTAATAGGAACGTCAGGGTGCGAAAGAGACAGAATGCGTGATTTTATTGATGTAAGACAGAGACGTATGAATAGTGAGTTTGAGCGATGAATGAAAGAGAAGATTAGTTTATATAGGGTTAACGTAATGTGTTAGAGAGGGACAGGTGATACGAAATAAAAGCATTATGGCGGATCCCGTGTTTTAATACTTACAATTGCAACAATTACATTGCGCACCAGTGTCCCTATGATAGCTACGTTTATTCAAGAAATGTGTGTTCATGCAGTTCCTCCACCTCCACACTGTACGAACACACACAAATAATACAAACCCAACTAAGACCACCACCATACAAACTGATGCGTATCGAACTCAAACATAACTCATTCTCAGAGCAACACAACCGTTCACCATTACTACCAGATGTTAGACTAACATTTGAGGATGAACTCTGGTTGAGTTCGAATCGCGTCAGTTAGTGTGTGGGTAGTGGGATGGCTACAGCGTTCAAGTTGAGGTCGATGTTTATTAGTAGATGTTTTTCGGTTAATGATGGCGATAACGAAGATATCTAACAGTTGTTTTTACACCCATAATTATGTTAATAACAAGACGATCCATTACAATATCTTCTTCTCGATTTCTGAAGAGACCACAAAAGATATAGGATAAAATATCAGATTGCCGCCTTAGGCGAGTAAATTTAATATTTACACAAAAAGGTCAAGCCTACGCTGTAGAGAAAATAAAGAAAAAAAGTGGTACTTATGTAAATATTTAATATCCTTCCAACGTCAAAGGAAACTTTAATAGATCTTTAAATAAATGGTACGATATCTGAAGTATACATATTTAGCGAAATTGGCGTTCTTAGGACAAAAAAGGTTACCTAGGTAGGTAGGTTAGATGAAGGTTACCTAGTGCCCAGTCGGTCGTACTGTGTACAGTAAATTACATAAAGTTTACCACTGACAGATGGTTTGCCTTCATTTCATATTCAACTTTAACGACCTACAAATAAAGCCAATTTTAGAATACTGTTACCCACGTTTGCAGATTTTGCAATACCTACTTTATTTGTATGGTAATAAAGTTGGAAATGAAATGAAGGCAAGCCATCTGTCAGTGGTAAACTAAAAGTAAACGTATGTTAGCTGATAATCTCGCGAATTTTCCGAAATGTCTATATGTTTAATATTGTATATTGATATGGATTAGCTCGTTGAAATGGCAATGGGCAGGCCATTATTATAGCACGCAGAATAGATGGCCGTTGGGGCCCAAAAGTTCTGGAATGGAGACCATGGACTGGCAAGCGCAGCGTGGGACGTCCGCCAACGAGATGAAAGGACGATTTGGTAAAGACCGCAGGTTCAGGGTGGATGCAAGTCGCTTCCAACCGTAATGATTGGGCATCAATGAGGGAAGCCTATGTCCAGCAGTGGACGTCCTACGGCTGAAATGATGATGATGCTATATTTCCACTTTGTAACTTTTAAACTTTTTTGAAGACTACTGAAAATTCCAGATGCCTAGTTATCAAATCTGCTCACAGACTAGATTAAAAAAAAAAGATACATGTAAAGAAGGAATGCTGGGGCCTGTTGCGTAACAAAATGCAACTAATATTACAAGCGGAACTCTCGCTTCAGTTATATTAACTAGAAAGGGACTTCCGCTTGTAATATAAGTTGTACTTTGTTATGCAACAGGCCCCTGGACGTCCTCTGGACAGACATACAAGTAGTCTAGTCATCACATTTACGCTATTTACATTTACGGTCACTTTGAATCGATCTTATCATCATCATCATCCCAGCCTAAATTCGTCCCAATGCAGAGCACAGGCTTCTCTCAGAATGAGAGGTCTTGGGCCATAATTCCCACGCGGGCCCAGTGCGGATTGGGAACTTCACACGCATTGAATTTCTTCGCAGGTATATGAAGGTTTCCTCACGATGTTTTCCTTCACCGTAAAAGCTCACGGTAAATTTCAAATGTCATCGACATAATGAATCGTGCTTATACACCCCTTTTATTCCTAACCCCATGGCAATTTCTTCTTTTTCACTTCAAATCCAACCTTGCCTACTTCATAAATCCAACCTCTATGTAAAATTTCAGCTTTCTAAGGCTAATGGTTTGGGCTTGGCGTTAATGAGTCAGTCAGAAGTTTTTTCTTTACATCTAAACTTCATTTAATTTAGCATTGAAAAGCACAACAACATTATATTGCGTCTGGTCAACTATTAATTTCTTAGAGAGAGAGAGAGAGAGAGAGAGAGAGAGATGTTTATTTACACATATTCGATACACAGGAAATACAGTTGACAGGAAAAGATACAAATATAAATCATCGAATAGTATAAGCTAGCTTAGCTAGTCAAGGAGCCGCAAAATAAAATTGTTTTAATGCCACATTATTTGCGTGTTGTCAAATGTTACTCTAGTACAAATTGTAAAGAGATTACAGTTCACAAGCCGCAATATAATGTTGTTGTGCTTTTCAATGCTAAAATAAATGAAGTATATGTACAGGTTAGGTAAGAACAGACTACGTATTTTACTGCAACACGATCTGATCGTAGTAGTCTACACAAAGTGTTTTCTTTCAGATCGCATTGTTTAGTTCCAGATAGTATTTCATTTCACATCTATTTCCCCTTTTCTAAAAACTACTCGACACGTCGCTTAGACAACAAAGGAAAACTAATCTTCTGCACAGCGAATAGTGCTCGGTCTACTGCAGCTTCAAAATCGACTACCAGACCATGATTGCATTCAACTTGAATGGCGGAAGGAATTAAATTCTATTTGCCTTTTTCTTACCGTTTATTTTATAATGTTGGAATTTTCTTGTGCTAATTTAAATTTATGAAATACTAGCCCTTCAGTTGTGGGTTTTCTCGCCTTAATTACTATTAAAATAAAGGGTATTAAAGGATTTGCCACACTGGATGCGTTCTGCGGTCTGCAGTTAGGTCAAATTGAACGCAGCCCGCATTATATATGAACAACATTGTCGATTTTTTTATATTTTGTATACTTTATGCAATCTGACTGCACGAACCATCATCATCATCATCATTTCAGCCGAAAGACGTCCACTGCTGAACATAGGCCTCCCCCAAGGCTCACCAAACAGATCGGTCCCGTGCCATCCGCACCCAACGCGATCCCGCAACCTTAACCAGGTCATCATTTCGATATCGATTTACTTTTATCTTGACCATAAAAGATACTATTCGTTTTTTTATATCTAACTAATCGTTCATTTTTAGGGTTCCGTACCTCAAAAGGTAAAAACGGAACCCTTATAGGATCACTTTGTTGTCCGTCCGTCCGTCCGTCTGTCTGTCAAGACCCTTTTTCTCAGAAACGCGTGGAGGTATCAAGCTGAAATTTATATCAAATACTCAGGTCTACTGTCCCTTGGAGCTGTGAAAAAATCAAACTTCTAAGCCAACGCAATCAAAAGATACAGCCGTTTATGATGCAAATTTCCGCATATTTTCGAAACTCGCAAGGGAATCAAAACCTACAGGGTACTTCCCGTGGTCTCAGAATCTTGAAATTTGGTACGAAGCAAGTTCTTGTAGCACAGATAAAGGAAAAATTGCGAAAAATTAATTTTTTTTCTCTATCTGTCTATATCAGTAACCAATCTACAATGATCCCACACTGTGCACATTTTGCTTAGGAGCAGGGGTCTGCTAAGACTGGATGTTTATAGATAAATATAAGTTTGTACGGAACCCTCAGTGCGCGAGTCCGACTCGCACTTGGCCGGTTTTTTCTTTATGTCTATATCAGTAACGAATCTATTTATGCCGCAAATTTGCGACACTCGCAAGGGAATCAAAACCTACAGGGTACTTCCCGTGAACTCAGACTCTTGAAATTTGGTACGAAGCAAGGTCTTGTAGCACAAATAAAGGAAAAATTGCGAAAAACATAATTTTTTTTCTCTATCTGTCTATATCAGTAACCAATCTACAATGATCCCACACTGCGCACATTTTGCGTTGTGTTCATAGATAAATATAAGTTTGTACGGAACCCTCGGTGCGCGAGTCCGACTCGCACTTGGCCGGTTTTTTCTTTGTTTCGCGCTCTCGTTTGGTAAATAATTAATCGTAACTCTAGGACACGTCACCTATAAAATTGCCAACAATCAAGCTCAAACATGTTCTATTCGAAGCGATTCGTCTCGGCATCTTGGCTCCTTAATTACACAACTTAACTTTTAAAGCTCTTGACAATCTCGAACGTCTTCAAATACACCTAATTGTGAATGTTGTAGAAGCCATTTTGAATTGTCACCGTAGCAGCCATTTGCGAAGTTTTAACCCGCTCGCTGAACCGTTGCTATCCCCGTTTGTTGTTTACAATTTGAGGAACACACGGTACTCAAGCTTGGAGACTGCCTCTAAAATAAGGGGGCAATTGCATTGTAAGAGGGATAAGGAAAACGTATATTTTTTCTTCTGACGAAAACAAGCGATCGTGCCTAAAGTACCACGTTCTCAAAACATCACATTTTTAAAATACTACAATTCCCAATATACCAGATATCCAAAATAAGACATTCCACCAAAAAAATCACTTCCTTGCGTAATCTTCGATATTCTTTATGTGGTGCAACGAGAAGCTGGTAAGCTAGAAATGTAGTAAATAGGTAAGTAATGTAGTATTTTGAAAAACGTGGTATTTTGGGAACGGGGTATTTTAGGCATGAGAAACATATGTATTAAATACTTCGAATAACTCTTTTTAAAGAAGATAGAAAGATTTTAATCATAGAAAAGTAAAAGGAATAAAAAGTTTATCGTGTGTATTTTCTTCTATAATCTATGTCGCTATTTCTTCGCATCCTCCGACGTCAATAAACACTCGTGTATTTGTATTTTCATAGGTTTTAGTACGGCACTTTACTTGACCCACTCATTTTTTCAGCAATTCACTTGCGAGCGTGATTTTAGCTCCTGTTAAATTTTTATTCTTCCTCTTAGTTTTGTGATTTTGATGGAACTTTTTCGTTCGATGGATTCGACTTCAAATCTGATTCCATCTTGAATATTAATGATTTATTAAATCATTATTCGACTTTATCCCTTTCATCACTAGCTAACTCAAAATTATTTTATATTTTCGTCTTACCAATTTCGGACGGATTTTCGTCAAAATTTACACCGATTCTTTGAATCCGAACAAAAGTTTGTTTCATCTGTTGCTTAAAATTAGGCCGCCTGCTCGGTACATTTCGACATTAAATAGTAGAAATTAAATAAAAACTCTACTTCGTACAACTGTCACATTTTTGACAAAGAATACTTTATTATTTATTTTTTATTAGCAGTGCGGCTGCTCACCGAATCTAAGATTATTTAAAAGCGAAAAAGTTTTTCGGGTGCGCCGGTGGGATTCGAACCCACGTCTCCTGGGTATGCGCCCCAACACGGGTGTTCTACCAATTGAACCACGTCGCATCCAACCGACTCCCCCGAAATTCTTAATCGCTTACATACCACCGGCGCACCCGAAAAACTTTTTCGCTTTTAAATAATCTTAGATTCGGTGAGCAGCCGCACTGCTAATAAAAAAAAAATAATATTTGAATAACTAGATGTGGTTCATCATTTCTTACGCATTTCCAATGTAATTTGGAACGTAGGAGTCGTAGTTTCTAATAGTTGCGATGGATGTTACCACACGCCACTGTTGGCGTATGTAAGCGATTAAGAATTTCGGGGGAAGTCGGTTGGATGCGACGTGGTTCAATTGGTAGAACACCCGTGTTGGGGCGCATACCCAGGAGACGTGGGTTCGAATCCCACCGGCGCACCCGAAAAACTTTTTCGCTTTTAAATAAAGAATACTTTATCATGCCAACAATATGTAAAATTATAATTTCTCTTCTATTCATTTTCTAAGCCACTTCGAACCGTAATGATTGGCTATCAATGAAGGATGCCTATGTATGGCAGTGCACGTCCTACAGCTCATGATGAGCTGTGATGATGATTCGTTTTCTAAGCCTTTTCTCTTAATCCGTGAGATTCTTTTAAATTTAAAATAATGTCGGAAAAAATATTATTAGGTTTATTTAGTAAAGGACCAGATGGCCAAAAGCTGTGCTGGCCTAGTTAGTAGTTGTTTGACCTATGGTCTCTTGAGCAGAGAACCTGGGCTCGCACCAGTGAGTTTTTCGGAATTTATCTCTCTCTTCATTTACCTACTCTTTTGAGCTGACCTCTGTTTGAGAAACCAATAGATCAAATCAATAGCCTAGCACAGCTTATGCAACACAAGTATGGTACAGTTTAGAAGGTATTTTTAAAGTGAAACATTTTTCCATCGCCTCAAATTTTTTCGTCCATCTATCGCAAGCCGCATTACTAACAGCTGGCCGCGGAGTGGGGATAGAGTGAAAGACGCTCGTCAGAGCAGCCAAGGCCAATATGGCGGCGCCCATAGCTCACATCAGCTGACCGTGCAGCATTTAAAATTGTCACTTATTCGTTCAAGTGCTCCGCGGTATTTGTGCCTTCCGCCTTATTTTTATATATGATTTAGATCAAATAATTTTCCGAATACTTTCAGTTAAATGTCTAAAAAAGTTTCACTTACTTCGTGGTTTCATAAAACCACACATTGTTTTCTTTCCTGTGTATCGAATATGTGTAAATAAAGCTCTGTCTCTATCTCTCTATCAAAAGAGAAACTAAAGGCAATCCTGATGCTCCTTTGGCCGGCCGGCTGGATTGCCCATCACTCCGACACCAATCTGACAAAGCCAGTCTTTACGGCCTCCTCCCCGTTTGTATCGAGCATTACTCAAATCGTATGTGTCCTCTTCTGTGATGTTCGCTACACTATCTCCATGGCGATACGGCCTTTGAAGCTTTGTGGAACTAAAGTTTTATCGTAAATCTGCGACCGACAGAGTCAGATGATTGTTAGGCGAGGGATTACGTACTGTCTCGGTGATATTGACATACTATTTGCAATGTACTGCGTTAAAGATATTATCCTAAAATACTATAAATTAGAAAGTTTGTGAAGCTATTTCGATGTTTGCATGTTGTTTAGTCAATCAGGCAATAACAGTCGGATTGAGTGAAACTTCGCAAACAGACAGACGTGCTTTGAAGGGCCGTTCAAAACTTAATCGGTGATCTGGAACCAATTTTTCTAGATCGGTATTTGGTGGCGATCACGTTTAATTCGCAGTTACAAGAAACAAAACGTCTATTTCTTTAAACAATGATTATTTGAAACTGCACTTTTAGTTAAAATAATTGTCACCCTACACAATGGAAATTTCCCGACAAAGTGATGACACTTGTCTTGATGGTGGATGGAGAAAGTTTTAAGTTTTACAATACAATACAATACAATGACTCTTTATTGTACACCACAAAGAAAACAATACAGAAAAACAAGTACATGGAAAAAATATACAAGGTAAGCAATAGGCGGCCTTATCGCTTCGAAGCGATCTCTTCCAGGCAACCATTTAACGCAGGAAAAACAACAAGGAATGTATTTCAGCAGGTGGTGCAATATAAGAATAGAAAATAAAAATAAATAGTAATATAAACATTATACAAGAACTACCTAATATACAATATATACATCATAAAACACACATAGATAAATTATACACAACAATAAACTTGTAAATATATAAACGGGCTATAATTTTCACACACAAGACAGCAAATAGTGTTCCTTAAGCAAGGATTTGAAAATAGGCAAAGACTTTGCGCGCCTGAGGTCTATTGGCAGGGAGTTCCACAGCCGAATAGCCTGGACAGTAAAAGAGTACACGTAGAATTTGGAATTTGGAGTTTTTTAATTAAACAGAGACTTTATTTGCTAGGCCGCCACGGCTTCACATTACAATTGTAATTTACCATGAGCCTTACGGTGAGGGAAAACATCGTGCAGAAACCAGCGTACACCTGTAAAGAAATTCAATGGTGTGTGTGTAGTTCCCAATCCGCACTGGGCCCGCGTTGGAGCTACGGCCCAAGCTTTCTCATTCTGAGAGGAGGCATGTGCCCTGCAGTGGTACATATTATATAATAGGCTGAGATGATGAGACTTGAGACCTTATTAAAATAATTAACTCCTGATTAAAAAATCATCGTGTAGATAGATAATACAATAAACAGACCATACTATAGAAAAACAATAATAATTTTTATTGTGAAGACAACGTATTAGTTGTTCAGCGCTGACGCCTACAGCTAGTTGAAAGTGTACTAGCGCACAAATCTTACTTAAATGTTATGAAACAAGTCGAACAAACTTACAAACTACAAATACGCGAGTGTCGTGCACTTATTGTTATAATGACATTATTGTGTCACTTAATACGACTAGGTAATATAAGGTAAGGTTCATTAAAAATTAATAGTTTGTGTGGATTGCACAAACTATTAGTTTTTAGAAAAATAAAAACAATTAAAATGACGATAAGTTCACATAGCACAAGCAACATCAATACTTTCCGAAAAACTCAAGAGACTGTCCGAATCGTCTTAGTATCTTGTCAAATGTCACGCACATCATTGTGAAGCGCTTATTGCAATTAAGTAATTTAATAACAAATTTCGCGGCACGGCATGGCAAGGTCGCCATGTAAGGACGTGTGTTTTAGAGACAAATGAATAGAGAGAATGTCATAGGTCAACTGCATTTATTTTAAGTGAAACTTCTTATAGTTATACTAGGTTATACACATAGGCACAGGTCGATTCACAAGAGTTGGCACGAATGAATTGAATGAAAGTAATGTCAGTTTGACATTTTTGTAGGAAAATGACTAATGCATGTCATTTTCATATTTGTGTGAAGTGTATTCAAATAGGTAACACATAGATACTTTCATTCGCTCATTCGATCCATTCGTGCCAGCTCTTGTGAATCGACCTGTAGATACATATACTCACACGTTATAATATATTATTCTTACACTACTACAATTTGTATCTCAGTCTTTCGGTCGTACTAGCATATAAGAGGCTTAACACAGGGAAGCCGATCGCTAAACCCTTCTTTCATCTTAAGCCCCTTGTAACGAGTGAATAGACGCGGTTATAATCGATATGTAAGTAGGTAGAGTAGTCAGGTTCAAAACAAGGGACAGAATGCTTTAAGTGCCTCATATAAAGATATTTTAAAATGCAGTTTAAGGGCGAGGGTATTGGGCACCTTTGAGCCTGGTATGGCGCGAGGCGGTTTATTTATAAATAAATAAATAGCACGTTGAGCAATTTTTGTGGTCCAGCCCTACCGTGAGTGTCCACGTTTCGGCACAGTATGTCATGACGGGTAGGACGCACTGATTGAAGACTTTCGTCTTATATCTCTGTGGAATTGGCGACGTGAAGACTTGACGCAGTTTCCCATACGCTGCCCATCCCAGCTGTATTCTTTTGTTGGGCTCTTTCTGAGCATAGCTCGATCCATCGCTCTTTGAGTGACTTTGAGCTTAAATATGAGGCCCATTTGACCACGTTTCAGTTCCTATTTGTCAAACATATTTAAAAAATAAACCAGAAAAACATTTAACACGCAACTCAAACCTTTTCGACTTAGAAGCTGCAATTTTGCACATACATAGGTACATAGTTTCCCTTTATGATGTAGGAAAGAAACGACAGCGGATTTTTCTAATTCTCTTTGAATAGAGGCTTTATTATCCACAGTGGCGAAGTCTCCAGCATAAGCTAGTCATAATTACACGTAAAACTTTTTTTTTCGTCACAAAACAATCTTAACTAAAAATAGAAAGTACCTACCCCGAGTTCTAATTAAAAACCGGAAAATGGTGTCGAATAAAAAATAGCCACAACTTGGGTATATTGCGGGCATTTATATCGCAACCCCGGGTCAAGTGGTGGTTTCACAATGAGAAGGTTTTCCTTATTACTCACGACCAGCTTACTACTGCTTTTAAGGTTTCAGAACCATTATTTTTGTGCTTAAATGTGGGAGAAAAGAGTTTATAAAACACCGTTTGCTGAGCGCCATTCTTGTAAAGGGCTTATACGTAAAGTGACCATTTTTTGTCACTTTAAAACGGGACAACTACCTTTTATGGAGAATTTGGGCAGAAAATAAACTTTTTTTTATCAATAACAAACGTCTTACCGCCTAATTTTGTTTATTTATATTTATTTTAATTTTTTTCCGATGCGCAAATATACTTTAGTACTGGGTGACTACTTCCAAAATGTGTACAACTCTTGGAATGATTTTTGAAATGAAAAAAAAATGATCCGATCCGGGCGGTTTCGACCATGGCAACAGCTTCAACTCCGTTCATGTCGATCATGCGCTCGCATGTGGCTCACGTATCCAACTTTATTGGACAGTATCCTCATACAACGCGGGCATACGAGGGCACCGTTTACGTAATTATAATTGATTGCCGCAGGTGGTCGGGCTTTTAAATTGTCACGCTTGGCATCTAAGTCACAGCGCCGCCGTCTCAGTTCGAAATCGTGGATTTTGATCTTCACCTGAGACCTCCACTCCAGTCGATTGGTGGCCTGATTTTCCCACTGAGACGGCACAATAATATCTTTAACAATTACTGTTAACATGGTTCAATCTACGTAGACGTCTACACTTTTCTTTTCTTTCCGCAACTTGTTTATCAAAAAAAATACACGACACGAACACGACACAAGACTACCGTTTACGAAAACGGGACATTTTCGCGTCCCCGACTTGTTTTTGGGGACATCGGGACAGAGTACCTGAGAGCGGGACAGTCCCGTTCAAAACGGGACGTATGTTCATAATACTTATACGTAATGTTATGGGGTCCCTTTGTTTCGATTTAATTACAATAAATCATAATGCATCTATTCGTCATAATCAACGTTAGTATACAGAGATTTATTTCTGAAACGGTATTTTTTCAGGAAATTTTAAATCCCATCTTATAGAATGCAGTAAGATAGGTTATGTTTGTATTAATATAACAATTCCGAAAAAAAAAACTGTTTCAGAACTCACTTTATGACTAACGTTGATTATGAACAATGATACATATACAAATTATGACTTGTTAAATTATGTGAACCCTAATGTTATAGCTCTTGCCCGTGACTCTTTCCGCGTACAATTGAATCTGCTTAGCTAACATACGTAAATATCGCGTAGGTATCTGCAGTATACAGGGTTATTTGTAATTTTAAAATAAATAAAGAAATTGATATTTATCCATTTACCTTTCATGAGTGTAAAGCTAAAATCACTAAATGGCTAAAAACAATAAGTTACACGGACATTGAGAACCTAATAAGTTTTAAATAAATTAACATTACGCCTTCTGTGCATATTTGAACTCTGTGCAGCACTCACAAACAAACATACACACACACACACACACACACACACACACACACACACACACACACACACACACACACACACACACACACACACACACACACACACACACACACACACACACACATGCACACACACACACACACACACACAAGCACACACACACACACACACACATGCACACACACCCTCTTAATTTTGTGATGTACCTATTTGCTTATCTAAGTGTGTTAAAATTAGTACTTATAAGTAAAATGAAGAACAGCCTGCTATTGCCTAGTATGAGTTAGTTTCTTAGTTTTATATACTTTACTTTTCTTACTCTTACTTAAAAACTGTTACCCACATTGGAAGAGCGGTGTCTCTTAGCACAGGTATCACGTATACTTAAAAAGAGGCACCAACCTTTGTTACTATGTATCCGTAAGTGAATGAATAAACGATTTTTATTTATTTTTATTATTATTATTATTCACTAGCATCCTTTTAACCCTAAACTCCTACCACTTAAACAAATGTTTTATGTTTTACGGCTTTTGTCATAACTTAATATTTATGGTGTAATAACGTTTTGAAAATTTGATTCTGCCTCTTATTTTTACGATACTCTGTGTATTTGTATGGGAAAAAAAGTGCTTCATTTTAAAAAGTCGTAAAACAAAAAACATTTGTTTGAGTGATAGGAATTCAGGGTTAAGAGGATGTCAGTGAATTAAAAATAACCCTGTATAGTTGTTTTACAGTGGGTACTTTAACGAATTTGAAGTAAAAATTGGAAATTGTCTAAATTTGTCCGATACGCGGAATTATCCAATGCTTGTTAAGCCGTTTTGCACTATCCCTTTCGGCATAAAAACTATCTTTTATCCTTTGCAGAGTCATAACTATCTAAATACCATTTTTTTGTTGCCAATATTATAAAAGTTGGTTAAAGGAACATAATTATTATTGAGTAGGTGGTTGCTATTACTATCTTTTTCATCTTCTTCTTCTAATATATAAAAATCTCGTGTCACGGTGTCTGTTATCGAACTCCTCCGAAACGGCTTGACCGATTTTTATGAAACTTTTTTCCTTATTCGGTAGGTCTGAGAATTGGTCGTAGGCTATTTTTTATACCCCTATTCTTCGCAGACGGAGTCGCGGGCAACAGCTAGTCTAATATATAAATATACCGTGTCACGGTGTTTGTTATCGAACTCCTCCGAAACGGCTTGACCGATTTTTATTAAACTATTTTCTCTATGTTCGGTAGCTCTGAGAATAAGTCGAAGACAATTTTATTACTCCTAGATGATATATGGCAAAATAACGTTTGCGCGGTCAGCTAGTAATTATATATTGCTGTGCCCTTACAGGGTAGACGTTGAAGCTGCACATACTTTGAAGGATTGTCATCACATCATTTACAGCAATAAAGAGTTTCAGTAAAACTAACCTACGGAAAACTCTCGTCCCAAATTGTGTGTGGTTTGAAAATAAAATCTGAACCTACTTAAAAATCCTATAAAAACATCAGAAACTCAATGGAAGAGGATTTAGTTCGTCAATGTAATTAACCTACTTTTTCAAAGTTGGACCTAGATTTTTTCACTGAGTGCACTGTCTTTTGGAACGTTGCCAGGAAAGTTATGTCAAAGAGTCGAGAGATAGTTGATTGTTTAATTGTTTACGTGTCGATAAGCCGTAGTAGCCCAGTGGTTAGACCTATGGCCTCTCAAGTAGAGGGTCGTGGATTCAAATCTCGGCTCGAACATCTGAGTTTTTCGGCATTTACGTGCGAAATTCAATTTGAAATTTACCAGCTTTACGGTGAAGGAAAACATAGAGTCAAGAAATGACATCACCCGACCTACCACAGAAGCATGACGCAGCACCATAGCAATAACTCAAGCATCTTATCAATGCCATCCCTTAAGATAGCGAACAAATACCATGATGCTAGCCCCTCTGGCGACTCATTCAAAAAAAATACCATGATGCACCGATAAACCCTGCAATAACTCAAGCAACTTATCAAAGACTGCTAATGCATTTCAACGAAACACATCATGCCTATCATTGGCAAGGAGTCCAGAACCTTCCGCATGCCATCATGATGACACCAAGCAACGCCACCGGGATCCCTACCCTTATCGTGGCATTTAAAAGGAACAACCCCCGAGCAAGCGGCAAGCGGGAAGCGGTGGTGGTTTGCGGTGACTTTAATATCGATATTTTGTCACAATCTGTTGAAAAAGACCAGTTTATCTCTGTTTTAAAATCTTTTAATTTGAATTTATCATTTAATGAACCCACCAGAGTCACTTCCACTTCAACCACATGTATAGACAATATTTGCTTAACTTGTAAGTACCTAGAAAAAACTATTGTTAGTGGAGTTCGTTCGGATCACAAAGCTCAAATAGTGAAGTTACCTCGGGATAGGGGCGGTGTTGATCAAATCATAGAAATTAGGCCGTTGAACAAACAAAGACTTGACCGTCTCAAAACGAACATCGCGCAAAAAGTTAACAATGTAAAAGCACTCCCTAAAAACCCAAATGAAAATTTTAAAATACTTTTAAATACTGTGTGTGAGGAATTCGATAAAACGTGTAGTAAAAAGCGTATTAAGATAGGAAATAAATTGTCATTTAGTGAATGGGCCACACCCGGAATTCGTAAGAGTAGGGACGTCTTGTACGGTCTTTATGATAGGAAATCTTGTACCACTGATGAACGTTTTCACCAGTATGTCAGGGATTATTCAAAATTGTTTAAAATCATATGTAATAAAGCAAAAGCACTTCATTTAAGTAATAAAATTAAGTCATCTGATGACAAAATTAAAGCAGTTTGGAAAATAATAAACACTGAAACCGGCCGATGTAAAAACGCGCAGTCCTCAATATCATTAAATATTAATAACGTATTAACAACAGACGCGGTTAAAGTAGCTAACGAATTTAACACATATTTTTCGAAAATCCCCACCGAAACTACTAAATGTCTCGCTTCTTCTTCAAAAATAGCAGAATCCCTCTTAAAACAAAATGTTTCTTTTCCAAACATAAGTAATTTTAAATTTACGCATGTTTCTCCCTTTGACATTATGAAGACTTTTAAATTGATAAAAGTAAAGAAAACGGAAGACTTGTGGGGCGTTTCAGTTAAGGTTCTACAATCCGTTTTAGATGTCGTTGCTCCAACTTTGGCTTTTATATTTAACTAGCTTTTGCCCGCGGCTTCGCTCGCGTGTACCAAGAGTATTCCAAAGAACCAAGATATCAAGCAAGCAAGCATACAGGCAAGCAAGCAAGCATGCAAGCATGCCAGCAAGCATGCAAGCAAGATGCAAGCAAGCATGCATGCACGCAAGCAAGCAAGCGTGCAAGAAAGCGTTCAAGTAAGCGTGCAAGCAAGCCCGACTACAGGTAGATACGGTCCTTTACAGTATTTCTTTATATTTTTGAACAATGATTTTCGCTAACTCGGAAGCGGGCACTAAAATAACCAGGCTTGTTAATAATATAAAACCTATTATTACTATCCCCTGTCCTGCATTAGGTATAATTCAATGTTTTCTTACCTTCTACGGAAACTTGAGTAACTGAAAGCGATATGTACCTACTTAGCATTGATATTATACATATTATATATAGTATTTTGTTAAAGTGTTGTGTGACCTAACCATTAAAAAGTTATACCTTCCATCATCAGCTCATCTGAATAACCAGAAAGAATACATCTAAAGGTCTATACGTGCATATGATATTTAAAGAAACTTCCTATAACTCCTAACCGTTAAGGAGTTTAACCTTCCATCATCAGCTCACCTGGATAACCTGAAATAATACAATTATCGGTCTATACGTACCTGTAATATTTAAAAAAATATCCTCAACTCCTAACCGTTAAGGAGTTTTACCTTCCATCATCAGCTCATCAACATGAGATAATGTCTACCAGACGCAAACACTTAAATAGCTTGAGAAAATATATGAAAAACGTAATGAGGGTCTACAAAATTTGAGGGTTGCCCTCGATTTCCCTGAGATCCCGTCATCAGATCCTGATTTGGTGACAATGGGACCATCTTAGGAGTACCTATATTATATTCTTACGAATAAAAAAATAATTTTCATAATCGGTCCACAATTGACCGAGAAATCGGTGAACCACCTCCTTTTTTTGAAGTCTGTTAAAGAGCCCTTTGCGGCCTACTCACAGTATAAACTTAATTTTGAAATTTTAGCTTTCTACAACCAGTACAACACAAAATCCCGTTTTTTCCCGTTCCCGTAAGAATTTCGGGAAATGCTTTCTTAATGATCCTCTACACTCCCCAAGGAACCCACTTGCCAAATTTCAGCTTTCTGCGACCAGTAAAACGAAAAATCCCGTTTTTCCTGTTCCCGTGGGAATTTTGGAAAGTCCTCTCTCAATGCTTCTCTACACTCCCCACGCAACCTACATGCTGAATTTCAGCTTTCTACGACCAGTAAAATGAAAGATCCCGTTTTCTCCCGTTCCCGTGGAAATTTTGGAAAGTCCTCTCTCAATCCTCTTCTACACTCGCCAAGCAACCTACGTGCCGAATTTCAGCTTTCTACGACCAGTAAAACGAAAAATCCCGTGTTTTCCTTATCCCGTGAGAATTTCCGAAAATCCTTAAAACAGTTTTTTACTATTATAATTATCTACTTCTATGTCAAACTTGAAGAGTCTAGTAATTATAGTTCATAGGATCCCGTTGAACTGAATATATAAATCCCGTTTTTTCCTTATCCCGTGGGAATTTTGAAAAATCCTGAAATTAATGTTTTTATTAATATAATACCTACTTGTGTATCAAATTTGAAGAGTCTAGTTATTATAGTTACTGAGATAGGGTCACTCGGAATCGAATTTATAAATCCCGTTTTTTCCCGTTCCCGTGGGAATTCCCAAAAATCCTTCCCTAGTGGATGCCTACATTGTATAAGGTATCTATGTGCAAAATTTCAAGTCTCTAGATCCAGTGGTTTGGGCTGTGCGTTGATATATCAACAGTCATTTAGTTTATTTAGACATTTCAACCCCATCGCACCCCATCCAGGGAGATGGTATTTTACGTCCGCCACGTCGGATTTTAAAACCGTTGTTGTTTTCATAACCAGCGACCCGATAAACCATAGAAACAACACCCATGTTGATTTTCAGACTTTGTTACCCCTTTCCCCCCTTTTAGGGGTTGAATTCTCAAAAAACCTGAAACACGTGTTTACTCATTTACCATTAGGAGTACTTCTGTGAAGTTTCGAATAAAATAGTCGAACTAATCTTGTTTCCCCATACAAACTTTGGACCCCCTTTTCACCCCCTTAGGGAGTGAATTTTAAAAAATCCTTTCTTAGTGCACCCCTAGACCTTATAAGGAACCTACGTGCCAAATTTGGAATCTCTAGGCCCAGTGGTTTGGGCTGTGCGTTGATATGTCAGTCAGTCAGTCAGTCAGTCAGTTTCTTCTTTTATATATATAGATTGCATAGATGAAGGCGTATTTCCCGATTTAATGAAATATAGTAAAGTAGTGCCCATATTTAAATCAGGTGATAGGGATAATCCTTCTGATTATCGCCCAGTATCCATCCTATCAGCGTTTAGCAAAATATTCGAAAAAATAATGCTAACGCAAATAATGTCACATTTCAATTCACATAAAATCATGCATCCACAGCAGTTCGGATTCACGAAAGGTAGATCTACTACAGATGCGGGCTACAGTTTAGTTAAATTCATATTACAAGCTTGGGAGGAATCACATGATGCTATAGGTGTATTCTGCGACCTTTCGAAAGCTTTTGATTGTGTGGATCATGACACTTTAATTCGTAAATTAAATTTCTATGGTATTCGTGACCTCGCTTTAGAACTCATCAAATCTTACCTCACACAGAGAAAACAAAAGGTAGCGGTTAATGGAACGGTATCGGAGGGATCTGTGGTCGAAATGGGAGTGCCTCAAGGATCTATTCTAGCGCCATTCTTGTATTTGGTTTACGTAAATGACCTAATTTATACCGTGAGTCAGAAATCAGGGATAGTTATGTTTGCTGACGACACCTCTTTACTGTTCAAAGTTAGTAGAAAAGACACCGATTTCACTGAACCCAATGAAACTCTGTCCATGATATCCGCATGGTTTGCTGCCAATAACTTGTTACTAAACCCTAAGAAAACAAAATGTATTAAATTTTCATTGTTAAATCCGCCTCATTCAAATTCGGTCTCAAATATTAAACTTAACGGTCAAAGTATTGAATTTGTAAAATCTACGGTATTCTTAGGAATAACACTGGACTCTAAATTGCAGTGGGGATCGCATACCACAGCAATTGCGAATAGGTTGAGCTCTGCTGCGTTTGCAGTCAGAAAGATACGGCAGCTAACCGATGTGGCGACGGCACGGTTGGTGTATTTTTCCTACTTCAATAGCATCATTTCATACGGCCTTATTTTATGGGGATCTGCTGCAGACTTGGAATCAATTTTTATTTTGCAAAAGAGGGCTATCAGAGCGATATATAACTTAAGGACACGCGATTCTTTAAGATCTTTTTTTAAAGAAATAGGTATCCTAACCCTGCCGTCGTTGTATATATTTGAAATAATCATGTATGTAAGAAAAAACATATGTGATTTTCCCACTAACGTCGATAAGCCAAAGGTTACTAGAAACACAGGGAAGCTTAAAGTTCCATCTTACAGACTGGCTAAAACTAAAAAGTCGTTTCTGGGAAGATGCATACGTTTTTATAATAAAATTCCGAAAACAATAACCGAACAAACTGATACAAAATTCAAATCCATTGTGAAGAAGACATTAATATCTAAGGCGTACTATAAAATTAATGACTATATCATGGACAGGGATGTTTGGAAATAATTCCGATCCGCATTGGCGATCTCTAGTCTCAAATAGCGTATCTACTGTGTTAAAAAATTTAATTGTATTAAATACTTTAGATGTATGTCATTTAATAACAATGTAGATCTGATTGAAAAAAATATACCTTGTTGAGTTTCTTGCCGGTTTCTTCTCAACAGGGTTTTTTCCGAACCGGTGGTAGATTTTTCGACGTTCATAGGAGCATCAATTTGATGCCTAAATTGAATAAAGAATTTTGACTTTGACTTTGACTTTGACAAGATGACAGTTCACAGCAACCTCCAGTAGAGTTCACATCAACCGTACACAAGCTCCGAATCGCTTGAGTACTGGTTGTACGCGTATAGATAATTAAGATATCCTTACCAGTAAAGTAAAGTAATAAAGTTAATTTTCTCCTCACATCGTCGAGTCAATTAAATCAATGAAGCCCATCCCCTGAAGACGCAAGTCACATAACTATAGTAAGAAACCTGCATACACCTGCGAAGAAATTCAATGGTGTGTGTGACTTCAATCCACACTGGCCCCGCGTGAGAACTACGGCCCAACAGTGGGACGTAAGTATATATATATACTGAGATGATGAAGTGACAGATTTTTTTCGGAAATGTTACAACTTGTTATTAGAGACCCCTTGAAGGGATAAGTTCGCCTTTGTACATTTATTTTAACGGTTGTCAATAGTGTTTTGTTCTTTTTATTTTTTTTTGTACAATAAAGAGTTTACATACATACATACTTGACCTCTTACCAGGCGCCCGGAAATCGTTGAGTTTTGGAACTGTATGTTCCTCAAAAAATGTGTCTAAAAAGTTACATTCTCTGGCTCCAGTGATTTAGGATGCGTTATGTCTGTCTGTCTGTCACGTTCCCCGTTTATAGGTTAAAAGTTACGACCATTGACTTCTTAAATAAAATAACCCGCTCTAGTATTCAAAACAAGAGCCAGTCTGAATCCGAATGTTGTAAAATATTTTCGTACTCTTGATAAATCAACTATAATTCAAAAACCGCCATTCTCAAGATTTCATTTCCTTTCCAGTATGAAATACGTCCCGATCGCCGCGAGCTGGTAAAGGGTATGGGAAATTGAACTTTAGCCCTGACCCGGGATGAACCGGCAGAATGGGGTAACGTTTCCGAACGTTTCGTGGGATTATACTGTTTTGAATTTTGGGGTAAATATTTCTAAATCCTTGCTGTTTCACTCTGAGAGGAAGCAAGCTTGTGCCCTGCAGTGGGACGTATATGTATAGGCTGGGATTATGACATGAGAGAAGTTTAGTGTCGTGCAAAATGAAGCGTACAAAAAGCGACAATTGTTTCTAGGTAGACGTGACGTCGAACAAAAGGACCGTTAAAACGTGACAGATACTTAAATGTACTTTCTCCGTGTTCCGTCTCTGACAAATTTTAATCTAATAGGTATATAAAATTCTCGTGTCGCGGTGTTTGTTACCAAACTCCTCCGAAATGGCTCGACCGATTGTCATGAAATTTTGTGTGCATATCGAGCGTAGGTCTGAGAATTGATCAACATAAATTTTTACACCCCTATTATTATTCTTTGCAGACTTCGCGGGCAACAGCTAGTTTCTTATATTTTATGCGATAGATATCCGTGATGCCGTTTTGATTAATTGGGGAATTTCAGAAATAGGGTACAAGTATATTTTTTCTCCGATTTTAGAATTTTTTGCATGGATCTGTTCAGTTTGCTCTATCGATTAAAATGGAGTAAAAAAATGTCCCCAGTTTTTCATAGTTTTTAAGAAAGTGAAAGTTAGGGCCCGCAAATATTGTATGTTTGTGTGTTTATGTTTATCTTGTTTTAGGTATAAGCTTTATATTTTAAGTACGAGTTTATAAAAAAAGAGTGCTGTATTCGCCAACAAACTGCTTAGCAGTATGGCGAAAATATTTTTAAGTTAATATTTTTGTAAATTGTGCCTTAATAAAAAAAAAATAGAAAATTAAGTGTCGGTTAGGTTACCTTCGAACACCAATGTATGAAAAGTAACAAAACTGACCTCGGGACGCTTTTTTTTCTCTATGTAGAATCGATAGTGCTACTGATTCAGAGTAGATACATGCAAAAATTTATAAAATCTAAGAAAAAAAATGTATTGCACCCTATTTCTGAAATTCCCCAATTACATACATGGGGATTGTTATGTTTTTCGAACGTTACGTTACGAACGTTACATTGCATGTACCTACCTACCTACAGAGCAGTGAAGGCCAGTTGCAATATTAATTTTCAATGCGGGGGGTGGGGGTGCAGCGGGGAGGGTTTGAATGTTTTGTTATGACGTTGTCACGTTAAACTATCGTCCGTAAACCGACTTTACAGACGACCGGTTTTTAATTAAAAACATTGTCACCCTACACATGGTTTAGTTTGTTAGGCTAATACCGCTTTGACAAGTCTGTTTCTTAAAAAAACTTTGACGGGAGACCTGTCAAATGCCCCACCAAAGTGATGGCACTTGATAAAACTACTGTAACGTCTACAAACCGTTTAAAATTTGTTTACTGTGGCAAAAAAGACTCATACTTTTTTCCTGCACTCTTCGAAATGGTTTATTTCGTTTCAACAAATTGTTTCAGCAAAAAAGTTATTTAATTTATTGTAAAAAAAGCGATGGACGATGTCACCCGGATTGTAGGATTTGTAGGGCCGTCCAAAACTTTTCAAAAAGGCAATTTAATTTGTGTTTGATTTTGTTAAGTGACAATTTGAAATGGGATTTCGCGTTTCGCTCCGATTCTCGTCAAGTTTACAAATGAAACTGGGGTTTTTATAGTTTTATTTTTAAACTCGCGTTTATCTGCGATTTTGTTCGTGTGTATCTAATATCATGAATGTGGGAGTTTTTAAATGTGTGTGATCTTGTTACGCCTTTAAGCTCATATAGCTAGGCGGATACGGTTGAAATTAGGTGGGTATGCAGCTAGTTGAATCCCTAGAATTTCCACGAAGTCCATGTAAAATCCCAACTTTTTGCAGCTAATACATCCTACTTGGGCTTGCCTCGTCTCAGAACTTGGATGAGAACTGCTGACTTTATATTTATGTGTGAAATTACATTTTAAATGTGCCACAAGCTGTACGGTATAGGAAAACATCGTAAAAAAGTTACACAGGGCTACGTTGAATTCAAAATGACGTGTGAAGATTTTAATTCGCAATGGGCTAGTAAAATATCATTATCATCATTCTCCCAGCCAATTATACGTCCCACTCAGAGCACAGACCTCCTCTCAGAATGAGAGGGCTTGGGCCGTAGTTCCAACGCGGGCCCAGTGCAGATTGGGAACTTCACACATACTATTGAATTTCTTCGCAGGTGTATACGATTTCCTCACGATGTTTTCGTTCACCGTAAAGCTCATGGTAAATTTCAAATTAATTCCGCACGTAAATTCCGAAAAATTCAGTGGTGCGAGCTGGGTTTTGAACCCACGGCCCTCTGCTTGAGAGGCCAAACCACTAGGCCACCACGGCTTTTAATAAATCTATAACATATATCTATGATAAATTTGAAAGCGAGTTAAGCTCTCTCGGTACGGTTACTAGGATGTAATTACTACAAAACCCATGTATGTTTTTCTATGCTACATTATTATTTTGCCAGGCTGTCTACTGAGGGGGTATCATTATCATTAGGCCTTTGGAAAAAGGGCAAAAACACTGTTTCGTGTAAACGAGGCGAGTCTGTAAGCATTACATTTTCTCCCATTCACTTACGAGTGAACGGAGAAAAATACTGGCCAGTACGAAATAGGTAAACCTGATTAAAGGTTGTATTGTTACTAGGCAAGTAACTTTATTGGATAACGTTGCCCGGGTAATTTATTTAATATAAATAATAGCTTTTTCTCCTTTTCGGTCGCGGGGACCATAATAGATGATAGATAGATTAGCATCATCACCGTCATCATTGCAGCCGAAAGACGTCACTGCTGAACATAAGCCTCCCCAGAGGCTCGCCAAACAGATCCGTCCCGTGCCTTCCGCATCCAACGCGATCCACCTTAACCAGGTCGTCGGTCCATCTTGTTGGGGGCTTCCGGTCCGTGGACGCCACTCGAGAATCTTTTTGCACTATCGGCCATCAGTTCTACGAGCGATGTGCCACTGCCCTGCCCACTACCACTTGAGTCTGGCAATTCTTCGAGCTGCAATGTCGGTGACTTTAGTTCTTGCGCGGATTTCATCATTTCTAATGCGATCCCGCAGAGAAACTTGGAGCATAGCCCTCTCCATCACCCTTTCAGCTTTCTTATGAGGGTCATCTTTAGCGCCGATAAATTACATAGCGGTCTTTATTTTATTTAAGTTGTATGACAAACACCCGAGCAAAGTTATAGTTAGTTAATTTTGAGATTTTTTTTTAGTTAATTTTGAGATTTTCCATGGATCCCGTTAGAATATTGGGATAAAAAGTAGCCTACTATGTGTTATTTCGACACCCGATAGCAAAAACATTGTAAGTAATTTTGCAGTGTAATTTAATATTCACAGGTTGAAATAAGCAAAAGCTAACCTATCTGCGAATCTATTTGCTTTTTGCATAAGATGAAAATTGAAAAAGTTAGTCCGTGTGATAAAATTGTAACTAATTATTTTTAGTTCATTTGTCTTATTTTTTTTGTGTAACATTATTGCAAATTTAGTTACAATGTGAAAAAATCTCGGTTGGTAAACAGTATACCAGCAAAAACATTGTAAATAATATCTAATACCTTTAAACGAGCAATTCTTGTATATATGTATATATATAATCAGGATCTCGGAATCGGCTCCAACGATTTCGATGAAATTTGGTATGTGGGGGTTTTCGGGGATGAAAAACTGATCTAGTCTAAGACCTTTAAACGAGCAATTCTTGTATATATGTATATATATATGTATATATATAATCAGGATCTCGGAATCGGCTCCAACGATTTCGATGAAATTTGGTATGTGGGGGTTTTCGGGGATGAAAAACTGATCTAGCTATGTTTCATTTTTTGTTTGCATTAGAATATAAAGCTAAATTTCGCCGACTTCGAGCAGATCATAATAGCACATTAGAAATCGGGTGGTCGCGGATCCAGCCGACCTCGGTTCGATTCCACGTTTTTTTTCAAGATTTTTAGTTTTTTTTTTTAAGTTTATTTTTCATGAGAAAACGTTAATTTTCTTCTTTTGTGAGAAAAAGTTACTTTTTTGTGAGAAAAAGTTACTTTTTTGTGAGAAAAAGTTTCTTTTTTGTTAGAAAAAGTATTATAGGGAACGTGCAGTAACTATAGGCGGCAGCACTAATGCGACAGAAGAGACACTATGCGGACAGTAAAACAAACTTATCAAGGTAAAACATTCAAATTGATGGCACCAGTTGGCAGCACCGTCTATGTGCACGTTCCCTATTGGGAGCACAGAACAGGAAAAGTCGGTTTACGGACGATAGTTTAACGTGACTCACCCCCCCCCCCCCCCCTCCACCCCCTCCGGTGTTTTTGTCAAATATCTTGAAAACGGTGCATCCTACGGCAAAATCAATGAAATTTTCATCCCCCCTTTAATACCCCCGCGCTCCTTCCCCCGCATCCCCTCCCCCCCTCTCCCCCCCACCCCTCCGGTGTTTTGATCTCGGAAACGGCTCCAACGATTTCGATGAAATTTGGTATTTGGGGGTTTTCGGGGATGAAAAATTGATCTAGCTTGGTCTTATCTCTGGGAAAACGCTTGGTACCGAGTTTCTGCCCGAGCAGAGCTCGGTCGCCCAGGTACTTGCTATTATATTATTTCTCATGCGATCTTGGCATCAGGGATTATAATGATCAAAAATATGGTAAGAAGATTTACAATAATAATAATAATAATAATAACCATTTGATTCAGATAATTGCATCCATAGAAATGTTAGTTATACTACGTTAGTTATTAGAAAACAAAATTCACTTTAATAAGTAGCCAGTAGGTATAGGTAACGCCACCAGAGTTGAGGCCACGCACACCACACAACTACATCTCATGTAATGACAGCGGGATTTTGACGTTGTGTTGAAGTTAAACGCCAACACAACGTCAAATTCCCGCTGTCATTACATGAGTTGTGGTTGTGTGCGTGGCCTCAACTCTGGTGGCGTTACCTTTAATAGTATAATGTGCATTTCAATTAATTAAATTGAATCAACTGAATTTATTAATTCAATTTAATTTAATCAAATTTAGTCTTAACAAATTGAATTTATTCTAATGTAACGCGGATGGCACGGGGCCGATCTGTTTGGCGAGCCTTAGGGGAGGCCTATGTTCAGCAGTGGACTTCTTTCGGCTGAAATGATATAATTGTAATGGAATTGTTTTATTCAATTCAACTGAATTTAATTTAATTAATTTACCCCATCCAAAATTTGAGGATGGAACTATTGATCCTATTTGCAAATGCCATCAGAATATTGTTGCGGCTACCCCGCACCCGGCTCAGCAGGGATGGGATTCTCTTTCTTCTAACAGCATAAAAATCGTCCCAGACATCTTGCTATCTACCAACTTTCATCCACCTGTCTAGCCGCTTAACCGTGATTAACACCAGATTTTTAACACCAGAAAATTACTACAGGAATCGAAAGAGTTTTGCCTCCTGAATACGGAAAAATATTTATAATAATTTGTTTCTTCATATTTAAAAAAAAACAAGAAATTAAAAAAATATATCGGAATTTACCAATACTACCACAGAATAGATAAGAATTTTTCCTTTGCCTTTTTCACCAGAAAAAAGTGCTGTCATAATTTTAAATTTGACATTGACACTTGACAGATACAAATGATCTATTTTTATTAATGTTCTTGCACGAACGACGTGTTGTTGGTTCAAATAAGATTTTAAAGGAGCCCGAACCGATAGTTGTGATCGAAAAGCAAAAAAAAACCAACCGCCTATACAAACCACACGCGTGCACAACAAAATTTTGACAACGTCAACGTCAGATTTACGTCATCACTTTTTTTTTTAATAGAGACTAGACTTAAGTAATGGATCTATTGTGTGGTAGTTTTCGAGTTACATACACCCTTTTAGAATTAGCACATTAAAAATAAAAATAATAATCCTAGTGAAAATTGAAAGCTATCAGCGTCTTTCTCTTTCCAAGAACGAATCAAATTATATAGCCTTTGAGATATGAAATCATGTCAATTTTTGCATTTATAATATTATAGTAGGATATGTCAGGAATTAATATTTGTTACTTATTTCCAAGCACCTAATAAGCATCTAAATTGAACGACCTAAATTTCGGGCTTCTAAATAATTCAGCCACTGACAACAGCTTTCATTCTGTATTATTTATTCAGTACCACCATTATAGTTTAAGTTAATCTAACTAATTCCCGTTAGCTGGTGCTAAATGTACGCGCTCAGAATTCAAAATTAGACGAAGATGCTAACAACAAGTTAATTGAACTTTGGTTAGTCAAAGTTGGAATTTTGACAGGCAGAAAGATTTCTTTTGAGCTGTTCTGCTTGCGGGGGTAATTTTTATTTCAAAATTGACTCCATATCTGCAGTAGATCCCCATAAAATAAGACCGAATAAAATGAAGCGATTATAGTAAGTAAAATACACCAAACGTGCCCTCGCCACATCGGTTAGCTTCCGTATTTTTCTGACTGCAAAAAGCAGCAGATCTCAACCTACTCGCGATTATTCTTACGTACGATGCCCATTGTAATTTAAAGTCGAATGTTGTTCTTAAAGATACTGTTGATTTTACAAATTAAATATTTTAACTGTTTAATAAGGTATTTGAAGCCGACATTGAATGCGATGATGCGACCAACGAAAATGTAGTAGATGTCAGGTTGAACAACTTATTAAACTAGATCTGATAATTATAGGTAGGTATAATGAATCAGAATTGAGAGTCAATCCAGGATAACACGGTATGCGTGCATGATTGAATTAATTATATTGGATCAATCATGATCAACATAATTAATCAAATTAAATCAAGTGTCGTTGTCTGTCATGCAACCTACAACTGTTGCGAACTATGCAGCTGTAGCAACTAGGTACTAATGCGTCTACTAATGTATTTCTACGTATTCTATAGGTTACATATTTCTTTAGGTTATTATGTTATTTTGTCTAATCCTGTCGTTTCCTGTCCTACCTAGGACATAGGTACAGTCCAATTAGGTATGTCGAACTTCGATAAAGAAGTGCACATATTTTGTATCAGGTTTAAAATTTCGCCAAGTGTAGATACCTACTGTGTAAAGACTTATGTCTTTGACCAGTGTGTGTTGCCAGTGATGACTTATGGCACAGAGACGTGGCCGCTAACGATGGGCCTCATAAGAAAGCTCAAAGTCACTCAGAGGGCGATGGAGAGGGCTGTGTTTGGAATTTCTCTGGGGAATGGCATTAGAAATGATGAAATCCGCGCAAGAATTAAATATATAAATATATTTTTAATGCTGACCGTACCTATACTAACAATTACCCAGAATTTCGCATTATAATAGATATTAGTAGTCTAACGTCGCAGTGGGTTTAAAATGGCATTTTCTTTCTTTTCCCGCTGTAATTGAGGTTACTTCCATTTGGACGTCTTAGCTGCAAGTCTAAACAAATTAACTCCGCTCGACTTTATAAAAGAATGGCTTTTAATGGTCTTAAGAGGCTTAAAGTTTTATTTTGAATTCCGTATACCTACGCAATAGAAACCGGCCAAGTGCGAGTTGGATCAGGGTGGGGCTCTGAAAAAAGCCGTTGTGGCCTAGCGGATTGACCTATGGCCTCTTAAGCAGAGGGTCGTGGGTTCAAATCCCATCTGGCACCTCTAAGGCTCAGAGTCACTAAACGAGCTATGGAAAGGGCATGTTTGGGGTTTCTTTACGGGATCGAATCAGGAATGAGGAGATCCGTAGAAGAACCAGGGTCACCGACATAGCCGACATGGATTAGCTCGTTAAAATGGCAATGTGCACGCAGAACAGCTGATGGCCGTTAGGGCCGAAAGTTTCTCGAATGGAGATCAAGACTGGCGAACAATGCGTGGGACGTCCACCAACGAGGTGGATGGACGATTTGGTAAAGACCGCTGGTTCAACGTGGATGCAAGCAAAGTGATTATGTATCAATGAGGGAGGCCAATGTCCAGCAGTGGACGTCCTACGGATGAAATGATTATGATGTTCCTGTGTGTTACGAATATGGACTAATAATATGTCCGTCAAATAAAAATCTCCACGCGTGTTGTGGTGTGTGGTCGCAGAATTACAATTGGTTTAATTCATGGAAATTTCCTTAGATTTTTGTAACACACGGAACACGGCGGATGAAACCCTTCGTACAGTAAAATTACATAAAGTTTACCACTGACAGATGGTAAGTTGAAGTTTCTGACTGAAAGTTAAGGAATTCATCAAAAGTGTAGAATGTGTGCTCGAGAAGCCAATTTTTGAGTCGTCTCCTAATATGTCCAACGAAGAAGCCGAAGTAATCGCTTCAGGTAACCTGTTATAAACTGTCGGGCCTACAACATGTGTCACCTTGCCAGACTTAGCAAGCCGTCGCTTCACTGTAAGGAGCCTTTGAGGGTTCCGCAGCAAGTTGGCCGCCATATCAGCGCGCTTTCCATACTCATTCAGATTAATGTGCACATATACAGCTGTCTGAAATATTACAGGCGAGGGTAGCGTGAGTATACCTAACTCTTTAAAGTATGCTCTTGCCGACATCTCCTGTCCCGCCCGAACGATTGCTCGTACAGCTCTCTTCTGCAATCTGAATGCGCGCTGGCAATCAGCAGCACGCCCCCACATCTCAGCGCCATACTGAAGAAGTGAGTGGATTGTGGCGATGTAGCAAGGTCTATGTGAGATCCCCAACTAAGTCCACTGTCAATTTAGAACCCCAAGAAAGTTGTGGTTTGCACTTGCTCCACACTTATTCCTTCAGCTTGAACCTGAAGCGGTCTGGGAGTTCTACCTCCCAAATGAAAATGAAGAAAATGTGTTTTGGTCTGTCCATTGTAGTGTATAAACACTACTTACCATACTCTTAGAGGTTAGAATCTACAGTGAGCTTTAACACTGCCGCAAATCCGGAAAAACATATTTCACACCAAACAGCTTAGCTAATTATCATAAACACAAGTCGATCTTTCACAATTGAGACCGCTGGTAACCTCTTTAGTCTTCTAGAAGCCACAACAAGACACTAAATATGGTGTGTTTTGTTGACATGTTTGTACCGAGTTCTTGATAACCACAAACCGAAACCTACAGGTCCGATATATCAAAATGACCGCAAAAATGCGTTCCTGGCGATGGTGATATCACTTTTCCGAAATTCGACAATTATTTTCCGTTCCATTTTCAATAATATTATTAATTTCGCGAGTTGACAGTTCGTTCTGAAACCTTGCCGCGCGACAGTCGAACGTAGCAGCGATATTCACTTTAAATACTATTAATTATAATGCTAAGCATCTCGGAGGAGATCCATTACGATGAATATGTCTTTTGGGCTAAGAAGAAGTGTTTAGCACCAAATTAACAAATAATAACAATAAAATTTGGTATTGATTTTATCGAAAAATCATAGGGTCTACTCGAACGGGAGAGGATGGATTGTTAGCGACGAGATATCTAAACGCCAGTCAGCCGCTGGATGTCGCCCTGAAACCACGTCGCTCAGGATCCAGCTTTTTTTGACGTCTCGCCCGTGGTTCCGTTTTTCCCTCCGTTCTTCTTTTGTACCGGACGCGAAACGTCATGGGACTGACTCCAACCTTTCATCTTACGATTATTGCGGCCAGTGTTAGTTGTTTACGGTGCCTTCCGAGTGATGGCGCATCGTATGCGCAGTGTGAGTGAAGCGTGGGGGCGTTTTGCGCCCAGGCGCGTGGGCGCGGGGATCGTGTATCGGCATACCGGAGCTGCAGGGAGCCCCTACACGCCGAAGGATCAGGCCTGCACCCACAGGCGCGCAGGTGCCCTCACTCCACAAGGGCGTGCGCCGATTTGGAGCGGCCACCCGGATATTACTCCCTCTGCAGCGACGCCTGAGGCCCGTCAGCCCAGACTAAGCGACTTCGCCGGCCAGGGCTGAGGAGCCCCAGGGATTTTCTTCATGCACCCATTCTAACCGCTCGGTGGGCCTTGAGCCCCTCCAGCGATCTTCGCTTCTTCTACAAGCCTCCGAGTCTCCGCGTCATGCGAACACCTCCGTGAGTGCGTTTTACATTACCCTATGGCCATAGCGGAAACGCGTTTTTAACTTTGAACTTTAACGTCTTGACTGCCCGAGCAGTATCCGTCTCGCGTAGCCTAAGACTTCCATATAACCAAGGGTACCCTAACTGATGTTTCTTTAATTTAACCCGTGGACTTGATTGGTGGGTGCGGCTCCTCGGGCTCTTTTGCGTGGATGCACGCTGTTCTGCGCTGGTTCCGCGCTTTCTCTGCGCTCGATAATCCCGGACCCGAGGCGGCCGCCCTCGCCAACCAGGGCCACGGCCCGACCTAGCTCTTAAGGGAGATACATGTTCCACTGCGGTCTCACCGCCATGTAACACCAGTAGGGCTTCATTCAAACCTAATATAGTTTGTTGATTAGATTTCATTGTTTTTCTTGTCGGCTGAGTGACACCATATACCTTAAACTACACGGTCCTTGACCCAAAGGTTCAAGCGAAACGAGAGATATCCGGCAACTTCAGTGCTGAAGTGAGTATAAACAGTAATAGCACTCTTCCAAAAATAACTGTCCGTGTGTAAAAGAAAGGATCCCTTTTTGCCGTTGTTACGGTTGCCACCGGCCGTAACAGAGAGCCTAGCAGTATACAAATTCCCGACTTCAATTCTTTTTTTTATTCTTTTTTTTTACACACGACAATGGCGCCCGAAGGAAAATTTAAAACTTACTAAGCTTGCTATATAATATGGTGTCTCTCTGTCCACATAGAACTTAGTTGATGAAATTTTAAATTTTACTTTAATTGTTATGGGAGCAAAGCTCACCTTACCATAACATTCTTTGTTTTGACAAAGCTTAGTGAGAGAGTGAAGGTGGACTCATTAATCATTTTATTTTTTGTTCGGGTTGCACTGCTGTATATGTAAACACAGTGTCAACAATTATTTTTTTTAACAGTAGCACTGCAGCACTGTCTTAACTTAACTTCATTTATTTTTGAGTTCCCACCAAAACCTTACTCCACTTACTAAGATTTCATAACTTACACCTATTGGTTAGGTAACTATATTTCAAAATGGAGCAGTACCACGACGTTGCGACAGGCGATGAGCCTGAGGATACTACACAGCTGATAGCCCCACATTTAGTAGCTGCAGCACAGTACCGTAATATCAATACCGCGCCGCGAGGTAATCAACATCCGACCTATACCGCGTACGATAATCCTCAACCGGGAACATCGAAGGTGACACCACCACCGCCACCGCCACCGCCATCACCACCTATAGGCGCGCCGCACTTTAAACAGCAACAAACGCGATGGCCGATTCCCGATGAACGCGTTATACATGTATTGAAGGAGGATAATTTGCGGACGTGGAATTTGAAATATACAGGAGAGTCGGACGTCTCCGAATTTCTTTTACGGATTGATGACTACATGCGCAGTAGAGACATTTCTCAAACGAAAATCTTAAAATGTTTTTCGGATTTGCTCAGTGGTAAGGCTCTTGATTATTATCGGCAGGTACGCGACACAGTCACTACCTTGCCACAGCTACTACAGCTCTTTAAAAATTTCTTTTCACCAATAGATAGCGATTTTGTTCTGGAAAAGTCTATCCGCGACCATAGACAGACAGTGGGCCAGCAGTTAAGCCTGTATATCCTGGAGATGCAAGCATTAAATTCAAGGTTAACCATACCATTACGGGAGGTTACCCTAATTGAAATAATTAAACACAACATCTCCCCGGCATATGCTCACCTACTGGCTGTCTCCGAAGTGTCTACAGTAGCCCGGCTCATAGAGTTAGGTAAACGCTACGAGGCATACGCAGGTGCTCCCATTGAACCACATACCAGGTTGTCTAAGCCACCAAGACACGTCACAGTCATAAATAGCCAGAAACAGGAGAGGCGCACTGCCACAATTGTTTGTAAAAAATGCAAAAAATTAGGTCATTCTTATAGGCAGTGTCGTACCTTCCCTGGCATTGTTTGCTTCGGCTGTGGCGAAAAGAACGTGTTATCATCGGCTTGTTCCAAATGTAATCCGCCAAAACAATCAACATCAAACCCTGGCTCTGCTTCAAAAAACTGAAATGCCCCGGAGCTACAAAATCACATCCAAAGCCGACAAACTTAGGCATGGTAACTCCGGGCATTGTTCTCATGCAGGGGGATAACAGAATTTATGTAAAACTCGGCATAAGGAACAAGCCGTACCACGGTCTTTTGGACACAGGTGCCAATATGTCAATAGTAGGCAACCATTTTCATAACAACTTGGTAAACTTAGGTTTTCATTTAGAAATTTCAAACATGACTGCTACGTGTGCTGACGGTTCGGAAGTACTCGTTTTAGGAGAGATGTTGTTGCCAATTGAACTTAACGGAAAAATATATAACAATAAATTCATAGTCATACCTACTATAACTAATGACTTCATTATAGGTATGGATATTATACATCAAGTAGGCCTTAAGCAGCTATTAAATTTTAATGACTCACGACCATCACAGCTTGCTACACTTAGTAAACAAATTGATTTAGTGCATTCTGTAGTACCTAGGCACGAATTGTCACCACTAGAGTCCACTCAGTTGAATAAAATAATAGAAAAATTTAAATCAATTTCAACTGAGGAAAAGGGACTAGGGAGAACGGACATCGTTGAGCACAAAATCATAACAAAAGGGCAGCCTATTAAACAGCGATATTACCCCTTATCACCAGCAAAGCTTAAAGCTCTCAATGAAGAGGTAGATCGCATGCTGCAGTTAGGTGTTATTGCTCCGTCAAAGTCACCGTGGTCAAACCCTGTTGTCATGGTAACCAAGCCTGATGGTTCACTTCGCTTTTGTTTGGATGCGAGGAAGTTGAATGACGTCACTGTCAAGGACTCATACCCATTGCCATATATAAGTTCAATTTTAGATAACTTAAAAGGTGCACGTTATTTAACTTCCATCGACCTATCAGCTGCTTATTGGCAAATTCCGTTATCAGACTCCGACAATACCGATGGCACCGGCACGTCCAGTCAAAAGACTGCTTTTGTAGTACCTAATCGCGGACTTTTCCAATTTAAACGCTTACCTTTTGGACTGTCGAACGCAGGCTGTGAACTACAACGCCTCATCGACTCTTTATTCCACCACCGCTACGGTGAAAAGATTTTTGGCTACTGCGACGATTTGCTGGTCGCGACTAGCACTTTTTCAGAACACCTAACCATTCTTAACGACGTTTGTGACGCTCTAGCTAAAGCAGGTTTAACCATTAATTTTAGTAAAAGTGACTTTTGCAAGGATGAGCTGCGTTATTTAGGATATATAGTAGGATCACGCGGTCTAATGACAGACCCAAAGAAGCTTGAATGTATAGAAAATTTCCCAAGGCCAACTACTGCTAAACAGTTGCGCGCTTTTATAGGAATATGTTCCTACTACAGGCGATTTGTAGAAAATTTCTCGTCTATCATCGCGCCAATGACTGCATTGCTTGGTAAACGAAAAGGTAGAGAAGCAATAGCATGGGGTGATGAGCCAGAAGCTTCATTCATAGCACTTAAAAAATCTCTCACCCAAGCTCCAGTACTAGCTTGCCCAGACTTTACCAAGCCATTTCAGATTCATTGTGACGCATCATCAGTCGGAATAGGCAGCGTATTAATTCAAGAAATAGATGGGAACGAACACCCTGTAGCATTCCACTCGCGTCTTCTGTCAAGAACAGAACGCAATTATAGCACAACAGAGCGCGAACTGTTAGCAGTGTTGGACTCTATCAATCATTTTCGTCCTTATATAGACGGCAGTCATTTTGTGGTAGTGACAGACCATATGTGTTTAAAATGGCTTAAAACGCTAAACAACCCCTCTGGTCGTTTAGCTAGATGGGCGATGCAACTATCATGTTTCGATTTTGAAATAAAACATAAAAAAGGAAATTTACACGTCGTCCCAGACGTACTTTCAAGGGCCCAAATAAATTTAATTAATTTTTCTGGAGGTAGCTCTTCTATGGACGAGTGGTACAACAAGTTATTCAATAATGTTCGCTCTAATCCAAATTTTCATAGAAACTACGTGATAAAAGATAACACCTTGATGAGGTATAGCAAACCGCGACATGACTTGCAGAACCAAAGCGCGTGGAAAATAGTCTTACCACGAGAGCTTGTCGCGGAATGCCTAAAACAAACCCACGAGGTGGAGGCTATTCATCCAGGAACTTACAAAACTTTAAATAGAGTCAAACAAAATTACTTTTGGAAGAGTATGCATAAAGACATTACCGAGTATGTCGCCAAGTGCGAGGTTTGCAAAGCGTATAAGCATTCAAATGACGCTCCACACGGTTTAATGACGAATCAAAAAAAAGTAAATTCACCTATGCATACTCTATCTATAGACTTAATTGGACCCCTTGTAAAATCATATTCTGGCCATATTTATATATTATCAATAGTCGACGTTTTTACAAAATATTGCTGGTTGCATCCACTTAGGACTGCCACTACCAAAACTGTCACGTCATTCTTACAATCAGAAATTTTGCTCAAGGAAGGCACTCCGTGCGTTATAACGTGCGATAATGCCACAATTTTTCAAAGTAGGGAATTTAAAAATTTTTGTAAAGATAGAGCCATTCCAAAAATATTTTATAACGCTTATTACAGTCCAGCTCCAAACGTAGTAGAACGTTACAATGCTACGATCCAAACCTGCTTAGCTATTCTGGTAGAGCAAGACCAAAGAAACTGGTCGAAATTTTTGCCACAAATTCAGCTATATTTAAATAGCACAATTAACATAGCCACAGGTTACACACCAAACTTTTTAGCCAAAGGTCGCGAGATCATCTCGGATGGTTCATTACACAACATACGAAGTAGTGTACCACAATCTCTAGATGACGCTCAAATCACCCCTAGGGACACAACAGCAGATTCCCTTGTCGAGTTAGCTGAAATTTTTCAAAAAGTAGAGTCCGCGCTCACAAAAGCTTACCAACAAAACGCTAGTAGGTACAATTTGCGACGTAAACACCTAAGACTAAACGTAGGCGACACGGTTTGGCGCCGAAATTTCGTCCAGTCGAACGCGGCAAAGTTTTTCTCAGCCAAGTTAGCACCAAGATTTGTAAAATGTAGAGTCATTACAAAACTATCGGATGTTATCTATGAGCTTGAGGAAATTGCTACTTCATCCAAAGGAAAATATCATGTTAAAGACATAATTAAGGTTCAGTAAGATCGGGTGTGTAACATTTGGCAAATGTTTTTTTTTTGGGAAATTTAAAAAAAAAAAAAAAAAAAAAATTTTTTTATGTGAAAACTTAAAACTTCCTGTTCAGGCATTGCCTCAGGACCTCAGAAAGGCAACTCCTACATTTGTAGACTTATTACTTTTTGCAAAACAATTGAAATTAAGTTTTCCATACAAATATAGGGAAAATTATTTTTTTCAAAAACTTAGTTTATTAAAATTATATCAATAACACCATACTCTGAGGACCTGAGACAACCCTATTTCGAGTCTCTAACTCGCTCATTTTCTCCAGGAAAATAAAAAATAAGTTTTCTCATAGCACATACCGGGCCAGGATTTTCCTCAGCCCTAATTTTTTGGTGCTTTATCTTCAAAGATATAGCAACGGTGTATCCGTCGAGCTCCGGACACACACCATTTTCGCTTCATTGCGACCTTTCCAGAATCCTTTTGGTAAGGATTCCTTAACTCGGCCAAGGCCACAATTTTAGTGATCACACCCAGACTTATGACTCATTCAGTGGTAATTCCACTCGAATAATTTTTTGCAGGACATTGTACCTCAGTAGAGTACATGCCCATGCATGATGGATCTAGACAGATTCGCGACCTGTCTATCAATCCTGTAGTTAAGTACCTATTGTAAGTTTAACATTAATAGGCTGTAGAATTTACTCTTAGGCATGCTATTCAAGTAAGCTTAGAATAGGAGAGTTTGAACTCTATAGCACTGATCCTAGTGATCAGTGGGCTCTATGCCCTTAGTGTGACTATATACATACATGGGTAATATATAAGGATAGGAGATAGGTATACATGATATCTCATACATATGCATGATAGGAATTAAGATTAAAGTTAGCATAGACCTAACAAGGAAATTAGAAGTCCACATAAATTATAAAATTTTTAAGGTCACAAAAGTGACATAATTTTAAAATTTTATTTTAAGTTCTGGATTACTCCAACTACCGTAGGCCCTCTTTGTAGGTGTGTTGAACAGTTAGCTGTCAACACGATGCCAAGGTAAACTCAATTTTAACTAGTTTTAACAAGCTCCTAGCTTTGTGCATGCTATCTGAGTTAGGACACCAGCTTACCCGAGGTGTAGATTTTTCCGGTTACCCCGGCTGTTCCGGTTAACCTTCGGCTAAACCTTTTCTCCGCAATGGGGGTATTGTAGTGTATAAACACTACTTACCATACTCTTAGAGGTTAGAATCTACAGTGAGCTTTAACACTGCCGCAAATCCGGAAAAACATATTTCACACCAAACAGCTTAGCTAATTATCATAAACACAAGTCGATCTTTCACAATTGAGACCGCTGGTAACCTCTTTAGTCTTCTAGAAGCCACAACAAGACACTAAATATGGTGTGTTTTGTTGACATGTTTGTACCGAGTTCTTGATAACCACAAACCGAAACCTACAGGTCCGATATATCAAAATGACCGCAAAAATGCGTTCCTGGCGATGGTGATATCACTTTTCCGAAATTCGACAATTATTTTCCGTTCCATTTTCAATAATATTATTAATTTCGCGAGTTGACAGTTCGTTCTGAAACCTTGCCGCGCGACAGTCGAACGTAGCAGCGATATTCACTTTAAATACTATTAATTATAATGCTAAGCATCTCGGAGGAGATCCATTACGATGAATATGTCTTTTGGGCTAAGAAGAAGTGTTTAGCACCAAATTAACAAATAATAACAATAAAATTTGGTATTGATTTTATCGAAAAATCATAGGGTCTACTCGAACGGGAGAGGATGGATTGTTAGCGACGAGATATCTAAACGCCAGTCAGCCGCTGGATGTCGCCCTGAAACCACGTCGCTCAGGATCCAGCTTTTTTTGACGTCTCGCCCGTGGTTCCGTTTTTCCCTCCGTTCTTCTTTTGTACCGGACGCGAAACGTCATGGGACTGACTCCAACCTTTCATCTTACGATTATTGCGGCCAGTGTTAGTTGTTTACGGTGCCTTCCGAGTGATGGCGCATCGTATGCGCAGTGTGAGTGAAGCGTGGGGGCGTTTTGCGCCCAGGCGCGTGGGCGCGGGGATCGTGTATCGGCATACCGGAGCTGCAGGGAGCCCCTACACGCCGAAGGATCAGGCCTGCACCCACAGGCGCGCAGGTGCCCTCACTCCACAAGGGCGTGCGCCGATTTGGAGCGGCCACCCGGATATTACTCCCTCTGCAGCGACGCCTGAGGCCCGTCAGCCCAGACTAAGCGACTTCGCCGGCCAGGGCTGAGGAGCCCCAGGGATTTTCTTCATGCACCCATTCTAACCGCTCGGTGGGCCTTGAGCCCCTCCAGCGATCTTCGCTTCTTCTACAAGCCTCCGAGTCTCCGCGTCATGCGAACACCTCCGTGAGTGCGTTTTACATTACCCTATGGCCATAGCGGAAACGCGTTTTTAACTTTGAACTTTAACGTCTTGACTGCCCGAGCAGTATCCGTCTCGCGTAGCCTAAGACTTCCATATAACCAAGGGTACCCTAACTGATGTTTCTTTAATTTAACCCGTGGACTTGATTGGTGGGTGCGGCTCCTCGGGCTCTTTTGCGTGGATGCACGCTGTTCTGCGCTGGTTCCGCGCTTTCTCTGCGCTCGATAATCCCGGACCCGAGGCGGCCGCCCTCGCCAACCAGGGCCACGGCCCGACCTAGCTCTTAAGGGAGATACATGTTCCACTGCGGTCTCACCGCCATGTAACACCAGTAGGGCTTCATTCAAACCTAATATAGTTTGTTGATTAGATTTCATTGTTTTTCTTGTCGGCTGAGTGACACCATATACCTTAAACTACACGGTCCTTGACCCAAAGGTTCAAGCGAAACGAGAGATATCCGGCAACTTCAGTGCTGAAGTGAGTATAAACAGTAATAGCACTCTTCCAAAAATAACTGTCCGTGTGTAAAAGAAAGGATCCCTTTTTGCCGTTGTTACGGTTGCCACCGGCCGTAACAGAGAGCCTAGCAGTATACAAATTCCCGACTTCAATTCTTTTTTTTATTCTTTTTTTTTTACACACGACACCATTCGATTTAAACCAACGAGTGAGCTGGTTTGCTTCATTTCATATTCAACTTTAACGACCTACAAATAAAGCTAATTTTAGAATACTGTTACCCACGTTTGCAGATTTTGTAATAGCTACTTTATTTGTATGGTGTTAAAGTTGGAAATGAAATGAAGGCAAGCCATCTGTCAGTGGTAAACTAAAAGTAAACGTTTTGTAGGCCCACAGACGCGCCTAGGTTTTCGTACAATTTCGCAACTGCCTACGTCAAAATATAAGATTCACCTCACTTTATCTATAATCAGGGTGTTTTCAATAAAAAGTGTAGCCCTCACATTTTTGAACTGAAGAATTTTGGGTTTATCTTACTCAGAATCAAGAGCGCTATTGATTTTATCACTAAAAAAAATGTCACTAGTTTTTGTGTGTCAGTTTTGTGACTCATGAAAAAAACGTCACAAAACTTCTGGTTCTTTATGAAACTGAACTGTAGTCGTGATTTTGAATTGGAATCCCCAAAATTACCTATTTGAAAAAAGTATGAGTGCATTTTTATTGGAAAATGCACATTACTCGTAGAACTAAGAGTGAGAATGGGCTCTGGGGCAAAAAGGTGGAGGCAAAAAGGAGTGGCGTCCACGGACCGGAAGATGTAGTGTAGGTAGGCCTCCAACAAGATGGAGCGACGACCTAGTTAAGGTTGCGGGATCGCGTTGGCACGAGACCGATCTGTTGGCGAGCCTTGGGGGAGAGGCCTATGTTAAGCAGTGGACGTCTTTCGGCTGAAATGATGATTTGTTGTAACCCCAACTACACATCATGTATAAATTTCAGCTGTTAAGGTTCTTGAAATAGACCTGCCACGGACAAAACATTGTAATACGTAAATCTCCGGGGATTATAGGTAACGCCACCAGAGTTGAGGCGTTAAACGTCAACACAACGTCAAAATCCCGCTGTCATTACATGAGATGTGGTTGTGTGCGTGGCCTCAACTCTGGTGGCGTTACCTATCGATGACCGGATGTTTTCTTACCTAAAGTACTTGGTTTCATTTAAATTCATGAGTTAAATTTGAATTTAGTGTACAACGCCCAATACGTATAGGTACTTGTTCAGAAACTCTTGCCGCAAAATAACAAGGTTCGAAAAATTGATTGTTATAATTTTGATATTTACTGTTGTTTAGTCTTTGATCGGCTAAATATTTTGTCAAAGTTTGGCCTTTTGAATTTAAATTTTATTGGTTCTTTGAAGAAGTTTTTTTTTAATCTGATGTTCGAAATTTTGTCGCAATGAAATTTTATTTATGACGTTCTTCTTTTTTTCTTGGTGTCTAAAGTTATAATAATAAAGAAGTTCACGACGAAAATTATTAATTTTAGACGATATTTAGGACACTTTATGCATCGAATAATAAAAACATGATTGATTATCACATTTATTTGTATGGGGAAAATATTCTCTGATGTTTTAAGCCGGATAAAAAAACATTAAACCGTAGGGTGCTTGGGCCAATTGTGCGTTTGTGACATGTGATTTAAGATTGTAAATGGCCGTCAATTATCGAATCTAAACTAAGTGTTTTCTGATCACGACTGCGATGTTACCATTTAGATAGATCATGGTTTGACTAATAAACTTAGCTATAATTTCTAAAACCTTCGGCCAACAGTCAGAAAGCTACCATCGACTAACATACATGGCCTTGCCAAACCTAAACCCTTAAGGATTCTACTCGTTAGCATAACATATTACATACAAGCATTTCCATAGCAAAACCCCTACGTCCTGTATATTACAAGCAACCCAATGCATCTTACCTTCTACAATCGAAACCATACTCTATACCTTTCGCATGAAGCTCAATTTAAAATAAACATTGTACGAAACCCTTCATAATATTCTAACGGAGCTAACACTGTACCGAAACAAGCGTCACATTACCATGAACCTCTGCAAATTTTGTAGCAACAAAATGTAAGCCGTAACTCTATGTAATAAAATTCATAATACCACGACATGAGTATTAAGCTGGTGGACGGTGTTATGCATTATGTGTTTTATGTGGTTGTGATAGAAGTGTTTTTTGTTTGCAGATGGTGTGGTGAGCGTAGGATTATGCGTTGGCACGGTCACTAGAGGCATGGCGCTGCTGTTTGGAGCCCTGGGGGTCCTAGCGCTGGTTAGCCGGACAGGTAAATATTACTTACTTTTAAAATTATGATACTTATACAATCTAATATTATAAAAATCTCGTGTCACGGTGTTAGTTACCGAACTCCTCCGAAACGGTTCGACCGATTTATATAAAACTTTTTTCTCTGTATTTGTTAGGTCTGAGAATAGGTCGTAGGCTATTTTTTATTCCGCTAGCGTAACAACGTTTGCGGGATCAGCTAGTCTAATATATAAAAATCTCGTGTCACGGTGTTTGATATCGAACTCCTCCGAAACGGCTTGGCCGATTTTTATGAAACTCTTTTCTCTATACTCGGTAGGTCTGAGAATAGGTCGTAGGCTACTTTTTTGTATACCTACCCCTATTCTTCGCGGACTGGGTCGTGGGCAACAGCTAGTATTTATATACAACTATCCTAAAGTGCCTGTGTACTAAGTGAAATATTCCGGATATATTTTAAGCCACCTTGTATACCCTTTTTATATGAAAGGGGGAAAACGAGCATGCGGTTCACCTCATCATCACCTCTGGAGCCTATATTATACGCCCACTGTAGGGCACAGGCCTTCTCTCAGAATTCAGTTCACCTGATGGGAAGCAATCACCGCCGCCCATAGGCACCTGCAACACTAAGGGCATCACAGGTGCGTTGCCGGTCCTTTGAGAGATAGACAGGCTCGTTTCTTAAAGATCTCCAAGTTGTATCGCTCCAGGAATGCTGTCCAAGAAAGCTGGTTCCATAACTTCGTCGTGCGTTGGAAAAAGTTCTGCTTATAGCGGACGGTGCTAGACTGCCAACCATCAAGATGATACTTGTCATGATAGTTAGCAAAAGCAATTCCCACGTTTCCATTTAAATTGCTAGCACTATCTTCAGTACTAAACTTATCGAGGTTAAGTGTTCATATTGGGGTGTCACCGTGAATTGCTGCGGCTGACACAACGTAATCCTACAATCTATTCCCGAACATACATACGATCACGCCTCCTTCCCAGCAAAGGGGTAGGCAGAGACTATATGTTTCCACCTGCTACGATCCTGACATACATCTTTCGCTTCCACAGCACTCATTAGTCTTTTCACTTCTGAACGACAGCTCATGTTTGACCAATAGTACATTACTGCAGAGGCCGTGAAGTAAGGGATTGATGGACGAGATTTGGGGTATACGGCCGAGTCGTAGACGAGGCCGGATAAAACGAGTCCAGCAATCCCTCTTCCGGCCGAGGATTGTATAGAGCTTTTCTCAAACATGCATCATCATCATCATCATCATCATCATCCATCCATCCAACCATCCATCCATCCGTCCGTCCATCCATCCATCCATCCATCCATCCATACATCCATCCATACATCCATCCATACATCCATCCATACATCCACCCATACATCCATCCATCCATCCATACATCCGTCCATACATCCATCCATCCATACATCCATCCATACAGCCATCCATCCATCCATCCATCCATACATCCATACATCCATCCGTACATCCATACATCCATATATCCATACATCCATCCATACATCCATACATCCATCCATCCATCACCAGTAGTTTAGGCGGTTTTATAGAAATAAAAGAAGATAGATTTTGTTTAATGTCGTAAGTTTCCTGTATGCTTTGATCAATTATAACTGTAGATCCACAGTCGCGCGCCCGAAAATGTCCGAGCCAAATGAGCGCCACTTTGATAAAAGTGGCCTTCTTTTTCTCAGTACGTTGCGTGAAATTGTCAAGTTTAGCTGTCAAGTGTCAACCGAAATTCGACTGTAATGAAGTAAAGGCTAGGTTCAAATTTCTGTGTAGGTAATGTTTTTAATTATTATGCAAACAAATAAAAAAGTTCGGACATTCTTTGAAGGGGATTTTGTTCGGCAATGTGTATCTTCAGTTATAATTGATCAAAGCCTGTATGTAATTTTTCCTTTGTCAGTTTAGTGTTGGTAAGCAAATTTAAAAAGTTACAGCAGCGGACAATAATGGTTTTTCATACTTACTTTTATGGCCTAGGCCAAGAAGTAATGTAGGGAGCCATAAACAACAAACTTCATCGCTTCATTTCGTGACATTAACGCATACATTTCAAAGCATGTTTGAGAAAACAATAATAGACAATGTTGTAAAAATGAAAATTTTCTTGAAGTTATTTAAGTATATGATAAAGTGATTAAGATATAAGATGCTTGCGGAAAAAATTTGGTCTCATTTCTTTTAATGATAATGAAACAAAGAAAATATGTACACTTATTCACAGCAGGATAAGGCACATCAATACCATTACAAATAGACAACAAAAAGGACAAAGATAGTGTGTCAGAGCAGTTGCAAATTGGATAGGTACTGGCTCAGCATAATGCTGAGGCGTTTACAGCAATCCGGCGTTGTTTTTCAGCCTTTAATAGTCGAACCAGGGAGGAAAGCTAGTACCTATATTATGAAAGCTTGTGTGCCTGTATGAAGTTTTGAGATCCTAGAAAGGACATAGGATTGTTTTTATCCCGGAAAATCATAGTTCCCGTCTGCGGTATAGCGATAAACGAAGTTTTGGCTGACGGAATCGCGGGCAAAAGCTAGTTACCTATATTTACTCTACTTGTGCCACTCAGGGACAAACTGGGGCTAAATTTAGGAAGGGACCTTCACGGGTTTGGTAGCGGTAATTTAATCATTTGGATTTAGGTTTGGTTTGAACTGCTATTCAGGAACGCCAAAAATCACTGGTTTGCGAGAGGTTTGGGCTGAGTTTGGGATGAGTCATATTTATTTGTTTATTTATTTATTTATTTACACATCGCATTAACAGGAAAATAAGGCTCATCCCAAGCTCAACCCATTCCTATCCTCTCCCAAACGATTGAATTACCGCTCGCAAACCGTGTTAGGCCGTTCCTGAATTTAGCCCCGTACACAGACAGAAGATAATTTGTCAGGACAGTTACCAAACGCAATTGGCAATGTCTAAAAAAAATTACCACTGGTTTTTATATTTTTTTTTGTATAGAAAAGTCAATTATAAGAAACTAATTTCAATATTTTGTCATTTAGTTCACTACTTTTTTCAAAATTAATTACTGAATCTATTTTGGTTGATGACGTCAGATTGTAATTGAGAACTCCCACACTGCCAAATTTCTAAATGTATCTAAATGCGTACGATAAGGCAACCCCTTTAATTATTTTTTGCGCAGTGGTACACTTTCACTTCTGTCACTTTACTGGCGCTGTCAAAGTGCTAGATGTCAGACAGCGGGTCCAAACCAAACTCCGTAGTATAATCCACACGTAAAATTGTGAAGAATTCTAACTGCACAGAATAAAGTACGAATTGGACCGGTCACGCAATTTACACCAATGCCAAATGAAGGTCATTTCTTATTTGGTATGTAATAAAGTCATAACATAATATTAAAATTAAATAACTACGGAAAACGGGTTAGAAAGCATTTATCTCGGAATGGTTTTCGATTTACTACACATTGCAAAAAAATAGACATCCCCAATTCCTACATTTATTTCACCTAATTGCTTGAGCTATCTCCAGTACTTATCGTATTGAGGTCTAGTGTTCACGGATTGCTGAGTTGTCACCGTGAAATTCCGTGTTGTATCGGTTGATACACAAGCCATTTCTATTTTTTACCTAAGTAGTTCCTCAGTGCCTCAAAACAAAAGTCTTTAATCAGTGTGTGTTGCCAGTGATGACATATGGATCCGAGACGTGGTGCTTCACTATGGGCCTGGTGAATAGGCTCAGAGTCGCTCAGCGAGCTATGGAGAGGGCTATGCTTGGAGTGTCTCTACGGGATCGAATCAGAAACGAGGAGATCCGTAGAAGAACCGGGGTAACCGACATAGCCAAACGGATTAGCTCGTTGAAATGGCAATGGGCAGGCCATATAGCACGTAGAACAGATGGCCGTTGGGGGCCAAAAGTTCTGGAATGGAGACCACGGACTGGCAAGCGCAGCGTGGGACGTCCACCAACGAGATGGACGGACGATTTGGTGAAGGCCGCAGGTTCAGGGTGGATGCAAATCGCTTCCAATCGTAATGATTGGGCATCAATGAGGGAGGCCTATGTCCAGCAGTGGACGTCCTATGGCTGAAATGATGATGATGATGATGATGATATAATTAATCCGTCAGTTAGGTACATTACATCAAAATCATAATGATCAACCAAATGACGTCCGCTGTAAGTGATTTGAGCTGATACAAATCAATTTAACAACAATCTAATTCTTACATTAACTAAATGAATGAGAAGTTTGACATATGGCCTCTCAAGCAGAAGGTCGTGAGTTTGAGCCCGGACTCGCACCTCTGCGTTTTTTGGAATTTAGTGCGAAATTACATTTAAAATTTATCATGAGCCTTAGTGAAGAAAAACATCGTGAGGAAACCTGCGCACACCGGAGAAGAAATTCAATGATGTTTGATGTTCCCAATGGACACTGGGCCCGCGTGGGAACTACGGCTCAAGTCCTTTTAATCTGAAAGGAGGCCTGTGCCCTGCAGTGGGACGTTTATGGTTGTATGATAAAGATGCAAACGGATGAAAAAATGCAAACGTTATTTTTGCTTCAATGCATAAAGAACGATGTGAAAACCTATTCGAAAAGCAATAAAATAAATAACCCATTTGTGTGAGGAGGCGACGACAATTCGGGTCCGGACTTAAATGCTCCACTAACTGTTAAGCCAAGAGTTCTTGACACACTTCGTCGTCATAAAGCGAAACAAAGTTACCAAGGTTCGTACTTGATGACTGGATGGTCTAGTGGTTAAAGAACCTGGCTATGAGGCTTGAGGTTCCGAGTTCAATTATCGGTTAAGCCAGATTTGTGAAAAATGCGTGCTCTTCGTGTTTTGGATGTATAATATGACTGACGAATTAAACAAAAACTACATTTGGATCTGTTCGAGCTTGATGTTAAGTGCCGGCCAGCGGGTTTTGAGGAGCCCCGGCGTGTTTGGTGCCTGCTGAACAGAATCAGGACAGAGGTTGGTAACTGTGCGTCACTGTGGCACAAATGGGAGTGGTGCGAGTCGCCACGGTGTCAGTGTGGCTGCCCGGAGCAAACAGTCCGACTTATGGTCTTTGAGTGCCCAATCACCAAATTTAGCGGGTTAGCGGCAGACTTTAAGACCCTCTCGACAGATGCACTAGCATACCTTAAATCTAGTTTATTAAATATTTAGTTTAAGTAGAGAACCAGAAGCCATACGATAAATAAATAAATAACATTCAGTGAAGAACTTTAAATACCTATTTTTTTTTATTTAACAAAAACTTAATAATTATTTGATTTATACTTTTGGTCTATATGCCGTAGATGAATTGTGTTAATTGGTGAATTAAAGAAATAATTAATACATAGAACATCTATCCCAAAGTTCGCCAAACAGACCGTTCCTGCGCCATCCAGATTTTTTTATATACAGCACAGCAAACGGCAAACTTTTAACGATAATATTAATAATCCGCATCCAACGCGTACCTGCAACCTTAACGAGGTCGTCATTCCATCATGTTGGAGGCCTACTTACACTGCGTCTTTCGCTCCATGGACGACATTTGAAAACTTTTGGCACATCGGCCATCAGTTCTACGATCGATGAACTCTTCGCACTGCCACTTGAGTCTGGCGATTATTCGAGCTTTGTCGGTGACTTTTATCAGTCAGTTATTATTTAGTTACCGACCGACCAACCGATAGTGTCTTTTTCAACCTCGACACTGGCAGAATCATCGATAGTAGGTATCGATGGAGCTATATTTTTAAAAAAATATTTGAATTGTACTTAGTTATTGCGCGGATTTCATAATTGGGGGTCAAAACGTATAATAAATCGAAAACAGTTTGGAGACATAGGCTTTGTGAAGCATTTTCAGAAATCAGATTTCAAAAATATGATATAATGAATAATAAACAAAAAAAAACATTCAGACGAATTGAGAACCTCCTCTTTTTTTTTTGAAGTCTGTTAAAAATTTAAGTAAAGCCTGACCAGAAATATATGACTATTCGCCATGTTGCGGAATTTCATTGGAACTAATTTCTTACACTGGCAATAATTTTAATGATTGTCAGTGTCACTGTGGCGGTTTCTTTGAACAATAACAAAAAATGCCCAAAACGATTCGTATTCAACAACGGATCATTGTAATAATGTTTATAATAAACTACTGGAGAAAAAAACGCTTGCGGAATGAAACTATTTCGCTACAAAACCTTTCCAAATTAACATCAGAGCTAACAGGTAAAATCAATGTCAATTTTATTGAAATTGCGAACAATGTAAATAAACCATTTAATGAAATATCCATATTCCAGCACTTGTTTATTGTTTTAATGTTTTAGGATAGTGTTGGTTGTGGTTAGTATTGATTAAATAACACACGGATTTAGCAGTATTTGATGAGGGAAAATGGAAATTAAAGACATTTTAAAGGCTGGCTAGATCAATTTACCAAAATCGTAATTTCCTTGTAGCAAAATTTCCGTTCGCAAATTTTCCTAAATGCTTTTTTCTCACCATAGCTTTTTACTGAAGCTTATTTTCACAGTAGCGTTTTTTCCTAATTTGAATTGACAAGAAACAGTGTCGACGGAGCTCCGCTCACGCGGAGCTCCTTCTTCTGTGTGCTTTTGGCCCTTCGGGCCGATGAAAACTTAACATAACCTAAACCTACCTATGTTTCTTTGTCAATTCAAATTAGGAAAAAACACTATTGTGAAAATAAGCTTCAGTAAAAAACTATGGTGAGAAATAAAGCATATAGGAAAATCTGCGAACGGAAATTTTGCTACAAGGAAATTACGATTTTGGTAAATTTAACTAACCCTCCATTATAAAGGCTTACAATGTTTGTTTACATTGTTTGAAATTTCAATTTGACTGACAGTTTAAACGTTGTAGACAAGTCAAGATGTCATTGTTGCCATATAAATAAGAACAATAGCGCCCTCTTGACTATAGTCATATATTTTTGGTCAGGCTTTAATGGCCTTCATTTGAACCCTGCACTATGACGACCCAGCAGCAGTTATAAACCAGGTCTACACCCATTCTACACCTAAGTCAAATTGACAGTTTGAAATGTTGCTGTCCTTTTTAAAATAGCAAAGAGTGACCAAGATAGAACTTTATTCACATGATGCTCACCGGGCTTTAAACTGTTTTGTCAATGGGACGTGGCTGTCTCACTGTGACGTCCGTCATTCAGCGAATTTAAAAAAAAAAATAATACTCATCCAAATTCAAAACAGAAGAAAATGGTATCCTATTCTTTCCAAGAAAAATATAAAAATTATAGGTTCCTTTTTTTGGTACATCCCAATTCCTATATCCTTTACTTCATTCAAAACGCAGCGGCCACCATAATAGGTCCTCAAGCGGCCGGAATTCCTCAAGTTTATGCACCACAGACCGATGTCGCTTCCACAGATGTATTACAGCTATAACTCAGCCACGAAACAATGCCTGCCTTTGCCCTGAAAGCCTGCCATAACGCTCGCCGAGACAAAAGTATCCGTTCACCGGGCTATGTATTGTTTTAATATTAAACTTGGGATCTTACTAGCTTATTTATGAAGCGGGTTTTTTCATTAGTCGACGCCATTTTGCATGTAAAGTGCGTCGGGAAAAAGTCTGTTCTATAGAAATTGCGAGAGCGTTTTAAATGACTATGTTGTTCTATGTTTTAACACCAGTAAATAAAGTAGAAAAAAGGCTTGGTATCTCAAGCAGAGGGACGTAGGTTCGAGCTATATGTTTTTTGGAATTTATGTGCGAAATTACTTTTGAAAATTATCATATCAAGGCTCGCTGAACGGATAGGTCCTGCGCCATATCATCCAACGCGTTCCCGCAACAACAACCAGGTCGTCGCTCCATGTTGTTGGAGGCCTACTTACACTGCGTCTTCCGTTCCGTAGACGCCACTCGAGAACCTTTCGGCGCCATCGGCCGTCAATTCTACGAGCGATGTGCCTTGCCCACTGCCACTTGAGTCTGGCGATTCTTCAAGCTATACCCTTGACTGTAGTTCTTGCGCGGATTTCATTATTTCTAATGCTATCCCGCAGAGAAACTCCGAGCATAGCCCTCTTCATCGCCCTCTGAGTGACTTCGAGCTTTCTTGCGAGACCCATCGTTAGCGGCCACGTCTCAGTGCCATAAGTAATCACTGTCATCATGAGTTCTCTTTAGAGCCTAAATAGAGTTTGAAGATTAAAGTCTTTTATTTTTCCAGGATGCACGGGCAACGCGAACGGTCTGAACACTGATGGCGTACAAGAACTGGACTACACAGACGTAGACCTTGGCCTGACGCAGAGGGGTCCAAACTTCGATGTAGCCTACTCCAGAAACGTGACAGCTCTAGTTGGGAAGACTGCTCAGCTAAACTGCAGGGTGCATGACCTTGGAAATCGAACAGTGAGTTGATTAAAGAAGGGGTCACATCACTAAGATCCAGAACCAGTTCATCGTCATCATCATCATCCCGGCCTAAATGCTGTATACGTCGCACTGTATGGAACAGGCCTCCTCTCACAATCAAATGCCTTGGGCCGTGGTTACCACGTATGCCCAATCATCATCATCCAGTCTATATACGTCCCACTGCAGGGCACAGGCTTCCTCCCAGAATGAGGGGGGTTGAGCCGTAGTTCCCAAGCGGGCCCAATGCGGATTGGGTTCTTGGAAACGTGTGCCCAATGCAAATTGGAAACTCACTCACACCCTTAAATTTTAGCACAGGTGTGTGAAGGTTTCATAACGATGTTTGTCCTAACCGCAAGCTCATGTGTGAAGTTCCTAATCCGTACTCGGCCCGCGTTGGAACTACAGCCGAAGCGTTCTCATTCTGTAAGGAGCTGACTGAGGACTGTTATCATCATCAAAATCAACAGAGCGTATTGACATACATTATTTTACAGGTGTCATGGATTCGGCATCGGGACATCCACCTGTTAACCTCAGGGAGGATGACGTACACCTCTGACCAGAGGTTTATCAGCGTGCACAATCCTCACACTGAGGACTGGATCTTGAAAGTAAGCCTGGGAAGAAACCTATTGGATTATTTTTCATCTTTACGTATAACGTGTCTCCACTCTCTGGACACAGACCAAAATCCTGAGTAGTGTTCCTTCTCAGGAATGTTCAACTTTTGTAAAAATATTAGATTAGATAAAAAAAATCAAAATACAATTAATTCCCACAAACAAACCAACAATAAGTAGGAACATACTGTATCAGCTGTTCGCAATAAGATTTGCGGTGCAGAGGTTGATAAAGTTGAAATACTCTTTAATTACCATGTATTGACATAATTATAGGTTGTTACAAAGTATTAAATCGTAAATCAGTTATTTTTCTATAATACGGTGGCATTTGGTGCGAGGCTTTGTACAATACAATACAATACAAAACAACACAAACACCAAAACAAGTACAGAAAAAATAAAAATTACATAGCTTAGAAATACTCTAATCAACACGTGTTATTCGTCTATGTCCAGAGGGTAGAGATACATTGTATAAAAAGAAAAGAACTAACTGGCTGACTCACTCTTGGCCCTAGAAAGCCAAAATTTTGTATAGGGCCTTTATGATATACCTAGGTAAGAAATAAAATGGATTAGTTGAAATTTCCAAGGAATAGGGAATAAACGAAATCCCGTCAAACCCCATAATAAATCTGTTTGTTCGATTCAGAGTGACCCTATCTTCCTTATTATAATCAGGCAATTATTATCAAGTATAACAGCTAAAAACGAATTCCAGGATTTTTGTAAATCATCACGGGACATGGAAAACACGGAATTTAAGATATTCACAGGTGTCAGCAATGATGATGACGAATTTGTGGATGTTACTTTACAACTTATTTGATTTATATTCGGACGCTAGTCATTTTTAAATGCCAAAGCAAAGTTGTAGTCTAAAATGAAACACCTTGATTTGAAGACGGCCAGAAGTTCAAAGAATACGGACGTAGGCAGTGAATCCCACTCATCAGCAAGGTCCGGATGCTCCATAAAGATTTACCTCCAGTTTCTTTTGGCAAAAGAAAAGCCATAATCAACAACCAATTAAACTTCGATAAACCAGAAAGTATTATTAATCGAGCGTATTAACCCTTTCAACGCCAACAACACATATAGGTGTCACAAAGTACAGTATCAAAGTGATCTTGACACAATGACTTAAGATTCAAAGCAGGTTTACGTTTTGTCGACCACCTCATCTGCGTGTCACGTTTTTTAAAAGGGCGAATCATGTTTTACTTGCCACCCGTTGCTATGGTTACACAAATTTTGTCCCCTGGTCAATCTAAGCATTTTTCTGTGAAACGGTATGAAGATGTCACTTGGACAACCGTGGATAGAGTAAACAACACAAAGAAGTTTATGTACCCAAAAATCGGCCGTATATTTTAAATAAAAATAAATAAATATCACAATTCATTCAAATTGACCTAGTCCCAAAGTAAACTAAGCATAGCTTGTGTAATGGGTACTAAGAAACGGATAAACATACTTATATAGATAGATACATACTTAAGTATTTATTAAACACCCAATACCCGAGAACAAACATTCGTATTTTTTTCATACAAATATCTGCCCTATTTTGATGGCACTTTCGGTTATTTGTTAGAGGTTCTGAACTTCTGCCAGATATCCGTATCACAAACTGTCATTTCTATAAAAATGTGTTCACGAAAGTGGTTTGAAACAAACGCTCGAATAAACCCAAAAGTTTACCGAAGTAAATCTTCAATATGTCCACTCGGCAAGCAAAATTACCAAATGAACACACGCAATTCCAAATCTGGAACCTCACAATTCAGACAATCAATCTTGATGCCTGAAAAGGTGGCGCTGACCGTCGTCACGCAAACCCTAGGACATTGTTGATAGCAGAGCACTGGGTACTACAGGTCCAGCACAAATATTTGGCGAAAAGATCCCCTAACTTTCTCTATTTAAACAACTGACAGACAACCGATGTCGGGATCGCAAACACGAGCCTGAGGCAAAGTAAAAGTTCGGGCTATATTTTAAGACAAGTTTAATTTCATCAAAGTTAATATTTTATGAAGCTAGGTCAAAACCAATGTCGTTTTTACCCGTCTGTCAAAGGAAGGTTATGTTTTTCGCGCGTATGTATGTATGTATGCATGTATGTATGTATCATTCTTTGGCACGCCCTGCAGCCTAAACGGCTCAATGGATTAAAGTGTGAGGTGTCATTAGATTTGTCTCAGCTTAACATTTTTTACCCATGTAATTTTTGTCGTGGCGTCGTACACTTTGAACATCGTCCGATGAGTGGAGACATTAGTTAAGTTAACCATAGTAATTAAAATATTGCGAATTAAACATTTACAGTGGTCAGTCAAACTTGCCCAAATTTCTGCTGAAACAGTGTACATAATATGTTTTTTTCTGCTCCTGTATTTTAAGCCGTGAATTATAATTTGACCAACCAAACCACAGAGCCGTTTTTTTAAAGCTGTATCGGGATATTATTCGTCCGGGGAGCTCGGCAATATCTTGACATCCAATATTACCGCAGTTTCTCAAGCCAAAAGTGTTTCACCAGTGTGTGTTGCCAGTGATGACTTAAGGCACTGAGACGTGGCCGCTAACGATGGGCCTCATAAGGAAGCTCAAAGTCACTCAGAGGGCGATGGAGAGGGCTATGCTTGGAGTTTCTCTGCGGGATCGCATTAGTAATGAATGATGATCAGGTTTAAAATTTCGCCTTGTGTAGATGGTGTAGGACATGGCTTTAACAATTGCAGACTTAAGTGGCAGTGTGGGCAGGCACATAGCTCTGGAAAACGCAGTGTAGGTAGGTCTACAACAAGATGAAGCGACGACCTGGTTAAGGTGGCGGGAACGCATTGGATGCAGATGGCGCAGAACCGATCTGTTTGGAGGCCTATGTTCAGTAGTGGACGTCTTTCAGCTGAAATGATGATGAAGATGGTCGGAAAAATTAATTTGAGTTCTGTAAAGAAAAAAAGTGCTTTTAAAAAAGATCGCCGTAAATCAGACCCTTTCATATTGAATATGACGAGACATAAGTTCTACTGCTTCCTGGCTGTTTGGAATTAATTAACGACCGCTTTAGCCTAGTTGGTAGTGACCCTGCCTACGAAGCAAGAGGTCCTGGGTTCAAATCCCGGTAAGGGCATTTATTAGTGTGATGAGCACGAATATTTGTTCCTGAGTTATGTATGTTTTCTATGTATTTATGTATTTATTTATCTATATAAGTATGTTTATCGTCGTCTAGTACCCATAGTACAAGCTTTGCTTAGTTTGGGACTAGGTCGATTTGTGTAAGATTGTCCCCTAATATTTATTTATTTATTTATTTAATCCCTGGCCAGTCTGTTGGCTTGCGATTCATTAAAATCATTCGATACTTGGGTAATCACAGACAAATTGATTCGGTTTATTTATTTTATTTTTGTGCTTAAGTAGCGTTTATTGCCAAATAAGTTATTATATAAAATGATTGAAGACGTTATTTGATCCAGAAATTCTCAGGGAATTGTTGAAATCGCTAAAATAATTAACTGGAATTTGAAAATTAGCTAACATACCAAGGCGTACTTAAAAGCTCTAAGAATCTCTAGCAAAGGTTATGAAAATTTCGTGGTATGTTTATTTAATTATTAAATAATATTGGTTAATTTATTTTTTTAACTCGTAAAAGAAGAATCTACTGTGTACTGTAGACACTGGCCACCGAGACGTTGCTTTTACGTAAATTTGAACTTGTGTCTTCTAGAATTTCAATCAAGAAACGAACAGCGGACAGCAGACGGTCTGGGGAGCCATTCCTCGATAGGCTGTGACAATTTGTGGTTGTAATTTACACTGTTGCTTGTTATTAAAAATGAATGAAAAAAACGAATGTTTGTTCTCGGGTCTTGGGTGTTTAATATGTATTTAAGTATGTATCTATCTATATAAGTATGTTTATCCGTTGCTTAGTACCCATAACACAAGCTTTGCTTAGCTTACTTTGGGACTAGGTCAATTGGTGTGAATTGTCCCGTGATATTTATTTTATTTATTTATTAAAATACCAATTCCGAAAGTCTACCGTTTAATTTAGTTAGGGAACAGTTTTTTAGAAGTAAATAGTTAAAGTTAGTTCTTTTCAGCTACGCCTATCAGCTACGCCCCATCACAGTACAGTCACGCGGCGGACACGACGTACAAATACGCGTTCTTGAATCTACATAAGCACGACGACGTCTGTACACGCGTACGCCTACATACATCGCGCGCGCACTCTTCTGGTTTCTGGCGGTTTCCGGCTATCTGCGCCTTGAGGGGTGGGGTAATTCGAATCGGTGCGGGGCGGACCGTTTCCATTCTGTACGTCAGTACTATTATATATTCTGTGGTACAGTACCATCATGAAATAATAAACTCTGAACTCTTACGTTATTTAGGCCACTTGACAGACTCGTGACATAGTCATAGTACTCAACTTTGAGAAGCCTTATAATGTAAGGATTTACTATTTTATTTCCTTTAGGTGTTGGATAATAATAATTAACGATTGGATAGTGAAGAGGTTAGACTAGAGTACCTGACTACAAAGCTTAAGAAGGTCTCTTTGATCCACGGTCTGGGGATTATATTTATGTATATGACAAACACAAAATGTTTGTTTTCGATTCTTTGATATTTAATGCCAAAAATTTTGAAGTATTGCGCAACATCATAAAGATGTTTTGGCATGGGAGTACTTAGTCTAATTCCGTGACACACTTATTCCAAAACTTTTAGAATAATGTGCCGTGTTATAAAGAATATATCGATGGCCCAAACGAATAAACGTGCAAAGGCCCTTACACAAAAAAATTTTTTTGCTTTTTATGCTTTTATATACCCTAAGGCACGTTGTGAATTTTTTTTAAGCCAATCCGATTTACCGTTTATGAAAAATATGTATTTAATTTTTATTCGTTGGTAATTTTCCATATAAATTAACACGAATAAGATTCCAAGAGAGTGTTGCCGTTGTAACAATTTTGTTACTATACACGAATAAGCGTGCAATGGTTTTCTACATTAACTTTTTTTTATTTCAATTTTAGTAATATTACTTTGCACGTTTATTCGTATTAAACTTTGTTAGCAAGATTCGTGTAAACTAGCATTACACTTTTGATCGCCTTCCATCTTGTCAGCCAAATTTTAGTCATACTAGCTTTCACATACTACTCATTAACGTTTGAGTCAAGAATAAAAATCATTTTAATAAATTAACACGAACAAAATTGCAAACGTCGATTGCAAAATCAAATAAAATACAAAAATAGTCGTTAATGTACATTGCGCTTAAAGCAATTACACTTTTTAACACGAATAACGGTGCAATGAGCCATAACACAAAATGACCTGAAGATTTATGATTCGAATAAAAAATTAAGAGGTTTTTCACTATTTACGGGAAAATGGTTAAAAATAAGGATCAAATATTTACGCAGTTTTGTAGGTAATTTTGATATCCATCTAATGATATATTATAAGCATATATATTATTATAACGGCTGCCAGAACTGTCAGTTATCTTTGTTAAAGTTGATTTTATTTTTCCTGTAAAGTTGTCGTTTTACGATTACACGTTTATTCGTCTGGGCCATCGAATCATGAGTTATGATAATATTAACAAATTTAAAATAAAAAAATGACAAAATTTCTGGAGTCTTGGATGTTTAGTAGCTATTTAAGTATGTATCTATCTAGAAGAAGAACGAAAAACATTTATTTATAACAACAATAACACGTACATAGGCGAAAGTAAGAGTACAAACATAGACATGGGTACATATTAGTGCTGTTACAAAAGGATCCCGTCCCGGCTCAGCGTGTCGCTAGTTAAAAACCAGCACTGGTCTTCCGGCTACAGTACAGTAAAACCACGGAAAGCCACACAAAACAGACACAAATTATATAATTATTATACTAAACTTATCATTTACAGGGTGAAATCTAAATTGTGATGCGAAATAAGTATTTCTAGTTAATACTGAACAATACAATGCACTTACACATTTGTTTCAATAAGTCTTATTTAATTTGTAGTGTCCATAATATATAGAAACGCTTATTTTGTAGCACCATTTAAATTTCACCCTTTTATTTAAGTACTCTTATCATTCTCCGTTGCTCAGTATCAAAAACACCAGCTTTGCTTTCTTTCAGACAACGCAATTGGGGATGTCTATTTTTTTGCAATGCATAGAAAATCGAAAACCATTTCGAGATAAATGCTTTTTAACTCGTTTTCTGTAGTTATTTAATTTTAATATTATGTAATGAATTTATTATATAACAAATAAGCAATGAACTTCATTTGACATTGGTGTAAATTGCGTGACCGGTTCAAGTCGTACTTTATTCTGTGTGGTTAGAATTCTTCACAATTTACGCGTGGATTATACTACGGAGTTTGATTTGGACCCGCTGTCTGACATCTAGCACTTTGTCAGTGCCAGTAAAGTGACATAGTGTATAGTGTACCACTACGCAAAAAATAATTAAAGGGGTTGCCTTATCGTAAGCATTTAGATAGATTTAGAAATTTGGCATTGTGGGAGCCCTCAATTATAATCTGACGTCATCAACTAAAATAGTTTCAATAATTAATTTTGAAAAAAGTAGAGAACTAAATGACAAAATATTGAAATTAGTTCCTTATAATTGACTTTTCTATACAAAAAAAATATAAAAACCACTGGTAATTTTTTTTAGACATTCCCAATTGGTGCTGTCTTGAGATATTTACTAATTATTTATTTCATTAATATTATAAACAAAAATTCTATTTCTTCCACCTCCTTGTTATTCTATGTCGGAATGAATATCACGGTCGCGTGCAAACCTTTAAACAATAATTCCTCCAGCGAAAACAAAACACAACCTCATCATCATTAGCTCCGCGCAACACAGTTAATACTACTTCCCCAATACTTGGCATGTTACAACTTTGTCGAAATAAATATTAACCTAGTTTCCGAACTGGCTGCGACTAAGTTGTTCTTTTTCTTATTTAGATACGGTTCCCGCAGCGCCGCGATTCCGGCATCTATGAGTGCCAAGTCGGCACGACTCCGCCCATCGGCCATCGGATGTACCTCTCCGTAGTCGGTAAATATACTTCGGTTTTCAATATACTTTTTTACGGTAAAAAGGGCTTACTAGGGTAAACCAACAGGGCCCCTGATATATCGATGGGTAGATTATGGTGATGGCGGATCTGCGCGAGCTTGACGCTGGTGACAGGACCGGTTGCAGTTCTAAGCCCAGAGTGGATCGGGAACTTCACACCACTGAATTATTTCGCGAATGTGGTTTCCTTCACCATAATTTCGCACACGAATTTTTGACGTGACAACGTCTAATTCGATGAACGCCGGCTGCATACATGAAAAAGGATGACGAAATGTAACGTACAAGAGAGCAGCGAACGCCAGCATGTATTTATTGGGGTGTTGGGGGGGGGGGGGGGGGGGGTGCGGGGGTGCGGGGGGGGGTGCGGCAGGTTTTAAAGGGGGTTGAAAATTTCATTGATTTTGCCGTAGGATGCACCGTTTTCAAGATATTTGTCAAAACACCGGTTCTCGTCCGATCACCGACGTTAAGCAACGTCGGGCGCGGTCAGTACTTGGATGGGTGGCCGCCTGGTTTCATTTTTGTTTTTTGAATGTTTTGTAAGTAAGTAATTTATTTGCAGAAAATAGTGTACAATAAGATAGTGAGTTTGTTATGATGTCGTCACGTTAAACTATCGTCCGTAATGCGACTTTACAGACAACCGCTATTTAAAAAACTCAGAAGTGTGCGCCGGGGTCAACCCGACGATCGGCTCCTCTGTTTAAGAGGCTATACAATTTACTAGGTTTACGGTGAAGTAGATCAATAAAACCATTTCCATTCGAAACCTCTAGAGACTACATTTATTATGGCATTAGAAACAACTAACAAGTTGCACGAAAGCCATCAAACTTCTGACGCACGCAAGCAATTTCAAACGCTAATATAACTTAGGTAAGATTTAAATTGGATTAGCAATTATCTTCGATAGCTGCAAATTTTAGATAATAGTATAGTGAAAACTAATGTGCAAAGTTTTAAGTTTTCTAAAATTACATCCAAGGTTTATAAACTTTTAAGTAGAAAAATATGAATTTCAAATCTAGTTTATGTTGAAACAAAATAAGTTAATTTTGAGGTCTCCAAAAATTACTTTAGCGTTATAAAAGTGTATTTTTTATATTGAAATATAAAAGTTGATCTTATTTTAATTGGCTCCCAACCTCCACATTGTATGAGAATTCTTTTTTATAAAATGTCTGAGCTTTTTAAATGAATATAGTAAATCCTTGGATATCTTATTCCGTTCGTCTGTATTTCGCTTATGCTACCATAATCTGTATGCTTAGTATAAGTTTTACTTCACCAAAATACTTCTCGATCGCGTTTACGTAAAAAAACCAATTACTATGGAAACGTGGACAGCGCCTCCGCGCGCGCGCGTCCATGTTTCCATAGAATTGTAATTTTTACGTAAACGCGATCGAGAAGTATTTTGGTGAAGTAAAACTTATACTAAGCGTACTGTAAGTATAAAATAATGTTGTTGCGATGTCGATAGCCATTCGATAGTATAGTGATAGATACTAATATTGCTTTGTATGATAATGATACTATCGACAGTGTATCAGTACGAACACTAACGATAGGATTGCTAGTATCGATAGTTTTGCTCTGTCGATAGTCGAACATTTGACGATACTGTTGCTTGCTCATAGATGATGATTAAATACGAGTATGTAGTTCATCTATCATAACTTAATAATTATGTACATTCCCTGTTAATTCATAAATCAGTTATGTTCTCGATATTAAACATACTGGTGGTGTTACTGACCTGGTGTATTTTACTTCCAGTCGATAATATCGAAAATACGTCGATAAATAAAGGATAGTATCAATAGTATCGACTTTTTTGACGCGACAATATCGAAATAGATAAACATCAATAAAGTTGTACATAATCGCCTAATTTACACTATCGATACTATTGGTAGTATTGGAGCATGTCACTGGTTTTATACTACGAAGTGCAAAATTCGAACTTCGTATCGTGCCACTCCTCTCACGCTAATAGTATTTAATACAAGAGCGAGCAAGACGATGCGATACGAACTTCGATTTTCGAATTTCGGAGTAGCCCCCCTGTTTCTCAAATTAAACTACGAGCATCTACATTGCAACTATTGCAACAACACTACCTAGGTATATACAGTTACGCGATTGACTGACTAACTCATATAACCGTAGCCAATCTCAGGTTGTCATCAACTTACGGAAAACAAATATAACGCCATCTAATTTACAGTCATCACCTTCTGTTGTTCAGCTGGGTAGCGTTCGAGAAGCTCCGCAATATCTTGTCATCCAATATACCGCAACGTCTCAAGTCAAAAGTCTTTGACCAGTGTGTGTTGCCAGTGATGCTGATGACTTATGGCACTGAGACGTGGCCGCTAACGATATGCCTCATAAAAAAGCACGAAGTCACTCAGAGGGCGATAGAGAGGGCTAGGCTCGGAGTTTCTCTGCGGGATCGCATTAGAAATGATGAAATCCGCGCAAGAACTAAAGTCACCGACGTAGCTCGAAGAATCGCCATACTCAAGTGGCAATGTAGGGCACATCGCTCGAAGAACTGACGGCCGATGGGGCAAAAAGGTTCTTGAGTGGCGTCCACGGACCGGAAGATGCAGTGTAGGTAGGTAGGTACATGAGCATATTATGCACTAGAGAATAGATGTAAATAGTGGATTGTTCAACAAGGGAGGAAAACAACCAATATCACACGAGGTTACTTGGCACCCGAGCACAGCGAGGGTGCCAATATTCCGAGGGTGATATTGGCGTTTTTACCGAGTTAAACACTCTGCTTTTCATTTCGACTACAAGGAAAGTAAGAAAATATAAGTATAAACAAATAAAAATGTCTAAACTGGTCAATATGATCGTTATAAAATATTTAAATGGAGTTTATTGTTAAAGAATAATTAATTTAACAAAATTTAGAATGTTCAATATCAATGAAAACAGTAGGTAAAGTAGGTATTTTAGTAAATGTATTTATAAAATATGTAAGTAACCCAATTTGAACCAAGGAGTTAAGCTGTATAGAGATAGGCTGTGTGGACAGTAACATTGTCGTTTACCGTGTTTTTTTCTTGACATTTTCTAACTTTTGTGGTTTAAGTCACTAAATAAGAAACTAATGTAAATTAATAATTTAATTTAATAATATTTCAGTGGCATTATAAAATTTGTAATTATGACTAATTAAGAGAAAAAAAACTCAATACTTAATTATTCCATGTATATGCCGTAATGCTTGGCTGAATGCGTATGTGTTCCATTGACAGCCAATGCCTTTATTTTCTTTAATTCATATCTACCCTAGGGAAGAAAATAATAGCTATCCTCCCGTATGTCAGATATGATTTGCCTCACTTTCCGAGTATGAGAGATGAAAAATATTTTATATATTTAGAGATGAGCGTGAAATATCTACTAACAGGATTATTTTATTTTCTTAATCTCATTTCATGCTTTCTCACTGAGAAATAGAGTGTTTCCACACATCTTTAGTGGATACACAGCCTTAAGCCATTAGCTACTCAAACAGTGTCAAACAACACATCAAACATACAAGTTTATGCATACACTTGAATAACACGCATACTCTGAGAGCTGGTAAGCGTTTTAGAGTAGGTAGTTTAAAAATTTGTACGGTCAAGTGCAAAAATAAGTATCGATTTAATCCTCCCATCGTTACATACATATATTACTATACCTTAATTCGACGACATAAGAGCTATGGGACATGTTTATGAGCAACTTATGTGCACCCATATTTTTTATACTTGACTGTGCAATGTTTCCTTCATGATGTCTTAATATAAATCATGGATTTGGCTGAAGGATAGTAACTAATCCTTGAATTTTAAAATACCGTCTAGAACAACATAATGGCTACTTTTATTCCAATATTCCAACGGGATCTATATATAGAAGCCCAAAATTTTAAACGCTAAAAGTTTCAATTCAAATGCCAGATCTAATGGATAGTGTGTGAAGCCGCGAGTAAACACTAGTTTTACTTATTTATTTATTTCAAGGAGAGCAAACAGAAGCAAATGTATACAACATGTACTTATAAATTAGATATAATAATTACATGCGCTTACTCCCTAATTGGTTCCCACTAAAACAAGTGGGTAAATTATTAAGTAGACTTACATTATACACTGTAGGCACTGTTTAGTTATAATAAAGGAGTTATCGGATAAGTTTTTTTTTTCAAATACCTTCTCTAAAATGTTTGTCATCTCTCGGACTATCTTACCATGACAACTAATCGATTGATAACTAATAACGCCTTAATTGGTTCAATAGGCGTTGGAATGATGGATCACACACAGGCAGCTTCATAAATTGGCTAAACATAATCCTACTAATAAAACAAAAGAGAAAGTTTGTGAAAATGTTTGGATGTTTTGATGTTTGTTAGTCAGTCACGCCATAACGTCTTAGCGGATTTTTATTTAATTTGTGTAGAAAATACCTGACTTTTAATAACGTATAATTTTATTCTAAGTGTTATTAAAAAATTATCCTATTTCTATTCTATATAGATAAAACTTGGCGTACGGATAGACAAATATCTGGATTGACACATAGGATACCTATAGCAAGACCGTTTTCCTCGTGTGCCTGCCGCCCGCACCTCTCCCGGCCTCCTTTGTCGTCATACCCCTCAGCCCCACTACCGCGCGGGCGAGGACGGTTTATCTAATATATAAAAATCTCGTGTCACGGTGTTTGTTATGGAACTCCTCCGAAACGGCTTAACCGATTTTTTTGATTTTTTTTCTCCATATTCGGTAGGTCTGAGAATAGGTCGTAGGCTATTTTAATACCCCTATTCTTCGCGGACGGAGTCGCGGGCAACACCTAGTAGAATATAAAATGATGACGAGTCTGAAATGAATAGGTGAAGTAGTTCATGCAAGCAAACGTTGTATTTTAAAAATGTTACCGGAACCTTTTGTCAAGTTTTAACCTTTGAGTTTACTCAAAGATTGTAAATGTATCTTGTAAAGATATTTTTAACGTGAGCAAATACACTACACTAGTCAAACATATACAAAGTGAAACATATAACTTGGCTGGAATTCTGAGGCTCAATGTCATACAAGATAAGGTCGTTGAACATGTAATTTATCTTTATGCTCATCTATTGGCAAGATTGCTCGGTCTCGTTCGAGACAGAATAAAAATATCTTGCCAGAACATTGTTATTTAAGATAGATTTGAGGTGTTTACTCAAAAATTATCTATTACTATATGGTTAATTTTCGGTTCAGTACCTCAAACGTGGTCCTATGAGGGATGGGATCACCTTCGTATTTAGTTTATTTATTGGACGACATGCTTAGTGACTTCGATCAATATTCCACTACCGATACATTATCGATAGTATGTCTATAGTGCGGCAATAGTGGGAATATGGGCAGAACTATCGATATTATCAACAGTATTACAATACACTTAGATTATTTTATGCACTAGATGGAGCGTCAGTAGCAAACATTGCGATACAAAACGTCCACAAATCCATTTGACAGCTTCATATTACGATCGCGTTACGTCATTCCGGTTGTCACTGTGTGCGTGCTTAATGATACCAGTTAATTTCACATTCCCCAAAATGTGGGGAAAGTGAAGCTGATTGGGGAATGTGTGGGGAGAGCTTCAATTCGGGGAAAGTGAGGGGATTCTGAGTATGAACACAAATACGCGACATTTGACATCAAATTTCTGCTAGTCTTGATTAATTTCCTACAATTCATTATTCGCAACAGCTCTAAACTAAGTCACTCGGCCCACATAATTTTTCATTCCCCACACGTGGGGAATTTCGACAATGCGTTTGGGGATTTTAGCTTACTACTATTGGCAACCCTGCAAATGACGCAAATGACATATAAGCCAACTGTTGGCTTATATTTTTACGGGACGTTTCCATGCCACCAAAGCTCTATCTAGTGCATAAATAATCTAAGCAATACAATACAATATAATACAATACAATACAATACAGTGACACTTTATTGTCCACCACCAAGAAAAAAATACAGAAAAACAAGTTCATGGAAAAAAATATTATTATACAGGGTAGGTAATTTTTTAATCAGTGCACAAAATTTTAAAACGTGATTCAGTATCGTTGATATATCACGATTATCTGTTCAAGATTTTTATTTAATTTTAATATTTGGGTTGTTCATAGTATTTCATCCAATAATTGGTCAAGTTACTATGAAAAACAAAAAAAAAGTGATTATATTAGAACGAAAAATACATAAATTTGTTATTTTAACGACCTGAATCACATATTAAAATTTGTGCACTTAATAAAAAATTACCCTGTATACGGTTAAGCAATAGGCAGTATTGATTGATAATTTACATTAATTTTTAAATTTTTGGATTGAGACAGGATACTAAACTTAATGCTTCGGTAAGGCGTTCCCGTGGAATAATATTTTAACTTTACCTATAAACAAAAACAGAGGGCGCTGTCCAATAATATTGAAGTACCTTGGCTTCAAGATGGCGTTATCCGAGCAAACGTGGTGTAAAAATGTGCAACCTTTTAGACCAAACTCTTAGATTGTTAATGTTAAGCGTGAAGGTATTTCTAAAGCCTCAAAGACGGGGCGTGCTTAGTGCGTTGTATAACACTGAATCTTAATACGGTGACACACCGGCAGCGCGGTGCAGCGCATATGATTCAGTGTTATACAACGCGCTGGGTCCGCTCCGTTGGCGTGTGCGCGTGGTAGCCTTAACAGTAGAACCACTGGTTGAGGCTAATTATTCCAAAAGCTAGAAATGATAGTAAAATCTGTTCTTGTCTAACAGAGCCATTGACAACGATACTGGGTGGCCCGGAGCTATTCATCAACATGGGAAGCACCATCAACCTGACGTGTGTGGTGCAACACTCGCCGGAACCACCTCCAGCTATCCATTGGACCCACAATGAGGAGGTAAGCCTTCAAATCCTTATTGTTACTACTAACGACCGAATGCCCTTGTGGAGACAAAACTTGATAACAAGAGGTCGATTTTCGGAAGGGGCAGATTTGAAAAATATCGTATCGTATCAGCGCTGAAGAAATTCAATCATCATCATCATTTCAGCCGAAAGACGTCCACTGCTGAACAAAGGCCTCCCCAAGGCTCGCCAAACAGATCGGCTCTGCGCCATCCGCATCCAACGCGTTCCCGCCACCTTCACCAGGTCGTCGCCCCATCTTGTTGGAGGCCTACCTACACCGCGTCTTCCGGTCCGCGGACGCCACTCGAGCCACCTTTCGGCCCCATCGGCCGTCAGTTCTACGAGTGATGTGCCCTGCCCACTGCCAAGCAATGTCCGTGACTTTAGTTCTTGCGCGGATTTCATCATTTCAATCATTTTCATTCATTTTGAAATTCAATGGTGTGTGTAAAGTTCCCAATCCGCACTGGGCTCGCGTGGGAACTACGGCCCCAGTCCTCTCTCTCATTCTGAGAGGAGGCCTGTGCCCTTCAGTGGCTGGGATGATGGTATTCCACGCTGATCGGTTTTGTGCCGCACCCAAATTACTTTCTCCTCCACTAGAACTAAAGTCATGCGCTTATTCATTTTTTACCCAGATAAATCTGGAAGTTAGATTCACACGCAATAAACCTATCAAAAGTCTAATGGACTGTTCGAAAACCAATCAATGATTGAGCTCAACGGTATCAAAAACCGTTGCGTTCCGATCAAACGAATCTGGAATATTATCCGATCGTTGCATTTGTAAACGGTAGAATCGTTTCAATTTAGTTGCTAAAATGAAAGTAGTCGTAAAATTTAAGGACCACATCCTTCCCATAGATTACGACCGCTTTAGCCTAGTTGGTAGTGACCCTGCCTACGAAGCAAGAGGTCCTGGGTTCGAATCCCGGTAAGGGCATTTATTTGTGTGATGAGCACGAATATTTGTTCCTTAGTTATGGATGTTTTCTATGTATTTAAGTTTTTACTTAACTATATAAGTATCGTCGTCTAGTACCCATAGTACAAGCTTTGCTTAGTTTGGGACTAGGTAGATTTGTGTAAGATTATCCCCTAATATTTATTTATTTATTATCACTGTCAATCCTCACGAACAATTTTTTTTATGTTTTTGAGAAAACGGCCGCTAAATATTTTTTCTCAAACATGCTTTGAAATGTATGCGTTAATGTCACGAAATGAAGCCATGAAGTTTGTTGTTTATGGCTCCTTACATTACTTCTTGGCCTAGGCCATAAAAGTAAGTATGAAAAACCATTATACTCCGCTGCTATAACTTTTTAAATTTGCTTACTAATATTAAACTGACAAAGGAAAAATTACATACAGCCAACTTATGACATTAAAAAAAATCTATCCTCTTTTATTTCTATAAAACCGCCTAAACTACTGGTGATGGATGGATGGATGTATGGATGGATGTATGGATGGATGGATGGATGTATGGATGGATGTATAGATGGATGGATGGATGTATGGATGGATGGATGTATGGATGGATGGATGTATGGATGGATGTATAGATGTATGGATGGATGTATGGATGGATGGATGGATGTATGGATGGATGGATGCATGGATGTATGGATGGATGTATGGATGGATGGATGGATGTATGGATGGATAGATGTATGGATGGATGGATGTATGGATGGATGTATGGATGGATGTATGGATGGATGGATGTATGGATGGATGGATGGATGGATGGATGTATGGATGGATGGATGTATGGATGGATGTATGGATGGATGTATGGATGGATGTATGGATGGATGGATGGATGGATGTATGGATGGATGGATGTATGGATGGATGTATGGATGGATGTATGGATGGATGTATGGGTGGATGTATGGATGGATGTATGGATGGATGGATGGACGGATGGATGGATGGTTGGATGGATGGATGATGATGATGATGATGATGATGATGATGTTGCATGTTTGAGAAAAGCTCTATACAATCCTCGGCCGGAAGAGGGATTGCTGGACCCCAAATCTCGTCCATCAATCCCTTACTTCACGGCCTCTGCAGTAATGTACTATTATTAGAAATAAACTGACGCATTTATGTCTAGTATTTTTATCGTGTTTTGTTTAGATATTTTGAAGGTTTGACAATTCTTCTGAAGAATTTTGACAATTGAGTTAATGTATTGTTATTGTTTAGCATTAACTGAGCTAGAAAGATTTATTTTGTATTACGTTAAAACTTGCACCTTTTATTCTTATGTAGCCGAATTCATTACTAAATGATAATGAATGATGGGCTGCTTTTATAGCCTATTTGGTGTCTCACGGCTAGACAAAAGGTTCCTCTTTTTCTTTCCATTCATGTCTACTTTTGGCAGCACCTCACTAACCAATACCACATTACATATGAAATTTCTTACATGGGCTTTACGGTGAAGGAAAACATCGCGTGGGAGCCTGCGTACACCTGCGAAGAAATTCAATAGTTTGTGTGAAGTTCCCAATCCGCACTGGACCCGCGTGGGAACTACGGCCCAATCCATCTCGTTCTGAGAGGACGCCTGTGCCGTGCAGTGGGACATAATATTATATAGGTTGGGATGGTGATAATATTGATAATGATTAACCAATACCACTTGAGTTTGGGGGTTTTGTCACCACATCGTCAATGTATAGTAGTATTGTACTCCTTTGGTTACCAATACAAAATAAAAGATTAAGGGGCTGTTTCACCACTTTTTTTAAAGTTCGGATTAGCTTGATCATAACCTTATTTGTCACATGGAATAAAAAATTCTGTTTCACCAGTCTTGATTAGCGCTAAGTGACGGACAAACTATTTCTTAATTTGACCATCAGATCAGGTGGCATTTAGTATTTTTATCCGTCACATATCTTTTTAATTAGTTAGTTTATTTTATTGTGGCCATGGTTGGAGAGCCCTTCAGCCGGTTTCAGAAAAATAAATCAAAGTATTTTTTATTTTTTAAAGAAAGAAGTCATGCTAAATTGCAAACGAGAATTTAAATATCAAGATTTGAATAAAAAATATAGGTACGCTTTTAGTATTTAAAAATAAATCCAAAATTTCGTAATATTTTTTAATTACAGACTTTTTTTCAGTGGCACAATCGTTTGTTCTACCTGAACTTGTACATCGCCATTAAAAAAAAAAGTTAATCTGTCAAAGGGTTTGGCGCCACTTTTCGATTCGTTTTACGTCATTTTATTTTTCTTTGTTATTGATAACCAAAGTATCGTAAATAAATACCGTTTTTGGATTAATTATAATGTTACACATTTGTTTATGCAAAAAAATAGATGTGTTAAAAAATTACATAGTGTACGATTTATTTTGCTTTAATAATGAGCGACTCTTTGAACGAAAATATGCGAACAGGAACCCGTGGTCGTGAAATGGGACGTTGCTATTCCGACTTTTTGTTAAACCGACGATTAGTTAAGTGGTACATAGTTTGCACAGGACCGGAGTGGTGAAACTGAAAAAAAACTGGCCGACAGATTTGTGCAGTACTTAGTTTATTCATTGGTTACGTAACCAGTAGTTTGACAATAAGGTGGTGTAACAGCCCCTAAAAGTTACGCTTCCACTTGCTTCTAAATATTAGGGGCTCGTTAAAGGTAATTGGGATGTCCCAATTTTTGGCAACGTATAATAAATCGAAAACCGTTTGGAGAAATAGGCTTTGTGAAGCGTTTTCAGAAATCAGATTCCAAAAATATGATAATCTGAATTAAATAAAGAAAATTTAAGTAATGTCCTTCATTTGACCCCTGCAGTGAATCGTCACAAAGGCAGATATAAAGCAGGTCTACACTCTAAAGCAAATTGACAGTTTGAAATGTTGCTGTCCTGCTTATAATAGCAAAGAGTGACAAAGACAGAACTTTAATCACATGATGCACACCTGGCTTTAAACAGATGTCATTTATCATGAAGTCCGAAATGTATACAATACTCGCAATGTATTTTTACAAATTTAATTATTAAATTACTACGTTACAAGTAAATATGAAAGAATTTAAATATCAGATTTTAATAAAAAAATATCTATTAACTATCACACCATTAAACAAACAGGAATAATCGAAGCTAAAAGAAGAGAAATAAATAAAACTATTTTGTCATGGTTCATTTAGGACCCTAAGCCGTGCTTGTAATATTGACAGTGACAAGACAAATCAGGGGCACTACTACAAAAATCGAAGTTCGTATCGTATCATCCCTCTCACTCTCGTGTCAAATCATATTAGCGTGAGCGGGACGGCATGAAACGAAGTTCGAATTATGCACTTCGTAGTAGAGTCTCAGTAGTGCCACAGATTATGTTATGTACGACTTGAATTTTTCTAGGCTATGGAACGTGGCTCTCTCACTGTGACGTCATCCAACGTATTTCTAAAAAAAAATATAAAAAATTAAATACTCAACCAAATTCAAAATCGATGAAAATGGTGTCTTAAAATATCCTATTCTTTCCAAAAAAAATATAAAAACTATAGGTTAGTTTTTTTGGTGCATCCCAATTGTGGCTCACGTCCCATAGAAAATATTTTCTAAAATAGCGAGTACAAAAATCAAAAGACCAAAATATAGGCTGGCATCTTTGAGGTATTCTCAATTGAAATCTATTGCTCTGACATTATGACCCTCATTTACGATCCCTTCTTGCACCTTGTCTATTTAGAAGTGCTACGATTATTCTAAAACTGTGTTTAATCTACCATTATGGCACTTTGTGGCATACCGGATAAAGAGTCCAGCTAATGTACGGATTGCGGAATTGCGATTTAATTGATTGGATTAATTCCACTAAGTAGATAAGCTTAGCTCATTATGGATAAATTTGGATAATAATTACTGGGGATTGCTGTGTGGCTGGGCGGATTTAGTTTCATTACATATTATATTACATAGCTACATGCGAAAAGTGATCGACTGACTGATTGATTAACATACAACTCATAGCCTAAGCTATTAGAGCTAGAGACTTGAAATTTGATGGACATTTTATCTTAATGGTAACAAAAATGCATTAAGAAGATATTTTACGAAATTCCTACAAGATTAGGATTACAAAACCCTTCGTTAAATTTTACTTTACTAAGTGACAGAAGCTTCACTACTAATTTTTTAACCGACTTCATAATCTGCGCTGACTAAGTTCAAGGAAAAAGTTAGTCTATTTATGTATAAACGTAAAATAAATAATAATAAATAAATAAAACATGGGTCGATAAACACTAATTGGCCTAGTCCCAAACTGAGCAAAGCTTGTACTATGGTTATTATTTAGAGAACTCATAAACATACTTATAGATAAAAACATTTTTTTTAAATCAATTTTAAAGTTGTGGGATAAGAAATGAAAAGTTTGCACAGCAATTTTGGACATAAGGGAGGATACATAAATTAATTACTTAAACAGTTTGCTTTAAACATTGTTGTTCTAATTTAAGCGGGGACTTCAGAAACATCGACTTCTTTCTCCTGTTTTGTTGACATTTACTTAAATCTTATAAACTTACGTTTCTAATTATTATTTTTCGTCTATCTATTTTTCCATGTGTTCTATAAAATCATCCTACAAAGTACAAATTCAATGCCATCCTACGACTTAAACACTTATGACCCTGCCAAAGTTAACCCCACGTTATTTCGTAGCCAAATAGTGAATATAAAATTGAAAACACAAAACGCTCTGAACCGCAAACTGGAGGACGTTTCATTAAACGACCGTGTTGAAACTTTGAATTTATACAATACCGCAACATCTGTAATTGAACTGAACATGCCAAACGAGGTTTTCAGTATGCAGAAGCTACAGTCCTACAAGCACGTTTGGGCTCATTTTCTGCGGCACCATTTCTTTTAGACGCATTGTGTTGCAAAGCTTTGTGGTATGGCAGAATCAAATCAAAATAATATTATGCCGTTTGATAACATTTTTGCGGAAAGAATCGAAGGTGGCTGCAGGCTTGGAATACCTTGCATCTGTCAGCGCGAGCTGATATAAATACAGGGTATTTTTTAATAGTTGCACTAAATATATTCGCTAAAGTTGTGTTATTTTTACTCTAGCTAAAAAAATATTAGAGATAATTGCCAATTCAATAATAGAGATAATATGCCAAAAAAAAATTAACTGAATTTAGTGTCGTAAGGACACAAAATCATATGTTAAAAATTGTGGACTGATAAATAAATTACCTTGTATATTGGAAGCCCCAAATTCAATTCTGTGCCACATTGATGGCAAAAGTTTTGGAATCAAGCGTGGTGTCGCAGACTTGTGGCTTGGTAGTACCAAATCTAATACAATTTGGAATGATTGTGGCGTCACAAAGATGTTAGAGGAATGGTGTTTATTACCAAATCTAAAAAAAAGCAAAAAAAATGTTTGGAGCCTTGGATCTTTAGGTAATTCATGTGTTGTTAAGTACCCATCATAAAGCTTTACTTTCTTTAGAACTATGAATTATTTGGTTGGTTCCATCAGAAGACCAGCGTCAGCTGCAAAGTTGACATTATGCTGAGTTGGGACCATTTCATGACAATATTTGTCTCAGTTTCATTTTCTTTGTTTTTATAAAAATGTCACGAATAAATATTTATCTTTCTTTTATTTCTTTATTTTTGCTCACTGTTCCCTGATATTCATTTAATTAAGTATTTGACCATGTCGATTGCTTGTCTATTTTTAATTAATGTCAGTGTAGCATGTTGTCGTACCACATACAAATCGCAAAATTGGCGTCGTTCGAAAAAGTTCCTGAGTTTTATTTACAGGAAAACTCGGGAAGTCGACTATTTGAACCAATGCCAGGATGAGCCGCAACACAGTCTGCCAGAAAATAAAATTGTCCACTTTTGACTTTAGTAATAAATTGCACCTAATGCTCTAGTTTAAAAGTCGCCGCTGGAATTGGCCTGTCAAGAATCGGTGCATTTGACAGATGGTTTGTGTTCGACATGATATTGATGTAGCATAGATTTTTCATTTCTTAGTCTTCTTCTTAATTTTTTTTTTTGACGACGGGGGAAATATGGCACTATTGTCTTTCATTGCGGGAGTGCGGGGCTAAAGGTTTATAATATATTATTGTGATCGGTCAAGTTCAGCAACACTGCTTAATATTTCTCACACTTTGTAATTTTGAAGGAAGCTTTACCACAAATTTGAATTTTGCGCACGGATGCGAAAGCTAATACTAAAATGTATTTGCTTAAATAATCCTCTGTAATATACCTTGTTCAACAGAATTCTTGAGGCAAAATACTATAAAAAAAAATGAAAAATATTGTGCATAATTAGTGTCCAAGTTGGGATTTCCTAGTAATTATGCACATGTAGCAGTAAGTCCCGCTTCTCCAAAAACAAGACAGTTGCTTATTAACAAACGATACTTATAAAACTAAAGTTTAAAGGAATTTACATTTTAACAAGTTATGAAAAAATCGGGCTTCACGAATAAGAATAAAAGGAAAAATCGGCCAAGTGCAAGTTGAACTCGAAATCGATGTGTTCCCTACCTTCGAATAGTTTTCTTTCATTATTAATGAAATCGAAAAGAACACACATTACTTTTATTCGCATCTTCTTTTCACTCAGTTTTCTTGTGCTGTGGTATAGAGCTTGAATAATTTTCTTCCACTCTGTCTTGGACAGTTTGGAGTCAACTCTTCCCCGCCACCACCACACACCTTCAACACCTCATCTTTTGCTTTAAAAAAATGAAAAGTTATTTCCGAGGGAGTTTCTTTTCTTGCAATTATCATACTTATTATGGGCCTCATAAGAAACTAAGTCACTCAGAGGGCGATGGAGAGGGCTATGCTCGAAGTTTAACATTATGCATTTGAAATTATGAAATCCGTGCAAGAACTAAAATCACCGAGAGCTCGAAGAATCGCCAGACTCAAGTGGCAGTGGGCAGGGCACATCGCTCGTAGAACCTGATGGCTGATGGGGCAAAAGGTTCTCGAGTGGTGTTCACGGACCGGAAGAAGCAGTGTAGGTAGGTCTCCAACAAGAGCGACGACCTGCTTAAGGTTGCGGGATCGCGTTATATGCGGATGGCACGGGAGCGATCTGTTTGGCGAGCCTTGGGGGAGGCCTATGTGCAGCAGTGGACGGCTTTCGGCTGAAATGATGATGATGATGGTGATGAATTATAATCAATTTACATATATTAGAACACTATTACTTTCATGTAACTAAATGTTGTTCTCATTAGTTTTGCTTCGGCGCCACGCGCCACGCAACAATGTTATCATTAATCCAACCACGTTCATTAAACTAATACGTTTGATATTTAAGACTATTCATTAATAACCCAGACAAGCTTGTGTTGAGGTGAGGAATTCTCGTTATTTGAGATTTAATTTCGCCAGCTCTCATAATTTAAGTAAACCTTCTAAGTCTTCACAACCTTATTCATTCAAAAAATGTTAAAGAAGGTGTTGGATTCGAGGGTTCTCTTCCCTTTTTCAAAAAGTTTTTCATTATTCTGCTCTCTGCTGAAAGAAAATTACTTGGAACCAGTCATCATCATCATATCAGCTATAAGACGTCCACTGCTGGACAAGGCCTCCCCTAAAGAGTTCCACAACGATCTGTAAATAATGCGCTATCCGCGTCCAAAGTGGTTCCTGCTACCTTTACCAGATTGTCGGACCATCTTTTTGGGGCCTTCCCATGACACGTCTTCCAGTCATGTACTACAGTCAAGGAAACTGAATCGCGCCATCATCCCAGCCTATTATATACGTCCCACTACAGGGCACAGGCCTCCTCTCAGAATGAAAGGGCTCAGGCCGTAGTACCCACGCGGGCCCAGTGCGGATTGGGCACTTCACACACACCATTAAATTTCTTCTCAAGTGTGTGCAGGTTTTTTCACCATGTTTTCCTTCACTGTTAAAAGCTCATGATAAATTTCAAATGTAATTTTGCACATATTAATTCCGAAAAACTCAGAGGTGTGAGCCCGGATTCGAACGCACGAACCTCTTGCTTGTAAGGTAATAGGTCAAACCTTTAGGCCACCACGGCGTACTACTAAATCGCGTACCAGACTGGAACCTTTTTCGCTGCAAAAGTCATGTTTACATTTCATACAGCTGCCAAAGAAATCATCTTGAAATTGATTGTGAAATAGTTCTACTTCTGGTACGTAACTCAGTTGCCTGAAGGTACAATACGTAAAAAAATATTTAGATCAATAAATATCAGTAGTGATTTAGATTATTTTCATAATTTAGAAAAATTAAAGACCGAAAGAGAATTTCGAACATCTTTGTAGTTTTGCCTGTCATTTTCACATAAAAACATTGTGCCGCGTAAGGCGTAGTTTTATATCCATTCGAATTGATCTCTACACACTCGGAAAACATGCGTTCAGTGAACCGGAATAGAGACATTGCGTTCGCAGCGGGGTGCCGTAAAAATATGGATGGTCTTACATTATTATGTCCACATATATACGTGTATCTTTATCAAACAAACAAAATAACAAACAAAATACGGGTTGCAACGCTTAAAACCTCACGATATCATTAACATTATATACTCCAATGGTACCCTTGAAAGTTTATAATTACATTTGCTAAGATTTTCTTCTAAGATAGTAAGAAATTTTGTTTCATTTTACCCAAGTTATTTGAAATTTTGAGTTAGGATATAATAAATTCAGCCCCACAGTAACTACTGCTTGATGTGCTACCAAATATGCGGCCAATACAAACGCTGCTTGTTGCCAAAATACCACTACATCCACACAACATCACTGTCTTTTCAGTTCTCTTATCTGTTTTTTTAGGGAAATTTGTTCTATAGGCCGATGATGATCACAATCAAAATCAAATCGTTTTATTTGTGAGAAAACCTCAAAAGAGTCTGTTTGATGTCTATTTTTTAAACCACTAGCGTTTACGGAAAGACCAAGAAAAATGCGTTGCAAGAAACTTGGCAGGCAGTAATTTTTCCACTCAAAAATTATGTTACAATTCACTCAAGTAAATAGAACTACAATTGTCGATTCACGTAGTGCAATGAAATTAACATTATCTTTATTTCCGTAGGAAATCAACTACGACTCTCCTCGTGGTGGAGTGTCAGTGATTACGGAGAAGGGAGAGACGACCACGTCTCATCTGCTGGTGCAGAGAGCGAAGGCACCAGACTCTGGCCGGTATACCTGTGCCCCGGCCAATGCCAACCCGAGATCTGTGCTGGTACATGTACTGAGCGGTAAGTGTCTATTTCATCAACCCACCCTAATAATACACGTCCCATTGCGCACAGGACTCATCACAGAATGAAAGAAAAACGTCTCGAGGAAAAGAAATTCAAACTTGTGCGCGAATTTCCCAATCTGGACTGGGTCTGCGTGGGTCAAGGCTTTTTATTTGGAGAGAATGCTTGTGCTGTCCAGTGGGACGTATAATAGGCAGAGATGTTTTGACTTTGACTTTCTTTCACTACCAAATAGCTCTATGAACCAAACTATCTATCATCATTATTACCTTCGTGATAAATGACTGCTACCAGCATTAAGGAGAAATCCTAACGGGAAGAAAATGCCGAAAGTTTTTATTAGTTCGTGAATTAAGACTTTTTTTGCCAATTTTTCTTTCAATGCTTTTACCGTATGACTACCAGATGGCCTAGTGGTTAGGGAACCTGACTACGAAGCTTGAGGTCCCGGGTTCGATTCCCGTGTCGGGGCAGATATTTGTATGAAAAATACGGATGTTTGTTCTCGGGTCTTGGGTGTTTAATATGTACTTAAGTATGTATCCATCCATATAAGTATGTTTATCCGTTGCTTAGTACCCATATCACAAGCTTTAGTTAGCTTACTTTGGGTCTATGTCAATTGATGTGAATTGTCCCGTGATATTTATTTTTATTTTTATTTACCGTATGTATATTCTATCGAATCATGATAACGAAAGCACGATTAAGTTCTTATTTTTTCTGTATGATTGACCTTCAAAGTAGTGTACGAAAATATTTTTGTAGGTACAGATTAATTATTGCGAAATTATAAGAATTTATACTATTTTTGTTAGCAATAGTATCTGATATGTATTTAGCAAATTATGATAAATCATTTGATTCAGCCAGTCTATTTTATGATTCAAAATAAGTATGCTTTTGGGTTTTTAAACTGATCTGACTACATCCGCATAAATTTTACTAACTTTATGTGCTTTCTTGTACGTAAGGTGGGTCTGAAACGACTAAACAGATTTTAAAAACTCTTTTACTACAAAGTTACAGACACTATCCCTGATCAACATTAGCTACTTTTATCCCGGGGAAATGCAAAGTTCGCGCGGGACCTATCCGAATTGATGGGCAATAGCATTTTTTATGTTACAGGCCCTACGAAACATACTTTGTAAGTTTCTCACAACTTCCCAATTGACTTGAACTTGTATGCATGCGAATTTTGTCGGTGGCGCTGCATCTGGTGGATCCCAGCGTAATAATCTTCCAAGATCGTAAAAACTTTCATTAGAATACTTACATCTTTTACAATGTAAGAAATTGCACTTCGAAGTGGAAATATAAAAATATGTATGCCGTAAAATTTTATAATGCTCCTCTATTTTGACCTGCGAAGGGGGTAATATGGGAGTGGATGATCATGTACTTGTAAGTGTACTATTAATAGTGTCATTGTTCACAAATATTGTGTAAAAATAAGAATAGAGTCGTTTAAATTCACATAAGACATGATTTATAATAAGTAAAAACAGGGGCTAAATTCAGGAACAGTCCAACACGGTTTTCGAGCGGTAATTCAATCGTTTGGGAGAAGATAGGAATGGGCTGAGCTTGGGATGAGCTTTATCCACTTGACAGTCCGGGCCGCGCGACCAATATGCCTCAAACCGTCCGGGTTTTTTAACGACGGACGCACCGCGCCACGCGTTCACTACTTTCTAATAAAACGTCTGTATCTTCCGAACTACAAGATTTTAAATAAAGAAAAAAATACTGAGACGTAAATTAATGTTTAACCTTTCGAATACTATTTATAAAACAATAGCACACATATAATTTTTTTGCATAAATCAAGGTCAAAGTTGTAAAATCAGTAAACTTGGCTGTAAGTTTCTTGTTTGACGACTAATAACTCGAAATATTGAGCGATGACCCCCTTTTTTATTAATTATAAAAAAAACTACAGTTTTTCACCTTTAAAATGATACTACAATCTAAACATACCGTTCCCAGTGAGTTAGCAAAATAAATTAATCAAGTTGCCTACTCCTCGCAACATTTATAATTTTGCGAAACTGATTTTGTAGCAAGATGGCCGTCCGCGTAAGGCTGCCTGCAACCGATACTAACTTTACAGTCCGTGCATACTATGGTATCCATTGTCACGAGAAAGTAAATTTCGTCAAAAAACTAAGTTTAATTTCTTTTTTGTTTTTAATTTTTTTGTTTAAAGAAATAATTTACATTACATGAAATCGGTAGCTGATGCATTTCGCCTGTTTTTAGCGGGATATTTTTAATATTATTTTTATTAATTTAATAATTAAACCATTCTTAAAAACAATAGCACCTATAGCAAAAACTTAAAAAATACATACAAACAGAAACAATAATGCCAAACACCGAATAATCAAGTCACACGAGAAATAGTTTGTACAAACCCTTATTTCAATTATATTTTCAAATGTCCATGGATACTCAACCATCCACAGCATAAAACCTGAGGAGCACCGTAAATGTTTTGATGAATCCTTGGCGAGTGTGACATATTTCCCAAATAAAAGTTTATTAATCTAATCTTCATAAACCAATCGTCAATATTTATTGTATATTTCAGTAATCAGGGCGTCAAATTACTAAAAATTTGGCTATAAATCTTCACATTCCCAGCTCAAAAAAAACCTCGATGTTTTAAATTGAAATTGCACTGTATTTACACTCACATTCAGTAGATTTAAGACGGAATCATAGAAAATAAACATTTCTGGTTATTTCTATGTACAATAACCTTCAAAACTATGTAATAAATGTTAAATACTTAAGACATAACGGCACGTTATCCACAAACACTGACAATCAAGCGCAGAATTCACAGGTCACTGCGAAATGTATTTTTTTTACCGACAAGTAGTCCGCCACTACTGCCATCTATATTTTTTAGGGCTAATAATTTAGTCAGGCTACGTTTGTGCATCAATACATTTTGTATATAATGCCGGGTATTTTTACTAGATGGCATTGAAATCAACTATTCATTCCTCCACCTTTTACGATACTAAGGTATCCGCGGACGGGTTGACGCATATTGGTTTTGGATACCATGGTATCGTCGGACTGTCAAGTGGTTATTTTCCTGTAAATTCGCTTTCTAAATAAATAAATGAATAAATAAATAATTAAATAAATAAATAAATAAGGCTCATCCCAAGCTCAGCTCAAACCTCTCGCAAACCAGTGATTTTTTAGCCCCTGGTGAGCTCCACTCCACCATTCTGCATCGTGCACAGTTAAATTGAAACTAATCAAATCGGTTCCAGTAGTAATTATGAGTTGAGTTTTAGATTTTTTAATGAGAACAAAAATGAATAGGTAATTTCACTGTCTTAAGCAGTACATATAAAATGAAAAAAAAATGAATAGGAAAATGGCGATGTTAAAAGACAGACAAAAAGCTTAAAAAAATCAAGAATAATTAGTATAATTATTCAGAGAAAAAATAGTAATGGCAAATGATCATTATGGCAAACTTTACATTATGACTTGTAATATTTTGCCTGGAAGAGATCGCTTCGAAGCGATAAGGCCGCCTATTGCTTACCTTGTATATTTTTTCCATGTACTTGTTTTTCTGTATTGTTTTCTTTGTGGTGTACAATAAAGAGTCATTGTGTTGTATTGTATTGTATTGTATTTATGGATCCCAGTCCCAAAATTTGCATCCCTATTAAAATATCTTCCTAAACAGTCCCCTAACAGTGTATTTTGCCCTCAGGAGAACACCCAGCGGCCATGCAGCATGGCGGTCAGCTGCGTCTCCAATACCCGCTCTCAGCTGCACTTCTGAGTGTCATCGTCACCCTCATGGGCTGCTAGTAACAGCTGGATGTATACTGAAGCTAGTAATACGGTACTAATGTTAGAAGCTGACCGAGGAGGTTCAAAAGTAAAAAACTTTGGTATCTGGATAAGATTGGCTGAACCTGCCTGTGCTTTTTGTTGTATCTTTAACTTAATTCAGTTTGCAAAGGAAAAGTCAACGTTAAAATGAGATGGCATTAGAAAGCTGAGTACAGTAAGTGTCTGCTTAGACTAGTGTTAATCATTCTTTCTAGATGGTTAAATATCTTCAAAACATCTAACCTTCGAAAATGTCTTAAAATATACGAAACATAATAAACAACGGACAGAAGACATGACGTTCATTTGATCAGGTCAGATAAAAAATATTTGTATTTCAAAATGTATCTAATTACGAGTAGTTAAGGCTAAACCTCGTTAATAATTATTCTGTCAAATGTTTCGTCGAGAATAAAAAAAGGTTGAACAATATGATGATAATGCAGAACTAGCTGGATTTGAAGACGCAGAACGCATTATGTGTTTGTGTGACAAGACAATTAAAATGTATCAGTTTTCTGATGTATTTGTACAAAAAATGTGCGTATTGCATGTTGATGATACAACATAAACGCTCTGTTATGTTTGAATAAGTGAACAAATGGTTTCTATATCAGCACCGTATTACAAATTAGGCTTATTTGTCACAATGAATGTAGTTTTGGTCCAAACATTGGATACTGTATAGTGGTAATTTTAAGGTAATATTTTGTCCAATTTCGACAATTACAGAGCTTTCTTTGGCGATGTTTTTAAGTGAGTCAAATGATTTTTGAAAACTGAACAAAGAGCCATTTAAAATAGTATCGCTTCTGACGCAGAACTTATGGAATGTATCTCTTGTTTTGGTTTTTAGTATGCTAGTTCTGAATTCAGTTTCAAATTAGAATCTTCTCTCATGAAATAAATAGAAGTGTATAATGAAGCATAATTTTAAAATGTAAATATATAATTAGGCTTAAGTTCGGGCACCGTGTATTGAAAGAGGGTACATTGTTAAAAATACAACGTACTACACCCAAACATCCAACCATATGTAAGTTTATGGATCTGAAAATGGTAGAATACATAGTTTGTTCGACGAAGTTGGGATGGTGAATGATGTTTACATAGACAGGGTTAATACGAACCCTTTACAAGCAATATAAGTTTCTATTTTGTTTTTATGTTTATTAATTACACGTTAATCAATGTCTTGAGTAAGCAATTTTAAGTTTGATTCATAGTACATTGTACTAAGGAATACGTTGAAAACTTGTTTATGCTACTGTACTTAACTTAGTCGATTGTCCTATAAGCCTCTCAAACAGAGAATTGTGGGAACAAACCAGAGCACGCGCTTTTAAAATTTTCTGAATTCATGCGCGAAATACATCATCATCATCAGCCGGAAGACGTCCACTGTTGAACAAAGATGTCTCCCTTAGAACGCCTCAATGAATAACAATTTGCCACCTGCTGCATCCACCTAATAGGAGGCCCGTCAATGCGTATGAAATTTACCATGAGATTCCTGGTGCAGAAAAAAATTGCGATGGAATTTATAAAATCGCGAAGGAATTCTGTAGAAAAGTCTGTAGAGTTACCAGTGAACGGGCATGGTTTAGCAGAGATCAGTGAAGGTTTGCATTCAAACACATGGTATTTGATAAGACTCCTTAAGATTGGCTTTATCACAAGCTATTGACCCAAAGCAACATAATCTCAAACAAGCAACCCCAATGTCAATAGCTGACTTATAAAGTTATTTATTGCCCATACAAGAAACTAAAGTAATTGAAAGTCGTTGGAACGGAATGAATCGTTATTGGCGGAGAAAATGGCTTATGATCTTACGAATAAACAAGTAACATGAAGGACAATGAACTCATACGAAAATAAACCCGAAAAAAACATGAAAAGAAATAATAAGATACAAACAGATTTATGTTATGTGGTCATCAGTTCATTGACATCATTTTGCTTGGCGTATGTGGCGAAATTATGAAAAGGATTGATATTATTTAGGTACGTGTACCAAAAAGGGTACCATAGAATTGTAAAGGGTGCCCGAAATGAATTAAAATGTAACTTACAGAAATGTTATGCATAAAAAAGAATAACTAGAACAAAATCTAAAATAAAAACAACCACAACAAAATGTAGATGGTATAATATGTAAGGTGGATACAAAAGTAGTTAAGTTAGAGAAACGTCACTTGTAGCTTCTTACAAGTTAATATTTATTTAGAATCATTAACTTTTCGTAAAAAATCATATTATTATCTCGTTATCGAAGCTTTTCAGTTATATTTTCTGAAACGTCTTGGAAAAAAGATCAGGTCTGTTAGGTAACAAGGTCAAGGACATGTCGAGTTATATCTAAAACTATTTAGTCACTGGATCGATTCAAAATTTGGTGCAGATGTGATGTGTTTTGTGTTGTGTGTTGTTTTAATAACCGTTCTGCCACAGAAAAGGCAAAGGTTTAAAATCCATACAGTTTTTTTGTCTTCTTGATAGTTTTGGTATAGATTTGTGTAGTTTGAATGACTATGCAAGAATAATGAAAAAAAAAACAATTTAGCCAAAAAATACGCTAAAAATTTAATGTTTAACAAAAACTTATTGTCATTTGTCTTTGTAGACTTTATAAAAAAGTATTAATCTTTTCAACGCCGTGCCTAGCCAAAACGTAAATCTACTTTTAATATTTTGTCATTGCGTGAAGATTGCTTTAAAATTGTCCTTTGTGACGTATATATCCGACGTTGTTGTTAAAAATGTTAAAAATATTTAATTCCATCAAAATGAGCAAGTTGCACAACAATCTCCACTGGAATTATTCAGCGCTTACAACTCTTCATAGGTCTCCAACGGCTCATTCAATAACTTTCCCATTTGCATTTAAAAGCGTTTTAAGTTACGAAGGACTAGGCGGGCGGCAATGACCTCTTTTAAGACGGTGCAAGTGCCAAGTAAATTCGACTAGAGAAATAATTACAGTGTCGACAGTAGTTTCCTACTTTCAAAAATAAGTAGGTGAATCTGATTGTAACAGAACGCTGGCTAGCAAATAGAAATGAGGATGGAAAACCAATATTTCTACTAACAGGGTTTATTTGTTTACTTGCTTTAAAACACGCCTTTGCCCTGTGTAAAGGATTTGCCACACTGGATGCGTTCTGCGGTCGCGATCAGGTCAAATTGAACGCAGCCCGTGTCGGTCTCTATATATTGCGCGAGCGTGCGATCTGACCACGCGAACCGCACGGCCAGATCGCATATCTTTACAAAATATAGAGACCGACAATGTTGTTCATGCATAATGCGGGCTGCGTTCATTTTGACCTGACCGCGACCGCAGAACGCATCCAGTGTGGCAAATCCTTTAGAGATCCACGGAGAAAGGTTCCGGTAATAAATTTAAAGCACAACGGTCACTCGAAAAACACAATCTAATTGATTGCAGACGAAAGTTGCAAACGTCACGTCATCTTGAAAGCCGAGTAAACTAGCTTTTCCCTGTGACTTCGTCCACGCATATGTGTGGTAAAGCTGCTTCATCTATTTCATTAGAAACCAAAATCCGACATAGCAACATCCCAAAATCCATCATTATCATTTGCTCATCATCCCGCGGGATTTTCAAAATTACTGAAATTAGTTTATTTTTTATTTTTAACGTTATAATTAACCTACTTCTAGGGCAAATTTGAAGTGACTAGTATATGATAAAGGTACATACACTAAGTAAGGATTTTTCGACCATGGGATAGGGATAGGGGTAATCTCTGAAACTACTGAGCCGATTATAAAAATTCTTTCACCAATAGAAAGCTACTTTATCCCTGATTCCCATAGGCTGCTTATTATATAAGCCAATGCTTGTATTTACGATTTTAACTATTTAACCTTCGATATTGGCTACCAACCAAAACACGACCATTCCAACTTCTAACATTGCGAACCAGACCATTAGACACCGATGGAGGAACAAAACGATCACAATCACGTGGAAGAGCTCTCACGAGACTTGGAAGGCATTAGGAATACAGAATTATACATTAAACAACAAGAATACTAAAAGCATGAGGCACAGCATGAACAACGTTGTTCTAATTAGAGTACTAGCTTGTAACCGGAACACAGCACGCCGTTAACGGCGCGGCGATCGAGTTAATTGAAGAAATTGGTTGGGTGCACTTTGGCATACTAAATTGTAACTGGCAAAATATCTCAGCAGTTTCACAGTTTACAATATTTTCGTGTCGTCATCATCATTATCCCAGCCTATATACGTCCCATTGCAAAGCACAGGCCTCCTCTCAGAATGAGAGGGCTTGGGCCGTAGTTCCCACGCGGGCCCAGTGCGGATTGGGAACTTCGCACACACCATTGAATTTCTTCGCAGGTGTATGCCAGATCGTGAGATCGCGATGTTTCCCTTTGCCGTAAAGCTCGTAGTAAATTTCAAAGCAGAAGGAGAAGACATGCAACATCATAATGCCATCACTCAAGCTTAGAATCGTTAACTTGCGGCGATTTTCAGCGTCTTTCGATACACGATGCTCTTGATTATAAAAAAAACTTTTTTTACGTAAAATCATGTAAAACATGTTACTTAATGAGATGCACAGTAATATGTAATATTATGTGTTATGTTAGAAAATTTGTAAATAAATCTTGTAAATTGTCAGAGATCAAGTATTGATACAAATTGTAGGTCAACTTGAGCTCTGGTTTGTGGACACTAGACCTATTTAAGGGTGGTTTACTGAGTTTTATTACATTGATTACCTTTTTTGACTATATTTTAAAATTATTTGTGTATAAATAGAAGTATCGATTCAAAATTTAATTTATATGAGGTGTTACAAAAATATGCTTACTCATAATTGGTAATTTCCCAAGCGTTTTGCTGGATACTAATTATTAATTATGGATCGCTCTGTATATATTCATTGATTTACGTAGGGATGATTCAGATAAATTTTTCAGAATCATCGTGTCATTATGTAATGTAAAAGCATAATTAAAAGTAAATTGGTTTGTGTATTGTAAAAGAGAAGCAACATTTTTAAAAAAATCGTCAGAAATTAAAAAATCATAAAACGAATTTTGTAAAGCTTTCTTTCAAAAGCTGAATCAAACGAGGGTCGAATCGTTTTGCTTAACATCAGGTAATGAATGGATAGAAAACTCCGTAAAAGCGGTTCGTTCAAAGCATTTATAAATTGAAATATTGCTATTGTATTTAGTGAATAGAATAATAAATTGACTTAGTTAAGCGTTTCATTATACGAAAAATGTGGTAAGCTAGCAACATCTGGCACCTGTGCCACTTTGGTACAGTATTTTAGATTTATGAGAGGCTGTACTGAAACTGGGAGTTATATTCGTTATTTTAAACTAGCTTTTACCTGCGATTTTGTCCGCTCAACTAACTCATAAATGGACTGCATGTGCCTATGCATTTTTTTAGTAATCTAAAGTTATCTAATATTTCCTTTCAAATAAAACGAGTTTGGGGTGCATGGGGTTGGATGATTTAACGGAGATAGGTAGAAACTTTTTTGTGTTTTTTACAGATAGATCATGATTGTTGGTGGTAGTTTAGTTAAAATGAAAAACCAAAGGTTCTCTATTGGAATTTTTATTCAAGATTGATGATGATGATAATTTAAGATGACTTTGGCTTCGTAAATATTAAACATCGACCTAGCCGTATTGTCTAACGTGCGAACGCTTGCTTCACTATTTTCTTTCTGTCCAACGGTATGAGATGGTGACAGAAAAAGATGGTGAAAGCGCCCGCGCGTTATAGGTAAACCGTTTAACCGAGTCCTCGACCGCGCTAGGGGGTATGACGACAAAGTTAAACGGTTTAGCTATAGCCAATATGGCCCCAGTCTTTGTCGATGTCAGTTACAATTAAAAAATCCTGAAAACACAGGGTGCAGTCAAACTTGCTTAATCATTGTACCTACTAAAATAATCCCGATTAATTTTTAAGATGCAGTGTATTTTCATTCAAAACTGTAAAACAGCTTTTTCGTATGATAGTATGTTGATTTCAACATACTTAGTATTATCCTACTAATAATAAAATTCGCAAATTTGTGTGTTTCATCACTTTAAAACGTTAAATGGATAAAATGGCAAAATCTCGACCGCTAGGTTTAGGAGCATGAAATTTGGCACATTATTTTAACGTTGATGAAGATCATGACATAAGTACATTTTGGGAATTCCTATGAGTATTTTTGGAAATCCCGGAATTTAAAGTGACCTACCAGACATACTGCAAATCAAGTGAACACACGGTTACAGACTTGTGTGAGAGGGATCCAACTATCACCAAGGTAAAAGTACAAGTACAAGGCTACAAGGCTCAATTGAAACTGAACGAACCAGTGAGTCACATCTTTAATCTCAGCTGCACTTGCCATCAAAGGACAATCACTGGTCTTTTTATTCTAAAAAATCACTAAAGACATTTCTATATGTGTGTGAGTAGCCACTGTCGGCACCGTCAGTCACGCACACTACAGGCATCTAGTAAACATGAGCTTTAATCGTACAATCACATAGCAGATTTGATGTGGTATGCGTCTACGCAAGTGAATAGATCTGTTATTAAGATACAGGGGGAGAAGAAAACGCTTCCTTTCATAAAATGTCTAAAACTCATTTTAAAATCTAAAACGATAATGGGCCAATCAACTTTTAAACCGACGTTTTTGGCGTCTCCTGCGTTACCAAAATTGTCTCTGGCGTTACCAAAAAATCGTACTTCCAACAAGATATTTGACGGTTTAATAGGTTAAACTTACGTAGGATGGTATGTATTCATGTACACCACCTATTAAATTACAGAAAAAACATGTTTACCTACAAAAATCTGCAATTGTTTGAAAAATGTCGCGGACAGATTAGTGTCGGTTTAAAAGTTGATTGGCCCTAATATTTATTGTGATTTTTCGATATAATGAAACGCTTTCTAATAGTTATAATAATAAGGTTAAATGAAGCTTAGATCATGTTGTTTAATTAATAATTATTAAATTAATACATTTTTGTTTTTAATACTTAGTCTAAATGGATATGGTTGTGTAAATAATAATATAAGGCGTTGTTTAAGAAATAAATACACGTATGAACGTCAGAATACTATGTTTTGTTTTATTCAGAATATAGTTATACTAGTACCATAACTGACCGTTTGACTGACGACAGCGCACAGCCTAAACTACTACAGCAGAAAGAGCGAGAGAGAGAAGGGAGAATAGGAAGAAAGAGAGAGTGAACTTTGAAAAAAAAAACTTGCAGAATGAGAGGGGTTGGGCCGTTGTTTAGGAGCTGCACTCACCGTTGAAATTCTTCACAGGTGTATGTATTTACCACTCACTGTTTTGTTCTTCACCGTAAAGCTTGTGGTAAATTTCAAGTGTAGTTTTGCATATAAATTTCGTAAAACTCGGAAGTGCCTGCTCGGGCTCGAACCCACGGTCACAATGGGGACAATGCCATTGCAAAAATAAAAATTCAGGCAGACAAATAGGCGGTCTTATCTAAAAAAAATTTTAAATAAAAAATAAAACCTCCTTCAAAAAACATCCAGTCAGCAGGAGTGGACCTAGTAATCTAACTTACCTACATACCTACTATCTATAGGGCTTCTACACTCCTGCTGGCTCGTGCTGAGGCACCGACTTAAAACAGATTAGAAGAAAGATATTTTCATGCTTATTGTGGTCGGTTCGGTTCAATTATTATTTCATAGTTTTTTGGATGTTTTTTGAAGGAGGTTTTATTTTTTATTTAAAATTTTTTATTTTTTGCTTTTTAGTTGTTTCTGTATAAAATAGATGCGTAGGATAAAATCATCAGTTTGACTTCGAAATAAGTTTATGTTGAAAATTCTATTTTTAAAACTCGACAGGGTTATGTCGTTTTATTAAAGAGTTCCATGATACTTTCTAAATGCAAATGCTCGACTTGTCACCGAAAATACTAAAATCGCTATACGTTTCTCTTGAATTTTTGAGGAGTTTCTTCAATTCCTCATGGATCCCATCATCAGAACTGGATTTTGGTAACAACGGGACCAACCTTGAAGCATGTGCTTTCAAACAATGAAAAAAATTTCCAAATCGGTTCATAAATGACGGAGTTCTGAGGTAACACACGTTAAAAAAAAAAAAACTTTTTTTGAAGTCGGTTAAAAAACCTAATAATCTAAGAATACTGGCTCTGATCTAAAATTGTAATTCTCCGACCATGCACCACACCATCCGCGATGTTCATTGGGATTTTTACTTGATGGCCATGTCGATTTTCGTAACACCGCTACACGGAGGTTGACCCACTCACCCTGAAGTAATGAACATTTTTCGGGTTTAGTCGGGTAGATTGAGACAAGCAGCTGGCAGTTGTGCCACTCAGCAATAAAGATCTCAACGTTATTGTACAGTGACAACCTGAGGGCGTGTCCGTACCGGAGTAAATATTATGTAAGACTAGTTAGTTCGTGGCTCTATATGAGCTAGACCTTGAAAAATTACATTTAAAAATACAATAGTTATCGAACCTGTGCACAAAATTTCATGAGAAATGTGACTTGTAGGGAAAAACAGCCAGACATTTTAGGAGACCTACGAAAGCTTTTTACCCAAACTGCACGGAAAATTAGAAAAAAAAATGGAACGCACAAAGAGCGTTGTGACCTTTTGTGTGCAATTTATGTAGGTATGTATATTCGCATACAAAAATACACATATGTGTTCGTGTGAGTGTGGGTGCGTATTAAAAGTAACACCATAATGGATCAAGTATAAAACGAGTAACTGGAACAAGCTATGTTGTGTCACAGAAATAGTTACTCAAAGTAGTTAATTAAGTGAAGACCAAAAATTTTACTTTTAAAAAAGTTCAGATGTGAAACAAAAATCGTATCAATTCGTATGGTCAATTTTCGTACAACAATGGAAAACTTTCGTAATTAATTTTAACTGTTGGCTTTATAATGTCTAATTTTTTGAAGCTTCACGTAAGTATTGATGTTCTGTCACAATTGGATTTTGTTTAACTTTTTTGAACATGTGTGTATTTCTACAGTGCGTTGGTACGCCAGCGTCTAAACGGTGCTTTTAGGACAACAGTCGCAACGTTTTTTATCAACAATATGCACACGCCCTTTCCCCTAAAGCGGGGAGGGAGAAGGGAGAGCAAACCGGACTAAAGTGTTATTCCCCTGACCTTTTTGAAACTTGTAAACCCTGCTAAGTTAAAAATAAAGGTCATCACACTAAACTTATTCTCCCCGAACCTTTTAGACAGAGGGGCTGACAACTTATTTTGGGAATAAATTAGGTCAAGTATGCGAAGCTGGAGAATCACTTGCAAATGAAATGTTATAAATTGGTTTGCTTTATCAACGTAAACCTGATACTGGGCGAGAGGCCAACAATTCTGGAAGAGTAAGGAAATAACCCATATTTCACTAAGATAAGCGATCATCATCATCATCATTTCAGCCGAAAGACGTCCACTGCTGAAGGCCTCCCCCAAGGCTCGCCAAATAGATCGGCCCTGCGTCCAATGCGTTTCCGCCACCTTATCCAGGTCGTTGCTCCTTTACTTCGAAAGGTTCTCGAGTGGTGTCTACGGACTGGAAGACGCAGTGTAGGTAGGCCTCCAACAAGATAATAATAAATAAATAATTAATAAATAATATTGGGGGACAATCTCACACAAATCGACCTAGTCCCAAACTAAGCAAAGCTTGTACTATGGGTACTAGACGACGATAGACATATATAGATTAAATAAATACTTAAATACATAGAAAACATCCATAACTCATCACACAAATAAATGCCCTTACCGGGATTTGAACCCAGGACCTCTTGCTTCGTAGGCAGGGTCACTACCAACTAGGCTAAAGCGGTCGTTAGATGGACCGACGACCTGGTTAAGGTTGCGGGAACGCGTTGGATGCGGATGGCGCAGGACCGATTTGTTCGGCGAGCCTTGGGGCAGGCCTATGTTCAGCAGTGGACGTCTTTCGGCTGAAATGATAAATGATGATGATGATAATGTGGTGTGGTTTGTGTCGCAGAATTGCAATCGGTTTTATACTAAGATTTTCGTCACATGGCGGTTGAATTGTTTCAAAGCCCCACCCAACTAACAATAAATTCTAGATTAAAAGTAAGCAATATGGCTGGCATCCAAGTTTAAAAATATGCTAAAACCTTTCTAACTCGTTTGGGCGGTTGTTTACTGAATAGAATTTCACGTGAATTGCCATTGTACTGCAGTATTTGGGAATTGTCTAGGAAACTACTGGTGCATATATTTGAAACCTCTGAGGCTCCCCAAAGAGTAACTCAACGATCGGTGCTGCGCTCCCACATCCTAGCGATTACCAGATCTACTATTACATCCAATGAACTAAAAACGATTACTTTGTTCACCCGCGACCTTATTATAGCTAAATTTATGCATGAATTGTGTGTTCATGCAGTTTCTTCACCTTAACACAGTACGAACACACACAAACCACACAAATACAACTATCATCACCATCAAACTACACTGATGCGTTTCAAACTCAACCAGAGCTTATCCTCAGAGTAACATAATCGTTCACCATGCTACCAGATGTTAGACTGATGATGGTGATGTTAAATGTGAGTCTTTCTCAGTCTCATGTTAGTCTTTCTCACTCAGTGTCTTGTGGTGGTGGTGATATTTGGGTTTGTGTGATTTGCGTATGTTCGTGCAGTGTGGAGGTGGAGGAACTGCATGAACACACATTTTATGCATAAACATAGCCATCATAAGGTCGCGAGTGAGCACAGTAATTGTTTCAGTTCATTGATATGGACCTTCGCAAAGTAACGCTTGATTCAATAAATATTATTACATCCAAATCAACTATCACATCATAAACATGTCATCAGAGAATATCATCATCATCATCATCATCATCATCATCATCGTCGTCGTCGTCGTCATCATCACCATCATCATCATCATCATCACTATCCCCATCACCCACCATCACCATTATGTTTAAAATTAATCCTAATTATTCAAAAGTCATAATCATTAAGGTTCAAGCTAAAAGGCCCTAGTGCCCTATTCCGTAAAGTTATGATTTATAACTTTAAACATTATAAAAGAGATGTAAATCAAACCCTTAATACAGGTGTTAGTTTATTCTGTATGTTAATGAAGGGACGAGGGGCTAGCATGGTTCTCGTTCAATTACGACAGTACTAGCAGAGCTGTTGCCCGCGACTCCGTCTGTGTAGAATTCGTTTATTACTATCCCACGGGAACTATGCAATTTTGGAGTATCAAAAGTACCCTGTTAATCCAATTTGTAATTATCCGGTGTTCCAAATTCCATCAGAATCCATCAAACCGCAAAATTCCCATTCGCATTTTTTCCCAAATGCTCTTTTTCTCACTATGATAGATAGATAGATAGATAGATAGATAGATATAATCTTTATTCTCCAAAACAAAGACATGGCTTAGTAACTAAAGAATAATAAAACTAACAATAGCAAAGAGAAACGTAAAATATCAATTAAACATATCAGACACATATTAGATGAGAAGCCATGTGATGCACTGAAGAATAGGCGCTGGCTCAGCATAATGCTGCAGCAAGCCGCAGCGCTGATATATGGTTTTTTACTGAAACTTATTTTCACAATCGCGTTTTTTCCCCACTTTAATCGACACAGAAACATAGGTAGGTTTAGGTTATGCTAAGTTTGCATCGGCCTGAAGGGCTAAAAGAACACAGAAGAAGAAGCTCCACGTGAGCGGAGCTCCGTTGACACAGTTTCTGTGTCAATTCAAATTGGGGAAAAACGCTACAGTGAAAATAAGCTTCAGTAAAAAACTATAGTGAGAAAAAAAGCATTGGGGAAATAATGAACTGGGAATTTTGCTACGCAGAACAAATAAGTTTTGGGAACTGATATAGGTACTCGAGGGTAATGGAATTTCTTGGTTTAATACCATGCTAGTCCCGCACAGGGCCCGGCCAAAGTGGTACCTCGTATGCCATTAATACCACGTTTAGCATAAAGGGTATAATGTTCTGCGGGTTATTTCCTTAACCCACGACGGTTTATTGCAGCTGAATTACTATCAAGTTCATTAATAATGTAATTAAGGGGATTTCCAGATGATTGCGCCCCCCGTGCGTTAAAAATGGGGGTTTGGGATGATGGCTTCATTTAATTTGAAAGATTAATTTTAACGTAAATTAGGCGTTGGACCATATATGTATTTTAATGAGGCACACATATTATAAATTTACTTTTAACTTTGGTTTGAGGAATTTATTGTATTAACTAGGGTATTCCCGAAAATTATATCGTAAGCTTAATTTACGTTGTATGAAGAACTGTCATGCAAATAAAACAAATATTTAAGGGGGCTCCCATACAAAAAACGTGATTTTTTTGCCGTTTTTATAGATAATTGTACTGAACCCTTCGTGCGCGAGTCCGATACGCACTTGGCCGGTTTTTTTTATGACTAGAGAAAAATAAATGAAGGCGATAGTTTTAAATGACGGGTACTTTTATCTGGGGATCGAAAAATCGGCCCAAAGTGTTATTCCAAAGTTCCAGCTTACAACATCAAAATTTCATTCAAATCCCAACAGCCATGTTAGCGTGAGGGCCCGAGTAACGTCTACACATAATGTTACTTGGATTGCGACTGATTACAAATTTTCAGAAAAAAATCTTGTCAATTACTTACTAATTTTTAAATTTCAATAATTAAACACTGCGTCTTTCGTTCCGTGGACGCCACTCGAGAACCTTTTTGCCCCATCGGTCATCAGTTCTACGAGCGTGCCCTGTCCACTGCCACTTGAATCTGGCGATTCTTCGAGCTATGTCGGTGACTTTAGTCCTTGCGCGGATTTCATCCCATGATGAAACCACAATTGGTTTCAATGGTTTTTTACTGAAGCTTATTTTCACAATCGCTATGCCACTTGAGCACACTTGCCACAGTGAGTTGAGTTGATGCAGCGTATGTAGGCCTCGAACAAGATAGAGCGACGATTGGTTAAGGTTGCGGGATCGCGTTGGATGCGGATGGCACGGGACCGATCCGTTTGGCGAGCCTTGTTCAGCAGTGGGCATCTTGAATAATTAAACAGTCTTTACTAAATTCACTAAAGAGGTCTGTAAAGTAAATACGCTAAAACTGCGTAAACCACCTCAAAACAATCGTTACAAAATGGTTCATCAAAATAATGGAATCTCTCAACTGCATGGGATTCGAGAACCCACTTAAAAAGGCCATAAAAGAAGCGCCATGGAAAATCCAATTGTGACATCAGTAAAGAAACGGAACAGAAACAAAGGTTGCTGGTGCGATCACGCGTTTACCCAGAGAGAGGTTCAAAATCGATTGTTCGCCCTCAAAACCTCCATAATATAATCTTTCCTCCATATAATATATCCATTACTTGATATGTAACTAGTTGTCGGGTTCATTGTTGCCGTTATTTTTTAAAACTGTGGTAAAAATGGTTCCAACGGAAGACCAGCGTCAACTGTAAGGTTATGCTGAGTTGGATCATTTTGTGACAATGTTTGTCTCGGTTTCCGTTTGTCACGAATAAATGTTTTTCTTTCTTTCTTTCTATATAAATAAACACCTGGAAATTGATCGAGGATGGGGCCACAAAGCGTTTCAGCTGGCGTATCCCGTGTGTATAATGTTCATGAACCAAAACCAATTGAAATTCTCTGCTCACACACCACACATGAAGCGTGGTGGTGGTCACTAGGATTTTTAGTCGACGGACGTACTAATAATCGATTTTCGTAACAAAAAGGACACGGTGGTTACTACTCCGCTACCCAGGGGCTTCATTCATTCATTCTTCATTTTAAAGAGTTATAAATTACAAACTTTTTGTTCCATCATTATTATCCCAGCTCTCAGAATGAGAGGGCTTGGGCCGTAGTTCCCACGCGGGACCAGTGCGGATTGGATACTTCACACACACCATTAAATTTCTTTTCAGGTGTATGCAGGTTTCCTTACGATGTTTTCTTTTACCGTAAAGCACATTGTAAATTTTAAAATCTAATTTCGCACATAAATTTCGAAAAACTCAGAGGTGCGAGCCGGCATTTGAACCCACCATAGAGGCCATAGGTCAAACCATTAGGCCACCACGGCTCTCCATACTTTTTATTCCATACTTTTTTATATATGAAACTCAGTCTCTGCTCAATTTTTTTACTATGTGCCATTGCCAAGATTAACGGGCTTTGGCACCATTATTCTTCTATTCACATTATCTATGTCCGATTTAAACGGGTTCGTTTCTGTGTCCAATATGATTACGGCTTTATTTCAACATGGGCCAATCTACCTACCATTAAAGTCCACCATTAAAAATGATACGGGAGTAAAAATCTACAAGTCTCTTCTGTTATTTGACTATGGCAAAGTTTTTTTCTTTAAATGAGGGATTTCGGTGTTTCCCTACTCAGAATCAAGAGCGATATTGATTTTGATGATAAAAAAGTCCTAAACTTGTTCTGTCTGTTTTGTGACTTTTTCATATAAAAAACCAGCTGTAGACCACTACTGCTTAGACCAGTAGCGACGTAGACTGGTAGTTACCGCTAGGACTAATAGTGTTTAATGATATTAACCCGAGTTGTACTTAGTAACTATTACTTAATCTGCTAATATTACAAACGTTGCATGAATATTTTCATTGGTAATCAATTTATTTACAGACGATCTCACTTTAATCACAATCCCAAAAACACCATGTCAATACAACCCTTTAACTTAAGGGTATTGGCCGAAATTAAACGACTTCATGTCAGAAGTGGTCCAAAACTAACCCTTACTCATTGGTTTGTTCATGTACAACTTTACTTGTTTACGTAACGGCAATTTGACTTAGATTTTGATAACAGACTTTTGAAGCACGAGCTTTGGAAGTTGATGAATTTAGTTTGTATTTGAGTTACATTGCGGTTTTGTCATGTGAGTTCGTGTAATGAATTGGTCATTATTAGGTGTTAGTCATTTGTTGAGGCTTCATCATCATCGTCATCGTCCTCATCATCATCATCATCATCATCATCATCATCGTCATAATCATCATTAAGATGTTCACACCTGAATTTAGGCCTCCTCCAAGGCTCGCCAATCATTCTGGGTCCTTTTTTTATTGTGCCTAAAATGCGCCTTATGCATTCGTCTCTGTTCGGGGAAACAGAGGGTACGTGGGGCTCTCTCACAAGGGACCTACCCACTAAAAACCGCTCGGATTCTCTCGTTCCCATTGTTAACGCCACGTGAGCATAAGAGACACCGCGACGCCCACTGGCCACTCTGGCCAGGCTGGCTTTGGCCAGTGTGTGTTGACAGAAATGATGAAATCTACGCAAGAACTAAAGTCATGGACATAGCTCAAAGAATCGCTAGACTTAATACGTCTTTGTCTCTTCTGTGTGGCTTGCGCCTTATTATCTAACGCACTTGAAATCATCATTTCCGCGACTTTCTTCTGTCACATTGCATGGGATGAGTGTAAAAAGAGACGGCAAATGCAATCGCAAGCGCACGCGCGTTCAATATGACCTCAGTTAATTAAGTACCTACCCTATTTCAGTGGGTGTGTAGTACAAATTAAAATAATGAAAACAACTTAATTAAATAAGGTAATTTAATGGAAATAATGACGTGCAGGTTTCCGTGTTAACTCGGTGTTAATTATAGCACTGGTGATGGTATAATTAAAAAAAATCATTTAGTCGTAACATGTGATTTCTTTTGGCGTATTAAAGTAATTAAAGGTAGGGTTAATGACCAGTAATTTCGTCACTATGAAAAAAGCTCGTATATCAAATCCATAATTGTGAAAACTTTAAAAAAACCTTAATGCGACGGAGTACAGTTCATTTGGTAATGGTATTAATTTTGTGATTCGAGATTTTTAAATTGATGACGATTTCTAATTTTGTTGCTGAAAAAATATAAAGCTGTGGCAAATGTACAGTCAACATAATCATTACTACGGTACTCAAAAATGACAATCATGTAAATGCAATTAATCTTGACTTCTATTACTTTAAAATAATTTTTGAAAATTTGTAACTAACATAGTTGAAATATTAATTAACGTTTCTAAGTGCGGCAGTGGATTAAAACTCAACAGCCTATTCTTGAGTGTGTTCGATGTTTGTAGCTTTGAGAATGAGCTTGTAAAGAGTTTGAAAGTTGAGTTTGTGATAGTTGAAAGAGCAGCTAGCAAAAGAGGTGATATCTTCGAAACGGCTCAACCAATTTTGATGAAACATATCTAAAAACCATCGCCAAGAAACCTGCTTTCAAATAAAAAAAAACGCATTCATATTAGTTCACAAACCCGTTTAAGAGATATGATGGCACAGCAGACACACACACACTGTAGTCAAACTTATAACATCGAGGGATTAAAAATATTATAGTTCATTGGCGTCTTCTGGTTTATTCCTCTTAAAGAGCGGCTTACACTTTGATAGAGTCTTTATCGAGAATGTTGCTGAAGTTTTAATAACGCACGCAGCATTCTGCTGCACGAATAAATACCACGGAGTATAACATCGTGGAGAATTAAGTTAAATTAAATCGGAGGTCATCTGTTCTGCGTGCTATATGGCCTGCCCATTGCCATTTCAACGAGCTTATCCGTTTGGCTATGTCAGTGACTCCTGTTCTTCTACGGACCCAAAATTTGGGTTGGGGCTCAAAATTTCAAGAATGGTGACCACAGACTGGCAAGCGCAACGTGGAACGAGGCCGCAGGTTCGGGGTGGATGCAAGTCGCTTTCAACCGTAATGATTGGGAGTCAATGATGATGATGAATCTGAAATAATGTTAGTTGAATGCTCTTATGGAATATAATTAAAGACATCAGTTTTGTTTATGTCATACAATACAAAAAAAAACCAGTAAACAAAAACATTATCTCATGTTCTTCAAAAAATGGAATATTTTCTTATTATCTGGCATGTAAGTGCGTATTTAATAACAAATATAAAGGCTGCGATCTGAACTTTTAATTAATATTAAATATACAGCGTCATATTTTTCAGTGCCATAATTATGTAATTAAATCAGAGTAATACTATAAGTTTAATTTCAATAAAATAGATAGTTGACTTTTTTCGTAAAATAAATGCAAGCTAAAAAAGAGCAAAAGAGTAAAGGCCTTTATCCAGCATTGAGAAACAAAAGCAGGCAAATTTCAAAAACTTTTTTTTTTTTATGTTAGAAAGGCCAGACAAACGAACTAGTAGGTCACCTGATGGTAAATGATCACCACTGTCCATAGACACCTGCAGCGCTTTACGCGATGCCCAGTGCGTTGTCGGCCCTTAAGGAGAGGGAATAGGGGAATGGGGAGAGGGAGGGGGAGAGGGAAGGGGTGAGGTATTGAGCCCCCGGCACTACTTAACTAACTTTACTTACCTTAGCGCAAAAAAAAATAAGCCACTCCGTCCGTATCTGTTCACCGTGGGAAAAACCTAGCATTTTCCTACTGACGTAGCTTCGATAAACGGACGTTTCACCGACAATATTTTATAGATAATATTTTTACAGTTTTTTTTTATTTTAACTGCCAATTCAATGGCAGAATTAAAATTTTCTACATGTTTTTTGACAATCACTATAGTTTGTTTTTAAAATAAAGATGGTTGAAAATGAAAAATAATTTGTGATAGAATGGGAACCGCTTGGATGCGTTTACCATAGGACCGATCTTTCTGGAACTCTTTGGTCCCGGGAGGTTCTCGTCCAGTATTATAGTAACACAGAGCCAATTACAGGATCTCACAGATAGTGACTGATTATGTTATTATGTGTACTATTCTTGCTTTAAAAACCACTTAAAGTAAATTTACCATGCCGTAGTGGCCGAGTGGTTTGACTTATCCTTTCAAGAAGAGGGTCAGAGGGTTCGCATGTATTGAGTTCGTCAGAATTCATATGCGAAATTACATTTAAAATTCACTATGAGCTTTACGGTCCAGAAAAACATCAGTTTGAATCAGTTAAAGTTTTCCTTCTAAAAAAAGGTAATCGGCATCTTCAATACCTTTATGATCAACCGTATCAATAATTCTATACCTCCAAAACCTATAAAACAAAGCCCTTAACATACAAATTAACTTGAAATAACAACATTAGTGGAGCCTTTTAAACGCTGAAACGTTTCCGTATTTAAAAAATAGCGCTAACCCTTCCTTGCGGCTGAAAGGGCCGAAAGGGTGGCCATGACCACAGCCCTTCGAGGATATAATGGGACTGCTAATCCGATTTGGAGTCGATAAGTTTCGCGTTGAATAATCGAAGAGTAGTTTGTTGGAGAGTGGTAAGTTTGATAATATATCTGCCTATCTATCGGAATTGGAATCGAAATCCGAATTCACGAAGTCACCGACTTTAATCCAGCTGTTTTTAAAATGTTATGTGCTCCGTACCCGAAGGGTGACAGACTGCCCCTTCGCTGTTCCTCTGTCTGTTTGTTTGCCTGACAGAGGGCTGGATTTCAAGAACCGCAACAAATAAACACCTGAAACTTGTACATACCTAACACCACTGCCTTTGTTTGAGACTGGACGTGTGTTGAAGTTTTGCTTATATTTTTAATTTAATTCGAATTGTAAATTCGTGATTGGTTGCGACCCAAATTTTCGATTCTCGTTTCTTCTTGCAATCGCTTTACGGAAGACTCCACCCTGTGGGCGGCGTGAGCGAGACGCAGCGTCGAGGATTGTCCCCGGGGGCTGTGCTTGTGAAGATTGTTGCGAAGAAACATAGAAAAAGTTCGCGCCAGCTGTGGATTTGATCTCCGGGCCTCTTGCACGTGAGTCCACTGCGCTAACAACTTAGCTACAGGAGCAGTGAAGCACCGCGTCGAAATTACTTGTACGCTTCCATCCGTTCGCTTGATCTTTGCCATTCAATTGGGTTGCTTCTTGCTCACTAGATGGCGTCGGCATCTAAAACAACTGTGGCTAATACCTGTGCTGGGTGTTTGAGCATTATTGAGGAGGGCTATAAATTTCTGCAATGTAGTCTGTGCAAGGCAACTTATGATTTACAATGTGCTAATATCTCTGAAAAACATTACTTAAATATGATGGCTGTGCAACGGATTGATGCTTGGATTTGCCAGCTTTGTATTTGCATACAGCCAAAAGGAAACAACTCTAATACTCCAGTGAGAGGTGCAACATTGCAGGATGTGTCTAGATATTCTGTCACGCGTGACGACTCAATTGTCGACATTTCCCTTGATCAGTCACGTGCAGACGACATGGACAACGTAACTTTTCGGCGTCAGCAGCCTGCCGAGAACCTTTCGAACGTTTCTGATACGTTTCTTAAAAGGGATACTATCTGCCTAGAAAATATTAGAGACGTAGTACGAGATGAGTTGCAGCACGCTATAAGTGAGCGCCTAGTGTTTTTAATTGGCAATTCCGTTAGGGAGCAGCTTGCATCGATAGTTGACACAGTTAGTAGTTTGAGTGTTCGAGTTACTGCTCTTGAAAACAGATTGAGCTCTATGATGATGCTGCAACCCATAGTTAATCCTCAGGCGGTGGGTTCGGCCGTCGCTTTGGATAGGAGTCGCGAAGTGAGTTATAGGGAAGCCTTAAAGTCGGACGATTTCTCGATGGTGAAACAGATTGCTGAAAAACCAACGAACGGTCAAGGTTCACCAGTGAACACTGGTAATGACGACCTGAAGGAGGAGGACCAGGCAAACATCGTAGAGCCAACTGGCCGCCAGGGGCAGCCTGCTGTCGTCGGTGGTGGTGACCGTGAGAGGGGAAGCGGGTCGAAGGTTGGTAAACGTTCCCGTAAATCTTTGGATGTGAAGCGAGGAACGGCGGCGCCTGGAACTACGCAGCTTGAAGCATCTGAGAGGCGTCAGTATGTCCACGTTTACAACCTAAAAATAGGAACTGCAGACAATCAAGTTCGTGCTCACGTCTCGTCCGTATTGGGAGAAGATGTTTGCACCGTGGAAACATTGAAGGCCAGAGGGGATTATGCATCATTTAAGTTGAGTGTTCCGTCGCGCCTTGCGGATCATGTGTTGGATCCCGTGAACTGGGCGAAGGATATATGTGTGAAACCATGGCATCAGAATTTTCGTTTTAAAGGTCAGAAAAAGGCGCAGCAGGAAGCTTAACGTTTACTATCAGAATGTTAGAGGACTTCGGACAAAAACAGCGTCGTTCCGAAGAAACGTTGAAACTTGTTGCCCTGACGTGATAGCTCTAACTGAAACTTTTCTGAATAGTTCTGTCAGTGACGGCGAGCTGTTTCCGCCTGATTACTGTGTCTTGCGCAAGGATCGTATCGGTGATGTCGGCTGGGGTGGGGTATTGCTTGCTGTTAGGGACACTTATTCAGTGCGTCTTGTCAATGATATTGATGGCTTATCGGATGACAAAGAGGTATTGTTTGCGTGTTTAAAGTCAAAAAATGTAAAATTTTTAGTATGTGTAGTATATTTGCCACCAAACTATACTGAAGGGCAATACTTAGATGTTTTGGATTGTATTGAGAACGCAGTATGTAAATTTTCTTCTTTGAATATTGTAATTTTAGGAGACTTTAATTTGAACTCATTTAATTCGCACGTTGTTAGTCAATTTCACTGTTTCACTCAAGCTTGTAGGTTGGATCAATGTAACAACATTAATAATGCGCATGGCGGCATCTTGGATTTGGTACTAACCAATATGGGCGCCGATGGTGTGTGTATCCGGAATTGTGGGTTTTCTTTGGTACCTATGGACGCTTACCATCCTCCACTTGATATTGCCCTCAATTTCCCCAGGAGTGGCAGGGCTACGGACCAATCATCTCAGTCACTGAGTCCGTCCGTTCCACAAAGTTTCCGGTGGAATTTTGATAAGGCTGACTTATTTGCACTATATAGTGATATATCTACAATAGATTGGTCTTGCTTGTATAGCCAAAAGAAAGTTGATGCAGCTGTAGATATTTTTTATGGGGTCCTCAATGGTGTTTTGGACCACAATGTTCCGCTCCGAAAGTGCTCTACTGGTAGATCGCGTCGCTACAACTATCCTTCCTGGTACACTCCGGAAGTGATTGAGCATATAAAGCTAAAGTACTTTCATCTGGTGAAATTCAAGCGTAGCGGGTTGGCTTTCAATAGGGAGTTATTTAAGTATTACAGGGCTCGTGTTAAAGATCTCATTGATTCTGCTTATAAGGAGCATTTGAAGTCAGTTGAGCATAGTATTTATATGGATCCTAAACAGTTTTGGAAGCATGTTAAGGATAAGCGTTGTAGTCGGCAGCCGAAGAACTCTTTTATGCATAACAATGTAAATGTGGCCAACCAGGCCGCTGTGGACGCATTTGCCGAGCACTTCAGTTCAGTTTTTCACGCTAGTACACCTTTACTGGATGCGGACGAGGTTGAAAGAACTGCTGGCGGAGAAGTGAATGCCGCTTGTGTCAGTTTGAGCCAAATCTCTCTTGATGAGCTTCGTCGCGTAGTACGTAAATTGAAGGTTAACTCTTCGCCTGGCCCCGATGGTATACCGGCATTTCTGCTTAAAGACTGTCTTTCTGCGTTGGAGCAGCCCTTGATTTTTATTTTTAATTTGTCTATACGGGAGGGTGTTTATCCGTCTATTTGGAAAGTGTCCAGAGTTACCCCGGTCCCGAAGGATGCTTCATCGATGGACATTGATACTTTCAGACCCATTGCCATTATGTCTGTCTTTGCTAAAGTGTTTGAAGGAGTCATTAACCGGCACATTTCTCCTCTTATATCCAGGCGTCTGGCAGATGCACAGCATGGTTTTCGCGCTGGTAGATCTACAGTTACAAATAACATAAACTTTGTAGATTACGTTCTTCGGCGCATGGACGATGCTCGTCAGGTTGACGCTGCTTATTTCGACTTCAGGAAGGCCTTTGATCTGGTGGATAATGACGTCTTGTTACGCAAATTATCTGAGTTTGGTTTTTCAAGGGGGTTATTAAAGCTCTTTGCAAGCTATCTCAGGGACCGAAAGCAGTTCGTTCAGATGTCTGGTTACCAGTCCAAGGAATATTTCACTAGATCTGGGGTCAGTCAGGGTAGCACGCTTGGACCCACCCAATTTTTAATCATGATAAATGATCTTCCGGCTGTCATCAATTGTGCTAAGTGCTTGTTGTTCGCGGATGACCTGAAGATATTTTTTGCCGTAAATTCGACTTCTGACTGTGAATATTTACAGAGTGATATAAATGCCGTGATTGATTGGAGTCGGGATAATAAACTTATGTTTAATACCAATAAATGTAAGATTATCACATTTAGCAGATCTAAGAATCCTATTGAAGGTGTTTATTTTTTGGGTGATCAATCAATTGATCGCGTGTACACTATCCGCGACTTGGGCTTGATTATGGACACTAGACTTGACTTTCATGACCACATCAGTGCAGTGGTCAAAAGTGCAAATAAGACGCTCGGATTTATTATGCGCACGGCATCTCAATTTAATGGTATTACTGTTCCTGTAATTTTATTTAATTCTTTTGTACGAAGCAAATTGGAGTTTAGCTCGATCGTCTGGGATCCTTCGGAATCGAAGTATCAGCTATTACTGGAGAGAGTTCAGAAAAAGTTTGGCAGATATTTGTACAAGCGGGTATTCGGATATTACCCATACTTATACCCGTCTTTGTTTGTGTCTGGTATGGTAGGGCTAGAAACATTGAACTATCGGCGGAAAATGCACTTGCTAGTGCATTACTGTCTTCTTTTGCAGAGCAAGGTCGACAACCCAGATGCTCTGGAGCGCATGCGTCTCTTTGTCCCTGAGCAGTACATGCGCGCGGGGCGCCGCCGTCGGCAGCTGTTCGCGGCGCCGGCGGTGGCGCGCACCCGCCGCGCTAGCAACGCTCCTGGTGCACGCGCCGTGTCGCTTCTCAATGATTTTATTGCACAAATCCAAGATGCTGACGTGTTTGCCGATAGCTGGCATTCTTTATTGCAAAAAATATGTAATTATTGCAACATGCATGCTTAGTTAGTATGTAATGTTCCTCTTGTATCCCGTTCTGTTTTTGTTTTATTTGCTGTTCATTTAGATTTTTCTTTTCCTTTTTTTTTGTATACTACCCTAGCTTTATAGGCGATTTGGTTTTTACTGTAAGCCTGTAAATGTAAATTATATCAATAAATAAAATAAATAATAAATAAATACCTACTGTGTACTTTTATCGTCGCTTCAACAACAAGTCTCTCTTCTTTTTAGCCTTCATAAGTCAACCACTAGGCTATCATTACTTTATTTCTCTCTATGTATTTATAATTATCATCTCGACTCATAAACATCGAACTGCTGTGCGTGGGCCTCTCAGAGGGAGTGAACAAATTCATCTTCAATTTTGCAAGTGACAAACTCCTTTCACTATACAAATATTCTTTGATCCCAGGATTCCCGTAAACAGATCTAGTGAGGCGTGTCCGATAGCGGACTTTAATGTTAAAGTTGTTGATTGGATCTATCTTACGGTTTTCTTAGGCTTTAGGTCGCTATTATTGGGAAGGAACGGCTTTTGAATTTATAGGCGTATTTAGTAGAACCGAACAACAGCTCCTTTGAAATGCCTACTCTCAAAGTAAGCAAAGATTGTGTTATGGTTACTAGGAAACGGATTAACACACTTAAATAGATATTGTACATCCAAGACTAATAAACAAATATTTTTATTTTTCATACGTGATATATATGTATCTGCAATGACCGGGGATTGAACTCAGGACCTCAAGCTTTGTAGTCAAGTTCTTTAACCACTTTGCTAGCCGATCGTCCTAGTGTTGAAGATTACGTTTTTGAAAGTTGAAAAGAAACTATAATCTAAACATATAATAAATCTGTAACAAGTCGGTGTCTGTACATTGAAGATATTTGAGAAAAACTGTCACTAGGGCTATTTACTAGCGCAATAGAACCCAAAACAATGTTTTTTAGAATTATAGTCTGTTTGTCTGTTTATCTGTTTGTCTGTTTGTCTGTGCGTTTGTGCGCGCTAATCTCAGAAACGGCTTAACCTAGAAGCATGCGGTTTTCACTGATATGTTGGTATTTTCTTGGATTAACATTTAATGTTTGTTTCATTTGAATCGGTTCACAAATAAGAAATATACGTCTATTTTAAGAATTTATAGAACAGTTTTTAGAAGTAGTGACTTGGGAGTAGGTACGGTGGTGAATGTGAACGCGGGTGTGCGGGGGGGGGGTTCGGTGGGGGGTCGGTGAGGGGGGGGGTTGCGGAGGGCGGTGCGGGTAATTTTTTTTATATCGAGGAACTAAGGAAAGCCATAATTGATGAAAAAGCAAATTGGATAAAAAAAATAAGCTGCCCAAAGTACTAATTCCACGCGGACGGAGTCGCGGGCAAAAGCTAGTACTTAATATGTTTTCATAATAATTCATTTGGGGATTGAAATTGCTCGCGTGGTGCTAAATGAGCGATACAACTTACACCCTGTAGGTTGAGCCAGGCCGCCAAGCGACTCTCGTCGTGTCCCGGCTTGTTGTTTATAGAAGCCATTCTGGAGGAAGGGTCTGAGCAGTTGTGCAGCGCGCGCGTCCCGGTTACAGTGCCCCGTATTTGTTGTATGGTTTGCAGGTACAGGGCGTGCGCAACACCGCGCTCAACTGCCTTCTTCCTGCTTATTCCCCTAAATTCAAATCTAGGGTGAATGAGCATTTACTAGGCAAGCGTGCTCCATCGTAGGCCTCATATTCGCTTTCCATCAGGCGTGATTATAGTCAAACGCAAGCCTATATTGTACAAAATTTTTTTTTTTTATCTACGACTAGCTGTTGCGGAAACAATGCATTTTCGCATCTCTATACCAAATTACATCTAAATCAGCTTAATGGTTTAAGCCTGAAGAGGTAACAGACAGAAGATACACTTTCGTATTTATAATTATTTAGACGACCAGATGGCCTAGTGGTTAGAGACCCTGACTATGAAGCTTGAGGTCCCGGGTTCGATTCCCGTGTCGGGGCAGATATTTGTATGAAAAATACGAATGTTTGTTCTCGGGTCTTGGGTGTTTAATATGTATTTAAGTATGTATCTATCTATATAAGTATGTTTATCCGTTGCCTAGTACCCATAACACAAGCTTTGCTAAGCTTATTTGGGACTAGGTCAATTGGTGTGAATTGTCCCGTGATATTTATTATTTATTTAATTATTAGTATAGATTTTGTGCAAATTTGTTTGGCATTCCGTTTTCTTGTCCTTAATTAATAATCGAGAACGGCTCAGGTAAACGCGAAAGCATGTCACCCTACTCTCTCGCACGGGTGAGGTCTCACAGCTAATGCTCCCGAAAGGGTTATTTTTCCACCAAAATTAGGCCGGGGCTTTCATCGGAATTTCAGGTTCGGACAAATATCGTTGGCTTAATATTATTACACATTTTATTTTTACGCCGACCCAAATTTGACTCTATGTTTTTCCACGCAACGCTACATTTTGTTTACAATATTTTTTTCACGTGTTACGTTTCGAATGTGAAGGTGAGGTATAATAAAATGTGCAAGTCATGTTCGTACTCATGATTGCCCGATTTGAAGTGAATTTTATATCCAGTTGCTATTCTGTAGCAAAGTTTGCATTAATGAGTTGCTTTACGTTTCCATGTTTATAAGACAATTTTTTTTATACAATATACTTAAGGCTTGCGTTTGACTAAAATCACGCCTGATGGAAAGCGAAGATGAGGCCTACGATGGAGCACGTTTGCCTAATATGTATGTAAATGCTCACGCGCGCGCACAAGGTCACACGCATACACAAACTTTACTTTTTTAAGAAATAAAATAAGTATTAGTAGCTATTAGAATTAATATTGTAACGAACGCAGACTGTAATCTGAGATATGTTCTATTTTTTGGAAGAGCGAGGTCTTCTGCTACAGGTAATCTACTAACCTACTAGAATACCTCAACCTCAACGTGTAAAATGATACAGTTATATCAATAAATTATTATTATTATATTATAATTCATCAAACTAACCGTTTTATCATGAAATGCTAACAAACTTACACAATATTTACACATTGGCATGGATACTCACGAACAATTTAAAAAAAACTGTATAAGAATAACAAAAAAAATCATAATATAACTCAAATTGTACTACTATTGTTAAATATGTAAATAATCCTATCTCAAACGACCCATTGCCATAAAAGTCAACCTTGTTTTAAATGCTTAATTAGAACTTTACATTTATTTTAAATAACTAGGATTTTAACGGCCAATTTTACTACCTAAGTCTAGACAAACAGTACATAATGGTTTAAATTAAACTTGGTTGGGGTAAAGCCTCATTTACACATTTACAAGCATTTATCCGCGTCTTTGCGCGCTTGAACAATTAGGTATGACAGTTAAATTGAAATTTCGGGATTTTACTAAATTCCCGTGGGATCTCTGAAAGTTACATCGTGGTCTTCCTAAACATGTCTTCTAAAGTTTCATGTTTCTAAACTTGGCTTTATATTTTGACATTTGTGAGAATATCCGGATAAAATCTTATGTGTTATTCGAATGATCCAGCTCGTTGCGGAATTTCATCTGATTTCATAATACATACATACACATAGAAGATGAACACAAATTTACACATAGATACACATGAACACAAATTTACACATAGATACACATGAACACAAATTTACACATAGATACACATGAACACAAATTTACACATAGATACACATGAACACAAATTTACACATATAGACACACATGAACACAAATTTACACATATAGATACACATGAACACAAATTTACACATATATTACACATGAACACAAATTTACGCATTTAGGTATAATACTAGGTACTAATATTAAATATACTTGTACTTACGCGCTTACGAGCAGACAGGACGAGTTGGAATCCAGAGGAGAGGACTTTTCCCAGCACTAGATACTGATATACAGGCTAGAAAAAATTTAATTACAAGAAATATTATAATTTCAAAAAATTGTGTAGCGACAATTCGTTACCTGCGGCTTTGGACGTGTTCAGGTGGATTAAAATTCCAGGATTTTGGTAAATAACCACAGCCATCCGAAGCACGCACGCACGCACGCACATACCCACAACCTTTCACATTTATAACGTTAGTAGGATAAGTTCTACCCTTTTTTCATTTACATTCCGTCTCATTTCCATTGGAGTCCAAATAAAGCTATTCCGCTAAATGTAGGGGGGAGGAGTGTTATAAATTTTACCGGGGCTACCCCTAAACCATAGCCTATTAGAGGCTATTAAGACCGCTCGGCGATAATCATGGTATTAGAGGGGTGATTTCTTAAGAATACGCTATTATTGTGATTAAAACAACAGATGCTCGTTTTTAGGCGAAATACAGGCATAAATATCTATAAATTAAAAAAATTAAAACCCGTCGACGCAATTGGGTCACACATATTTTAAAAATAAAGTAAATTCCCATTTTACGTCTAAGATCTCTTCCACAGCTGTTCTGCTAACAAAAGAGCTGATAAATTTGAAACGGCTGAACCAATTTTACTTATACATTATGCGTCTAAGATCCTGTCCGCAGTTAGCAAAAGAGCTGATAACTTTGACGTTTCAAACCAATCTTGATAAAACATGTTCAAGATCCATTGCCAAGAAACCTGCTTTCAAATAAAATAAACCGCATTCAAATCGGTTTACCCGTTTAAGAGCTATGATGCCACAGACAGACACACACATAGCGCTCAAACTTGTAACACCCCTCTTTTTGTGTCGGGGGTTAAGAAGACAAATGCTGGACATAATTTTTCCTTTGCGAAAATAATTCTGTCTGTATCTCTGTTACTTCATCACGCTTATGGCGCTAAACCAATTTAGAGGACTTAAGATGAAATTTGGCATTAAGTTTCAGCCTCAGGGAAGGACAAGGGTACTAGATAACAGATATTTAAATAACATTCAACATCCAAGACTCAAGTACAAACGATTTTCATGCAAATATCTGCCGAGCCTGGGAATCAAACTCGTGACGTCAAGCTTCGTAGCTTCTTCTTACCACTAAGTTATCCGGCCGTCAATCACCACCATTTCCATTCCAGTTTCTATTATCTGCATTTGCATTTCTGAGCATATCTTATCGGGATGAGAGGACTTGAGGAACTTCACAGTCTCAATTGCATTGCTATTTGCTTCACAGATGCCCTCAGGATCTTTCCTACACCATAAAGCTCGTAATATGAAATTGCGCACATATTAAAAATCAATGTGTGGTTTTATGAAACCACAAAGCAAGTAAAACTTTTTTAACTGTAATTGAAGTTTTTCGGAAAGGCAGAAGGCGCAAATATCGCGGAGCACTTGCACGGATAAGTTAGAATTAATATCTAAGGCGTACAATAAAAAATATATTGACTTTATCATGGAAAGGGATGTTTGGAAATAATTCCGATCCGCATTGGCGATCCCTAGTCTCAAATAGCGTATCTATTGTGTCAAAAAATTTAATTGTATTAAATACTTTAGATGTATGTAATTTAATAACAATGTAGATCAGTTTGAAAAAATATACCTTGTTGAGTTCTTTTCCGGTTTCTTCTCGACAGGGTTTTTCCGAACCGGTGGTAAATTCTTCGACGTTCATAGGAGCATCAATTGATGCATAAATTGTATAAAGAATTTTAACTTTGCCTTTGACTTCGAATGTAAATGCTGCACGGTCAGCTGATGCGAGCTATGGGCGTCGCCATATCGTCGGTGCGAATGACAAAATCGCTATGTAATTTTGACTAACTTTACAGGAGACCAAAAAAACTGTTTATCTAATAGTATATACAACTTTTGTCACATCTGACTTTTTTAAATAATACAGTAGTAAGATTTACATGATTTTCACGAAAAAATAAACAATTTTTCCTCGTAGATTTTTATGATATTAACAAAAAACCAGAATTTAGCTACATAGCGACTTTGATTTGGCTTACTTTAAATCGCCATGTGCCAAATGTACACATAGCGTAGTTTTTATAACGTGGAAGGCGACACATAGCGGGTTATAAAATGTTTAAATTTGGTAATGTGAGTCGACTTTTACTATTCATCATCATCATTAATTTAAGAGCTTAGCTTTCTTAGCTTTTACTATTATAAATATTGAAAATATGAATAACATGAATCTTTATTGTTATCTGCTCACAAGTTAGTTTATTAGTTAAACCTAATCAATAATAAATCAAGCAAGTGTAATAAAGAAGAAAACTGTACTACATTTTCGATTACACTAATTGATTTGCATAAACTTTATGAAATCATGCCGTTTAAGTTATACTAGTATTGTACTGATTTTTCATTACTCTTGCCTCTAATAATTTTATTGCCTAGTCAAAGATTAGTTGAAATCACTTAATAATTTGTACGTTTACACTGTCTTAGAAATTATGATAATCTTTGTGCATATAGACCTTTAAAGATTGCAGAGGATTTCGCTAAATCAATTTTTGGACCGCTATTATATAATGATAGTGCTTCATTATGTTCACGCTGTTCAGGTTGCCTTTGCAGTAAAAGAGTGAATATGTCAGCATGTTTGTATTTGACATCGCCATCTTTGTACCACAGGCTTCTTATGTCGGTCACTGTAGGGTCACCGGACCGTTAACCAGGCCTAATACTTATAAAATTGCACGGCACTTCTTCGTAATTTTTAAAGAATGAATTATTTAAATAATTCACAACATACGGTTTCGTCGGCCTTGCCTTGCCTGTCTCATGCGAGTTAAATAGTCAGTAAGTGCACATATTGGCGGCCTGAACTGGTTTCCTAATGTTGAATGAACACTGTCGACTTCCATCACGGTGTGACCTTTCTCCAATATCAGTTGTTCAATTTCGATACCTAAAGAAGTTGACGCATTAGTCAAAGCACTACTCAAAACTTTGTTTCTGTTCTGGTAAGAGCAGCCGTCAGATGTAAGGTATACTTTTTTTTAAGTACAGCAGTGCTCTTTTAAAAACTGTATAATACAGCTTGTTATGATGGTACTGGCTGTCACACCGCATTCTCCCTCATGCCATACCTACAAATAAATAAACGTTATTATAATTTTTGACATAAAAAGTGTAGTTATGTACTGCCGGCTTTTGCTTATAACATTGCTCATAGACAAGGAACTTTGGTCTTTCTGGGTTTAAAAACAGAAATCATTCTTTCCTCCAACTTTTCTATTAATAATTTACGTGTCACAGAATTTAAAATATTCTCCTTGCACCAAAGTGTGTACACTTTTGTGCATATGGGTCTTACTGTGAAAGGTGTCCTCAATATAATTATGTCCTTACTATCTCCTCTACAATAATGACTAGGTACAACAGGTACTTGTTCAAGCCATAGCTCCACAGATACGTTTAACGACGTTTAAACGTGCTACAAATTTGCACTAAGCCATTTATATGCGATTTTTTAGCGTCCCACGATGGTAGATTCCAAAAATATTGAAAAATGTCACTTCGGATTTCATCACTTATAGCCCTGCAAATAAAACTCCTATAAGACTTTTGCTCCGCTCCATGAGTACAAGGTTTTTCTGTCATAGCACGATTTTTCTTAACAACATATTTACTAAATATTTTAAATGTAGATGGATCCCGCTGTCTTTTGTTACCCTTATAAGTCTTTCCAATAAGTCGCAAATGTTGATTTTCCCTTATTTTTGATGGAAATGCGGAAGGGTCTACAATAGCATGTTTTGCTGGGCCAGTGGCAATTTTTTCAAATGGTAAATTAATAGTTATACCACTTTCATGATTCAACAAAAAGGTTATATATTGTCCTCAGCAGTTCTGTCATCTGACAACTTTTCGACAGAACAACTAGCCTGTTCGATACGGCCCATGGGGTTCAATAATAGTTCCAGATAATTGATATTTCTGACACATGGTCAACGTTTATATCCCTATTGTCATTATCCAGAAACATTGAAGTGAGCGTAGGATTATTTAGAGAATTTTGCTCAAACCAGGCAGCGGGTAGGTATACTCAAATTTATTTCGTTAGTAACATTTTCGCATAATAATATATCAGTCAGATTATCGTCATTAGAATTGCCAATTAAATCCCTTGAAGCATTTCTCGGTGATGTTTCATGCACTTGAACGGAGCGGACAGGATTTGACAAAATATCCATACTGTAGTAATCAGAAAATAGCATAGTTAGGTCATAAACGTATTCAATATTAAATGATACGTGCAATTTTACTAGGCAAAAACAAGTAATCTAATAGAACCTGGTAGCACTTACTTGATAAAATGTGAAATTAAAGCACTTATTAACATTAATTTCTTAAAATTAGTCTCACTGTCTGGTAATTCAATCAAGAAATAATCGCCATGTGCAACATACTATTGTAATAAACTATTGATTTTGATGGAGAACCTCACGCATAATATCGCTATGTGCTAAAAACCACAAAGCGATTTATTTCCATCCAAACTTTGTTCCGCGTGCACATAGCGGAATTTGTTATTTTCAAAACCAATAAAGATATCAAAAAACGGTTTTGTGGGTTAACGTAGGACATTAAAAGAAATGAAATTATCAAATAATCGTAAAATCGAAAAAAAACACATAGCGATTTTTGTATTCGCACCGACGATATTAGCCTTGGCTGCTCTGCTGAGCGTCTTTCACTTTATCCCCACTCCGCGGCCGGCTGTAATGCGATATGCGAAAGATGGACGAAAAAAATCGAGAAGTTTCACTTTAAAAAAAAACGGATTTGAACCCAGTATCCTCTACTTGAGATACTATGGGTCAAACTACTAGTCTTGCGTGGCTTATTATAAAGCCTTACAGTCCATTCTTAATGAGCCACAGTAACATATAATGTTGTTACTTATGTGGCAACCGTCTAATCTTAATGGCGACCACTAAACGTTGGATAGCCTAATTAAATATAACTGTTGGGTAGATTTAAGAGGCCCAGAATGAATGAAGTACTTACGAGTGGGTTGGGGTCAAACTATGTAGGACGGCTATAAGTTATAGTTCGCAGGTTTTTATGGGTTTTTTAGAGTTTCGAACCCAAGTGAGAGGACAGGAGGGCAAGTACTAATGGGACACTTTTTTTAGAAAGTACTATTATTATTATTATTTATTTAAAATATGGCTTCTGTCCCATTACAGGACAATTTCGCCAGTGTCAAAGTAAGCTCTCTTTGGGAGCGACGTTGTACGGTGATTGTAGTTTTTGCAACTTGATAGTAAAATTCCAGAAACCACGTGGAGACAACTTGCGCATTTAAAAATGTCAGACACGAGAGCAATATAGAATTTTGTGATCACTGTTAATTAAGCATAAAACACTATCAAAATTATACTTCAACTAGCCAAAGAAACAGAAATACCAAAATTAGATACTGTCTACATCCGCCATGTTCGAATGCCACAAATCGAATCCCTTAGAAAGTACTATCATCTTAAATGTGTCCCAAAACTCGACGATAATGAGGCGGCATTGTCCAATGGCGGCTGTACACTCTCGTCGAGACAGGCCGAGTGCGAGAGTGAACATAGTAACTCTCAGCTCGCCTCGGTATGCCTCGGGCTTATTCGCCCACGATCTCGCTCCCATGGCGAGAGTCAGCGATACCTCTCGGCGAAAGCACTCGTTCGAGAGTGTACAGCCGGCATAACGCGCGGACGCTTGCTAGTTTGTCAAGTTAGTCGTGTCGCTTGAAAATGGCGGCATTCACAAAAATCATTTATATGTCAACACTAATAATTATGCTGAAAACTATGATTGATTCTTGAATTTATATAGCTGTCTTTATAACTACTTACTGATACATAAATTCGAGTATCAGTCATGATTTTTGAAAATGTCGCCTTTTTCGAGGAACTCAACTCGCTTGACAAACTATCGTATTCACTACACTTACGAGCAGAATAATTGCATCACTTTTCATTTTTTCATGTGCACCCAATAACTTTGTAAACCGGCTTTCCTTTTTGAAATATTTTTGTGATCCTTGAAATTTAAGCTCTATGAAATTTTAAAATTCAGATAAAGTTTTACAAAGTTATTAGGTGCACATGAAAAAATGCAAAATGATGCAATTGAATAAAATTAAGTAATTAAAAAGTAAGTATATTTCGTTCTGTCAAACGGTATAAGATAGTGTCAGAAAGAGATGGTGGAAGCGCTGGCAAGCGCCCGCGCGGTAGACAATACTCTGATACCTTATTGTCTAATACACGTGGACGTGGAATCACAATCGTTCTCGATCTCGTGTCCACGTCTGGCTATGTTGCATGAGGAATAAAGAGGATGCGAGAAAACTAAGCGTTGCGCGCTTTCCGAGCTCTACCTCGAAAACGGTGAAACATATCGACGGTGGAAAGGAGAAACCCCTCAAGCGACATTTTGGGTGAAATTGAGTTATATATATATAAAAATAAAATAAAACAAACAATTTTCAACATCATTATCATCATCATCCTAGCCTAAATACGTCCCACTGCAGGGCACAGGGCTCCTCTTAGAATGAGAGGGCTTGGGCCGTAGTTCCCACGCAGGCTCGGTGCGGCTTGGGAACATGTGCAGGTTTCCTCACGATGTTTTCCTTCACCGTAAAGCTCGTGGTAAATTACAATTATTTTTATGTTCTAAAATTTCGTAGTAAGTTTGTAAAAAAAAGATTTTCGTGACCTTTAATATCTTAAGACGCGGACACGAGATTTTATGAGACTTTTGAGATAGGTTTTAAAGCGTCAAAGTAAAGTTTTTTACGGGTATTAACTATTGCGGGTACGGGTATTAAGTAATAACTTATGCGACGGCATATAGTTTGCCACTAACGCAAATGCGTTCAAAACATCAGTTGGAATAGATACTCACACTAAAGGTTAAAATAGGGTCCCCATTCCCCCACAACGTAGAATTTGCAAGTAGAAACATGTTTGAATGTTTAAGTTTACACTTTCGTTTAGAACCTAGCAAACCGTAATAAATAAATCGAGTAAAGTACGTGGAGGTCGATAATCCAGTGGAAAGGGCCTGACCGAAAGCTTTATAATGCACAGTAAATAGACGCAAAGAAGTAAAAGAAGACATCGTCAACAAACTAACTCCAACTATTTACCCTTTCATTGATAAATAAACTATGGAAATTGTGTGGTAATTAATAATTATTATGTTAAAGTGAAAAAGATACAGTCCAGCTTAGAACCGACGATCCCATGTTTGAGAAGCTGTAGCCCAGACAACTATAATATCACGGCGTCGTAGCGCTAAAATCCAATCAAATATCTGAAAAATTTCAAAAAATCTTTATAAAAGTAAATTAAATAATTTATTTCTGATAATTTTATGGTCCACAATTTCGTAGTAAATGAATATGTCATGAAAATCATACCAATCTTTTTTTTTGCAAATATCTGACAATTGCAAAAAAAAAAAAAATTTCGTGACCTTGAATATCTGAAGATGCGGACACGAGATTTTATGAGACTTCTGGGACCGTGTTTAGAATGTCAAAGTAAAGTTTCATCACATCTCATCTCGTCTCGTCTCGTCTCGTCCCGTCTCGCCGCATCTCACCTCATCTCATTTCATTTCATTTCAGAGTCGAACAAAAGGTCGCCTTGACACCTGAAACGTCCATTTTGCTTGCAGTGGCTAGACATCTGTCCATACCAATCGATACTAATGAACTTCAACGGCTGCAAGCAAATTTGTTTTCAAACTGGGCAGTACGCCTCGCTTTTGTCGACTGTGCTTACTGTTTTAAAAACACCAACTGTGCTAACCGTTAAATAGCTACACGGGACTCGGTCGCAACCCTGAACCCTGAACACTCCACTGCCTTAATGGTAAAGTTTTTAGTGTCCCTCTTAACTTACTCAAGAACATTAAAACGTACGTTCAAACTTACATTAATAGCTTAGAGTGTGACGGATGGCCTTGGGAGCCGTTTCGGGACGTTTGAATAAATAATATAAAATAACAGGGGACAATTCACACCAATTGACCTAGCCCCAAAGTAAGCTAGCCAAGCTTGTGTTATGGGTACTAGGCAACGAATAAATATACATATATAGATAGATATCTACTTAAATACATATTAAACACCCAAGACCCGAGAACAAACATTCGTATTTTTCATACAAATATCTGCCCCGACACAGAAATCGAACCCGGGACCTCAAACTTCGTAGTCAGGTTCTCTAACCACTAGGCCATCTGGTCGTCAACTCTATATACGTCCAGGGCTCAGAGTGAGAGGGCTTGCGCCGTAGTTCCCACGCGCGCCTAGTGTGAATTGGGAACTTCACGCACACCATTGAATTTCTACGCAAGTGTGTATAAGTTTCTTCACGAATGTTTCCTTCACCATAAAGCTTACAGTAAATTTCATTATTATGTAACTTCGCACGTAAATTCCGAAATACTCAGAGGTGCGAGACCGCTAGGGCCTTCTTGAGAGGTATAAGGTCAAACCACTAGGGCTACTGCGGCTTCCAGTGATCTGATTGGCTAGACATTTTATTCGAATAGTAGTTTAGATAGCAATGCAAGTACATTCAACAAAAAGTACAGTCAGCAAAAAGAACGTATTATACTTCATTTAATTTAGCATTGAAAAGCACAACAACATTATATTGCGTCTGGTCAACTATTTCTTACCTAGCAAATAGTACAATACAGTAGTCTGGGAGCCGCAAAATAAAATTGTTTTAATGCCACATTATTTGCTTGTCGTCAATTGTTACTCTAGTACAAATTGTAAAGAGATTACAGTTCACGAGCCGCAATATAATGTTGTTGTGCTTTTCAATGCTAAATTAAATGAAGTATAATTACTAACCGTCCGCGATTCCGTCAGCGACGAATACATTCATCGCTATCCCGCGGGAACTATGCAATTTTCCGGGATAAAAACTATCCTATGTCCTTTCCAGAGTCTTAAACTATCTCCATACCAAATTTCACGTAAATTGGTGAAGAGGTAACAGACAGACAGACTGAATCATTTTCGCATTTATTTTATTAGTATGGATTTTTTCTTCATCATCATTTCAGCCGAAAGGCGTCCACTGCTGCTGAACATAGGCCTTCCCTAAGGCTCGCTAAACAGATCGGTCCTGCGCCATCCGCATCTAACGCGTTCCCGCAACCTTAACCAGGTCGTCGCTCCATCTTGTAGTGGGTCTTGTAGCATGGGTTTTTTAACAAATACTTATTCTAATCAAGATTGGTTATTCTTACTCCGAATTTTATGCAAACGAAGTCTAGACTACTAACGTAATAATAGCGTTTCAAAATTAGGGACTTATTAAATAAATCAAGTTATTCGGTGCCGAACCTAATTCGTAAAGAAAATTAGGTTTAAATAGAAACACGATTGGTTAGCGTAAGTCTGTTAACGGTGGGTTATGCAAATAGATGTCTTAAATTAACTCTGAATATTTTGGCAGATGGCTAGGTTAGTTTGACTGAAATGAAGTAGCCGTTTTCAAGTCTAGGGTGCGTTGTATAGCAAGATAGAGGGCGGCGCAGTGTAGCCCGTGTTTGGGTCATTATTGCGTGGCTGCAAGGTCTATCTTATGTTGACACTGAAAATCTGCTGACGATTGCAAAGTGAGGGTGACGCTGTGTAGCCGAGTGTTCTTTGTTTATTTTGTTATTTGACACTTGATTAAATTATTATAGTTTAATTACCAACTAAGTATTATGTTTTAAGATATTGTGTTGCGATGTTAAATGCTCGAGTTGTATTTTAATTCTTTAGATTCCTTTTGTCTATAACACAGGTTACACTTGTAACCTAGCTTAGACTAAACTAAATTTACTATCTAGACCTAAGATTATTTCATGTTCATGTTTATATTTTGTATTTTATGAATAAATAAATAAATAAATAAATAAATTATTCGAGCGTTTCAACCGCCTCACTTTCGTGGTCACGTTTTCTACGAATCGGCTGTAGATTTTAATGGCGTTTTCGATTATTTATTAGAGGACCTGTACTTCTACCACATAATTAAAAACTGTATCAGAATCTTTTGCCATTTCTACAATAAAGTGTCCACGAAAGTGATTGACAAACGCTCGAGTTTTACCCATTTAGTTGGTTGATTCGTTGGTTTCGAATAAATTAGTCAACATTAAAAAAAAATCTACTTTAGGGAGCTGTTTTCACTATAATGACTGTTGTTTTCACTATATCCAGAGCTTGTAAAACATATAATAATTCATTTTTTGAACAAGATATTTTTAATCTTTCACTTAGCAGGTTTAAAGGTGCTCTGTCAAAACTTTAGATTTATACATACTTAGACATATTATTTATTTAACGCCCGTTTCACTTCTTCTCATTTTTGGCTGTTTGTATTTTTACGTGTTACCTACTTCATTAGCATAAATTAACTGTGGCATATTTGCTGGCCTATGTATTACTTAAGTTTTTCTTTAAGTTCACTCATTATATTGTGCCGTTTTTTGCCCAAATAAACATTAAACATTATAATGAAAAACACAAAAGTAATGTTGACTATTTTATTCGAAAGCACAGACTCAACCAAATAAACATGGGCTACATACTGCCCTCTATGTTGCTATATAACAGGGTGAATGAGCATTTACTAGGCAAGCGTGCTCCATCGTAGACCTGATCTTTATTATGGTTAAACGCAAGCCTTTTGTATTAAAAAAACCGGCCAAGAGCGTGTCGGACACGCCCAAGATAGGGTTCCGTAGCCATAACGAAAAAATCAAGTAATATTTTTCTAAGGAAATTTCGTATGTGTACGGAATCTTCCAAGTTTAGGTATGTTTTATACCTTAGGCTACTATTTACTCTTAAACTACAAATAATTCCCAAGCAATCTTAGCCGCTATAATTTTCCTTGAAAATTTAATATATTTACTGCCATTCTGAATTTTTTCAAATTTTTCCACCCAACAGTTTAGATTTTAGAGGGGGGGACGGTCGATTTTAATGAAAATTATCACTTTAAAGTTGAATATTTCGCAAACAGATCACTGAATAGAAAAATAATGTTAGCAACCCTCCAATGGTTTTAAAAGACCTATCCAACGATACCCCGAACTATAGGGTTAGTCGAGAAAAAAAAAAATCACCCCCACTTTACGTCTATGGGAGGTACCCTAAAAAAAAATATTTTTTATTTTTTTATTTCAACACTTTGTTGGCGTGACTAATATGTATATTCATGCCAAATTACAGCTTTCTAGTACTAACAGTCTCTGAGCTAAGCCGCGGACAGACAGACAGACGGACAGACATGGCGAAACTATAAGGGTTCCTAGTTTGCTACGGAACCCTAAAAAGGAGCCAAAAGAGTGTCTCAGACTAGGCTATGATGCACGAAAAGCACTGAACAAATAACTTACATAGTCATTTTTGTAGTTGGTGCACAATAAGAGGCATTAAAACACGAGTGTGTTATGAAACGAACCGAAGGCGAGTTTCATAATAAGATAACACGAGTGTTTTAATATCTAATTTTGTACAGCCCCATATTTATTTGTTTCTACATTCATGTCACAAGTCTCCGTCATTACTCATTATTTCACTAGATATTTCACATCACAAAATACAGTAGGTAACTTTATTTTATGTTTTTTGATAGCTCGAATAGGCTAGTTTCCTAAAAAAATCTAATTAGTTCGTCATTTAAATTATCAAAAAATATTGGACACGTATTTTTTCTTTTGTCAATTGAACAAAAAATGACGGAGATATAGTATGTTGAAGTTCCGCGTGACGTCACGATTCGCTACACTTTTTAGCGAACCGTGACGTCACGAGCCCCCACTCCCGAACTTTGTCGCGCTTTATCTTTGTCGTTTTTTGTTCAATTGACAAAAGAAAAAAAAAGTGTTCAATATTTTTTGATAATTTAAATGTCGGACTAATTGTAATAGTGTTTTTTTTACCCAGGACACACTACCCTATTGGAAACAAATGGCTGACATTTATATATTTTTTAAATTCATAAGCAATCTAAAAATTTAAACCGAATATAATATTCGAGATTCAAAAAATTTTTGGAACAAGGGTTTTAAATTGACTGAAATTTCAAATAGATTTAATTCTATAATCACGAACAAATGTGATTCTTTTGTTTAAGAAGATGTTAGAAAATTAAAAATAAATAGTTAAGCTTAAAAGAATCTTGTATTCAAATTTTTTTTTTCCAATAAAAACTCATTTGAAAACACAATGTTGATCTTTTAAAGAATAATTTTATCCCAAATTACTTTTCTCTCGAGGGCATTATGTTACAAATATTTACATAAACATAACTTGAAGACTCACGAAACCTTTCTACACGATTTATTGGACTCTTAGAGCATTAAGCCAACTGGAGACGTATAAGGGCCTACCGCCATCGAAAAAATAACCAGACCACACTCGAATACACACACTCGTATAATTGACAATTTCATTGTCCTATTTTACTAACTGTAGTCTTAAGCAACCTTGTTACTAACAACTATGGACATGTTTTCTGAAATAAATTATCATTATCATTATCATTATCATTATCATTATCATTATCATTATCATTATCATTATCATTATCATTATCATTATCATTATCATTATCATTATCATTATCATTATCATTATCATTATCATTATCATTATCATTATCATTATCATTATCATTATCATTATCATTATCATTATCATTATCATTATCATTATCATTATCATTATCATTATCATTATCGTTATCATTATCGTTATCGTTATCGTTATCGTTATCGTTATCATTATCATTATCATTATCATTATCATTATCATTATCATTATCATTATCATTATCATTATCATTATCATTATCATTATTGTGGACGCGACGTGCAACGTGGTCGAGAAATAGATCAATATTAATCCGCCTCCATCAAAATTCAACAACATAACCGAGGAATTTAACATTATAGTAATAATGATTAATTATTTGATTAAACAAGTAATATTTTAGGTAAAAAAAACCGTTTGTCTGTAAAGTTGGTTTACAGACGATAGTTTAACGTGACAACGTCATAGCAAAACATTCAAAAAACAAAAATGAAACCAGGCGGTCACCCATCCAAGTACTGACCGCGCCTGACGTTGCTTAACCTCAGTGATCGGACGAGAACCGGTGTTTTGTCAAATATCTTGAAAACGGTGCATCATAAGGCAAAATCAATGAATTTTCCATCCCTCCTTTAAAGTCGTTCATTGTGACGTTTTTAGGACCAAGCCATTTTTTAATCTAAAACTGACTCGTGATTGACCTCTATCTCATCATCGTGATAAAAAGTGCAGATGAGGCCTATTAAGGTGTATCTTACTGGTTCAATAACATCCTATACACTCTAGCTTAGAAAAATCATAGGATGTATTTTTCTGTAAATTCAGACGACGGGAGCGGAACCTTGTAATAAATAAATAAATAAATACATATTAGGGGACAATCTAACACAAATTGACCTAGTCCCAAACTAAGCAAAGCTTGTACTATGGGCACTAAACGACGATATACATACTTACATAGATAACATCTATAACTCAGGAACAATTATTCGTGCTCATCACACAAATAAATGCCCTTACCGGGATTCGAACCCAGGACCTCTTGCTTCGTAGGCAGGGTCACTACCAACTAGGCTAAAGCGGTCGTTAAACGTTAAACGTTTGTTTGACTGTGGGCATTTCCCGGCTGCTTATCATGATGCCGTCTCCTGATGGTTTACTGCTTCCTTGGCTGTATTTTAAAATGCTCCCCATATTCGTGACGCCAGCGATTTGTCAACCGTTAGTGCAATTTACGTGATCTATGCATTTACTCAAGATAATTTATTAAAAAGCCAACAATGTTGTATATGATGCTTGTCTCGAAATGGAGATAAACATCTTTATGTTGTTGAAGGGAAACCTTTGCACCTTCGAAAAGGGAATGTTAGCTTTCTATGGTTTTTAGGTGCGCCAAGTCTATTGGTCTTCTCCTACATGTACAGTGAGGATGTTTTTTTACCCGACTGCGAAGAAGGAAGGGTTATGTGTTTGACCTGTATGTATGTATGTATGTATGTATGTCCATTCCTATGTCCTCTCGTAACTACACAACGGCTGAACGGATTTTGATAAATGATACGTCATTGGATTTGTCTTAATAACGCGAGTAACACTGGATACATGAAGTTTTTGAAAAATCAAAATGGCGGATTTTTGGCGTCAAATTGTGAGTCTCCAAAAAATTTTTTTTATTCAAACCTATCGAGTAGTGTATCAAAATAAAGGGATTTTAAAACAGATAACAAAAATATATACAAGTCATGTGTTTAAATTTACTTCGGAATAGTAAATTGGCAATCAATGCATTAAAACGACGACAAACCTACTTACTAAGATATCTTTGAGCAATAATTTTCTCTATGAAACCCATGTGGAAATTAAGTACCTACATATTTCAAAATTAGTTTTGAACTTTAAGTAAATAGCAACGGATTCCTAATTAAAATACTCAATAATTTATTTGGGTCCAGGAGGTTATTAGGTACACTAAAAAGCAGAAATAAAAAAGTAAGTAAGTAGTTTTGTAGTGGTAGAGCCATGTTGTAGCTAGCCGCTGCATCACGAATGGGCCGGCTCATCCGGGGCAGTACCACCCTCTCACAGAACACCGGCGTGAAGCAGCAGTAATCCTGCTTGCGTTTCGTACGGTCAGTGAGAGTGCCGGGGGCCCAATATCTCACCCCTTCCCTCTCCCCCTTCCCCTTTTTGCCTCTCCTTTAGGGCCGACAACCCACTGGCATCGTGTAAAGCGCTGCGGGTGTCTATGGACAGTGGTGTTCACTTAACATCAGGTGACCCACTAGTTCGTTTGTCTGGCCTATCTAACATAAAAAAAAAAAAAAAAACTAAAAACCCGCATGCGGTGTAAATAAAATAATAATTTAAAAAATCAAAAACCCGTCTGCAGAAATACTGTAAAGGTGGAAACAAGATAAAATGATCAATAATTTTTCGTCTAGGTGGTCCGTGGTGAAAGGTGTTTTTAATTCACTAGTCGGGATTCAAACCCACTTGGCTTTCTGTCCTGAGTGTGATAAATCCAATTGCACTATTATAGCATCCTCGACCGCTTGAATATGGCCATAGTGAAGTTTGCAGTAGAGTAGAGTAATGAAAATGAATAGTAGT